>CM061239.1:112372963-113836713 GCA_030848705.1 Heracleum sosnowskyi
TATTAGTGCTAGAATAAAGTTTATTCTATTTCTCAGTCAAATTGAGGAGGCAGCAAGCATTACAGTATAACAAAAACCCAACATTGGAGTATAGTTTAGTAACATTTAACAACAAAATATCACCCTACTTGTTTAACCACCGTCTAGTCAGTTTTCACCCTCTTCCATTCCGGCCATTGTGTCGTATAAGGGCTTGTGCAATGTCTCCGGCAAGTAAAATGTAAGGATGCCACCTACAACCCCGCAAACTCCAAACACAGCAAATGGTATGCCGCCGCCCAAAACTACAACAAACGGTGCCAAAATAGCTCCCATTTGCGCTGCTTGAGTTGCACATCCAAGAGCAGCATTTCTGACCACAGTTGGAAACAACTCCATTGTGTATATAAACAATAAATTATAAGTCCCCGCCATCCCAAATATCCCCAGCACTCCACAAACCATTCTCACAACTTTCCATGGGCCATTTCTCGCCATTAAACTCCCCGCAAGACAAAACAATCCACTAAACCATTGTGTACCAATCGCTAATGGTTTCCTCCCATACTTATCTAGCAAGATGGCTGTCAATAAAAACGCAGGCATTTCCAATTTTACCCCTGCTGTAATTAACGGTGACAGTCAAAATTAACGGAATTTGGTCAAAGGGGTGCAAATCGAAGCGACAATTAAACATAAGGGTGCATTCTGCTACAAAACATTATTCATGACCAAATCGAAAAAACGCCCAAAGTAAAAGGGTGCAAACTGCTATTTACTCATTACTAAATTATAACTAAATTAAAGATTATTTTATGAGATTCGCGTGGACTGTAAAATGTCATCCAAATCAGATTTTTAGAAATCCAAGGATAATGATTTGGGGTACCACACCCTAGGTTTAAATCTAGTTTACGCTTGGAGTTTTGATATGAATTTTTGGTTGACTACAGTGCCGGCCCTGAGGCCAAGCCGTTTATGAATGGGGGCACCGAAAAATATAAATTTTTAGGGGCACATTTTTTTAAACATGTGTGAAGTAGCAAAAAAAAAATTTTAAAAATATATAGGCACAACATTTTTTTTTAGGGGCACATATTTTAAAATTTTATTTTTTAAAAAGAACCAAAAAAATTAATTAAGGCACAAGTAACATAAAAACAAAAAAATAAGAGACACATCAATTTTTTGTTTAAATAAAAAAATAAAAGATATAAATAAAAAAAGATATGTAAATATTAAAAATAGATATTAAAATCCTAATAACAAATCGTGACCATATTTGTGTGTCTCTCCCTGGCCCTGTTTCAGTGACTCTGCTCTCAATTCTCATCGATTGACGATTGGCAGTACAAATTGACTCCAAAATTGCTGAGTGGGGTAAATAATATCTACGATTTGAGTTTTTAATCATTGATTAAAGATGAAAAAACATCGATTAGGAGCTGAAGGTAGAAAGATCAGTCAACAAAGGGCTGTTTTTTTTAAATGATTATAAAAAAGGTGGAGGACTTCTTAGATTTATGAAAGCAACAAATTATGTGAATGATGAAGAAGTTAATGTAGGTGGGAGTCACAATATTAATATTGGAGAGGACAAGGAAGATGAAAATATTATTGTTGTTCAGAATCCAATTGTTGAGGAAGAAAAATTGCCTGACACCGTGGAAGAAAATAGTGGTATCGACGATAACAAAACTCGGGAGGAAGATGATTACATTGATATCTATGATCCTGGAAATTGGGATAAAATCGATAACAAATTTAGAGACTTCATTGTCGTGAAAGGTCCGACAAGAATTGAGGTTGCTGAGTAGTATAACCCTACTCATTAAAGGTTATAGAATCTGGTCTCCATCTGAAAATAGGGTTATACTGAGTAGAAACGTAATCTTTGATGAAAATTCTATGTTTAACCTTACTGTGAAGTCTACTGTTGTTTCAGAAAGTGGCGGTGTTGAGAAACAGGTGGAGCGGCAAGTCACTCAAGATGAGAGTGAACCACAACATGAAGTTCAACAACCACAGTCAGAATCAGAATCATCAGTACCAGTAGTAAATCAGCACAGTTTGGCTCTTGATCGATCAAGGAGAGCTAATTATGGGGTGCCTCCAAAGAGATATGGTTTTGAAGATATGGTGGCATATGCACTACAGGTAGCTGAAGAGGTGGATCTTAGCTCTGATGAGCCATCCACTTACAAGAGAATTAAGGTGAGCAAAGTGGGTACTGCTGATAACCCAGCTGATATGCTTACCAAGCCGGTTCCACATAGCAAGTTTCAACATTGTTTGGACTTGCTAAATGTTCGGAGTTGTTGATTGCCCTTTGAGGGCAAAATCTGAGGCAGAAGAGTTTTCATCTGGTACATCTGGCATTATTATGGTGCATCTGGTACAGCTGGCATTATTATGGTGCATCTGGTACATCTGGCATTGTTATGGTGCGTCTGGTACATCTGTTATTTGTGAGAGGATTCAAGTCAAGGTGGAGATTTGTTAGAATATGCCTTGAATCTGTAATGCTCCAAATCGTTGGGGTATTTTCTGTTTAGTTGCTAGGAAATTGGTTTTTCTGTTTCCTAGTCAGTTTCTGTTTTGTCGTCTGTTCTGTTTTATCTGTTTCCTAGTCTGTTTCCTAGTCAGTTTCTGTTTTGTCTTCTGTAGCCGCCTAGAGAGTATTATATAAACTCTCTAGGGGCATAACCTAGCAGACACAGAATCTGAAGTCTGTCAATCTGAATTGGTAGTCAGTCGGATCTGAGATCTGAATCTGTATTCTGAAGTCTGTCATAAAACATTGTCTGTAATCTGAATCTGAAATTGTGTATCCTCAAGATCAATAAAACTTTTCTCTTCTACCAAATTCTTGTTCTTCCTTTACGTTTATTATAATCTTTCTTGCTTCCGTTATAACAAAGAACATTCATGAAACAAATGCCTTAATTGTCCACTACTTCTGCCACTAATTTTAGGTTATCTAGGTATTGAGAATTTGAAGAAAATCAAACAGAAAATAAACCATCTAATACTTGTCCGAAGCATGTATTTGAATTTCATGGTACCATAAGTGGTAGGGTAGTATGGTTACATATCCATGTGCTACTTTCTCTTGTAATCCTTCGTCTAATATTGAAGAACTGATACAAAATGTTTCCTAACACAAATATATACTAGAATAGTGCCCGCTGCCGCGGTCGTCTAATTTATACGAAGTTATCAATTATTGATATCGTTGGTTTAATATTTGATGTTTTTTATTGTAAATTTTCAATCTTTGTCCATTAAATGTTAAAAATTATATTGTTTTGGGAACATGTAGCTATAAAATTGCCAGCAAATCAACTAAATTATTTGCAATAATTTATAATATTTGTGCTTTTCAAAGTTGTCGCAAAGTTGAATAATAAAAAAAAATATTAAAAACTTTTTTCAAAAGGCTAACCTAGATTGCATTTTTATGTTTGTGCATATGAACCGAAATTTTTTGCATATGTCTTTGTGAAGGTGTTTTTTAGGGCACTTTTGATGGTGTTTGTTTAATGCATTTTTTATGGTGTGGAATAGAAAATTTCCAAATGGGACATTGTGCCCAGATCGAAGATAACAAATGGGAATTCAACATGTTTACTACTGCAAATGTCGTATATGAGTCATCTAATAAAATAATTTGTTTAACCTTGGACTGGAACAGAAAAACAGCATATGCATATGTTCAAAGACTAAACTTTGCATCATTTCTTATATCATCTATTTATCATACTTAGCCAAGCGAACATACTTTAGCCAAACATATTAAACCATCTTCAAGCATATATAGCAGGAGAAAATGCTCAAATTTCTCAAATTTGAACATTAAAATTCAAATACAATACCCTTAATTAAAACATCCAAAAGGTGAGTTCGAAGATGCATGCATCATCTAGCCCGGTAGATAACAATAGTTCTTACGGTAAAGGAAAGCATTAATTTCAAGCATAACAGCAACATCAAAGCAAAAAGAGGAGTGTTAGGTTTTGAAGTCTAACTTCAATTAAGCGTTGTTGTGGTTGAAGGAGTTGCTGATATCCTTGGCGAAACCCTTCAATTCTTCCATGTCTTCTACCAACATATTGTGATTGGCTTTGAATTCTTCAGAGAATGTCTCAAAGGCGGTCATCATATCTTCTATTGTTCCCGCCAAAGCCCGGATGTTGATTTGCAAGTTAGTCAGCGATTTCTCGATATTTTCTGGATCTACTTTCATCCTGTGATCTGAGGAAGAATCGCTGGTGCTGTTTGATATGTTGAAATTGATCTTTCTCTTTTTGTCCCTGAAAATGTCAAAGAACAATAAGAATGTAAGGATCTGTGTTTTGCATGGAATAAAATAACCTTAAAAGAAGAGGGAAGGAAACAAACGCATGGATCATTTCTCTTTTTGACATGATTAACTCCTTGCTCAGTCGTTTGTTGCTACAATAAATTTTCAGAAATGGTATTAAAAGTGGAAGATGAAGTGGGTCAAGTGGGTGTTGATATTTTATTAAGTCAGTAGAAGGGAGATTATTGTTAAAAAGTGGTATAGAAACTTGTGCAAGTCTTGTGGCAAACGCTTAACTTCGTAGAGTATTAACACCATTCGTTTAGAGTAAAAAAAAGTACTCCCTTCGTCCCAGTGAATAGGTAGCGTTGGGGGGACGGGGTTGTGGCATGCATTTTAAGACTTAAAAAAATAGTAATTCAATAAATATTTTTTTAATTATTTCTTCTTCTGAAGAAAAATTTAATGTTTCTATTTTTATTCAAAAAAAGAAAAATTTAAAAATAAATTATGAAACTATACTTTATAGGTGTCTTAAAATGCCTGTCAAGCAATGAAAAAAAGCTGTGATTAAATCAGTGGGACAGAGGAAGTATTACGTAACCTTTTTAATTATGTACGTAATTTTGGAAATTGAGTGAATGATTCATGTAAGCGATTTTAACAATTTGTACAGTCTCTTAAATTTGGACTAAACCTTAGCAATATTGTAGTTTGTCTAACATGAAAAAAAAATATAGAAAAATATAATCTATTAACATATTTTAAAAATATAATCTATTTATTACAACTTGAAATAATAATAACATATTATTTTTAACAACTCTTTTTAGCTATCCAAACTTTTGGAACTGGACCTAATAAATAATTTTGGTAAATGTATCAACCAATAAAACAAATAAATGCCGATAGAACGTATTTAAACATAACTTTATATTAACTATAATTTGAATTAAATATTGTCATATATACTTATATATATATATATATATATATATATATATATATATATATATATATATATATTAATATATAAATATATTGAATTGAATTAAAAATTTTGGTATTAATTTTTAAAATAAATCCGTTGGAAACTTAATGAATGTATTATCTCTGTACAATTTAGTGGAATTTCTAAATACACGTTGTTCTACTTGCATCATGAAAATATACATTATAAAACTTTATGTTACATTACATATGTATAAACTGAAATGAACCGAATTTTTATCCTCCATGCAACTCCCAAAACCTTGCAAAACAAAGTAAGTTAATAAATAGGTGAATTGTAAAATAAAACGATTTTAAGCTTATAAAAGTTGTTAAAAAGATTACCTTTTTCTTAGATTTGAAACTAGGGCTGAGCATTCGGTCGGTTCGGTCCAGAACCGAACCGAACCGAATAGACCGAAAACCGAATTATCATTTTTTTTCGGACCGAACCGAACCGAAGTTGTATTTTGGACCGGAACCGAACCGAACCGAAATAATGTTATTCGGTTCGGTTCTTTCAGAAAAGAACCGAAATTTTTTCAAATAAAAAATTTGTATTTCAAAAAAAGCCAAAAAATATGATTTTTCTAAAAATAAAAATATTAACTAATGAAATACAAGTATAAAATGTAAATGTAATAGTTCAAACTTCAAATCTCGAACAAAAAATAAGCCATGCAAAAGTTTGAATACATACATACATGTAAAATTAATATATAAAAATTATATAAATATAAAATAAAAATATTTCGGTCTATTCGGTTCGGACCGAATTTTTTTTGAAAGAACCGAACCGAACCGAAATTTATTTCGGTCTATTCGGTCCGGACCGAAAAGACCGAATTTTCTGAAAATTAGAACCGAACCGAACCGAAATTACACTATTCGGTTCGGTTTTTCGGTTCTGGTTCGGTTCTGCTCAGCCCTATTTGAAACAATTGGAATATCTGGGTTTAAAATAAATCCTGTTGGTTCGTTATTCAATAAAGTTCTCTCTTGCATATCATGTGAAATCAACACTTTGCAATTCTTTACTGCAATGACTGCAGGATACTCATTAACTTGCATTAGTGATACATCAAGGAGTTGAGCAAGTTGTCCATAGAAGATAATTTTGACTTTTTTCCTGTATATTAAAAAATTCAATAATTAAATATTATATTTCCAAAAAAATATATTGAAATATAGACTAAGTGTTCGAAAACAAATGTAAAGGTTTATACTTACAAATTATCAGAAACCCAAAAACTTATAGACGATACACCATCTTCACCATCGTACATTGAAACTTCCATAGGATCTACTGAGTAAACAATACCTACAACATCTACAAAATATTGAAAAGAAAATAAGAGAAATATTATAACTTCCTTGACCTTTAAAAGTTGGAAATCTTTTTAGTAATGAAATAGGTAATTACCAATATAATGATTGATATTGTGTTGAAGCTGAGGAATGAAGCTTATGTCCGTGAATTTACACACATCAAACGGTATGATGGTATGAGATATGTATAGCTTCCTGGCTTTCGTCAAATGGGACATTATAATGTGTTGTTCATCTTTGAAACATCTATCAATCTCTGTTGTTTCGTAAAACTTAACAACAAAATTCTTGATCTCATATGTATTGCCTTCATGAAAGATTTGGTCGAAATAATTCAAGATTGATTCTCCAATCCATGCATGTATACGTTCATGCTGAAAATTGAATCGATGAGAAATATTGCTATATGTAATAAGTAATTGCTGAAATCTTTGAACAATGTAAATTAGCAACATATGTAAATTTTAGTTGTACTTACATCTTCATCTACCAAGATCAGATTCAGTCCATTGCAATATTGTGTCCGTGGAATCCTTTGAAGCCATTTTTTCGTAACTCTGACTCTAATCTTCCAATTAAATTTGTTCATAGGTTTCAAATCGGTGATAGTATGATAATCCATGAGAGGAGTAATAAATTGAAACTGGTAGGAGATGATGTCAATGATGAGTATATATGTGAGAGTGTTTTGCAAAGATGGTGTTCTATATCTCAACAATTTGTTTGAACGTGTAATCCATTTGTTGTTTCCTTCTTTTCATGTGCTGAATATAATATTTGTTGATTATAGGCTTACAGGCTTTTGATTGATTGATGTGTTACTATGCATTGAAATTGCAGAAGTAGTGAACAATTCATATTTTGCTTAGTGATTAAAAAATACAGGCCCATACGATTATAATATTTTTTGTTTTTATGATTTGTTAAAATATTGTTATACATTTACTTTTAGAGTTCAAAATATTACCTTTTACAGACACCTATAAATTAATAAATAAAAACGTTATGTGCCCGTTTGGTAAATCTAATTTTTCAGAAATAAGTTACTTATTTTGGAAAGAAGTTAGGAAATATGTAATTTTTTCTGAAATAAGTAACTTATTTTAGCAAGATAACGAATATTAAACTCCCCATACACATTTTTCTTTATAAAGAAGTATGTAAATATGAAATTTCTTCCAAAATAAGTAACTTATAACTTGCTCTTCATATTTGCCAAACGGGGCCTATATCTAATAATAAATTAAATTATAGAATTCAATTACTTTATGAAATATTTAAATTTTGAAATACATCAACGATACTATTATATAAAAGCCAAAATAGTTTTTTGATTTCAAACTAATCTAACAATAAAATACATTATTACATCTAATATTTAATTCCACATTTTCAACACTTTACATTATTACACCCACTACTTCACTTTTTTAACAATAAAATCATTATTACATCTACTACTTTATTTATTTTAACAATATTAGAACCACTATGCTTGGTCTCCATGCCCAGGCGACATGTAAAGAATCATGCGGGATGAAGGGAGTAATATAATGTCGAAATTGAATTTTATATAAAAGCAATGGTAGTCATGTTGAGGGAAAAGCACTTACTCCTAACCAATTTCTTCTAACCAGTTTCTCTTATTACAAACATGTAAGTGCACACATGTAATAATATGCCAAAATGACAGTATTTGTAGTGAAATGTTAACGTCAACACATGTGAAATCGAAAAGAGTGACAGTAATAATACTACCAACTACGTTGAACTATGTCGTAGGAAAATTACCAAGTTTGAGTGTACACTAACATATGTTTGAAGAAAATATTTGTAGAGCAATAAAATATACGTAGTAGTAAAGATTTGTTAAAGGGATGTTTTGAATAAAAACATGTTACCTTTTTCGACATGAATATATAAATACTATTTTCAATAAGACTTGATTTTGTGTCGACATTGGAATTTTCAACGGTTATTAAAATATATAATTTTAAAATTCAATTTTATTAAATTATTAAAAGTTATTCAAATAAAATCAACATGATCATGATACCCGTTTGGAAAATCTTATTTTTCAAAAATAAATTATTTATTCTGGAAAAAAGTTAGGAAATATGTACTTTTTATGAAATAATTAACTTATTTTTGCAAGATAACGAATATTAAACCCCACATACACATTTTTCTCTAAAAAAAAGTATGTAAATACAAAATTTTTTCCGAAATAAGTAACTTATAAGTTGTAATTAAGGGGGCCAAACGGTGAACATACAACTTCTTGTAGTGAGGATTTTAGCATAGATATTTTAATAATTTATTTACTACTACATATAACAGTGTAATGTTATGTTCTTAATCACTGTTTTGGAAAAGGATGTAAAAAATCAAGTAGACAGTATCATTAACTACGCTCTACCTACACCTGCACACCTTATTCTTTCAAGGTATAGGAAATGACTGTTTGAGTAAAGAGAAAAGCACTGCTGGAAGCAATATAGCTGGACTGTGGCGTAAATTACTCTTGGTAATTTATTTTAGGTATTGTAAACGTATGTTGACTTTTTTGCGTAAAGTGGATAAGTACTAAATAGTTATTAGTAACGTAAAAGAGGTCTATGACTATCTTCAGTCAGGTTAGGCAGAAGAAAGTAGTATCTTCTGAGGAAAAACTTTATCTGCTCTCATAAGGTATGTTGTAGTGGCTGTTTCTTCCTCCTTTCATAATGTTATGTCACTTTCTTCATTGTTTTAAAATTGTATTTTGTTAATGCAAGTTAACGAATTCAACATGAGTGCGGAAGATTTGCCCAAAAAATTGATATGTCTACATTCTGGTAGAAGCTATGAAAAAAGAATTGTGGTAAGAACGATTAAACACTTATTCTCTTCTATTCTCTAATTCCTAATTTAAAATAAAAAACATGATAATACGTAGGTACTACCGAAGGAGTTTTTAGAAGAATATGGTGGTAAAATACCGGAGAGTGTGTATCTACATGTACCATCGGGTGGAATATGGCGTGGTCTTTTTGTTAAGGAGGCTGGAACTATTGAAAAATTAGAATGCATGATTGATTTGTATAATCTAAAATAATACAATATACCGTTTCTTGAATACAATGGTGGTCCGCATTTTAATCTTCGGATATTGAATTGTTATGCGGTTGAAATTAACTATCCATTAGGAGACATAGTTTCAGAAAAATCAGTTATGTCAATAGAGACGATGAGGAATGGAAACGAAAGTATTTTCAAAACCTCAAAGGTTGAATTGGAGAAATTGGCCATTTCATTTAATTTCAATTCGAAACACATGACTCGCAACGCGTGGGAAGTGAAACTTGCGAAAAAACATGTTGAAAAGAAAGTTTTTTATCAGGTAAGTTTATCATTTGATTCTTATTGTTTAATGAAGTTGATCATTAATTCCTAATGCCGTGTACCGAATATAGAATCTAATGCATTTTTATATGAAGGTTTTATCAAATGAAGGAGTGAGGAAACTACAAATTGATGAATCGTTGTCTTATATACATGTTGGATTTCTCTCATGCTGGTGGAATATAGACTTGGTAAAGGATAATGGATATTTCAGCTTTGGCAAAGTTTGGAAGGAGTTTGTTAATGAATGCAACTTATCAGAGGGCGATGTTTGCATTTTTCTAAGCACGGAGATGAGAAATCGATTGCAAGTGGTAATTTTCAAAAACAAAGAGATCTCTGAATGGAGTCCACCAATTGGTAAGTAATGAAAATTCTTTTGTTTTTGTAAGCTTTGCTTTTAGAATGATCCAAGAATTTATTATTATATTTTGGTTTCTCAGGAGAGGAACTGGAAAAATCAAGGAGTATTTTCCTGCATATTTCCTCGGAAGAATCTTTACAGAACAGAAAAATTGTAAAGTCATACGTTCGAACATTTTACACTAACTTTGCTATGTGAACTACATTTGTTACTAAGCTCTTTAACTCTAATATCCAGGTTCTTCCAAGAGTGTTCATGGAAAAGTATGGATCACAATTAGGGACTTTTGTGAAATTATGGATGGTAGATAGACGTGTCTGGATAGCAGCTTTTTGTAAAACCGATAATTGTATCTTTGGTTTGCAGAGGTTGCAAAATTATTATTCACTTGAACCGGAATGTTTAATGGTGTTCCAGTACTTTGGTAACTGTACCTTTTATTTGTCTATTTTTGGTTCAAATGGAATGGACCTCTTAAATGGTATAAGAAGGAAATTGGAAGTGAAGGATGTTGTTATGGAAAGAAATGGTAATATTTTGTATATATTTGAAATGATAGGACAACCATCATAATAAAAATATAACTCCATTTTTCAATTGTGATATAGAAGGAAGGTATGCGGAGAAGGATAATTGTAACGAAGCTTGCAACATTGAGGATGGTATGATATTCAATTTATGTTCTTTTCTATTTCTTTAACTTATATGTTTTAATTGATACCAATAGCATGTATTTTTTTTCTGTATAATATGTATGACTGGAAAAGACGATAGCGATGCTTCTGGAGATTCATTGGCTGAGGTACTTGGAGCTGAAAATTCTGAAAATAGCTGCGAAAGTTTCAGCGTTGCATTGTCTCTTTCACATTTCGATGAGAAGTCACATGGAGTGGTAAGCATATTTACCGTTAGTAAGAAATGCACATGTGTATTATATCTTTCTCCTTAATGTTGTTTTAAAATTTGGATTTGTTAAACATTTTTTCATATATAGTATATTCCAAGAAGTCAGAAAAGATTTCATAGTACTTGGAGGAAGGAAAAAAATGTAACACTCTGTTATCAAGGAAAACGCTGGGAAGTTAAAGGAAATGCCGCAGGGAAATTATGCAGGTTAGGAAAAGGTTGGAGTGATTTCATAGGCAAAACTGATTTTGTTGTTGGCCAGTGGTTAAAATTTGAATTTCTTGGAACTGCAGATATGCTTTTCAAAATTACCACTTAATTTCAACGTTTGTAATGTTGCATTTTGATCTAAAGTCTGGAAGACTCTTATGTTTAGTATGTTATATTGTCTACAATGAACTGAAGTTGCTTATATGTTATGTTATGTTGTTTACTCTGTATTTGAGGAGCCGAAGTCAAGTGTTTAGTAATGAAAATCAGACATAACAGGATAGTGCAAGTACAATTTGTGTGATTAGATTTTCTCTACTATAGTGTTGTTGTTCAAAAGCACACATAAGAGGAAACTGCAAATATAATAAGTTAATAACTGTGTCTTGATCAATAGTTTGTGATCATGATTCAGAAATGTTTAAATAGGATTCTCTTACATAAATATCTGAAATTTGAAAACCAGATATAAAATCCATAGTGCATTGAATGATATTTGAGAAGGTCAGGAGGCGTACATGTACCTTTGACATTTTTACTTCTTTTTCTTGCCAAGGCCACTCTTTTTCTTCTTTTTGGTTGGATCAGGGCTGTCAAAGTTTAATTGTGAAAAACCGTCTAGATGGTATGATGATCCTGAAGCCTGAAAAATGTTTGAATATGTTACATGCAGAAATTTCTAAAATAATATTGAATAACTCGCAAAATAATGTTAAATAACCTGACTGAATGATTCCTGAAGATTATCTGTAAGCGTAGAGTTTTCCATGTTCGAAACAATTTGATATGAATCATTCTTATAAATTCCAGAGGCGTAATAAGTTGTTTCTGTTTTGTCTATGTTAGAAGTCCTGATTTCCAGCTTTATGGTATATTGATTCTTTTCAAGCTGTTTGATAATCTGTTTGAATTTGATTGAGTTCTCCTCCTTCAAATAATTAGAATGTATTAATATATAGAGTGAACGTAGTAAACTTTAGACGTATATGAGAATTAACATTATATTACCTCTTCATCACTATCAAAATCATCTATCGGTAGTATTGTTTGTAATAACCCGAATTTTGGGTAGAATTAAAACTTTTCTTATTATGATTAAGTACATGAGTGAGTGGTGATTCCAAAGAATAATGGTTGTAATGCATGGGTATTGCTTTGGACGATGATCCTGATTCAGTTGTATATTGTCAGAATAGAGTAATCCAATGTTGGAGGACATAGATGAGAATAATCTATCGTCCAGGAAATGAGCTAATGGATCCTTGAGGGGAAATGATACGTGCATAGTGTTTCCCATACGTGCATAGTGTTTCCCGTACGTGAATAGTAATTTGGTGGATGAATAGTGATTTTGTAAGTTGGAAAACTTTTCACGCCACCCTATGTACGGAACGTGTTATGGATGTTTCAAAGTCATATTAGTAATATGCGGAGGAAATAAGTGTATGCAAAGACGATCGGAATTCAGAAATTCCAAATTCTATTTCGGTGTAATATTTGACCGGAAAGTGGATTATATATTATTATAATCCAAGAATTGAGATATTAACTTTGAGGATTTGATATTTTGGGAGGTTATGATATTTGATTTAAGAATGAAGGTCGGAAACCACTGAGACAGTGAAACAAGTGTTCTAGAAACCGCTGAAACGTTATAACGAGATTCATCAGTAAAGCGAACGAATCCGGGATTACGGATTAAGTTCATATCAAGATTAAATATCCTACATGATCATCAAAAGGATTATAATGAGGATTGAGGAAGGTATTATAAATACCAAGAAATTTCCCGGTAAACCCTAGCGGTAAACCTACTTAGTTATTCTTCGAACAATCAGCGAAATTGAGCAATAACTAGACAAAGAAACGTACGAGCAATCAAGGATGCATCCAATATAGATAGTGGAACATGACATCATGCCTTTATGAAAATATCTAAGCACCTAGTTGCATTTTACCAAGGACTTATGTGCAAGAACATTAAAGAAGGATGACTTAGTTGAACTTTTGTGGATAAGGAAATCCAAGGGAACCAATGGCAACATGACAACACACCAAAGCAAGATGCATCCAAATAGATTAGATACATATTACATTATTGATCAAAACAAATCAAAACAACACCACCAACCAAGCTCTTCATATTCGGTTTCTTTAGAATAAAGAAGACAAATGAATAGTGAAATTTTCATATCTCCAAATCTAGCCATTCACAATTCACAAGAAAATTCCCATGGCTTCTATATTTCATAACTAAGATCCCCTAAAAGTTTGAGAGCAAGAAGGTAAGTGGATCATGTCCATTTTGATGTTACAAGTTTCTAGGTTTTGATGAATAGTAATTTTTCTTGATTTTCATGTTTTGCTTTCTTGATGATATAGCTCCCAAAGGATGTTCTAAGCAAGGATCTAGACTTGTGAGGCCTTAACACCATCCCTAAGCTTCGAATAGAGGTATAACACTTGAACCCCCTTGGTTAGATTATGAGTTTTAATGGAGTTTTAGATGAGTTTTTGAATTGTATGCATGATTAAGAGCATGTATGTTGTATGAATGTTATGAAAATAGAAAAATATGATTTAGAGCACCAAACCTAGTCTAGGCAGTGGTGATGATGATGAATAGTGTCCATGAGGGTTGGTGGTGGATTGAATGATTATTTGGAGGATTTTAATTTTGGAAATATCCGAGTTATAGCCGTCGTAATGGCGAAATTTCATTAACCCTTAAAAATGGAGTATCACCGAACCAAAAAGCTTCTGACCAAGTTGAACACTCGACCCATACTTGTAGGTCTTGAATCATAGATCATTTTGGCGCAAGAATTGTAGCATTATGATTTACGGTTTAGGCGTTATGGTAAAAATCGTAAAAGCGGTTCGTAAACATACGTGTGAGTTCGTAACTTCAATTGAACCCCTTTAAAGCGAGATATTCGGTTACGAATCTTGGTAATTAAATACTAGAGGTCATAATAAAGATATGAGAGAAGACCTTGTGTCAAAAGAATTATTTTTGGATTTTATAAAAATGTTCGAATCAAGTTTAAGTGCGAAGGAACCCCTTAGAGGAGCACTTAGTTATAACTTTGAAAACCACTTAGTGAAACGGACGAACGAGATCCGATTTCTAAAACGAACCTTCGACCTAAGTATTTGTCGATTGACATGGACTTAGTATGAGCCTAAATCGAGTTAGTAATGCCTTAGTTGTGATTCGCGTACGTGTTTATGCTTTAGGTATTAAGTGGATTGTTTATAGGGGATTAACCGAACGTTTTCTTTTGACTTTGTCTAGATCGTCCGACGTCGTCATGAACCCCTACCACTTCTCGAGCATCAGGCAAGATTTCTAAATCTATACTTTGAAGTATTGATTATAATACTGCTTTTGCCATGCTTAGATTTGCATAGTTTTGCGATATATACTTGTTGTAAAAGTTTAACTTTCGGATTGTATATGATCTTTTGAGATATAGTATATACAAACCGGTATACCTTGTGGCTCTATAGATAAGGGCATATTTATTGTTTCGACTCTAGACCGGGAGTCGGTAGTTTATGTTATATAGATAGTCGTGGAAACCCGGAGGGATTCCAGCGACAGATTACTACTCCCTCCGTCCCGGCCATTTGTTTACATTTGGTTTGGGCACGGAGACCAAGGATAGTGGATGTAATATTGTTAAAATAAATGAAGTAGTGGGTGTAATAGTGATTTTATTATAAAATAAGTGAAGTAGTGGGTGTAATAGTTATTTTATTGTTAAAATAAGTGAAGTAGTGGGTGTAATAGTGTAAAGTATTGTTAAAATAAGTGAAGTAGTGGGTGTAATAGTGTTAAAACTTACTATTTTAGGAAACGTAAAGAATTGGTTGGGACGTCCCAAAAAGGAAAGTGTAAACAATTGGTTGGGACAGAGGGAGTATGTACTTTGAGGAATGTTATTATTAAATATTATTATATTTCCAGAAAGTAGTTACTACTTGGAAATGAATTGGGATTTGGCTTATAAGCTAGATATGGGGATATCAGTTATAAGCCGGATTTTATTATCACCCTTAGTGAAGGGTGTACGCGTCGTATCTTTCGTAAAGGACCGGGAGTCGATATTTTGTATACTTTTGGAGATATATTTTCTGAATATATCGAATAAATATTATTGAGTTTAATGAATATTATTTTAATATTCATTAAGAGTTTATGTATTTAAATGAATATCATTTTGAATATTCATTTAAGATTATTTATTTATGAATATTATCTTCAAATATTCATTTGAGAACTAATTATTTAGTGAATATTACTTTTGAATATTCACTTAAATACTATTTATTTAATTGAATATTATTTTGAATATTCATTTAAGATTATTTATTTAATGAATATTATTTTTAAATATTTATTTAAATATTATTTACTCGATAAATATTATTTGAATATTCACTCAAGGCTTAATCATGAGGCGAATATTATTTCGAATATTATTTTGTTTAAGACTATTCCCTTAAATATTATTTAATTAATAAATATTCTTCGAATATTTATTAAATACTGTTATTTAGTTTTAAAGATAGTTTATCTTATTTAAAATTTATCTTTGACCTTCAATAATTCTGAAGGAGATTTCTGAAGCTTTATTAAAGCTATATTACCAAGGAGAGGTTCCCCAAATCCTATTTTCTTCATTTAAATCTATCTTTTAAGAAGATTTAAATGTTCACTCAAACTTTCAAAACATAGGGAACCTTACTTGGAAGCTGTTATTTGTAATTGACTCGCCGGTCATAAACTTTTAAAAGAAATCCTTTTCTCATTCGCAGTTCTATGACTGCAAGTTAAAATGATTTTATTACTTCTTCAACTGTTCGAGAAGTAATCTGGGTATCAAGTTTGAAATCCATTAACAAGCATTGCTTGGGAAATATTGGTGAACTCCCCTTTCCAACCTGATACGGCTTCTTTGTGAAGTCCTATTAACAAGTATTAAACTTGGGGGAAGGAGGACAAGCTTTACGTTTCAGAGTCATGGATACTGTTCGAACTAGGAGTATTGTGTAAGAGGCTGTGGGACAGTCCATCCTTTATACAGGGTCCGAGTGGCGCCGGTCCCGTCTATGCCCAACCGTTGGCCGGGAGATCCGGAGCATGGGGGTGCCCATGCTTTCTTCCTTCTACATGTAGAGAAACAAATTCTGAGATGCACAACCTGTGACTGATCATCATAAGGGTGTGGCTTCTGCGCGACGTACTCCGGTATTAGTTCATCATCCAATTTGGATATTTTCTGCAACATGGATCAAGAAATATAATGATCATGTTGGCAGGGTTTTGAAAAGTGTTCAAGAACTGAGGTTACAATGAATTCCCTTGTAACTGCATCTTTTATATTATATGACTGTGTGGATACCTTACATAACGGGGGTTATGGTAAGGGGGTTGTTTATATTGAATCACATTATAACTTCATCTTTTAAGTTATATGTTGATATTCTGCTTATACTTATATAGCAGATATTTCTTTTCTACGAAAAGATTATATTGGTTTACTTTGAAACCTCATCCTTTTATAATATACTAGAACTTGGTTCAATAGTATAATAAAAGTTTGCTGAGATATTATGAAAAGATAATTAAAGTACTAGGAGAGTACTATTTTGAAATATATTCCATTGAGGAAATACTCTCGGTAGAGAGTTATTTTGACAATTATAGTCTCATACCCGCTTTATTCTGGGTTAAGTCATAGGCAGAGTTATGCCATGCTTTCATCCCCTTGCTGAGCTATTTGCTCACTCTTGCTATTGTTTTATATATTATAGATCAGTGAAGCAGGCGGTCAAGGACACAAATCAGGAGTCTTCCATAGACAGTTTCTCGCAGTGATCCCAAGAGTAGTACGAACCAGTCGGATCAGGCTGCAGCTGGTTGTATTTAAATTATGTATAGATATGAATGGTAGGAGAAGATTGTAATCATCAAAAGTCTGAGTTGGAATTGTACCATTTCCTAGTTATTGTTTCAATAACAGATTTTGTAAGACAATTGGGTATTGTAATAAAAGTTGTTTATTCCGCAGTTGTTGTTATTGGGTCGTTTCTGAGACTTTAACCTGTGTGTGTGTGAGATATATATTGTGGGGGTCATAAACAGGTGAATTATGTGCATTGTAAGGAATACAGGTAAAGACAAGAAGTAAATGGATCGTGACTACTCTAAATCCTAGACCCCGGATTTGGGGCTATTACAGAAATGGTATCAGAGAGTTAGGTTACAGTTCTCAGAAATGATAGAAGATTGAGTCTTACAATACCCTTAAGAGTAATAATAATAACTAGAGCTCGAGTAGAGTTCGTAGTCGGGTTAGAAGACATAACCCCGACTGTTGGAGATGAAGCCCAAGAGGGGACTTCTTCTGAGAGACCATGCTTAGGACTTCATGGTTAGTAACCTCGACTCGTATGAGTTGTAAATGGATGGGATTCTGAGAGACCAGATCCCGAGGCCTTCGAGTAGGCATTTGATGATGGGCTCCTTGAGATGGACGGAGACCCGATAAAGGAAGATCCATAGGAGGATCTAGAGGAGGACCCATGGTGGGTCAAGGTAAGAATCTTGTAAGAGAACGGGTTGATTGATGAAGATGTGATATGATGCTTGAGGTCTTATGATAGGACCGGACTAATCTTCAGAGGTCAACTAAGTGACGAGATAAGAGTTTAGAATCGGTTATGATTCATTAAGAGATATGACAAAGGAAATGGAGTAGAGTCTCCAAAGCATAAGAGGTAGAGGGAGTATAGCCAATACCGGTGGGTTGATTCGACTTGAGCAAGACCTATTACTTGTAGTCGGTTGCAGTTGCCTTGGAGAGGCAGCATATGTAAGGACTGAGATGTTTGAATTTCGTGTACGATTAAGAGTACTTAGTTACCTTAACCCGTAAAGGCATTGCCTTAGCTATGGCATTTGATTCCCCACGATCAGCGATTCCACCAAGGATGGTGTTTACTACGATACTGAGGAATTTTGCTACCTCGAACGAGACTGTATAGTTACGTAGAATGTTATTGTAACACGAGTACGCTAAGACGATGCACATTGTAAGAGACAGGATGGACTAAGAAAGTTTGGGATTGACTTCAATGAAAAGGCTGTAATGCTGCTAGGGGTACGCTCAGGTAGCACCCGGAAGTGATACGAGGGGAAGGAAAATGTGGTATGAAGACGGTTATAATAGTAATTGGGTTTAAGACGGCAGTTTCTAAAACGACCTTTTGGAATACCGCCCGTTCGACATGTGGAATTCGTCGTTGTTATGGGTGGCAATAGTGTTGAAAACTTCTTGTAAGAACCAACGCTTTCTTGCGGTGCTTGCGCCTAGTCGAATAGAACTCCTCACGATTGTAACTATTGTTGGATTGAATCCTTAGCGACTGTTACGAGTCAGCGATAACGTAAGTATCGAACACCTTAGGGTGTATAGAGAAGAAAATCTTTAGAATCGAACGATTATTCGTCAGAAGAGTCGACATATCAGGCCTCCGTAGAGACCTTGGCAGTACCCTCCCCATTTGCAAATTATGTTAATCATCCCTGAATCTATGATCTATCTAGACATCTCTCCAAGAGAGAATTAAGAAAGGGAACAGTTCCTCTTCGAAGTATTTTATGACTCTCGTGTTAATTCACAATTAGTTTCAATTGTGCCAGAGGCCGTCACAATACCTGCTTATAGGTTTTCAAAGCCCTGGTGAATGATGTTATTTAAAACCCCCACTTTCCTTCAATAGGGGGTAATTTAATGGTGATATAGCACCACTCCCGTGTTAAATACCAGTATTCTCTGGTTATTCTTTTCTTTGGAAATCACACTCTTGGAACCTGTTTACTTTTGATCCAAGGTGTCCATCTGAGAAATTATTTGTCAAACGACGATAATTATTAACTCAACTTTGAATTTCTTTCATACTTCTCAAATTCCACTGAGACGAACAACCCTATACTTATAGGGGCCACAAGGACCATCTATCTGTGTGATAGAAGTCTGATGGGACGCCATCACTTGTAAGTTATGAAATACAAGAAGGCTAATTACCTTTAGTAATGTCTCGATAGAGACACGCAACGTTGAGTTCTTATGATCATATTGATCTCTCGGTAAAACTCTTCTATCTCAAATAAGGTTACCTTAAAAGTCATAACCTTGTCATCACTAGTGTGTGATGTTTTTTTTGATATGGGAGCTGTCTTTTCAAAGCCCCATAAATTTTGTTATTGAATTACCAGGGGAAGCCAACCAGGTCGAATAAGTTAAAGTCGCTGATAGGAATTAGATTCGCAACGAAATAGCCTATGGCAAGAGTGGATCCCTAAGATGAATAGAATATCGGTGGCAGGTCAATGAATTTAATGAGTGTTTCCTCTCAAGGATACTATGATAATGGAAGGTTGGTCAATCGATATATGTGAAAGGAACGGCAATGTGTTGTGAAACTCCAATGGTAGTGAAGTCAGTTAAAACCCACATAATTTCATGGAACCATTGACCCAGTGGAGGTCAGAGCTTGGTTTAAAGAGATTAAGAAATCAATTGTGATACTGAGTATTACAGAGAATCAGCAAACGGTGTTCGCCGCCTATCTCCTGAAGGGAGAGGCGAATCACTGGTGAGAATTGTAAGACAAACCTAGAGGTAAAAGGTGTTGTGAATTGGGAGAGACTCAGATTATTGATTTTAGAGGAATGTTTTCTGAAATATATGAAGATCCAGATGGAAATAAAAGTTCCTAGAATTAAAATGAGAAACCATGACTGTGGCAGAGTATGAGGCCAAGTTTTCCGAGATATCGAGGTTTGTCCCGAAATCCGTGGACACGGATGTGAAAAGAGCCCGTAGGTTTCAACTAGGGCTGAAGCAATGGATCCAGAATCGCGTGGCGATGTTAGAGTGAAATTTGATTTGCCCAGAGAAGGGGAGTGGTCCTTTAAGGACAGAAGTAAATTACGAAGTTATTACGATAATCCAAACAAATGAGTTATTATGGGATGGATGTGTGGCCTATCTAGCTATTGTGGTTGATACCAAGAGAAAAGCACCTAGCCAATAATAGATCCCAGTGGTTGAAGAGTTTGAGAATGTATACCAGAGAGTCTACGCAGATTACCACCCGATCGAGAAATTTTTCCTAAAATTGGTACATACAAGTGGTGGACTAGGAATATGAGATTGACACTCTTAATAAGTTTGACTCCCTTTGAGCTGGGAGAAGTTGATATAACAATTGTGATGGATTGGCTAATACCCAATGAAGCAAACTGATGGTAAAGAAAAGAGATTAATGATTATGGGATGGAGACAGATTTAGAAATTCTGGAATATTGTTCAGATTGAGAAAATTATGATACTAGGGATATGAGGCTTGATTAGTCCTTATAGTTGATGCTTAGGAAGGAGACATCAAGTATAAAGGAAATTATAATGATTTTGGGAGGTTATACAAGGTTTTAATAAGCTACCAGATAACGATCTGGATGGCATGAGCTATCAGATATCAATTTGGGTGACATGAAAGGGAATACCGAGTATTCAAAAGTATAGTACTGCATCTCCTGTTAGCCAATGGGAAGGAAAGAATTAGCAACTCAGTTACGAGAATTGCTGGGCAAGAGTATGATAAGACCCAGTGTGCCATCGTGGAGAGCCTCAGTGTGGTTATGAGAGAAAAACATATTAGCACGAGATGATGCATCGGTCCTCAAGAGTTGAATGAGTTCAATATTTGGAATAGATACCTTGGTAGATGATGGTTTGATCAGCTGAAGGATGCTGTGTATTTTGGTCCAAAGTTATTTAAAGAACTGGATATCACCAGTGGGAAGTTAAACTCGAGAGTATACCCAAGACTGCGATTCGTATGAGGTATAGACACTCCAAGTTTTCAGCAAGGACATTTTGGGCTGACTAATGCCCCCACAACTTTTTATGAAATTTGAAGAATTGGCGGTGAGTCATCCGCGATAGTTTTCGCCCTAAGCATATCGAAACGTCGTATATACGAAGGAAATTTGTGGAATCGAAAAGGATCGAACATGATCGACTTACAGGTCTATCAGACATGAGAATATGTGTGCTGGTGTGTATATGAAGATTATGATTGGTGATAAAAGGATTGAGAGTCCTCGAGCCAGACAACATTCCCCAAGAAACTCACATTTCTTTCAGAGAAAGGAGGGCTGGAATAATATAGAATGACTGAATACAGGAAGTAGATTATCTTCCTGCAAAAAGATTAGAGAAGAAGCTGGAACCCCGGGGGGTGATAGTAGATAACAAAGAGATAGCAAGGCCAAAACAGTGATGGTCGACAAGCTCATTACTAGACAGCAAGATTTACTCGAATCGATTGCTAGAATACTCGAATTAGTTTCGATAAGGAGCACCCCGTCGACAAGTGAGTTAACACTTATGCAATGAGACCAAGGAAATGGCTAAAATTGACATCAGATTATGACTGTAAGATACCTTACCTCCAGAGAAGGCCAATGTGGTGGCCGATACCCTTAGTCAAAATGATAAAGTGATGGATTCCGAATGTTCAGGAATTAAAAGATGAGATCTCACACGAGACCCATAATCCGAGATATTATATGCACCTAGACGGCACCCAAAATATATAGAGGTTCAAGAAAGTGCTGTTGGTGGCCAACCATGAAAAAGGAAGTTGGAATGACCACTTACCATTAATTGAGATTAAGGATGACAACGAATACCATACTAGTATAGGGATACCACCTTGTGAGGCCGTATGGAAGTAGATGCCGCTCTCCCTTGTGCTGGGAGGAGGTTGGCAAGAGAAAGATATTGGAACCCGAGTGAATCCAACAAAGCAGAGAGACAGAAGATTTTGCCAGTAAGTGGCTAGTAATGACCCATGACAAACAGGGAAAATATGCGGGTCAAGCCGCAAGGATAGGAATAGTACTGCTATTGATAAGCTAAATAGAATGTTGATGAATGACAAGCAAGTTATGTTGATGCATTTCTGTGCAAACAAGATAAAGAATATGAGGTTCGAGAATTGTGGTGTGAAAAAGGTATCCTTGTGAAAGGATTTAACATGACTGGTAATGAAAGGAAGTTGAGCCCGAGATTCATTGGGCCATCTGAAAGTTCAGACACGGCAGAAAGGGGAGCCTACGAGCCAGCCTTACCCAAACCGGTAGAATGGACATAACATGGTTCATGTGTATGTACCTGATCAGTATACTATAGATGCCCGGCATATGACAGAGTACGAACAGATAGACATACATAACCTGATCTGAACCACGAAGGACAACCTGTAGAAATTATGAATAGAAAAGAGCAAGTGCTAAGAGATAAGGTTGTCAAGCTAGTGAGAAATTTGAAGAAAATCAAGAAGTGGAAGAATCCACTTGAGAATTTGAAAGTACAATAGGAGAGAAGTAACCCCAGCTATTCCTAAACTGATTCTGAGGACGGAATCCTTTTAAGGAGGGGAGACTGTAATAACCCGAATTTTGGGTAGAATTAAAACTTTTCTTATTATGATTAAGTACATGAGTGAGTGGTGATTCCAAAGAATAATGGTTGTAATGCATGGGTATTGCTTTGGACGATGATCCTGATTCAGTTGTATATTGTCAGAATAGAGTAATCCAATGTTGGAGGACATAGATGAGAATAATCTATCGTCCAGGAAATGAGCTAATGGATCCTTGAGGGGAAATGATACGTGCATAGTGTTTCCCATACGTGCATAGTGTTTCCCGTACGTGAATAGTAATTTGGTGGATGAATAGTGATTTTGTAAGTTGGAAAACTTTTCACGCCACCCTATGTACGGAACGTGTTATGGATGTTTCAAAGTCATATTAGTAATACGCGGAGGAAATAAGTGTATGCAAAGACGATCGGAATTCAGAAATTCCAAATTCTATTTCGGTGTAATATTTGACCGGACAGTGGATTATATATTATTATAATCCAAGAATTGAGATATTAACTTTGAGGATTTGATATTTTGGGAGGTTATGATATTTGATTTAAGAATAAAGGTCGGAAACCACTGAGACAGTGAAACAAGTGTTCTAGAAACCGCTGAAACGTTATAACGAGATTCATCAGTAAAGCGAACGAATCCGGGATTACGGATTAAGTTCATATCAAGATTAAATATCCTACATGATCATCAAAAGGATTATAATGAGGATTGAGGAAGGTATTATAAATACCAAGAAATTTCCCGGTAAACCCTAGCGGTAAACCTACTTAGTTATTCTTCGAACAATTAGCGAAATTGAGCAATAACTGGACAAAGAAACGTACGAGCAATCAAGGATGCATCCAATATAGATAGTGGAACATGACATCATGCCTTTATGAAAATATCTAAGCACCTAGTTGCATTTTACCAAGGACTTATGTGCAAGAACATTAAAGAAGGATGACTTAGTTGAACTTTTGTGGATAAGGAAATCCAAGGGAACCAATGGCAACATGACAACACACCAAAGCAAGATGCATCCAAATAGATTAGATACATATTACATTATTGATCAAAACAAATCAAAACAACACCACCAACCAAGCTCTTCATATTCGGTTTCTTTAGAATAAAGAAGACAAATGAATAGTGAAATTTTCATATCTCCAAATCTAGCCATTCACAATTCACAAGAAAATTCCCATGGCTTCTATATTTCATAACTAAGATCCCCTAAAAGTTTGAGAGCAAGAAGGTAAGTGGATCATGTCCATTTTGATGTTACAAGTTTCTAGGTTTTGATGAATAGTAATTTTTCTTGATTTTCATGTTTTGCTTTCTTGATGATATAGCTCCCAAAGGATGTTCTAAGCAAGGATCTAGACTTGTGAGGCCTTAACACCATCCCTAAGCTTCGAATAGAGGTATAACACTTGAACCCCCTTGGTTAGATTATGAGTTTTAATGGAGTTTTAGATGAGTTTTTGAATTGTATGCATGATTAAGAGCATGTATGTTGTATGAATGTTATGAAAATAGAAAAATATGATTTAGAGCACCAAACCTAGTCTAGGCAGTGGTGATGATGATGAATAGTGTCCATGAGGGTTGGTGGTGGATTGAATGATTATTTGGAGGATTTTAATTTTGGAAATATCCGAGTTATAGCCGTCGTAATGGCGAAATTTCATTAACCCTTAAAAATGGAGTATCACCGAACCAAAAAGCTTCTGACCAAGTTGAACACTCGACCCATACTTGTAGGTCTTGAATCATAGATCATTTTGGCGCAAGAATTGTAGCATTATGATTTACGGTTTAGGCGTTATGGTAAAAATCGTAAAAGCGGTTCGTAAACGTACGTGTGAGTTCGTAACTTCAATTGAACCCCTTTAAAGCGAGATATTCGGTTACAAATCTTGGTAATTAAATACTAGAGGTCATAATGAAGATATGAGAGAAGACCTCGTGTCAAAAGAATTATTTTTGGATTTTATAAAAATGTTCGAATCAAGTTTAAGTGCGAAGGAACCCCTTAGAGGAGCACTTAGTTATAACTTTGAAAACCACTTAGTGAAACGGACGAACGAGATCCGATTTCTAAAACGAACCTTCGACCTAAGTATTTGTCGATTGACATGGACTTAGTATGAGCCTAAAGCGAGTTAGTAATGCCTTAGTTGTGATTCGCGTACGTGTTTATGCTTTAGGTATTAAGTGGATTGTTTATAGGGGATTAACCGAACGTTTTCTTTTGACTTTGTCTAGATCGTCCGACGTCGTCATGAACCCCTACCACTTCTCGAGCATCAGGCAAGATTTCTAAATCTATACTTTGAAGTATTGATTATAATACTGCTTTTGCCATGCTTAGATTTGCATAGTTTTGCGATATATACTTGTTGTAAAAGTTTAACTTTCGGATTGCATATGATCTTTTGAGATATAGTATATACAAACCGGTATACCTTGTGGCTCTATAGATAAGGGCATATTTATTGTTTCGACTCTAGACCGGGAGTCGGTAGTTTCTGTTATATAGATAGTCGTGGAAACCCGGAGGGATTCCAGCGACAGATTACTATGTACTTTGAGGAATGTTATTATTAAATATTATTATATTTCCAGAAAGTAGTTACTACCTGGAAATGAATTGGGATTTGGCTTATAAGCTAGATATGGGGATATCAGCTATAAGCCGGATTTTATTATCACCCTTAGTGAAGGGTGTACGCGTCGTATCTTTCGTAAAGGACCGGGAGTCGGTATTTTGTGTACTTTTGGAGATATATTTTCTGAATATATCGAATAAATATTATTGAGTTTAATGAATATTATTTTAATATTCATTAAGAGTTTATGTATTTAAATGAATATCGTTTTGAATATTCATTTAAGATTATTTATTTAATGAATATTATCTTCAAATATTCATTTGAGAACTAATTATTTAGTGAATATTACTTTTGAATATTCACTTAAATACTATTTATTTAAATGAATATTATTTTGAATATTCATTTAAGATTATTTATTTAATGAATATTATTTTCAAATATTCATTTAAATATTATTTACTCGATAAATATTATTTGAATATTCACTCAAGGCTTAATCATGAGGCGAATATTATTTCGAATATTATTTTGTTTAAGACTATTCCCTTAAATATTATTTAATTAATAAATATTCTTCGAATATTTATTAAATACTTTTACTTAGTTTTAAAGATAGTTTATCTTATTTAAAATTTATCTTTGACCTTCAATAATTCTGAAGGAGATTTCCGAAGCTTTATTAAAGCTATATTACCAAGGAGAGGTTCCCCAAATCCTATTTTCTTCATTTAAATCTATCTTTTAAGAAGATTTAAATGTTCGCTCAAACTTTCAAAACATAGGGAACCTTACTTGGAAGCTGTTATTTGTAATTGACTCCCCGGTCATAAACTTTTAAAAGAAATCCTTTTCTCATTCGCAGTTCTATGACTACAAGTCAAAATGATTTTATTACTTCTTCAACTATTCGAGAAGTAATCTGGGTATCAAGTTTGAAATCCATTAACAAGCATTGCTTGGGAAATATTGGTGAACTCCCCTTTCCAACCTGATATGGCTTCTTTGTGAAGTCCTATTAACAAGTATTAAACTTGGGGGAAGGAGGACAAGCTTTACGTTTCAGAGTCATGGATACTGTTCGAACTATGAGTATTGTGTAAGAGGCTGTGGGACAGTCCATCCTTTATACAGGGTCCGAGTGGCGCGGTCCCGTCTATGCCCAACCGTTGGCCGGGAGATCCGGAGCATGGGGGTGCCCATGCTTTCTTCCTTCTACATGTAGAGAAACAAATTCTGAGATGCACAACCTGTGACTGATCATCATAAGGGTGTGGCTTCTGCGCGACGTACTCCGGTATTAGTTCATCATCCAATTTGGATATTTTCTGCAATATGGATCAAGAAATATAATGATCATGTTGGCAGGGTTTTGAAAAGTGTTCAAGAACTGAGGTTACAATGAATTCCCTTGTAACTGCATCTTTTATATTATATGACTGTGTGGATACCTTACATAACGGGGGTTATGGTAAGGGGGTTGTTTATATTGAATCACATTATAACTTCATCTTTTAAGTTATATGTTGATATTCTGCTTATACTTATATAGCAGATATTTCTTTTCTACGGAAAGATTATATTGGTTTACTTTAAAACCTCATCCTTTTATAATATACTAGAACTTGGTTCAATAGTATAATAAAAGTTTGCTGAGATATTATGAAAAGAAAATTAAAGTACTAGGAGAGTACTATTTTGAAATATATTCCATTGAGGAAATACTCTCGGTAGAGAGTTATTTTGACAATTATAGTCTCATACCCGCTTTATTCTGGGTTAAGTCATAGGCAGAGTTATGCCATGCTTTCATCCCCTTGCTGAGCTATTTGCTCACTCTTGCTATTGTTTTATATATTATAGATCAGTGAAGGAGGCGGTCAAGGACACAAATCAGGAGTCTTCCATAGACAGTTTCTCGTAGTGATCCCAAGAGTAGTACGAACCAGTCGGATCAGGCTGCAGCTGGTTGTATTTAAATTATGTATAGATATGAATGGTAGGAGAAGATTGTAATCATCAGAAGTCTGAGTTGGAATTGTACCATTTCCTAGTTATTGTTTCAATAACAGATTTTGTAAGACAATTGGGTATTGTAATAAAAGTTGTTTATTCCGCAGTTGTTGTTATTGGGTCGTTTCTGAGACTCTAACCTGTGTGTGTGTGAGATATATATTGTGGGGTCATAAACAAGTGAATTGTGTGCATTGTAAGGAATACAGGTAAGGACAAGAAGTAAATGGATCGTGACTACTCTAAATCCTAGACCCCGGATTTGGGGCTGTTACATTGTTCTTGCTTCTCGGTCAAACAGAAGAATGTCAATTGTTCCATATTGGTCTTTTGCTTCAATGTGAAAGTTCCATCTAAAATTGTTAATATATATATATTAGTACTTGTTCTAGAAATAATCTCTGTTGAGTGAAAATATGAAATTAGAGTTGGATCCATACTTTCTATATGGATGTGGAACATTACGATCAGAACATCTGTAACATTTAAATTTGCCATCACGATTTTCAATTTCTTTGTAGCATGATGAGCACAAATAGATATACCAACTGCTGGTTTCAATCACTTGCATAACCTTCACTTCACAGACGACCTCTTTCTGTTGTTTAGAATAATAAGATTGATTTAAAATTCGAAATGTAGATAAGAGAATCATATTTTTGTGTGAACTATGGTAGTAATCACCTATACAAAGTCCATCTAGAGCTTCTTTATCTCGTCCACCGATAGGACCTCAACTTTTTCAGGAATTTGTGCTGAGAAGTCGTATTGTGAGAAAAGAGGTGTATCCAACCTGTAAAAATTTGAAAATTTATTAATGTTGCGATAATATCTGAATAAGTATAGAATTTTTTTAAAATTTGAGGAAGAGAAGGGTAGTCCACAATTGCCGTAAATGCCAAACAGTATGATCTTCATAGTTGAGGTAGAATTTTGTTGCAGACACATTTGAAAGCTCAACTTGTGATGTGGAGTGTTTTGATCCTTGCCAAGATGTAACTTTAGCACTTGCAATGATAATTATAATAGGAAATCCTGTTTCATTACTGATAGCTTTGACAAATTCATCAGCAATTGAATCCCAAAATGTAACATTCACTGAAGCCCTGGCATTTCGTGCATTTTCATTTTTAGTAATTCATACCATTTAAAGATATAATCTTATTGTAGCATGCTATATTTAAATGTCTATTACATACACACCTTCCGTCAACAATTGTGAATTTCACTTGTGATTGAATATTGTTGAATCTGTTCATCACTTTTGCCAGTGGTAGATCTCTTTGAATTACTCCAATTACATCTTGAAAATATACGGTATGTTTAAATAACTGTATGGAAGATTGTATTTAATTTGAATAAAGAATCTTGTAATGTGAAAGATACCTGTGAGATATAAATTATCATTGGTAATGTCTGAGAGATCGCACAAATCATAGAAATCGAACATGTTCTTTGGAATTAGCATATCATCTGGGTATATTTTTTCTACTTTTGAGTAAGTTGTCAAGATAATTTGCTTGTCGCTATTGATAGATCTGAACTTTTCATCGGGTTTATATTGTTTGACTGAAAAGTTGCTTATCTTACAAATATTGCCTTCAGAAAATTTATCTTCATGATTTTCAATTATATTTCCCGGAACAAAAGCATGCATCCTAATATTCTGAAAAAAGAAATTTCACAATCTCAAGTCATCTATATTCTTTCTTTGTTCTGTAATATGAAAAGAGAGGAACATACCTTATCATCAAGCAACAATAGATTCAGACCTTTGAATTCTTCTCCGGAAAATGACACTCCTCTCCAAGATCTAACAATGCGAACTTTGACATTCCAATTGTAACTTCCTGGGTTTACGTCTCCTAAACTATGAAATCGGTTTACAGCCATTTTGCAGCACTATTTTGTATGTTGTGAATGTAACACTCACAAATCTGAGTATTGATAAGTAGATTTTATATCCACTATTAATCCTCCGTTTGGACTTAAAACGATTGCGAGTTCTCAAGTTTCGTGGTTATTTGATATGTTTTTGTGTAAATTTTGTAGGATGCATGTTGGAGGTGTTTTGGTTCTTAAACGACTTAATGGTGGTTGTGGTGGTGCTAAATGAGCTGGTTGAAGGAGCGCGTACCTCTACTTGCAAAAAAGGATGATTTTGTGAAATTACAAGAAGAAACGATGTGAAATTGAAGTTCGTTTCAAGATTTAAGAGCTTTGGAGTTAGCATGATCACGCAAGGAAAGTAGCCTGCTCACGCTACTATTTGATTTGTATTCTGGTCATTTTTAGAGATTTGGCGTGAGGACGTGAGGCTTGGCGTGAGCACGCAGATTTGCAAAAAGCTGGCAGAAGGTTCTGGTTGAGGGAGGCGCGGTCGCGCTCCATTTAAGCTTTAGGACAGCGCGGTCGCGCTTGACAAGAAAACTGAATTCCTGAAAATATGGACAGCGCGGTCGCGCTGGTTTTACAAAGGAGTTTGGCGCGGTCGCGCTAGGGCCTTGGCGCGGGAATTTCAGCTGATTTTCCTGTATTTTGTTTTAATTAGAGAAATAAATAATAATTGACTCATTATTAAATAAGGAGAGTAGGGGAGAATTATATGAGGAGGAATATCATTTTAGATCATTATTCTTGTATCCCAACTTTAGTTTTCATATCTATCGTACAATAACATTATTCTAGGGTTCTTCAAGCGACAGCAAGAAGACCAATTCTTCTGTATTCTTCTTCCAACACTGGGGTTTAATTTTTCTATTGCAATTCTCTTCTTCTATTAATTATTCTTCTCTTAGTATTATATGTGCAATTTTAGATTCATGTTTTCTATAAATTCCATGTTAGTAATTAATTCAATTATGAACTAATTTCTTTTCATGGGGTTCCAATGGATTTGATAACGTAGCTTTCGTGTTGATACGTGATTGATTTCGGGTGATTTAATTTCGATAATCTGATTTGGTTGATTTAATTTAGAGATGATTAGCTACCATCTTATTTATTAATCCTAGATGATTGCGAAAGTGGATTCTAGGGTTTAGATTTCACCAGATTAGCGTGGGTTCTTGAATTAATTAATTATTATTGATTTGTAATGTGATTTAACCCATCTCATGTTGCCCCATGTAATCGTATTGATAACCTAAGCTTAAATCGATTGTATTTCCAGATTGTATAGACATATATAATCTGAATATAATTTGGTGTCTTCTTAAATTCTATCTTTTGTGGAAATTAAGTGGTTTGATGCGAGTTTACTGAAAGGTAGCTCGTATTATCATCGTGTTATCTGATTAATTATCGTAATTATCACCCGAGTCGATTTAATGTGTCAGCTATTAGTGAGTTGTTGATGAAATTGGAATCCCATGTATTTTCTGCAATAGTAATCTTCTTGGTTAATTCATTTTTAGTTATTAATTGTTTAGTTAACTAAATTAGATAATCAAAAAACTCCAATTTGATAATTCATCAAGCATTAAGAAGTAACCATACATTGTTGCATAGGCATTAAATTCACATTTACACCTTGTCCCTGCGGAACGAATCCTTTCTTATCACTTGCTATTTGTGACCACGTATACTTGCGTGTTTGCGAATCAACAAGTTTTTGGCGCCGCTGTCGGGGACGCGGTGTTATTTGTAGTTTATATGCTTGTCATCAGTGGTTGTTATAGATTACTGACTTGATTTTTGTTACGTACCTAACTAGTATCGTCTAGTTCTTCGTGTTTCAGGTACTTAATCGTGCATGCGAACACGTTCTCAAACCAAGGCGGAATTAGAAAGAAAAGTTGTTGAAGTTGAAGTGGTTGAAGAAGTTGATCTAGTTGCTACAATGGGAGACCCCAATCCACAGGATGTGCCAAGAGCTCTCATGGACTATTCGCAGCCAAGAATAGATGACATACAGTCTAGTATCATCAGGCCAGCGATCGCTGCGAATACCTTCGAAATTAAGCCTGGCACTATTCAGATGGTGCAGAACACAGTCCAGTTTGGGGGTGGTGCTACTGAGGACCCCAATATGCACATCAGAAATTTTATCGAGATTTGTGACACCTTCAAGTTCAATGGTGTTTCGGATGATGCTGTGAAGCTGAGACTCTTCCCTTTCTCTTTGAGGGACAAAGCCAAGGGCTGGTTGCACTCTCTACCAGCTCAATCTATCACTACTTGGGAAGATCTGGCACAAAAATTTCTTTCTAAATTCTTTCCTATGGCTAAGACAGCTGCCATACGGAATGCTATCACTCAGTTCACTCAAGCACAGGGGGAATCATTGTGTGAGGCCTGGGAGCGCTACAAGGAGATGCTCAGGAAATGCCCCCATCACGGGATGCCCGATTGGATGATCATTAATTGCTTCTATAATGGACTGGGAGGCCTATCTAGGCCTATGGTAGATGCTGCTTCTGGTGGAGCATTGTGGGCTAAAAGCTACGAGGAGGCCTATGATCTGATTGAAATGATGGCGGCAAATGAGTACCAGAATCCTTCGCAGAGATTGCAGCAGAATAAAGCAGCTGGAGTTCTTCAAGTTGATACCGCCACTGCTCTGTCAGCACAGCTAGAAGCTCTAAACTTGAAGGTGGATTCTTTGGCCAATCTTGGGAAGCAGCAGGTTGCTAGCATCTGCGAGTTATGTGCAGGTGGGCATGACTCTCGTCAATGTGCCATATCTAATGAGTCAGCCCAGTTTGTGAGCAATTTCGAAAGGCCGCAAGTTCCAGTCCCTAACTCTTATCATCCAAGCAACAGGAATCACCCCAATTTCAGCTGGGGGAATAGTCAGAATAGTTTGCAGCAGCCATCTTATCCCCCTCCTCACCAGCAGTTTGGGGGTAGACAGGCCAATCCATCTGGGATGCAACAGCCTTATGCTCCGAGACAGCAATACCAGCCTCCAGTATATCAGCAGCAATCCAGTGAGAAATCTGAACTTGAAGAATTACGAGCAATGGTCAAGAGTCAAGCTGTATCACTCCAGAGTCAGGCGTCATCTCTTAAGACGTTGGAAAACCAGATTGGACAACTCGCAAATGCCCTACTCCAGAGGCAGCAAGGAAGTCTGCCCAGCAACACAGAACTGAATCCAGGCAAGCGAGACGGCAATGAACAGGTCAATGCCATTACTCTGAGGTCCGGAAAAGTCACAGGAGGAGGCATAGAAATTGAGAAAAATTCGAAGCTGGCAAACCAAGGGGAAGTTGAAGAAAATAAAGAGCAGCTAATCAATCAACCAGCCAAGCAGTCGAATCCTTTAGTGGCTGACCCTCCAATCTACCCTCCGCCACCGTTTCCTCAGAGGCTGCAGCAGAATAAACTGGATAAGCAATTCAGCAAATTTCTGGAGGTCTTTAAAAAGTTGCATATCAACATCCCATTTGCTGAGGCTTTGGAACAGATGCCTAGTTACGCGAAATTCATGAAGGGGATTCTTTCGAGGAAGTTGAAGCTTAGTGATTTTGAGACGGTTGCATTGACGGAGGAGTGTAGTGCAATCTTGCAACAGAAGCTGCCTCCAAAGCTTAAAGATCCGGGGAGTTTCACAATCCCATGCACTATTGGGAATGTTTCGTTTGACAGATGCTTGTGTGATCTTGGTGCAAGCATTAATCTGATGCCTCTGTCGGTTTTCAGAAGACTTGGGCTCCCTGAACCAACTCCAACAAATATCTCCTTGCAGCTAGCTGACAGGTCGGTCACATATCCTCGTGGAATAGTGGAGGATGTCTTAGTCAAAGTGGATAAGCTCATTTTTCCCGCTGACTTCGTCATCTTGGATTTTGAGGAAGACAAGAGCATCCCTATCATCTTGGGAAGGCCATTCTTGGCCACGGGCAAAACAAACATTGATGTTCAAAAAGGGGAGCTTACTATGAGGGTGAACGATCAAAAGGTCACATTCAATGTCTTTAAAGCCTTGCATTGTCCAGCTGAAGAAGAAGAATGTTTCGAGCGTGAGACGGTCAATTCGCTGCAACACCATAGCTTGGATCAGATGTTGAAGCCAGATGAGTTGAACAGCACTTTGCGAGGAGAAGCTGAAAAAGGAGAGGTAACATTGCAGTCAGCCAGTATTGCTCGTGATCATAATGCGGGTAAACAGCTGATGGAATGGCCGGGCGGCATTCCACACTCTGGAGATCATGAAGGCTTGGGATTTGTAGAGGATAAGTTTGGGTGCTTGATGAGGCGCCTTGATTCTTCGTATGACGCCATCTACAAATTTGCTGCGGACTTGATTCAGACCTTAGATGGCATATTGCAGCAGCGAGGATTTCAGATTCCATGGCCCACATTTGGAGAGTTCCACGCCTACACACCACCATATTTTCCACCCGAGGGGGGTGGCCATGCCGACTACTAGGGGAGTTCTCTTGTACCCTTTAATTTACCTTCAATGAGGACATTGAATTTAATAAGTTTGGGGGTGATTTTAGGGTGCTAGAGTCATGCATTGCATATAGTTCATATTCATGCTAGTTCATAGTAGTGCATTTAGTTTGCCATGTCATTTAGTTTGCATGTAGGATGCCATGCCATATAGAATTACTTAGGATTGTATTATCATTTTGTTCATGCATATTTATGCATTTCTAATGATTCCACATGAGTGTCTGTTTCTGGCTTGTTAGGTCGATGCTAATTTGAGTGTGATGACAATGAATAGAGGGTTGATTTAAGTTTCTATGAAATTGACTTGCGTGTGTTGGGGACACAATCTTCTCACGGTCTCACTGTTTGCTCTTGGGCTAGATCGAGTCATACCTCGTTTGGCTGTTGAGATTTAATCACCTATTTATATCTAGAATTTTCGTTATTCCCTTGATGGCGTAGGAGCACTTAAGTATAAGTTTGGGGGAAAACAGGGATTTCATGCTAAGTGTCGTGTCGTGTTGTGTCGTATTGTAATAATGGCTAGGCGTCAAATGGCTAGTAGCCGCTCATATTTAATATGAGTAGTCTAGGGGGGTGAGATAGTGCACCCATGTGTGAAAAAAAAAAAAAAAAAAAAAAAGTCAAAGAAAAAAAAAAAAATAGAAAAAGAAAAAAAAAAAAGAGGAGTTTGAGTTTAAAAAATGAGTGATTGTGAGAGTGTGTGTATGCTAATTGGCTAGGGTGGGCTCTTTAGTACTCGAGCAAGTAAGTTCTAGGGGATTTTATGCCTAGTGACCTAAGACTTTTCCGGTCTGGGATCCACTAACCTAACGCTCGCTATAAGGGTGCTATTGTATAAGCCTTTAGGGGTCTCACCCATTGCACGGTCAAAAGCATTTGTGTTTTGGGTTGTTTTGTGTAGTATAGCATGAGTCCTTGTCTACCTTGAATGATGATGGCGGTGTCTTTGAGTCATGGAGTGTCTAAAGTTCATTCTGTTTATAAACATGTGATTGTCTTGGCGAAGAATTGATTATGACTTTGATCTAGTTTCCAGAGTATATTCTAGTGAGAAATGCACACACCACGTTCCCGTTCACGTATTGTTAGTATACGGGGGCTTAGTCGAGCTCTGTTTGGCGATGTTGCATAATTTGAGGCGTTGGCTTGTGAGTTGGTTACGGTAACTCGTGTTTGGAATCATTGCATTAGGACATTTTGCATTATCGTGGCATTGAATAATTAGTTGCATTCATTCGTCATCTTTAGGGTTGTTTTTGCATTGCTTGAGGACAAGCAACGGGTTAAGTTTGGGGGTTTGATAAGTAGATTTTATATCCACTATTAATCCTCCGTTTGGACTTAAAACGATTGCGAGTTCTCAAGTTTCGTGGTTATTTGATATGTTTTTGTGTAAATTTTGTAGGATGCATGTTGGAGGTGTTTTGGTTCTTAAACGACTTAATGGTGGTTGTGGTGGTGCTAAATGAGCTGGTTGAAGGAGCGCGTACCTCTACTTGCAAGAAAGGATGATTTTGTGAAATTACAAGAAGAAACGATGTGAAATTGAAGTTCGTTTCAAGATTTAAGAGCTTTGGAGTTAGCATGATCACGCAAGGAAAGTAGCCTGCTCACGCTACTATTTGATTTGTATTCTGGTCATTTTTAGAGATTTGGCGTGAGGACGTGAGGCTTGGCGTGAGCACGCAGATTTGCAAAAAGCTGGCAGAAGGTTCTGGTTGAGGGAGGCGCGGTCACGCTCCATTTAAGCTTTAGGACAGCGCGGTCGCGCTTGACAAGAAAACTGAATTCCTGAAAATATGGACAGCGCGGTCGCGCTGGTTTTACAAAGGAGTTTGGCGCGGTCGCGCTAGGGCCTTGGCGCGGGAATTTCAGCTGATTTTCCTGTATTTTGTTTTAATTAGAGAAATAAATAATAATTGACTCATTATTAAATAAGGAGAGTAGGGGAGAATTATATGAGGAGGAATATCATTTTAGATCATTATTCTTGTATCCCAACTTTAGTTTTCATATCTATCGTACAATAACATTATTCTAGGGTTCTTCAAGCGACAGCAAGAAGACCAATTCTTCTGTATTCTTCTTCCAACACTGGGGTTTAATTTTTCTATTGCAATTCTCTTCTTCTATTAATTATTCTTCTCTTAGTATTATATGTGCAATTTTAGATTCATGTTTTCTATAAATTCCATGTTAGTAATTAATTCAATTATGAACTAATTTCTTTTCATGGGGTTCCAATGGATTTGATAACGTAGCTTTCGTGTTGATACGTGATTGATTTCGGGTGATTTAATTTCGATAATCTGATTTGGTTGATTTAATTTAGAGATGATTAGCTACCATCTTATTTATTAATCCTAGATGATTGCGAAAGTGGATTCTAGGGTTTAGATTTCACCAGATTAGCGTGGGTTCTTGAATTAATTAATTATTCTTGATTTGTAATGTGATTTAACCCATCTCATGTTGCCCCATGTAATCGTATTGATAACCTAAGCTTAAATCGATTGTATTTCCAGATTGTATAGACATATATAATCTGAATATAATTTGGTGTCTTCTTAAATTCTATCTTTTGTGGAAATTAAGTGGTTTGATGCGAGTTTACTGAAAGGTAGCTCGTATTATCATCGTGTTATCTGATTAATTATCGTAATTATCACCCGAGTCGATTTAATGTGTCAGCTATTAGTGAGTTGTTGATGAAATTGGAATCCCATGTATTTTCTGCAATAGTAATCTTCTTGGTTAATTCATTTTTAGTTATTAATTGTTTAGTTAACTAAATTAGATAATCAAAAAACTCCAATTTGATAATTCATCAAGCATTAAGAAGTAACCATACATTGTTGCATAGGCATTAAATTCACATTTACACCTTGTCCCTGCGGAACGAATCCTTTCTTATCACTTGCTATTTGTGACCACGTATACTTGCGTGTTTGCGAATCAACAAGTATGCAGTTTTTAAGTACTGCAAATGGATTTCAATGCACATTTCATTTTGGTTTTGAGTTTACTGGCGTTACATTAAAATATTGTTTGATTTGATGTAATATGTACTTCATTTCATGCTTTACTACTGTTACTCTTGTTGGGTACTTCAACAAAGGTTTATAGTTCTGAATAGTTGGATCTTGTACGAAAATGTGTTCTAATCCATTTGATTTGGGACAGAGATAGAACTATGTTTCCAACCGATCAAGATACAATAAAAAGGTCATGCAACATGACCTCAAGTTTTCAACTTCACTTAGACAGTATAAAATATATATTGGATACAAAATATTCCCCATGGACAAAACGTTACTTCAGAAATTAGTTACACAAACCCGCAAAATGCTTGCCAAAATCCAAAATACATCCTTGATTGAAATGAACAGAAAGTAGTTGCCCGGTTTTACTCTGTAGACTCTTTGCCCTGTTTCAAGTTTATTAATTTAGTAAAGATAGCTAACTTTTTTAAAAATTTATTGTAGAATTGTTGAAATTATTCATACCTTTTTCTTCCTAATGTTTTGGAAATGGCTAAGAGTCATGGATTCTTCATCAAGAGATGGTTCATCAAGAATATCTTGAATTGTTTCATTTGTCGAAGGATTTTCTGAAATTAGATTGGCACTCTTCCTAGTTGTTTTTGCAACTTCTTTTCCCTGCGACTGTTTGAATTAATATATGGTATCTTAAATGTATGATGGTTTGAAAAGTACAGTCATGAAATGTATGATAAATATAAATTTCGATTATACCTTGTTTTTTTACCTATCTTGACGTTCTTGATAGGAATAGTTACAGATTTCGAAATTTGAACTTCAGGCCTTTTGCGCGGATGCTTGTTGATAGTAGAATTGTCCGTTGAAGGAGTTTCTATCTCAGCATATGTTGGTGTAACAGGTGTGGCCTTGCAGATATATATATATGAAGATTGTAAGTTTGCATGAAGATATTTGCTTTTCAGCGATATTGTTGCAACATATGTGTCTCCAAATTTACAAACATAACTTTTTATGTTTATGAGTTTTGACATTATTCATAGCTAATATGTCAGATTTTAAACTTCCAACTTCTGGACTTTTGCGCACACGGTTCTTTATATTATAGTTTACAGTGGGAGGAGTTCCCACATCAGCATCTGTCGTTCCAATATCTTTGAGCTGCAATATTGTTTTTGGATGTTGTGATTTAGCAAAGAACTCTGTGCATTTCCTAAAACTGATAGAGATTTCTGAAATAGATTTTTGAGTTGTAGAGATTTGATAAAAAAACATTACCTTTTTCTCTTTAATCTCTGCAAGTTGGCAAATCTGCTTGTTGGTGCTAGATTGAGCACTGCGAGGTGTTTGTGTTTGAGCCATTGTGCTACGAATAGCAGTTTCCTGATGATGATTTGTATATATTGTTAAATATATATGATAAGATAATTATCGATGGATTAATGTAAATAAAATAACTTACTGATAAGTGGATTTTGTATCCACTTGGAATGCTTCATATCGGCTTAAATTGATTAATTGACCTCAAGTATGTGGTATTTTTTATGTGTTTTTAGTGAATTGTGCAGGATGATTAGTTGGAACCATTGGTGGTGTTTATGACATAATTGTGGTGGAATTTATCACAAAAACAGGAGGCCAGAGAAATGTCAAGAAAAGAAGTATCAAGGAAATATAATAAAGGAGGGCTTGGAGTTTAAATAGCAAGAGTTGGAGGATAATTTGATTAAAATTCGGATTTTCCGGGTAGGTTGCGCAGTCTTCACTGTTTGGGCCATATCTTGAGTTCTACAAGTTCGTTTTGGACGATTCAACAGCCCACGCGAAGATAACGGAATTCTCTATCATTCTAAAGTGGTCCAAATGTCTAAGTATGACTGGAACGGCCCAGAAATACTGAAGAAAAGTCAGTTACGAATTTTCCTTCAAAACAGAATCAGTTTAGGAAACGTATTTTGTGCCAGAAACTGCAGAATTCAATTTTAAACAGGAAATTGCCACAATTCTTCTCCTAATCAACATGGAAAGTGTTTTGGATGGTTGGAATGATCTAGAATCACTACAATACATGGAAATTGCAATTCATATCATAGTCAAGAACGGAAAGTTGCAAAATTCTATTCCAACTCAAGAAACGGAAATTACTTGGAGAAAAGGCGACTTGGGGCTATAAATACACATCCTTGGAGGTCTAAAAACGTGCACCACATCACCACATCACCAGAATACGATCAGAATTCATATCCACACGAGTTGAAGGCTTGGGGAGCAATTTGGAGGGCACAAGAAGGCTACGAAGACCAATTTTTCCATCTTTTGTAATAGGAGTTAGCTTTTGGATGCTTTTCCGGATTTGTTTTCTAAACCTTATTACTCTTATTATCTATTCATCTATTGATTCTATGTTTTATATCATGCTTTCATCAAATCCCATGATGACGAACGGTTCGATTATGAGCTAATCACCGTCATGGGGTCCTAACGGATTTATCTATGGAATTTAGATGTTGATTGCCTAATTGATATGTGTGTGGTGAATTATCGATATCCTTGTATGGTTGTGCTTAATTAAATTAGATGCGTAGCTAACATCTATTTTGTTAATCTTTAGTGAAGCGACAGTGGATCTAAGGATTTAGAACTTGCCATGCTAGCATAAGTTTGTGAATGATATTCATGATTTGTGGTGTGATTTTAACCATCTCATACTACCTTGTGTAATCTTTGTGGATAACTTGTTCTTCAACCATTATGTTTTCAAATTCTATAGACATATAGTGTCTAAGCATAATTGGTGCCTACATGATTTCTATCTCTTTTGTGGATATTGTGTAGATTGGTGTGCATATACTGAAAGGTAGCGTATACTTATTTCGTGTTGTCCGATTAGGTATCGTAACCACCACATATGTTGATTAAGGGCATGATCTCTAAAGGAAGTTTGTAATGAAGTTAGGATCCCATGTGTTTCATAACATTAGTAATTCGATTTCAATTCTCATTAGTTAATTCTCATTAGTTAATTTAATCTTAGTTGTTAGTTAGTTCTTCTTAGTTAAAATTGATAATCAAACCAACTTTGTCAATTGTCTTAGCAGTGAAAAATAATCATACATTGTTGCTTAGGTGCATAAACTGAATCACAATCTCTGTGGGAACGAACTTGACTTATTCATATATTACTTGTGACCACGTGCGCTTGCGTGATTTTAGCAAACAAGTTTTTGGCGCCGCTGCCGGGGATTTGTTATAGTTTATGTGCTTGACATCAGTGGTCGTTAGAGTTCACTGACTCGGATTTTGTTACTAATCAATCTTGCTTAGTTCTGTGTGTTTCAGGTACTTGAGCGTGTATGCGAACACGTTCTCAAACTTTTAAGGAAAAACTGGAAAAGGAAGAACATGAAGCAATAGCAGATATGGGAGAACCAGAAGCAGGAGTAGCAGCTAGAGCTTTGAAGGACTATTCTCAGCCTAAGATCAATGACATTCAATCTAGCATTATCAGGCCGACTATTACAGCTAATACTTTTGAGATCAATCCTGGTACAATTCAGATGGTGCAGAACTCAGTTCAGTTTGGGGGAGCGCCAACTGAAGATCCTAACATGCACATCCGGGACTTCATCGAGATCTGTGATACTTTCAAAACCAATGGTGTGTCTGAAGATGCTATTAAGCTGAGACTGTTCCTATTTTCTCTGAGGGATAAGGCTAAAAGTTGGTTACACTCTTTACCAGCTAGTTCTATTACTACATGGGAGGATCTTGCTCAGAAATTCCTCACTAAATTCTTTCCGATGGCGAAGACTGCAGCAATCAGGAATGCTCTTACTCAGTTTTCTCAGCAGTCTAGTGAATCTTTGTGTGAAGCTTGGAAACGCTACAAGGAGATGCTAAGGAAGTGTCCACATCATGGAATGCCTGATTGGATGGTGATTAATTGTTTCTATAATGGTTTGGGTGCACAGTCGAGACCCATGCTAGATGCAGCATCAGGTGGAGCCTTATGGGCTAAGAGCTATGAGGAAGCTTACGAGTTAATTGAGATGATGGCTGCTAATGAGTACCAGTATCCAACTCAAAGGCTTCCACAAGGCAAAGTAGCAGGAATTCTGGGAGTTGATACAGTTACAGCTCTAGCAGCCCAGCTAGAGGCACTAAATATGAAATTGGATTCTATGTCAAAGTATGGGGTGCCTCAGGTTGCAAGAGTCTGTGAGCTATGTGCTAGTGCACACGAGACGAATCAGTGTGCCACATCTAGTGAATCAGTGCAATTTGTTAGTAATTTCCAGAAACAGCAGCAACCAGCTCCCAATCATCCTAATTTCAGCTGGAGCAACAATCAAGGAGGCATGCAGCAGCCACAACAACCTTTTCAGCAGAATCAAGGGCAGCAGTACGGAGCTAAGCCATTCCATCTTTCAAGTTTTCAGCAACCGTATGCTCCAAGGCAACAATTTCAACCTCCTGGTTTTCAGCAGCAACAGTTTCACACTGGTTCTAGCCTTCAGTCGAATGAAAAATCTGAATTGGAAGAGTTAAGATTAATGTGCAAAAGTCAGGCAGCTACTCTCAAGAGTCAGGAAGCATCTCTCAAGACATTGGAGAGTCAGATCGGACAACTTGCAAAAGCCTTATTCAATAGGCCACAAGGAACTCTTCCTAGCGATACAGAGACTAATCCAGGAAAAAGAGAAGTAAAGAACAGGTCAACGCAGTTACTTTGAGATCTGGAAAAGTCACGGGCGATCAAAAATTAGCAGCTGAAGAAGAAGAAGAAATTCAGCAACAGCAGGTGGAACCTTCTACAGAAAAGATAAATCCTGAAAAATCAGTCGAACAGTTGGATGTCGAAGCTGAAAAGAGAAAAAATTCTGCTGACAAGTCTACTTCGGAGCAGACTATTTATCCACCTCCTCCATACCCAAAGAGGCTCCAGAAGAAGACTATAGAGTGCACTCAGATCTATCCTCCTCCTCCATATCCTAAGAGACTGCAGAAACAGAAGAATGATAAACAGTTTGCCAAGTTTCTCGAGGTGTTCAAGAAGTTGCAAATCAACATCCCTTTTGCTGAAGCGTTGGAACAGATGCCTAGCTATGCAAGGTTTATGAAGGGTATTCTCTCAAGAAAATTGAAACTCGAGGAGTTGGAGACTGTAGCTTTGACGGAGGAGTGCAGTGCTATCTTGCAGCAGAAATTGCCACCGAAACTCAAGGATCCAGGAAGCTTCACCATACCATGCACCATTGGCAATCTATCCTTCACCAAGTGCTTGTGTGACTTGGGAGCTAGCATTAATCTGATGCCACTATCTGTTTTTCAGCTGCTTGGTCTTCCTGATCCAAAACCGACGAACATGACATTACAGCTGGTTGATCGATCGATCACATACCCGAGGGGTATAGTGGAAGATGTCTTGGTTAAGGTTGATAAGCTCATATTTCCTGCTGATTTCGTGATTCTTGATTATGAAGAAGACAAGAAGATTCCCATCATCTTGGGAAGGCCTTTTCTAGCTACGGGCCGTGCTTTGATCGACGTACAGAAAGGAGAGCTTACAATGAGAGTGCAAGATCAGTCTGTCTGCTTTAATGTGTTCAAGGCCATGAAATTTCCTACAGAGGAGGAAGAGTGTTTTAGCATAGAAGTGGTTGATACTGGCCAAAATAAAGCGATTGAGGAGGTTATTTCATGGGCGAATCTTGAGGATAGTGAAATTGAGTCTTTTCTTGAGAAAGAAGTTTTGTTAGAGTATGAGAGCAATAAAGAACTTTATGAGCATTATAGAAATTTTACATCTGAGGAGATGTTAGAGGAATTGAATGCCATTTGTTCAAAGCATGAAACAAGGCTTGAGGACAGTTCTTTTGACTCTACGTCTGTTGATAAGTCTGCTGTTGATACTGATAGTGCTATTATTGTAAAGTTTGAGGAATGGCCCGGTGGCATTCCTAATCATAGAAATTTGGGTTACATTATTGAGACTGCAGAGGGTGATAGTCCACATAAGTCACTTGGCTTGGCCGATATTTGGAATTCTCAGGTGCGGCTTAAACCTTCTGTTGAAGAAGTTTTTCCTTTTGAGCTTAAACCCTTACTGGATCACTGGAGGTGGGCTTATGACGAGCAGATGCAGCCACCTATTGCGGAGTTTGATAGAGCTACTCTTGAGAGATTGGAGGAATGGCCAGGCGGCATTCCCCATCAAAGAGGTTTGATTGATTGGCTAGTTTTTGGATCTCATCATTTACCACCCGAGGAGGGTGGCCCTGTCGACATTTAGGTATGTTCTTTACTATCCTTTTTATTGCCTTCAATGGGGACATTGAATGTTGTAAGTCTGGGGGTGATTTGGGGATAAGTAGTAGTTAGTAGAGTATATGTGAGCATGTAGGAATTCATATAGCATCATATTTGTATGTGTAGTATTAGTATCATGCATGTTATTTGTCATATAGAGCATTCTGTTTGCATTTTTGTCATATATTGTATGTGAGTCCATATAGTTGCATTGCATGCATTTTTCATGATCCCTTAAAATGAGCTTATGCCATGAGGTAGGTAGATGTTGATTTGAGTGTGAAAAGGATGAACAGAGGGCTGATTTTAAATGCCGATGAAATTGACTTGCGTGTTTCATGAACAAAATCTTTACACCAGTCTCGTCGTTTGCTTTTGGACTAGGTTAAGGTCATGCTTGTTTGAATCTAGGATTTAATCACTTGATTATGGTTAGAATTTGCTTTATTCCCTTGATGATGAAAGAGCACTAAAGTATAAGTTTGGGGGAAAACAGGAATTTCATGCTAGTGTGTTTGTTATTTGTTTTTGTTGGCTAGGTGTCAATTGGCTAGTAGCTGGCTCATATTTATATGAGTAGTCTAGGGTTGGAATTGAGAATTCTCATTCCAGATTGCATGTATGAAAAAAAAAAAGCAAAAAAAAAAGCAAAAAAAAAAAAAGAAAAAAAAAATCAGAAAAAAAGAAGCAAAAAAAAAAGTGAATAAAAAAAATGAGTGTTATGTGAGAGTGTGAGTATGCAGAATTGATCAGGGTGAGCTCTTTAATACTCGAGCAATTAAGTTCTAGGGGACTTTGTGCCTAGTGACCTAAGACTTTTCCGGTCTGGGATCCACTAACCCAACGCTCGCTACATGGGTATTATTGTATAAGCCTTTTGGGATCTCATCCATTGCACGGTCAAATAAGCATGTGTGTCTGTTTTGTATTTAGTGTGTTGTGTCGTATAAGCATGAATTTCTGTCTACCTTAGATGATGATGGTGGTGTGTCTTAAGTGATCTTGTGACTAACGTTCATTCTGTTCATAAACCTGTGATTGTCTTGGTGAAGGGTGGGTATGATTTTTGATCTAGTTTAGGAGTATATCTGATGAGCATCGCACACACGCACGTTCTGATCATGTATTGTTAGTATACCGGAATTTAGTCGAGCTCTGTTTGGATTGATTGCATTTCTTTGAGATATTTGCTTGCTGAGTGGTGTTGGTGAGTTTGAGGGGGATCTTTTGCATTCATAGTAGTTGCATTCATGCATTGCATTGTTTGTGTCGTTTGTGTCAGTTGAATTTTGTGGGTACATGCACTATAGGCCCTCACGAGACCTTACTCGTCCACTAGGGCTGCCTAGGGGTTTAAAGGGCTTGTTGCATATGCCAAATGCAACCGTGATCACCTACAGAAGTGGTACTAGTTAGTTGTATATAGTTATATTTGTTTATGCTTGAGGACAAGCATCGGTTTAAGTTTGGGGGTGTGATAAGTGGATTTTGTATCCACTTGGAATGCTTCATATCGGCTTAAATTGATTAATTGACCTCAAGTATGTGGTATTTTTGATGTGTTTTTAGTGAATTGTGCAGGATGATTAGTTGGAACCATTGGTGGTGTTTATGACATAATTGTGGTGGAATTTATCGCAAAAACAGGAGGCCAGAGAAATGTCAAGAAAAGAAGTATCAAGGAAATATAATAAAGGAGGGCTTGGAGTTTAAATAGCAAGAGTTGGAGGATAATTTGATTAAAATTCGGATTTTCCGGGTAGGTTGTGCAGTCTTCACTGTTTGGGTCATATCTTGAGTTCTACAAGTCCGTTTTGGACGATTCAACAGCCCACGCGAAGATAACGGAATTCTCTATCATTCTAAAGTGGTCCAAATGTCCAAGTACGAATGGAACGGACCAGAAATACTGAAGAAAAGTCAGTTACGAATTTTCCTTCAAAACAGAATCAGTTTAGGAAACGTATTTTGTGCCAGAAACTGCAGAATTCAATTTTAAACAGGAAATTGCCACAATTCTTCTCCTAATCAACATGGAAAGTGTTTTGGATGGTTGGAATGATCTAGAATCACTACAATACATGGAAATTGCAATTCATATCATATTCAAGAACGGAAAGTTGCAAAATTCTATTCCAACTCAAGAAACGGAAATTACTTGGAGAAGAGGCGACTTGGGGCTATAAATACACATCCTTGGAGGTCTAAAAACGTGCACCACATCACCACATCACCAGAATACGATCAGAATTCATATCCACACGAGTTGAAGGCTTGGGGAGCAATTTGGAGGGCACAAGAAGGCTACGAAGACCAATTTTTCCATCTTTTGTAATAGGAGTTAGCTTTTGGATGCTTTTCCGGATTTGTTTTCTAAACCTTATTACTCTTATTTTCTATTCATCTATTGATTCTATGTTTTATATCATGCTTTCATCAAACCCATTATGACGAACGGTTCGATTATGAGCTAATCGCCGTCATGGGGTCCTAACGGATTTATCTATGGAATTTAGATGTTGATTGCCTAACTGATATGTGTGTGGTGAATTATCGATATCCTTGTATGGTTGTGCTTAATTAAATTAGATGCGTAGCTAACATTTATTTTGTTAATCTTTAGTGAAGCGACAGTGGATCTAAGGATTTAGAACTTGTCATGCTAGCATAAGTTTGTGAATGATGTTCATGATTTGTGGCGTGATTTTAACCATCTCATACTACCTTGTGTAATCTTTGTGGATAACTTGTTCTTCAAACATTATGTTTTCAAATTCTATAGACATATAGTGTCTAAGCATAATTGGTGCCTACATGATTTCTATCTCTTTTGTGGATATTGTGTAGATTGGTGTGCGTATACTGAAAGGTAGCGTATACTTATTTCGTGTTATTCGATTAGGTATCGTAACCACCACATATGTTGATTAAGGGCATGATCTCTAAAGGAAGTTTGTAATGAAGTTAGGATCCCATGTGTTTCATAACATTAGTAATTCGATTTCAATTCTCATTAGTTAATTCTCATTAGTTAATTTAATCTTAGTTGTTAGTTAGTTCTTCTTAGTTAAAATTGATAATCAAACCAACTTTGTCAATTGTCTTAGCAGTGAATAATAATCATACATTGTTGCTTAGGTGCATAAACTGAATTACAATCTCTGTGGGAACGAACTTGACTTATTCATATATTACTTGTGACCACGTGCGCTTGCGTGATTTTAGCAAACACTTACTGTTGCGGAGTTTGAATCATCTTCTGCTTATGCAGATTCCTGTAGTGTATTGGTTAGAAACAAATTTTCATTTTCCAGTGCAATGTCAGAAGCTTCGTAACCATCATATTCATTGTTAATATTCTCAGCAGATATATTCAGTGTAACATAAAAGTGTTTGCTCTTCAAATCTGATAGTACTCCAGGAAATTTGTTAGGATCATCACCCTATGTATGAAATAAAGAACGTAAAATATGAGTCATTGTTTAAAATAATATGGTAGTTTCTAAAATAAGTCAAGACAATAATAAATATAAACCTCAGCCACATCAAGATCAATATCAAAAAAAGTTTTGCTAGTTAAGCGACGGATTGCGAGATCTCCTAAAATTATAGGAATGACACCAGTATGATCAGAGCATAAAACACATACGCGGAACCTGACACATAAAAAGAGAACAGAATGTTAAAGAAATGAAACTTCGGTATTCAAGCAATTTAAGATTAAGTAAATTTATGTACCTGCGTGGCGACCAGGTATAAAAGCGTTCGCATTTGTCACATTTAAACCTTCCATCAGCCATATGAACCTCAACATTACATTTCCTACAAATTCTATCATACCATTGGAAATCCTCTTCCACTTTCTTAATAGTAACCTCAGCAACAACTTGCCTCTGTAGCAGGACATTAATTATTGAGAAAAGAAAAATATTTCAAGCAAACCTTTATTTTATATTGTAGGCAAATTTAGAAGCCAACCTCTATGTCTTCTTTTCCCAAGTTTTTAATTTCATTGATGGTCAGTAGTTCAGTGTTTTTCTCTTGTCTTAGTGGCAAAGGCTGGTAGAATAAAGGTTCTGATGCTCTGTTTCAATAATATACCAATCAGGGCACATTCCTCTTACATATGGTAAATTGGAAAGATTAGCTAAAAAGGGTACCTCCTAGACAATTCCTTAACAGCTCTATGCTTCACATTTATGTAAAATCTTGTTGCCGGATAATTGGTCAAGTTCAATTCTCCTAAAGACAAATAAAGTATGCGAATAATATTAATATAAATATGGTATGAAACACGTCATAAATGGTGTTAACATACCTTGGAATGAACCAATTTTGACAGATGAAATAATGACAATGTTCTTCTGGTCAACTTGTTCTTTAAGAGCTTCTTCAAATGATTCAGCCAATTGATCAAAAAAGGTTATTTTAACAGTACACCTGATGAAGAATGTTTGCTATAAATACCGTAATAACTGATAGACAACAGAAACATTTATGTATATGAGTCCAAACTTGTACACACAAACCTTCCATCTGTAATTGAAAATCTTTTCTGTTTCTTCGCTTCTTTGTTATCGTTTACATATTCTAGAATAGGATCTACCTCTTCAATTACACCAACAACGTCTACTTATCAAAAAAACACATCATATTTAGCATAACAGATTGACTTTCAATATTACGATAATGCATGTTTCAATTTGCAGAATCTGAAAAGGAATTTGTTACCACAAAGGAAGCGTTTATCTGTTTGCATTTTTTCCAGATCCAGAAGCTCAAATAAGTCGAAAGACCATTTGCATATTTTCAATCCTTCATTACTACTTTTTTGGAGCTTTGTGTAATCAGCAAAATATATGTGCTTATCAAATCTTACGCATCGGTGAAATTCTACCCCGCTGTATTCGTGAACAATGAAGTTTGATAAGTTGTAGATCTGACCTTCTTCGAGTTCATTTTCAAACTGAACGGCAAACCTTGCGTTCACGAAAGCATGAATCCTGAACTTCTATATTTTGGAAACAAAGAGTATATACAGTAAGACATTGGAAAAAATGGAAAGAAGAATGAATCATGTATATAAAAATAACATACTGAATCATCAACTAAGATCAAATTTATGCCACGGAATTCTTTTGTTTCACGGGTAATGCCTTTCCATAAAGCTTGAACTCTAACACGGATGTTCCACTTGATCTTGGAAGGTTTCAACTTATTTATGGGAGTATAGTAGTTAAAAGACACGGTTGTTTCAAGATTCTGAATTTGTTGAAATAACGTTAGGTTTCAATATATATTTCTCTTCTCTTGTGTGGAAGAAATTGCAGTTAAAAGAACTTGGGGTGGTTGAGTTGTACGTTTAATGCAAATATGACTTCCATCACAAACCTTTATGCATCTTCGCGAAGTTGGTATAGGAATTGTAGCTTAATGTACTATCTTTATTTTTGAAATATAATTTATGGGGTATTTAACTGATGCAATGGACACTTCCTCTAAAAGATACTTAGTGGTTCATATTTGCATTTAATGTTATGAGTTCCGTGGGAGTCTCAGTTCCGACAAAGTTGGTGGTGCTACAATAACATATTTAAAAATTCTTCTGAAATATAGGCTCACTTAATATAGAAATTCACTAAATAAGATACTTATTTTTCCAATATAACGAATTATAATGTAGGATGGTATTTGTTTGGGAATTTAGCCTTTGTTTGCGAATTATTTGTTCAAACAAACTAATAGGCCTATGAGAAAAATTAAAAAAACCAAATATTCTTCCCAAATATTTGTATTTGTAGCCAAAAAACAATTGATATTATGTGAATCCGAAATAAATAGGATATTATCTGTATTTGAATCTGTTATTTTCGGCTAAGGATGTGGAAATAGTAATATTTGGATTAAAAAACACGTTTAATAACCCAATATTAAAGTTGACAAAGTTGTTAAGTAAATATTTGAAATACCCAATTTTCGTCCAAAATATCTGTATTTGTACTTCAAAAAATATAATATTATGCCTATCCAAAATAAATAGGATATTATCTGTATTTGAATATGTTATTTTAGGGTAAGGATGTGGAAATAGTCATATTCGCATAAAAAAACACGTTTAAAAACCCAATAAAAGGTTATTTAATCTCGAAAAAACACTGTACATATGTATATTTTTTTCCTCTTTAATTAAAACACGTTGACTTTTAATTTAAAACATAATATTGCAATATTGAACCCAAAAATATGACATCATATCTTATAACCACTAAAAAAATATAATAAAAATTCGTACACAACAAATAATATCCGTTAGATTTTTAGTTAAAAATTAAAACTGTTAGATCTAATGATTACACTGTATACACTGTATTTTCACATGAATTTACTAATATAGTTTAATCATTAATGGTCACGCTTTGGTCAGAATGAGAATAGTGAGAACACACAGATTCATTACATTTCAACCTATTTTAAAGGGCCCCGCTAGGGGCATCTTCACAAAAAAGTCTTATAATTTTACCCTCTATCCAATCATAAAAAAAATTTAACAAAAAAAATTAAAAATTGCTTGAAATGTGGTCTCATTGTTCTCCAACATTTACATATTATATTAAGTATGAGGTCTCATAGTTAATATAATATGTTCTTGATATTATATGAGGTTTAATGTTTTGGAACCATTGGGGGTGAAGGGATTATCATTTCCGCATTTGAATAAAGAAGACAATTTATTATTGTTTTCAATTGGAGAACAATATTTGTAAAAATATTTATTACTTTTATTGGAGATTTTGATGGATTAAATAAATTTTCAACATTGTTAAAATAGAATTGTATGCTACATTTATATAACTTTTAGCATATCATTATTTTATTAAATAATTATATAATTGTATACAATATCTTTCTAAGAATTGATTATTTATATAATTGCATACAATATCTTTTTAAGAAATCAATCAAATTTATTTAATTTTTGGTATTATCAATACACGTAAAGTGAAGATTCTAATATTCCTGAATGATCAATTGTGAAGTATACTACAACAATTCAGTGGGCCAAGAAATACTTACAAACCTTTTATAACTTTTAACTGGCCCAAATAAAATTTACTAATTGTCTACATCTTTAGTGCATGGCATGATATGTACTGCTGTAAAATTTGTGATAATAAGTATTACTTTTTATAATGACGATTTATGTTGGGTGACAGATTTTAAAAACTTCCAACACCTATCGTAAATACCATTTTTTTGTATATTTTTTTGTGAATGTTCATAATTAAATAAAGTATAAAATTGAATTATATTTTAAATTGTGTGGAGTAATTATTAGGTCTTAGGTATGACACAATTAGATTTGTTGTTTGAATTCTTTGTGTGCAATTTAAAATGGTCACACTATGTAACTAAATAGTTTATTTGTAACAAATTTATTTGTAACAATTGTATTTTCCAAATAACTAAAAAGAAAATATTCTAATTATGTGTTGAAAGGACCTACAAATATGCGGCAAAAGCAAACTTGAAACATCAAGTAATTTGATAAATATGTTTAGCAATCATGTTTTATTCAGAAATCCTTTTTATGAACAGTTGGGTAGTACGTGATTTTTCAGTTTTGGCAAACATGTGGTGGTTTACATTATGTATGGTAACTGACGTTTTGTAACCGCTAGTAAGAAACTATAAGTACATGTATATATTTTTTGTTTTTTTTTGCAGTTTCACAATCACTTTTTAATTTTAAATTGTCAAAGTCATAAACGATGGAGTCTAGATCTTTAAAAAGGAAGCGTTGTGCAGACATGAAAAACACCTTGGTTGATGAATTGCACAATCTTACAATCAATTCTTTTGAGTTTAACGAAGACTTGCAATCAGCAAAAGATGATTTCGTTCTAATGTTTAAAAGTATGGGTGACAGACAATCAGAACTATATGCACGTTCCATTGGTTTGGAAGAGAAATATGGGTAAATATTTTCTTCATTTAAAATTCTATTGTTATCATATACCAATATTTTTTATAGTTTTATCTTTGTAATTTATATTGTAGAGAGTTGATCACGTTGCTAAAAGGTGAACATGCTATGCATGCTGGTGAGACATCAAGACAGAGGACAGATCTTCTAACTTCATATTCTAGCGATGCAGGAAAGTTCATTGATGATACATTATCATCATTAGATGGTCACAATAACGGCCTTCTAGCAAAAATGGAAGAGATGCTGAAAGAAATTGAAGACCAAAGTTCTATTTGGAAGGGTAAATTGACTGAAATGAAGAAACAGTCCCAGCATATTGTTTCTCACAGAAGGACTCTTGCCGTTGAGTTAATGGAGTTCAAGAAAAACATTTAAGATGATTGTAAGGGCCTTCTGGTTTTCCATTAAAAATCTGTCTTTCAACAATGTTATCTTTGTATATTCGGTTAGCATAATATGTAGGGTTGTTTAAAGTTTTCACCTTTTATGAATTTGTCTTAGTTATTGGTGTATATAATTGTCCCAGTGAATAATGTATATTTTCCTAAGTCGAAGAAATTTTTTCTGTTTTATTAAAAAATTTAGATTGCTTTGGGAGCATTAAATTTTTTTCGGTGGTATTGTTGATGCATGCTTCAATTTTGAAAGATTTTTGCCTGGCATGTCCTTTTGGTTGCTGATAGAGGAAATCACTAACATAATGTACAGTTTCTGAAATTTAATGGAAAGTAAGAAGATTTGTTAATAATTACATGCATCAACTGAAGTAGGAATAAATGCCAAGTCCTTTCTGCCATCAATTTCCATTGCGAGAAATTATACATTAAGGCTTATGTTGCTTCCACTATGAATATCTTAAATTCCAAACCGCCTCATGCAGAGGATTAACATAGAATCTTGTTGCTGGAACACTTGTTATGATAGGAAAACCTATATTTAGCGGAAAGTAATTAGTGAACATGTTATTTATTGTTGAAAATGATTAAATTGTTTCAACGTCTTTAAATTATATTATACCATTCCTCATGTGAATTCTGCAGCTTGCTATAACAACAATTGGAATCTCCTCGATATCTTCTGTAGTTTCTGGAATAAAGGCTTCCGCTAACTGATCAAAGAAATAGACTGTGTGGTAGAAACTGAAAAGATACGAAGTAGTTTAAGTGGAATCATTTTTTTAGAAATTGAGAAGTAATTCACATTTTGTTACCTTTTATCCGTAATAACAAACTTTATAAATGATTTAACATCTTTCCCAGGTTTTGAAAATCGTCGAAGTCTTCCAGTGTAGTGAAGGAATCCCATGATATCTACAATTATACATAGTTATGTATTGATATTGAATTATTGTTTTCTAAGCTATAATCATGGCTAAACTTTGATTCATACCTACTAAATGTGTCTCCGGTTCGTACAATTCATGTAATCTTCCAAGTTTGATGAAATCAAAAACTTCGAGCGAATATTTCCTGTGAAATCCTTCTTCATGTATTACCATAGTAGAGTTTTTGAGCTCTATATATTTTTTATTTTTGCATGGAATTTCTTTTGCGTTGACATCATACATGTACACATTGAAATTTTGAATAATAAAAACTTCTTTTTCTATGAATTTAGCTTCAAAAAGGCTAATCAATTGCTTGTCGATCCAGATATGAATACTATTATCCTGGACAAAAATATTGCAATATTATACTTTTAAGAAAAGGAATCATGTATGGAAATTGAAGCTATAGCAGTTAAACGAAAATTTTCAAATGTTATAAATATACAAAATGCAACTTACCATTTTGTCCACTACGATTAAGTTCATGCCAAGAACATGGCCATTGTGGTAGAGTTTCTCTTTCCAAATTTTGCACACTCTTACTTTGATTTTCCAATCAATTTTTTTCCCGACATGAAGATCTTTGATGCTATGAATTTGAGAAGAATCCATGTTTCTTGCTGCTTCTGAGTAGTTGAAAGACATGTTATGTTTCAGTGGGAAGAAGTTTACCACTTTTATGCACAAGTAGAAAAATGGATCATTACCTAACATTAATAAATGTGTTACTTAGTTCTCCCAACCAACTTTACCTATGTATTTCCTCGTAATATGGGATTATTTTAATTTGTCAAACTTCATGCAGTTGTTTTAGAAGCATAGTATATTTCACTATAGGTATATATTTATGATACTCCCTCCGTCCCATTTTATGTGACCCTCTTTCTATTTAAGAATGAACCTATAAAACTTTCCAAAAATAGTAAACTTTTAACAACATAAAACACTATTACACCTACTACTTTCCTCCACCGTCTCAATTCTATTATTAAATAATCACTACTACATCCACTACTTTCCCCCACTATCTCAAATCCATTATTAAATATTAATAGGTCCCACCGCTTCACCCACTTTTCAACTAATTTTACTCTTTTTTACTATCTTTTCTTAATCTCCGTAAAAGTCAAACGGGTTCGTATAAAATGGGACGGAGGGAGTACTTTATTTGACTGCAGTGCAACATGCTTTGAACAGGCATCATAACTTTTTTAGGTGATAGGTGCCACCATTCTTACAGGTCTAAGATTGATTTGATAGATGGAGTATTATTGAGATAAACTTGGAAGGATAGTTGGGTTGCATGAACTAACATAAAGTTATACTCCCATCTAACTAAATGCATTCGTAAAGTTCGAAATATATATATATAAATGCTTATGTAATACTACCTCCGTCCCATTTTATATGGGCTTGTTTGACTTTCACGGAGATATAACGAATAACGAATATATATATATATATATATGCTTATGTAATACTACCTTTGTCCCAATATAACGAATGTTAAACTCGTCATTCACATTTTTTGATTGAAAAAGTAAGTAAATATGATTTCTTATGGAAAATAAGTAAATTATAATTTGAAGTTAAGATTTGCCATCCGGAACTATACTGACAATGGAACAAATATTTCAAGTGGTTTGTGGTCCTGTTTGCAAAATCTTAAATCGAGCTTATCAGTTACTTATTTTGTTTAAAAATTCGTATTTAAATGTTTTTTTTAAGAACAAAAATTTTATGAGGACTTTAATATTTCCCAAATGGTTGTTTGCATAGCAATATAGGTATGTACTATAGGCTCCGTTTGAAAAAACTATGTATTTATTGAAATTTAAAATAAATATTTGAAATCAGCTGTAATGTAAAAAAAAATTGGCTTATGCTCTAAATATCACTCTGTATTGCTGAAAATTTCATTCATAAATGTGACGATTGAGGAATTAATATATTATCATTGTGAAAATCGAAGAAACATTGGAGTAACGAATATGTTTTTTTTAAATAAGTTTCTTATACTTGCAATATAACAAATCAAATCTCATAGAAGACAATACAATTTGTCCATAATACATTTGAGTAAAAGGAATCAATATATTGTCATATTTAAATGGGTCAAGTCCAATAGTGATCCAAATTAGGTTCATATTTCCTATACCTAACTGAGTAGTACCGGAAGACATTTATAAATTCCTCCGTAATATAGGCTTCGTTTCGTAAAAGTTATTTCTAAGAAACGTGTTAATTTCTCTGCGAAAAATAATGAAAATTTAAATAAAAAAATTTAATCCTAAAATGTATATACTTTTTTGTAATTTTATAACCAAATACGTAACCAATTAAATTTTATTACTTTGTTTGACTTTCCATTGCCTAAAGTTGAAAACAGATAACCACGATGTGTTAACAACTTTATTTGTCTGACAAAGTCATCTAATAATCATGTATAAATTCTGATTTTGTGGAAGCATAAGATAGACGTTATTTTTATGTCTAAGAAGATGATATATGTTAGTTAATTTGTAGTAAGAATAGTTATAAGAGTAGATAGTATAAGAACAGTTCCTCAGTACAGTTATTTTTACAGTTAAAAAAATGTGGCAGTTTATTTTATGTGTGGTAACCTACCTTTTGTAACTGCTAAGCAAAACTGCTACTGCATCTCTATATATTACGTACGCAGTATAATCTGCAGGTTCTTAGTAAATTTATTTGTCTCATTTGTGGAACTTTAAAATCATGGAGTCTAGATCTTCGAAAAGGAAGCGTTGTGCAGATATAAAAAACATGTTGGTTGATGAATTACACAATCTAATAGAAAGTTCTTTCAAGTTCAACGAAGACCTTCAATCAGCACGAGATGATTTTGTTCTGATGTTCAAAAGTATGGGTGATAGGCAGTCAGAAATGTTTGCTCGTTCTGTTGGTTTAGATGAGAAATATGGGTAATTAATTCATAGAATTATAATTTCTGTTCTTGTTTTGTATTCCTTTGTATGGTTATTTTCTTATTGTGAATTCTATTATAGAGATTTGATTGCGATGATAAAAGGTGAACATGTTATGTATGTTGGAGAGACATCAAGACAGATGATAGATTTTCCATCTTCATATACTACTGACACACGAAAGTTCATTGATGACACATTGTCATCGTTAGATAGTCACACCAAGGGATTTGTTGAGAAAATGGATGAAATGATCAAAGAAATCGAAGAGCGGAGTTCTATTTGGAAGGGTAAAGTGACAGAGATGAAGAAACAGTCGGAACATATTGTTTCTCAAAGAAGGAGTCTTGCAGTGGAGCTGCTCGATTTCAAAAAAAAAACATTTAAGTCCACTGAAAAGCCTTTTATATTAGGATTTACAATTAGTGTTCGTAAGTTGTTAGGTTGATATGTGTTAGGCCGAATACACACTAGTAATCAAATATGTATGAGAGAATAACAATCGAAATACGTTTAGGCACTTAAAACTGTATGGGATTAAAAACTCTCTCAGTGATGTAAAATATCACAGAGAGCTGCTTAGGTTACAAAGAATGATAGTTCTCTATTCAATACCCTTCTAGGGTTAACCTAACTGTATTTATAAAGATATACAGCTACGTTACAATCGATAATTGATACTCCTATAAATCAGCTATACAAATGATATCAATTATGATTGTCACACGTCTTCTAAGTCAACTCAATCTCTTTTAATAGCTATCCAATCTCCAATGATATGCCTTCCATGTTTATCTTCAATTATCCCGCAATCACTGTAGTTGACTAGTAGACGCTGCTTCCTCACAGAGTTTAACAAACTCTGTTGAGCTTCCATCTGTCAGAGTATAGATAAACTCTGACTGCCTCCAGTCAAGCAGCTAAACTCTGATTATTCACTGAAACACTTAAACACTTACATCATTCACATCAATTATATTTAACAATCTCCCCCAACTTGTTCATTAGTAAAAATGTACAAGTTAATAATAATTGATGATGTCAAAACGAGTACATACAAAAATAGTGTTTAATATAGAATCAGAGTTTCTACTTAACCAAATTTACAGAAAACAAGAAACACTTACAGAGCTTTGTTCACTTTATTTCCTCAACATCTGGTGTTGATCTGAGGTAGTCTATAAGTAGTCTCCTCTCTGCATTTTCAAGCTCTCTCTGCATTACCTTCTTAATCTTTCTTAATTCTGGATCATCTTCTCCAGTCTGATAAATCACAGATCTCAGAGCATAGATTTTGTTCTTCCTCATATTGTCTCCCAGTTTGATATATTGTACTTTTTCAGATTCTGAATTAAACTCAAGCACAGTAATACCAAGGTCTGTCCTTAATCTAGCACTATTCTTCTTCATTTTAACAAGCTGCCCATGATAATCTCTGTACTTAGGGACATATACGCTTGTGAACTTTGGACCACTCAGTGCTTTTCCTTTCATTATATGTTGCCTCAGTACATCTGCAACTTTTTGACATCTTTGATTCTTTATCTTGAAAAGATACAGAACATACTGAAGTTCTTCCCAAAATTTCAGACCAACATCAAATTCACCAATCTTGTATACTCTCCCATCATCCATGAAATATAGTAGAAAATCTTTATTCAAACTCCTTTGATAGATCAATTGGACTGACTCCAGTTTGTCTAGATTCTCTTGAGGAACACCAACTCCTGGCACAGATAGGGATGTAGGATCTTGAGGACTGTTATACACTCTTCTTTCTCTGTTTGAACCCAAACCAGACGTGTCTCTTGGTTCCTTAGATAACACAGTTCTGCTTTGAAGAATGTTTGAACCTCCAGCTTCCAGAGCTTTATCAGAGATTGTTGGTCTAGCAAAGATTGGTTGCATCTGAGTAGGTAGTGGTTTTTGAACAACTTGTGCAGAGACAGAGGTTGTATTCAACTTCTTTCCTTCACCTACCTTTTCCTTCAATTTTAGCTTGGCATCTCCTGTTGGTTTCCTAGACAATAAGCTCTTGTCTCCACCAACATTGTCTTTAATGTCAATTCCTTTCTGAGCAGGCATAGGAGCTTTTTCAACTTTCTTAACTTTCCCAGACTTCAAAGCTTTTAAATGATCTTCTTGTAGTCTTCTCTCCTCAGCTTGAATATCTTCTAATGTAACTCTTTCATGCTCTTCCAGAAATAGTTTAGCAGCCAACTCTTCATCATTTTGAGGATTATCAGAGAATAATAGACTCTTGGTCTTAGAAGAACCTTGACCATCAGAGCCTAATCCAACAAACTTTGAATGTGACTTTCCAGACTTTAATCTCATATCTGCAACTGATTTACCTTTCCTTGCTCTATCATCATTGGCCTCTCCATCTTCAGCATCATCCCTCTTCGCCAAGGGTGAAGGTTGTCTGCATTTAGACTTTAGAACTCTCTCCCCTTTTTTGACATCATCAGGAATCAGAATGGAGGTAATTAAATCCAATGAGTTGGCAATTGAGTCAATTTTGGCAGCCATGAGATTCTGATTCTCCTCGACTTTACTAAGTCTTGTAGTCAGAACTCAGCAAGAATTTCAACAATATGCTCTGCAGTCTGTTCTTCAACTGCAACAGAATTTGCAAGTTCCACAACTGCAATTTCATTCTCAGAAATATTCACTTCAAGTGCAATATTATCTGCAAGCGGCTCTTTAACTTCAACACAAACGTCATCCACAGGCTTAGAGGTTGCAGCCTTGGATGTTTGAACAACTTCCTCACCTTGTTCAACAACTTGGTGGGCATCAGATAATAAATCTGTATGTGTTGCCACTGTTTCTTCAAGAATGTGAGTAGCCTGATCAGCTGGCAATGTGGCATCAGAATGAACAGTAACATGACTATCATCATTGTGTGGAAAGAGAGGTTCCACAACAACATCCATAGCATCAAAAACAGCTCTATTGTCTTCAGTGTGCTCTACTGTGTCAACAGTAGGTATCTTCTTTGGAAGAACCTCAGGAGCTTCAACATCTACATCCTCATCAGATTCATCAATCAATAGCCTTCGTCTCTTAGGTCTAGACACCTCAGCTTCGTCACCTTTATCAAACTCAGCCCTTGGTACAGTCACCTTTCTTGTTTTTATTATCCTTTGCTTTGTCTTAACTCCACGTTTTGTTTTGGGGACATATGATGCAATGGGCTCAAAGATATTTAGTGATGGTTCAGTGTTTGGTGGTGATTGTGGTTGAGATTGTGAAGGTGCAGTGTTTGGATTTGATGAATGTGCGAGCTCAGGTTGGGATACAGGTTCAGGTTGTGGGTCTTGTGTTTCTTCTGGGTCATGAGGTTGATGGAGAAAGTTTTGAAATGCAAGTGGGAAAAACATGTCAGGAATAACAGTTTTGGTTGCATCTTTATTGCTCAAATTAGAGAATATGCGTTTGTGAGCTTTAAATATCTGTATAACATCTGCCTCAACAATCTCAATTCCAGGAACACAAGCAGAATATAGCAATTGACAAAATCTAGCAAAGAATACAGTTGTACTAGACTCTGACAACTTTTCCCCCAAATTTATTAAAACTAGTCTGCCAAAATCAAAATTGGTACCATAGAGAAGAGAGTACCCAATTTGCAGACTGTCAATTGGAATGGCGTCCCAGTTGGTGACTTTCTTGGCAAAAGCCTTGGTGATGTAGTCAAAGAAGAAGCTCCACTCCTTCCTGAGATGCGGCCTTTTGACTGAACCTATCTTCTCCAAAGGGCCTGTGTACCCTAATTGCTGTAACATCTCTCTAAGAGAAGCATCACCAACAACACAGTAAGATGAGTGTGAATCAAACCCAAAAGCTTCACGAACCGTTGTGGGAGTAATCATAAACTCTTGTTCTTCATGAGTGAAGACGATAGATGGAGTCCCGTTCTCGCCATTGTCATAGGTGGAATTCTGCCAAAAAGTGGCGATTTGTGAAGCAGAGAGACGAGTTGGTTCAATAAGGGCGGTGCTAATCTCAGAATCCATCAAGAAGGTCTGAATCAGATGAAAAGCCTCAGGAGCATTCGCTGTGCTTAGTGGTGCTGCATAGTTGTTAGTCACAAATAATAGGCCAGCAGCAGTAAATGGTTTAGAAGCCATTTGAGCAGAGAATTGGTTATGCAGGAAAGGTGTTTGTGAAAATATGTGAGTGAAGGTACGAGAGAATTTCAGAGTGTTTGTGTGCAAAGTGAATAACCGTGTGTGGTGAAAAAATGAACCGTTTGTGTAAATAATTAGATCTATAATAAACAATTAAAACTCAAACGTTGTAATCATTAAGGCACACAGCGGTTTCTTGTGAAGTGTGGGAGTGGGATACGTGTCACACATGCAATGGAACAGTTATTTGCACGCGCAGTAATTATAGCCGTCTTACTGCTTTTCTCTCTCCTATTACCAATACACTTTAATTCTCACTTCTCATTAACAGTTGGCATGAATTAATTTCATTTTTCAAATAACCCCAAATAAATCAATCATCTGTAACAAAATTTTACCTCAGAATATTCCACAAAATTCAACAGTGTTTGTCAATTATCCAACTTTATTTTCATGACCTGCTCAAAAACTGCACAGTTGTGAAATTATGTGTGTGTATAGCAGAGTTTACTGATACAGTATTTAGAGCATCTAATTTTTCATAAAATCCATAAAATAAATGAGTAAACACTGTTTGCACAAACTCTTAAGGTAATCTGCCATAGATTAATGAATGTGTATAAAATCACAAAAGTCCATGTCAAATGCAGAAACAAGTTGGTAAACATGCTAAGGCTACAAGAATAATAATTGCTTGGGATCTCATATGTACAACAAATAATAATTTACCTTTCACTCTCAAAGAATAATCACTCAAAAACAAGGTAAGTGTATCACTCAATTCCATCAAAATCATAAGCATGCTTGGCATTTGATATTAATCTAACTAGTAACACAACATACACTATTGATGATAATCAAAAGGTCTTTATCAGGGTTATATTTTTGGCAGGGGACAAGGTATGACAAAGAAAGCTAAAACAAGTGAAATGTCAAAAGCTAGCGAGCAACTCCCTTATTCCCTTCAATTTACTAAATTCTTGATTAGTTGACTTAAACAAAGATCAGAAACACAATATTCTTTATATATATATATATATATATATATATATATATATATATATATATATATATATATATATATATATATATATATATATATATATATATATTAATATATAGAGAGCTAAAAATCACAGTATTGAGTAATACACTGATCCTCTGTTTGATTACATAAGTCAACTAACAAATAAACAACCCAGTATCAATATTCCCCTTAATAATGATCATCACTAAATCTTACACCTTATTACTCCCTTTAGTATCATACCAGCCTTTGACAGTTTGGGTTCAAAATTAAGATAAGGCCAATACAAGAAAAGGATATGGGCAAGTAATGTGGTGTGTCACCGAAAAGAATAAGATTAAGCTCAAATGGGTTTACTAATGGATCATGTAAAAATGGTGTGGTAATGTGGGAAAATATGTGGTGCATCCTACTGCCTTTATCATCTTATCAACAAATAATGTCATGCATTTCAAGAAAGATTTCAAGCAACTGCTAGCAATGCAAATAATATGTGGATTCTCAAGCAAATGAATAAGCTGCAGAAGTTATGCAGTATGGCTCAAAAGCTCACTAGGTGGATAATCACATTCAATCCCAAGCATGAAACTCTATAACACAAGTACTTGTATTCAAAGCATGTGAACCAAAGCAATTTTCACATATTCATGTCCTTCTAATCATTTACACAGTGTCATTAACAAAGAAGTTAGTTATGAGAGTCAATGCAGACAGTATTTACAGATTCAGAGTTTAGGATTAATAAACTAAGAGATGCTATAAATATCATAACAGTATCATGCTGTGTTAATTTTTCTGCACAGTCTAAGATTAGATCACAAATAACTTAGAAGGATTTATGATTAATTACTGAGAATATGCTTCATACAAATTTCTTCATCGGTGTAATGTTCAGACAATAACATTATCAGAGTTTATCAGAGTTTAGCCAACATGTCGACAGAGTATGACAGAGTATGACTTAACAGAGTTTACAGAAACATGAATTTTGAGTCTAACCAGTATCTCTAGTCAAAACCAGAGATCATTCCCAGTTCATTTACCAGCCTTGTAAATGTTGCTTCACTCAATGGCTTGGTGAAGATGTCTGCAAGCTGTTGTTCTGTAGACACAAAATGAAGCTCAATATTTCCTTCCTCCACATGTTCTCGGATAAAGTGGTACCTTATGCTGATGTGCTTGGTCATTGAATGCTGTACTGGATTACCTGTCATAGCAATAGCACTTTGATTATCACAGTAAATAGGAATTTTACTGTACCTCAACCCATAATCCAGCAATTGATTTTTCATCCATAAAATCTGTGCACAACAGCTACCAGCTGCAATATACTCTGCTTCAGCTGTGGATGTAGAAATTGATTTCTGTTTCTTGCTGTACCAAGAAACAAGTCTGTCACCCAGAAATTGACAACTTCCACTTGTACTTTTTCTGTCTATCTTGCAGTCTGCAAAGTCTGCATCAGAATAACCAAGTAGCTTGAATTCTGAATCTCTTGGATACCACAGTCCTAAAGTTATGGTTCCCTTGAGATACTTGAAAATCCTCTTCACAACTGTTAGATGTGGTTCTCTTGGATCTGCCTGAAACCTTGCACAAAGACAGGTGGCATACATGATGTCAGGTCTACTTGCTGTCAGATAAAGAAAAGACCCTATCATGCCTCTATAGCTTGTCATATCTACTGGGGCTCCTGTGTCTTTGTCCAATTTTGTTGCTGTTGCCATGGGAGTTGTTGCAGATGAGCAGTCAAGCATACCAAATTTCTTGAGTAGATTTCTGGTATATTTTGCTTGATTTATAAAAATTCCATCATCTGTTTGTTTCACCTGTAGCCCTAGAAAATAACTAAGCTCTCCCATCATGCTCATTTGATACCTTGACTGCATGAGCTTGGCAAACTTCTTACAGAGTTTATCATTAGTAGATCCAAAAATTATGTCATCAACATATATTTGAACTAAAAGCAGATCACTTCCAGATTGAAAGTAGAACATGGTTTTATCAATTGTACCTCTTTTGAACCCACTTTCTAGAAGAAATTGAGCCAAAGTTTCATACCATGCTCTTGGTGCCTGCTTAAGTCCATACAATGCTTTATCCAGCCTGTAGACATGGTCTGGATATTTGGGATCTACAAACCCTGGTGGTTGTTCAACAAACACTTCTTCTTCAAGCTTCCCATTCAGAAAAGCACTTTTCACATCCATCTGAAACACCTTGAATTTCTTTTGAGAGGCATATGCAAGAAAAATTCTTATTGCTTCCAATCTTGCAACTGGAGCAAATGTTTCATCATAGTCTATTCCTTCCTGCTGTGAATAGCCTTTTGCCACTAATCTAGCCTTGTTCCTTGTAACAATCCCCTCACTATCTGTTTTATTTCTGAAAACCCATTTAGTACCAACAACAGATCTGTTCTTTGGTCTTGGTACAAGGGTCCAGACTTTATTTCTCTCGAATTCATTTAACTCTTCTTGCATTGCTGTTATCCAGTCAGCATCTTGAAGAGCTTCTTGTACCTTCTTTGGTTCATTTTGAGACAAGAATGCATGAAACAGACATTCATTTGTTGTTGCACTTCTTGTCCTCACAGATGCATCTGGATTACCAATTATTAGATCAGGTGTATGAGCTTTTGTCCATTTCCTTGTTGAAGGTAAATGACTTCTATCAACATTTGATCCTCCCCCTTGATCCATGCTCTCCTGATCTTCTTGTTGTCTTTCTTCATTTTCTGAGGCTCCCCCTGAATTTGACTGCTCAGAGTTTGAACTGTCAGAGTTTGAACCTTCAGAGTTTGAGCCATCAGAGTTTGATCCAGATTTCTCAGTTGTCTCACTTTCAGAATTTGAGTCATCATTTTGAAGTGATCCTTCATGTGTATGCTCCCCTCAACTGGTTCTTCTCTTTGAACAGGCTGAGAAGTTTCTTCAGTGTTTACCAGTAGAGGTTCAGAATTTATTCGTACAGAGTCTGTCGGATCAGCTTCATCAGAATTTATTTCAGCAGAGTTTAAATCTTCATTTTCAAAGTGCAGTTGATCATGTTCATCTACATCTTCAAGTCCAGTTATTTTCTTGTCATCAAATGACACATGAATTGATTCCATGATCACTTTGGTTCTCAGATTATAAACTCTGAATGCCTTAGTTGACAGTGGATAGCCAACAAAAATTCCTTCATCAGCTTTTAACTCAAATTTGCTCAGCTGTTCAGGATGAGTTTTCAACACAAAGCATTTGTACCCAAAAATATGAAAATATTTCAGGTTTGGCTTCTTTTTCTTCACCATCTCATATGGTGTTTTCCCATGCTTGTTGATCAAAGTGGCATTTTATGTAAAGCAAGCAGTTTGAACAGCTTCTGCCCAGAAATAGGTTGGCAATTTTGCTTCATGAAGCATAGTTCTTGCAGCTTCTATCAATGTTCTATTCTTCCTTTCAACTACACCATTTTGCTGTGGTGTACCAGGTGCAGAAAACTCTTGCTTCACTCCTCTATCCTTGCAGAATTCTTCCATTGTTGCATTTCTAAATTCTGTTCCATTATCACTCCTTATGATTTTGACTTTGTGTTTTGATCCTTTGTCCAGCAGCTTTACATGCTGCATCAAGGTTAATGCAGTTTCATCCTTCTTTGCTAGAAAATACACCCAAGTGAATCTGGTGTGTTCATCAACAATAACTAAAGCATACTTCTTTCTTGCAATAGACAGTACATTTACAGGACCAAAAAGATCAACATGTAGAAGATGATAAGGATCAACAATTGAAGATTCAGTTTTGCTTTTGAAAGATGACTTCCTTTGTTTAGCCTTTTGACAAGAATCACACAGGCCTTCAACATTTAATAAGGATTTTGGAAGTCCCCTTACAAGATCCTTTCTGATCAACTCATTTATATTATTTAGATTCAAGTGAGAGAGCTTCTTATGCCACTTCCAACTCTCTTCACTAGACATTCTTGTTGACAGGCATACAGCTTTTCCATCAGAGTTTGTCAACAAACTGATTTCATAAATATTATTGCGCCTGTGTCCAACTAGAATAACTTTTTCTGTAGATTTACTGATAACTTCACAATATTCAGGCTGAAAATCTACATGATATTCTCTGTCACAGATTTGACTCACAGATAGCAGATCATGCTTGAGTCCTGGAACCAGAGCTACATTATTGATGATGACATTTCCAAGATTGATATTGCCATATCCCAGAGTACGTCCTATGTTGCCATCCCCATAGGAAACTTTTGGTTCAGCCTTCTCCTCATATTCTGATAGCAGGGCTTTATTTCCAGTCATGTGTCCTGAACATCCACCGTCCACGACTAGGATACTTTCCATGTTGCCCTGTAATCACAAACAATTAATGGAGGTCAGATTTAAGGATCCAGACTTGCTTGGATCCTTTGGCTTTCTTAACTTTGTTAGCTTTAGCAGCGGAATACTCATTATCAGAGTTTGAGCTAACACTTTCAGAGTTTACACTTGTAGTATTAACTTTGACCCATTTCAAGTTGGGCTTCAGTTCATAATAATTGTGATAAATAGCATGATAATCTCTGCAAGTATAAATAGAATGCCAAGTACTTCCACAATGTTTGCATAAAGTCTGTGGTCTAGTCTAACATGATCATTCTTTACTCCTGACTTGGAAGGTAAAGAATTAATGTTCTTATTTTTCTTGCAGAAATTTGCAAGATGCTTAGTACTCCCACAGTTATGACATGTCTTTCTTGGAGCATAAGAAGCAAGCATTGGTTTATAGCCATTTGTAATGCCTACTTTACCATTCCTATTCTTCTTGGACACTTGCTGTTTCTTAACAGATTTTAACTCCTTAAGCTTATGTTTGAGTTGTTTATCTGTCATTGAACCAATATTGATCTGTTTAGCACTAGATTTTACTGGTTCTTTCTTAACAGCTTCTATCTCATCTTGAGACTTAGGTTCACTTGTTCCAGTAACAAAATTTCTGGATGGAAGATGTGTTCTTATTTTAACTTGATTTTGAAACCTAAGTTCATCTTCCTGACAGTAACCTAAACCAACTGTGTCTCCCTGAAAAACTTCATAAGTGTCTTTTCCAGAATCAGTCCAAGTCTTAATCACATCCTTTTCTTTTTCAAATTCAGATTCTAATTGCCTATACCTTTCAAGCAACTCCTGTTCTAAATAAACAGCATCATCTCTTTCTTGCTGAACTTGTTGCATGTGAACAAGTTTCTCTTTTACAATTTTATTTCTTGCTTTAAGTTCAGCATTCTCAGATTTAATTCTCTCATTTTCTAAGGTCTGATCCCTATAACTAATATGCAATGACTTAAGATAAATTCTCAATTCAGAAATATTATCAGTATTGTAAGCATAGGTAGTTAGGGGTACCTTGTTTTCAGAACTTTCAGATTCATCTTCATGAGTAGCCATGAGAGCATAATTTACATCCTCATCTGAGTCAGAAGTGTCTGCCCAATCTCTGCCTTTTGTGAAGAGTGCTTTTTCAGTTTTACCCTTCTTGCACTCAGGAGCAAAATGACCCATCTCCTTACACTTGTAGCATTGAATCTCAGACTTGTCTTTCTTTTCAGATTTTGTATCCTTTTTCTCAGGCTTTCTGAAACTTTTTCTGTCTGAACTTGAACCTTTCTTTGAGAACCTCTTTCCCTTCTTGAAATTCTTGAAACCCAGCTTCTTGAAGGTCTTCACCATCAAAGCAGCCATTTGCATCATTTCTTCATCATCATCCTCAGAATCAGATGATTCATCAGCGTTTGAGTCATCATCAGAATCTGAAGACTCACTTTCAGAATGAATGATCAAAGCTTTCCCTTTAGCTTTCTTTCTTGATGCTTCCTTCTTCAAGGGTTTCTCTTCAACCTTCAGAGCAACAAATTTTGTTTTCTTGCCTGATCTTCTGTTTCTCTGTTCCATTTCTAGTTCATGAGTCTTGAGCAATCCATAAATTTCATCAATCTCTGTTTCAGCAAGATCATAATTATCTCTTATAGTGGTTGTCTTAACATCCCACTTTTCAGGTAGAGAAAGAAGAAATTTGAGATTTGAATCTTCCAGATCATATTCTTTATTAACCAATGACAAATCATTGAGCAGCTTGCAGACTCTGTCAAATGTTTCAGTCATGGTTTCTTCAGATCTAGACTCAAAATGTTCATACTCCTGTGTGAGTATGTTCTTCCTGTTCTTCTTGATAGCAGCAGTACCTTGACACCTAACTTCAAGAGCTTCCAAGATTTTTTTGGCAGTTTTGCAGCCAATCACTTTGTTAGACATAACATTATCTAAAGCACTGTGAAGTAGATGCCTTACCAAAGTTTCAGCGTTGCATTGTCTCTTTCACATTTCGATGAGAAGTCACATGGAGTGGTAAGCATATTTATCGTTAGTAAGAAATGCACATGTGTATTATATCTTTCTCCTTAATGTTGTTTTAAAATTTGGATTTGTTAAACATTTTTTCATATATAGTATATTCCAAGAAGTCAGAAAAGATTTCATAGTACTTGGAGGAAGGAAAAAAATGTAACACTCTGTTATCAAGGAAAATGCTGGGAAGTTAAAGGAAATGCCGCAGGGAAATCATGCAGGTTAGGAAAAGGTTGGAGTGATTTCATAGGCAAAACTGATTTTGTTGTTGGCCAGTGGTTAAAATTTGAATTTCTTGGAACTGCAGATATGCTTTTCAAAATTACCACTTAATTTCAACGTTTGTAATGTTGCATTTTGATCTAAAGTCTGGAAGACTCTTATGTTTAGTATGTTATATTGTCTACAATGAACTGAAGTTGCTTATATGTTATGTTATGTTGTTTACTCTGTATTTGAGGAGCCGAAGTCAAGTGTTTAGTAATGAAAATCAGACATAACAGGATAGTGCAAGTACAATTTGTGTGATTAGATTTTCTCTACTATAGTGTTGTTGTTCAAAAGCACACATAAGAGGAAACTGCAAATAGAATAAGTTAATAACTGTGTCTTGATCAATAGTTTGTGATCATGATTCAGAAATGTTTAAATAGGATTCTCTTACATAAATATCTGAAAATTGAAAACCAGATATAAAATCCATAGTGCATTGAATGATATTTGAGAAGGTCAGGAGGCGTACATGTACCTTTGACATTTTTACTTCTTTTTCTTGCCAAGGCCACTCTTTTTCTTCTTTTTGGTTGGATCAGGGCTGTCAAAGTTTAATTGTGAAAAACCGTCTAGATGGTATGATGATCCTGAAGCCTGAAAAATGTTTGAATATGTTACATGCAGAAATTTCTAAAATAATATTGAATAACTCGCAAAATAATGTTAAATAACCTGACTGAATGATTCCTGAAGATTATCTGTAGGCGTAGAGTTTTCCATGTTCGAAACAATTTGATATGAATCATTCTTATAAATTCCAGAGGCGTAATAAATTGTTTCTGTTTTATCTATGTTAGCAGTCCTGATTTCCAGCTTTATGGTATATTGATTCTTTTCAAGCTGTTTGATAATCTGTCTGAATTTGATTGAGTTCTCCTCCTTCAGATAATTAGAATGTATTAATATATAGAGTGAACGTAGTAAACTTTAGACGTATATGAGAATTAACATTATATTACCTCTTCATCACTATCAAAATCATCTATCGGTAGTATTGTTCTTGCTTCTCGGTCAAACAGAAGAATGTCAATTGTTCCAGATTGGTCTTTTGCTTCAATGTGAAAGTTCCATCTAAAATTGTTAATATATATATATTAGTACTTGTTCTAGAAATAATCTCTGTTGAGTGAAAATATGAAATTAGAGTTGGATCCATACTTTCTATATGGATGTGGAACATTACGATCAGAACATCTGTAACATTTAAATTTGCCATCACGATTTTCAATTTCTTTGTAGCATGATGAGCACAAATAGATATACCAACTGCTGGTTTCAATCACTTGCATAACCTTCACTTCACAGACGACCTCTTTCTGTTGTTTAGAATAATAAGATTGATTTAAAATTCAAAATGTAGATAAGAGAATCATATTTTTGTGTGAACTATGGTAGTAATCACCTATACAAAGTCCATCTAGAGCTTCTTTATCTCGTCCACCGATAGGACCTCAACTTTTTTAGGAATTTGTGCTGAGAAGTCGTATTGTGAGAAAAGAGGTGTATCCAACCTGTAAAAATTTGAAAATTTATTAATGTTGCGATAATATCTGAATAAGTATAGAATTTTTTTAAAATTTGAGGAAGAGAAGGGTAGTCCACAATTGCCGTAAATGCCAAACAGTATGATCTTCATAGTTGAGGTAGAATTTTGTTGCAGACACATTTGAAAGCTCAACTTGTGATGTGGAGTGTTTTGATCCTTGCCAAGATGTAACTTTAGCACTTGCAATGATAATTATAATAGGAAATTCTGTTTCATTACTGATAGCTTTGACAAATTCATCAGCAATTGAATCCCAAAATGTAACATTCACTGAAGCCCTGGAATTTCGTGCATTTTCATTTTTAGTAATTCATACCATTTAAAGATATAATCTTATTGTAGCATGCTATATTTAAATGTCTATTACATACACACCTTCCGTCAACAATTATGAATTTCACTTGTGATTGAATATTGTTGAATCTGTTCATCACTTTTGCCAGTGGTAGATCTCTTTGAATTACTCCAATTACATCTTGAAAATATACGGTATGTTTAAATAACTGTATGGAAGATTGTATTTAATTTGAATAAAGAATCTTGTAATGTGAAAGATACCTGTGAGATATAAATTATCATTGGTAATGTCTGAGAGATCGCACAAATCATAGAAATCGAACATGTTCTTTGGAATTAGCATATCATCTGGGTATATTTTTTCTACTTTTGAGTAAGTTGTCAAGATAATTTGCTTGTCGCTATTGATAGATCTGAACTTTTCATCGGGTTTATATTGTTTGACTGAAAAGTTGCTTATCTTACAAATATTGCCTTCAGAAAATTTATCTTCATGATTTTTAATTATATTTCCCGGAACAAAAGCATGCATCCTAATATTCTGAAAAAAGAAATTTCACAATCTCAAGTCATCTATATTCTTTCTTTGTTCTGTAATATGAAAAGAGAGGAACATACCTTATCATCAAGCAACAATAGATTCAGACCTTTGAATTCTTCTCCGGAAAATGACACTCCTCTCCAAGATCTAACAATGCGAACTTTGACATTCCAATTGTAACTTCCTGGGTTTACGTCTCCTAAACTATGAAATCGGTTTACAGCCATTTTGCAGCACTATTTTGTATGTTGTGAATGTAACACTCACAAATCTGAGTATGCAGTTTTTAAGTACTGCAAATGGATTTCAATGCACATTTCATTTTGGTTTTGAGTTTACTGGCGTTACATTAAAATATTGTTTGATTTGATGTAATATGTACTTCATTTCATGCTTTACTACTGTTACTCTTGTTGGGTACTTCAACAAAGGTTTATAGTTCTGAATAGTTGGATCTTGTACGAAAATGTGTTCTAATCCATTTGATTTGGGACAGAGATAGAACTATGTTTCCAACCGATCAAGATACAATAAAAAGGTCATGCAACATGACCTCAAGTTTTCAACTTCACTTAGACAGTATAAAATATATATTGGATACAAAATATTCCCCATGGACAAAGCGTTACTTCAGAAATTAGTTGCACAAACCCGCAAAATGTTTGCCAAAATCCAAAATACATCCTTGATTGAAATGAACAGAAAGTAGTTGCCCGGTTTTACTCTGTAGACTCTTTGCCCTGTTTCAAGTTTATTAATTTAGTAAAGATAGCTAACTTTTTTTAAAATTTATTGTAGAATTGTTGAAATTATTCATACCTTTTTCTTCCTAATGTTTTGGAAATGGCTAAGAGTCATGGATTCTTCATCAAGAGATGGTTCATCAAGAATATCTTGAATTGTTTCATTTGTCGAAGGATTTTCTGAAATTAGATTGGCACTCTTCCTAGTTGTTTTTGCAACTTCTTTTCCCTGCGACTGTTTGAATTAATATATGGTATCTTAAATGTATGATGGTTTGAAAAGTACAGTCATGAAATGTATGATAAATATAAATTTCGATTATACCTTGTTTTTTTTACCTATCTTGACGTTCTTGATAGGAATAGTTACAGATTTCGAAATTTGAACTTCAGGCCTTTTGCACGGATGCTTGTTGATAGTAGAATTGTCCGTGGAAGGAGTTTCTATCTCAGCATATGTTGGTGTAACAGGTGTGGCCTTGCAGATATATATGAAGATTGTAAGTTGCATGAAGATATTTGCTTTTCAGCGATATTGTTGCAACATATGTGTCTCCAAATTTACAAACATACCTTTTTATGTTTATGAGTTTTGACATTATTCATAGCTAATATGTCAGATTTTAAACTTCCAACTTCTGGACTTTTGCGCACACGGTTCTTTACATTATAGTTTACAGTGGGAGGAGTTCCCACATCAGCATCTGTCGTTCCAATATCTTTGAGCTGCAATATTGTTTTTGGATGTTGTGATTTAGCAAAGAACTCTGTGCATTTCCTAAAACTGATAGAGATTTCTGAAATAGATTTTTGAGTTGTAGAGATTTGATAAAAAAAACATTACCTTTTTCTCTTTAATCTCTGCAAGTTGGCAAATTTGCTTGTTGGTGCTAGATTGAGCACTGCGAGGTGTTTGTGTTTGAGCCATTGTGCTACGAATAGCAGTTTCCTGATGATGATTTGTATATATTGTTAAATATATATGATAAGATAATTATCGATGGATTAATGTAAATAAAATAACTTACTGATAAGTGGATTTTGTATCCACTTGGAATGCTTCATATCGGCTTAAATTGATTAATTGACCTCAAGTATGTGGTATTTTTGATGTGTTTTTAGTGAATTGTGCAGGATGATTAGTTGGAACCATTGGTGGTGTTTATGACATAATTGTGGTGGAATTTATCGCAAAAACAGGAGGCCAGAGAAATGTCAAGAAAAGAAGTATCAAGGAAATATAATAAAGGAGGGCTTGGAGTTTAAATAGCAAGAGTTGGAGGATAATTTGATTAAAATTCGGATTTTCCGGGTAGGTTGTGCAGTCTTCACTGTTTGGGCCATATCTTGAGTTCTACAAGTCCGTTTTGGACGATTCAACAGCCCACGCGAAGATAACGGAATTCTCTATCATTCTAAAGTGGTCCAAATGTCCAAGTACAACTGGAACGGCCCAGAAATACTGAAGAAAAGTTAGTTACGAATTTTCCTTCAAAACAGAATCAGTTTAGAAAACGTATTTTGTGCCAGAAACTGCAGAATTCAATTTTAAACAGGAAATTGCCACAATTCTTCTCCTAATCAACATGAAAAGTGTTTTGGACGGTTGGAATGATCTAGAATCACTACAATACATGGAAATTGCAATTCATATCATATTCAAGAACGGAAAGTTGCAAAATTCTATTCCAACTCAAGAAACGGAAATTACTTGGAGAAGAGGCGACTTGGGGCTATAAATACACATCCTTGGAGGTCTAAAAACGTGCACCACATCACCACATCACCAGAATATGATCAGAATTCATATCCACACGAGTTGAAGGCTTGGGGAGCAATTTGGAGGGCACAAGAAGGCTACGAAGACCAATTTTTCCATCTTTTGTAATAGGAGTTAGCTTTTGGATGCTTTTCCGGATTTGTTTTCTAAACCTTATTACTCTTATTATCTATTCATCTATTGATTCTATGTTTTATATCATGCTTTCATCAAACCCCATGATGACGAACGGTTCGATTATGAGCTAATCACCGTCATGGGGTCCTAACGGATTTATCTATGGAATTTAGATGTTGATTGCCTAATTGATATGTGTGTGGTGAATTATCGATATCCTTGTATGGTTATGCTTAATTAAATTAGATGCGGAGCTAACATCTATTTTGTTAATCTTTAGTGAAGCGACAGTGGATCTAAGGATTTAGAACTTGCCATGCTAGCATAAGTTTGTGAATGATATTCATGATTTGTGGTGTGATTTTAACCATCTCATACTACCTTGTGTAATCTTTGTGGATAACTTGTTCTTCAACCATTATGTTTTCAAATTCTATAGACATATAGTGTCTAAGCATAATTGGTGCCTACATGATTTCTATCTCTTTTGTGGATATTGTGTAGATTGGTGTGCGTATACTGAAAGGTAGCGTATACTTATTTCGTGTTGTCCGATTAGGTATCGTAACCACCACATATGTTGATTAAGGGCATGATCTCTAAAGGAAGTTTGTAATGAAGTTAGGATCCCATGTGTTTCATAACATTAGTAATTCGATTTCAATTCTCATTAGTTAATTCTCATTAGTTAATTTAATCTTAGTTGTTAGTTAGTTCTTCTTAGTTAAAATTGATAATCAAACCAACTTTGTCAATTGTCTTAGCAGTGAAAAATAATCATACATTGTTGCTTAGGTGCATAAACTGAATTACAATCTCTGTGGGAACGAACTTGACTTATTCATATATTACTTGTGACCACGTGCGCTTGCGTGATTTTAGCAAACAAGTTTTTGGCGCCGCTGCCGGGGATTTGTTATAGTTTATGTGCTTGACATCAGTGGTCGTTAGAGTTCACTGACTCGGATTTTGTTACTAATCAATCTTGCTTAGTTCTGTGTGTTTCAGGTACTTGAGCGTGTATGCGAACACGTTCTAAAACTTTTAAGGAAAAAATGGAAAAGGAAGAATATGAAGCAATAGCAGATATGGGAGAACCAGAAGCAGGAGTAGCAGCTAGAGCTTTGAAGGACTATTCTCAGCCTAAGATCAATGACATTCAATCTAGCATTGTCAGGCCGACTATTACAGCTAATACTTTTGAGATCAAGCCTGGTACAATTCAGATGGTGCAGAACTCAGTTCAGTTTGGGGGAGCGCCAACTGAAGATCCTAACATGCACATTCGGGACTTCATCGAGATCTGTGATACTTTCAAAACCAATGGTGTGTCTGAAGATGCTATTAAGCTGAGACTGTTCCCGTTTTCTCTGAGGGATAAGGCTAAAAGTTGGTTACACTCTTTACCAGCTAGTTCTATTACTACATGGGAGGATCTTGCTCAGAAATTCCTCACTAAATTCTTTCCGATGGAGAAGACTGCAGCAATCAGGAATGCTCTTACTCAGTTTTCTCAGCAGTCTAGTGAATCTTTGTGTGAAGCTTGGGAACGCTACAAGGAGATTCTAAGGAAGTGTCCACATCATGGAATGCCTGATTGGATGGTGATTAATTGTTTCTATAATGGTTTGGGTGCACAGTCGAGACCCATGCTAGATGCAGCATCAGGTGGAGCCTTATGGGCTAAGAGCTATGAGGAAGCTTACGAGTTAATTGAGATGATGGCTGCTAATGAGTACCAGTATCCAACTCAAAGGCTACCACAAGGCAAAGTAGCAGGAATTCTGGGAGTTGATACAGTTACAGCTCTAGCAGCCCAGCTAGAGGCACTAAATATGAAATTGGATTCTATGTCAAAGTATGGGGTGCCTCAGGTTGCAAGAGTCTGTGAGCTATGTGCTGGTGCACACGAGACGAATCAGTGTGCCATATCTAGTGAATCGGTGCAATTTGTTAGTAATTTCCAGAAACAGCAGCAACCAGCTCCCAATCATCCTAATTTCAGCTGGAGCAACAATCAAGGAGGCATGCAGCAGCCACAATAGCCTTTTCAGCAGAATCAAGGGCAGCAGTACGGAGCTAAGCCATTCAATCTTTCAGGTTTTCAGCAACCGTATGCTCCAAGGCAACAATTTCAACCTCCTGGTTTTCAGCAGCAACAGTTTCACACTGGTTCTAGCCTTCATTCGAATGAAAAATCTGAATTGGAAGAGTTAAGATTAATGTGCAAAAGTCAGGCAGCTACTCTCAAGAGTCAGGAAGCATCTCTCAAGACATTGGAGAGTCAGATTGGACAACTTGCAAATGCCTTATTCAATAGGCCACAAGGAACTCTTCCTAGCGATACAGAGACTAATCCAGGAAAAAGAAAAGTCAAAGAACAGGTCAATGCAGTTACTTTGAGATCTGGAAAAGTCACGGGTGATCAAAAATTAGCAGCTGAAGAAGAAGAAAAAATTCAGCAACAGCAGGTGGAACCTTCTACAGAAAAGACAAATCCTGAAAAATCAGTCGAACAGTTGGATGTCGAAGCTGAAAAGAGAAAAAATTCTGCTGACAAGTCTACTTCGGAGCAGACTATTTATCCACCTCTTCCATACCCAAAGAGGCTCCAGAAGAAGACTATAGAGTGCACTCAGATCTATCCTCCTCCTCCATATCCTAAGAGACTGCAGAAACAGAAGAATGATAAACAGTTTGCCAAGTTTCTCGAGGTGTTCAAGAAGTTACAATTCAACATACCTTTTGCTGAAGCGTTGGAACAGATGCCTAGCTATGCAAGGTTTATGAAGGGTATTCTCTCAAGAAAATTGAAACTCGAGGAGTTGGAGACTGTAGCTTTGACGGAGGAGTGCAGTGCTATCTTGCAGCAGAAATTGCCACTGAAACTCAAGGATCCAGGAAGCTTCACCATACCATGCACCATTGGCAATCTATCCTTCACCAAGTGCTTGTGTGACTTGGGAGCTAGCATTAATCTGATGCCACTATCTATTTTTCAGCAGCTTGGTCTTCCTGATCCAAAACCGACGAACATGACATTCAGCTGGTTGATCGATCGATCACATACCCGAGGGGTATAGTGGAAGATGTCTTGGTTAAGGTTGATAAGCTCATATTTCCTGCTGATTTCGTGATTCTTGATTATGAAGAAGACAAGAAGATTCCCATCATCTTGGGAAGGCCTTTTCTAGCTACGGGCCGTGCTTTGATCGACGTATAGAAAGGAGAGCTTACAATGAGAGTACAAGATCAATCTGTCTGCTTTAATGTGTTCAAGGCCATAAAATTTCCTACAGAGGAGGAAGAGTGTTTTAGCATAGAAGTGGTTGATAATGGCCAAAATAAAGCGATTGAGGAGGTTATTTCATGGGCGAATCTTGAGGATAGTGAAATTGAGTCTTTTCTTGAGAAAGAAGTTTTGTTAGAGTATGAGAGCAATAAAGAACTTCATGAGCATTATAGAAATTTTACATCTGAGGAGATGTTAGAGGAATTGAATGCCATTTGTTCAAAGCATGAAACAAGGCTTGAAGACAGTTCTTTTGACTCTACGTCTGTTGATAAGTCTGCTGTTGATAATGATAGTGCTATTATTGCAAAGTTTGAGGAATGGCCCGGCGGCATTCCTAATCATAGAAATTTGGGCTACATTATTGAGACTGCAGAGGGTGATAGTCCACATAAGTCACTTGGCTTGGCCGATATTTGGAATTCTCAGGTGCGGCTTAAACCTTCTGTTGAAGAAGTTTTTCCTTTTGAGCTTAAACCCTTACTGGATCACTGGAGGTGGGCTTATGACGAGCAGATGCAACCACCTATTGCGGAGTTTGATAGAGCTACTCTTGAGAGATTGGAGGAATGGCCAGGCGGCATTCCCCATCAAAGAGGTTTGATTGATTGGCTAGTTTTTGGATCTCATCATTTACCACCCGAGGAGGGTGGCCCTGTCGACATTTAGGTATGTTCTTTACTATCCTTTTTATTGCCTTCAATGGGGACATTGAATATTGTAAGTTTGGGGGTGATTTGGGGATAATTAGTAGTTAGTAAAGGTATATGTGAGCATGTAGGAATTCATATAGCATCATATTTGTATGTGTAGTATTAGTATCATGCATGTTATTTGTCATATAGAGCATTCTGTTTGCATTTTTGTCATATATTGTATGTGAGTCCATATAGTTGCATTGCATGCATTTTTCATGATCCCTTAAAATGAGCTTATGCCATGAGGTAGGTAGATGTTGATTTGAGTGTGAAAAGGATGAACAGAGGGCTGATTTTAAATGCCGATGAAATTGACTTGCGTGTTTCATGAACAAAATCTTTACACCAGTCTCGTCGTTTGCTTTTGGACTAGGTTGAGGTCATGCTTGTTTGAATCTAGGATTTAATCACTTGATTATGGTTAGAATTTACTTTATTCCCTTGATGATGAAAGAGCACTAAAGTATAAGTTTGGGGGAAAACAGGAATTTCATGCTAGTGTGTTTGTTATTTGTTTTTGTTGGCTAGGTGTCAATTGGCTAGTAGCCGGCTCATATTTGTATGAGTAGTCTAGGGTTGGAATTGAGAATTCTCATTCCAGATTGCATGTGTGAAAAAAAAAGCAAAAAAAAAAAAGAAAGAAAAATCAGAAAAAAAAGAAGCAAAAAAAAAGTGAATAAAAAAAATGAGTGTTATGTGAGAGTGTGAGTATGCAGAATTGATCAGGGTGAGCTCTTTAATACTCGAGAAATTAAGTTCTAGGGGACTTTGTGCCTAGTGACCTAAGACTTTTCCGGTCTGGGATCCACTAACCCAACGCTCGCTACATGGGTATTATTGTATAAGCCTTTTGGGGTCTCATCCATTGCACGATCAAATAAGCATGTGTGTCTGTTTTGTATTTAGTGTGTTGTGTCGTATAAGCATGAATTTCTGTCTACCTTAGATGATGATGGTGGTGTGTCTTAAGTGATCTTGTGACTAACGTTCATTCTGTTCATAAACCTGTGATTGTCTTGGTGAAGGGTGGGTATGATTTTTGATCTAGTTTAGGAGTATATCTGATGAGCATCGCACACACGCACGTTCTAATCATGTATTGTTAGTATACCGGAATTTAGTCGAGCTCTGTTTGGATTGATTGCATTTCTTTGAGATATTTCCTTGCTGAGTGGTGTTGGTGAGTTTGAGGGGGATCTTTTGCATTCAGAGTAGTTGCATTCATGCATTGCATTGTTTGTGTCATTTGTGTCAGTTGAATTTTGTGGGTACATGCACTATAGGCCCTCACGAGACCTTACTCGTCCACTAGGGCTGCCTAGGGGTTTAAAGGGTTTGTTGCATATGCCAAATGCAACCGTGATCACCTACGGAAGTGGTACTAGTTAGTTGTATATAGTTATATTTGTTTATGCTTGAGGACAAGCATCGGTTTAAGTTTGGGGGTGTGATAAGTGGATTTTGTATCCACTTGGAATGCTTCATATCGGCTTAAATTGATTAATTGACCTCAAGTATGTGGTATTTTTGATGTGTTTTTAGTGAATTGTGCAGGATGATTAGTTGGAACCATTGGTGGTGTTTATGACATAATTGTGGTGGAATTTATCGCAAAAACAGGAGGCCAGAGAAATGTCAAGAAAAGAAGTATCAAGGAAATATAATAAAGGAGGGCTTGGAGTTTAAATAGCAAGAGTTGGAGGATAATTTGATTAAAATTCGGATTTTTCGGGTAGGTTGCGCAGTCTTCACTGTTTGGGCCATATCTTGAGTTCTACAAGTCCGTTTTGGACGATTCAATAGCCCACACGAAGATAACGGAATTCTCTATCATTCTAAAGTGGTCCAAATGTCCAAGTACGACTGGAACGGCCCAGAAATAGTGAAGAAAAGTCAGTTACGAATTTTCCTTCAAAACAAAATCAGTTTAGGAAACGTATTTTGTGCCAGAAACTGCAGAATTCAATTTTAAACAGGAAATTGCCACAATTCTTCTCCTAATCAACATGGAAAGTGTTTTGGACGGTTGGAATGATCTAGAATCACTACAATACATGGAAATTGCAATGCATATCATATTCAAGAACGGAAAGTTGCAAAATTCTATTCCAACTCGAGAAACGAAAATTACTTGGAGAAGAGGTGACTTGGGGCTATAAATACACATCCTTGGAGGTCTAAAAACGTGCACCACATCACCACATCACCAGAATACGATCAGAATTCATATCCACACGAGTTGAAGGCTTGGGGAGCAATTTGGAGGGCACAAGAAGGCTACGAAGACCAATTTTTCCATCTTTTGTAATAGGAGTTAGCTTTTGGATGCTTTTCCGGATTTGTTTTCTAAACCTTATTACTCTTATTATCTATTCATATATTGATTCTATGTTTTATATCATGCTTTCATCAAACCCCATGATGACGAACGGTTCGATTATGAGCTAATCGCCGTCATGGGGTCCTAACGGATTTATCTATGGAATTTAGATGTTGATTGCCTAATTGATATGTGTGTGGTGAATTATCGATATCCTTGTATGGTTGTGCTTAATTAAATTAGATGCGTAGCTAACATTTATTTTGTTATTTAGAACTTGCCATGCTAGCATAAGTTTGTGAATGATATTCATGATTTGTGGTGTGATTTTAACCATCTCATACTACCTTGTGTAATCTTTGTGGATAACTTGTTCTTCAACCATTATGTTTTCAAATTCTATAGACATATAGTGTCTAAGCATAATTGGTGCCTACATGATTTCTATCTCTTTTGTGGATATTGTGTAGATTGGTGTGCGTATACTAAAAGGTAGCGTATACTTATTTCGTGTTGTCCGATTAGGTATCGTAACCACCACATATGTTGATTAAGGGCATGATCTCTAAAGGAAGTTTGTAATGAAGCTAGGATCCCATGTGTTTCATAACATTAGTAATTCGATTTCAATTCTCATTAGTTAATTCTCATTAGTTAATTTAATCTTAGTTGTTAGTTAGTTCTTCTTAGTTAAAATTGATAATCAAACCAACTTTGTCAATTGTCTTAGCAGTGAAAAATAATCATACATTGTTGCTTAGGTGCATAAACTGAATTACAATCTCTGTGGGAACGAACTTGACTTATTCATATATTACTTGTGACCACGTGCGCTTGCGTGATTTTAGCAAACACTTACTGTTGCGGAGTTTGAATCATCTTCTGCTTCTGCAGATTCCTGTAGTGTATTGGTTAGAAACAAATTTTCATTTTCCAGTGCAATGTCAGAAGCTTCGTAACCATCATATTCATTGTTAATATTCTCAGCAGATATATTCAGTGTAACATAAAAGTGTTTGCTCTTCAAATCTGATAGTACTCCAGGAAATTTGTTAGGATCATCACCCTATGTATGAAATAAAGAACGTAAAATATGAGTCATTGTTTAAAATAATATGGTAGTTTCTAAAATAAGTCAAGACAATAATAAATATAAACCTCAGCCACATCAAGATCAATATCAAAAAAAGTTTTGCTAGTTAAGCGACGGATTGCGAGATCTCCTAAAATTATAGGAATGACACCAGTATGATCAGAGCATAAAACACATACGCGGAACCTGACACATAAAAAGAGAACAGAATGTTAAAGAAATGAAACTTCGGTATTCAAGCAATTTAAGATTAAGTAAATTTATGTACCTGCGTGGCGACCAGGTATAAAAGCGTCCGCATTTGTCACATTTAAACCTTCCATCAGCCATATGAACCTCAACATTACATTTCCTACAAATTCTATCAAACCATTGGAAATCCTCTTCCACTTTCTTAATAGTAACCTCAACAACAACTTGCCTCTGTAGCAGGACATTAATTATTGAGAAAAGAAAAATATTTCAAGCAAACCTTTATTTTATATTGTAGGCAAATTTAGAAGCCAACCTCTATGTCTTCTTTTCCCAAGTTTTTAATTTCATTGATGGTCAGTAGTTCAGTGTTTTTCTCTTGTCTTAGTGGCAAAGGCTGGTAGAATAAAGGTTCTGATGCTCTGTTTCAATAATATACCAATCAGGGCACATTCCTCTTACATATGGTAAATTGGAAAGATTAGCTAAAAAGGGTACCTCCTAGACAATTCCTTAACAGCTCTATGCTTCACATTTATGTAAAATCTTGTTGCCGGATATTGGTCAAGTTCAATTCTCCTAAAGACAAATAAAGTATGCGAATAATATTAATATAAAAATGGTATGAAACACGTCATAAATGGTGTTAACATACCTTGGAATGAACCAATTTTGACAGATGAAATAATGACAATGTTCTTCTGGTCAACTTGTTCTTTAAGAGCTTCTTCAAATGATTCAGCCAATTGATCAAAAAAGGTTATTTTAACAGTACACCTGATGAAGAATGTTTGCTATAAATACCGTAATAACTGATAGACAACAGAAACATTTATGTATATGAGTCCAAACTTGTACACACAAACCTTCCATCTGTAATTGAAAATCTTTTCTGTTTCTTCGCTTCTTTGTTATCGTTTACATATTCTAGAATAGGATCTACCTCTTCAATTACACCAACAACGTCTACTTATCAAAAAAACACATCATATTTAGCATAACAGATTGACTTTCAATATTACGATAATGCATGTTTCAATTTGCAGAATCTGAAAAGGAATTTGTTACCACAAAGGAAGCGTTTATCTGTTTGCATTTTTTCCAGATCCAGAAGCTCAAATAAGTCGAAAGACCATTTGCATATTTTCAATCCTTCATTACTACTTTTTTGGAGCTTTGTGTAATCAGCAAAATATATGTGCTTATCAAATCTTACGCATCGGTGAAATTCTACCCCACTGTATTCGTGAACAATGAAGTTTGATAAGTTGTAGATCTGACCTTCTTCGAGTTCATTTTTAAACTGAACGGCAAACCTTGCGTTCACGAAAGCATGAATCCTGAACTTCTATATTTTGGAAACAAAGAATATATACAGTAAGACATTGGAAAAAATGGAAAGAAGAATGAATCATGTATATAAAAATAACATACTGAATCATCAACTAAGATCAAATTTATGCCACGGAATTCTTTTGTTTCACGGGTAATGCCTTTCCATAAAGCTTGAACTCTAACACGGATGTTCCACTTGATCTTGGAAGGATTCAACTTATTTATGGGAGTATAGTAGTTAAAAGACACGGTTGTTTCAAGATTCTGAATTTGTTGAAATAACGTTAGGTTTCAATATATATTTCTCTTCTCTTGTGTGGAAGAAATTGCAGTTAAAAGAACTTGGGGTGGTTGAGTTGTACATTTAATGCAAATATGACTTCCATCACAAACCTTTATGCATCTTCGCGACGTTGGTATAGGAATTGTAGCTTAATGTACTATCTTTATTTTTGAAATATAATTTATGGGGTATTTAACTGATGCAATGGACACTTCCTCTAAAAGATACTTAGTGGTTCATATTTGCATTTAATGTTATGAGTTCCGTGGGAGTCTCAGTTCCGACAAAGTTGGTGGTGCTACAATAACATATTTAAAAATTCTTCTGAAATATAGGCTCACTTAATATAGAACTTCACTAAATAAGTTACTTATTTTTCCAATATAACGAATTATAATGTAGGATGGTATTTGTTTGGGAATTTAGCCTTTGTTTGCGAATTATTTGTTCAAAGAAACTGGTAGGCCTATGAGAAAAATTAAAAAAACCAAATATTCTTCCCAAATATTTGTATTTGTAGCCAAAAAACAATTGATATTATGTGAATTCGAAATAAATAGGATATTATCTGTATTTGAATCTATTATTTTCGGCTAAGGATGTGGAAATAGTAATATTTGGATTAAAAAACACGTTTAATAACCCAATATTAAAGTTGACAAAGTTGTTAAGTAAATATTTGAAATACCCAATTTTCGTCCAAAATATCTGTATTTGTACTTCAAAAAATATAATATTATGCCTATCCAAAATAAATAGGATATTATCTGTATTTGAATATGTTATTTTAGGGTAAGGATGTGGAAATAGTCATATTCGCATAAAAAAACACGTTTAAAAACCCAATAAAAGGTTATTTAATCTCGAAAAAACACTGTACATATGTATATTTTTTTCCTCTTTAATTAAAACACGTTGACTTTTAATTTAAAACATAATATTGCAATATTGAACCCAAAAATATGACATCATATCTTATAACCACTAAAAAATATAATAAAAATTCGTACACAACAAATAATATCCGTTAGATTTTTAGTTAAAAATTAAAACTGTTAGATCTAATGATTACACTGTATACACTGTATTTTCATACATGAATTTACTAATATAGTTTAATCATTAATGGTCACGCTTTGGTCAGAATGAGAATAGTGAGAACTCACAGATTCATTACATTTCAACCTATTTTAAAGGGCCCCGCTAGGGGCATCTTCACAAAAAAGTCTTATAATTTTACCCTCTATCCAATCATAAAAAAAATTTAACAAAAAAAATTAAAAATTGCTTGAAATGTGGTCTCATTGTTCTCCAACATTTACATATTATATTAAGTATGAGGTCTCATAGTTAATATAATATGTTCTTGATATTATATGAGATTTAATGTTTTGGAACCATTGGGGGTGAAGGGATTATCATTTCCGCATTTGAATAATGAAGACAATTTATTATTGTTTTCAATTGGAGAACAATATTTGTAAAAATATTTATTACTTTTATTGGAGATTTTGATGGATTAAATAAATTTTCAACATTGTTAAAATAGAATTGTATGCTACATTTTTATATAACTTTTAGCATATCATTATTTTATTAAATAATTATATAATTGTATACAATATCTTTCTAAGAATTGATTATTTATATAATTTCATACAATATCTTTTTAAGAAATCAATCAAATTTGTTTAATTTTTGGTATTATCAATACACGTAAAGTGAAGATTCTAATATTCCTGAATGATCAATTGTGAAGTATACTACAACAATTCAGTGGGCCAAGAAATACTTACAAACCTTTTATAACTTTTAACTGGCCCAAATAAAATTTACTAATTGTCTACATCTTTAGTGCATGGCATGATATGTACTGCTGTAAAATTTGTGATAATAAGTATTACTTTTTATAATGACGATTTATGTTGGGTGACAAATTTTAAAAACTTCCAACACCTATCGTAAATACCATTTTTTTGTATATTTTTTTGTGAATGTTCATAATTAAATAAAGTATAAAATTGAATTATATTTTAAATTGTGTGGAGTAATTATTAGGTCTTAGGTATGACACAATTAGATTTGTTGTTTGAATTCTTTGTGTGCAATTTAAAATGGTCACACTATGTAACTAAATAGTTTATTTGTAACAAATTTATTTGTAAAAATTGTATTTTCCAAATAACTAAAAAAAAATATTCTAATTATGTGTTGAAAGGACCTACAAATATGCGGCAAAAGCAAACTTGAAATATCAAGTAATTTGATAAATATGTTTAGCAATCATGTTTTATTCAGAAATCCTTTTTATGAACAATTGGGTAGTACGTGATTTTTCAGTTTTGGCAAACATGTGGTGGTTTACATTATGTATGGTAACTGACGTTTTGTAACCGCTAGTAAGAAACTGTAAGTACATGTATATATATTTTGTTTTTTTTTGCAGTTTCACAATCACTTTTTAATTTTAAATTGTCAAAGTCATAAACGATGGAGTCTAGATCTTTAAAAAGGAAGCGTTGTGCAGACATGAAAAACACCTTGATTGATGAATTGCACAATCTTACAATCAATTCTTTTGAGTTTAACGAAGACTTGCAATCAGCAAAAGATGATTTCGTTCTAATGTTTAAAAGTATGGGTGACGGACAATCAGAACTATATGCACGTTCCATTGGTTTGGAAGAGAAATATGGGTAAATATTTTCTTCATTTAAAATTCTATTGTTATCATATACCAATATTTTTTATAGTTTTATCTTTGTAATTTATATTGTAGAGAGTTGATCACGTTGCTAAAAGGTGAACATGTTATGCAAGCTGGTGAGACATCAAGACAGAGGACAGATTTTCCAACTTCATATTCTAGCGATGCAGGAAAGTTCATTGATGATACATTATCATCATTAGATGGTCACAATAACGTCCTTCTAGCAAAAATTGAAGAGATGCTGAAAGAAATTGAAGACCAAAGTTCTATTTGGAAGGGTAAATTGACTGAAATGAAGAAACAGTCCCAGCATATTGTTTCTCACAGAAAGACTCTTGCCGTTGAGTTAATGGAGTTCAAGAAAAAAATTTAAGATGATTGTAAGGGCCTTCTGGTTTTCCATTAAAAATCTGTCTTTCAACAATGTTATTTTTGTATATTCGGTTAGCATAATATGTAGGGTTGTTTAAAGTTTTCACCTTTTATGAATTTGTCTTAGTTATTGGTGTATATAATTGTCCCAGTGAATAATGTATATTTTCCTAAGTCGAAGAAATTTTTTCTGTTTTATTAAAAATTTTAGATTGCTTTGGGAGCATTAAATTTTTTTCGGTGGTATTATTGATGCATGCTTCGATTTTGAAAGATTTTTGCCTGGCATGTCCTTTTGGTTGCTGATAGAGGAAATCACTAACATAATGTACAGTTTTTGAAATTTAATGGAAAGTAAGAAGATTTGTTAATAATTACATGCATCAACTGAAGTAGGAATAAATGCCAAGTCCTTTCTACCATCAATTTCCATTGCGAGAAATTGTACATTAAGGCTTATGTTGCTTCCACTATGAATATCTTAAATTCCAAACCGCCTCATGCAGTGGATTAACATAGAATCTTGTTGCTGGAACACTTGTTATGATAGGAAAACCTATATTTAGCGGAAAGTAATTAGTGAACATGTTATTTATTGTTGAAAATGATTAAATTGTTTCAACGTCTTTAAATTATATTATACCATTCCTCATGTGAATTCTGCAGCTTGCTATAACAACAATTGGAATCTCCTCGATATCTTCTGTAGTTTCTGGAATAAAGGCTTTCGCTAACTGATCAAAGAAATAGACCGTGTGGTAGAAACTGAAAAGATACGAAGTAGTTTAAGTGGAATCATTTTTTTAGAAATTGAGAAGTAATTCACATTTTGTTACCTTTTATCCGTAATAACAAACTTTATAAATGATTTAACATCTTTCCCAGGTTTTGAAAATCGTCGAAGTCTTCCAGTGTAGTGAAGGAATCCCATGATATCTACAATTATACACAGTTATGTATTGATATTGAATAATTGTTTTCTAAGCTATAATCACGGCTAAACTTTGATTCATACCTACTAAATGTGTCTCCGGTTCGTACAATTCATGTAATCTTCCAAGTTTGATGAAATCAAAAACTTCGAGTGAATATTTCCTGTGAAATCCTTCTTCATGTATTACCATAGTAGAGTTTTTGAGCTCTATATATTTTGTATTTTTGCATGGAATTTCTTTTGCGTTGACATCATACATGTACACATTGAAATTTTGAATAATAAAAACTTCTTTTTCTATGAATTTAGCTTCAAAAAGGCTAATCAATTGCTAGTCGATCCAGATATGAATACTATTATCCTGGACAAAAATATTGCAATATTATACTTTTAAGAAAAGGAATCATGTATGGAAATTGAAGCTATAGCAGTTAAACGAAAATTTTCAAATGTTATAAATATACAAAATGCAACTTACCATTTTGTCCACTACGATTAAGTTCATGCCAAGAACATGGCCATTGTGGTAGAGTTTCTCTTTCCAAATTTTGCACACTCTTACTTTGATTTTCCAATCAATTTTTTTCCCGACATGAAGATCTTTGATGCTATGAATTTGAGAAGAATCCATGTTTCTTGCTGCTTCTGAGTAGTTGAAAGACATGTTATGTTTCAGTGGGAAGAAGTTTACCACTTTTATGCACAAGTAGAACAATGGATCATTACCTAACATTAATAAATGTGTTACTTAGTTCTCCCAAGCAACTTTACCTATGTATTTCCTCGTAATATGGGATTATTTTAATTTGTCAAACTTCATGCAGTTGTTTTAGAAGCAGAGTATATTTCACTATAGGTATATATTTATGATACTCCCTCCGTCCCATTTTATGTGACCCTCTTTCTATTTAAGAATGAACCTATAAAACTTTCCAAAAATAGTAAACTTTTTTAACAACATAAAACACTATTACACCTACTACTTTCCTCCACCGTCTCAATTCTATTATTAAATAATCACTACTACATCCACTACTTTCCCCCACTATCTCAAATCCATTATTAAATATTAATAGGTCCCACCGCTTCACCCACTTTTCAACTAATTTTACTCTTTTTTACTATCTTTTCTTAATCTCCGTGAAAGTCAAACGGGTTCGTATAAAATGGGACGGAGGGAGTACTTTATTTGACTGCAGTGTAACGTGCTTTGAACAGGCATCATAACTTTTTTAGGTGATAGGTGCCACCATTCTTACAGGTCTAAGATTGATTTGATAGATGGAGTATTATTGAGATAAACTTGGAAGGATAGTTGGGTTGCATGAACTAACATAAAGTTATACTCCCATCTAACTAAATGCATTCGTAAAGTTCGAAAATATATATATATATATATATATAGCTTATGTAATACTACCTCCGTCCCATTTTATATGGGCTTGTTTGACTTTCACGGAGATATAACGAATAACGAATATATATATATATATATGCTTATGTAATACTACCTCGGTCCCAATATAACGAATGTTAAACTCGTCATTCACATTTTTTGATTGAAAAAGTAAGTAAATATGATTTCTTATGGAAAATAAGTAAATTATAATTTGAAGTTAAGATTTGCCATCCGGAACTATAGTGACAATGGAACAAATATTTCAAGTGGTTTGTGGTCCTGTTTGCAAAATCTTAAATCGAGCTTATCAGTTACTTATTTTGTTTAAAAATTCGTATTTAAATGTTTTTTTTAAGAACAAAAATTTTATGAGGACTTTAATATTTCCCAAATGGTTGTTTGCATAGCAATATAGGTATGTACTATAGGCTCCGTTTGAAAAAACTATGTATTTATTAAAATTTAAAATAAATATTTGAAATCAGCTGTAATGTAAAAAAAAATTGGCTTATGCTCTAAACACTCTGTATTGTTGAAAATTTCGTTCATAAATGTGACGATTGAGGAATTAATATATTATCGTTGTGAAAATCGAAGAAACATTGGAGTAACGAATATGTTTTTTTAAAATAAGTTTCTTATACTTGCAATATAACAAATCAAATCTCATAGAAGACAATACAATTTGTCCATAATACATTTGAGTAAAAGGAATCAATATATTGTCATATTTAAATGGGTCAAGTCCAATAGTGATCCAAATTAGGTTCATATTTCCTATACCTAACTGAGTAGTACCGGAAGACATTTATAAATTCCTCCATAATATAGGCTTCGTTTCGTAAAAGTTATTTCTAATAAATGTGTTAATTTCTCTGCAAAAAATAATGAAAATTTAAATAGAAAAATTTAATCCTAAAATGTATATACTTTTTTGTAATTTTATAACCAAATACGTAACCAATTAAATTTTATTACTTTGTTTGACTTTCCATTGCCTAAAGTTGAAAACAGATAACCACGATGTGTTAACAACTTTATTTGTCTGACAAAGTCGTCTAATAATCATGTATAAATTCTGATTTTGTGGAAGCATAAGATAGACGTTATTTTTATGTCTAAGAAGATGATATATGTTAGTTAATTTGTAGTAAGAATAGTTATAAGAGTAGATAGTATAAGAACAGTTCCTCAGTACAGTTATTTTTACAGTTAAAAAAATGTGGCAGTTTATTTTAGGTGTGGTAACCTACCTTTTGTAACTGCTAAGCAAAACTGCTACTGCATCTCTATATATTACGTACGCAGTATAATCTGGAGGTTCTTAGTAAATTTATTTGTCTCATTTGTGGAAGTTTAAAATCATGGAGTCTAGATCTTCGAAAAGGAAGCGTTGTGCAGATATAAAAAACATGTTGGTTGATGAATTACACAATCTAACAGAAAGTTCTTTCAAGTTCAACGAAGACCTTCAATCAGCACAAGATGATTTTGTTCTGATGTTCAAAAGTATGGGTGATAGGCAGTCAGAAATGTTTGCTCGTTCTGTTGGTTTAGATGAGAAATATGGGTAATTAATTCATAGAATTATAATTTATGTTCTTGTTTTGTATTCCTTTGTATGGTTATTTTCTTATTGTGAATTCTATTGTAGAGATTTGATTGCGATGATAAAAGGTGACCATGTTATGTATGTTGGAGAGACATCAAGACAGATGATAGATTTTCCAACTTCATATACTACTGACACACGAAAGTTCATTGATGACACATTGTCATCGTTAGATAGTCACACCAAGGGCTTTGTTGAGAAAATGGATGAAATGATCAAAGAAATCGAAGAGCGGAGTTCTATTTGGAAGGGTAAAGTGACAGAGATGAAGAAACAGTCGGAACATATTGTTTCTCAAAGAAGGAGTCTTGCAGTGGAGCTGCTCGATTTCAAAAAAAAACATTTAAGTCCACTGAAAAGCCTTTTATATTAGGATTTACAATTAGTGTTCGTAAGTTGTTAGGTTGATATGTGTTAGGCCGAATACACACAAGTAATCAAATATGTATGAGATAATAACAATCAAAATACGTTTAGGCACTTAAAACTGTATGGGATTAAAAACTCTCTCAGTGATGTAAAATATCACAGAGAGCTGCTTAGGTTACAAAGAATGATAGTTCTCTATTCAATACCCTTCTAGGGTTAACCTAACTGTATTTATAAAGATATACAGTTACGTTACAATCGATAATTGATACTCCTATAAATCAGCTATACAAATGATATCAATTATGATTGTCACACGTCTTCTAAGTCAACTCAATCTCTTTTAATAGCTATCCAATCTCCAATGATATGCCTTCCATGTTTATCTTCAATTATCCCACAATCACTGTAGTTGACTAGTAGACGCTGCTTCCTCACAGAGTTTAACAAACTCTGTTGAGCTTCCATCTGTCAGAGTATAGATAAACTCTGACTGCCTCCAGTCAAGCAGCTAAACTCTGATTATTCACTGAAACACTTAAACACTTACATCATTCACATCAATTATATTTAACAATCTCCCCCAACTTGTTCATTAGTAAAAATGTACAAGTTAATAATAATTGACGATGTCAAAACGAGTACATACAAAAATAGTGTTTAATATAGAATCAGAGTTTCTACTTAACCAAATTTACAGAAAACAAGAAACACTTACAGAGATTTGTTCACTTTATTTCCTCAACATCTGGTGTTGATCTGAGGTAGTCTATAAGTAGTCTCCTCTCTGCATTTTCAAGCTCTCTCTGCATTACCTTCTTAATCTCTCTTAATTCTGGATCATCTTCTCCAGTCTGATAAATCGCAGATCTCAGAGCATAGATTTTGTTCTTCCTCATATTGTCTCCCAGTTTGATATATTGTACTTTTTTAGATTCTGAATTAAACTCAAGCACAGTAATACCAAGGTCTGTCCTCAATCTAGCACTATTCTTCTTCATTTCAACAAGCTGCCCATGATAATCTCTGTACTTAGGGACATATACGCTTGTGAACTTTGGACCACTCAGTGCTTTTCCTTTCATTATATGTTGCCTCAGTACATCTGCAACTTTTTGACATCTTTGATTCTTTATCTTGAAAAGATACAGAACATACTGAAGTTCTTCCCAAAATTTCAGACCAACATCAAATTCACCAATCTTGTATACTCTCCCATCATCCATGAAATATAGTAGAAAATCTTTATTCAAACTCCTTTGATAGATCAATTGGACTGACTCCAGTTTGTCTAGATTCTCTTGAGGAACACCAACTCCTGGCACAGATAGGGATGTAGGATCTTGAGGACTGTTATACACTCTTCTTTCTCTGTTTGAACCCAAACCAGACGTGTCTCTTGGTTCCTTAGATAACACAGTTCTGCTTTGAAGAATGTTTGAACCTCCAGCTTCCAGAGCTTTATCAGAGATTGTTGGTCTAGCAAAGATCGGTTGCATCTGAGTAGGTAGTGGTTTTTGAACAACTTGTGCAGAGATAGAGGTTGTATTCAACTTATTTCCTTCACCTACCTTTTCCTTCAGTTTTAGCTTGGCATCTCCTGTTGGTTCCTAGACAATAAGCTCTTGTCTCCACCAACATTGTCTTTAATGACAATTCCTTTCTGAGCAGGCATAGGAGCTTTTTCAACTTTCTTAACTTTCCCAGACTTCAAAGCTTTTAAATGATCTTCTTGTAGTCTTCTCTCCTCAGCTTGAATATCTTCTAATGTAACTCCTTCATGCTCTTCCAGAAATAGTTTAGCAGCCAACTCTTCATCATTTTGAGGATTATCAGAGAATAATAGACTCTTGGTCTTAGAAGAACCTTGACCATCCGAGCCTAATCCAAAAAACTTTGAATGTGACTTTCCAGACTTTAATCTCATATCTGCAACTGATTTACCTTTTCTTGCTCTGTCATCATTGGCCTCTCCATCTTCAGCATCATCCCTCTTCGCCAAGGGTGAAGGTTGTCTGCATTTAGACTTTAGAACTCTCTCCCCTTTTTTGACATCATCAGGAATCAGAATGGAGGTAATTAAATCCAATGAGTTGGCAATTGAGTCAATTTTGGCTGCCATGAGATTCTGATTCTCCTCGACTTTACTAAGTCTTGTAGTCAGAACTCAGCAAGAATTTCAACAATATGCTCTGCAGTCTGTTCTTCAACTGCAACAGAATTTGCAAGTTCCACAACTGCAATTTCATTCTCAGAAATATTCACTTCAAGTGCAATATTATCTGCAAGCGGCTCTTCAACTTCAATACAAACGTCATCCACAGGCTCAGAGGTTGCAGCCTTGGATGTTTGAACAACTTCCTCACCTTGTTCAACAACTTGGTGGGCATCAGATAATAAATCTGTATGTGTTGCCACTGTTTCTTCAAGAATGTGAGTAGCCTGATCAGCTGGCAATGTGGCATCAGAATGAACAGTAACATGACTATCATCATTGTGTGGAAAGAGAGGTTCCACAACAACATCCATAGCATCAAAAACAGCTCTATTGTCTTCAGTGTGCTCTACTGTGTCAACAGTAGGTATCTCCTTTGGAAGAACCTCAGGAGCTTCAACATCTACATCCTCATCAGATTCATCAATCAATAGCCTTCGTCTCTTAGGTCTAGACACCTCAGCTTCGTCACCTTTATCAAACTCAGCCCTTGGTAGAGTCACCTTTCTTGTTTTTATTATCCTTTGCTTTGTCTTAACTCCACGTTTTGTTTTGGGGACATATGATGCAATGGGCTCAAAGATATTTAGTGATGGTTCAGTGTTTGGTGGTGATTGTGGTTGAGATTGTGAAGGTGCAGTGTTTGGATTTGATGAATGTGCGAGCTCAGGTTGGGATACAGGTTCAGGTTGTGGGTCTTGTGTTTCTTCTGGGTCATGAGGTTGATGGAGAAAGTTTTGAAATGCAAGTGGGAAAAACATGTCAGGAATAACAGTTTTGGTTGCATCTTTATTGCTCAAATTAGAGAATATGCGTTTGTGAGCTTTAAATATCTGTATAACATCTTCCTCAACAATCTCAATTCCAGGAACACAAGCAGAATATAGCAATTGACAAAATCTAGCAAAGAATACAGTTGTACTAGACTCTGATAACTTTTCCCCCAAATTTATTAAAACTAGTCTGCCAAAATCAAAATTGGTACCATAGAGAAGAGAGTACCCAATTTGCAGACTGTCAATTGGAATGGCGTCCCAGTTGGTGACTTTCTTGGCAAAAGCCTTGGTGATGCAGTCAAAGAAGAAGCTCCACTCCTTCCTGAGATGCGGCCTTTTGACTGAACCTATCTTCTTCAAAGGGCCTGTGTACCCTAATTGCTGTAACATCTCTCTAAGAGAAGCATCACCAATAACACAGTAAGATGAGTGTGAATCAAACCCAAAAGCTTCACGAACCGTTGTGGGAGTAATCACAAACTCTTGTTCTTCATGAGTGAAGACGATAGATGGAGTCCCGTTCTCGCCATTGTCATAGGTGGAATTCTGCCAAAAAGTGGCGATTTGTGAAGCAGAGAGACGAGTTGGTTCAATAAGGGCGGTGCTAATCTCAGAATCCATCAAGAAGGTCTGAATCAGATGAAAAGCCTCAGGAGCATTCTATTGATTCCGATCGCAAATACGCAGCGAAAAACGGTAATAAAAATTGATCGAAACCAAGCCCGGATCCATGTATAATAATTGGATAATCATGGTAGGTAGAAACGTTTACCTTATTAGAGCTTTACGTATATAAAACGATGGAGATGCAAGCTTCTCATGATTACTGAGCGCTCCTCTTCAAAGCCTCCTCTACGGTATCCACACGAACACTCCAAGATCGTCCTACGTTCTTGCTTGGAAGGGAGGTACTAGCCTCCAATGAAAGATGAGATCTTGTTTTCTTTTTAGGGTTTTGGTTTTAATCGGCCAGGGCAGTGTTTTGTCGTACAAAAAAAATTCACAAGCCTTCTTTACCTATCATCATATATTTATATGATAATGTAAAGTAAAAGCCCAAGTCAAAACCTAGCCCAAGTTGATTTATTAAATAATAGAATCAAATCCTATTATTTAATTAAATAATAATTAAGTCATACTCAATTATTAAAATCATAAAATCATATCTCATATATCTTTGTATTTTATTATAGCTTAATTAAGTCCCACTTAATTAATATAATAAAATCCAACTTATCATTAATTAATTTATATTCATAATTTAAATTAATTCTTCCTTTAAATGTTCTATGTGTGTGACCCTGTAGGATATTATTTAATTAGCAATAATTTTATTCTCCAATAAAATTATAAACAATGAGCGGCATCTAGTAATGCATCATTGCTACCCAAATAAATAATAATTAAAACGTGATTCGATAAAACCTTTTATGATTAATGTTCCCGTGTAATATAATCCCTTTAACCAAATATTATAGATTAAACTCGAGGCATGTTTATTGTCATCCTCTTCATAATTTAATCCGGGTTTACTTGATCCATGAGTAGACTATTAGAACAAATCATTATTTGAGCACGGCCATGCATTTTATAGTCTCACTCAATCAAGAGGCCAATAATATCTCTCCTAATAATAGGAGGGTTAAATCATTTATCTATCATTCATATTTCTCATACGACTCACAATACACCCGATGTCCACTTTTATCATCACCCGGTCAAAGGTAACTTTTAATGTAGTCAAAGTATATTATCCTCGTATAGAAATATAATGATCTCAAGTCAAAGGATCATTACACCATTATCACTGTGAGTCTTTCTTATGACTTTATTAACATGAAGAATCTCACGGTGGGTCTGTCCAGTACCATGTACCCTTACATGTACCTATGTTTTGACTTTAGTATCTCCATACTTATAACCAATGAGATGTGGTTATCAGTCAAACAACATACTAGTCTAATTATGTATTATTATTGTCCTATATAATAATACTTGACTAGGGACCTTTAAGAATATGATATATTATATAATCTCAAGTTCAAGTTATATATACTTAAACTATATAATGTGTATCATTATTCTAAGGACATTTATTATGCTAACAAATATATCGTAGTAATTAAAGTCATAATAAATACATTTATTTAATAATCAAATGACACAAAGGTTTATCAAAATAAACAATGTATTGCCTCTAGGGCACCTACACTAACAATCTCCCACTTGCACTAGAGTCAATCACCCATGTATCTAATACCCATGGAACTAGTGTGACCGTCGTGCTTCTGCTGCGATAAGCCTTTGGTCAGTGAGTCTGCTATGTTATCATTTGTGTGTACTATACATATGTGTATATCACCCCTTTCATTTATCTCTTGAATGAGGTGAAATCTCCTGAGTATATGTTTGGATCGGGAGTGAGATCTAGGTTCTTTAGCCTATGCAATGGCTCCATTATTATCGCAGTACAAGTCTATGGGATCTGCGATCGATGGAACCACTCCCAATTCAGTAATGAATTTTCGAATCCAAACATCTTCCTTTGCTGCTTCACAAGCTGCAATGTACTCAGACTTCATTGTAGAATCAGCGACTGTTTCTTGCTTTGAACTCTTCTAGCTTACAGTACCTTCATTTTGGCAAAACACAAAACCTGACTGTGATACAGTATCATCCATGTCTGTTTGGAAACTTGCATCGGTGTAACCTTTTACAACCAGTTTCTCCTCTCCTCCATACACCAAGAATGAATCTTTAGTCCTTTTCAGGTACTTAAGAATATTCTTGACTGCCGTCCAGTGACCTTCACTTGGATTAGACTGGTGTATGCTCGTCATGCTCAAAGCATATGAAACATCAGGACGAGTACGTACCATTGCATACATGATAGATCCAATTGCTGAGGCATATGGAACTTTCCTCATGTGGTCCTTATCATCCAATGATTTCAGACACTGGTCTTTAGAGATCGTTATCCCTTGAGACATGGGGACATATCCCCTTTTCGCATTTTGCATACCAGAACGATGCAAAACCTTATCAATGTATGTACTCTTACTTAGACTGATCATCCTTCTAGATTTATCCCTATAGATCCTCATTCCTCGAATGTAAGATGCATCTCCTAAGTCTTTCATAGAGAAGTTGCTCCCTAACCAAATCTTAACATCCTTTAGAGAAGTTATGTCATTCCCCATTAGTAATATATCATTAACATATAATACTATGAATGCCATATGGCTCCCACTAACCTACTTGTAAACACAAGGTTCATATTAATTTATGATCATCAAATCACCACTTTGAGTCAAGAGAAATCCATATCTCTCTGGCTCATGGCAAATTCTACCATATCTACGAACAACCTGTGTTTGTTGAGCATTATAATTTTCCAGCTCCTGTTCCACTTCAGGTTCAATGTTATTTTGTGGTTCTCGATCTTCATCGAGATCTATAGTTCTCCCACTGTTTCTTTTGGGTATCCCACAAAATTGCATTCTTCGGATTTAGGTCCAAGCTTGTCAGATACTTGACGTTTCACAAATGCCTTGCATCCACAAACTTTCATAAAGTTCATGCTTGACCATTTCTCCTCCCATATCTCATATGGAGTCTTTTGAACCTTCTTAGTAGGAACACGGTTAAGTGTGAAAGCGGCTGTTTCTAGAGCGTGACCCCAGAAACTAATTGGAAGATCTGCATGACTCATCATCGATCGCACCATGTCCAACAAGGTCCGATTTCTCCTCTCTGAAACTCCATTCCATTGAGGTGTACCTGGCGGAGTGAGTTATGATACAATACCACACTCTTTTAAATACTCTTTAAATTCGGTGCTTAAGTATTCACCCCCACGATCGGATCGTAAGATTTTAATACTTGCACCTCCGCCAATTTGTTTCTCTACTTCAGCCTTATATTCTTTGAACTTTTCAAAAGAATCGGATTTATTCTTCATAAGATATACATATCCATATCTACTGAAATCATCAGTAAATGTTATGAAGTAGTAGTAGCCTCCTCTAGCCATCACGCGCATTGGGCCACATACATCACTATGTATTAGCTTCAAACGTTCAGTGGCCCTTTGACCCTTACGAGTGAAAGGGGCTTTGGTCATCTTACCAAGCAAACAAGATTCACATTCTTGGTCTGATTCAAAATCAAATTTATCCAAGTATCCATCTTTATGTAATTTTGATATGCGTTTCTCATTTATATGGCCTAGACAATAATGCCAGAGGAATGTATGATTTGAGTCATTAATTTTAAGTCATTTGTTTTCTACATTATAGACAGGATTATCTAAATCAAGAACATATAAACCATTAAACAAACGTGCAATACCATAGGTCAAATCATTCAAAGCGAAAGAACAACTGTTGTTCCTTATTATAAATGAAAAACCCTTCTTGTCCAAACAAGAAACAGAAATAATGTTTCTACGAATCGCAGGTACGTAAAAACAGTCATTAAGTTCTAAAACAAGCCCAGAGGGCAAAGATAAATAATAAGTGCCTACAGCTAAAGCAGCAACTCTTGCTCCATTGCCAACTCGTAGGTCCACTTCTCCTTTAGCCAATGTCCTACTTCTCTGCAGTTCCTGCACATTTAAACAAATGTGAGAAGCACATCCAGTATCCAATACCCAAGATGTAGAAGTAGACAGATTGACTTCTATAACATATATACCTGAAGTAGAAGCTTGTTGAGCCTTCTTCTTCTTCAGATCCTCCAAGAAAACTGAACAGTTTCTCTTCCAATGACCAGGTTTCTTACAGTAGTGACATTCACCCTTTTCAACACCACCTTTAGGCTTGAAAGCCTGTTTGGGACCTGACTTTGGCTTGGGTGTAGAATTAGATCCAATCTTCTTCTTAACCTTCCACTTGCCTTTCCCTTTCGCCTTACCTTTATTGCCCATCATCAGTATGGGAGCAGGTTCAGCTGTCTTCATGTTGGTCTCATATGTTCTTAACATAGCCAACAATTCAGTAGGTGTTTTATCAAATTCATTCATATTGTAGTTCACAACAAACTGAGTGAATTTGTTGTTCAAAGAATTCATGATTAGGTCAATACCAGTTTCCGGTCCAACCGGGAAACCCAAAGTCTCAAGGTACTCAATGTAACCAATCATCTTCAGAACATGTGGTCCAACTGGTTCACTTGCCCCTTGTTTGCAATTAAAAAATGACTTACTCGTGTTAATCCTTTCTTGACGAGTTTGGCTTGCAAACATGCTTTGCAAGTGCTCATAGATAGTATATGCATCCATATGCATATGCTGTCTTTGAAGCTCAGCACTTATAGTTGCCAACATAAGACATGCAACATCATTTGCATCATTCTCATCCTTTGTATGGGCCGCTCGTTCCTCAACAGTAGCGCCCTCAGGAAGGGGACCTGGCGGAGGGATGTCAATGACATGAAGCTTGCGCTCCTGCCTGAGGACAATCCTCAAATTCCTCTGCCGGTCTAGGAAGTTGTTTCCTCCTGTCAGCTTATCCTTCTCAAGGATTGGTCGTACGGATAGTGTGTTTGTGTTGTTTGCCATTTCTTAGTATCTACAATGATAAAAGCACAAAAATAAACATTAGATTGTCTGAGTTATCAATTATTATGTTCAAATGATTATGATATATTCATAATATATCTCCCACTATTTTTATCAAATTAATAGCCCTTACTATTAATTCGGAAAGTATATCCCATAATTCTTTCTAGTGAGCCAAGATCCATATTTCGTCATGTTCTAAGCCAACCACTGGAAGTCCTTAAAAATGATTATTTAGGTAGACAAAAGTTGTCAATTATATCATATATAATTCTTGGATAGTTTGGTGAACAACCATTGTTCTAATCTATCTAATAGATTTTAACCAAACTCTATGCTTCTAAGTTCATAATGGTCGAATATAACCGTTTATTTTCACCTTATTATGAGGACTTAGTTAAGTTTGACCCAATGATACAACGGCCGAATATAACCGTTTATATTCGTCGCATCTCACCACGATAGATAGGAGTCCCCTGCCACTGACAGCCCTTCCCCTTATCGATCTAGGATTCGATGAGTGTTCATTCATTGGAAAGCATCCGATTAAAACTTAATATTTCGTTAAGGGGTTTTTGAAAAATTTATAACGATCATGATCATATCATAAAGAGATCCTCAATTTTCTTCCTTGAACCAAATATTTCATATTGACATCCTAAATTGTTCATTTCCCAGGTAGATGGAGGATACCAATGGTCACTCTTAAAACCCATCAACCTTACGAATACGCATATCCGCTTTTGACAGAAAATCCCAATTTTAGATATCAAAAATCCATATTTAATTTTGTGCTTTTTAAATCCATATTTCATAAACACAAGAATCTCATGATCGTTTGTTAATTTTAAAATCTTGAATCGTTACAGATTTTATCTTGTTTAAGCAGGCATGGCATGGGTGTCGTATCTAATACATACATTCCATCCTACTTATCTACACATCATATGTAAACACATGCATCATATGTAAAGTGCATCACATAAATAAATATGCTATGGTTATGGCCCAATCCTATGCGATTTTTCCAAGCTAATAGAAAAATCAAGGTCAATCAATGGTGGTAATAACTAATTATTACAAAGTCTCCTGCTTCGCTTCCAAAGCTGCCTCGATTGCCTCCAAGCTTCCTTTTGAAACATATTACAAAAGAACTCGAGTTGCATTCGAGATAAAATAATTACAATAGAAAAACGACATGCAAGTCGTATTTAATTATTACAAACCATAAATTAAAAATTAATAAAATAAATTAAAACTAGGTCTTGGGGCCATAACCATGCATCATACTCACATAGCAATTAAGAGCATCACATATTGTATAATCACAATTTTATACAACATAAATTAAATATGATCAAATCATAAATAATTAATTAACACACTTTAATTATAATTAATATAGTAATCAAAATTACTAATTAATAAAATTCCGCATTTACCAGGTTAAGCATTATCGTATATAATTTAACCTAGCATGCAAACCCTAGCAGGATACCAATGTGATATACACAAAACCATAAACTGTAACGCATGGCCAGATCACGTATTACATAAAATAGATAAAGCAGATACGCATCACACGTATGCGCATCAGCAGATACGCATCTTGTGAATGCGTATCACAGGTGTTAACCCTACAACAGCAGTTCTCAGTTCTTAACCCAGTACGATCTTTGTTTCTTTATATTAGCTGTGATTTTCTTTCTAAACTGATTCATGCAGTCTAACAATATCCATAGCAGTTAAACACAATAAGAAATCACAGATTCTGAGACGATTCTATGAATCAAACCTAGCCTCAATTATATGCAGTGTACGTAAGTATATATCTGTGTTTATATATACTTTGCAATGTCTTTACCAGTCGATTACTAACGAGTGTCTGCTGATTGTAATTCGTACGCACAGAAAGACAGACCACACAAACAAATCACAGTTCTGGAACGATCATAATCATCAAACCTTGCCCCACTTTATAACAGTTTACGTTCAAACATGTATGCATATATATTACGTAAACTGTTCTATCTGCCTACATGTCGTGATTATAACTGGTTTCATAAAAGTTCAGATCACGATGACACCTTGTAAATAACACAGCAGACGACACAGAACAAAGAAGCATGAATATGCAGAGGTTATAATCGCAGATATAGTTTATAACGAGTAGTCGCCAGAGAACCCAGAAGCATAAAATTGCAAAACTGGTAAACCCTTATCAGATTCGTATAAACAAAACAGAACATATCAATCATGTTTAGATGCAGCAAAGGAAAAGGAAATCGCAGCCATGTATACAAGCATAAACCAATTCGCAGGTATTCTCAGAAAGACCAGAAAATACCAGAAGCATAAAAACTTATTACGGCGCCAGACAAAAAACAACAGAAGGGTTAAACAAATCTGGTAAACACAACCATGATAATATGTATCGTATACATCACTGAAAACCAGATTATCCTATTATACAAGTAGCTCTGATGCCATTGTTGATTCCGATCGAAAATACGCAGCGAAAAACGGTAATAAAAATTGATCAAAACCAAGCCCGGATCCATGTATAATAATTGGATAATCATGGTAGGTAGAAACGTTTACCTTATTAGAGCTTTACGTATATAAAACGATGGAGATGCAAGCTTCTCACGATTACTGAGCGCTCCTCTTCAAAGCCTCCTCTACGGTATCCATACGAACACTCCAAGATCGTCCTACGTTCTTGCTTGGAAGGGAGGTACTAGCCTCCAATGAAAGATGAGATCTTGTTTTCTTTTTAGGGTTTTGGTTTTAATCGGCCAGGGCAGTGTTTTGTCGTACAAAAAAAATTCACAAGCCTTCTTTACCTATCATCATATATTTATATGATAATGTAAAGTAAAAGCCCAAGTCAAAACCTAGCCCAAGTTGATTTATTAAATAATAGAATCAAATCCTATTATTTAATTAAATAATAATTAAGTCATACTCAATTATTAAAATCATAAAATCATATCTCATATATCTTTGTATTTTATTATAGCTTAATTAAGTCCCACTTAATTAATATAATAAAATCCAACTTATCATTAATTAATTTAAATTCATAATTTAAATTAATTCTTCCTTTAAATGTTCTATGTGTGTGACCCTGTAGGATATTATTTAATTAGCAATAATTTTATTCTCCAATAAAATTATAAACAATGAGCGGCATCTAGTAATGCATCATTGCTACCCAAATAAATAATAATTAAATCGTGATTCGATAAAACCTTTTGTGATTAATGTTCCCGTGTAATATAATCCCTTTAACCAAATATTATAGATTAAACTCGAGGCATGTTTATTGTCATCCTCTTCATAGTTTAATCCGGGTTTACTTGATCCATGAGTAGACTATTAGAACAAATCATTATTTGAGCACGGCCATGCATTTTATAGTCTCACTCAATCAAGAGGCCAATAATATCTCTCCTAATAATAGGAGGGTTAAATCCTTTATCTATCATTCATATTTCTCATACGACTCACAATACACCCGATGCCCACTTTTATCATCACCCGGTCAAAGGTAACTTTTAATGTAGTCAAAGTATATTATCCTCGTATAGAAATATAATGATCTCAAGTCAAAGGATCATTACACCATTATCACTGTGAGTCTTTCTTATGACTTTATTAACATGAAGAATTTCACGGTGGGTCTGTCCAGTACCATGTACCCTTACATGTACCTATGTTTTGACTTTAGTATCTCCATACTTATAACCAATGAGATGTGGTTATCAGTCAAACAACATACTAGTCTAATTATGTATTATTATTGTCCTGTATAATAATACTCGACTAGGGACCTTTAAGAATATGATATATTATATAATCTCAAGTTCAAGTTATATATACTTAAACTATATAATGTGTATCATTATTCTAAGGACATTTATTATGCTAACAAATATATCGCAGTAATTAAAGTCATAATAAATACATTTATTTAATAATCAAATGACACAAAGGTTTATCAAAATAAACAATGTATTGCCTCTAGGGCACCTACACTAACACATTTGCTGTGCTTAGTGGTGCTGCATAGTTGTTAGTCACAAATAATAGGCCAACAGCAGTAAATGGTTTAGAAGCCATTTGAGCAGAGAATTGGTTATGCAGGAAAGGTGTTTGTGAAAATATGTGAGTGAAGGTACGAGAGAATTTCAGAGTGTTTGTGTGCAAAGTGAATAACCGTGTGTGGTGAAAAAGTGAACCGTTTGTGTAAATAATTAGATCTATAATAAACAATTAAAACTCAAACGTTGTAATCATTAAGGCACACAGCGGTTTCTTATGAAGTGTGGGAGTGGGATACGTGTCACACATGCAATGGAACAGTTATTTGCACGCGCAGTAATTATAGCCGTCTTACTTCTTTTCTCTCTCCTATTACCAATACACTTTAATTCTCACTTCTCATTAACAGTTGGCATGAATTAATTTCATTTTTCAAATAACCCCAAATAAATCAATCATCTGTAACAAAATTTTACCTCAGAATATTCCACAAAATTCAACAGTGTTTGTCAATTATCCAACTTTATTTTCATGACCTGCTCAAAAACTGCACAGTTGTGAAATTATGTGTGTGTATAGCAGAGTTTACTGATACAGTATTTAGAGCATCTAATTTTTCATAAAATCCATAAAATAAATGAGTAAACACTGTTTGCACAAACTCTTAAGGTAATCTGCCATAGATTAATGAAAGTGTATAAAATCACAAAAGTCCATGTCAAATGCAGAAACAAGTTGGTAAACATGCTAAGGCTACAAGAATGCATCTTTGAGTAATTGCTTGGGATCTCATATGTACAACAAATAATAATTTACCTTTCACTCTCAAAGAATAATCACTCAAAAACAAGGTAAGTGTATCACTCAATTCCATCAAAATCATAAGCATGCTTGGCATTTGATATTAATCTAACTAGTAACACAACATACACTATTGATGATAATCAAAAGGTCTTTATCAGGGTTGTATTTTTGGCAGGGGACAAGGTATGACAAAGAAAGCTAAAACAAGTGAAATGTCAAAAGCTAGCGAGCAACTCCCTTATTCCCTTCAATTTACTAAATTCTTGATTAGTTGACTTAAACAAAGATCAGAAACACAATATGCTTTATATATATATATATATATATATATATATATATATATATATATATATATATATATATATATTAATATATAGAGAGCTAAAAATCACAGTATTGAGTAATACACTGATCCTCTGTTTGATTACATAAGTCAACTAACAAATAAACAACCCAGTATTAATATTCCCCTTCATAATGATCATCACTAAATCTTACACCTTATTACTCCCTTTAGTATCATACTAGCCTTTGACAGTTTGGGTTCAAAATTAAGATAAGGCCAATACAAGAAAAGGATATGGGCAAGTAATGTGGTGTGTCACCGAAAAGAATAAGATTAAGCTCAAATGGGTTTACTAATGGATCATGTAAAAATGGTGTGGTAATGTGGGAAAATATGTGGTGCATCCTACTGCCTTTATCATCTTATCAGCAAATAATGTCATGCATTTCAAGAAAGATTTCAAGCAACTGCTAGCAATGCAAATAATATGTGGATTCTCAAGCAAATGAATAAACTGCAGAAGTTATGCAGTATGGCTCAAAAGCTCACTAGGTGGATAATCACATTCAATCCCAAGCATGAAACTCTATAACACAAGTACTTGTATTCAAAGCATGTGAACCAAAGCAATTTGCACATATTCATGTCCTTCTAATCATTTACACAGTGTCATTAACAAAGAAGTTAGTTATGAGAGTCAATGCAGACAGTATTTACAGATTCAGAGTTTAGGATTAATAAACTAAGAGATGCTATAAATATCAGAACAGTATCATGCTGTGTTAATTTTTCTGCACAGTCTAAGATTAGATCACAAATAACTTAGAAGGATTTATGATTAATTACTGAGAATATGCTTCATACAAATTTCTTCATCGGTGTAATGTTCAGACAATAACATTATCAGAGTTTATCAGAGTTTAGCCAACATGTCGACAGAGTATGACAGAGTATGACATAACAGAGTTTACAGAAACATGAATTTTGAGTCTAACCAGTATCTCTAGTCAAAACCAGAGATCATTCCCAGTTCATTTACCAGCCTTGTAAATGTTGCTTCACTCAATGGCTTGGTGAAGATGTCTGCAAGCTGTTGTTCTGTAGACACAAAACGAAGCTCAATATTTCCTTCCTCCACATGTTCTCGGATAAAGTGGTACCTTATGCTGATGTGCTTGGTCATTGAATGTTGTACTGGATTACCTGTCATAGCAATAGCACTTTGATTATCACAGTAAATAGGAATTTTACTGTACCTCAACCCATAATCCAGCAATTGATTTTTCATCCATAAAATCTGTGCACAACAGCTACCAGCTGCAATATACTCTGCTTCAGCTGTGGATGTAGAAATTGATTTCTATTTCTTGTTGTACCAAGAAACAAGTCTGTCACCCAGAAATTGACAACTTCCACTTGTACTTTTTCTGTCTATCTTGCAGTCTGCAAAGTCTGCATCAGAATAACCAAGTAGCTTGAATTCTGAATCTCTTGGATACCACAGTCCTAAAGTTATGGTTCCCTTGAGATACTTGAAAATCCTCTTCACAGCTGTTAGATGTGGTTCTCTTGGATCTGCCTGAAACCTTGCACAAAGACAGGTGGCATACATGATGTCAGGTCTACTTGCTGTCAGATAAAGAAAAGACCCTATCATGCCTCTATAGCTTGTCATATCTACTGGGGCTCCTGTGTCTTTGTCCAATTTTGTTGCTGTTGCCATGGGAGTTGTTGCAGATGAGCAGTCAAGCATACCAAATTTCTTGAGTAGATTTCTGGTATATTTTGCTTGATTTATAAAAATTCCATCATCTGTTTGTTTCACCTGTAGCCCTAGAAAATAACTAAGCTCTCCCATCATGCTCATTTGATACCTTGACTGCATGAGCTTGGCAAACTTCTTACAGAGTTTATCATTAGTAGATCCAAAAATTATGTCATCAACATATATTTGAACTAAAAGCAGATCACTTCCAGATTGAAAGTAGAACATGGTTTTATCAACTGTACCTCTTTTGAACCAACTTTCTAGAAGAAATTGAGCCAAAGTTTCATACCATGCTCTTGGTGCCTGCTTAAGTCCATACAATGCTTTATCCAGCCTGTAGACATGGTCTGGATATTTGGGATCTACAAACCCTGGTGGTTGTTCAACAAACACTTCTTCTTCAAGCTTCCCATTCAGAAAAGCACTTTTCACATCCATCTGAAACACCTTGAATTTCTTTTGAGAGGCATATGCAAGAAAAATTCTTATTGCTTCCAATCTTGCAACTGGAGCAAATGTTTCATCATAGTCTATTCCTTCCTTCTGTGAATAGCCTTTTGCCACTAATCTAGCCTTGTTCCTTGTAAAAATCCCCTCACTATCTGTTTTATTTCTGAAAACCCATTTAGTACCAACAACAGATCTGTTATTTGGTCTTGGTACAAGGGTCCAGACTTTATTTCTCTCGAATTCATTTAACTCTTCTTGCATTGCTGTTATCCAGTCAGCATCTTGAAGAGCTTCTTGTACCTTCTTTGGTTCATTTTGAGACAAGAATGCATGAAACAGACATTCATTTGTTGTTGCACTTCTTGTCCTCACAGATGCATCTGGATTACCAATTATTAGATCAGGTGTATGAGCTTTTGTCCATTTCCTTGTTGAAGGTAAATGACTTCTATCAACATTTGATCCTCCCCCTTGATCCATGCTCTCCTGATCTTCTTGTTGTCTTTCTTCATTTTCTGAGGCTCCCCCTGAATTTGACTGCTCAGAGTTTGAACTGTCAGAGTTTGAACCTTCAGAGTTTGAGCCATCAGAGTTTGATCCAGATTTCTCAGCTGTCTCACTTTCAGAATTTGAGTCATCATTTTGAAGTGATCCTTCATGTGCATGCTCCCCCTCAACTGGTTCTTCTCTTTGAACAGGCTGAGAAGTTTCTTCAGTGTTTACCAGTAGAGGTTCAGAATTTATTCGTACAGAGTCTGTCGAATCAGCTTCATCAGAATTTATTTCAGCAGAGTTTAAATCTTCATTTTCAAAGTGCAGTAGATCATGTTCATCTACATCTTCAAGTCCAGTTATTTTCTTGTCATCAAATGACACATGAATTGATTCCATGATCACTTTGGTTCTCAGATTATAAACTCTGAATGCCTTAGTTGACAGTGGATAGCCAACAAAAATCCCTTCATCAGCTTTTAACTCAAATTTGCTCAGCTGTTCAGGATGAGTTTTCAACACAAAGCATTTGCACCCAAAAATATGAAAATATTTTAGGTTTGGCTTCTTTTTCTTCACCATCTCATATGGTGTTTTCCCATGCTTATTGATCAAAGTGGCATTTTGTGTAAAGCAAGCAGTTTGAACAGCTTCTGCCCAGAAATAGGTTGGCAATTTTGCTTCATCAAGCATAGTTCTTGCAGCTTCTATCAATGTTCTATTCTTCCTTTCAACTACACCATTTTGCTGTGGTGTACCAGGTACAGAAAACTCTTGCTTCACTCCTCTATCCTTGCAGAATTCTTCCATTATTGCATTTCTAAATTCTGTTCCATTATCACTCCTTATGATTTTGACTTTGTGTTTTGATCCTTTGTCCAGCAGCTTTACATGTTGCATCAAGGTTAATGCAGTTTCATCCTTCTTTGCTAGAAAATACACCCAAGTGAATCTGGTGTGTTCATCAACAATAACTAAAGCATACTTCTTTCTTGCAATAGACAGTACATTTACAGGACCAAAAAGATCAACATGTAGAAGATGATAAGGATCAACAATTGAAGATTCAGTTTTGCTTTTGAAAGATGACTTCCTTTGTTTAGCCTTTTGACAAGAATCACACAGGCCTTCAACATTTAATAAGGATTTTGGAAGTCCCCTTACAAGATCCTTTCTGATCAACTCATTTATATTATTTAGATTCAAGTGAGAGAGCTTCTTATGCCACTTTCAGAGTTTACACTCCTTTGGCTTTCTTAACTTTGTTAGCTTTAGCAGCGGAATACTCATTATCAGAGTTTGAGCTAACACTTTCAGAGTTTACACTTGTAGTATTAACTTTGACCCATTTCAAGTTGGGCTTCAGTTCATAATAATTGTGATAAATAGCATGATAATCTCTGCAAGTATAAATAGAATGCCAAGTACTTCCACAATGTTTGCATAAAGTCTGTGGTCTAGTTCTAACATGATCATTCTTTACTCCTGACTTGGAAGGTAAAGAATTAATGTTCTTATTTTTCTTGCAGAAATTTGCAAGATGCTTAGTACTCCCACAGTTATGACATGTCTTTCTTGGAGCATAAGAAGCAAGCATTGGTTTATAGCCATTTGTAATGCCTACTTTACCATTCCTATTCTTCTTGGACACTTGCTGTTTCTTAACAGATTTTAACTCCTTAAGCTTATGTTTGAGTTGTTTATCTGTCATTGAACCAATATTGATCTATTTAGCACTAGATTTTACTGGTTCTTTCTTAACAGCTTCTATCTCATCTTGAGACTTAGGTTCACTTGTTCCAGTAACAAAATTTCTGGATGGAAGATGTGTTCTTATTTTAACTTGATTTTGAAACCTAAGTTCATCTTCCTGACAGTAACCTAGACCAACTGTGTCTCCTTGAAAAACTTCATAAGTGTCTTTTCCAGAATCAGTCCAAGTCTTAATCACAGCCTTTTCTTTTTCAAATTCAGATTCTAATTGCCTATACCTTTCAAGCAACTCATGTTCTAAATAAACAGCCTCATCTCTTTCTTGCTGAACTTGTTGCATGTGAACAAGTTTCTCTTCTACAATTTTATTTCTTGCTTTAAGTTCAGCATTCTCAGATTTAATTCTCTCATTTTCTAAGGTCTGATCCCTATAACTAATATGCAATGACTTAAGATAAATTCTCAATTTAGAAATATTATCAGTATTGTAAGCATAGGTAGTTAGGGGTACCTTGTTTTCAGAACTTTCAGATTCATCTTCATGAGTAGCCATGAGAGCATAATTTACATCCTCATCTGAGTCAGAAGTGTCTACCCAATCTCTGCCTTTTGTGAAGAGTGCTTTTTCAGTTTTACCCTTCTTGCACTCAGGAGCAAAATGACCCATCTCCTTACACTTGTAGCATTGAATCTCAGACTTGTCTTTCTTTTCAGATTTTGTATCCTTTTTCTCAGGCTTTCTGAAACTTTTTCTGTCTGAACTTGAACCTTTCTTTGAGAACCTCTTTCCCTTCTTGAAATTCTTGAAACTCAGCTTTTTGAAGGTCTTCACCATCAAAGCAGCCATTTGCATCATTTCTTCATCATCATCCTCAGAATCAGATGATTCATCAGCGTTTGAGTCATCATCAGAATCTGAAGACTCACTTTCAGAATGAATGATCAAAGCTTTCCCTTTAGCTTTCTTTCTTGATGCTTCCTTCTTCAAGGGTTTCTCTTCAACCTTCAGAGCAACAAATTTTGTTTTCTTGCCTGATCTTCTATTTCTCTGTTCCATTTCTTGTTCATGAGTCTTGAGCAATCCATAGATTTCATCAATCTCTGTTTCAGCAGGATCATAATTATCTCTTATAGTGGTTGTCTTAACATCCCACTTTTCAGGTAGAGAAAGAAGAAATTTGAGATTTGAATCTTCCAGATCATATTATTTATTAACCAATGACAAATCATTGAGCAGCTTGCAGAATCTGTCAAATGTTTCAGTCATGGTTTCTTCAGATCTAGCCTCAAAATGTTCATACTCCTGTGTGAGTATGTTCTTCCTGTTTTTCTTGATAGCAGCACTACCTTGACACCTAACTTCAAGAGCTTCCCAGATTTCTTTGGCAGTTTTGCAGCCAATCACTTTGTTAGACATAACATTATCTAAAGCACTGTGAAGTAGATGCCTTACCTTTGCATCCTTAGCAATGGATGAAATGTCTTCAGGAGTCAGATCTTTCTTCTCCTTTGGAACTGTTTTGGCTTCTTGACCAGCAGTAACAACAGACAATTTTGTAGGCATATGAGGGCCTTCATAAATCCTGTCGAGATATTCTGGATCTGTAGCTTCCAGAAACATGGTCATATTTACCTTCCAGATTGAATACTCTGCTGGCCTCAGAATAGGTACCCTGATTGTCTCATAACGACTTACTGTAACAGGTTGAGCTTTCTCTGTTGGAGGAGGTATCTCTGCCATTGATTATGTTTGTGTGTGTGGATCTTAAACTGTATTGTTTAACAGATTGGCTCTGATACCAATTGTTAGGCCGAATACACACTAGTAATCAAATATGTATGAGAGAATAACAATCGAAATACGTTTAGGCACTTAAAACTGTATGGGATTAAAAACTCTCTCAGTGATGTAAAATATCACAGTGAGCTGCTTAGGTTACAAAGAATGATAGTTCTCTATTCAATACCCTTATAGGGTTAACCTAACTATATTTATAAAGATATACAGCTACGTTACAATCGATAATTGATACTCTTATAAATCAGCTATACAAATGATATCAATTATGATTGTCACACGTCTTCTAAGTCAACTCAATCTCTTTTAATAGCTATCCAATCTCCAATGATATGCCTTCCATGTTTATCTTCAATTATCCCACAATCACTGTAGTTGACTAGTAGACGCTGCTTCCTCACAGAGTTTAACAAACTCTGTTGAGCTTCTATCTGTCAGAGTATAGATAAACTCTGACTGCCTCCAGTCAAGCAGCTAAACTCTGATTATTCACTGAAACACTTAAACACTTACATCATTCACATCAATTATATTTAACAATATGTAATGTTAGTATAATGCATATTTGTCTAGACTGCTATGCATTTATGTATGTGGATTAGTGTATTTGTGATGTATATAATCTTCAATGAAATACACTAATTGTAATTGATAAGAATGATTCATCATCAGGAAATTATAATTACCCGATGTTGATAACTTTGACATTTTGGCTGCATACCATATTAAACTTAATTTGTAATATGCAGTTTAGAAGCAATCAACCTTCAGTGGTGACAAATTCTCTAAAGTAGTGATTCCTATCCCTTGTGAAAGATTGGTGAAGTTGTATATATTTTGTGGAATCAGTGCATAGGATTGGTGAAGCATGCATACGATGGTGCTGCTTCAAGTAAATTAATTTTACTATATTTAAGTCAGCATAAATATGGTGAAAAACATATAATTCAAATAAAAGGATAATATTGAATGTGCTTAAACAAAAATGTACACAACCTTCAATACAAACCTAACAGCTAAATAGAAGGTACATTGTAGAACACTTCTTTATACACTACATTATTCGTTTTACTCGTGCTACAACCATCTTCATCATTAATGAAAATTCTAAGACCTCCCGGTGTAGTAACTCTACTAATAACAACATAAAATTGACCATGCGTAAAAACAGAATCAGGCAAATACAAACCAACCTTTTTAAGAGATTGCCCTTTGGATTTGTTAATGGTGATTGCGTATGATATTTGAAGTGGCATTTGCTTACGTAGAAGCTTGAAAGGTAATTTCGTGTCAGTAGGACTACATTCCATTCGAGGGATGAAATGACATGTACCTACAAAACTACCAGAAATAACCTCACATTCAACGCAATGCTTAAAACATTTCGTTATTATCATGCGTGTACCATTGCATAAACCAATAATTTGGTTTAAGTTCCTCATTAACATAACAACAACACCTTCTTTTAACTTTAATTCGTGATGAGGGACTCCAGGAATAGTCAAAGAATTCAAATATTCTGTTGGAAATGCAATGTTCAACTCAGTTTCCGTACCACCGAATTCTTCTGCCTTATCAACACTGAAGTATGACCTTGATTCACCAGGAATGTTCTCAACAATGATTTGATTGAGCTCAGAAACAACTTGATTTGTTGGTGTTAGAATGGCTCGTTCGCTCAAATATTCCACACAATTGAAATTCTCGGTGAAGTTTGGATATATGCTTCGAATCATATTATCCACCGAATTTGATTGATGAACATTACAAAATTCTTCTGGAATTTGAACTTCAAATTCATTACATTGGGAAATCTCACACGATGGAGGAAGAATGTTACCATCGCCAATATCAAGAACCCATTTTGCAAATATGTTGAACAACCATAACTTTGATCTTGTAATAGAAGCAGAAACAATGTCCGCACGAGAACCATAACGGATGACAGGAAGTATTTGACAAAAATCACCACCAAGCAAAATAGTTATGCCACCAAAAGGCATGTGAAATCGTCTTGGATCAACACTTTTCATGAGATCCCTCAACGAATGATCTAGACACTCAAATGCATAACGATGTTGCATTGGAGCCTCATCCCAAATTATCAGGCTTGTACGTTTAATGAGCTCAGCAGAATCAGAGTTATGGGAAATACCACATAACGAATAATCATCGAGCACAATCGGTATCTTAAAACGTGAATGGGCAGTCCTACCACCAGGAAGAAGAGTGGCAGCAATACCAGAAGACGCCACTGGTAAAACAATTTTACCTTCTGATCTCAACTTGCATATCAATGTCCTCCAAAGATAGGTCTTCCCACAACCACCACTACCATAAACAAAAAACAGTGAACCTTCATCATTATGCACAGATTTCAGAACAGCATTGTACACTTCAAGTTGTTGCTCATTACAGTTAGAAAGAAGAGCAATATATTCTTTCTCCATCTCAGTTCTATCATAATTTGTTTCTTCGTAAATCAAATTATTTCTGGATGAATCCAAGTAAATTGCAGGAGGCTGAGGAAGTTGGGGATAATCTTTTAGAGATCTTCCAATTGACCTGAGCAAGATATCATAAAAAAACAAACATCCATATTATACATGGAACAGATAAAAGAAAAATTTTCTTAAAAAATTAGCTTTACAATTATATTTAAGTTAAGGAGGACCTCGCCAGCAAGTGCGTAAAATTGTATTTCTTCGTCGTTCATTGTCATTTCCAAATTTCTTGATGAACGTCGCTTGTTATTTAAAATATCATCAGCCATTACTTGCCAGTGAGTCCTCCACAGGTGATTCAAATCACTGACCTGACAATTAACAATAATATAAACAAATAATTGTCGAATCTGAGAGGCAAAACCACTTTTTGAACATTCAGAAATAACTTCATGCCATTCATCATCATCATCAAGCAATCCATATTTGTTGCAGGCCTCCTGAAATGTAGGATACAAAACACCATTCACTATCCTTAGTGACTCAAATGATGTAGGTCCACGAATCTTGGAAAGCAACATATGTAAATACCATACTTCACCACTACTATGATGAGTATATACCAACCGCCCAATTTAAAAACCTTTTTTCCTAGTTGTCCAAATAGAACCTCCATCATTCCAAACATAATGCTGAGGGATTTCATCATATGTATATTGCCGTGCATTCTTGTCAGAAATATTTAAAAGGAAAAAGGCTTCAAGCTGACTGCGTTTATGTTACGCTCGCAAGGCTACTTTCTTCAAAGATTCGTTTGATCTGAATGTACAATTCTTCTTTCCGGGAAGATGGAATGATAAGCGCATAACTGAAATAGATCCGTGGTGTATATCAAACCCAAAAGTACGGTATGATGCTTCGGATCCACAAATATAACTGTTGTTGGAGGAATTTCGTAACAACACGAAATCGGAGGTTTGCTGGAATAATAGAGCGAATGTATGAGTATGTGGCTGTTTTAGGGGATTAGGGTTTATGAAAAAAGAGGGGGCTGGACTTGGCAGGTGTCTCGATTTGTCTCGTGTATCGGATCGCATATCGTCAAGATGCCTACGTACCTATGTTTATATAGGATCAAGCCCACGTAGTTCTGTGAAATTGATTTGTGTCTATCCCTTAGAGACTTTAGGGATAAACTTCGTTAATCTGGGTAATTACTGATTTTATCTGATTTAATCTTATCGTTGTGATATCTTCCTGATTTGAAGAATATCGTTTGGAGATATTTTCCGTGATTGATTGTTTGAGATTGATTCTTTCCTCGTTTCAGGGAGAAGATAATTATTAATCATAATTAATAATTAATGATTATTAGAAATTTGGGAAGATTATTCGACATGCCAAAATATGGCATAACAACAAGCCCCCAGTTCTTCAGTGTAGCTTGCTGCAGTGGAGAACTAAGCATTCTTCAAGCTTCCAAATTTCTTGAGTCGCTGAAAAAACTGAAAATAGAAGATTAGTAAAAACATTTAGAGCACACAGTGCTCGTTAGGCGTATGCGGATGCAAGTGTGATGACATGATGACCAATATAAGATATATTTATTTTGCCAAGGTTTCAAAAGTGCGAGCATAAATAATTCGTTTGAAATCCTTTGCGATCCTCATTGTTGTCTAGTTAGGACCTTGGCGTTTGTATATATCCCGAATTGGCGTACATGCTCAAGTGTCTGATGCAACCACATAGGATGTGTCCTCGCATACTAGCTACTCATGTGGCGTCGCTTGGGCCTAGCCATGAGTCTTCCAATAAAGATGTAAAGATGTAGACGTAATACTAGCTACTCATGTGACCTCGTTGGGCCTAGCCATGAGTCTTCCAATAAAAAGATGTAGATGTAGATATCCAGATGGTGTTGCACTTTACTCAAGCGTGTAGCACTACGAAATTTATAGCTTATCCAGGCTACCCTACTTGACAATTTAGTTCGCAAGTTTGAAATATTTTTGACATATATGTACTATCGCGACAATATATGAAAAATATTTTACAAATCCAATTGTAATAATAAATATGCGAATTTAAGAATGTCGCGACATTTATTTTCTATAAATATAATGTCCTTTTTTTGTAGTAAATCTTTTTCAAATTTATGCGTCTCGCATATGTAATTTTTTTTTGAGAATAATGCAGCTCGTACGGGATTTTAAAATAAATCCGCAATTCATCCACATAAATATCCACAATTCATCAACATATATAAATATCACGTACGATATTTTCCAAATAGCAATAATTTTACAAGCATAAAAATAGGTAGCTCGCACGAATTTTTAAATAATAAATATTTATTCTAAAAAAAAATATTTAATAAAAACATAATATGATGCATGCATGACAGGGCATAATATTTAATTTAATTGCAGAGAATTAAAATAAGTACGAAAAACTTAGCTTTGTTTTTCATGTTATGTCCATTCTGAATTTCCGAAAGGGCTGCCTGTGTTGGGTCGCGCGTTGCCTCCCTCGCATACTGTAGCCTTTTCTTCCCGATTTTTTATTCTATCCTTGCTGTGCTGCGCGTGGGTTCCATCTTTTTTTTTCGTGTGACTTCAGGCCTGCTTCTTCCTATTTTTTATTCCATCTTGGTTGCTTCCTGTTGCTTTTAATTTGCTCCAGTTTTTTTCTTCTTTTCGGCTGCGTGTGTGCTTGCCTCCCTTCACAATTTTTTTACATTGCTTTCCTTCGCTGCCTGTTTTTTATTCCATGGAGACACGGTTGTTTTTTTTTTCTCCAAAAGCCGCTGCCTTGTTTCCCATCGCCGAAGCCCCTTTATAGCCTAAATTGATGCCGCTGTTGTACCGTAGCCGCCATGTTTTATTTACTTTTTGCCAGTGCCTGATCCCGTATGTATGATAAAACCCATAACCCCATAATTAATTATAATTATTCGTCCTCCTCGAATAATAAAATGCCCTCCTTCTAGCGCCAAATATTGTTGGAGGAATTTCGTAACAACACGAAATCGGAGGTTTGCTGGAATAATAGAGCGAATGTATGAGTATGTGGCTGTTTTAGGGGATTAGGGTTTATGAAAAAAGAGGGGGCTGGACTTGGCAGGTGTCTCGATTTATCTCGTGTATCGGATCGCATATCGTCAAGATGCCTACGTACCTATGTTTATATAGGATCAAGCCCACGTAGTTCTGTGAAATTGATTTGTGTCTATCCCTTAGAGGCTTTAGGGATAAACTTCGTTAATCTGGGTAATTACTGATTTTATCTGATTTAATCTTATCGTTGTGATATCTTCCTGATTTGAAGAATATCGTTTGGAGATATTTTCCGTAATTGATTGTTTGAGATTGATTCTTTCCTCGTTTCAGGGAGAGGATAATTATTAATCATAATTAATAATTAATGATTATTAGAAATTTGGGAAGATTATTCGACATGCCAAAATATGGCATAACAATAACGACCATAAAAAAATGCCTTTATCTCATCCAAAGCTTCATCATTTGGGTTGGTAGTACTCTTCCTTTGCCCTCTAATCTCTACAGTTGCCCGGTCATGACCCTTAAGACAATACTTGAATAAATACTTCGCTTCGAGCATGACAACATATCTCAACATTAATATGGCATTGATATTTCACCAATAAATCTCGATTGTAAGGAACTACCCATTGATTATCCAAGTCAGCTTGACGTACATTTACAGTAAATCCAGATTTTCTACGAATGTAGATAGGGAAACCAGATTCATCAAACGTCGTACTTGCACAATACCTATATGAATAAGATAATAACTGTAACGACCTAGAAATTTTCGTGTAATTAATTAAGTGCTTAACTAGTTTTAAAATGATAATTATGTGAATTATGTGATGGATATATTTTTGTGAAATAAAATTATGTGTGAAATCATGTTTATATGATTATATGATGATTGGTATGTATCGTATGTGCTCGTAGAATTTTTATTGTATTTTCGAAGCATTAAAAGTATTTTTTTTAGCGCATTTTTAATCTTTGAAAAATCATATAAAATCACTGGAATCGCTTTAAATCATGAAATCCCTTGCATTATCATCTTTATGATATTAAGTAATTTATAAAATTGATGTGGATATTTAATTGTGTGTGTAAGTATTTTAAAATGATTTAAAAAGGTTTATTTCATTTAAAGAGGTAAAACTTGTAAAATTCATATAAAATTCAATTTTGATTCAATAATTATTTTAAAAATATGGGGGTGTTCCTAATCTCATAAACTTTATTTTAAAATATTTTTAGAAATATTTTAACCCCATTTTCTATTTATTTCGATTTTAAAACCAATTTAAAGATTTGAATTTCAGGAAAACATTATTAGTTTTCAGGATTTATTGATTTCAAAAATGCCCCTTATCCTCTCTACCTTATCTAATCAGTGGAGGAAATAGTGGTCACTAATATCTCTTGATTCTTTCATAACAATCTCTCCCGTCTCTCTCTTCCAATCAATCTCTCTAACCCCTCTCTCGATCTCTCTGCGATTTTGCCTCTCCCCTTCCCGAATTCGATTTCTCTCCCCCCCCCCTCTGTTTGCGCTGCCAACTGTATGTATATATATACCATATGTTGTATCTATACATAAGTGATGGTGGTTTGTAATTGGGGGTTAGGCAGGAGGGGTTCGGATTCGTGCGTGGGTGCTGGAAATTCGTGTGTATGGTGTAAAATCGCGTGTGTGTTCTTCGACTGGGTGTGTGTTGTGTAGCTAATTGCGGGTGTGTATGTTCGAATTCGGACATGGTTATACTACTGAGCTGCTGAGTATGTGATATTGTGTGTCCGATGTTGTGTGGGTCGAGTTTATTGTGGTCATCGGAGGTGTGTGTAGTGTTTATATATGTGCATATGTGTCTGTGTTATAGTGTATATATGCGTAGGTATGTTGATTGGGTAGGTACTGTTGTGTTGGTGTTTAATTCGAAATGGGTGATGTTGAAAGTGTGCGTCTCAGTTGGGTTGCTGCTGTGTAAGTCGTGTTAGCGTGTGTGATTGGGTTCGTTATCCCCATCCCATGTCCTTGGTCCCGATTGTGTTGTTGCATATACAGTAGTGTGTGCGTGCGTGTGTTCTTATGTGGGTGTGTGGGTCAAAGTGTGGTGTATGTGAGTTTTGCGTAAGTGGGCTTCCAACATCTGAGCTCAATTCGGTTACCGTACTGTTTGGTTTGTGTTCTTGCGTTTCGATTATTTGCGAATTGAAAATGGGTTTCAGTGTTAGTCTTACCTGATATTGATTATATGATGAGTTACGAATCAAAATTATTATTTTTGAAATAAAATTGGTAGGGTCCGCGTAGGAAACCCGAATATTTGGGTACCCCGGACTTTGCCGCTGTCGACGATGAGCTTCGGCGAGCCGACGGGGACGGTGATGATTAATTCTGAGTCCGACTTAAATTACGAAACATTATTTTCGGATATAATTATAGTGTTGTATGTCGGAAAAGTTAAGTGTAATTATCCCTGTTAATTGTAATTGTGTAATTGATTTGGATTATATGCTAAATAAGAATTAACGGTTTTAAAATGATGATTTTTGAAAACGGTATAAGTCAAAGTCAACCTTTTATAATGTATAAGGAAATGTTGTGATTTAGTAAATGTGATTAAGTGATTCTAATTGCTAATTGGATAAATGATTAAATAATGATATTAGATTATTAATTTCGGATTTGTACAATTGACACACGTATAGCGTGGATTGGTAACTGTAATTGTATTGTTAAATGTTGAACTTGTAGGTGGATTTTGAATCCATCGTAGGTACTTGACTGCGATTTGGAGCCGGATGTTTTCCGATGAATAGTCCATATTATAAAGGAGGCTCTGCCCGATTTTCATGAAATTATATATGTAGTAAATGTATAGCGAATAGCATGAATGCCTATAAACTGAATTTATCTGCTAAGTGTATAATGAGTTGTGTAAAATGCATGTCCTATGTGTTACGTGCTTAAGTGGTAATTGCTTGAGGCGATTCTATTATAGTGTCAAGTATGTGTTATATGTGTTAAGTTATCAAACGTGATAGGAACCGCCTGGGTAGAATAGAGTTAGACTTTTGCGAGTCATAGAGTACTGAAGTAGTACTTTACTTGCAATAGGTACGAGTAGGACGCCCGGCTGGGAACCAGCGCTCGTGTAGATGGAAGTTCGAAAAGGAAGATAGTTATCGCAGTGGACAAGTATATTGGAATTGAGACTGAGGAGTTATAGAAGAAAAACGAAGGTATAATCGAATAGAGACTGACGTAAGGAAAGTAACGAATCGATGTGTTGGAATCAGGACTGCGTATTTTGAGGCAAGTGTTACTATCCCTCACTTATCGTTCAAGTGATGTGAACCTACTGTTGTTATTATTAAAATGTTTCTTTCAAAGTATTCTGCAAGTAACTCTGTCATTATTGAATTTTATGTGCAAACAACTGTTATACCTGCTGATTCAAGCATACCTATTCTGATCATATTGTGATTCCTTCCTTTTCTTTCCCTAAACTCGAGATCGAGTAGAACTTATTAATTTCACAAAGCATCCTAAAATAACCTAATTCTTTTTAATTGCTTTTTGACCATCGCATACCTAAAGTCTCCTTGACTATAAACTACTTTGACTGACGGATAAACCAATTCTCAAAAGACCCAGGCTTTGATCATTTATCATGTTGTTGAGCCAGAACCTTATAAATCACAGTCTTGACCAAATCATTGTCCAACAGGATTTGACAACCATTGTTAATGTCCTTAAACTTGTAAACCAAGTTGTTTGAGCCAAACCTTTGCTTGTTGGCCCAAAACCCTGAAACATTAAAGATCAACTATTCCATACTTTGGATACCCTTGAGTCTTTCCCTGATAATTCAGACTTGCAACTCTTATTCCCTTGGAACTGGAACCATTGTTTAATTACTTTAACTTTTATCATCACGAATAAAAAAAAATGTAATGTTTTATTAAAACACTTTGAAGCTACCTAGACTGGGCTGATCCTTTATCAGAGAGTCGAAAGTACTTCGAAGTACAGGTTTTTGAAAAGAAAAATTATGTGTTGAAAATGTTTATAATTAACCTTAGTGATTGGAGAGGCTGGATTTCGGGTAATACCGGTTCAGCCTGTTTGTGTACTATTTTGGTGTAGTTCTGGTATGTCCAGTCCAGCACCCTTTTTATAGGCCAATGTGTGCCTCTTGGGACCCAAGTATCCTAATGAAAGGATCAATGTCTAGAGGGACTCTGTGTCCTGTCTAGGGACTTTATGGGCTGATCACTCATATTGTCTGTTGTGCGAAAACCTCCAATTAAAATATTTAAAATTGCTTTATTGCTAAATGAATATTGATATATCTGGTTTACTGTTGAAATTCAAATGTTTTACATATACTCTGATATCCATTATATACTGTCTCTTAATTAACATCTTGTTATTGTTGGAAATTCTATTCACATGTTCTAATAGCGGAACTTTTTATTAAAAGAATATTTTGAAGAAAAGTATAGTTTAAATAATTTAAAGATTTTATCCTAGTAGGGTACATCGTTTTACCCTTTCGGGACAAGCTTATCATTGATTCTGTTTATCAATAATTTATTTAGAAATTGTTGTTCCACTTTACACTTGCTGAGCGTTTTTGGCTCACTCTTGTTTTATTTTACCTAACCCTACAGTTGAGACTAAGGATGATCATACGACTTGCGCATCGATTGAGAGCGATGAGGTGTTCTCTACAGAGTAGATTTCAGAGTCAGCTTGAACACATATAGTATTGGACGGCGCGTCAGATAAGAAGGTATAGTAGTTATTATAGTTGTTGTAATTTAGATTCTTGTTTCATACTATAACCTGAGATCGATCCTTGGTGAGGGGTCGTCTGTATAATTAAGTTATACTTAATTATATTGGTTGTGACACCAAATCTGGACCCCGAATTTGGGGGCGTTACAAGTTGGTATCAGAGCGGCAGGTTATGGTCACTGAAACAAGTTAGGACAAGTAGGAATAAGTGTTTAGATAAGGTTCGCCTTAAGGCTATTTCGATGAGTGTTGCGACGTAATATAGTTTGTCGATATATCGCGCGAGTAGGAGTACGATTTATCCGAAGGACCGGCTATGGACGAGGCGATTAGTTCGGGGCTACATAAGCTTACGAGGCAATCGGAACCGCAGGTTTGGAAGACGCTATTACAGGGAGTACGAGAAGAAGTATAATCACGGTACGAACGCGAATATCGATGTTGTCTGGAGTAAGGGCATAGCTGTGCATTTTTATCCATTGATCTCATTTAATTCATTATTCGAGGGAATTGTTTTGAATCCATTCTTATTATCATTCTGAATTATTGTAAAACTAATTCACGGTTTATATTGTCGCTGAAGCATTTGTTGCACAGTGACGATTAAAAATCGAGAATGAATTAAGATCTTCTTACTTATTCAACTCATTATTGTCAGGCCGGTTTGGCAGTTAAGTGTATTAGCGCTTGGCCGACAAGAGCGAGATTATGAGTAATTATGAATTTCTTGAATGTTTGTTTAATCGATAGTTGATTCACCCTTATGATGATCAATTATACTTCGATTTTTTAGAAGCTTTGTATATCCGGTTTACTTAAACACAATCCTATTCTTTCAGGAATATCCTTATTTTTCAGAAGGTATTTGATTCCACTCTATACACGAAAATATTTAAGCTCTTGAACTCTTTTCATTTTTCCCTAAATATTTAATCTTCTTTATTCAAACTGGGATGAACAACCCTATATATATAGGGGATTCAGGGACATTTTATCTATGTGATAGAAGTCTGGTGGGACGCCACTGATTGTGTTTGTCATGAAAGTACTAAAGACTAGCTATCTTTTTGTACTAGGGCGGTTGACCTAAGTGACAAATGCAACCTGATAAAAGTTCAGCGATCATATTGGTCTCTTAGTTAAATTCTTTTACAAAGATTTCTTTTCAATAAAACTCGGCTTATATTCATGTATGCTGACACCTACTCATTTTATTGATTCATTTTGATGGAAATCCGTATGATTCTTGAGGTTGTTAGTGATTGGAAGAAGCGGAGGTAGACAAGACGACGTCTTAAGTGGATAAAGTTACCTATACGTCGAAGGAGAAATGGTTGATCAAGTTTGGGAAATTGATGTTAAAACATGGATTGAATATCAAGTTGGTTTGTTCATCGGATTCATAAGACATATACGAGATTTAATATTACTGCGAACTGAGTAAAGATAAGGAGAAGGTAACAAGGGTACAAAATTATTAATTTTATCAAAGTCAAAAATAGAATGATGAGGTAGAGAGTTGGTATGTGATAAGGATTGTTGATAAGAGAATATTATGAGCATCGGATTATTACATGTTTCACTTTGGATAAAGAGTATAGTGATCGGATTGGAATTAACGATTTATGTAAGAATAGTTGAAAGGACGGCTGTTGTTAAGAGTAAATGGAAATTTGACTAAGATGGAATAGGATGGTAAGAAAAAGGAGATAGAGAACCAAGAAATTTTCAGGATTGATTTGGTAGAAGACAGGAAATTTAGTTAAAGGAGATGAGTAGTGGAAGTGTATTTTATTTTGTTTATTCAAGTTTTGACAAGTGTTGGAGTTATATTGTGCAGAGTCAAAAATTGAGAATTTGTATAGTATGAAGAATAATGTTTAGGGAGTTGATTCTTGGAAATTTGATACAGTGGAGTTTAAATGAGTTTTGAAGGTGGTAAGTTATTAATTGGTGAAGTTTATTTGGGTTTACGTATGCTAAGTCAGGTGGTGATGTTAGTGGATATTGGAATTATTGGAGCTCAATTGATGCTGAGAATGGTACTGGAGGGCTGTGACCCCGGGATAATTGTAGTACGGATAAGATGTAGATAGGTGTTTCAAGGAAATTGGTGCCTCAGTAAAACAAGGGGATGAAGAATAGATAGAAGATTCTCAGTTATTCCCTTCTCGATCGACATTGTACGTTGAAAGTGGAGTAGGAATGATTGGGAAATTTCTTGATATCCTTTTCTCAGAGTTTTATCTGAGGGAGTATGGTTATGAATGAAGCTCATAAGGATATGGATTGGTTAGTTGATTATAACGCACATATTTAATATAGAGAGAAGTAAGTGAGATTAAGAAACTGAGGATGATAAAGAAGCTTTATTTCAAGGATAAAAGCAAGATAAAAATCGAGGTGATTACTTTGACAAGCTTGTAGAAAAGGAGGATGGGAGTATGAGATTATGCATTAATTATCAAAGAACTCATTAAAATAACTATTAAGAATACCCATTACTGAGGAGTGATGACCTGTTTGATCAACTTAGGGATGCAGATTACTTTCCGAAGATTGATTTAAGATATGGACAGTATTAACCGAAAATTAACCAAAAAAATATTTTGAAGACAGCTTTTCGTACGAGATATGAACCCTATAAGTTTTTAGTGATGGCTTTTGGATCGACGAATGCGCCAGCGGTGTTTATGGATTTAATGAATCATGTTTTTAAGAGATACCTAGATAGGTTTGTAATTGTATTTAATAAGGACATCTTGATGGAGAGAAAGATTATATACAAAGTTTGTAAAATTTGAGTGTTGGCTGGAGAAGTTCGATTTTTTTTTAGGACATGTTATAAGTCGAGAAGAAATCAGAGTAGATCCTGCAAGGATTGAAGCAGTAGTAAGTTGAAATAGACCAGGACCCTACAAAAGTAAGAAGTTTTCTTGGATTAGCTGGATATTATCGAAGATTTGTTCAGGATTTCTTGAAGATAGCTACACTGTTAACTAAGTTAAACCGTAGAATGAGAAGTTTATTTGGAATAAAAAGTGTGAAGGAAGTTTTCAAGAATTGAAGAAAATGTTAGTTTCAGTACCAGTGCTAGTAGTACTAGATGATTAAGAGAATTTTGTTATCGACAGTAATGATTCACATAAAGGATTAGGAGGTGTTATGATGCAATATAGGAAAGTGATGGCGTATGCCTTAAGACAATTTAAACCTCACGAGCAATAGTATCCCACTTATGATTTGGAGTTAGCAGTAGTTGTATTTGCATTGAAGATTTGAAGACATTATCTACACAGAGAAAAGTGTGAAATCTATACGGATCGCAAGAGCCTAAAGTATACATTTACTAAGAACAAGTTAAACATGAGGCAAAGAAGATGGTTGGAATCGATTAAGGAATATGATTGCACGATAAGTTATCATCCAGGGGAAAGCGAATGTGGTTGCTGATGCTTTAAGTGGAAATGAGAAGTTGAATGTGTTAACCATGTCAAGAGAGTTATTTCAAGAATTTGAGAACTTAAGTATAGAAGTTAAGGATCCGAGAACTGCTGATGAAATTCTTGGTACTATAAATTTTCAACCAGGATTGTTGGTGAGAAGAATTGTACTCAAAAATAGGATCAAGGTATTTTGAAATTTTCTACAAGGATATGGATTTCTAATGTACTAGAGTTAAAGGATGGAATTTTAAGTGAAGCATGAAGAGGTATCAAGATTTGAAAGAGTATTTTCGGTGGCCTGATAGGAAACGAGGGATTGCTGAATGGATAAATAAAGTATTGTACCTGTCAAAGAGCTAAAGCGGAACGCCAGAGACCAAGTGAATTGTTACAACTGTTAGATATTCCTGAATGGAAGTGAGAACATTTGGCTAAGGACTTCATAGTAGGATTACCGAGAACCAGGGTTAATCACGATGCAATTTGGGTTAAAATCAATCGACTAACGAAATCAGCACATTTTCTACCGATTAATGAAAGGTTTTCATTGGATAAGTAGTACAGTTGCATTCGAAGGAAATAGTGTCAGGACATGGAGTTTCTGTTACTGTAGCGTCTGGTCGAGATCCACGATTTAATTTGAGATTTTGGAAACAGTTTCAAGAATGATTAGAATCCTAACTCAAAATGAGTACAGTTTACCATCCACAGACAAACGGACAGATTAAAAGAACTATTCAAAACTAAAGTTATATATTGAAAGCTTGTGCAGTGGAGTTTAAAGGGAGTTGGATTGAACAATTACCATTGGTTGAGTTTTCTTATAACAATAGCTATCACGCCATTATAGGACTGCCATTGTACGAAGGATTGTATGGAAGAAAGTGTAGATCACGAGTGTATTGGAAAGAAACTTGAGAGTGAAAGATTTTAGGACCTGAATTTATTCAACAACGAAAGGAGATATTAAGATTATTCATTAAAGATTGATTACCGCTCAGGAGTGACAAAGGAATATGCTAATCAAGATAGGAAAGATATGGAATTGGAAATAAGATATTAAGTATTAAAGGTTTTACCATGGAAAGAAGTGACAAGATTTGGTTAGAAAGGAAAGTTTAATTTGAGATATGTTAGACCATCTAAAGTTTAAGACGAGTCGGAAAGCCGCTTACGAGTTAGCTTTACCTCTACATATGTATCATATTCGCAATGTTTTTCACGTATCTACGCTTAAGTGATATAATCCAGATATGAGTCATGTAATTGAGTACGAACCTATCGAGATTCAATCAGATTTATCTTGCGAGAAGTAACCTATAGAAATTTAAGATAAGACGGATAGGGAGCTTAGGGATAAGACTGTTAGTTTAATTAAGGTAGGGTAGAGGAATCCTAAAGTTGAAGAGTCAACTTGGGAGCTTGGGAGCGAAATGTTCGCCAAGTATCCTCATTTGTTTACTTATGTGTGATTCTGGGGACAGAATCCTTTCAAGGGGGGAAGATTGTAACGACCTAGAAATTTTCGTGTAATTAATTAAGTGCTTAACTAGTTTTAAAATGATAATTATGTGAATTATGTGATGGATATATTTTTGTGAAATAAAATTATGTGTGAAATCATGTTTATATGATTATATGATGATTGGTATGTATCGTATGTGCTCGTAGAATTTTTATTGTATTTTCGAAGCATTAAAAGTATTTTTTTTAGCGCATTTTTAATCTTTGAAAAATCATATAAAATCACTGGAATCGCTTTAAATCATGAAATCCCTTGCATTATCATCTTTGTGATATTAAGTAATTTATAAAATTGATGTGGATATTTAATTGTGTGTGTAAGTATTTTAAAATGATTTAAAAAGGTTTATTTCATTTAAAGAGGTAAAACTTGTAAAATTCATATAAAATTCAATTTTGATTCAATAATTATTTTAAAAATATGGGGGTGTTCCTAATCTCATAAACTTTATTTTAAAATATTTTTAGAAATATTTTAACCCCATTTTCTGTTTATTTCGATTTTAAAACCAATTTAAAGATTTGAATTTCAGGAAAACATTATTAGTTTTCAGGATTTATTGATTTCAAAAATGCCCCTTATCCTCTCTACCTTATCTAATCAGTGGAGGAAATAGTGGTCACTAATATCTCTCGATTCTTTCATAACAATCTCTCCCGTCTCTCTCTTCCAATCAATCTCTCTAACCCCTCTCTCGATCTCTCTGCGATTTTGCCTCTCCCCTTCCCGAATTCGATTTCTCTCCCCCCCCCCCTCTGTTTGCGCTGCCAACTGTATGTATATATATACCATATGTTGTATCTATACATAAGTGATGGTGGTTTGTAATTGGGGGTTAGGCAGGAGGGGTTCGGATTCGTGCGTGGGTGCTGGAAATTCGTGTGTATGGTGTAAAATCGCGTGTGTGTTCTTCGATTGGGTGTGTATTGTGTAGCTAATTGCGGGTGTGTATGTTCGAATTCGGACATGGTTATACTACTGAGCTGCTGAGTATGTGATATTGTGTGTCCGATGTTGTGTGGGTCGAGTTTATTGTGGTCATCGGAGGTGTGTGTAGTGTTTATATATGTGCGTATGTGTCTGTGTTATAGTGTATATATGCGTAGGTATGTTGATTGGGTAGGTACTGTTGTGTTGGTGTTTAATTCGAAATGGGTGATGTTGAAAGTGTGCGTCTCAGTTGGGTTGCTGCTGTGTAAGTCGTGTTAGCGTGTGTGATTGGGTTCGTTATCCCCATCCCATGTCCTTGGTCCCGATTGTGTTGTTGCATATACAGTAGTGTGTGCGTGCGTGTGTTCTTATGTGGGTGTGTGGGTCGAAGTGTGGTGTATGTGAGTTTTGCGTAAGTGGGCTTCCAACATCTGAGCTCAATTCGGTTACCGTACTGTTTGGTTTGTGTTCTTGCGTTTCGATTATTTGCGAATTGAAAATGGGTTTCAATGTTAGTCTTACCTGATATTGATTGTATGATGAGTTACGAATCAAAATTATTATTTTTGAAATAAAATTGGTAGGGTCCGCGTAGGAAACCCGAATATTTGGGTACCCCGGACTTTGCCGCCGTCGGCGATGAGCTTCGGCGAGCCGACGGGGACGGTGATGATTAATTCTGAGTCCGACTTAAATTACGAAACATTATTTTCGGATATAATTATAGTGTTGTATGTCGGAAAAGTTAAGTGTAATTATCCCTGTTAATTGTAATTGTGTAATTGATTTGGATTATATGCTAAATAAGAATTAACGGTTTTAAAATGATGATTTTTGAAAACGGTATAAGTCAAAGTCAACCTTTTATAATGTATAAGGAAATGTTGTGATTTAGTAAATGTGATTAAGTGATTCTAATTGCTAATTGGATAAATGATTAAATAATGATATTAGATTATTAATTTCGGATTTGTACAATTGACACACGTATAGCGTGGATTGGTAACTGTAATTGTATTGTTAAATGTTGAACTTGTAGGTGGATTTTGAATCCATCGTAGGTACTTGACTGCGATTTGGAGCCGGATGTTTTCCGATGAATAGTCCATATTATAAAGGAGGCTCTGCCCGATTTTCATGAAATTATATATGTAGTAAATGTATAGCGAATAGCATGAATGCCTATAAACTGAATTTATCTGCTAAGTGTATAATGAGTTGTGTAAAATGCATGTCCTATGTGTTACGTGCTTAAGTGGTAATTGCTTGAGGCGATTCTATTATAGTGTCAAGTATGTGTTATATGTGTTAAGTTATCAAACGTGATAGGAACCGCCTGGGTAGAATAGAGTTAGACTTTTGCGAGTCATAGAGTACTGAAGTAGTACTTTACTTGCAATAGGTACGAGTAGGACGCCCGGCTGGGAACCAGCGCTCGTGTAGATGGAAGTTCGAAAAGGAAGATAGTTATCGCAGTGGACAAGTATATTGGAATTGAGACTGAGGAGTTATAGAAGAAAAACGAAGGTATAATCGAATAGAGACTGACGTAAGGAAAGTAACGAATCGATGTGTTGGAATCAGGACTGCGTATTTTGAGGCAAGTGTTACTATCCCTCACTTATCGTTCAAGTGATGTGAACCTACTGTTGTTATTATTAAAATGTTTCTTTCAAAGTATTCTGCAAGTAACTCTGTCATTATTGAATTTTATGTGCAAACAACTGTTATACCTGCTGATTCAAGCATACCTATTCTGATCATATTGTGATTCCTTCCTTTTCTTTCCCTAAACTCGAGATCGAGTAGAACTTATTAATTTCACAAAGCATCCTAAAATAACCTAATTCTTTTTAATTGCTTTTTGACCATCGCATACCTAAAGTCTCCTTGACTATAAACTACTTTGACTGACGGATAAACCAATTCTCAAAAGACCCAGGCTTTGATCATTTATCATGTTGTTGAGCCAGAACCTTATAAATCACAGTCTTGACCAAATCATTGTCCAACAGGATTTGACAACCATTGTTAATGTCCTTAAACTTATAAACCAAGTTGTTTGAGCCAAACCTTTGCTTGTTGGCCCAAAACCCTGAAACATTAAAGATCAACTATTCCATACTTTGGATACCCTTGAGTCTTTCCTTGATAATTCAGACTTGCAACTCTTATTCCCTTGGAACTGGAACCATTGTTTAATTACTTTAACTTTTATCATCACGAATAAAAAAAATGTAATGTTTTATTAAAACACTTTGAAGCTACCTAGACTGGGCTGATCCTTTATCAGAGAGTCGAAAGTACTTCGAAGTACAGGTTTTTGAAAAGAAAAATTATGTGTTGAAAATGTTTATAATTAACCTTAGTGATTGGAGAGGCTGGATTTCGGGTAATACCGGTTCAGCCTGTTTGTGTACTATTTTGGTGTAGTTCTGGTATGTCCAGTCCAGCACCCTTTTTATAGGCCAATGTGTGCCTCTTGGGACCCAAGTATTCTAATGAAAGGATCAATGTCTAGAGGGACTCTGTGTCCTGTCTAGGGACTTTATGGGCTGATCACTCATATTGTCTGTTGTGCGAAAACCTCCAATCAAAATATTTAAAATTGCTTTATTGCTAAATGAATATTGATATATCTGGTTTAATGTTGAAATTCAAATGTTTTACATATACTCTGATATCCATTATATACTGTCTCTTAATTAACATCTTGTTATTGTTGGAAATTCTATTCACATGTTCTAATAGCGGAACTTTTTATTAAAAGAATATTTTGAATAAAAGTATAGTTTAAATAATTTAAAGATTTTATCCTAGTAGGGTACATCGTTTTACCCTTTCGGGACAAGCTTATCATTGATTCTGTTTATCAATAATTTATTTAGAAATTGTTGTTCCACTTTACACTTGCTGAGCGTTTTTGGCTCACTCTTGTTTTATTTTACCTAACCCTACAGTTGAGACTAAGGATGATCATACGACTTGCGCATCGATTGAGAGCGATGAGGTGTTCTCTACAGAGTAGATTTCAGAGTCAGCTTGAACACATATAGTATTGGACGGCGCGTCAGATAAGAAGGTATAGTAGTTATTATAGTTGTTGTAATTTAGATTCTTGTTTCATACTATAACCTGAGATCGATCCTTGGTGAGGGGTCGTCTGTATAATTAAGTTATACTTAATTATATTGGTTGTGACACCAAATCTGGACCCCGGATTTGGGGGCGTTACAATAACAGTTTAATTAAATGTCCACATTACACTTGAAATATTAGGATTAATGATATCTATAACACTCACTTACTTCTTTGGAAAATGTCTGGTACATTTAAAATCTGTCATGCACGGCGATTTTGCAAAATTTGCACCACATGGACCATGTATCATAAACAATTTTACAGCAGCATATCCAGCAGGATCCTTATCGGGATCAGGAATCTCAGCAGAAACGAATTTATCAACATTGGCTTTCAGATTCTTCTTTGATGCAGAGTCAAGCCAGATCAACATATGTACATGAGGAAGACCCCGTTTCTGGAACTCTACAACGTACATCACTACAGAGTGATTATCTAAATTTTTAGTATCATATATATTATATAAACAAAAGTTAATTAAAGAGATGAGAATTTTTAGATATTGTATAAAACTACCTCCAATACAAACACCAAAAAAAAGATTTCTTCTGTATATCATGTAAAAGTTGATCAAGTTTTAGACGAAACACTCTTGCAACAACATCAGGATTATCTACAGATGTTCCACCAGGAATTAATTTCAACATTTGCATAATTTCATCCCACACAGGGTTACATGTCATTGTCAGGAAAATGTCAGGATGTCCAACATGACGACAAACTGCCAATGCGTCTTGAAAATTCTGCTGCATGTATCGCTTAGAACCAACAAATCCTGCAGGAAGAATAAAACTTTTGCCAACATTTGCTGCATCACCATCACCTTTTCGTAAAGAATCACAAATGTGACTATAAAGCTCGTTTCTCAAGGTTGTTTGGTGAGTTCGAAACCACCACAAGCGAGATTGCTCGATTGCTGAAAAGGCATCAACAATGTATTGCTGAAACAACCTACCACCTAGACGTGGAGTCATTCCTAGAATCCAATGATGTATAATATTAAATTATAGTATATGAAAAAAGTCTTTAGATACATGTAAAAATAATATAACAATACCTTCATTGTGACGAACTTGAAATTTGTAGGAGTAGAAATCCTTCATTGTACATTTCTGCCATTTGTTTCCTGTATTATCAGGTGTCTGAACATAATAAATATCTTTATGGAAGCCATCTTCACCATTTGGAAAAAGGAGTGGATATTGTAGAGCCATTAACTTAGGATGGATATTGGTGACACGCTGTAGACCACCTACAGTCTTTTCAATTATTATATCACGAGAAAAGCAAGGATCTTCCACATCGCCAACCATTATAGCAGCAACTTCATTAGACGGACCAGTTTTAGTCTCACGACCACTTTCTGAACGACAAACTTTCAATACAATCTTCAAGTCAACATACGGAGAATCTTTAAAACGATCACGCGCAACCCTGAATTGTTTTACCAGCTCATTTGTCTCATCCAACATCTTTATCAGACCATCAACAATTTCAGAATCAATCTTATCACCGTCCTTAACATCTATCCATTGCATTCTGTTTGACAACTCATTTTCAGTATCATAAATATAAAGTTGGCAGAATTTTGGATCAGTACCATCGTTAGGAATTAAAGCACCAAAAACATGATGGTTCTGCCCATTCAAACGGTATACATATGGTCCGCCACCATTATTTATTGAATTGTCAACAGTTCCTCCAGTGGATGTAAATGAGAACATACTATTATACATGCGCGAACATTTCTTGAACTGAGCACCTTTTTTTGGATCAGTATATAACTACCAAAGGAAGGATGGAGTTGGTTTTGCATTAGGTAACTTGACCTGTCCTTTGCGACAGCAAATTGAGAACAGAGGTCTTCCACGTGTAATATTCTTATTAACCCTTTCTTCCTTCCACATGTAAGCCTGACAGAATTCACATTTAAATGATGGAGCTCCCAAACTTGCATATTCTGCTAGAACTGTTTAACAAATAAATTAGATACAATATAACGATGGATTTGGAAACAACTATGAAATATGAATGAATACCTGTTCGCTTTTTTGTATAATATTCTTCATCAAATTCAATATCTGCACGTACATCACTTAAATTATGTTTCATCCATAATTTATTGAATTTTATTCTTGTACTATATGAATTGATTGTAATACATAACACGAACATAAGGACATTACCAGTGCTAGAAGGATCCATATCATCATCACTGAACATACCATCGTCACTATCATCCACACCCACAATACGGGAATTCTCTGCAAAAATGAAAAGATGTTATTGACAATATGATGCATTAAATGCAGCAACATAACCACTACTTTAACAAATTTCGTGTTTACAAAACCTATTGTTGCATAAACAGAATCGTCAAAATCATCCAGAGTGGAGTAGTCTGCATCACTAAATAAAGATCTTGAAACTTCTTCCAGAGAACAATTGTATTTCCTCTTCAACGTCTTCCGTGGAGCCATTTCATTTCCATCAATCCTAAATTTGGATAACATTGCCGGTGAAAAGCCTAATATTTGACATCAATATATAAATATATATAATGTTACAGTACACATTCATGCTATAAACTGAAAATACAATGTTACCATTATTCCTATTGGTTTGACTTAGTCCTTTGCTATGCAAATGTTGAACCTAAAAAACTCCATAAAAAACCAAACTAAGTAAGAAATTTAAGAACACAATAGAAAAAACATCTTTTACAACATAAAAGTTGGAAAAGTTAAACAGAAGCACAACCTTTGCATTGAAATCAGCGTTGAAATCAGTCCCTTTCCGAAGGGATTCTTTAACCATTGGGTGTTCACTTAAAGGAATTCGTCCACTAAAACTCTTAGCCAGTGCTCTCTTATACTTACCTATACATGGCTGGAGCTTTTCTTTTAGACATCCATTATTCCTCAAACCCGATTCACTTGAAATTGAATCGATGTTTTGTAGAAAACTCAGAGACTTACAACTGTTGACTATCTTGAAAGCAAAAACGCACTAACCTTTGATATTTGGATGTTCATTCTCATTTGACTGTGTAAATATAGGGTGTTGACTGGGAGGAACACGAACATTACTATCACATCCATGTACATTCTCCTCACCTCGTGTGAATAAAGGATGCTCACTCAGAGGAAAACGAACATTAGTATCACCTCTCCGATGATGATCATCAGCCTCTGTGAGTACTCTATGTTCACTCATAGGTCCATATGGATTCTTCAGAACCTTATGCATCTGCCCATGTCTAAACGAAGAAGACATTGGAGGATTTTGCAATACCTTCACAAAACCAATCAAACCTAGAAGATGACAAATCAACGAAAGGAAACAATACTCAACACAAAGCTAAAACAAATGAATTAAAAGCATCAAGATGGATGAATTTTCATCATAATAACTTTCCAAAAAACTGATGATCAAAAAATATATGGATGAAACAACAATCATCAAAAATAAATTGAAAGAAAATAAGGGTAATAATAACTTTCCAAATAACTGATGATCAAAAAACATATGGATGAAACAACAATCATAAAAAATATATTGAAAGAACATACCGGTAATGGGTAAAAGACTAAAGTAGTAACCAAGATTTTGAGATCACAAATCAACGAAAGGAAACAATACTCAACACAAAGCAAAAACAAATGAATTAAAAGCATCAAGATGGATGAATTTTCATGATAATAACTTTCCAAATAACTGATGATCAAAAAACATATGGATGAAACAACAATCATCAAAAATAAATTGAAAGTAAATAATGGTAATAATAACTTTCCTCTTCACTGATGATCAAAAAACATATGGATGAAACAACAATCATCAAAAAAATATATTGATATATATTGAAAGAACATACCGGTAATGGGTTAGAGACTAAAGCAGCAACCAAGATTTTGAAATCACCCAATTTTGAATTTTGAATTGAAGATTTGAATTGAAGACAGAGATTGATATGTTAAAAGAGCGAAGTAATCAATTTAAAATATATTGAAGTACAGCATACGTACACAAACACTGTAGCATACACATGTCCGGGAAGAAGCGGAGAAGCTACCCTCCTTGCATCCACGTGCAGCAGCAGTAAAAGTATTATAAAGAAAACAAAATCAGTACCTAAGACAGTATAAATACAAAGAGAAATGTATAGATACGTAGAAATAGGTAGAAATACGTAGAAATACTATAAAATACGTACATTCTGAATGGCAAATCTTGAAATAAAGGAGAAAGGAAATGGGTACATTAGTAATTTACCTACAAAAAACTCTTCAGGAATTATAATTTACTAGTATGTGTTCCCGCTGCGCGGCATTTACCATGTAAAATGTTACTATATGTTTAATTTTTTTTTTTGGAATATAATTTTAAATTTTTTTAATTAAATATTGGTTCTAAATACATTGAAGGCCACTATATTGATAATTTATATCCATAACGGTGATTTACGTTTTTTTAATTTAGTTGTCTCTTTTGGAAAAATTACACATCTTAAAAAAGTGTTAGTTGGATAATTAGTTTCCTTGTCTACCCTTAATAAATGAATCAAATTAAATTGAGTTATTTGTATGTCACCATTAGTCAAACATTGGAAATAGGAGTGTATGGGTAAATTTTGGAAAAACCTATCAAAAATTACCTTGGATGAAGAAATGGACAACTATTTAGGGACAATTTCTTTTCCAAAAGGGACAACTAAAAGGGGACGGAGGGAGTACATTAATGCATATAAAAATTAAATCTTCAACTTTGCAAAGTTATAGTATATAATTCTTTAATTACAAACACCAAGTCTAAAAAGAGTAGAAAAGCTAATATGTTAGGAAGTGAGCAATTATATGCTACTTCCTTGCATTTGATTCCAGTCTTGGTACAAAGCTAACAGAATGGTATGCTTTTGTATTCTAACCTCATCGTCATTTCCTCTATGTATTCAAGCGTGTCAATTCATCTGTATGGAAGCTCGAAAATGTCTTTCTCTACCGGGACACCAGTTACTTAACATCATTTACACGATGGTGCAAAGGTGCATATCATTGCAACACAAATTTCATAGGATGTAGAAAGGTAGAGATTATAAAATTCGATGCAGCAAACGTTGATGTCACTGAGCTAATGAAATTCAACGCAGCCAACCTCATTGATGTCATTGCCTATATGCTTTGCTGTATGCAGCAAAGATGTAAAAAAACCCATTTTAGGACTGGGAATTAAGAACAGTAGTTTAACTAAATAATGTCAATGTGAACTGGGAGTTTACTGTTAATAAAAGTTCACAAATACATTTTTAATTTAACGAACGCCTAAACCATTCTAGAAGATTTTGAATTATGATAATTTGAAAAACAATAAATACATGATAACTGTTCATTTCGATTGTAACAAATTTTAAGAATGTGATAATAAAAGCTAAGATAATTAATTAAGTGAATGGTATCCAAATATTTGGGGAAATAAAGAATTACCTGCATGGAGAAATATCATATAAACTGGTGATTAGGTAGAGTGTTAAGCCTTTTTTTTCTGAAGAAGAACTTGAGTCAAGACCAATCTAAGAACTTCTACAAATATTCCTGTGGCTTGATAAATGGTGCCCACTACAAAAGATATCAAGGTTATAATGAGTAATAAAAGAATAGTTTTCTATGTCCATTAAGACATCTTCCTCATGTTTCACATCTATTTCATCCATGTAATGAATGAACACCAGCTCATTACCTCATCGACCTTGAACCAATTACCTCATCGGCATTAACAACTATATCTTTAGTGTTCCATACTCGTATCTATTGCAAACATATCAACAAAGAATTTTTAGCACATACGTGAACAAAAAAAAAATATTCAGCATTTGTATTTGACATTCTCAAATCTAACATGTTATCTTTGTCTTTTACAGAGAAGTCAATCATGCAGAGATTGAGAGATTGTCTATTTCAGAAAGTGACTGATGTCGTTAAAATTTAATTAGTGCCAATATAAACATATTTTTAGTGACTACTCATGCATGTTTTAAAACAATGCAAAATTCTTAAGCCCACTACAAATCAATGTCAGAGTTTATCAAAAAAATTTATACTTCACATATAATACTAATAAGTGAGCTACAATTGATAATGCTGAGGAATAATAATATGGGACAAAGTAGTAATTAGCATAGGAAATACACAACAGCTTTTATATTATAGATAGATTTATATTATAGATAGAAATAGAAATAGATTTGTACTTATTAGCGTTCAACATATTACAAACGTAGGGTAACACGATTATTTAATTATTTTTATAGATTTTCTTGAATCAACAGCTTTGGTATTCAAATTTAAAATAATTATCTTCACTTTGACATTAAATTGTGATCTTTATCTCTACTCAACCTTTCATAATTCTCTGTACTGATTTTGTTTCACATGTCATCAAGAATTCTCCGTCACTGTAAATACCTCCACAACTTTGAATACCACACCGAGGCTTGAACAGCAGTCTGAACTTCTTCCAGTGCAAAACATCAAAACTATAGATTGACATTCTTCTTTCTTCTGACAGATATATCTATCTGAGATTCCTGTGACAATAAAAGATAATTATTTACTATTACAATCTAATTTAAGTGGATTAGTATCCTCAACTACAAATAGGCTGTGTCATATGCCTTTCAATCTCCCCCTATTTGTTTGTTAGTCAATAACAAGCAAATTCCTAGAGGATAACTCAACTAATCCAACTTAAATAAGTAAAAGATAAGACTTTTAAAGCAAAGTAAATAATGAAAAAGTTCTGGTTTATATACAACATTATCCAGATTCAAACAGAAAGATAAATACAAGATAGCTGATCCTCTAGTCTGATCAGATGAGTACAATGAACCTATCTTGTTCTATCTAAGCTCTAAAGATCTAACATGTAGAGCATGTCTTCATGTCTCTGTGTCTTCCTCCCCTATCTCTCCTTCTTCAAGTTCTTCTTCAATGACTTTCATAGCCAATAGCAACTCAGCGTCAAGAACTCGTTCTTCTTCAGATGGTCCACCTTCTGGTCTGACTGGAAGAGGTGTGAGCTGCTTTAGTTGCTTCTTCAACTTCTCATACTTCTTGATTCTTCCTTGACAGTATTGCTCCAACCATTCAGCAGCATGCTATTTTTCAACTGATAAGAATCCAGATGACCTTACCAAATGTTCCACCCACACCAGATGCTTGGCCTTGTACAGACACATGGTCTTAGCTTGAAGATGACATGTCTGAAGAGTGTCGTCCTTTAAGTATTTCACTTGATACGGCTCACTAACTATCTGAGGACTAGCTCTCCTAGCAAACTTCATAAGTTCCTCCTTAAACAATACATTCAGCTTCGAGCACATAGGAACTTTCTGCATCAGGATCCACAACTCTGATAGTGTTCTCTTTTCAAAGAAACTTAGAGATACCTGATATGATCCTTCACCATTGGTATAAACAAAAATCTTCAGCTCCTTGGTCTTATAAACTTGACCAGTCATGATTCTGCTGAACAACCTCTGTAATGCCTTCATGTACACCCTATTATCAGGATTTGCCTCTCTGTACCTTATAAGAATTTTAAGAAGATTAGCATCATTTACTGGAGACACTTGAGGAGTACTCATTATCTCCTTGGTTGCATCCCACAATGGACCAATCTTGGTTTGAGCATCCAACTTTATCAAGTCCGTCTTCAACTTGTGAATACGCTGTTTTTCAAGTCTTTGTTTCCTTTGGACTTTTTCTCTTTTATCTAACAGCTTGGATGTCTTCTCAAGAATGACCTCTTGCTCTTTTAGGCTTGCTAATTGCTTGGCCAACTCCTCGTCAAACTTTGTGTCAGTCCATCTAGAGAAATCAGGTTCAGGTGCATATTCCGTTTCTGGATCAGCATCAGCTGCACCATCATAACCTCCTTCAAAACCTTCAGCTGCTTCATCTGCTTGCTTCCCCTTATCACTCCTTGCTTCATCAGCTGGTTCACTTGACTCCCCCATTTTCTTTGCACTTGACTCCCCCATTTCTCTTGACTTCTCCCCCTTAGTTGGGTTATCCTCTACAGATTTGTCTTTTGTTGCTCCAGGGGTACCATCTTTAGGGTCTTGATCATCTCCAGAATGAGGTCCTCGTCTTTCAAAGAACTGTATCTTCTCCTTAGTAACAGGAAAGTTGTCTTTAAACATGTTGAACAAATGAGATAAGCCTTGACTGAGGTGATCAAAATTAGCCTCTATTGAATCAAACCTCCTTTCATAATACTTGTCATTGCTGTTCATCTGAGCTCGTATCTCATCCATTCTGTTGGCCATCTGATCCAAAGAACCAACAATATCTGTCCTGTCACTGGATGCTTGTGAATGTGAATGTGCTAACGAGTCCAGCCTTTGAGTCATTGTAGTTTTCATACTCTGGATGTCTTGCTACAGCAAAAATATGTGATTGTTGACAGAGGTGGATGAAGAAGACCGTTCAACCACTTGTGCTTTCAGACTTTGTTTTTCCTTTTCAGAAACAGCAAGCTTCTTTTCAAGTACTTCAATTTGAGCTTTCAGAAATGAAGTGTTTGTGTCTGTGTGTGCTCTCACCTGAGTTTCACTCATATGTATATCACTCTGCTCACGTGCAAGTGTTTCACTCATATTTGGGGTGGTCCTCACATCACTCAACACACTTTGCTTTCCTTTGTCCATTTCCGAAGCTGTACCGGCAGATAAAATCACCCTAGCCTCCTCTGGGAAGGTCAGTGGTGGTGCAATGGGAGTTCGCAAATCCCGATCCTCAATCATATCTACTTGTTCATTTTGAATAGAAATCTGAATTGCTTCAGTAGTAGATAGATCAAGTTGCCTTCCACTTTCACCAGTCGAAACTGCGAGTGGAAACTCCCTTAAGGGATCCAGGTATGTTCCGCCTGGGAGGGGAGAGAGTGATCCTATTACAGGTGGCAAGGATTCACTGTTTCCCTCTGAAGCCTGTGAAGGCTCTTCTACCGTAACAATGGTAGGCACTGTAACCAACCTATCGTGCTCTCCTTGCAAAGTGTCCTGTAACAGCCCCAAATTCCCTACAGGAATCCAGGTTGTCACCCCTCTCTTGCGGAATATTCAATCATCAGCTCACAATATAAACTACAACAATAATTGTAATTAACTCCCCAACTTACTCCACGGGTTATAGTCTTAGAACAAGTACTCACTAATTACCCAAAAATTATTACAACCCACGGTACTAGATATCAAATACTAAACAACTACCTTCCAGCTTGCAACCTTCTCAGATACTTTAAGGCTAATGCTGAATTGGTAGTCTGTCATCTTCCCTTGATTATGGTTCGCCATGCTCGAGCCAGCTCTGGAAGCCGCTGTCTAATAATATATAAAATAGCAAGAGTGAGCCAAAGAATGCTCAGCAAGGTTATATCTACACCATATATATATCAACAACAACTCACACCAAATATGACTTTTTACCCCTCTTTAAGAACTTCTCCCCTCATATAGATATATGTAATTTGAAAAGAGTTTTAACTCGAAAGTTTTATCAGTCTCAGAATATTACTCAATTAATAGAATAAATACTTCTCAATAACTTCTCCATATTACTCGATGGTAACATGGTAACTTCTCAGAAGGATGAGCCGACTTGCTCGGAACATCACCCTAAATACTTCTCAATATAATAAGATAATATAATAAAACAACTTCTCAGGTCAACACCCTAGTTAACCGAACCACAAAGGCATCGATTAACAGTAGAGCATTGACGATTGGACCACTTTTCAAACGCTGTTTCAAGTAATGGATGATCAATCCATTGTCACGCCTCAATTCTATCGATAGAAAGGATGGTCGACGTCTCGAACCACCCAAAAACTTTTCAGAAGGGTGAGCCCGTCTTTCTCGTGCCCATCACCCTTAATACATATCAGAAGGGTGAGCCCGTCTTTCTCGTGCCCATCACCCATAATGATATCAGAAGAATGAGCCCGTCTTTCTCGTGCCCATCACCCTTAATGATATCAGAAGAGTGAGCCCGTCTTTCTCGTGCCCATCACTCTTCAATAACCAATTGGGCCGGTGCGTTACTCCGGTCACTTTTTGCCAATATTTAGTCCAGAATATATAAGGTGTCGGAATTTTCGATCACCCTCAACAATATTTAGCTTAGGCGTCATGGTAAAATAACACGCGCACCGTTATTTACTTCTCAATCAAATACTACTCCAATATCGTTCAGAATCAATGAACGATAAACACCTACAATGAATTAGTTTTCCCCTCGAATGAGTAGAGGAAAATATTTAGAAAGACTGTCCTGATCACGGATTCCGAATGAGCGAACCCGTATCAGTATTCTCAAATTACTCAGTATATGTATGTATATATATATTTATATATAAAACCCCACTCTTAAATAGCAATTAATATATAGTATGAAGATATTATTAATACACCTCTATCATCTCCTCTTCGAGTACAAATGAAGTAACTCGATAAATGTCCACAATAGGGACCACCTCAGGGAATAACATTTAACATCTCATATAGTAATATCATCCGAATAACAGCTCAACAATAATATATATATATAGAATTTACAAGAAGAAAATATCTCTGATGGGTAATCGTCTCGATAGAATAGTTTTTGTAAATCACCTTTGATATTTCTCCGGACAAAGTTGTTTTTAAGAAAAATAATATTCATCTAATTAAATAAATTTAATTAGACGAATGAGGTTTATTCAATAAGTAAATGCTTCCCAAGTATCTACTTATGGAATAAACACTGGTTTGATGGTGATGTTCCCTTTAGGTTAAATTATTGCGAAATTCTTTTTAAAGCTTTGTCCGGGTTTTCGAAAATCGTCTCCTCAGTACTTCGTGTTCATTGTTTACTCCTCATGTTACATCATCTAATTGGAACGTAGGTTTCCTCTAACCATACTTCCATTATCTCCTCATTATAAATACCCACATTTAATGACTATTACGAACAATTTATAATACAAAATACCTCTACTCTGAACGATAAAGTAAGAGTTAATATACTTGCCTCTGGTCCTTAGCAGAAAACAGAAAGACTTCTCTTTCTTCAATGACGTCTTGATCCTTCCTGTTGCTACACGTCGATTCGTTCAATCACGCCTCAATGATACTGTAATGGTTACAAATACGTATTAGTCCAAACTCGTATCTCGAGTGGACACAACCCCAATTAATCATTGAACCCCCTTAGGTCAAACTATAGGTGTCCTCCCTATAGCTGACCACTCTTATACCAATTAATGCATATACACATTTAATCCTCGAGACACAATTAATCCTCGAATTTAATAAACAAATCCACTTAACACATATGCACATAAACAGTTAACACCCAAAGCATGCCCTTAGATCCTTGAAATCAAATAAGTTAAAAGAATTTAATCGCAGGGGATTTTTAGAAAATTTCGGCATGATGTATTCGTTTAACGGACTATGGGCACAGCCCCTCCATGCCAATCAAAAACAATTTAACCCTGTTTTTACAAAAATAAAGCTGCGTCAACTTGCAGCAACAACACATAAGAAAATTAACCACCCATGACTTGCGGCACTTAGCACATAACAATTTATATTAACATTAACTACTACTTACGCTCCACCAATGATCATTTCACTCACGCATATTAATGATACACGTGACGGCCAATCATTGATATTCGTAAGCCCTAGGAAACAACTCCTAGCACTAACTATTGCTTACGCAATATCAATGATCATATCACTCAAGCATATTAATTATACTTGTGACAATCAACCACTGATATTCGTAAGTCCCCTAGGAGACAACTCCTAGCACTAACTATTGCTTACGCAATATCAATGATCATATCACTCAAGCATATTAATTATACTTGTGACAATCAATCACTGATATTCGTAAGCCCCGAGGAACTAGTCGAAGAAAATTACACAAGTCCATAAATATTGACATTTAGAACTTATGATCTCATTACGACTCCTCGCTGTTTAAATTAAATAACATATAACATTTACCATATAAATACATCAGGATTCTTAACCGTTGGATTAGAGCCTCAACATTTAAAGAAAGTAAACTAAGTTTATCCACAGGTAAGCCAACACCACGTAGTTGGCACTTATAACTTCTAACAATTACTATGACTCGACATATAACATTTAGCACATAGGCATTTCCAACTAGCAACTCATATAATCTCCACAAATTATATGGCAATTAATAATTACAAAATACTAACCGACATCAACTTCCGGATAACCATTCATAACTTCTTACAATTAAACAAATCTGAGCATTTAACCGGCTCGCACTTAACTCCAACAAATATAATTAACAATCATACTCCTCCGAATTAAACCTCGGAAACTAACACAATACCCATAATTTACAACATTAGGTTAATTACGAAAATCAACCCCAAACGCTCGCACTTCCAACTAATTAAAATTACCACCATATCCTCGAAATTCAAATATAAACTAAATATGAAATTTAAAACCATAACCTCGAAATTTACAACTAATTAAACCTCAATTATTTCCTCGAAATTCAATATAATCTAATTATGAGAATATTCATATTAAACTATCAATTTAAATCTAATTTAATTACTACAATAATCTTGCAATTCAACTAATTAAAATTACAACAATTAAAGAATATCTCGAAATTTACAACTAATTAAACCACGATAATTAAATAATTAAAACACAAGAATTATACCATTTCGTTCGCTCCGATTCGACTCGCAAAAAAAAAATCGATTCACCAAAAATATCTCCACATCTCTCTCTCTCTCTCTCTCTCTCTCTCTCTCTCTCTCTCTCTCTCTCTCTCTCTCTCTCTCTCCTCTCTCTCCCCTCTCTCGTCGAACCCATCACCACCACTGGCTCCTCTTCCTCCCCTCACCACTGACCTGCCTCGGCGCCGCCCTGAACCGTCGCCGTCGCCACCCGTTCTCACGGCCACCACCACCCGTGACCTCACAGTAGCACACACCCACGAAATCAGTACATACACGAACCCCAGCCTCTTCTCTCCCCGATTCCTCTCTTCCTTTTCTCTCCCACTCTCCCTTTTCTCCTTTCCCGATCTACTCTCTGCGTGGTATTTCTCTGCGGTGGTAGTGTGTGTATCGTGTGTATGTATAAGCTGCTGTGCTCCTCTTTACCTAATGGGCTTTAGGCCCAAATCCTTTTTATCACTTCTAATTATAACCCACATCTAATTTAAACCCGCAAAATATTACTCGGATAAAATACTATTTCGAGTTAATAATTCCAACTTGTAATAAAATAAAATTTCTAGCATAATTAAATACTAGAATATTTTTAAAGACCTTTGGAGAAAGAATTAGAATTAAATCTAATTTTCCCAAATTAATATGCATTTTACAAATATTAATACTTTATGAAATCAATTCTCAAAAATAATAATTGTGATTCTTAAATCACAATTTTTCGGACTTTATAAAATATTACAAACATCAATGTTTTAATAAAATCTCGAATTCTCGATTTTATATATTAATCGAGTAATTCTATAAATCCTCAATTAATAATAAAATAATCATTTTTCAAGGATTTTAAAAATCTCTAAATATTCAGTAATTTAAAAAATAAAACCTCTACTGAATAATACCACCTCAAAATTAAACCATTGCCCAAATAAACTATTGACTCGAGATATATACTCGATCAATAAAATTTTAAAAATGGACTCGGTTCCACTTATCCGAAAATAATTAATAAAAAAAAAATTCCTCCTCATTATAGGAAAAACATTATTATTACTGAAATAATAATAAAATCATTTCCTGAAAAATCCGGGTTATTACAGTCTTCCCTCCTTAAAAGGATTCCGTCCTCGGAATCAACGCAAGATACGACTAAGCATTCCACACTCTAATCCTCAGGTTGACTCATCAACCTTTTGCTTTCCTCTACTGCCATGGCTTCACTTCTCAACATCTACTCTTTCCTACTTACGGTATTAGCCACCACATTGGCCTTCCCCGACTAGAAACTATTACACCTTGAAATCCATCATCAATTATATCCACTCCCTTTGTTTATCCTTATCCTACCTTTATCCTCAAAATACACCTCAGTCTCAATAGTAAATCTTAATTATACCTTAAAATTCCTCATATCTTCCTCTTACTAATCCTCAAACGTACCTCTTTCTTCTCATCTTTATCCTCCTAAATCAATTCACTCTCAGCCTCACTCTATTCAACTTATCCTAAGATGTTTCACATACTAAAACTACATACTCATGACATATTCACTTATGAGCACCAAATAGTATATATACATGCACATAAATATATATATATATATACATTTGCAACTATATATATATATATCTACGGATCCATATAACTATCTGCTCATTTAATCCTTTCGATAATCATGGGTACACACTATCGTCACCATCAATCCTACTATTGGTATTGGCCATCATGCCTCCACCCTAACTACCCCTTGAGGTTCTACTATATACTTTCATACCAGTCTCTTGGCTTCTAAACTCTCTTATATATAGTCATAACTCCTCCTACTCTTGTTCTAAGGTTTATAACCTACATCTCTGATACCATTCTGTAACAGCCCCAAATTCCCTACAGGAATCCAGGTTGTCACCCCTCTCTTGCGGAATATTCAATCATCAGCTCACAATATAAACTACAACAATAATTGCAATTAACTCCCCAACTTACTCCACGGGTTATAGTCTTAGAACAAGTACTCACTAATTACCTAAAAATTATTACAACCCACGGTACTAGATATCAAATACTAAACAACTACCTTCCAGCTTGCAACCTTCTCAGATACTTTAAGGCTAATGCTGAATTGGTAGTCTGTCATCTTCCCTTGATTATGGTTCGCCATGCTCGAGCCAGCTCTGGAAGCCGCTGTCTAATAATATATAAAATAGCAAGAGTGAGCCAAAGAATGCTCAGCAAGGTTATATCTACACCATATATATATCAACAACAACTCACACCAAATATGACTTTTTACCCCTCTTTAAGAACTTCTCCCCTCATATAGATATATGTAATTTGAAAAGAGTTTTAACTCAAAAGTTTTATCAGTCTCAGAATATTACTCAATTAATAGAATAAATACTTCTCAATAACTTCTCCATATTACTCGATGGTAACATGGTAACTTCTCAGAAGGATGAGCCGACTTGCTCGGAACATCACCCTAAATACTTCTCAATATAATAAGATAATATAATAAAACAACTTCTCAGGTCAACACCCTAGTTAACCGAACCACAAAGGCATCGATTAACAGTAGAGCATTGACGATTGGACCACTTTTCAAACGCTATTTCAAGTAATGGATGATCAATCCATTGTCACGCCTCAATTCTATCGATAGAAAGGATGGTCGACGTCTCGAACCACCCAAAAACTTTTCAGAAGGGTGAGCCCGTCTTTCTCGTGCCCATCACCCTTAATACATATCAGAAGGGTGAGCCCGTCTTTCTCGTGCCCATCACCCTTAATGATATCAGAAGAGTGATTCCGTCTTTCTCGTGCCCATCACCCTTAATGATATCAGAAGAGTGAGCCCGTCTTTCTCGTGCCCATCACTCTTCAATAATCGATTGGGCCGGTGCGTTACTCCGGTCACTTTTTGCCAATATTTAGTCCAGAATATATAAGGTGTCGGAATTTTTGATCACCCTCAACAATATTTAGCTTAGGCATCACGGTAAAATAACACGCGCACCGTTATTTACTTCTCAATCAAATACTACTCCAATATCGTTCAGAATCAATGAACGATAAACACCTACAATGAATTAGTTTTCCCCTCGAATGAGTAGAGGAAAATATTTAGAAAGACTGTCCTGATCACGGATTCCGAATGAGCGAACCCGTATCAGTATTCTCAAATTACTCAGTATATGTATGTATATATATATTTATATATAAAACCCCACTCTTAAATAGCAATTAATATATAGTATGAAGATATTATTAATACACCTCTATCATCTCCTCTTCGAGTACAAATGAAGTAACTCGATAAATGTCCACAATAGGGACCACCTCAGGGAATAACATTTAACATCTCATATAGTAATATCATCCGAATAACAGCTCAACAATAATATATATATATATATATATATATATATATATATATAGAATTTACAAGAAGAAAATATCTCTGATGGGTAATCGTCTCGATAGAATAGTTTTTGTAAATCACCTTTGATATTTCTCCGGACAAAGTTGTTTTTAAGAAAAATAATATTCATCTAATTAAATAAATTTAATTAGACGAATGAGGTTTATTCAATAAGTAAATGCTTCCCAAGTATCTACTTATGGAATAAACACTGGTTTGATGGTGATGTTCCCTTTAGGTTAAATTATTGCGAAATTCTTTTTAAAGCTTTGTCCGGGTTTTCGAAAATCGTCTCCTCAGTACTTCGTGTTCATTGTTTACTCCTCATGTTACATCATCTAATTGGAACGTAGGTTTCCTCTAACCATACTTCCATTATCTCCTCATTATAAATACCCACATTTAATGACTATTACGAACAATATATAATACAAAATACCTCTACTCTGAACGATAGAGTAAGAGTTAATATACTTGCCTCTGGTCCTTAGCAGAAAACAGAAAGACTTCTCTTTCTTCAATGACGTCTTGATCCTTCCTGTTGCTACACGTCGATTCATTCAATCATGCCTCAATGATACTGTAATGGTTACAAATACGTATTAGTCCAAACTCGTATCTCGAGTGGACACAACCCCAATTAATCATTGAACCCCCTTAGGTCAAACTATAGGTGTCCTCCCTATAGCTGACAACTCTTATACCAATTAATGCATATACACATTTAATCCTCGAGACACAATTAATCCTCGAATTTAATAAACAAATCCACTTAACACATATGCACATAAACAGTTAACACCCAAAGCATGCCCTTAGATCCTTGAAATCAAATAAGTTAAAAGAATTTAATCGCAGGGGATTTTTAGAAAATTTCGGCATGAGGTATTCGTTTAACGGACTATGGGCACAGCCCCTCCATGCCAATCAAAAACAATTTAACCTTGTTTTTACAAAAATAAAGCTGCCTCAACTTGCAGCAACAACACATAAGAAAATTAACCACCCATGACTTGCGGCACTTAGCACATAACAATTTATATTAACATTAACTACTACTTACGCTCCACCAATGATCATTTCACTCACGCATATTAATGATACACGTGATGGCCAATCATTGATATTCGTAAGCCCTAGGAAACAACTCCAAGCACTAACTATTGCTTACGCAATATCAATGATCATATCACTCAAGCATATTAATTATACTTGTGACAATCAACCACTGATATTCGTAAGTCCCCTAGGAGACAACTCCTAGCACTAACTATTGCTTACGCAATATCAATGATCATATCACTCAAGCATATTAATTATACTTGTGACAATCAATCACTGATATTCGTAAGCCCCGAGGAACTAGTCGAAGAAAATTACACAAGTCCATAAATATTGACATTTAGAACTTATGATCTCATTACGACTCCTCGCAGTTTAAATTAAATAACATATAACATTTACCATATAAATACATCAGGATTCTTAACCGTTGGATTAGAGCCTCAACATTTAAGGAAAGTAAACTAAGTTTATCCACAGGTAAGCCAACACCACGTAGTTGGCACTTATAACTTCTAACAATTACTATGACTCGACATATAACATTTAGCACATAGGCATTTCCAACTAGCAACTCATATAATCTCCACAAATTATATGGCAATTAATAATTACAAAATACTAACCGACATCAACTTCCGGATAACCATTCATAACTTCTTATAATTAAACAAATCCGAGCATTTAACCGGCTCGCACTTAACTCCAACAAATATAATTAACAATCATACTCCTCCGAATTAAACCTCGGAAACTAACACAATACCCATAATTTACAACATTAGGTTAATTACGAAAATCAACCCCAAACGCTCGCACTTCCAACTAATTAAAATTACCACCATATCCTCGAAATTCAAATATAAACTAAATATGAAATTTAAAACCATAACCTCGAAATTTACAACTAATTAAACCTCAACAATTTCCTCGAAATTCAATATAATCTAATTACGAGAATATTCATATTAAACTAGCAATTTAAATCTAATTTAATTACTACAATAATCTTGCAATTCAACTAATTAAAATTACAACAATTAAAGAATATCTCGAAATTTACAACTAATTAAACCACGATAATTAAATAATTAAAACACAAGAATTATACCATTTCGTTCGCTCCGATTCGACTCGCAAAAAAAAAAAAATCGATTCACCAAAAATATCTCCACATCTCTCTCTCTCTCTCTCTCTCTCTCTCTCTCTCTCTCTCTCTCTCTCTCTCTCTCCCTCTCTCTCCCCTCTCTCGTCGAACCCATCACCACCACTGGCTCCTCTTCCTCCCCTCACCACTGACCTGCCTCGGCGCCGCCCTGAACCGTCGCCGTCGCCACCCGTTCTCACGGCCACCACCACCCGCGACCTCACAGTAGCACACACCCACTAAATCAGTACATACACGAACCCCAGCCTCTTCTTTCCCCGATTCCTCTCTTCCTTTTCTCTCCCACTCTCCCTTTTCTCCTTTCCCGATCTACTCTCTGCGTGGTATTTCTCTACGGTGGTAGTGTGTGTATCGTGTGTATGTATAAGCTGCTGTGCTCCTCTTTACCTAATGGGCTTTAGGCCCAAATCCTTTTTATCACTTCTAATTATAACCCACATCTAATTTAAACCCGCAAAATATTACTCGGATAAAATACTATTTCGATTTAATAATTCCAACTTGTAATAAAATAAAATTTCTAGCATAATTAAATACTAGAATATTTTTAAAGACCTTTGGAGAAAGAATTAGAATTAAATCTAATTTTCCCAAATTAATATGCATTTTACAAATATTAATACTTTATAAAATCAATTCTCAAAAATAATAATTGTAATTCTTAAATCACAATTTTTCGGACTTTATAAAATATTACAAACATCAATGTTTTAATAAAATCTCGAATTCTCAATTTTATATATTAATCGAGTAATTCTATAAATCCTCAATTAATAATAAAATAATCATTTTTCAAGGATTTTAAAAATCTCTAAATATTCAGTAATTTAAAAAATAAAACCTCTACTGAATAATACCACCTCAAAATTAAACCCTTGCCCAAATAAACTATTGACTCGAGATATATACTCGATCAATAAAATTTTAAAAATGGACTCGGTTCCACTTATCCGAAAATAATTAATAAAAAAAAAAATTCCTCCTCATTATAGGAAAAACATTATTATTACTGAAATAATAATAAAATCATTTCCTGAAAAATCCGGGTTATTACATGTCCCTAGGTACATCCATTTCTACATGTTCTCCCATTGTTAGTCGTAACAACGGGGTTGTGTTTGACTCAATACAGGATGCCATGGCCCGGTGGCGAATTTCAATAGTTTCATCCTGTTGAGAGGATGAAACTAGTAACTGTTCATTGGCCTTTTCAATGTCCATATCCTTTTGGGAGGATATGGATGGGCTTACAGATGCCTCATTTTCAGTTCTACTCTTCTTTGAGGGAGGCAGAGCTGTGGGTTCACTCAATCGAATACTACTTCTTCCTTTTCTTTTAGTAGTGGTTTTCTTTCTCTGGTAGTGATAGGTCTGGTTTGACTTGGTGTTTGGCTCTATGACCTGGGTTAGAGGTTGTGGATCTACAACCCCTTGGTCAGTCTTATCAGCCACTTGGGCTCCAGAAATAGATTGAGAAGGAGAAAAAGTTAAGGGAACATGGGACAATACCTGATCAGCAAATGTTTCAGCACCTTCATTTGAAGAGGATTGATTTTGAGGCTCAGTGACAGGTACTTGTTCAGTTTGTGGTTCAGGTAAAGGTATTTGTTCCTGTTGTGTTTCAGATAAGGGTATTTGTGCTTGTTGTGGTTCAGGTTCAATTATTGGTTGAACAGGTTCAGGAACTGGTTCAGCAATGGCAGGTTGTATGATTGGTAGTGGAATGTATGTGGACATGTATGGGGTTACTACCACTGGCACATCTGTAAATTTCTCTTGAGCACGAAATACAGTGAATATTCTTGATGTAATCTTACCAGAAGTTTCAGAACGACAGTTCAAGAATGGTGCTTGCAGACCTGCTGGAACCAGGTGATTGAAAATCAAAGTTAAGAATCTAGGATAATAGCAACTGATTTTCTCACCTTGATCAAAACTCTTTTTGGCATTGATAATCCTCCTGACCATGGGAACACACAACAGTTTGCCTATATTGATCCTACGGTTATGAACAACCGCAAAGCCAATATATTGCAAAAGAGAAGGTAGAGCACTGAAGTTCCCTTTGACTGTATTAGAAAATACCTTAGACAGTGTATCAAACAGATAGTCCCATTCTTGTACAAGATGTTTTTTATTCAAACAAGGAAGATCTACAGCCTTTTGATAATTAATAGCAGTGAAAAAATTAATCAGTTCTTGATCAGAGGGTAGATCTTCAAAATCAACACTTGGAAGATTTAAAACTGTATTAATGACTGACTCATCCACTGTGTGCTGATTTGCTCCAACGGAGAACACAAAAGATCTATTATCAGCAGAAATCACAGCAGTAATGCACATTAATCGCAGTGGTTCGATTTTTAAAGGAGCATCCAAACGAAGAGCAGAAGCAACCAATGAATGCTCATTCAAAAATCGAATCCAAGGTTTAAACCTTTCAAGTGGACAATTATCGGAATTAAAATGTCCAACAAAATTATGCTTGACCAAATCAAAACCAATTTCAACATTTTCAGCCATTTCAAAATTAAGCAAATTTTATCAGTTTTTAACCCCTTTTAAAATCAACAGATTTAAATTAAAAATGAATTTTTGAATTAATAATGAATTAAAAATTCGAAAAATTCAATTGTTCTTGAAAAAATTCTGAAATTTGCAGTAGATGATATCCAAACACACACAAACACACTGGTAATTTTTGTTTTTCAAGAATCAAACCCAAACTCCTGGAATTTTAGATCTAAGAAACGAGTTTTAGAACACCAAACCCCAAAAACTCGACAAAATCGAGTTTACAACCACAGATAAACAAGATAGTAGTTAGAGATGATTCACAGATGATGATATCAGTGAGATTTGAGTGTAAATTTGGGCAGCAATTCGACTAGCCGTTGTGTGTATATGTAAGTATACTTGGTTTTTACACGCAAGTGGTCACAATGAACGAGTATTACCAAACTGATATTACCTAGACTATATATATATATATACAACACACAAGAATACTCGGTATTACCAAGGGCAAGAATTACCTTGGCTCAATATTACCAAACCTCTACAATTGTTCGGTATTACCAAGAAGCCGATTATTACCAACAACTAATATTACCAACAGTTTACTCTATATACAAAAGTGAACAATTCTCGGTATTACCAAGCTAATATAATTACCATGCAAACGATTATTGCCAAACCTGAATATTACCACTTATTCGGTATTACCAAGACTATTAATATCAAATAACCAAATATTACCAAAAGATAATTACAAAGAGTCTAATATTACCACGATCAATATTACCAACACAGATAATTACCAAAAACTGTACATTAATCAAAACAAGGCAGAATATTAATCCTAACAGAAAATATAGGTTGCCTTTAACACAGAGATAAAACATTTATAATAGAAGGTCAAACACTACAAACATTTCTAAATAACTATTTACAAAATGCATAATAAATTAATAATTCCATTTATTTTCTAATTAAATAACTTTCTGCTTAGAAAATTATTTAGAGAGAAAATACGATTTATTAAAATATTATAAATAGGCCAAAAGTAATCTAAAAATGATAAGATTTTCAACAAAAATAGATTTCTCATAAAATTTTAACTTGTAGAATTTGGAGAAAAATATTTTTAGAGAAAATTAGTCATTTCAAAGATACAGAAATATGGAGAAGTAAATATGATGAATCAGGCAAGATTAAACAAACAAGAAGAGCAAAAATTAGTTGATAAAATAATTTCACAAGCAATAATCAAACTGCTTATAAAATCATTAAAGAGCAAACCTCGGATATTAACTAGGTTAATTACTAGGACTGTTTAACATACCCAATTCACCAACTAACCGGGTGAATGTTGATTCATCAACAGACTTAGTAAAAATATCCGCTGTTTGTTCTTCTGTGGGCACAAAGTGCAACTCCACAGTACCATTCATGACATGCTCTCTAATAAAATGATACCTGATGTCAATGTGCTTGGTCCTCGTGTGCTGAACAGGATTGTTGGAGATTGCTATGGCACTTATATTGTCACACAAGATAGGAATCTTGTCTAGTACAAAGCCATAGTCCCTTAGCTGATTCCTAATCCACAAGATCTGAGCACAACAGCTTTCGGCAGCTATATACTCAGCTTCTGCCGTTGAGTTGGAAACTGTTTGTTGTTTCTTGCTATACCAGGAAACCAATCTTCCACCTAGGAATTGACAACTCCCAGATGTACTCTTCCTATCTACAACACTTCCTGCATAATCTGAATCTGTATATCCAACAAGGTTAAAACCAGCATCTTTAGGGTACCAGATACCTAGATTAGGTGTACCCTTAAGATACCTGAAGATTCGTTTAACAGCAACGAGATGCACATCTCTAGGATCCGCTTGGAACCTTGCACATAAGCATGTAGCATACATAATATCCGGTCTACTTGCAGTGAGGTAAAGTAATGAACCAATCATACCTCTGTAGCTTGTGATATCTACCTTAGCAGATTTTTCATAAACACCAAGCTTGATAGCTGTAGATGATGGTGTCCTTGCTGAAGAAGCATCCTCCATTTGATATTTCTTGAGGAGCTCTTTGACATACTTGGATTGACAAATAAATATTCCATCTGCCCTTTGACTTACTTGTAATCCAAGAAAGAACTTCAGCTCACCCATCAGGCTCATTTCAAACTTACCCTGCATTAGCTTAGCAAATTTCTTGCAGAGATTTTCATTAGTAGACCCAAATATTATATCGTCCACATAGACTTGGACTAATAAAGTATCATTTTTATGCTTTTTAGTAAAAAGAGTCTTGTCTATGACACCTCTGACAAAACCATTTTCAAGTAAGAATTCAGATAGAGTGTCATACCATTTTCTTGGAGCTTGCTTAAGACCATAGATAGCCTTGAAAAGATAGTAGACATAGTCCAGCAGTTCTTGATCTTCAAAACCAGGAGGCTGTTATACAAATACTTCTTCATCCAGCTTACCATTCAGAAAGGCACTCTTGACATCCATTTGATAAACCTTGATGTTAGAGAAAGCTGCGAATGCCAAGAATATCCTTATGGCCTCAAGTCTTGCCACTGGTGCATAGGTTTCAACGTAGTCTATACCCTCAGCTTGAGAGTACCCTTGTGCCACCAGTCTTGCTTTGTTTCTAGTAACAATGCCATCATCATCCAGTTTGTTTCTGAATACCCATCTAGTACCAACAACTTTCTTGTTTTCAGGCCTGGGTACCAGCTTCCATACTCCTTGTTGCTTGAACTGATTGAGTTCATCTTGCATAGCAATCACCCAATCTGGATCACTAAGAGCTTCCTCAGTTTTCTTAGGTTCAATCTCAGAAAGAAATCCTGAATAATTACATTGATTCTGAGTAGCCCTTCTAGTCCTTACTCCTGCTTCTGGATCACCAATGATTAACTCAAAATGATGATCTCTATTCCAAACAGATTGTTTGGGTAGATTAGACCTTGATGATTCTCCTTGTTCTCTGGTAGGATGTTGAGTATGACTAGAGGATCCTTCATTCTCTCCCCCTGAATTGTTGCCAGGTTGACTTGATGATGGTTCATGAGTATCAGTGGTATCTCCAGTATTATCATTGTTTCCACCACCATTACCATGATCATCATCATTATTATCATTATTGTCACCAGCATCAATTTCAGGTTCTTGATCATCATCTGAATCTGGATCTTGCATGTATTTTAAAATTAACTTTTCAGATGGATCTTCTGTTTGGATACTTGGGAGCATAGCGTCATCAAATGTTACATTGACGCTTTCCATCACTTTCTATTGACCAATCAAGTACACCCTATAAGCCCTTCTTGAGTACCCAACAAAAATTGCTTCGTCTGCCTTGGCTTCGAACTTGCCACGATGATCATCACCATCCATAAGTACAAAGCATTTAGAACCAAATACATGAAAGTATTTGAGTGTTGGTTGTTTATCAAACATAGCCTCATAAGGTGTCTTCATCAAGTCTTTGTTGATTAGAGTTCGATTCTAGGTATAACAGGCAGTGTTGACAGCTTTAACCCAGAAATACATAGGAAGTTTTGATTCGCTCAACATAGTACGAGCTGCTTCAATCAAAGTTCGATTCTTCCTTTCTACTACTCCGTTTTGCTGAGGAGTTCTTGGTGCTGAGAATTGTCTTGTTATCCCTTTCTCAGTGCAAAAGTCATTAAGAATTGCATTCTTAAATTCTGTTCCATTATCTGACCTTATTGCTCTGACTGTAAGTTTGGAATCTACCTCTATCAGCTTGATGTGATCAATCACTAGTTGTGGTGTTTCATCCTTTGAACCAAGGAACAAAACCCAAGTATATTTTAAGTAGTCATCAACTATCACTAAAGCAAATCTTTTTCTTGACATGGACATCACATTAACTGGTCCAAACAAATCCATGTGTAGCAATTGTAAGGGCTCAGTTATTGCTGATGTGTCAGTGCTTTTGTGTGTTGCTCTCTTTGACTTTCCTTTCTGACAAGCCTCACATAGACCTTCTTGAACAAATTCCATCTGAGGTAGACCTCTCACTAATTCCCCTTTGACTAAGGAATTCATTGTCTTGAAGTTCAAGTGAGATAGTCTCTTGTGCCACAGCCAACTCTCATCTGTAGATGCTTTAGAATAGAAACAATTAAGATCTGCATTGCTTCCGGAGCTCATGTCAGCTATGTACAAGTTGCCTTTTCTTACTCCATGTAGAGTAGGAAATTCTTCTTTCTTGTGTGAGATCAGGCACTTCTTTTTATCAAATAATACTTGATAACCTTTGTCACGGAATAGATTGATACTAAGAAGATTATGTTCAAGTCCCATCACACAAGACACTTCATCAATGATAACATTTCCACTAACCAATCTGCCATATCCATCAGTTATACCCTTGCTATTATCTCCAAAGGTAACCACTGGGTCGGCCTTCTCAACCACATCTGTCAGCAGGGCTCTTTCTCCGGTCATATGCCTTGAACAACCACTATCCAGAACCCACACGACTCGATCACCCTGTTTCACACCCTGCAATGACAAATGGATTAAACCTTCTTCGGAACCCAAACTTGGTTGGGTCCAGAATACTTGAAAAACTGACCTTTGTCAGGCAAAACAACATTCTTGATTTTAACAACACCATCATCCACTGGAACTGGACATTTCACCTTATAAACAACTTTAACCACTTTAGGTTTTAGCTTAGGTGCCCATGTCTCCATCCTTCCCTTAGGAGGACTAAAGTTCCTAGAACTAGGACTAGATCCCTTAGGGGAGCTAGAAGTCCTTGAACTAGGACTAGATCCCTTAGGGGAGCTAGAAGTCCTTGAACTAGGGGTAGGTGGTGTAGCAGTCCTGGATCTAACATGCTTTCTATTATTCATGAAATTTCTTGGAGTATTTGAATTATCATTAGCATGCATATTAAAGAAATATGCAGACATAACCTTAAAGGCACATTTCATACAATTCAAAATACCACAAGATTTATGCTTAGCAGAATAAGCAGGCATGGCATGCATGTTAGGCATGTTCTTGCAATTATCCATATCACCATTACCTAATCCAGTTGAACAAGAACTAGTTGACTCATCAACTCTAACTGGTCTATTAGGCACTACAGTTTTAGCTCTAACATGCTTGGGTGATGTGTTCATCTTAGCTTTACCTTTATCAACAATTTTAACATTATCAAGGACTATGCCATTAGCAATGTCCTCATTTCTCAACTCTTCATTAATGACCAGAGTAGTCAGATTAAGAGGTTCTGCAATTGACTTCTTGAAGAGTGGATCTACAACATCCTTAAGCACATGTGGTATACCCCTATCTTTAGCACTGACAGGGTTAGGGGTATTTATGCCTAACATTCCAACAACCTCGTTGTAGCCAAACCCTATTCCTACGGTTCGCTCTACAGCTTGATTGTTGAAAAACTCTTTAGAAGTTTTAACAGAATTAAAACAAGCACCAACTTTGGTTTCAAGTTCAGCAATTTTAGTAAGTTGTTTAGAAGCTACTTCAAGAATAGATTTCTCTCTTCTATTAAGGCGTTCTATTTCTTCTTTTTGCTTAGCTTGATTATCATGCACCTTCTTCAATTCTAACACTTCATTTTGAAGATTAGTGTTTTCAAGAGTTAATCTAGCAGCTGTGTTTTGTGCATTAACCAAAGAATTACCTAACTGACGAATCAACTCTGAGTCAGTAAGTTTTACCTGAGATGTAGAAGCAGTGTTCATGTCAGTGTTTGCCATTAATGCAAGATTAACAAATTCATCATCTTCACTGTCTGTATCATCCCAGCTTTTACTAGCAGCCACATAGGCTTTTCCCACCTTCTTCTTCTCAGAAGCATAATCTTTCTTCTGTGCTTGTACTGGTTTCTGACACTCATTGGCAAAGTGTCCAAGTTCATTACAGTTGAAACATCTGATTTTTCTTCTATCAACCATCCCAGTTTTATAGCCCCCACTGCTACTAGAGGATGAAGAACCTCCTCTCTGGAACCTACTGTTAGCCTTGAACTTGAACTTTCGATTTCTCCTGAATCTGAAATTGCCAAATTGTCTTACCATGAGTGCCATGGACTCATCCTCCAGCTGATCCAATTCTTCAAGTGAATAGAAATCACTTCCATCTTGACTAGCTGCTGTCTGACCATGTTCCACTTCAGTCTCCTCCTTGATAGAGCTGTAAGGTCGAACAACCTTAGCTTCCATTTCCTCAGGTGCCTCAACCACTAGAGCACTCTACCCTTGCCAAGAATCTCTCTCTGTTGAATCTGCTCCAATTCATAAGTCTTTAGAACACCAGAGAGCCTTTCAAGAGAAATTTGATTCATGTCTCTGGATTCTCTAATAGCTGTCACCCTGTGTTCTAGATGAGTGGGCATAGTCAGCAAGAACTTCCTGTTGATCTCTTTCTGTGTATAATTCTTGCCATGCATTAGCAAGTTGTTGATTATCTTGTTGTACCTCTCAAACACTTCCTGAATGCCTTCATTAGGGCCAGCTCTGAAGTGTTCATATTCAGAGGTTAGGATCTCCAGTCTGTTCTCCCTAACTTCATCTGTTCCTTCATTTATGGTCTCAATAGTTTCCCACATGTGTTTGGCAGTTTTACAATTCATAACATGGCTAAACATCAAACCATCCAGGGAATCTATTAAAATAAGTCTCAGATTTTTATCCAGTGCTGCATCCTCCTTTTCTTCAGGTGTATACAGAGTAGGGTCTTTTTCATGGGATCTAGCAGGCACCATTACTACCCCATCAGTAATGACTTCTGGTTCAATAACCCAAGGAATTGTGGGCCCCTTTTTCAAGGTGGACATATATTTAGGGTTTGTAACATCCAAGAATAACAACATCTTATTCTTCCACATGTCATAATTTTCCTTGTCAAAGATAGGAATTTTTACAATAGCTTTAGAAGTCATGATGAATTTTTAAGTGAGTTAAAAATTCGAGCTTGATTTTTAATTGAGTACGAATAGGATCTTGATTTGTATATCAATCAAACGGCTCGGATACCAATTGTTAGGTCCGTTAAGATTGTAGAAGGGGGGGTTGAATACAATCTATACCTTTTTATCAAAAATTTGTCGTTTAAATAAAATTAAGATTTGACAAATTAGTGCGGAATTGAATGAAACAAAATTCAAGTAAAATATACGGATATATTAAACTTGTAGGTTGTTACAAAATCAGTACAGATTGAAATCAAGTTTGTTTATAACAAATTAGAAAATTCGACATGAACTTTTCTATATTTGTTAATAAATCAAACACTAGGAAAATAAATTCGCTAGATCAAACTACCTAGGAAAATTAATTTGCTAGTAGTACAATAGTCTCAAGTAATCAAGTTCTAGCGGATAGAATATTACAAATAAGTAGAACAAGATTTTCTGTGAATTTAATTGAGGCTGACAGTTGAGAGAGTTTAATGTCGAGAGCTACTGTCTTTAATTTCCGTGTGTATGTTGTTTTGTTGTAATATGTCTGACCCTTCTGTATTGTAATGATATTTATACAAAATATCCATTTCATTTGACACGTGGGGCGGCTGTTGCTTCACTATGACAAAAACAGATTTCTCTATGACAATTTTGAGCTCGGTATGACAACTTCAGAATCTTGGTAGTACAACAGCTTCTATGACAACTTTCATGTTCGGTATTACAACTTCATCATGACAACTTTCATTCTGTAATACAAACAGCTTTGTATGATAACTTTCCTTCGGTAATACAAACAGCTTTGTATGACAACTTCCACGAGTTCGGTATTACAACTTCACTATGACAACTTCACCATGACAAACAGGAAGCTCGGTAATACAACTTCTCCATGACAACACAAAGCTTGGTAATACAAACAGTTGCTAGGACAAGTTTTCTTTTGGTAATACAAAACAACTATGACAACTGGGTTATTACAGTCTCCCCTCCTTAAAAGGATTCCGTCCCGGAATCAGCTTGAAAACAAATGGGGGTACTTTTCTAGCATAGCACTTTCTAGTTCCCAAGTTGATTCTTCCACATTATGGTTTTGCCACAAAACTCTGACTAGCTTGATGACCTTGTTCCGGAGCACTTGTTCTTTATGATCTATGATTTCCACAGGTTGCTCCACATAGGTTAGGTCTGGTTGCATGTCTACTTGCTCATATTCCACTATGTGCTTAGCATCCGGGTTGTATTTCCTTAACATGGAAACATGAAACACATTGTGCACTTGTTGCAGGTTCGGGGGTAATGCTAGCTCATATGCTAACCTCCCAATGCATCTTAAGATCTCAAACGGTCCAATATATCTAGGACTCAGCTTCCCTTTCTTTCCAAACCTCATCAAACCTTTCCAAGGAGATACCTTCAAGAACACTAGGTCTCCCACTTCATATTCTTTCCCTTTTCGAGCCAAATTAGCATATTTCTTTTGTCGATCTTGGGCTGCCACCTGCCGTCCTCTGATCAGATCTACTACTTCCTTAGTCCTCTGGACCACTTCGGGTCCGAGCATTTTTTGCTCTCCAACTTCATCCCAATACAAGGGAGATCGACATCTTCTTCCATAAAGGGCCTCGTACGGCGGCATCCCTATGCTTGCATGAAAGCTATTGTTGTAGGAAAACTCAATCAGTGGCAAGTGATCATCCCAATTCCCTTTAAAGTCTATGGCACAGACTCTCAACATATCTTCTAGTGTTTGGATGGTCCTTTCACTTTGCCCGTCTGTTTGTGGGTGATAAGCAGTACTCATGTTCAGCCTGGTTCCTACACATTCTTGAAAGCTCCTCCAAAATCTGGAGTTAAATCTAGAATCTCGGTCGGATACTATGGCGACTGGGACTCCATGTCGCACCACTATCTCTTTCAGGTAGATATCCGCTAGTCTGTCGATAGTGTACCTTTCATTAATCGAAAGAAAGTGAGCTGACTTGGTTAGTCTGTCTATGATCACCCATATGGTGTCATGATTGGCTTGGGTCCTTGGCAATCCTACTACGAAATCCATGGCTAAGTGTTCCCATTTCCATTCGGGAATCTTTAGCGATTGTAAAAGTCCACTGGGCCTTTGGTGTTCCGCTTTCACTCGTTGGCAGGTCAGCCATCTGCTTACCCACTCTGCTACGTCCTTTTTCATGTTAGGCCACCAGTAGTACTCTTTCAAATCTCCATACATCTTGGTGCTTCCTGGGTGAATTGAGTACCTTGAACTGTGGCTTTCGCGTAGAATCTCATCTTTTAGTTCTCGAACATTCAGAACCCAAATCCGGTAGGTATGCCTCATTATCCCTTTATCATCTCTGACAGTGTGGATCTCTTCCCTTGTCATTGACTGTCTGTCTTCATTCATCATTCTTTCTTGACAGCTTCTGATCTTTTCTAACAACTCTGGTTGCATCGAAATCTCAAACAGCTTTTCGGTACCGTCTCCGGTTACCTTCACTTCTATTTCCATCTTTTCAAATTCTCTAATCAGCTCTTCTGAAGATGTTAACATCTTCAATTTATCTTTCCTACTAAGGGCATCAGCCACCACATTGGCCTTCCCTGGGTGATAAAGAATCTCACAGTCATAATCCTTGATTAGTTCTAACCATCTTCTCTGGCGCATGTTAAGCTCCTTTTGGGTAAAAATGTACTTGAGGCTCTTATGGTCAGTGTAAATCTCGCACTTCTCTCCATACAAGTAGTGCCTCCAAATCTTTAGAGCGAAAACTATGGCTGCCAGTTCTAGATCATGAGTGGGATATCGAATCTCATATTCCTTCAGTTGCCTTGACGCATACACGATTACCTTACCGTGCTGCATAAGCACGCACCCTAATCCCTTATGCGAAGCATCACTGTAAATCACAAAATCTCCTTTTCCATTAGGCAACGCCAATACTGGTGCCGTTACCAACTTCTTCTTTAGTTCTTGGAAACTACTCTCACATTTTTTAGTCCATTCAAATTTCTCAGTTTTGCGGGTAAGTCGAGTCAACGGGACTGCGATTTTCGCAAAGTCTTGAACAAATCTTCTATAATATCCCGCCAATCCTATGAAACTCCTTACCTCTGTTGGTGTGGTTGGCCTTTCCCAGTTTGAAACTGCCTCTATTTTGGAGGGGTCAACCAACACTCCTTCACGGTTGATCACATGTCCTAAGAACTGAACCTCATTCTGCCAGAATTCACATTTAGAGAATTTGGCATACAATTGCTCCTTTCTGAGTATCCCTAGGGCAATCCTTAAATGCTCTGCATGTTCTTCCTCTGTCTTTGAGTAGATAAGAATATCATCAATGAAAACTATCACAAACTTGTCCAAATGCTCCTTGAACACTCTATTCATTAAATCCATGAAAGCTGCGGGGGCATTGGTCAATCCAAACAACATCACCAAGAACTCATAATGTCCATATCTGGTACGGAATGCAGTCTTTGGGATATCTTCGGGTTTAATCTTCAGTTGGTGATATCCGGTTCTCAGGTCAATCTTAGAGAAATACACAGCATCCTTTAGCTGGTCAAACAAATCATCTATTCTGGGTAATGGGTACTTATTCTTTATGGTTAGTTTGTTCATCTCTCGATAGTCGATGCATAACCTCATACTCCCATCTTTCTTCTTAACAAACAACACTGGTGCCCCCCATGGCGACACACTGGGTCTTATCATACCCTTCTCTAACAGCTCTTGTAACTGGGTAGCTAACTCTTTCATTTTTAATGGGACTAACCGGTACGGGGCCTTCGAAATTGGCGCCGTCCCCGGGGCTAACTCAATAGCAAACTCAATTACCCTATCGGGTGGTAATCCTGGAAGATCTTGTGGAAACACATCCTCGAACTCATTAACTACCGAAATATCTTGCAAATTGGGCACCTCTCTCTGGGTGTCTACAATGTAAGCTAAGTAAGCTTCGTTTCCTTTACGTAGCAATCTCTTGGTTTGGGCCATGGTTAGAAATTTCTGTGTCTATCGTATCCCTTTAAACACTATTTTCTTCTTTTCTGGTGCGTTCAACTTAACCTTCTTCCCTTTGCAATCTATCTGAGCATTATTACTAGACAACCAATACATTCCCAAAATAACATCAAACTCCCCTAGTTTAAAAGGAATCAGATCGACCCAAAAAGGTTGATCTCCTATTTTTAATTCGCAATTGGGGTGAATCTGATTAACTGTGACTATTTCATGGTTGGCTATTTCTACTTGTAAGAAATCCCTCAGTGGTTGAGCTTTAAGATTCAATTTATGTGCAAAATCCCTCGATATAAAAGACTTAGTCGCTCTAGAATCAAATAAAACATTTTCACTAACGGAATTAAGAGAAAGGGTACCTGCTATCACATCCGTGTTCCTCACGGCATCCTGTACTGTCATGTTAAAAGTTCTAGCAGTTGGTGGCTTGTTGGAGGCAGCTCTGCTTGCCCCTGATACAGCTGGTTTGTTCATTGGGCAATCCTTCCTCATATGTCCCTGACGTCCACACTGGAAACAAGTGGTGCTATTGTTGGCACTAGGGATAGCCGTGGTACAAGAGGTGGCATAGTGGCCCACTCATCCACACTTAAAGCAGGTTAGCGGTTTTGGGTGGCACGTACCGGTATGTTTCCTTCCACAAGTTGCACAGGTTGGTAATGGGGGTCGAGATTGGTAGGAGTGAGACACTCCTGATGGCTTGGCACTCTGGCTTACACTTGCACCCATAGGTCGCTTGAACCCCACATTCCTTCCAGGTAGGGAGGTTGCTCCTTTGTTAAACTTATTTGGGAAGTTCCCTCCTGCGAAACCTCCACCCACACTTGCAGCTTTCCTTTTGATCCCCTTTTCTCTCTCTCCTTATGCATCTGATCACTTCCTGCTTCCACAATTGAAGCTTTCTGCACCAGGGTGGCATAGTCCGTAATCTCAAGGACTGCCACACGGTTCTGAATCCACTGCTTCAGTCCCGGTTGAAACCTTCTTGCTTTCTTCTCCTCAGTACTCACAAACTCTAGCACAAACCTTGATAGCTCGGTAAATTTGGCCTCATAATCGGCCACTGATAAGTTGTTCTGCTTCAACTCTAAAAACTTGAGCTCCATTTGAGTCTCCATAAACCTGGGGAAGTATTTTTCCAGAAATAGTTGTTTGAACCTTGCCCAGGTTATTATGGCATCTGTCTCCATGTTTTTCTTGGCCTCCCACCAGTAGTTGGCCTCTCCTTTCAGTAGGTAAGTGGCAAAGACAGTCTTCTGTGCCTCATCAATACTCAGAATTTCAAAGGACTTTTCCATTTCCTTTATCCAGGTTAGTCCCACCAAGATGAATTTGATGCAACGAGAAAAGCATGTCAATACCGCTACTCGTAGTTTAATCAAAACTCTTTATGGTTCGGGAATTCGTAATTGTCAAGTCATGAATGTGATCGGTAATATTCATGGAGGTAATGACAAAGTAGGGTTCAGTAGTCAACATGCTAGGAATGTGATTCGGGATGAGAGGAAAAAAAGGTTTGAAAAATGCGATGTTCAAGCCGCATTAGACTTGTTACATAGATTTGATGAAGAAAGTGGTTCTAAATTTTTTATTAGAACAGAAGTTGATGAAAAACAACGTTTGAAAAGTCTTGTGTGGGTTGATCCTAGATGTTTAATGGCCTACCAAAATTTTGGTGATGTTGTGGCATTTGACACGACATATCGGACAAATAGATATGCCATGCCATTTGTGCCTTTTACCGGCGTTAACCATCATTACCAATCAGTGATATTTGGTTTTGCGCTAATGCGGGATGAACACACCACGACTTTTGAGTGGATTCTGAGTACTTGGCTCGAAGCTGTGGGGAATAAGCATCCAAGGACTATAATTACCGATCAAGATCAAGCCATGGCAAACGCTATTGCAAGTGTACTCCCAAATTCTACCCATTTGTTGTGTTCCTGGCACATTAGTAACAAATTTCCGGAAAAACTAGCACATTATTATTCCACCTTTCCGGACTTCAAAGTGGACTTTAACCATTGTATTTATAACTCGTTGACCGAAGATGATTTTGAGGCTAGATGGGAATCCTTGGTCGAGAAGTATGAGTTACAAGAAAATAAATGGTTACAGGGGTTATATCAGTTGAAGGACAAATGGATCATTGCATATACTAGGAACACCTTTTCAGCGGGTCAAAATACTACTTCGAGGAGTGAGGGCATGAATTCTTTCTTCGATAGTTATGTGAGTTCCGCCACGGGGTTGAGAGAATTCATTGAAAATGCTCAAAAGGCATTGGCAAGGCAATTTGTACGGGAGAAGGAGGAAGATTATGTCACATGTACTTTAAAGCGTCCTATGAAAATGCATACCGCGTTGGAGATTCATGGTTCTAAAATTTATACCAAGGAGATGTTTAGAAGATTTCAAGGTGAATTGGTTGAATCTTTCCAGTACTTTGTTATGAAAGACAAAAAGACTTGTGAAGAAGGGGAGAATGAAGGGGACGGAAATACCTATTATAGTTTATATAGGCAAAATTTGGGACCAACATCAAAACTAAATTATGTTTCATTCAACAAAGAAGCTTTGACGGGGATGTGTATGTGTAGAATGGTAGAACATGTAGGGATACCGTGTCGACACATCTTGGCCGTTTTGAATAAAAGATGAATTCCCAAGATTCCCGACCATTTCATACTTCGACGGTGGACTATGCATGCTAATAGAGTGAACGGTTTGTTGCCCTATGAGTTGAACATCGGGTCATCTCATGAGATGACCCCCACCGATAGATTTAATAGCATGACAATGCTCACGATGAGTTTCTGTCATAGTAGCATGGCATCTAAGGAACGATATGACTATGCCGTCGAGGTCATGAATCGAGAAATAGCAATTCTCGAAAGCATGGGGGTTGACGGAGTTGAATGTCATGAAAGCAATGTGAATTCTCATGGTGCAACAGAAGATGGTGAACCAATTTTTGATCCTATTGTGTCTCAAACGAAAGGGAGGAAAAAAGCCGTCCGTTTTAAAAGTCCCGTAGAATCCCATGGTAAAGGGAAGGCCAAAAGAAAGTGCACACATTGTAACTTTAAAGGACATGACAAAAGAAATTGTCCTCAAAGACTAGAAGCTTTAAATGCTCAAATTGCGCAAGATGCTCTAAATACTCCATTGTAATTGCTATAAATCTCTACTTTTCCATTTTTTTCCTTTACATTATGGGTCCGTTTGGGAAAACTTATTTTTCAGAAATAAGTTACTTATTCTGGAAAAAAGTTAGGAAATATGTACTTTTTTTTGAAATAAGTAACTTATTTTTGCAAGATTACGAATATTAAAATCCCCATACACATTTTTCTCTAAAAAAAAGTATGTAAATACGAAATTTTTTCCGAAATAAGTAACTTATAAGTTCGTTTTAAGGTTTGCCAAACGGGCACTATGTCATTTTCACATTATCTAATAAAATCATTTTTATTGTCGTGTGTAGGTAACATGGATGGTGGTGATCTTTCGGATGTTTCGCATGTTAGTGATTCACTCTCGCCTTCCGAAGACAGTGAGTCATACATTAGTGACATATCGGACAATGCGGCGGATGAAATATGTCGCAATTTACCACCATACTATGACATAATGGAGTTTAATGACCCCCTTGAGCCCCCACCGATTGTTCAAGAGGAGGATGATGAGTTGTATCCTCCGGAGGTACAAGCTTTTAGGTCAAAGAATTGGATTGAAGCATGCCGCTGGATGGACACCGAAGAAATGAGGGAGAGGATAGCGTATAATTTGGAACCCTACTTTCATCCATTCTTGAACTTGGGCAAGGACACGGAAGGCAAGTGGAGGATATCCGAGTGGGATGGTGATTTGTGGGAGGATCCGGACAAGATTAGTGGCATTTATGAATTGAGGCCTCGAGAAGGTTGTACACGCGATCAGAACAGGTCCAATGAATCTCACATGGACATAGGCCCTGTCCTTCGTAGGGAAGAGCACATCACCAAATACAAATAGCAAGTATGCCTGTGTATGTAGAAGAGTCGCCTGGGCATTATCTTTCTCCGGCTTTTGCCTACCATACCTCTCAAACAACCACGACAACTTGATATGACCTCTGAACAAGGCACTTTCCACCTCTTCACCCGTCAAAGGCTCAAACCAGTTACGAACAAAGAACTCTCTCCGGTTCTCTATCAGCCCACATGTCACAGCCTCACCAACAACCGGCAATCCTAAGATATAACCAACATCCTCCAAGGTAACTGTCATCTCCCCCTGCCTCATGAAGAATGAAGAAAGTGTTTGTCTCAGGCCTCCAACGCTCAATCAATGCAGAAATGAGCCTCGTATCATTACCCAACACAACATGGGGGTTGGCAAAAATCCCGAACCCAATCATATGTAAAAGCTCCCTCTGTGATCTTCTTAACTTCCAGTCTCGCATCGCCCGATTACCACATATGCAATCTAACTCCTCTCTGCCACTACCATCCCACACATCCTCGCTAACGTGATACCGATTATCCCAAATAATGTTCGTTCTACTAGGGCCCGGCAAAACATCACTGAAATCTTCCATATCTGCCAATTACATAAAGAAAAAAAGTTCAAAATATATTCTACAATATTATCTAAATTTTAAACCAACTAAAATAATAACCGCATTTCAACATTACATCCACATTTCGAATCCACATTTCGAATTTTCAACAAATTTCAACAAATTTCAACATTACATCCACTTTTCGAATCCACATTTCGAATTTTCAACAAATTAAATCCACATTTCGAATTAAAACTAATAAATTTATCTAAAAACTAACCAACCCTAATTTAAAATCCACATTTTTTATTTTTAACAAATTAAATTAATTACTCATAAATTCATAATCATGAATCAAACATACAAAATCCCTCCAACTAAATCCCTATACATCCACAAAAAATCAACTCTATAATTCCACAAAATAACAAAATCGACTCTATAAATCCACAAAAAATCCCTCTAAATTCAACCAACAATCCTCAATTCGAATTATAACAGTTAAACACACAATCTCATGCATCAAACATACAAAATCGCCTCTAAAATTAATATTACACATATATTCGAGACTATACACACGAACCAAGCACAAAGTAGAGGAAGAATGCACACAAACACCTGATTAAAGATGAAGAAATCCAAGTTCGCCTATCACTGCCTATACTGCCTCCGTCGCCACAAAATCGCCAGAGAATCAGTTGTTGTTTGTGGTTTGTGTGTTTCTGAAACTGCTACTGTCGAAAGGAAAAACAAAACAACAGGACCGTACCGCAGAAACTTTCTGCGGTACGAGAGGCAGGGGCATTTTCGTAATTAGCCCGTACCGCAGAAAGTTTCTGCGATACGGTTTTGAATTTTTTTAGCCCCCAGCCGTTGGATGGTTGATCCAACGGCTTAGAAGCCTGTTGTTGGTGAACAGTTATTTGGCAACTGTTTGCCAGGGAACAGCTCCCTAAAGTTTATCATGTGTCGTCCCAAATCTTGTAATCTACTTGTAAGTTTACTTGATGCCTTCAATATGATTAAACTTAGACATAACTTCTAAAATATTTAGATTTAATTGCAGTAAGATCGTCCGAAGTATTATTTTTTTGTAGAAAAATGATCGAAGTAAAGCACCCGATTCATTCTGTTTTATCTGGCCTGACAAACATTAAAAATGTCATATTTAGCAAAAAAAAAAACATTAAAAATGTCAAAACTTTTTCAATTGTTGTGTTTATACAACCTATTCTATGTATATATAATTATATATATCCCCAAATTCGTTTGGAGAATTGGAGCAAACCCAAAAGAAATTTTAATTTGATGGATTACGGAAAGTAAACATAATTTTGGATTGGATTTATGGGCCTTTAAGAGTGAAAAGAGAAATGAATCAATGAGAAGAAATGGTGAGCTCAGGAAAGAAAAACATAAGTAGAGAAGATGGGTATGCATTAATTGTGTATATTATTACTAGCATTATACCCGTGCGATGCACCGGAAGTTTTATTAAAATTATTTTTGAGTTTTTTATATTAAATTATATTAATTTTTCTATATTTTGGAAAAATTATAAAATACTGTTTGTAAATTTCATTAAATCGATGATGTTTATATTATTGATATTAATCTTAATTATTTTAGTTATTATTATATTTTTGAATAAAACTTCTTATTTTATAATTTAAAAATCATTAAATTATATTTTTTATGTTTTTTCAATCAAAATTTTTATTATACAATATAATAATTAATTTTAGTTTTTTGGAAAAATCACAAAATAATATCTGCAAACCCCGTTAATAAATTTTATAATATAATGTACAATTTAACAATATTTTTAATATCTATTTAATATTATTTAGAAAATATAATGATTAATAATACTTATGAAATGACATTTTTGTCCCTAACGACCAAACCACCAAAACTCCCTTACACTAATTATATATAGGATATAATAGGTATATTACTTGTAGTTACTCCATAAGATTTTGAACATTTCTTATAGTTTATGGTGGTGTTTGGAAGTTAGAATTTTGAGAAAAAATGTAATCGTTTGTGTAAATAAGTAAAATGACTTATAAATACTTTATAAGTTGATTTATGAAAAGTTGAAAATGTTAAATTATTTCAGTTACTTATTTCAATTTTGCGTTTTGACTTCACAAAAAAATATATAATTCTTTTAAAAGATAAGGGGAGCTTATAGCTTATAAGTTCATAAGTACTTATCCGTAATCGTTTGTGTACGTAAATAAGTAAAATGACTTATAAGTACTTTATAAGTTGATTTTTGGAAAGTTGAAAATGCTAACTTATTTCAATTTTGCGTTTTGGCTTCACAAAAAAATATATAATTTTTTTAAAAGATAACTTATAGCACTTTATTATTATATTGTTAGTTTTTTATATAAAAATTTATAAATTACAAAAAAATAAATAAATAAAGTTGACTTATAATTTCTGATTTACCAAACACTCTACTAACTTATAAGTTCTGATTTACTTATCACTTATAATCAACTTTTTTACTTAAAGTAATAAGTTCTTTTTTTTGAGTTACCCCAAACGTCCCCTAGATGTTTGAGTCAAATTAGAGATTTGACCAAATGAACCTCTAATATTAGTGTTTGGTAATTAACGGATTGAAATAGTTTTTTGGACTCAAAAAACTAATTTTGAAAAAGCTGCTTGTGTAGTTAACATACAAAAAACTAGCTCAAACAACTAATTACCAAAAAGCTAACTCAAACAAAATTATCAAACAGTTTCATCCAGGGGTGTTCATCAAACCGCACAAACCGCAAAAACCGCCCGCACTGTACCACACCGCACCGTAAAGTGTGGTTTTTATTTTTTGTGGTGCGGTTGCAGTTTGAAATCTTGACAAACAGCACGGTGCGGTGCGGGTTGCGGCTTCGAATTTCAGTTACGCGGTTCAAACCGCACCGCACCGCAATATTTAATAAATTATATATATATATATATACATATATATAATATGTTTTTTATATATTTTATAATTCTATTAGCGGTCAATCCATATTAATACTAAAAAGCTAAATAGGTTAATACATCACGGTGAAATATTTATTACATTATACTAATTCATCATTTCTTTACTTTAATTTTATACAAAAATCTAGCTTAATTATTACAAATTTAATATTATAGATTACCAGCATGTTTTTACTTTTAATTATAAATTGATATGATTGGTTTAAAATTAACTAGATGAACAAGCAATATACATTAGATCCTTCAGATATGCTTTAATGTTCGAGGTATTATGTTAGTACGTTATAGGATTTTGAGGCACCAACTACAAAATAAAATAACAAAATGATATATAGGTGCAAATTACATAAAGACGAGTGAAGCAAATCAAATCACCGATAATTTAATTCACATTATCAAAAAAATTATTTAATTCATCTAATAATTAATATCATTAATTTTTAAATGTATAAACCGCACAAACCGCACCGCACCGCGTTTTTATGGTGCGGTTTTCGCGGTTTTTGTGTTACGTGGTGCGGTCGCGGTTTGGAAATTTGTTCAAACCGCATGCGCGGTTTGGTTTGCGGTTTCAAGAAAAAACCGCACCGTCCGCACCGCGAACACCCCTAGTTTCATCTAAAACAACTAACTCAATCCGCTAATCAAAATAGCTAACTCAATTCATTAATTAAAATAGCTAATTCAATCCGCTAACCGTTAATCGCTAATTACCAAACGGACCTATATGCGTTACAAATTTTACTGAAAGAGAAAAAGGTTATCTGTTCGCCTTATTAGAAGTTCCCCATTTGTTAAAATTAACAATTTGATTATTTGTAGTCAAACAGTGATGGGTAAGCTCATTGCATCCTCCTACTCAGCAAGATTCTAACATTTTTAATTGTTTTGTGGGTCTGAGCTTGGCAAGATTGAGGAAGATTTAACGAGAGAGGTGAGATGAATCGAGAGAGAAAGATGGATATAAATTTGTGTATATGTATATAAGCTGTTGTATATATGGAGAGTCGGGGTCGATATTTTTTGTAACACTAATTCTCCGTCATCTATAATCACTTTCTAGAGTGGTGAAGTTTTTGGGATCATTGTAATATTAGATTTTGGGAAATTATGAATGGTACCCCTCTGTTTTTGGCTTTTACGAATGGTAACACTACTTGTTTTTGACTTACAAACGGTACCACCGTGTATTTGTCTATCAACTAAAAGTAGCATTCTGTCATCCAAACGTTAACAAAACTTAAAAAAAGGCAATTACCAAAAGATAAACTGTCACAGCAGTGTAAAACTTCAAATTTCCTGGGTAAATAAAAACTGCCACATTGTGACAGTACCAAAATATAATCATTCACATGTATGATCAAAATAACTTATCCAGGAACATTTACCATAGTCTAGAACATGGTTTAAACCACAAAATAGGATAAAAACAGAGTACAAATCTAATTTTCTTGCTGAGACTGATAATCTGGGAAATGTGAGGTGTTGGCCTGGGATGACTGAGTACATGCTGCCTTTTCTGCCTTTGTTGCTTTAGTTTTTGCTGCCTTGGCTGCATAAGATTGGTCCCTCACTCTAGGATTTTTGATAACAATATTCTTCCCACTCTCCTTTATCTCATTCTTTTGCTGTGCTGTTAAACCACCCTTGCAGGTCCTGGAATTGTGTCCATAGGCTGTACATTTTTTGCACTGAACTGTCTTGGACCTTTTACCCTTTTGTTCCTCTCCCTCTTCTCTCTTCCTGTTCCTGCTAGGTCTTCCAATCCCCCTTTTCATGGTAGGTGGACTTATAGCAGGTAAACCCTCATAAACAGGCCATTGGTCTTTGTCAGGAACAGGGGAAATGCTATATCCATAGGTCTGTCTGTATGTTCTAACCATGTACCATGTACTAACCACCTTAATTGGATCTATTCTGGCATGAATCATAGCCCTAATGGCATGTCTACAAGGGATCCCAGAGATTTGCCAAGCTCCACAGGAACATATCTTATTATTCAATGACAAAGGGAATTGAGATTTAACTTCATGTATCTCATATTCCCCTGGTTTAGACATGTATGCCTTGCAGCTTATGATATCTTTGCCCACCTTTTTCACCAGCTTGGCAATTTTGGGGCACACATCATCATCCTTCCAATTCAGTGCTGCTTCTTGTCTAGTTGCCATCCTCACCATACACACTCTCCTTATTCCTGTTAATGTAATGTTACACAATTAAGAAAGTCATTCAAGTAATGTAATGTAAGACAACCATTCAAGTAAGAATTAGGTCTAGTGTACCTTCAAGTAAAGTCAAGACAGGTCTGCATCTGTCAATTCCCAAGGTAGAATTGAAACTCTCTACAAAATTTGAAGTATTTGCATCATTGCACACATTAGGGTCAAATTTATGCTTGCTCCAACCTGAAGGATCGCCTAATTTTCCAAACCACTCAAGTACTTTGTCACCTCCTTCTTTCTGTAGTCTCTCCATTGCCTTTCTGTAGGTGAACTGAGATGTAGCATTGCAAACTCTCCAGAATAGTATGTACATGAGAGGACCAGGGAATTGTTTCTTAAAATTACTACTCAAGTGTCTGCAACAATACCTCCTTTTTACAGTTGGCCAAACCTTCTCAATAGCAAGATCAATTCCCTAAGAATGGAATACACACATATATATATATTGTAAGAATGCAAGCAAGCATAAATTTGTAAGAATGCAATATTTTAAGTAAGAATTCATACCTTCTGTCTATCTGAAATTATAGTCCAGTCCTTTCTACTAGATTCCTTGATGATATTGTAGAGATTCCACAAGAAAAAAGACCAGTTGTCCTTATCCTCAACACTCACAATGGCATAAGCTAAAGGGAATATTTCATTATTCCCATCTAAAGCAACAGCTGACAGCAAGATGCCCCCATAATTCCCCTTCAAATGAGTCCCATCAATCCCTATTAAAGGTCTACAACCCCCCAGAAATCCCTTCCACATAGCAGCAAATGATATGAAGAATGTACTAAAAAGTAAAGTCCTAGGAATGCTTTCAGATTGTACATAAGAACAAAATGCCTTTGACTCTACATTAGTTTCACATATCACCCTAGCATATGCAGGCAACAAAGCATATGACTCATCATGCCCCCCAAAAATCTCATCAATGACATGTTTCTTGGTCAAATAAAGTGAAGCTTGCTTCAAGTAAACACCATACCTTTGAAATAGCAACTCATTTAGAGCCTTGCCTGGAATGTCAGGATTTGCTCTAATGTCCTCCATGAGCTTCCCAGCAGCCCACTTCACATTGCAGACTGGATTGTATGCTTCCAAACCCCTGCAAGTGTGCCTGTTTGGTTCAATTTTTTTGATGGCCCAAGTGATTCCATCAGGCAGCCTACTAGCATGTAACCTCCAGTTACACACCTCTGCAGAGCAAGTGCATCTGTATCTTCTGTTATCAGCAGCCATGACAGTTATAGCAAAGCCTTCTTGAATGCAAAAGTCCTTCAATACACTTTTGAAGTGCTGTTTATCCATAAATATCATCCACTCCCTTAACACTATCTTCCCAAAATCTTTGCTGTCATACATCTCTCCATTTTTGTACAATCTCTGATAATACTCATCATCATCATCCTGATCTAGGAAGTCATGCCACTTTTCAGGCTTCCACATGTCTTTTACTTTGGGCATTGAGCTGAAATTATCTTCATCATCAGACACAGGCACATAATCAGGTAAATCTTCACTGTCACTATCATCAAATTCCACCTGTCTTTTCACATTCTTGACTCTGTCACTTGGTTCCCCCAACTCATATATTTCTGCATTCTGTGTGGCATTCCCTTCCTCTACTTCTGAATTTCCTTGTTTTTCAGAACAACTATACAGCAACCCCTTCCTTTTGGCTGTGGTCTTTGGGATTTTTCTGCTGAATAAACCCTGGTCTGGAATTGTTATGGTTGACTCAGTTTGAGAAGGGTTTGTTGCAGCAATAAATCTGGGACTCCTCCTAACAGTTAAGGATTTGAAAGCTGTTTGTGGTGAAATGGGTGCTGGTAGGGTGCTTTTCATCACTGCCTTTTTGTTTGGTTTTTTGGCTGGCTTTTTTCTTTCTTTCCCCTGGTTTTAGCAGGCTCAGTGTCAGAAAGAGCCTCATTTTCTACCAACTCATCACCCACATTCCCTTCATTTTCTACCAACTCATCACCCACATTCCCTTCATTTTCTACCACCTCATCACCTACATTATCTACTTTACCTGTTATCTCATCACCCCCATTCCCTTTATTTTCACCACCCCCCTTGTCAGCTTCAGCCCTCCGCCTAAAGTTCAACACTGTCTTGTACAATTCATTAGGACTAAGAGCAGTCCCAATCCATATAAATATCACTTCCTAGTGAGATAATCTGTCAAACATCTTCATAAGATCACTATCCTTTACAAGCTTGTGATGCTCCATCTCATAAGAATAACCAAAAGTGGGATAGTGGTAATTCATCTTCGTCTTAATACCCAGCTCCTTAACTTCATCTTCAAACGTTACAATAAGATCTAACAAACTAATCTTATCAACATCAACCCTAATATTAACTTCCTCACCTCTCCAAACAAATCTTAAAACCTTAAAATTATCACCCATTTCTGCAAAAAATAGAACTAATTTACATACATATTAAGAACAAAACGATTTTTCGTATACACATATATATTGTAAAAGGCAATACATAATCCAAATTCACTATCGAATAGAGATGAATACAGATGAATATGTTAATACATACCTGTTTTGAAGGAGAACAACGGGCGAAGATGATGGTTTCGATCGATCGGAAGGAGAATCGTCGGTCGCCTGTCACTCAAAGCCTCTCTCAAACCCTCGACCCGTAATGACCCGTAAGACCCGTTAATATGTTTTTCTGAAATACTTATCTAATATCATTTAGTAATAATATGTATTTAGAGTGTATTTTATTTTTTTAATTAAAGTAAAATACGTGTTTATTCTGGATTTGGTAACGTTTTAACTAACGGAGTGACTGTTTTAATTAACGTTTAATTCCACGGTGGTACCGTTTGTAAGTCAAAAACAAGTAGTGGTACCATTCGTAAAAGCCAAAAACAGAGGGGTACCATTCATAATTTCCCTTAGATTTTTGATTATCAGCATCTTTTGACGTTTTTACCCTTCAAATATAACGTCCGTCAAGATCAAATAACAGATCGAACCCTTCAAATATAACGTCCATCAAGATCAAATAACAGAAAGCAATCGGACGCTTAAAAAAAAAATTGTTCAATCACTCAACCGCTAGTTTTTGTACATGAGCTATTATTCTGAAAAAAATAATGAATCAAACCATTTTAGTGAGAATGTTTCATATCTGTATGTTACGTTCTGTTTGTTAAGTGATATGCTAATTAAGTTGCTCAACATTTGGTTTAAGTCTCTTGATTGTTCCGTTGATTGCATTGATGATGTAATGTTGCTTGATTTTTAAAGAAAATGTTGATTTTTTTGCAAAAAAAAAAAATCAAACATTTACTAAAATTCTAACATTGCAGGTGCCAGGCCAAAATGTGGCCTCATTCTTAAACAAAAATTGGTCAAAACAAAAGTAGTAATGAAAAGATGATGGTGTAATCTGTTGAGCTTGTTCTAGGAATCAGAAATTAAAGTTGTGATAATAATGATGCAATCAATCACCAGATCTATCTCCGTGTGGCTGTGCGTGCGTGCACAAATAATGCTCCCCTGGGTAAAGCAGAAGGAAAAAGATACTACTAGTACCAAATTCTAGCAATAAAGGTAGCTGGAAATAAAAGATGACAAGTGAATCACATGAATGGGTTATCGCTGTCCATAAAATTGTTAAATCTTTTTGTTCCCCCCACCTATATGCGTTATAGACTACCATTATTATTATTTCTAGTGAATTGTAGTAATCTTTAGATTTGGAATTTGTGAGCAGTTACAAATTGCAGCAGGCTAGCAACAGACCTTCTTTTTTCACACGCCACAACAACACACTTCTACTACTATTTCTGTTTCTAAACTAAGCATTAAGCTTATGCAGCCCCTCCATTTTCATGTAAATAAGGTACGTAGTTTACGGAGTTTCATGTGGGGCTGCAAATGAACCGAAAAGAACGATTCGATGTGTGGCTCGAAAAATAAGTTCGAACTTGCTCGGTTCATAAACAAGCTGAATTTGAACAATATTTGAAGAAAAATAATTCCAACGAGTCCGAAATGAAGTTTTAGTGACTTATAGGGGTTGCACATTTCATAATACACGTTGTTTGAAATCAACCGTAGCATTTATCCGTATTGCGTAACCTGTTACTATTATTAGTGTGGAATGGATGTTGGCCTCCTTATTTTACTTCTTAGTACAGTTGCAATGGACCACTTAAATGTTATGCAGTGGCCTGCTCTCTTTTCTACCGAGTATAATCATATGTCCGAATCATACTTACACCACATCGGTCCCAATATCCATCTTTTTGTATATATATAACAGAGGATCTAAAAGGAAAACTAACTATCTGCCTACCTTGGGATTGTTCTGAGAGCAATGAATCCTCTTGGCAATCTGCACGTTTCATGTATTGTAACTGTCAATATATTTATAAACATAACCATAGTGCTAAGTACAAAATTCAGCTGTATATTAATTGCCTTGTTGGCTATTGCATACAAAGAACGTAACAAGGGTACATACAATTTCATATCAACTTATCAAATGGTATACAAATGTCCATCTTGAACAACGAAAATGGTCCTCAGATCCCTCTATTTTATTACAACCACCGCTTAACATTGTCGAAATTAGCATACATATGATTTTGTATGAACTTCTGAGTGGTCTTGGAAATTTTCGCAAACAAAATTTTGCAGCTCTTACAATAAAAAGTTGTCGAGCATGTGTTGTATTACATCTGCTCCATCAGAATTGATGAATGGTGTTTTAACCTGAACATAAAAATAAAGTCACTCTTATACCCGACAGTTAGTAATAGCACATCTGTATTGTGTTTGATATGCAAAGTGTTATTGTACATTGTAATTAGTATATCACCTCGATTAAAGTATGTAACTTTGCGTCGTATATATAACTCACTTGATGAAATTCCACTAAATTTAGAAATTCTGATAAAGAGATCCCGATATAACAGAATACTTGCCTGGATTGTATTGTGTGCCATAAGTCTTTGCCTACTTCCTTTGAAACTAACATCCACCCTTTCCCAGCTTAGTTTAGTCAGACCTCTGATCATTGTCTCTGAAATTGTAATAGCACACACGAACAACGTAGACACTTAGTCAGGGAAATTTATATCAACGACAGTAAACTTTATCTAGCACTTCAAGGCTTGAAACAAAAAAAATAGATGACTACATGACTCTTAAATCATCTAGATTAGGGTAAAGATTATTCATAGAGGCTGAGAAAGTGCATTGACAAGTATGAAAACATTAGCTGTCAGAAAAAAAAATTAGCTGCTGAGGTGAACCTCAAAGCTAACTCTATTTTTCTAATACCAATCAGTGGAAGATCTTGAACAATATAGAGCGTGAGAGAAGTGTTTCAGGTTACTAACGACTTCTAGGGAATGCATTTCTTATCTATTCATAGTTTAATAACATGTACCTCTTACACCTTGCAGTGCTAATCTTGTGTTTTAATGTTCCTCAATATGTTCTGTAATTCCTATAAATCATTTGTTATGACAGTTTAATATACAATTTGGAGCAGGGAACCTGTTACTCCTTTCCTTCTTTAATAATAATAAAAATATCTTTTTGGATAAAACTCTAACAGAAGTGCATTTAAGATTCCTTACTGGCTACTGCATTTGATGAAAAGCATGCAAGGACATGATTTATTTCTTTACCAGTATTTCTAATATTGCTTACTTTTAAGTGCATTATACTTTCCTTACTGAACGCAGGCTCACACAAACAGCTTACAATCATGATTCATGAGTGCCAAAACAAAATGTTTGTAACCTGGGGCTTCTTAAGGGTATACTATAGTAATCAATTCGTAAAAGCAAAGTATCAGACCTTCCATGTCATCAGTCATGTCATCATCGTTTTCGGCTTTGTAAAAATGGTCAGTCCTAGCTGGCTCTTCATTTATAACATGAGGATATCGATTATTTCTTGGAAGTTTCTGATTCTGAAGCCAAAAATAAGTGAGATGATTTGGAGAACCAACCCAATTTGATTATAATACATTTTTATTTCAAAACTGTTCAACATTTACCTTCGGAAGTTCGGTACGACGCCTTAGAGATGATGTACTCCATCCTACAATATCTACAGATAATGTTAAGTGAAAAAAAGCGTACCAAAAGAGTATCGTTAGTCTGCTTGCTGCAAAAGTATGCCAAACATACAGAACAACTAATAAGCATAGTGAATGTTAAATTATGGTATTGGAGTTGAAAGAAATTCGCATTAAATGCATTTCATACTGTTAAGCTACCAACTCCCCAAAAACATGAAGGTGTTAGGACGAAGATATGATTGGATCGCATATCTTAGGATCTCTACATGTTAATGTATTGCCATTAAATATTTATCTGTCAGCATGTAGCTATTAAACTTTACATTTTATACTAAATATGTGCACTGTATGACCATGAAAGGAAAGTAATTCAGAATTAACAAAATAACGATATTTCCAGCTAACAGAATATGCCTACTCATTTTTTTTTTCTTTTTGCTAAATAGAATTTGCCTACTTGAAAGTTAGAGCAGATAAATGCGCACATCCTGCTTATGATCTTGTTGTGGAAAATTGGAAGTAAGCTTATCATCTTATGTTGATGTTTCATTGCCCTTTATAATTCATTTCCAGGACTTCTCCATGGTATATCATGTCGTGCCCGTGTCCCAAACTGCCACATATTTTTAAGCATGTGATGATGAGTTCCAATATTTTTAACTTTGACCCTAGTAAAGTATGCCGATAGTGATGTTGTTAGAAGTCAAATGATGCATAGAAGGATACGGTCAAAACGTGCATTTGCATAGGCCACCCGCCGCTTGAAGGACCGCAAAGCAGATCTGGACAGACAAGAAAGTGTAAAACAAGGGAACGAGATCACATTAAAACATTTTCAGAAAAGAGACTTCTGCAGAAGTAATCTCATATTCCATTATTAGTTCATGTGTGCTCACATAAATTTAAGTTCTTCACAGTCATCCACCATCCGAAGCAGAAGGGGAGGTTTCCCATCATCCTTATCAGTTAGAAACAGGTGTTTCCCGGTTCTTCCGAGAAGCCAAGATATATTTGTTGCTGCTTTCTCAATAGCAAGGATTCCACAAAACATAGGCATCTGCAATTGTTACAATTATAGAATATAAGATTTATGACAAAATGGCCATATATAGTTTTATAGAAAGGAAAAGCACACAGCAGCTTATCAATAGTGATGTTTATAATTCTGCCTTGGCAACAGTCTTATATCCTACATATGGATGCAAGAAACAAGTACCACAAAGTTATGTGCCCTAATGATTTACTCTATTAAATACTATTTCTCAGAATGTTGGTAAAGAAAACTAGTGCATTAGTATTCAGGTAAGAGACATACTAGCCAATAGCCATATAAGTTTGGTATAGATGCGCATCCTCTGACAAAACAAAATAAGACTTTGCTCTCTGTTAAGATGTAGCAATATGTATAGACATATAGAAGTAGTTTGGTAGATAAATAAACTGTCCATAAATACTCGTATATGTATAAGTAGAACAAGTAATTGGTTCTCTATAATAGCACACAACATAAACATTGTTTACTCCACTATCAAAACTCTAAGACTATCTTTTCAACAATTAGTTATTCAACATTACTAAACCACTTTCAATCTGTAAGTGATTAATAATAGGTCAGACCTTTTACTAATTTCTGATTACTTGATCGGCATTGACCAGTGTATTGCCCTTCAGTACCACACAGCAGTGGCAACATCTTTTCTGCATTCCACAATTCCTAGTTTAAGGCTAACCGTTCACGTCAAATTTGGTCTAAAACAATCATATAAAGCAGACTGGGAGTAAATTTATGCAAAATTGCTCAAGAGATTCTTAGAAACAAATCTTACCTAGCTTAAATTAACTATATAAACATCCCTTAAAAAAAAAAACTACATAAACATTATTACAGTACAAGATGTCTGCTTGGTTTTACTCATCATATCTAAAAGTACTCTCAACTAAATAAATAAGTTACCAACGTAACATCCGTACTGCTTCCTTGAGTTCATTCAGAAAGGTTTCAGGCGATAGAACAAAAAGGTAAGCATGAAGAGCACAAAATAATCACCTGTCTATGCCCTCTACAGCCAAGGTGTGGAGTTGCGGATGTTATGAAGTTTATGGGCTCCAGTCCAGCAATTCTTTCTTTGATATTTTCTTCCCTGTATGGAGATTCTCCTTTTACTTCACATCTTTCCACCGTAAACTCTTCTGTATAAAGCTTAGCAATAGCATATCTTGATACTAGGCCACCAAGTGAGTGACTTATAAAAGATATTTTCTGAAGACCAGGATGGCGTTTGACAACAGATAGCACCTGAAAGTAACACTTAAGTATTGAAGTTTTGTATCTTTGGAGAAGAGATTGAAATAAATGCATGGTTATACAAAAACCTACATCAGAGCAACACAGTTATCACTTATCACACAAGAAAGGTGAAAAATTTAGACTTCAATATAGATGTCATTGTATACCTCATCCGCTAATCTGCTTCCCATCACATCAACACCATCAAAGGTCAACATTGAATGATTAGATTCGCTGCCTGCATAGAGCATTTTTCAAAACCAAATATGTTATTGACTTGAGCTAGTGCGCTCGAAACATTAAAGCTTACAGTTACAAAAGGATACAAGCTGTAGATATTAAATTTAGTTCTCCAAATAGAGGAAAGGAGTGTGTGCCACAGCTAAATATATATAGATAAAAATCAACATCACAAAAACCAAATAGGTAGATCAGTTTGAACTTCCAAAGGCTGACAAGTGACAACTGAAACACACATGTCGTTTATTAGGAACAAATTCTAACTAACCCTACCAAAAGGGCTCTTGCTTTGGCTGTATCGCCCTCACTCCCTTTACATGAGGTTGAGGGTTCAAGTCTTTTTAAAGCTAAAATGGATATGAGAGCGTTTCCTATCAATTAGAAAGAAAACTAAATATGCGTCATGCTATACTGTATTGATCAAAAGATATAACTGCCCTAATTAGTAGTAGTGTGCAGTACTTGTGAGCACTGACACAGTTCACCAGTGAAACAAGAACATTATGAAATAGCTAGGAGATGGAATACAAAAATTGTCCATGTAAATGGAAAAATTGAAAAGAAGAAGAGTTCATGTCCTAATGATTGATAATACGAGCTAGGAATTATTTGTGTTTTCACAGTCAAATCTGCAGAAGGAATACAAATAGCTCTATATGGACAACATTCCAGTATTGTCCACTATAATTTTTCATTCCTGAACTTTCAGATCATAAAACAAAGGTGTAATCTATATGAGACAGAAAGAATAACATACTTAGTACCATAAAGGTCCTTCAACAGGATAGCGAAGCAACTTTGGGAACTTGGGAATCGGAAAGTAATTTTAGGCTCAACATACCAAAGATGGGCATATAATTCTCAATTCTGCAACACTACTAGGCAACTGATGTAGCATCCTCATCAAAGTCTGCTGGCCAATGAAAAGAATGGAATGACACAACAAAAGAAGGTTAATGCCAGTTGGGGGATTGAAGGGAAAAACAAATTAAGTTAACATGGAACATCTTTTCTACGACGTTGATAAGGTAGCTTTTTTGACCTGCACAGACCCTCTAATCATCATGAAGCTTTGTCGCAAAGGTGTCGGCTTAAGTTGTCTATTGACAAAGAGGAGATTGGCTAATATAGGTTAAAAGTTTTATATACCATTTTTAACAGTTACATTTGAAGGGAGGTTCTTCTTTTTAAGAACCCAATCGCATCCCCCCACTCCGACCTTGAAATCCCACAAGAACAGTAGAACACCGGCATAAAAAAATCAAGAATAAACATGAACGTAAAAATTTAATCAAGAATAAACATACTGGTCATTATATTATGAAAGTTTCAATTGCATAATCTACAGCACGTCCAAAATGAGAATCAAGAATAAGACGTGAACAATATTCAAAATTAAACTTACAATGAACAACAACATCGTGGGGGTACTTCTTCAGAAACTGCTTTGCAGCAAATCTCCAATTTTGAGCACTACAAACATGAAAAAACACTATTTACACAGAAATATATATAAAAAAAAAGTAGTGCTACATGGGCACACTGGATAGTAACGAAGTAGGAGATTTGGTATGCAGTTTGGTTAGGGTGAGTGGGCATGGGGAGGAGATGGAATGGAATTAAAATTTATCTTTCTCCGGAAATCACAACTCGAGAAGATCTGTTAATGTGTCTATGGTATATTCTTGAAATAATACAACCTAGACTTCTGGACCTAATAATTGTAGATTGTGGATGCCTCATAGAACTGCACTTAACATAAATAGAGAACCAAAATATAGTGAGGACATGTTTAACTACTTTTCATTCCTCGCGTTTATATCAAAAGTGAGATGATGGAACAACTCGATTTTTCACAAGCAACTACACATTGAGGTAAACTATGCCATAACAAATAATCCCTCAATATAGAAGAAGATATTGTTGCAATGTATCATCAAGTCAACTTCCATGTGCACATGGACCTCTATTAAAGATATTGTTCATTGTTTTGGAGATGTGGTTTTGTTTAAAATTCTCATTGTCAGTTTTGAAACAAGCATATAATGATTCATTTCTACATCAGAAATGATATTTTGATAAAAGAAATGAAAATTTTGTTCCTACCAAGTACCAACACCAAGACTTCTTCGGAAATTCATGAGTTACTTGAAAAACTGTAATTAAAACAATACAGTACTACAAATTTGAACACAAAAATAAAAGGACAAAAACACATCAATCTCCATGTAGAACTTGTACCAATACTCCAATAGCATATATCAGTGTTTAGTAGCATTTTCTTTGTTTAAGTAAAAACTGCCTTTCAGCAATTGATAACAATGATAGAGCCACATTTGTGTATTCCTAAAGTGGAAAAAGCAAAATTGTCCAGAATCATAACCACCACATTTTTTTACTAAAATGAATTGTAATGAACAAATACCCATATTTCCTCTAATAAAAAACCATACGACATCTACAAAAACAATCAAAATTGAACAAACACGTATTAAAATAGATCAAATCAGAAATTTCTTCATCAAACCTACGATCGTTGATAAAACCACATCTACAAAAGGCCATACGACATCTACAAAAACAATCAAAATTGAACAAACACGTATTAAAATAGATCAAATCAGAAATTTCTTCATCGAACCTACGATCGTTGATCAATATTCCACTGTGACACATCCCTAACAGCCTTTCAGCAATTGATAACAATGATAGAGCAACATATATTTGTGTATTATTCCTAAAGTGGAAAAAGCAAAATTGTCCAGAATCATAACCACCACATTTTTTTTTACTAAAATGAATTGTAATGAACAAAAACCCATATTTCCTCCAACTATAATGGATTGAAAGTAGTACTATCATATATTTTGTTCCAAACTCCCCAAAATTTAACTCAAGAAGCCATATGAAGACCGAAAAGTCACTTGAAAATGCTATAGTTCCAACTCTAGTATGTCACTCGTCAGTCTAGTACTAGTTAAGGTGGAGTAGTATATATGTCTGTGTAACTAGAGATTAATTAGTAAAATAATGAAAACTGACCTGCCAATGATACCATTAACGGTAACAAGTAGGTGAGCCGGATTACGAACCCGATTACTTCCAAAATTAGAAGCTGATTCCATATCCAAGTTTCCATCGACATCACTCTTCTCTATCGTTGAATCACCATTATCATTTCTTCTTCTTCTTCTAAAACACCCCAACATAATATTCTTCCTTTTCCTACTCCTCTTTTTCTTTTTCTGCTCACTCATCTTATTATCATCAACTTGGGATGATGATCTGTTCATCTCTTCAGAACTCCTCTCCAACTCCATCAATCTGTAGTTTTCAACTATATGGTGCTAGTGATGAATTTAGAAGCTAGTAATAAGTATATGCATGTACAGTACATGTATCATGTATGTCTTGTCCAATCACATCATTGTCTTAGAACATTTACATCATTACATGTAGATTCTTCCCTCTCCAATTCTACTGCTGTTGCATAATAATATTCCAAATCATTTCTACAACTCTTTTTTTTGGTGCCAGCTTTCGCACACCTCGACTAATTCGATTAATTCGCTAATATACCCGTACCCACCAAACACCAAACATGACAATTGACTTAGTTCCGTATCTTTCAGGGATCGAAGTAAATCCTAAAGTCACTGTTCTAATAAACTGGACCGGTGGTTTTTTTTTTGCTTTGTTCGCCACACACTTTGTAAAAGTTATTTTTCTTTCCTCAATATAAAACTCTAAATGATTGCACGTCTATTATTATAGGAAAAATGCCGGGGACCAAACTTATCTAAACTCTAAGAGCAAGATCAATGGTGTGCTAAATCTTGTGTTATAATTATATTATAGCATCAAACATAAAATATTCAAATTCAATGTGCTAAATTTTGTGTTAAAATAGCACAATGCTATCATTTGTGCTATATATAGCACAAACTATAGCATTGTGCTATATTATAGCACACCTCAAAAAAATATGAAAATGAATAAAAATGGTACTTGAAAGTATGGGATCCTTAGAATTTAATTAAATTTGTATTCACAAACATAGCGTTATTTTAGCATCAAAAACCACTTTTTGGTACTAAATTATAACAATAGCTCCATCTATTTTAGCACAATCATTGACCTTGCTCTAAGTTATATTAATAGTTAGGATTTAATCTCTAACATACCGATAATAAAATAATTTTTTTTTTTTTTTTATTTCTCAGACATCTTCCCTTGTGTGCTCTTTAGGCATGAGCTAACAAAAAATTAAAGTAAATGGTACTATACAAAGATTGAACGTGCTCCATTAAAGTTAAAATGAAAAGAAAGTACAGATTAAAATAAAATAATATCATATAAATTAGGTATGATTGAGTGTGATAAAATAATTCAATAATGATTTATTTCTTATCGTTATCGTTTCTCAAATTTATTAGAAAGAATTTTTAAGACATAAATTAATTATTAAAAAAAGTTATCATACATGTTTATCCACAAGAGAAAAACTTTAATATAACTGAAAAATTGTGACTTGAATTTCTCTTCAAAATGTGTAGCATATGTATTTGCAATGTGTAACATACCCCTCCGCGTTTAAAATGATGGAACTATTTTACAAACAGTTATTTTTGAATTTTGAGCATTTTTCTACATCTCTTCAGAACTTTTTAGAATCCACGTATATGCTATTATAGAAGAAACATACAAAAGTATGTTACATAATTTAAAACTTTAAAACAATTCGAAATCATACAAATCATTATTGAGATGATTATATATTTTTTTCACATACTCGAATAAATTTTTAATCGCCAAAATTTTATCCAAAAATCATACTCCTTCCCTTTTATTAGATTATTGACATTATTGTTAGGTACCGAATCTAAGAAAAATGAATAATAAATGTGAAGAAAAGTTGATAAAGTGAGATTAAGTTAATGAGACTCGTTACCATTAAGTAAATATATATAATTTTGAAAAATGTTAAGAAATAAATAAAAGATTTCAAAATAGAAAATATTAATAACGTGTTGGACAAAACGAGTGAGTAGGGGTGTAATTCGAATCGAATCGAGTTCGAGTTTTTTTTTTTCGAGTTCGAGCTTTTTTTTCCGAGTCTAGTCGAGCCTAAAATTTATCGAGCCTGAAATTTGTGTTTAAACTCGACTCGTTTACTATACGAGTCGAGTTCGAGCTGCTATCGAGCTTTCGAACTTATCGAGTTTTTAATCGAGCTTCCGAGCTTATCGAGTTTTTAAACGAGCTTCCGAGCTTTTATCGAGTTTTCGAGTTTTTCAAGTTTTTACCGAGTTTTCGAGTTCTTACCGAGTTTTTGAGTTTATCGGGTTCTTATCGAGTTTTTGAGTTTATCGGGTTCTTGTCGAGTTTTCGAGTTTTGACTTAAGTTTCATGAATGCTATTTGTTTATATTATTTTCTTTTCAAGTTTAATCTATTTTTTTTCCCAATTTCAAATGACAATAAACTTTCGAAATTTTACATTTTGTGATTTCGATAATCAACTTTTCCAATAAATAAGTAAACTTTTAGTTTATTCTATTCATATATATTAACGGATAAATTTTATCTTTAACTTTTAGTTTTTTCAAGTCTCAAGTGCAATTTGCAGACCTATCTTTTATTTACCGGACTTTGGTACTTTTGTAATGAGTACTATATTTTATGGAACCATGATGTACTGTCCTGAGAACTTGTAACTCATCACTTACTAGTTTACTAGACTTTGGTACTTTTGTAATGAGTACTATATCTTTTATTCTGGAATTTAGATAATAAGACCACATGTTATATTTCAGCTTAGCTTAGTTTTCAGTAGATTACCTTGTTGAAGGGGGTGAATACAAGACTTTTCAAGTAAACTGATAAATATTTATATATTATGAAGAATAATGCATTGAATAAGAACACAAAGATGAAGTAACTTTTGTTTTATTAATCACTAAGATGAAATCTTATGTCCTGAATGGTTTAAGAAATAAATTTTCACAATGAGTAGTCCTTATCACTAATCCTTATCACTAATCGAACCGTTTAGCACCCTCCTAGTACGCATCCTATTACTCCGCATCCTGACAATACTCCTGACAATACAGGTTAAGACAAAGGTACAAATATCACACGTAATATGGAATTATCAATTCCGAAGAACAATTCATTATTAGATAGTGAAGACTGAAGAGGAACTCTCAATCGACCATGAGCGACGATACTAGAGCAAGTCCCTGCTGAGCGTCTTTAAGACATTATTAGTTTGAATAAAAAAAACCGTATTATGTTAAAACTCACATTATTAAATATTTGATTTGATACATGAAAGATGAGATTCTAAGATAAAATACAACATTCCTGGAAATCTAGCAATATAGGAATTGCCTAAACATCAACAATTAACTTACTGAATTTCTGTCCAAAACTTAACATAAATAGTTGAGTAATGACAATTGACACCTAGAATAATAAACATATTTTTAAAAAAAATTAAAAAAAATAATCAAGTTCGAGTTCGAGCCGAGTCGATTTCGAGTTCGAGTTTATCGAGTCGAGCTCGAGCTCAAAAAAACTCGGCTCGACTCGAGTTTTTAATCGAGCCCAAAAACGTGTTCGAACTCGAGCTCGATAACGAGTTCGAGTCGAGCCGACTTTTTTCGAGTCGAACTCGAGTCGAACTCGAGTCGAGTTCGAGCCAGCTCGGTTTAAATTACACCCCTACGAGTGAGTATCATTTTTGTCTCCACCATAACTATAACCTCAATGGTATTCCCATGTTACGAGAGCATTCCAATGATACATAACAATTAGCTAAATTATTTAGATGGCATATGTTATAGATAATACGTAAAAATTGTATTACTCTGATTCACAATTTTCATTATCAAAAAATTTAGATAATTAGATTTAGTTGGTTATATTTGTTTAATCAACATTCCTCTTAAAGCATCTCCAAGGTATAATCCTTGGCTAAATGTTTTCTTAAAAGAAAATAATAAAAATTTTAAAAAGAGGAATGATGAGAACTCCAAATGATTCACTATAATTTTTGCTAAGGGAAATTTTGGTTCGACAAATATAGCTGTTAGTTACAGAAGCATGCCTGTATATTAAATTATAATAAGCGTACTGGTTTGTAATGTCTTGCATTACTTACTTGACCCTTTAACTGGGGATCCCTTTGTCTGCCAAAGGTTCTACATTTGTACATAGTTCAGTGTAAAATGTAACCTCAAATAAGTCACTGAATGTATCTTGAAAGAAGATCGATGGATCATGATTCAAGACTTTTTGAAGACAAATTGAAGAATAAAGATGTTGCAGAAATGAAATTTAAAATTGACTAAGTCATAATTCGAGAAGTGCAGAATGAACTGTTAGAGAAGTCACCATTTCGAGAAGTGATACATTGAAGATTCGAGAAGTGAAGAAATCATTAGTTTGAGATGTCCTAATTAGTGAAGTCAAATTCGAGATGTCCCAATTAGTGAAGTCAAAATACATTGATTCGAGATGTCCCAATTAGTGAAGTCAAAATACACTGATTCGAGAAGTAATAAAAAACTGATTCGTGAAGTCAAGATATTGAATCAGTTATCTTAGAGATATCGAATGAGGTACTTAGTAATTTTTTAAAGCAACTAAAGATAAACTTCTCCAAAGATTTGGAGACAAAAAATTTACACAAACCAAGACACCTGATGTGGTCCAATTGTTGTAGTGTGCACATGGCAAGCCTACAAAGAAGCTTGGAGAGAAATTCAAGGATAAACAACTAAAGAAATGGATCTGGTCAGTATGCAAAATAAGAAGAAATCACATGATACCAAGTTTCACCAAAATAGTATAGGCAAGCTTAGAAAGTCAGGTTGTCTGTTACTAGTTTTACAAAAATGAGTTGTGTACATGTTCTGTAAGTACACAGACTCATATCTTTAGTTGTTAAGTTTTTCATTGCATTATTTTCAATATCACTCTGAGAAAAACGAAGCCGAGAATACAACTTTGTATTCACAGTTTCTAGCAACATTCGAATCTAATAAAATATTAGATTTAAAGTGAGTTTGTGTATTGTTTAAATGCCACAATGTTCATTATTCAAACACCTACACTCAAGTTACAAAATATTAAACAGATTCAAGCAGTTTACACAAGCAAGGAAAATCAAGAGAAAGTTGATAATACATTCACCCCTCTATATTATCTCAGTGTGTATTTCATACTCAAGAATAGCCAATGGAAGATGATTATCTATAATTATTGCTAAGAATTTTGATGCATTGGAGTGCAATTTTTTTACATATTATCTATAAAAAATGTCACGTAGATATTATAACTAAGGGCTCTCTACCATTAGAGATGCTCTTATGTATAATTATACGTGACTAGTATTATAAATAATACCAAAGAAAGCAGATATTGGTCACTCAGTATGAAGCTTTCATGACTAAACCCAAAGAAGGCATCACTGATATGTTTAAGAGGTTTCACAGACTTGTGACTGAGCTACAAATTAATAGAAAAGTCTATAGCACAAAGGAGCTAAACATGAAGTTTCTTCTCTCTGCACCTAACCACCTTGAGCAAAGGGTCATCTCTTTAAGAGATAGAGATCTAAACAAAGTTTCATATGATGTGTTATATGGTGTGTTGAAAACTTATGAACTTGAGTTATTGCAGAAGAGAGCCATTCAAGTCAACCAAGGTAAAATGGTTAACAACTCATGTGTCTTGATTGTGAATGAATCTATCAAGGATCTTGAAGCTTCAACAAGTCAGTTAAAGATTGAGGAGATTGTTGATGAGGAACCTGAGGCTGAAGTGACCGAGGATGTTGAGGAGCAAACTGAAGATGAGTTCTACACACTTAAAGAGTTGGATGCAATGGAGAATCCATCATTTGCCTTCATGGCTGGAAAGTTTCCTAACATCAGATTCAAGAGGAAACAACCATTCAAGGGAAGGCCTCAAAACAACTCTTTCAACAAAGGTAAGGCTCCTGTGAAACCAAATAAGAACAATTTTAAGTCAGGCTAGGTGGATAGATCGGCAATAAGATGTTATCAATGCAATGACCTTGGCCACTTTGCCAGTAAGTGCAAGAAGCCAAAGAAGAAAGATAGGGCATATCTGGAGCTGGAAGCTAAGTATGAAGCTTTGCTCAAAAAGCAATCTAGCAAAGCTTTTATTACTAAGGGTAAGTGTTGGGATGACTCTAAAAGTGATGAAGATAGTGAAGAGTTTTGCAACTATGCCTTGATGGCCAATTCCAAGGAAGAAAAATCTTCAGATAACTCTCAGGTGCCATCTCTCACTACCATTGACATGTCTGTTTCTGAGTACAAACAAATTGTTGAAAAATTGAGTGTTGAAATGTTTAATATTCATACTAGTATGACTGCTGCTAATGAAGAAATTGCTAGATTGTCTGCTATAAATAAATTATTAAGCAAAAGAAATGAAGAACTTGAGTTAACAGCCCTGCATGTAGAAAATCTCAATCAAGAAGTTGAATATCTTAAGAATAAGGTTCTATGTGCTAATCAGATAGAGCAGGCTCTTAGAGAAGAAATTGCAGAAAATGAACTTAAGATAAGAGCCTTTAAGAATTCATCAAACATAATGCAAGCTTATCATGACAAACATCAAGAGAATGCCAAGGCAGCTATTGGTTTTGATTATGACACACTCGAACAGAGGAAAGGTTATGTCTCTATTGATAATAACAAGGTTGTTCATGAGAATGTGCCTCATATTTTGAAAAATGCAAAGACATCAATCTTTACGAACCCGCCTTTTGCTTGGATGAAGAAGCCTTATTCATCAAACAACAATTATGTGATGAAGATGAGGCACAAGCTAGTGAACATCCTACACCCTCAAAGAGTAAGAGTGTCAAAGTTGAAACCAAAAAGCCTGCAAAAGATGAACCAAGACCTGTTAAAAATGTTCCTGCAAAATCAGCAAAAATTGAATATGTTAAAACTGTGCCTAAGAAGAAACAGAATATAAATGGCAAACTAGGGATAATCAAAAACAACAATTATGCTTATGTGCCTAATGCCCCTATAAAAGTTTGTCAAAACTATTCTAGTTCTAATCATCTAACTCATGCTTGCAAGAAACATGTTGGTAGTGTGCCTAAACCTTTCTATAATTGCTCTGGCCATTAAGACATAGAGACTCGCCATTTTGTGATAAATTTGATTGTATGCCATGCAATATGAATGTTATGACTAGCTATTTTAATTTGAGAAGACAATTCATGAATGGTTGCATAAGTCAAAATGTTCACACACACAATACAAGGGCAAAGTCTTCAAGTCCTCCTAAAGCTAGGAAGGTACATCTGTCACCCTAGTATGAGAAGTCAAGCTCAAAAACTTCAAACAATGATAAGAAGACTAGCCCTCAGAAAAATCACCAACTTGTTGGATTTGATAGAACTGTTTCTAAGCCAAATGGACCCAAACTTGTTTGGGTACCAAATAAGAAGTAATGAATTTGTGTTTGTAGGTCAAAGTGAAGGAAAATAAGGCCATTTGGGTGTTGGACAATGGATGCTCAAACCATATAACTGGTGATATGGCCCTGCTATCACAGTATGAAGAGAAGGTTGACCCTATAGTTACTTTTGGAGATGACAACATTGGTAACACATTGGGGTATGCCAAACATGAAGTTGGTAATGTCATCATTGAGGATATAGCACTGCTTAGTGGGCTCAAGCATAATCTATTAAGTGTTGGTCAATTTACTGATAGAGGCTTCAAAGTGGATTTTGACAAAGATGAATGTTTGATCACACACAAAAAGACTGGTGAATTTGCTCTAACTGGAGTAAGAAAAGGAAACCTGTTTGTAGCAAACTTGAATTCTACAAGCAAGGATAAAATTTGTTGTTTTTATTCAAAAGCTTCAAATGAAGATTGTTGGCTATGGCACAAGAAATTGTCACATTTGAACTTCAATACAATTAACTCTTTGGTCAAAAGAGCGTTAGTTAGAGGCATGCCCACACTTGAATTCTCACAAGAAGGAGTATGTGAGGCTTGTCAAAAAGGAAAGATGAAAATATCAAGTCATAAGTCAAAAATAGCGACATCAATCACTAAGACCCTACAATTGATTCATATGGATTTGTTTGGGCCTGTCAATATTATGTCACTTTCAAGAAAGAAGTATGCCTTGGTGATGGTTGATGATTTTTCAAGGTATACTTGGGTTGAATTTCTGGCATCTAAGGATGAGACTCCACAAGTAATTATTGAGCACATCAAAAGAGTTGATAAGGAAGCAAAGGCCAACAATGCAAGTGTGATTGTACTAAGAAGTAATAATGGAACAGAGTTCAGAAATGCCATGCTTGAGTCATTTTACAAAGAGAATGGCATTTCATAATAGTTCTCAGCTCCAAGAACTCCGCAACAAAATGGAGTCATTGAGAGAAAGAATAGAACTCTAATTGAAGCTGCAAGAATAATGTTGCTAGATGCAAAGATGCCTACATGTTTTTGGGTTGAGGCTGTGAACACTATGTTGGGTTTCGAGGCAAATAACGCAGCGATAACAGTGCTGAAAACAATAAAATTCGAAACCCTAACCCAAGAATCCATGTATAAGGTACGGTTGATTATGGTGAAAAGAAATCATACCTTTTATGAAGCTTTACAAAGGCAGAAAGATGGAGGTCCAAGATTGAATCACCACGCAGCCCTTCGTACAAGATCTGCGTCTCTAATCAGTCCACACGAACGCCCGATCGTCCAACGATCAAAGGAACCGGTACTAGCCGAATTAAAATTGCCTTTCTCTCTCTCTCTCTCTCTCTAGCCTCTCCAACGATTAGAGCTGCTGGGGTTATAAAAATTGAATTTGATATATCTTACCCTAAACAATACATCATAATGTATTTATAGGGAGAGAGTTGGGCTGTTAAAACTCTAAACCGTTTTGGGCTTCAATAAACCAATCTGATTTAAGTTTTATAATTAAATTCAAATTTCCTTTTAAGTAATTAATTAAGACCAGCTCAATTAATTAAATAACAATTTCGAATTTAATGATTTAATTTAAATTCATAATTTAAATTAAAACTCCTTTTAAACGTTCTTATTGTGTAACCCTTTAGGTTATTATTACATTGGCAATAATTTTAATATCCAATAATAAAATTATAAACAATGAGCGGCATCTAGTAATACATCATTGCTACCCAAGTAATAATAATAATTGGTGATCCAATTAAACCTTTCGTGATTAATGTTTCCGTGTAATATAATCCTTTTAACCAAATATTATAGATTAAACTCGAGGCATGTTTATTGTCATCCTCTTCATAATTTAATCCGGGTTTCCTTGATCAATGAGTAGACTATTAAAACAAATCTATATTTGAGCATGGCCATGCATTTCATAGTCTCACTCAATCAAGAGGCCAATAATATCTCTCATATTAAATAGGAGGGTTAAATCCTTTATCTATCATTCATATCTCTTATACGACTCAACAATATACCCGATGTCCACTTTTATCATCACCCGGTCAAAGGTAACTTTTAATGTAGTCAAAGTATATTAATCATCGTATAGAAATATAATGATCTCGAGTCAGAGGATCATTACACCATTATCACTGTGAGTCTTTCTTATGACTTTATAAAACATGAAGAATCTCACTGTGGGTCTATCCAATGCCATGTAGAATATTACATGCACCTATGTTCTTGACTTTAGTATCACTATACTTATGACCAATGAGATGTGGTCATCAGTCAACAAACATACTAATCTTAATGCATTATAATTGTCCCATATTATTAATGCTTGATTAGGGATATTTAGGAATATTAACACTATTCATATAATCTCATTTTTAAGTCACATACTTAAAGATATAGATTACGTGTTATATATATTCCAAGGACATTTATTATTCTAATATTTATATCGCAGTAAATAAAGACATAATAAATCAACATTGATATAATCGAAAGAACATAATCATTAAGTAACAAAATAGTCTTTCTTAGAAACACAATTAACTGTCTCTAGGGCACTAACACTATCAATCTCCCACTTGCACTAGAGCCAATCACCCATGTATCTAATACCCATGGAACTAGTGTGACCTTCGTGCTTCTGCTGTGACAAAGTCTTAGTCAGTGGGTCCGTAACATTTTCATTAGTATGCACTTTACATGTGTGTATATCTCCTCTCTCGTTTATCTCTCGAAGAAGGTGATATCTTCTAAGTATATGCTTTGCCTTGGAATGGGATCTTGGTTCCTTAGCCTGCGCAATGGCTCCATTGTTATCGCAATACAGATCAACTGGATCTGCGATCGATGGAACCACACCAAGTCCCGAAATAAATTTCCGAATCCAAATAGCCTCTTTGGCTGCTTCACTGGCAGCAATGTACTCAGCTTCCATTATAGAATCAACTACTATCTCTTGCTTCGAACTTTTCCAGCTTACAGCACCTCCATTTAGACAAAACACGAATCCAGACTGGGACACAGAATCGTCCCTATCTGTTTGGAAACTAGCATCAGTGTAACCTCTTACAACCAGCTTCTCATCTCCTTCGTATATCAAGAACGAATCTTTAGTCCGTTTAAGGTACTTAAGAATATTCTTGACAGCTGTCCAGTGACCCTCACCTGGATTAGACTGGTACCTGCTCGTCATGCTCAAAGCATACGAGACATCAGGACGAGTACATATCATTGCATACATTATAGAACCAATTGCCGAAGCATATGGTACTTTACTCATACGGTCCTTTTCATCTGATGATTTAGGACAGTTTTCCTTTGAGATCATTATCCCATGAGACATTGGGACATAGCCCCTTTTAGCCTCTTGCATTCCAAAACGATGCAACACTTTGTTAATGTATGTACTCTGACTTAAGCTGATCAATCTTTTAGATCTATCTCTATAGATCCTGATCCCTAAAATATAGGTAGCATCGCCTAAGTCTTTCATTGAGAAACTTTTTCCCAACCAAGTCTTCACAGCCTGTAGAGAAGGAATGTCATTCCCTATAAGTAATATGTCATCTACATATAACACTAGGAATGCCACATGGCTTCCACTAACCTTCTTGTAAACACATGGCTCATCCTGATTTTGAATGAAACCAAACTCTTTGACTGTTTCATCAAAACGAATGTTCCATCTCCTCGAGGCCTGCTTCAATCCATAAATGGATCGTCGCAACTTACAGACCATTTTGGAAAACCTTGGATCGACAAAACCCTCAGGTTGTGTCATGTACACATCCTCTTCTAAGCTCCCATTTAAGAAATCGGTCTTGACATCTATTTGCCAAATTTCATAGTCATAATAAGCTGCTATCGCAAGCAAAATCCTGATGGATTTGACCATAGCTACCGGTGAGAAAGTTTCATCATAGTCAATACCATGAATCTGCTTGAAACCTTTCGCCACTAGTCTTGCTTTATAGGTTTGTAAATTACCATCCATGTCAGTTTTCTTTGTGAAAACCCACTTGCACTCTATGGGTTTTACCCCATCAGGTGGCTCAACCAAAGTCCATACTTGGTTTTCATACATGGAATCCATCTCAGATTTCATGGCTTCCAGCCATCTCGCAGAATCTGGACTATTCATAGCATCTTTGTGGGTGAGAGGCTCATCATTGTCTACAAGCATCACATCGCCACTTTGAGTCAGGAAAAATCCATAATATCTCTCTAGCTCATGGCGAATCCTACTAGATCTACGAATAACCTGTGTTTCTTGAGCAGTATTATTCTCAACACCTTGAGTCTCATTCTGCTCAAGTTCCAACTCTGGTTCAACATTATCTTGTGGTTCTCGATCCTCATCGAGATCTATTGTCCTCCCACTGTTTTTCTTAGAAAGTAGTTCTCTCTCTAGAAATACAGCCGTTCGAGCAACAAACACTTTGTTCTCGGAAGGTTTATAGAAATAATACCCTTTTGTTTCAATTGGGTATCCCACAAAATTACATTTATCTGATTTTGGTCCTAGCTTGTCAGAGACTAAACGTTTCACAAACGCTTCACATCCCCAAACTTTCATAAAGGACATGCTAAGACGCTTCTCAGTCCATATCTCATATGGAGTCTTTTGAACCGATTTAGAAGGAACTCGGTTTAGTGTTTGTGCAGCCGTCTCCAGGGCGTAACCCCAGAAACTTATTGGAAGATCCGCTAGACTCATCATCGATCGCACCATGTCCAACAAAGTACGATTTCTCCTCTCAGACACCCCATTCCATTGTGGTGTTCCAGGAGGAGTGAGTTGTGATACAATACCACACTCCTTTAAGAAATTCTTGAATTCCAGGCTTAAGTATTCTCCTCCACGATCAGATCATAGAGTTTTTATACTTTCGCCTATTTGCTTTTTTACTTCAGCCTTATACTCCTTGAATTTTTCAAACGATTCGGATTTGTTCTTCAAAAGATACACATATCCGTATCTACTAAAATCATCAGTAAAGGTTATGAAATAGTAAAAGCCACCTCTTGCCATCGTACGCATTGGACCACATACATCACTATGTATCAATTCCAATCGTTTAGTGGCCCTCTCACCTTGTCCGGTAAAAGGAGCTTTAGTCATTTTGCCAATGAGACACGGTTCACATTCTTCGTATGATTAAAAACAAACTTATCCAAGTATCCATCCTTATGTAACTTGGAAATGCGATTCTCATTAATATGGCCTAAACGACAGTGCCATAGGTATGTTTGATTTGAGTCATTAGCCTTAAGACGTTTATTATTTACATTATAGATAGGAGTATCAAGATCAAGAACATATAAACCATTAAATAAACGTGCAACCCCATAGGTAACATTATTTAATGAAAAGGAACAACTATTGTTCTGAATCAAAAATGAAAAACCAATCTTGTCCAAACAAGAAACGGAAATAATGTTTCTGCATATTGCATGCACGTAATAACAGTTCTCAAGTTCTAATATAAGCCCTGTGGGCAGCGATAAATGATAAGTCCCTATAGCTAAAGTAGTAACCTTTGCTCCATTGCCAACGCGTATGTCGACTTCTCCTTTAGTCAAAGTCCTACTGCTTCGAAGTTCCTGCACATTTATACAAATGTGAGAACCACATCCAGTATCCAATACCCATGATGTAGAAGTAGATAGATTGACTTCTATAACATAAATACCTGGGTCAGAAATCTGAACTCCCTTCAGTTTCTTCAGATCCTCCAAGTAAGCTTGACAGTTTCTCTTCCAGTGACCAGGCTTCTTGCAATAGTGACAATCACCTGTTGCCTTTGCCTTTGCCTTTCCCTTTGCAACACCTCCAGTAGGCTTCAAAGCCTTATCAGCGGGTTTTGGATTGGCAGATTTAGATCCAATCTTCTTCTTGCCTTTCCATTTACCCTTTCCTTTGGCCTTTCCCTTGTTGACCATCATTATGGAAGCAGGGGATGCCTTCTGAATGTTGGTCTCAGCAGTTTTCAACATAGCCAACAATTCGGTCGGTGTTTTGTCTATCTCATTCATGTTGTAATTCATTACAAACTGAGCATAGCTGCTGTTCAAAGATTGCAAGATCAGATCTATCTAGGCCTCCGGACCAAGAGGGGAACCCAGAGTAGCAAGGTACTCCATATATCCAATCATATTTAGAACATGCGGTGCAACTGGATCACGCTCACCCTGTTTACATGCATACAAGGCTTTGCTTGTATCAAACCTCTCTTGACGAGCCTGTCCTTCAAACATACGTTTAAGGTGCTCAATAATGACATAAGCATCCATTTGCTCATGCTGTTTCTGAAGCTCGGGACTCATAGTCGCAAGCATCAGACAAGTAACATCATTGTCATCATCGAGATGCTTCTGATAAGCATTTCGTTCATCGACCGATGCACCTGCAGGAAGAGTTTCAGGGCGAGGAATATCAATGACATAGAGCTTTCGCTCTTGCCTGAGGACAATCCTCAAATTCCTTTGCCAGTCTAGGAAGTTTGTTCCTATCAGCTTGTCCTTCTCAAGGACTGATCGCATAGAGAAGTTATTTGAGTTGTTTGCCATTTGAATATCTACAATGTTAAAATGCATAAAATAATTAGTCTACGGTATTATTAAATTATGTTCAAGTGATTATTCATATATATTCAAAATATATATCTCCCACTATTTTTATCAAATTAATAGCCCTACCTATTAATTCAGAAAAGTTTCCCTAAACCTTTCTAGTGAGCCAAGATCCATATTTCATCACTTTTAAGGTCAGCTTTGGCTTTTCTCCTTAAAAAGATTATTTAGGTAGACAACATTTTGTCAATTATATCACATATAACTCTTGGATAGTTTGGTAGAACAACATTTGTTCACATAACAACATTTGCTCCCATTTATCAAATAAATCTTACCAAACTCTATGCCTCTAAGTTCACAATCCTATTGTGATAACTTAGTTAAGTCCAACCCAATGGTCTAACAATTAAGTATCACTAATTTACTCCATTGCGCCTTACCATGATAAATGAGGGTACTTCGCTTTGGCGAACCCACCCTTCATCGATCTAGGTCTTGACGAGTGTTTCCCATTGGAAGGCATCTTAAACTTAATATTTATTTTAGGGGTTTTTAATTAAAAACGATCATGATCCCATCATAAAGAGATTCCCAATTTTTTCCTTGAATTAAATACTTCAAATCAATATTCTCAATGGTTTGATTTCCAGGTTGTTGGAGGAGTCACAACGGTCTCTCTTAAAACCCAACTTCCTTACAGGCATGGCCCGTTGTTGACAAAATCTCCCCATATCGAAATAACTGAAAAGTTTGTATTTAATTCCGTGTTTCATAAACACAGAAATCTCATAATCGTTATGTTTAATTTTAAAATCTCAAGTCGTTACAGATTTTATCTTGTTTAAGCAGGCATGGCATGGGTGATGTATCTAATACATTCAATCATACATGATTAATCTAATTAAAGCATGCATCTCTATGTATTCTACACATACATTCATACATCATATGTAAAGTAAGTGCAATATATAAACGTGATTGGTTATGGCCTTTATCCTATATGATCCTTTCAAGCTAATGAAAGGATCAAGGTCAATCTATGGTGGAATGAACATAAATACAAATTACATGTCTTCATTCTTCTTGTCTTCTTGCTCCTCCTCTTGGACCATCCTTCAATCTTCAATTACATTACATTGAATAATTGAACACAATCTACACTAAAGTACTTACACAATAAAACTCGAGTTACATTCGAGGTTTAGCAATTACAAGGATGAAGAAAACGACATGCAAGTCGTATTTATTAAAACCAAAAACCACAAACCAAAACCATTAATCTAAGGGTCTTAAGGCCATAACCATCACCATGCTCACGTAACCATATAATACATCAATACACATCAGTACATATCATATCTAATGTGATCTTATAAGTTATAACTCATAAAACAGTTTTTCACAAAATCAAAAACAATTTTTCGAAAATTCTTAAAACTTTGTAAGGCCCTTTTGAAGGCCTAAACAGTCTCAAAAGGCCTAAAAGCAGCATAGGTCACGACAAGGCCGTGAGTTTTACTCGTGGCGATTTTCCCTTTCCGAAAAGGTATTTTAAGCCCAATTATGAGTTCGTGAACTTTCAATCCTACTAGTGCTCAGATGCGTCACTACGCAAACTGTCTAATGCGTCACTAAGCATAAACTCACGCACTAGCCATGAAAATCCAGAAACAAATCAGAAACCCTATCAGAATAATTCTGATCATAATTCTGATTACCTCTGCTTATCCTTATCATGTATCACATATATATATATCGTCATACAATTATCAAGTACCAGTTTAAAGCATAACAGATCATAATACATGCGATATAACAGTTTATAATCGACATATATCAAAACCGAAACATGGCAGATTCACAAAACATGCATACATGCATCATATACAGTAAACACGTAACCAAATCAACCTCTTATACACGTAGATCTGATACCATTGTTGGGTTTCAAGGCAAATAACGCAGCGATAACAGTGCTGAAAACAATAAAATTCGAAACCCTAACCCAAGAATCCATGTATAAGGTACGGTTGATTATGGTGAAAAGAAATCATACCTTTTATGAAGCTTTACAAAGGCAGAAAGATGGAGGTCCAAGATTGAATCACCACGCAGCCCTTCGTACAAGATCTGCGTCTCTAATCAGTCCACACGAACGCCCGATCGTCCAACGATCAAAGGAACCGGTACTAGCCGAATTAAAATTGCCTTTCTCTCTCTCTCTCTCTCTCTCTCTCTCTAGCCTCTCCAACGATTAGAGCTGCTAGGGTTATAAAAATCGAATTTGATATATCTTACCCTAAACAATACATCATAATGTATTTATAGGGAGAGAGTTGGGTTGTTAAAACTCTAAACCGTTTTGGGATTCAATAAACCAATCTGATTTAAGTTTTATAATTAAATTCAAATTTCCTTTTAAATAATTAATTAAGACCAGCTCAATTAATTAAATAACAATTTCAAATTTAATGATTTAATTTAAATTCGTAATTTAAATTAAAACTCCTTTTAAACGTTCTTATTGTGTAACCCTTTGGGTTATTATTACATTGGCAATAATTTTAATATCCAATAATAAAATTATAAACAATGAGCGGCATCTAGTAATACATCATTGCTACCCAAGTAATAATAATAATTGGTGATCCAATTAAACCTTTCGTGATTAATGTTTCCGTGTAATATAATCCTTTTAACCAAATATTATAGATTAAACTCGAGGCATGTTTATTGTCATCCTCTTCATAATTTAATCCGGGTTTCCTTGATCAATGAGTAGACTATTAAAACAAATCTATATTTGAGCATGGCCATGCATTTTATAGTCTCACTCAATCAAGAGGCCAATAATATCTCTCCTATTAAATAGGAGGGTTAAATCCTTTATCTATCATTCATATCTCTTATACGACTCAACAATATACCCGATGTCCACTTTTATCATCACCCGGTCAAAGGTAACTTTTAATGTAGTCAAAGTATATTAATCGTCGTATAGAAATATAATGATCTCAAGTCAGAGGATCATTACACCATTATCACTGTGAGTCTTTCTTATGACTTTGTAAAACATGAAGAATCTCACTGTGGGTCTATCCAGTGCCATGTAGAATATTACATGCACCTATGTTCTTGACTTTAGTATCACTATACTTATGACCAATGAGATGTGGTCATTAGTCAACAAACATACTAATCTTAATGCATTATAATTGTCCCATATTATTAATGCTTGATTAGGGATATTTAGGAATATTAACACTATTCATATAATCTCATTTTTAAGTCACATACTTAAAGATATAGATTACGTGTTATATATATTCCAAGGACATTTATTATTCTAATATTTATATCGCAGTAAATAAAGACATAATAAATCAACATTGATATAATCGAAAGAACATAATCATTAAGTAATAAAATAGTCTTTCTTAGAAACACAATTAACTGTCTCTAGGGCACTAACACTATCACACTACATACTACATTCAAAATAGAACACTCAGCAACAAAAACACTGGCAAGGCATGTAACACCCCCGGACCTGGGGTCAGGGATCTAGGGTGGTCACGATCCAATTACTCCTTGACGTACCTATATTACTTACAATGTATACAATTCACCTGCTTATGACCCCACAATATATATCTCACACACACACAGGTTAGAGTCTCAGAAATAACACACTACAACAACTTCGGAATAAAAGATTAATATTACAATACCCAAATGTCTTACTGAATCTGTTATTAATGCCACCTCTAAGTGAAGGCACATTAACAACTTAACCCTCTGGTGCTCATAATCCTCTCTTACAATTCACATTTATATATAAGATGAATAACAAAAGCTGCAGCCTGATTCGACTGGTTCTTACTACTTCCGGAATCACTGCTAGAAACTGTTCATGGAAACTACTTGCGCTACCCACTTGCTCGTGGGGTTCATGCCGTATCCTTGGCATCCTGCTTCACTGCTATATAATATATAAAACAATAGCAAGAGTGAGCGAAAGCTTAGCAAGATAATAAAAGTATGGCATAACTCTGCCTTTAACTCATGAAATGGGTATAAGACAATATTTGTCAAAATATCTCGATACTGAAATTATTTCCTCATCAGAATATATTAAAAAACAGTACTATCTTAGTACTTTAAATATCAACTACTATCTTTATATATGAAAGATATATGAAACTCATACTTGCCGTAGCAATTTATGGAGATATGCATCCTTTACTGAAAACTCGAATATTTTCCCTTATCGGGATATGATAGAAATTTGGATGCTGAAACCCTGCTCCAGTGACATAGCACTCAGCAGTTTTGGATACTGTAACACTCAGCAGTTCTAGATAATGCCAGATGAGAACACTAAACTCCGTATGTAGGAGAAACTTCATTTGAACTCTGCATTGAGATTTCAATAATTCCAGACGTGGATCGACGATGATCAGTCACCGTTCTAGGTCCACCACGGGTCTTCTCTACTAGTAGAAGGATAAAAACTCCGTCCGTAATTACCCTCAGGTAAAAGCTCCATCCGCAATTACCCTGGATGAAAGCTCCATCCGCAATCATCCTGAATGAAAGCTCCATCCGTAATCATTCTGGCATAAGTTGGGCCAAATTCAAGTTCCTCGGGCAAATGCCCGTTCAAAGATCTCATTCAGATCATTTGGTTACTCCCGGAATCAATTGGAAGCTAACCGGTAATGACTCGTTGGCAGTTAGCCGGAGTGCTCGCAACCTTTGGTTACTCCCAAACAATGGGAAGCTAACCCATAAATACACATTGGCCTTTAGCCAGAATACTCGCAACCTCTGGTTACTCCAGAACAATGGGAAGCTAACCCATAAGTACATACTGGCCTTTAACCGGAATCTCAGGTTGCGCGACGAATAGTCCTCATGAAATCAAGATTGAATCTTTTACTCTTTTTATGAAATGGGAACCCTTAGTAGTGGGGCTATAATCCCAGAATAATATCTCTTATATAAACAAAGGGAGGTAACAAGATTTGTTCCCAACTCTGGATTTTCAATCCTCAATATATACGAAAGCGTTTAGATGGCTCAAGTGAGCTGATAATGATCAGGAATAATATTGGGGAATCCCTATAAATCTCGGAACTATTATTGAAGGTCAAGAATATTTAAAATATAATTCCCCAAGACCTCAAATGATTTTTAAATAAATAATATGATTTTTAAATCAGTAAAAGATATTTAATAAATATTAAAGAAATATTTATTAAATAAATCTCTTCAAATAAATGTTTATTCAAAAATAATCCTTTCAAAATAAATGAATACTCCCTTCGTCCCACCCAAATGTTTACATTTGGGTTGGGCACAGAGAACAAGGAAAAATGTAAAGAAGGAGGAGAGAAGTAGGAAAAATGAGTAAAGTAGTGGGACCCATCACTATATAATGTATAAAATGAGTTAGTGGAGGAAAGTAGTGGATGTAGTTGATTTTTATATTATAAAACTTTACCATTTTAGGAAAGTTTAGAAATGTAAAGAATTGGATGGGACATCCCAAAAAGGAAAGTGTAAAGAAATAGATGGGACAGAGGGAGTATTCAATAATGATTCCCAAATGAAATAATATTCAAATAGTATTTCTCGACTGAGATAATATTTAAATAACATTCCTCGAATGATATCATATTCAAATAATAATCCTCGAATGAGGTAATATTCAAATAACATTCCTCGAATCATTTCCAAGTAATTAATACTTTCTGGAAATATAAATAATGTTTATTAAAACATTTCTCAAAATAAATAGTATTCTGCCGCTGGAAATCCCTCCGGGGTTCCACGACTATCTCTATATCTCAAAATACCGACTCCCGGGCTAGAGTCGAAAACAATAAGTATGCTCTTATCTCTAGAGCTACAAGGTATACCGGTTTATAAGTACTTTATCTCAAAGCTCGTATAATACCAAAAGTCAAACTCTACTTACACGATATAACATATATCGCAAAACTGTACAACTCTATACATGGCAAAAGCTGTATTATATAACCAATACTTCAAAGTATAGAATTAGGAAACTTGCCTGATACTCGAGAGGTGATAGGGGCTCGTGACAATGTCGGACAATCTAGACAAAGTTAAAGAAAACATACGATTAATCCTCTGGATAATCCACTTATAACTCAATGCTTAAACACGTAAGAAATTCACAACCAAGGCATTACTAGCTCGCTTTAGACTCATACTAAGTCCATGTTAATCAACAAACACTTAAATCAAGAATTCATTTTAGAAACTGAGTCTCGTTCGCCCGTTTTACTAAGTGGTTTTCAAAGTTATAAATAAGTGCTTCTCTAAGGGGTTCCTTCGCACGTCACCTTGATTCAAACATTTTTATAAAATCGAAAAATAATTATTTCGACATGAGGTCTTCTCTCATATCTTCATTATGACCTCTACTATTTAATTACTAAGATTCGCAATCGAATCTCTCATTTTAAGGGGGTTCAATTGAAGTTACGAACTCACACTTGCGTTTACGAACCGCTTTTACGATTTTGACCATATTTCCTAAACCGTAACTCTGATCGTTGCGATTCTCACGCCAAAACGATCTATGACTCGGGATATTCAAATATAGGTCATATATTCAACAAGGTCAGAGGTTTAGCCCTACTGTTGTGCTTAGTTTTAAGGCTTAAAGAAATTTCGCCATTACGACGGCTATGACTCGGATATTTCCAAAATCAAAACCCTCCAATAATCATACCATCCACTCCAAATCATACATACATGTTATTTAACTTTGAACTAAGGCCAAGCAATGCCTTTCCATTCACATAAACCATTTTAACATCTAACAAAGCCCACACATAGCTCTAATGCTCTATATATGCATATCATCACTAAAACTCCATCAAAACTCAAGATTCATCAAAGGGAGTTCTAGGATTATACCTTTGTTTGAAGCTTAAGGATGTTATTAAGGCCTTATAACTCTTGAACCTTGCTTAGAATAGCCTTTGGAAGCCAAACAATCAAGAAACAAAACATGAAAAACTTGTTAGTTACTATTCACTCAAGAACATAGAATCTTGTAAAATCAAAATGAAAATGCTAGGCTTACTTGATGGCTCTCAAACTTTGAACATCTCTATATCTCCTCCTAAGCTTTGATTTAAGCTATAGATCTTGAATTATGAGTGGGTAAAACTCAAGATTTTTTTTTACTATTCACATGAATAGTAAAAGGGCCGAATGTTGTCTTGTTGGTGGTGGTGATGTTTTGATTTTGTTCTTGATTAATACATGTATTTATCTCCTTTATTCAACCTCATCTTCTTTTAATGAGGTGTCATCTCCTTATTGGTCCTCTAGATTACCTTATCTACTCACACAAAGTGCAAGTAAGTCCTCCATCTTTGGTTTATTTCCTCCTTGACACCTTTTGTTTCAAATCTTATACCAATTGGATTCCCTTTCGTCTATTTAATAAATTAATATGTTACAACTTATACGTTGCATCTTGTTGCTCTAGTGTGGCACAATCCCGCGAACAAATATTAATTCCAATATTCCTCGTTTGTTCTCTTGTTCTCAGAAAATGTTCTCGCGGTTTCTCAAATGTTCTCAATCCCTTTAACTCTAGGATTTTACTCTCGATTCCATTCCCCTCTCATAATATATCCTCCCTTGGACTTCTAGTATTTAATATCCTCAATTTACAATCCAATTATTATATTCCTGACTTCCCTGTCAATGATGGAATAATAATGCTTGGATTCTCTGAATTTTAACTTCGTTCGCATACATTCATTCTCTCTGTACTTCACTAGTACATACTTTCTCTTCCCGTTTCATAATTATTATAGTGAGTATTCTAACTCACTTCTCAACTCCCATCTAGGGTACATCAACTCATTTCCTGGGCGATATATTATTCTTATCTATGTCATCAACTACTGAATTACACTATTCAGAAGATACACACATGCATCAGAATCATTATCCATAGAATATCTATTCATTACCACCACTATTCATTGAAATCATTATTCACTAATGCAGTTAATCATAATTAGAAAAGTTTTAATTCTACCAAAAATTTGGGTTCTTACAAGGCACCTTACAACTTGATGACAAGAAAGAAGCCCACACTTAAGCATGTTCATGCTTTTGGAAGCAAATACTTTGTGTTAAAAGATAATTCTGAATATGTTGTGAAGTTTGATGCAAAGGCATTTAAAGGAATTTTTCTTGACTATTCTATGGAAAGAACTACATACAAAGTTTATGTTATCAGTCAAAAGAATGTTATGGAAAACACTGATGTGACTTTTGATTACGCTAAACTACTAGGCCTTGAAGAAGCCAATGATGAAGACAAATATCCTCTAAGGTTTGAAAATACGAGTGACTTTGAAGATGATTAAACTGAAGTTGAGATCACTGCTCAACAAACTCTAGTGAATGAAATTAGAAATGCAGAATTTGTGCCAACCAATAATGAAGAACCAAGCATTCAAGAAACACATGTGAATGAGAGCAGTTTCACAGGGGGAGCAAATCAAGATGAACATGACTTGGATAATGAAGATACATCAACACTGAGAAATAAAACTGAGTGAAAGGCATATGACATAGCCTATTTGTAGTTGAGGATTCTAATCCACTTAAATTAGATTGTAATAAGTAAATAATTATCTTTTACTGTCACAGGAATCTCAGAATGATATATCTGTCAGAAGAAAGAAGAATGTCAATCAAGTGTATTGAAGTTTTGCATTGAGAGAAGTTCAGATTGCTGTTCATGCCTCAGTGTGATTATCAAGATATAGGGTTGTTTTCAGTGACAGAGATTTCATGGTGACAGGTGAAACAAGATCAGTACAGAAAATTATAAGAGTTGAGAAGAGATAAGGACCACAGTCTAATGTCAAAGGGAAGAACAGATATTGAAGTTAGTCGTTCATGAACCAGACAGTACATCGAACGTCAACAAATTTTCAGTGGAAATTCTTTGTTTTCAATTGGTGGTCAAAGGGAGGAAAGGATACTAATTAATTACTTTCAAATTAATACTCATTATATTAATTGATTTAATTAATTAATTAATTCTGTTGAATTAATTAATTTATTAAATTAATTAATGTGTTGATTTGAATGTTAATTATTTATTAAATCAAGATGACTTAAGTTCTAGATGACCTATCCATAGGTCATCCCGGGGAAAAGCAAAAGAAATAATTCAAGAGTGATCATAGGTCATCCCGGGGAAAAGCAAAAGAGATAAGTCAATTGTGATCATAGGTCATCCCGGGCAAAAGCAAAAGAATAAGCTGTAGGTCATCCCGGTTCTGTTTGCTATAGGGCATCACAGTTCTAAAATGACCTAAGCTATAGGTCATCCCGAATGAAAGAGAACTAAATTGGAAGGAGTATTTTTCTAAGAGGTCATCCCGGCATGACATAGGTCATGCCGAGCTTGATAGGTCATCCCCAAGTGTTAAAAGGTTACTGTTTGTCCAGAAAGATCAATAACTATCAGTCTATTTGCATTGAAGGCAACATACGAAAAAAAAGACAGAGAATACATACAGAGCATTAAACACTTAACCTTCTCAACTGTCCAGGAAGATTTAATTCATAGAAAATCTAGTTCTACTTTGTTGTAACATTTTATCCACTAGAACTTGATTACTTGTAACTGTTCTACATCTAGCGAATTAATTTTCCTAGTTAGTGATTTCTAGCGAATTTATTTTCCTAGAGTTTGATTTAATAACAAATATAGAAAAGTTCATGTCGAATTTTCTAATTTGTTATAAACAAGCTTGAATCATTTCTGTACTAGTTTTGTAACAACCATCAAGTTTAATATACACCAATATTTAACTTGAATTTTGTTTCATTCGCTTCCGCAATATTTTGTCAAATCTTAATTTTATTTCTAAGGCAAATATTCGATAAAAAGGTATAGATTGTATTCAACCCCCCCTTCTACAATCTTATCGGACCTAACAATTGGCATCAGAGCCTTTTGATTAACATAAAAATCAAAGATCCTATTCTTACTCATTAAAAATCAAACTCGAATTTTTAACTCATTTAAAAATTCATTCGTCATGACTTCCAAAGCTATTGTAAAAATTCCTATCTTTGACAAGGACAACTATGACATGTGGAAGAACAAGATGTTGTTGTTCTTGGATGTCACAAACCCTAAGTATCTGACCACTTTGACAAAGGGGCCCACAATTCCTCATGTAACTGAACCTGCTGTGATTCAAGAGGGTGTAGAAGTGGTTCCTGCTAGATCCTATGCAAAAGACCCTGTTCTTTACACACCTGAAGAAAAGGAGGATGCAGGACTGGATAAAAACCTTAGACTGATCTTAATAGATTCCCTGGATGGCTTGATGTACAGCCATGTTATGAATTGTGGAACTGCTAAGAAGATGTGGGAAATTATTGAGACAGTAAATGAAGGTACAGATGAAGTTAGGGAGAACAGGCTTGAGATCCTGACCTCTGAGTATGAACACTTTAGAGCTGGCCCTAATGAAGGCATTCAGGAAGTGTTTGAGAGGTATAATAAAATCATCAACAACTTGCTTATGCATGGCAAGAACTATACCCAAAAGGAGATCAATAGAAAGTTCTTATTGACAATGCCCACACACCTAGAGCACAGGATTACAGCTATTAGAGAATCTAGGGATTTGAATGAAATATCTCTTGAGAGACTCTTTGGGGTTCTAAAAACTTATGAATTAGAACAGATTCAACAAAGAGAGATTCTTGGTAAAGGTAGAGTGGTGAGTCCCATTACAGCTCTAGTGGTTGAGGTTCCAGAGGAAAGGGAAGCTAAGGTTGTTCGACCTTACAGCTCAAGCAAGGAGCAGATTGAAGTGGAACAGGGTCAGACATTAGCCAGTAAAGATGGGAGTGAGTTCTATTCACTTGAAGAACTTGATCAGCTAGAGGATGAGTCCATGGCACTCATGGTGAGACAGTTTGGTAACTTCAGATTTAGAAGAAATCCAAAGTTCAAGTTCAAGCCAAACAGTAGGTTTCAGAGAGGAGGTTCTTCATCCTCAAGTAGCAGAGGAGGCTACAAATCTGGAACTATTGATAGAAGAAAAATCAGATGTTTTAATTGTAATGAACTTGGACACTTTGCCAGTGAATGTCAGAAACCAGTACAAGCACAAAAGAAAGACTATGCTTCTGATAAGAAGAAGGTTGGAAAAGCCTATGTGGCTGCTGGTAAAAGCTGGGATGATACAGACAGTGAAGATGAGGAGTTTGTTAATCTTGCACTGATGGCAGATAATGACTTGAAGACTGCCTCCACATCTCAGGTAAAATTTTCTGACTCTGAATTGGTATATCAATTGAATAATTCTTTGGTTAGTGCACAGAAGACAACTGCTAGATTAATTCTTGAAAACACTAATCTAGTTAATGAAGTGTTAGAATTAAAGAAAGTGCATGATATTCAAGATAAGCTAAAAGGAGATATAGAACTGCTTAATAGAAGAGAGAAATCAATTCTTGAAGTTACTTCTAAACAACGTGCTAAAATAGCTGAACTTGAAACCAAAGTGAGTGCTTGTTTTAACTCTGTTAAAACTTCTAAGGAGTTTTTCAACAATCAAGCTGTAGAACGAACCGTAGGAATAGGGTTCGGCTACAACGAGGCTGTTGGAATGTTAGGCATAAATACCCCTAACCCTGTTAGTGCTATAGATAGGGGTATACCTTATGTGCTTAAGGATGTTGTAGATCCTCTCTTTAAGGAGTCAATTGCAGAGCCCCTTAATCTGACTACTCTGGTCATTAATGAAGAGTTAAGAATTGAGGACATTGCTAATGGCATAGTCCTTGAAGATGTTAAAATTAATGACAAAGGCAAAGCTAAGATGATCCAATCACCAAAGCATGTTAGGGCTAAAACTGCAGTGCCTAATAGACCAGTTAGAGTTGAAGAGTCAACTAGTTCGTGTTCAACTGGATTAGGTAGAAATGATTTGAATGATTGCAAAAACATGACTAACATGAATGCCATGCCTTGTATTCTGCTAAGCATAAATCTTGTGGTATTATGAACTGTATGAAATGTGCCTTTAAAGCTATGTCTGCATACTTCTTTAATATGCATGCTAATGATAGTTCAAATACTCCAAGAAATGTTATGAATAATAGAAAGCATGTTAGATCCAGAACTGTTACACCACCTACCCCTAGTTCAAGGACTTCTAGCTCCCCTAAGGGATCTAGTCCTAGTTCAAGGACTTCTGGCTCCTCTAAGGGATCTAGTCCTAGTTCTAGGAACTTTATTCCTCCTAAGGGATCTAGTCCTAGTTAAGGACTTCTAGCTCCTTTAAGGGATCTAGTCCTAGTTCTAGGAACTTTAGTCCTCCTAAGGGAAGGATGGAGACATGGACACCTAAGCCAAAACCTAAAGTGGCTAAGGCTGTTTATAAGGTGAAATGTCCAGTTCAAGTGGATGAGGTGGTTGTTAAAGTTAAGAATGTTGTTTTGCCTGACAAAGGTCAGTTTTTCAAGTACTCTGGACCCAACCAAGTTTGGGTTCCGAAGAAGGTTTAATCCATTTGTTATTGCAGGGTGTTAAACAGGGTGAACGAGTCGTATGGGTTCTGGACAGTGGTTGTTCTAGGCATATGACCGGAGAAAGAGCCCTGCTGACAGATGTGATTGAGAAGGCTGGCCCAGTGGTTACCTTTGGAGATAACAGCAAGGGTATAACTGATGGATATGGCAGATTAGTTAGTGGAAATGTTATCATTGATGAAGTGTCTTGTGTGATGGGACTTGAACACAATCTTCTTAGTATCAGTCAGTTCTGTGACAAGGGTTATCAAGTTTTATTTGATAAGAAGAAGTGTCTCATCTCACACAAGAAAGAAGAATTTCTTACTCTACATGGAGTAAGAAAAGGCAACTTGTACATAGCCGACATGAGCTCAGGAAGCAATGCAGATCTTGATTGTTTCTATTCCAAAGCATCTAAAGATGAGAGTTGGCTGTGGCATAAGAGACTATCTCACTTGAATTTCAAGACAATGAATTCCCTAGTAAAAAGGGAGTTGGTGAGAGGTCTACCTCAGATGGAGTTTGTTCAAGAAGGTCTATGTGAGGCCTGCCAGAAAGGGAAGTCAAAGAAAGCAACACACAAAAGCACTGACACAACCATAATAACTGAGCCCTTACAATTGCTACATATGGACTTGTTTGGGCCAGTCAATGTTATGTCTATGTCAAGGAAAAGGTTTGCTTTAGTGATTGTTGATGACTACTCTAAGTTTACTTGGGTTTTATTCCTTGGTTCTAAGGATGAAACACCACAAATAGTGATTGATCACATCAAGTTGATAGAGGTAGATTCCAAACGAACAGTCAGAGCAATAAGGTCAGACAATGGAACAGAATTTAAGAATGCAATTCTTGATGACTTTTGCACTGAGAAAGGTATAACAAGACAGTTCTCAGCACCAAGAACTCCTCAGCAAAATGGAGTAGTTGAAAGGAAGAATAGAACATTGATTGAAGCAGCTCGTACTATGTTGAGCGAATCAAAACTTCCTATGTATTTCTGGGCTGAAGCTGTCAACACTGCCTGTTATACTCAGAATCGAACTCTAATCAACAAAGACTTGATGAAGACACCTTATGAAGGAATGTTTGGCAAACAACCAACACTCAAATACTTTCACGTATTTGGTTCTAAATGCTTTGTACTTATGGATGATGATCATCGTGGCAAGTTTGAAGCCAAGGCAGACGAAGCAATTTTTGTTGGTTACTCTAGAAGAGCTTACAAGGTGTACCTGATTAATCAACAGAAAGTGATGGTAAGCGTCAATGTAACATTTGATGACGCAATGCTCCCAAGTATCCAAGCAGTAGATCCATCTGAAAGGTTAATCTTTAAAAACATGCAAGATCCAGATTCAGATGATGATCAAGAACCTGAAGTTGCTGCTGGTGATAATAATGATGATAATGGTGATGATCATGGTAATGGTGGTGGAAACAATGATACTGGAGATACCACTGATACTCATGATACATCATCAAGTCATCCTGGCAACAATTCAGGGGGAGATAATGAAGGATCGTCTAGTCATACTCAAACTCCTACCAGAGAACAAGGAGAGTCATCAAGATCTAATCTACCCAAACACTCTGTTTGGAATAGAGCTCATCCTTTTGAGTTAATCATTGGTGATCCAGAAGCAGGAGTAAGTACTAGAAGGGCTACTCAGAATCAATGTAATTATTCAGGTTTTCTTTCTGAGATAGAACCAAAGAAAACTGAGGAAGCCCTTAGTGATCCAGATTGGGTGATTGCTATGCAAGATGAACTCAATCAATTCAAGCAACAAGGAGTATGGAAGCTGGTACCCAGGCCTGAAAACAAGAAAGTAGTTGGCACTAGATGGGTATTCAGAAATAAACTGGATGAAGATGGCATTGTTACAAGGAACAAAGCAAGACTGGTGGCACAAGGGTACTCTCAAGCTGAAGGAATAGACTATGATGAAACCTATGCACCAGTGGCAAGACTTGAGGCCATAAGGATATTCTTGGCATTCGCAGCTTTCTCTAACATCAAGGTTTATCAAATGGATGTCAAGAGTGCCTTTCTGAATGGTAAGCTGGATGAAGAAGTGTTTGTAGAACAGCCTCCTGGTTTTGAAGATCAAGAACTGCTGGACTATGTCTACTATCTTTTCAAAGCAATATATGGTCTTAAGCAAGCGCCAAGAAAATGGTATGACACTCTTTCTGAATTCTTACTTGAAAGTGGTTTTGTTAGAGGTGTCATAGACAAGACTCTTTTTACCAAAAAGGTTAAAAATGATACTTTGTTAGTCCAAGTCTATGTGGACGATATAATATTTGGGTCTACTAATGAAAATCTCTGCAAGAAATTTGCTAAGCTAATGCAGGGTAAATTTGAAATGAGCTTGATGGGTGAGCTGAAGTTCTTTCTTGGATTGCAAGTAAGTCAAAGGACAGATGGAATATTTATTTGTCAATCCAAGTATGTCAAAGAACTCCTCAAGAAATATCAAATGGAGGATTCTGCTTCAGCAAGGACACCATCATCTACAGCTATTAAACTTGGTGTTTGTGAAAAATCTGCTAAGGTAGACATCACAAGCTACAGAGGTATGATTGGCTCATTACTTTATCTCACTGCAAGTAGACCAGATATTATGTATGCTACATGCCTATGTGCAAGGTTCCAAGCGGATCCTAGAGATGTGCATCTCGTTGCTGTTAAACGAATCTTCAGGTATCTTAAGGGTACACCTAATCTAGGTATCTGGTACCCTAAAGATGCTGGTTTTAACCTTGTTGGATATACAGATTCAGACTATGCAGGAAGTGTTGTAGATCGGAAGAGTACATCTGGGAGTTGTCAATTCCTGGGTGGAAGATTGGTTTCCTGGTACAGCAAGAAACAGCAAACAGTTTCCAACTCTACGGCAGAAGCTGAGTATATAGCTGCCGGAAGCTGTTGTGCTCAGATCTTGTGGATTAGGAATCAGCTGAGAGACTATGGATTTGTATTGGACAAGATTCCTATTTTGTGTGACAATACAAGTGCCATAGCAATCTCCAACAATCCTGTTCAGCATACGAGGACCAAGCACATCGACATCAGGTATCATTTCATAAGAGAGCATGTCATGAATGGTACTGTGGAATTGCACTTTGTGCCCACAGAAGAACAAACCGCGGATATTTTTACTAAGTCTGTTGATGAATCCACATTCACCCGGTTAGTTGGTGAATTGGGTATGTTAAACAGTCCTAGTATTTAATCTTGTTAATATCCTAGGTGTGCTCTTTAATGATTTTACAAGTGATTTTCTAATTACAGGTGAAATTATTTTATCAACTAATTTTTGTTCTAATTGTTTGTTTAACACTGTCTTAAATCATCATATTTGTATCTCCATATTTTCTGAAATTTGAAAATGACTGATTTTCTCTAAAAATATTTTTCTCTAAATCTTCAAGATTATGTTTAATGAGAAATCTATTTTTATTGAAAATCTTATCATTTTTAAAAAAAAAAATCACTTTTGATCTATTTATAATATTTTAATAATACCTATTTTCTTTCTAAATAATTTTCTATGCAGAAAGTTATTTAATTAGAAAATTTTGTGAATTATTAATTTATTATAAATTCTTGTAAATTAAATCTAAATGTTTTGTAGTGTTTGTCCTTTTATTATTGTTCTAATTCTGTAAATTAGGCAACCTGTATTTGTTATACATATTGTAAAATATTTTGGGATATTTTAATTCAATTAAGTTTGTACAGGTTAATGTTAATTTTAGTAGGTCATCACAAGTCGTTTTTGTATATATAGTCATAGGTCATTCTAGATTAATTTGTAGTGTATTTCATAGGTCATCCCGGTAGTTTTTGTTGTTTTATTTGTTTTTGTACATAGGTCATCCTAGTCTGTTTTAAGTTTTTAGAGTCATAGGTCATTCTGAGTCTAAGTAGTTGCTCAGGTCTTAGGTCATCCCGAGTCTTTGTAATTTAGTCTTTTATATTTATTTTGTTTTATTTTAATTTTAGTCATAGGTCATCCCGCATTTCTTTTTTACTGTATATATATATAATTAGTCATAGGTCTATTGTCTTTCATTTTGTTTTCTAAGTCATTGTTCTCTTAACTGCGTGTAATAACCAGTCTATACACACACATATACACACGATCTTGAATCGAACTGCTGCCCGTTTTTTTTTTTTTGGAATCAATCTTTAATCATCATCTGAGTATCATCTGTAGTCTGCCTATTGATTATCTGTTGTTTTCAAATCGATTCAGTTGAGTTTTCTGAGTTTCAAAGTTCTTGAAAAGTCGGTTTCTTAGATCTGAATTTCAAGGAGTTTGAGTTCTTTTTTCAGAAAACTAAAAATAGCTGTGAACTCGTGGTGTTGTGTAGATCATAGACTGATTTTTTCAGAATTTTCAAACCACTGTTGAATTTTTCGAATTTTTAAGATTTCTTTAATTCGAAAATTTAACAGTTTATTTCATAAGTTTAATAAAATCTGGTAAATTAATTAGTTTAATTAAAATGGCTGGTAATATTGCTGTTAATTTTGAATTAGTTAAGCATAATTTAGTTGGTTTCTTTAGTCCCAGTAATTGTACACTTGGACGTTTTAGACCGTGGATTCAATTTTTAAATGAGCATCCTCTTATTGGTACTGCTATTTGTTTAGATGCTCCATTAAAACTTGAACCCCTCTATTTAATGTGCACCACTGCTGTTGTATCTGAAGATAATTTGTCTTTTATTTTCTCTGTTGGAGAAAATCAGTACACAGTGGATGAGAATGTCATTAATACGGTCCTGAATTTACCAAGTGACAATTTTGAAGGTTTGCCCTCTGATCAAGATTTGTTTAATTTCTTCTCTGCTATTCAATATCAAGGGGTTGTAAATCTTCCAACTTTAAGTAAAAAGGATCTGGTTCAGGAATGGGATTACGTGTTTGACACATTAGCCAAGGTTTTTGCTAATTCAACAAAGAACAATTTTAATAAAATACCTTCGCTTCTGCAATATATTGGTTTTGCTGCTGCTCATAACCGTAGAATCAATATTGGCAGACTGTTGTGTGGTCCCTTGGTAAGAAGAATCATTAATGCTAGAAGGAATTTTGATACTGGTGATAAGGTTAATTGTTATTACCCCAGATTTCTTTCGTTGATTTTTAATCACTTGGTTCCTGCTAATCTTCAAGATCAGTTCAACCATGGTCGTCCTGAAGTCTCTGGTAAGTCAACTTCAAGGTTATTTACTTGGTACGGTGATCATCCCAAATTTGTTCATGTACCTGTGCTTGTTACCCAGTACATGTCAAACTTTATTCCACGACCAGTAATTCAACCTGTTCAAGTTGTACCACCAGTTCTACTTGCAATTGAACCTGAACATCAGCAAGAACAAATACATATCCCTGAACCAGAACCAGAACAAATACCACAATCTGAACCAACTCAAATTCCTGAACCTCAGCATGAACCAACACCTGCCCCTGTGCTACAGATTCAATCCTCATCAAATGAAGGTGCAGAAGCTTTTGCTGATCAGGTATTGTGTTCTATTCCTGAAACTACTGCTTTATTATCTCAGTCTTCTTCTGAAGTCCAAGTGGCTGTTAGGGCTGACAAAGGGGTTGTAGAACCACAACCTCTAACCCAGGTCGAAGAGCCAAACACTAATCCAAAGAAAACACACCACTTCAAAAGAAAAAGATTGCCAACTATCAAAAAGAAAAGTAGTGGAATTCAAATGAGTGAACCCACAGCTCTACCTCACACTAAAAAGAGTCGAACTACTTCTGAGGTATCTGTAAGCCCATCCGTATCCTCCCAAAAGGATATGGACATTGAAACGGCCGATAAACTGTTACTAGTGTCATCCTCTCAACAGGATGATACTATTGAAGTTCGCCACCGGGCCATGGCACCTTGTAATGAGTCAAGCACACCTCCATTACTCACAATGGAGGAAAACAGAACTCTAGATGAATTTTTGGACACATTGCAAGGAGAGCACGTTAGGGCTGATTCGGAATTGGTTACAGTGCCTACCATTGTTACGGTAGAAGAGCCTTCACAGGCTTCAGAGGGAAACAGTGAGTCCTTGCCACCTTTAATAGGACCACTCTCTCCCCTCCCAGGAGGAACATTCCTGGCTCCCTCAAGGGATTTTCCACTCGCAGCCTCGGCTGGAGAAAGTGGAAGGCAACTCGCTCTATCTACTACTGAAGAAATTCAGCTTTCAATTCAAAATGAGCAAGTAGATATGAGTGAGGATTGGGATTCGCGAACTCCCATTGCACCACCACTGACCTCCCTTGAGGAGGCTAGGGTGATTTCTCATGCAGGTACAGCTGTTCAAAAGGAAAAAGGGAAGCAAAGTGTGCAGAGTGATGTGAGGACCACCAAAAATATGAGTGAAACACAAGCACGTGAGAAGAGTGATACACAGAAGAGTGAAACTCAGGTGAGAGCACACACTGACACAAGAACTTTGTTTCTACAAGGGCAAATTGACCTACTTGAGAAAAAGCTTGCTGCTGCGGAAAAAGAGAAACAACTTCTTAAAGCACAAGTGGCTGAACGGTCTTCTTCATCCACCACTGTCAACAATCATCTACTTCTAATGCAGCAAGACATCCAAAGCATGAAGACTTCAATAACTCAAAGGCTGGATTCTGTGGCACATTCTCTTCATATAGCATCTGAAGACAGGACAAGCATCATTGGCTCTGTGGCACAGGTATCTGACAGGATAGATGAGATTCAAAAGGAGTTACACTCTAATGATAGCATCTTTGACAGCAGATTCAGTTCCGTAGAGACCAATTATGTTTATCTGAGTCAAGGATTGTCACATCTATTCAACATTGTCCAAGCCAGTCTTCCAGTTACAGATGAGCAAAGACAATTCTTCCAAGGACCAAGACTACCTGACAGAGATGACAGAGACCCTGGAGCTGGTTCTTCTGGAGCATTCAAAGATAAATCCGGAGAGGATAACCCAACTAAGGGGGAGAAAACTCAAGGGGAGTCTGGAGGACAGGGGGAGTCTGGTCAAGATAAAGGAGATACTCAAAGGAGTGATAAGGGGAAGAAGAAGCAACCTGAAGCTGAAGAAGATTATCAAGAGGACTATCAAGATTTTCAACAAGGCCAACAGGATCCGGAAATCGAATATCCTCCTGAACCTGATTTTTCTGAGTGGGATGATCCTGAATTTGAAAAGGAGCTGATGAAGCAGTTGAATATCTTGAAGGAGCAAGAGGTTAAGCTTGAGAAGACATCCATGCTGTTAGGAAAAAGAGAAGAAGTTCAAAAGCTTGAAAATGTTGAGAAACAGCGGATCCACAAGATGAAGATGGAAGCTCTAAAGCTGGACATTCAGACTAAGAATGGTCCTTTGTGGGATGCAGCCAAGGAGGTGATGAATACTCCTCAGTGGTCACCAGTGGATGATGCAGAATTATACAGAATCCTGTTGAGGTACAAAGAAGCAAATTCTGATCATACCATGTACTTAAAGTCACTGAAGATGCTGATCTCAAGAATTATGACTGGTCAAGTGACTCAATCCAAGGAGCTGAAGATTGTAGTCTACACAGTTGGTGAAGGATCTCATGAGGTTTCTTTAAGCTTCTTTGAAAAGAGAACTCTTTCAGAATTGTGGATTTTAATGTTTAAAGTTCCTACATGCTCAAAGCTGAATGTGTTATTAAGAGAGGAGCTGATGAAGTTTGCAACAAGAGCCAGTCCACAGATTGTAGATGTGCCTTATCAAGTCAAATATCTAAAGAATGACACTCTTCAGACTTGTCATCTTCAAGCCAAGACCATGAAGCTGTATAGTGCTAAACATTTGGTATGGGTGGAGCACATGGTGAGATCTACTGGATTTTTCTCTGAAGATAAGAAACATGCTGCTGAATGGTTGGAGTCATACTGTATATCTAGGATCAAGAAGTATAAGAAGCTAAAAAGACAGTTGAAGGCACTTGAACCTGCTCCAGTCAGACCAGTTGGTGGACCTTCAGAAGGTGAAAGACTTCTGGATGCTAATCTGATTCTAGCAATGAAGCTGATTGAAGAAGAATTAGAAGAAGGAGAAATAAGGGAGGAAGAATCAGAAATTTGAAGACCAGAAGATTTGAAGATCTGCTCTACTTGTTAGATTCTTAGAGCTTAGATAGAACAAGATAGGTTCATTGTAATCTCTGATCAGTCTAGAGGATCAGCTATCTTGTATTTATCTTAATGTTTGAATCTGGAAATGTTGTATATAAACCAGAACTTTTTCATTATTTACTTTGCTTTACAAGTCTTATCTTTTACTTATTTAAGTTGGATTAGTTGAGTTATCCTCTAGGAATTTGATTGTTATTGACTAACAAACAAATAGGGGGAGATTGAAAGGCATATGACATAGCCTATTTGTAGTTGAGGATTCTAATCCACTTAAATTAGATTGTAATAAGTAAATAATTATCTTTTACTGTCACAGGAATCTCAGAATGATATATCTGTCAGAAGAAAGAAGAATGTCAATCAAGTGTATTGAAGTTTTGCATTGAGAGAAGTTCAGATTGCTGTTCATGCCTCAGTGTGATTATCAAGATATAGGGTTGTTTTCAGTGACAGAGATTTCATGGTGACAGGTGAAACAAGATCAGTACAGAAAATTATAAGAGTTGAGAAGAGATAAGGACCACAGTCTAATGTCAAAGGGAAGAACAGATATTGAAGTTAGTCGTTCATGAACCAGACAGTACATCGAACGTCAACAAATTTTCAGTGGAAATTCTTTGTTTTCAATTGGTGGTCAAAGGGAGGAAAGGATACTAATTAATTACTTTCAAATTAATACTCATTATATTAATTGATTTAATTAATTAATTAATTCTGTTGAATTAATTAATTTATTAAATTAATTAATGTGTTGATTTGAATGTTAATTATTTATTAAATCAAGATGACTTAAGTTCTAGATGACCTATCCATAGGTCATCCCGGGGAAAAGCAAAAGAAATAATTCAAGAGTGATCATAGGTCATCCCGGGGAAAAGCAAAAGAGATAAGTCAATTGTGATCATAGGTCATCCCGGGCAAAAGCAAAAGAATAAGCTGTAGGTCATCCCGGTTCTGTTTGCTATAGGGCATCACAGTTCTAAAATGACCTAAGCTATAGGTCATCCCGAATGAAAGAGAACTAAATTGGAAGGAGTATTTTTCTAAGAGGTCATCCCGGCATGACATAGGTCATGCCGAGCTTGATAGGTCATCCCCAAGTGTTAAAAGGTTACTGTTTGTCCAGAAAGATCAATAACTATCAGTCTATTTGCATTGAAGGCAACATACGAAAAAAAAGACAGAGAATACATACAGAGCATTAAACACTTAACCTTCTCAACTGTCCAGGAAGATTTAATTCATAGAAAATCTAGTTCTACTTTGTTGTAACATTTTATCCACTAGAACTTGATTACTTGTAACTGTTCTACATCTAGCGAATTAATTTTCCTAGTTAGTGATTTCTAGCGAATTTATTTTCCTAGAGTTTGATTTAATAACAAATATAGAAAAGTTCATGTCGAATTTTCTAATTTGTTATAAACAAGCTTGAATCATTTCTGTACTAGTTTTGTAACAACCATCAAGTTTAATATACACCAATATTTAACTTGAATTTTGTTTCATTCGCTTCCGCAATATTTTGTCAAATCTTAATTTTATTTCTAAGGCAAATATTCGATAAAAAGGTATAGATTGTATTCAACCCCCCCTTCTACAATCTTATCGGACCTAACACTGAGCATGCAAGAAAATGGGATAGATCTCACACTGTAGAGCAGATTATTGGTGATCCAAATGCAGGTGTAAGAACAAGAAGAGCAACTCAAAATGAGTGTCTTTATGATTGATTTTTGTCCCAAGTTGAACCAAAGAAAGTTGATGAAGCACTGTTGGATCCTGATTGGATTATTGCTATGTAAGAGGAATTTAATCAGTTTGAAAGAAACAATGTTTGGGAATCGGTACCTACACGTAAATATAGAACAACTATTGGAGTTAGATATGTGTTCAGAAATAAAGTGGATGGAAATGGTGTAGTGACAAGGAACAAAGCAAAGTTGGTTGCAAAAGGATATTCTCAAGAAGAATGCATTGATTATGATGAGACTTTTACACCTGTTGCAAGGTTGGAAGCCATTAGAATTTTCTTGGCATTTGCTGTACATTCAAATTTCAAAGTTTATCAAATGGATGTCAAGTGTGCATTTCTAAATGGAGAGCTAAAAGAAGAAGTATATATGCAACCACCACCTGGCTTTGAAGATCCACATTTTCCAAATTTTGTTTACAGATTATTTAAGGTATTGTATGGACTTAAGCAAGCCCCAAGAGCATGGTATGACACTCTATCACAATTTCTGATTGAAAAACAATTCACTAGAGGCACAATAGACAAAACATTGTTCTACAAGCAACATGACAAATATATTATCCTAGTTCAAATTTATGTGAATGATATCATTTTTGGCTCTATAAATGAGAAACTCTGTGAAAGATTCTCTAAACTCATGGAAAATAGATATGAGATGAGCATGATGGGAGGGTTGACATTGTTTCTAGGGTTGCAAGTCAATCAAAGAAATGATGGTATCTTCATCAGTCAAACCAAGTACATCAAGGACTTATTGAAGAAGTTTGACCTAGAAGAATGCTCACTAGAAAAGACACCTATGGCTACTACCACCAAACTTGATGAAGATGCTAAAGGCAAAAAGGTGGATATCTCGGTTTACCGAGGCATGGTTTGATCACTTCTCTATCTTACTGCAAGTAGGCCAGACATCATGTTTGTAACATGTCTGTGTGCAAGGTTTCAGTCAAATCCAAAGGAGTCACATATGATTGCTATCAAGAGGATTTTTAGATATCTGAAGGGCACACCAAATTTGGGTTTATGGTATCCTAAAGACACAGGGTTCAATTTGGTTGGTTGTTCTTATGTTGATTATGCTGGATGCAGAGTTGACCGAAAAAGCACCTCAAGTAGCTGCCAGTTTCTTGGACAAATGTTAGTATCTTGGTATAGCAAGAAACAATAATCTGTGTCAACTTCTACAACTGAGGCTGAATATATAGCTGCTGGAAGTTGTTGTGCTCAAGTGCTTTGGATTAAAATCAACTAAGTGATTATGGACTTGTGTTGGAAAAGATTCCTATCATGTGTGCCAACACAAGTGCAATATCTATAGTTGCAAATCCTGTCAATCATTCTAGAACAAAGCACATTGATATCATATATCATTTTATCAGGGAACATGCATCAAATGGAACTATTGAGTTGCATTATGTTCCCATAGATATATAAACAATTAGCTGATATATTTACTAAGCCATTAGATGAAGCCACATTCACCAAGTTGGTTAGTGAGATTGGAATGCTGAATTCTTCAGATTCTGGCAAAGTAAAAGTATCAATCAATTGTTGCAGCAGTAAATTTTCACTATCTTAAAATGCTCAATATTTTTTGTGGTGCAAATTGCCTGAATATGATTTATAAATATCTCAGCAGTCTGCTGCAAATCTTTGAAAATCTTTTCACTTGAATTCTTGAGTTTTATTCATAAAACTTTGAGATTCACAAATCTCTAAATGTTCTAACATTTTTACATAAATGTTTCAGAATATTTGGAAGGCATTTAAATTTATATTATAGTGTGAAAATACTGCATTCTTGACTTATCGACTAAGTATCGGCTTGAGTTGTCGAATAAATGTATTGTTGACTTCTTGAATAAACCTTTTTGGAGTTATCGAATGCTCTATTCTTGAGTTCTCGAATTGGTTTATTCTAGAATTCTCTAATCAAGTCATTTTTGAGTTCTCGAACTAGTTCTCGATCAGCTTTGTACTTATTAAAATTATGCAGAATTTGGATTTATTTTCAATTAAATTCAAATTTGAAATCACTTATAATTATAAACGATTCAAATACATGATTGACAACTGTCAAATGTGTTTTTACATGAGATATCGAATCCTTGTATTTTTTAGTTCTCTAATCTTCATTCGATATGTTTGAGTTCTCGAATCCATTCATTTTTGGACTTATCGAATCTATTCAGTTATCGAATTGTCACTTGTTGATACAAAACACACACACACACACACACACACACACACACACACATATATATATATATATATATATTCTATAACTATTAGTCTCACATAAATACAGATCTTAATTTATTTTCTCAGTTCTATTCGATATCTCAACACTCAAACCTTTTTGCTCTCTAGAACCTTAATTCCCAAAATCTATTTTCTTCAATCTTTTCAAACACAATGGCACCCAAAATTCAAACCTTTGTTCACCTAGACACCACAAACTTTCTTGAAATTTCCAGTGATGTTGAGGCTAGTGCTGGATACAAATGTTTCACTAAGTTTTTGGCAGAGTCGTATGTCAAGGGCATTTTGTTTGCAAACCCCACTCTTTACCTTGATATACTTAAAGCCTTCTGGAGCACTGCTGAGATTTAAAACATTGCTCTTGTGGATGGAGCCACCAAGCAAGTCATCACCTGTCAGATTAAGGAAATTGGAATTAGCTTTGATGCAAATGATGTAAACAAGGCTTTGGAACTCCCAGAGAAGGATTTCGCTGAAGAGGGCACTAAACAACAACTAACAGAATTTGCAGATTTCATTCACTATACGAATACTATTGATTTAGGGAAACTCAATAAAAAGCATGTTTGTGAGGAATGAAGTTTTGTATATGACAATGTGCTGAGGGTCTTCACATGCAGAAAGACTGGGTTTGACCAAATTAGTCTACCAGTTCAGAAGATTGTTTACTCACTAGTCCACGGACAACAAATTAACATAGGAACATTTATCATGGGTGAATTATGCCAGAAATTGGGCTCTCTCAAGAAACGAGGTAATGAAATTTTCTTTCCCAGATTCATTATGTCTGTCCTTAATTTTAAGCATGATAGCTTAGATAAATTAGAGGGCATAAATTTTAATAGAATTGGTTGTTCAAAGTCCATGTCCAAAGTGCTATTTGGTTCATTGGACTCAAGAAACAAGGTTGATGTACCCTTAGAGATAACTCCCCATCTTGATGCTATCTTTAAGAAGTATAAACTTCCGTAACCTACATTTCATTGATTATCTGAGGAAAAGAGAATTAAGCTTGAAGGTGATGAAAAACAAGCTAAATCTAATTCTTTTAACCCATTCTCCAACCCTTCTTTGACATTAGATGTTAGCAAGCCAACTACATCATCCTCTCAACAGGGTGGTGCTAGTAAAAAGGAGAAAAGAAAGGTACTGTTAGGTCCAATATATTTGTAGAAGGGGGGTTGAATACAAACGGTACTGTTTAATCGAAATTTGTTCGGATAGATTTTAAATTAAATCCAATAACAAATTTGATGCAGAAAATTAAATGAAACAAAATTCAAATTGAATATAAAATTATATTAAACTTGAGAGGTTGTTACAAATACAGTACAGAATAATATCTAGTTAATAAAAACAAATTAGAAAATTCGACATGAGCTTTTCTAATTTTGTTGATAAAAAACGAGATATAAACTAGGAATATAAATTCGCTAGTAGCACAAGAGTTACAAATGATCAAGTTCTACTGGATAAATATTACAAAGGTAGCAGCCTTGATTTTACAGAAATTAATTTAGAGCTCCTGTGTTCTTGTTTTTCGCAGAGAGATGAGAGACCGTGTTGAAGATGATATGTTGATGTTCTTTTGTTGTCATCTGGCCGCCATACCAATCCCAACAATACAAAAGTTTGAACTAGTAATACCAATGATAAAGGCTAGTAATACCAAATTTTGAACTAGTAATACCAAATCCACTCTCCGTAATACCAACTCTAAAACAGCTGTAAATACCAACTCCTTCGGTAATACCAATTGAATTTGTACTAATAATACATTTCAATTGTACTATTAATACCAACTGAATTTGTACTAATAATACCAATTGAATTTGTACTAATAATACAAACTGAATTTGTACTAATAATACCGACCGAGATTGTTATGATAATACTTGTTTTTTGCCTAACTTTTGTCTGGTTTCTTTCAGCTGATTTCTGTTTTTCCTTTTTTTAAATCCACTTGTTTTTCTCTTTATTTCAGCTGTTAAATGTAATTCACTTGCAATTCAATAAATCAGCCTTTTACTTGTTTGATTATTCTGATCAGCCGAATTCTTTTGCCTTGTAAATTTAATTCAGCCCACCAAACAAACCAAGCCTACTAGCAGCCACATCCCACTTCTCTTTTTGATAGTTTAATTATTTAATGATCAATTAACTAATTCAGATTTAATTAATACACTAATTAATTTAATAAATAAATTAATTCTTTTAGAATTAATTTATTAATTAAATCAACTAAAATGATTTATATCAATTAAAGGAGAATTAATTTAAATCACTAGATAATTAATTCAACTCTCGAACCACTGAAAGTAATAAAGAATTACCTCTGAATTTCTGCTGACGCTCGATGCACGGTCTGGTTCATGAGCGACTAACTTCAATGGCTTTGACTCTATGATGTGGTTCATTTTCTTTTTTCTTCTCTCTCTTTATTTAATTCTGTACTGTCTCTGTCACCTTACGAAATCTCTGTCACTTCAAACGAATCCACTTCTTAATGAATACTCCACTGAGGCTTGAATAGATGTCTGAGCTTCTTTCAATGTAGTAATTCCTCAAGTCTGTAGATTAACCTTGATCTTTTTCTTCTGACAGATAATACAATCTGAGATTCCTTGTGACAGTCTATATACTATTTACTAATACAATCTTGTTTAAGTTGAGTTGTATCCTCGAAATACAAATAGGCTAAACATATGCCTTTCAGGTACCTCAAGACCCCCTAGAAATTTTAACTGAGGTTGCACTAGCAATTGAGAGTGAGAAAACTGAGTCACCTTCACAGCAGCCAAAGAAGAAGAAAAAGAAAAAAAAATACTAAGACCACCTCTCCAGCCACTCAAATGGCTAAAGTTGTAACATCAGGGGCATACTCATTACTAGGTGCATCCTCTCAACAGGGTGCATCTATTGAAACAAACATTTTCCCCAATGCACCCTCTTGTAAAGAGTCAACATAGGGCAGCCATAAGGAAGGCACATCATAAGGTGAGGAGCACATCTTAATTGAAACCCCTCTTCCAACTCAGAGGGAGTTACCAAAATCACCATCTATACACACTACTCTCTCAGCATCTATAAACACGGAAATTTCTTTGGAAACTGAGGTTCTTCATGAAGAACCATAGAACTTTGATCATCAAGACTCTATCCTTGATGAGCCAATCCACTCAAGTGACACTGTACTTGATACAGTGCTCACCACCCAGAATCCATATTTAGATGGTCAGTAAATGCATGATGGGGCATATTCCAATGATACCATAACCACCACAGGGGTTCCAGAAGTTTTCACTTCATATCCCGTGGATGACGAACAAACTGCACCATCTCCAAGTCATATTATTCACAATATGCTTGAAGAAATCTCTTCATAGAGGTTTGAGAGTGAAGAAGCAACTCATCTCATCTCAATGGAGGCTTCTTCACCTCTCACAGAGATTCCATCTCTGAGTCTTCAAACAAACAATATTATAACTCCACCTGTCATAATTGATGATTATTTTATGAAGATAGTTGAAGAAACTATGACAAGCCCTAAATCTATACCTCATGTTTCAAATCTACAGGAATGGCTTCAACCTGTCAAACCACTGGACATGGTTGAACCATCAACTTCCAGTCATGGGCCCATGACTGAAGAAGAGATTGATGAATTGTAACTAGACCAATTGGGACCCCTGGTCTCTATAGCACAATAACTTATAACTTTTACCATGCCCAATGTAGATTACCAAGACATCTTGCTTGAGCATTCACATGATATTGAGGAACAAAGGGCCAAGGTTGCAGATGAAGAAGGTGAAGGCAATGTTGATGGTTGGCTAGATGGAAGTGGTGAAGTCTATCTGAAAGAAGCTCTTCAATTCTTGAGACACGAGTATCTTTCACCTCTTGGATCAAATGTTAAAGACCTCTCACCAACTGAAGTGTATGATGCTTTGAATGATGTCTACAAATCTCAACTCAAGGCTCTGCATCAGTTTGGTAAGGGTGTTGAATCTTTCATACCTACCAACTCTGCAACTTTGAAAATCGATATCAAGAAAATGGCGGATGATGTTAAGCTTAATTTTCCACATATTACATCCCTCAATAGGAAAAATGAGCAGAGTCAAAAGAAGTTAGCGATTGTGGAATTTAACCTCTTTTCTCTCAAATCTAATCAAACAAGACTTGCAGAGGCTGTGGAAAGTAATCTCAAACTCAACAATGACATTGCTCCTATGATAAAGGTGATGTTCTCTAATGCCTATGCTGATAAAATCCTATCTGAAGTGCATGTGAGAGAAATGGACAAGTCAACCTTTGAGCAGCTAAGAGGTGTTATAGTCCAGGCCTTCACTGAGAGATTCAACACAAAACTGAAATGGTGATGCTTGAACAGGAGGTGCAAGAACTTAAAAATGCCAATGCACAACTTGCCCTCTCTGTGGGAAAATCAAATGTCGAATTTGAAGAAACCACCAACCTTCTTGCAAACACCATGCTAGATATCCAATCCAAGTTGGCCAAACTTGTTGGAAAAGAGGAGCCTAATTTCAAGCCTAAGGGGGAGAAGGAGACCCAAGAGGCTATTGAAAAGAAGAAAACAATAGCAAGGAAGAAAGTTGTGGAGAAACAAGTTGTGGAGAAGCAAGTCACTGAAAAGAAGAAAGGAGTAGATGCTGAAGCTGAGAAAGACAAGAAAAAAGTGGTTGAAGTTGAAGAGGCCATTGTTTCTGAATACGATTTTCAAATTCCACCCATTGTCAGGCAAACTTTTCAAGCTCAACTCCTACACTCAAGAGACAACATCACTCCTGCCACTGTTAGGTCCTATAAGATTGTAGAAGGGGGGGTTGAATACAATCTATACCTTTTTATCGAATATTTGCCTTAGAAATAAAATTATGATTTGACAAAATATTGCGGAAGCGAATGAAACAAAATTCAAGTTAAATATTGGTGTATATTAAACTTGACGGTTGTTACAAAACTAGTACAGAATTGAATCAAGCTTGTTTATAACAAATTAGAAAATTCGACATGAACTTTTCTATATTTGTTATTAAATCAAACTCTAGGAAAATAAATTCGCTAGATATCACAAACTAGGAAAATTAATTCGCTAGATGTAGAACAGTTACAAGTAATCAAGTTCTAGTGGATAGAATATTACAAATAAGTAGAACTAGATTTTCTATGAATTAATTCTTCCTGGACAGTTGAGAGAAGTAAAGTGTTTAATGCTCTGTGTATATTTCTGTCTTTTTTTTCGTCTCAATCTTTAATGCAGTACACTTGAAAGATATGCACTTCCTGGACAAACAGTAACATTTTCAACACTGGGGATGACCTATCAAACTCGGCATGACCTATGTCTTGCCGGGATGACCTCTGAGAAATACACTCATGTCATTTTAATTCTTTTTCAGCCGGGATGACCTACAGCTAGGTCATTTTGATCTTGGCATGCCCTACTGCAAACTGAACCGGGATGACCTATGAGATAAAACTGACTTCATGTTTTAATGCTTTTCCCGGGATGACCTATGATCAAAGAAATGATTTCATGTCTAATGCTTTTCCCGGGATGACCTACTGATAGGTCATTTTGAGCTTAGGTCATCTTGATTTAATAATTAACTTACATTCAAATCAACACATTAATTAATTTAATAAATTAATTAATTCAACAGAATTAATTAATTAATTAAATCAACTAATATAATGAGTATTAATTTGAAAGTAATTAATTAAGATACTTTCCTCCCTTTGACCACCAAATAAAAACAAAGAACTTCCACTGAAAGGTTGTTGACGTTCGATGTACTGTCTGGTTCATGAACGACTAACTTCAATATCTGTTCTTCCCTTTAACATTAGACTGTGGTCCTTATTTCTAATCAACTCTTATAATTTTCTGTACTGATCTTGTTTCACCTGTCACCAAGAAATCTCTGTCACTGAAAACAACTCTATATCTTGATAATCACACTGAGGCATGAACAGCAGTCTGAACTTCTCTCAATGCAAAACTTCAATACACTAGATTGTCATTCTTCTTTCTTCTGACAGATATATCTTTCTGAGATCCCTGTGACAGTAAAAGATAAATTATTTACTTATTACAATCTAATTTAAGTGGATTAGAATCCTCAACTACAAATAGGCTGTGTCATATGCCTTTCAATCTCCCCCTATTTGTTTGTTAGTCAAAAACAATCAAATTCCTAGAGGATAACTCAACTAATCCAACTTAAATAAGTGAAAGATAAGACTTGTAAAACAAAGTAAATAATGAAAAAAGTTCTGGTTTATATACAACATTTTCCAGATTCAAACATAAAGATAAATACAAGATAGCTGATCCTCTAAACTGATCAGATGATTACACAGAACCTATCTTGTTCTATCTAAGCTCTAAGAATCTAACAAGTAGAGCAGATCTTCAAATCTTCTGGTCTTCAAATTTCTGATTCTTCCTCCCTTATTTCTCCTTCTTCTAGCTCTTCTTCAATCATCTTCATTGCTAGAATCAGATTAGCATCCAGAAGTCTTTCACCTTCTGATGGTCCACCAACTGGTCTGACTGGAGCAGGTTCAAGTGCCTTCAATTGTCTTTTTAGCTTCTCATACTTCTTGATCCTTGATTCACAGTAAGACTCCAACCATTCAGCAGCATGTTTCTTTTCTTCTGTGAAAAATCCAGTGGATCTCACCATGTGCTCCACCCACACCAAATGTTTAGCACTATAAAGCTTCATGGTCTTTGCTTGAAGATGACAAGTCTGAAGAGTGTCATTCTTTAGATATTTGACTTGATAAGGCACATCTACAATCTGAGGACTGGCTCTTGTTGCAAACTTCATCAGCTCCTCTCTTAGTAACACATTCAGCTTTGAGCATGTAGGAACCTTAAACATTAAGATCCATAACTCTGAAAGAGTTCTCTTTTCAAAGAAGCTTAAAGAAACCTCATGAGATCCTTCACCAGCTGTGTAGACTACAATTTTCAGCTCCTTGGATTGAGTCACTTGACCAGTCATAATCCTTGAGATCAGCATCTTCAGTGCCTTTAAGTACATGGTATGATCAGAATTTGCTTCTTTGTACCTCAAAAGGATTCTGTACAATTCTGCATCATCCACTGGTGACCACTGAGGAGTATTCATCACCTCCTTGGCTGTATCCCATAAAGGACCATTCTTAGTCTGAATGTCCAGCTTTAGAGCTTCCATCTTCATCTTGTGAATCCGCTGTTTCTCAACATTTTCAAGCTTTTGAACTTCTTCTCTTTTTCCTAACAGCATGGATGTCTTCTCAAGCTTAACCTCTTGCTCCTTCAAGATATTCAACTGCTTCATCAGTTCATTTTCAAATTCAGGATCATCCCACTCAGAAAAATCAGGTTCAGGAGGATATTCAATTTCTGGATCCTGTTGGCCTTGTTGAAAATCTTGATAGTCCTCTTCTTGATAACCTTCTTCAGCTTCAGATTGCTTCTTCTTCCCCTTATCACTCCTTTGAGCATCTCCTTGATCTTGACCAGACTCCCCCTGTCCTTGAGACTCCCCTTGAGTTTTCTCCCCCTTAGTTGGGTTATCCTCTCCAGATTTATCCTTGAATGCTCCAGAAGAACCAGCTCCAGGGTCTCTGTCATCTCTGTCAGGTAGTCTTGGTCCTTGGAAGAATTGTCTTTGCTCATCAGTAACTGGAAGACTGGCTTGGACAATGTTGAAGAGATGTGACAATCCTTGACTCAGATAAACATAATTGGTCTCTACGGAACTGAATCTGCTGTCAAAGATGCTATCATTAGAGTGCAACTCCTTTTGGATCTCATCTATCCTGTCAGATACCTGTGCCACAGAGCCAATGATGCTTGTCCTGTCTTCAGATGCTATATGAAGAGAATGTGCCACAGAATCCAGCCTTTGAGTTATTGAAGTCTTCATGCTTTGAATGTCTTGCTGCATTAGAAGGAGATGATTGTTGACAGTGGTGGATGAAGAAGACCGTTCAGCCACTTATGCTTTAAGAAGTTGTTTCTCTTTTTCAGCAGCAGCAAGCTTTTTCTCAAGTAGATCAATTTGACCTTGTAGAAACAAAGTTCTTGTGTCAGTGTGTGCTCTCACCTGAGTTTCACTCTTCTGTGTATCACTCTGCTCACGTGCTTGTGTTTCACTCATATTTTTGGTGGTCCTCACATCACTTCGCACAAGTTCCTTTCCTTTGTTAGTAGCAACTGATGTACCTGCAAGAGAAATCACCCTAGCCTCCTCAAGGGAGGTCAGTGGTGGTGCAATGGGAGTTCGCGAATCCCAATCCTCAATCACATCTACATGTTCATATTGAATAGAATCCTGAATTGCTTCAGTAGTAGATGGATCGAGTTGCCTTCCACTTTCTCCAGTCGAGACTGCGAGTGGAAAATCCCTTAAGGGAGCCAGGAATGTTCCTCCTGGGAGGGGAGAGAGTGGTCCTATTACAGGTGGCAAGGACTCACTGTTTCCCTCTGAAGCCTGTGAAGGCTCTTCTACCGTAACAATGGTAGGCACTGTAACCATTTCCGAATCATCCCTAACGTGCTCTCCTTGCAATGTGTCCTCATTTTCATCTAGAGTTGTGTTTTCCTCCATTGTGAGTAATGGAGGTGTGCTGGACTCATTACAGGGTGCCATGGCCAGGTGGCGAACTTCAATAGTATCATCCTGTAGAGAGGATGAGACTAGCAACAGTTTATCGGCCGTTTCAATGTCCATATCCTTTTGGGAGGATACGGATGGGCTTACAGATACCTCAGAAGTAGTTCGACTCTTTTTAGTGTGAGGTAGAGCTGTGGGTTCACTCATTTGACTTTCACTACTTTCTTTTCTGATAGTTGGCAATCTCTTTCTTTTGAAGTGGTGAGTTCTTTTTGGTCTAGTGTTTGGCTCTATGACCTGGGATAGAGGTTGTGGTTCTACAACCCCTTGGTCAGCCCTAACAGCCACTTGGGCTTCAGAAGAAGCTTGAGATAGTAAAGTAGGAGTTTCAGGGTTAGAACACAATACCTGATCAGCAAAAGCTTCTGCACCTTCATTTGATGAGGATTGAATCTGTAGCTCAGGGGCAGGTGTTGGTACATGCTGAGGTTCAGGTATTTGAGTTGGTTCAGATTGTGGTACTTGTTCTGGTTCGGGTTCAGAGATATGTATTTGTTCTTGCTGAGGTTCAGGTTCAATTGCAAGTTCAACTGGTGGTGCAAGTTGAGCAGGTTGAATTACTGGTCGTGGAATAAAGTTTGACATGTACTGGGTAACAAGCACAGGTACATGAACAAATTTGGGATGATCACCGTACCAAGTAAATAACCTTGAAGTTGACTTACCAGAGACTTCAGAACGACCATGGTTGAACTGATCTTGAAGATTAGCAGGAACCAAGTGATTAAAAATCAAAGAAAGGAATCTGGGGTAAAAACAGTTGACTTTATCACCAGTATCAAAATTCCTTCTAGCATTAATGATTCTTCTTACCAAGGGACCACACAGCAGTTTGCCAATATTGATTCTACGGTTATGAGCAGCAGCAAAACCAATGTATTGCAAAATCGAAGGTATTTTATTAAAATTGTTCTTTGTTGAATTAGCAAAAACCTTGGCTAATGTGTCAAACAAGTAATCCCATTCCTGAACCAGATCCTTTTTACTTAAAGTTGGAAGATTTACAACCCCTTGATATTGAATAGCAGTGAAGAAATTAAACAAATCTTGATCAGAGGGCAAACCTTCAAAATTGTCACTTGGTAAATTCAGGACCGTATTAATGACATTCTCATCCACTGTGTACTGATTTCCTCCAACAGAGAAAATAAACGACAGATTATCTTCAGATACAACAGCAGTGGTGCACATTAAATAGAGGGGTTCAATTTTTAATGGAGCATCTAAACAAATAGCAGTACCAATAAGAGGATGCTCATTTAAAAATTGAATCCACGGTCTAAAACGCCCAAGTGTACAATTACTGGGTCTAAAGAAACCAACTAAATTATGCTTAACTAACTCAAAATTAACAGCAATATTACCAGCCATTTTAATTAAACTAAGCCCTTTTTAATTTAACAGATTTTAACCACAAATGAAATTAAAATTGAAATTTTCGAATTAATAATTAATTAAAAATTCGAAAAAATCAAAAGTTCTTTGAAAAATCTGGAAAATTCAATAGATGATCTACATACACACACGAACACTCAGATATTTTTAGTTTCTTGAAAAGCGATTTGAATCTCCTCTAATTTCAGATCTAAGAACCGACTATTCAAGCACTTAACACTCCAAAAACTCAACTAAATCGATTCAACAACAGCAGATAATCAAGAAATAAAGCACAAATGATCAATAGCTGATGATATGAGATTCGATTTTCAGAAAAAAATGGACAGCAATTGGATGCAGTATCGTGTGTATTGTAAGTAATGACTGGTAGTTACACGCAGTAAAAGAGAACAAAGACTTAGTGAAAATTAGAAGAAAAGAGACCTATGACTATTTATATACACAGTACAGATTCGGGATGACCTATGACTAAAATAAAATAAAACAAAATAAATAAAGCTAACCCGGGATGACCTAAGACTAAACTAAATAGGAAAACCCCGGGATGACCTATGACTTTATTACTATTATTAAGAACAAGAATGACCTATGACTTACTATTAGAAAGACTTGGGATGACCTACTTAAATAAATTAAATAGGTCATTACAGAAGAGACAAAGGTCATTTTGAACAAATTGCAAACAACTAAGCTAACTAACATTTACCTGTACGAACTGAATAGAATTAAAATAACCCAAAATAATTTAAAATATATACAACAAATACAGGTTGCCTAATTTACAGAATTAGAACAATAATAAAAGGACAAACACTACAAAACATTTAGATTTAATTTACAAAAGTTTATAATAAGTTAATAACTCACATAATTTTCTAATTAAATAACTTTCTGCATAGAAAATTATTTAGAGAGAAAATAGGTATTATTAAAATATTATAAATAGACCAAAAGAGATTTTTTTTTTTAAAAAATGATAAGATTTTCAATAAAAATAGATTTCTCACTAAATAAAATCTTGAAGATTTAGAGAAAAATATTTTTAGAGAAAATCAGTCATTTTCAAATTCAAGAAAATATGGAGATACAAATATGATGATTTAAGACAATGTTAAACAAACAAGAAGAACAAAAAATTAGTTGATAAAATAATTTCACCAGTAATTAGAAAATCACTTGTAAAATCATTAAAGAGCACCCTTCGGATATTACCAAGATTAATTACTAGGACTGTTTAACATACCCAATTCACCAACTAACCGGGTGAATGTGGATTCATCAACAGACTTAGTAAAAATATCCGCGGTTTGTTCTTCTGTGGGCACAAAGTGCAATTCCACAGTACCATTCATGACATGCTCTCTTATGAAATGATACCTGATGTCGATGTGCTTGGTCCTCGTATGCTGAACAGGATTGTTGGAGATTGCTATGGCACTTGTATTGTCACACAAAATAGGAATCTTGTCCAATACAAATCCATAGTCTCTCAGCTGATTCCTAATCCACAAGATCTGAGCACAACAGCTTCCGGCAGCTATATACTCAGCCTCTGCCGTAGAGTTGGAAACTGTTTGCTGTTTCTTGCTGTACCAGGAAACCAATCTTCCACCCAGGAATTGACAACTCCCAGATGTACTTTTCCGATCTACAACACTTCCTGCATAGTCTGAATCTGTATATCCAACAAGGTTAAAACCAGCATCTTTAGGGTACCAGATACCCAGATTAGGTGTACCCTTAAGATACCTGAAGATTCGTTTAACAGCAACGAGATGCACATCTCTGGGATCCGCTTGGAACCTTGCACATAGGCATGTAGCATACATAATATCTGGTCTACTTGCAGTGAGATAAAGTAATGAGCCAATCATACCTCTGTAGCTTGTGATGTCTACCTTAGCAGATTTTTCACAAACACCAAGTTTGATAGCTGTAGATGATGGTGTCCTTGCTGAAGCAGAATCCTCCATTTGATATTTCTTGAGGAGCTCTTTGACATACTTGGATTGACAAATAAATATTCCATCTGTCCTTTGACTTACTTGCAATCCAAGAAAGAACTTCAGCTCACCCATCAAGCTCATTTCAAACTTTCCCTGCATTAGCTTAGCAAATTTCTTGCAGAGATTTTCATTAGTAGACCCAAATATTATATCCTCCACATAGACTTGGACTAACAAAGTATCATTTTTAACCTTTTTGGTAAAAAGAGTCTTGTCTATGACACCTCTAACAAAACCATTTTTAAGTAAGAATTCAGAAAGAGTGTCATACCATTTTCTTGGCGCTTGCTTAAGACCATATATAGCTTTGAAAAGATAGTAGACATAGTCCAGCAGTTCTTGATCTTCAAAACCAGGAGGTTGTTCTACAAACACTTCTTCATCCAGCTTGCCATTCAGAAAGGCACTCTTGACATCCATTTGATAAACCTTGATGTTAGAGTAAGCTGCGAATGCCAAGAATATCCTTATGGCCTCAAGTCTTGCCACTGGTGCATAGGTTTCATCATAGTCTATTCCTTCAGCTTGAGAGTACCCTTGTGCCACCAGTCTTGCTTTGTTCCTTGTAACAATGCCATCTTCATCCAGTTTATTTCTGAATACCCATCTAGTGCCAACTACTTTCTTGTTTTCAGGCCTGGGTACCAGCTTCCATACTCCTTGTTGCTTGAATTGATTGAGTTCATCTTGCATAGCAATCACCCAATCTGGATCACCAAGGCCTTCCTCAGTTTTCTTTGGTTCTATCTCAGAAAGAAAACCTGAATAATTACATTGATTCTGAGTAGCCCTTCTAGTACTTACTCCTGCTTCTGGATCACCAATGATTAACTCAAAAGGATGAGCTCTATTCCAAACAGAGTGTTTGGGTAGATTAGATCTTGATGACTCTCCTTGTTCTCTGGTAGGAGTTTGAGTATGACTAGACGATCCTTCATTATCTCCCCCTGAATTGTTGCCAGGTTGACTTGATGAGGTATCATGAGTATCAGTGGTATCTCCAGTATTATCATTGTTTCCACCACCATTACCATGATCATCACCATTATCATCATTATTATCACCAGCAGCAACTTCAGGTTCTTGATCATCATCTGAATCCGGATCTTGCATGTCTTTAAAGATTAACCTTTCAGATGGATCTTCTGCTTGGATACTTGGGAGCATAGCGTCATCAAATGTTACATTGACGCTTACCATCACTTTCTGTTGATCAATCAGGTACACCTTGTAAGCTCTTCTAGAGTAACCAACAAAAATTGCTTCGTCTGCCTTGGCTTCAAACTTGCCACGATGATCATCATCCATAAGTACAAAGCATTTAGAACCAAATACATGAAAGTATTTGAGTGTTGGTTGTTTGTCAAACATTCCTTCATAAGGTGTCTTCATCAAGTCTTTGTTGATTAGAGTTCGATTCTGAGTATAACAGGCAGTGTTGACAGCTTCAGCCCAGAAATACATAGGAAGTTTTGATTCGCTTAACATAGTACGAGCTGCTTCAATCAAGGTTCTATTCTTCCTTTCAACTACTCCATTTTGCTGAGGAGTTCTTGGTGCTGAGAACTGTCTTGTTATACCTTTCTCAGTGCAAAAGTCATCAAGAATTGCATTTTTAAATTCTGTTCCATTGTCTGACCTTATTGCTCTGACTGTACGTTTGGAATCTACCTCTATCAACTTGATGTGATCAATCACTATTTGTGGTGTTTCATCCTTAGAACCAAGGAATAAAACCCAAGTAAACTTTGAATAGTCATCAACTATCACTAAAGCAAATCTTTTTCGTGACATAGACATAACATTGACTGGCCCAAACAAGTCCATATGTAGCAATTGTAAGGGCTCAGTTATTATGGTTGTGTCAGTGCTTTTGTGTGTTGCTTTCTTTGACTTTCCTTTCTGGCAAGCCTCACATAGACCTTCTTGAACAAACTCCATCTGAGGTAGACCTCTCACCAACTCCCTTTTTACTAGGGAATTCATTGTCTTGAAATTCAAGTGAGATAGTCTCTTGTGCCACAGCCAACTCTCATCTTTAGATGCTTTGGAATAGAAACAATCAAGATCTGCATTGCTTCCTGAGCTCATGTCTGCTATGTACAAGTTGCCTTTTCTTACTCCATGTAGAGTAGGAAATTCTTCTTTCTTGTGTGAGATGAGACACTTCTTCTTATCAAATAAAACTTGATAACCCTTGTCACAGAACTGACTGATACTAAGAAGATTGTGTTCAAGTCCCATCACACAAGACACTTCATCAATGATAACATTTCCACTAACTAATCTGCCATATCCATCAGTTATACCCTTGCTGTTATCTCCAAAGGTAACCACTGGGCCAGCCTTCTCAACCACATCTGTCAGCAGGGCTCTTTCTCCGGTCATATGCCTAGAACAACCACTGTCCAGAACCCATACGACTCGATCACCCTGTTTAACACCCTGCAATGACAAATGGATTAAACCTTCTTCGGAACCCAAACTTGGTTGGGTCCAGAGTACTTGAAAAACTGACCTTTGTCAGGCAAAACAACATTCTTAATTTTAACAACCACCTCATCCACTTGAACTGGACATTTCACCTTATAAACAGCCTTAACCACTTTAGGTTTTAGCTTAGGTGTCCATGTCTCCATCCTTCCCTTAGGAGGACTAAAGTTCCTAGAACTAGGACTAGATCCCTTAGGAGGAATAAAGTTCCTAGAACTAGGACTAGATCCCTTAGAGGAGCTAGAAGTCCTTGAACTAGGACTAGATCCCTTAGAAGGAATAAAGTTCCTAGAACTAGGACTAGATCCCTTAGGGGAGCTAGAAGTCCTTGAACTCGGGGTAGGTGGTGTAACAGTCCTGGATCTAACATGCTTTCTATTATTCATAACATTTCTTGGAGTATTTGAATTATCATTAGCATGCATATTGAAGAAGTATGCAGACATAGCTTTAAAGGCACATTTCATACAATTCATAATACCACAAGATTTATGCTTAGCAGAATACATAGGCATGGCATTCATGTTAGTCATGTTTTTGCAATCATTCAAATCATTACTACCTAATCCAGTTGAACACGAACTAGTTGACTCTTCAACTCTAACTGGTCTATTAGGCACTACAGTTTTAGCCCTAACATGCTTTGGTGATTGGTTCATCTTAGCTTTGCCTTTGTCATTAATTTTAACATCTTCAAGGACTATGCCATTAGCAATGTCCTCAATTCTTAACTCTTCATTAATGACCAGAGTAGTCAGATTAAGGGGCTCTGCAATTGACTTCTTGAAGAGTGGATCTACAACATCCTTAAGCACATGAGGTATACCCCTATCTATAGCACTAACAGGGTTGGGGGTATTTATGCCTAACATTCCAACAGCCTCGTTGTAGTCGAACCCTATTCCTACGGTTCGTTCTACAGCTTGATTGTTGAAAAACTCCTTAGAAGTTTTAACAGAATTAAAACAAGCACTCACTTTGGTTTCAAGTTCAGCTATTTTAGCACGTTGTTTAGAAGTAACTTCAAGAATTGATTTCTCTCTTCTATTAAGCAGTTCTATATCTCCTTTTAGCTTATCTTGAATATCATGCACTTTCTTTAATTCTAACACTTCATTTACAAGATTAGTGTTTTCAAGAATTAATCTAGCAGTTGTCTTCTGTGCACTAACCAAAGAATTATTCAATTGATACACCATTTCAGAGTCAGAAAATTTTACCTGAGATGTAGAGGCAGTCTTCAAGTCATTATCTGCCATCAGTGCAAGATTAACAAACTCCTCATCTTCACTGTCTGTATCATCCCAGCTTTTACCAGCAGCCACATAGGCTTTTCCAACCTTCTTCTTATCAGAAGCATAGTCTTTCTTTTGTGCTTGTACTGGTTTCTGACACTCACTGGCAAAGTGTCCAAGTTCATTACAATTAAAACATCTGATTTTTCTTCTATCAATAGTTCCAGATTTGTAGCCTCCTCTGCTACTTGAGGATGAAGAACCTCCTCTCTGAAACCTACTGTTTGACTTGAACTTGAACTTTGGATTTCTTCTAAATCTAAAGTTACCAAACTGTCTCACCATGAGTGCCATGGACTCATCCTCTAGCTGATCCAGCTCTTCAAGTGAATAGAAATCACTCCCATCTTCACTGGCTGATGTCTGTCCCTGTTCCACTTCAGTCTGCTCCTTGCTTGAGCTGTAAGGTCGAACAACCTTAGCTTCCCTTTCCTCTGGAGCCTCAACCACTAGAGCTGTAGAGGGACTCACCACTCTACCTTTACCAAGAATCTCTCTTTGTTGAATCTGTTCTAATTCATAGGTTTTTAGAACCCCAAAGAGTCTCTCAAGAGATATTTCATTCAAATCCCTAGATTCTCTAATAGCTGTAATCCTGTGCTCTAGGTGTGTGGGCATTGTCAATAAGAACTTTCTATTGATCTCCTTTTGGGTATAATTCTTGCCATGCATAAGCAAGTTGTTGATGATTTTATTATACCTCTCAAACACTTCCTGAATGCCTTCATTAGGGCCAGCTCTAAAGTGTTCATACTCAGAGGTCAGGATCTCAAGCCTGTTCTCCCTAACTTCATCTGTACCTTCATTTACTGTCTCAATAATTTCCCACATCTTTTTAGCAGTTCCACAATTCATAACATGGCTATACATCAAGCCATCCAGGGAATCTATTAAGATCAGTCTCAGGTTTTTATCCAGTCCTGCATCCTCCTTTTCTTCAGCTGTGTAAAGTTCAGGGTCTTTCACATAGGATCTAGCAGGAACCACTTCTACACCCTCTTCAATCACAGGAGGTTCAGTTACATGAGGAACTGTGGGCCCCTTTGTCAAGGTCTTTAGATACTTAGGATTGGTGACATCTAAGAACAACAACATCTTGTTCTTCCACATGTCATAGTTGTCCTTGTCAAAGATAGGAATTTTTACAATAGCTTTGGAAGTCATGACGAATGAATTTTTAAGTGAGTTAAAAATTCGAGTTTGATTTTTAATGAGTAAGGATAGGATCTTTGATTTTTATGTCAATCAAAAGGCTCTGATGCCAATTGTTAGGTCCTATAAGATTGTAGAAGGGGGGGTTGAATACAATCTATACCTTTTTATCGAATATTTGCCTTAGAAATAAAATTATGATTTGACAAAATATTGCGGAAGCGAATGAAACAAAATTCAAGTTAAATATTGGTGTATATTAAACTTGACGGTTGTTACAAAACTAGTACAGAATTGAATCAAGCTTGTTTATAACAAATTAGAAAATTCGACATGAACTTTTCTATATTTGTTATTAAATCAAACTCTAGGAAAATAAATTCGCTAGATATCACAAACTAGGAAAATTAATTCGCTAGATGTAGAACAGTTACAAGTAATCAAGTTCTAGTGGATAGAATATTACAAATAAGTAGAACTAGATTTTCTATGAATTAATTCTTCCTGGACAGTTGAGAGAAGTAAAGTGTTTAATGCTCTGTGTATATTTCTGTCTTTTTTTTCGTCTCAATCTTTAATGCAGTACACTTGAAAGATATGCACTTCCTGGACAAACAGTAACATTTTCAACACTGGGGATGACCTATCAAACTCGGCATGACCTATGTCTTGCCGGGATGACCTCTGAGAAATACACTCATGTCATTTTAATTCTTTTTCAGCCGGGATGACCTACAGCTAGGTCATTTTGATCTTGGCATGCCCTACTGCAAACTGAACCGGGATGACCTATGAGATAAAACTGACTTCATGTTTTAATGCTTTTCCCGGGATGACCTATGATCAAAGAAATGATTTCATGTCTAATGCTTTTCCCGGGATGACCTACTGATAGGTCATTTTGAGCTTAGGTCATCTTGATTTAATAATTAACTTACATTCAAATCAACACATTAATTAATTTAATAAATTAATTAATTCAACAGAATTAATTAATTAATTAAATCAACTAATATAATGAGTATTAATTTGAAAGTAATTAATTAAGATACTTTCCTCCCTTTGACCAACAAATAAAAACAAAGAACTTCCACTGAAAGGTTGTTGACGTTCGATGTACTGTCTGGTTCATGAACGACTAACTTCAATATCTGTTCTTCCCTTTAACATTAGACTGTGGTCCTTATTTCTTCTCAACTCTTATAATTTTCTGTACTGATCTTGTTTCACCTGTCACCAAGAAATTTCTGTCACTGAAAACAACTCTATATCTTGATAATCACACTGAGGCATGAACAGCAGTCTGAACTTCTCTCAATGCAAAACTTCAATACACTAGATTGTCATTCTTCTTTCTTCTGACAGATATATCTTTCTGAGATCCCTGTGACAGTAAAAGATAAATTATTTACTTATTACAATCTAATTTAAGTGGATTAGAATCCTCAACTACAAATAGGCTGTGTCATATGCCTTTCAGCCACCTATCAAGAAATTTCAAACTCCAGACTGTACAATGACCTAGCTTTGCTAAGGCATCTTCAATCTTTAAGAGAAAGTGTAGATTTTCACCACACTACCTATATCAAGAAGCTGGTTCAAGAAATCTCTTTGGTGAATGTTAAAAGAAGGCAAATTGTGCATGAAAATCCCTATGCCCTTATAACAACATCAGAAAAAGAAGTCATGGTATATACTCCTACAACAATCTATCACATCCACATTGATTCCATTCAAGCCTTTTCATCTTCAGAAATTACCGCCTTCATTAAGAAGATTGAAAGAGATGGTAATCCTGATAATACATAGCTTTATGTGACAATTTAAACAAGTGTATGAAGTCTCAGCTATCCCAAGTGATTCCTCATACATTCTACATCTTGTATGAAAGCCAATCTGGTATCTCAGCCTTCAGATTACCTGTATTTCTTAAACAATAGAACATATCAACTATCAACTATCTGGATGGAGTTCTATACAATAGAAGCAACAAAAATGATGATGAAGTTAAAGCACTTGCTCTGCTGACAGAGTTCATCAATGATAACTCAAATATTCCATCAGCCAAAAGAGAAGACATACATGACAGAAGAGTTAAGATGATGAGAGCAAGGGAGGTCATAGAGGTGAAGATAGATCTGGGAGTCAAAAGGATGACAAGTAGGCCTGGAAATCGTTTCATTTCGTGTACTTTCATGTGTTCGTGTACTCGTAGCTAAAACCGAAACCGACCCGAAATCATTTCGTGTACTTGACTACCCAACCCGAAACGAAATATTTCGTGTAAACATGGAAGTACATGAAAAGTACATGAAATTTTTATGTACTTTTCGTTTACACGAAATAACCCAAAATAACACGAAATGATTATACCCGAATACACGAAATATACACGAAATACTACTAAATAGGTAAAATGAGTGATTAAAAATACATGAAATACTAATGAATACGTAAAATAAAATACATATATAATATATATATATTGATATATAAAAAAATAAAAAAAATATATAAAATATTTCGTGTATCCAAAATGAAAACCCATATCCGACGCTAAATATTTCGTGTAATTTCGTGTTCGCGTACTTTCGTGTACCAAAAATCAAAATCCAAAACCGTATTTTTCATGTAGTTACGTGTCGTGTTCACGTGTTACATTGCCGGGCCTAATGACAAGTCAAAGAAGGATGGTAAAGGTGATGATTCTAGCTCAAAGAAGAATGACCCCAAAGACAAATCAAGAGAAAAGAGGTACACTAGAAGAGGCACATCACAGCAAACCAAGGACAGTGTTTGTGAAACTCTCACCACTTCACAAGGCTCTATGTCTAGGGTGGATGTCACATATACTGATCCTAAATAATCTGTATCTATGGTTTCTGAAACTGTGATGTCACCTCAAATACCTGGAAGAAAATTAAGCCAAATAGATGTGAGGAAGAAGAAGTCTTCATCTAGATATATTTTCAAAGCAAAAGCTATGGGAGTTATAAGGAGAAAACTCAAAAAGTCCAACACTACCATTTTGAAGCCTTCAACAAACATTTCAATCAATCAAGTGACAACCATGAGATTCAAGCATGCTCCTGCTAATAGAAGAAAGATCAAGAAAACATGTAGTTCAGTAGCTGAGTTCCCAGGGATGAATGTTGAACCCCTTGACTCATACGTTGATCATAAAACAATGAAGAGAATTGAAGCCAACAAAATTTGTGGTGTTAAGATTAGAGAAAACAAGTTGTATGTAGAATTCTTAGATGGTCATGAAAAGAAAATATCCTTGGAAGGAAAGCAAACCAATCTGCATGAATTGATAAGAGTTTTAAGCTTATTGAAAGAAGAGTAAATTGCACTTTAGTGGCTTGTACTTTAATTTTTTTGCACTTAGATGGCCAACTTTTAAAAGTGAACACTTTGATGACTGTAGTTTAATTTATCTGCATTTATATGGCCAACTTTTAAAAGGGAACACTTTGATGACTTAACTTTTTTTATTTAGCACTGTGGTGACCAATTTTTTTTTTGTTTAGCACTTTGGTCACCAAAATAGCGTCAAAATTAAAAAAAATTGGCCACCAAAGTGCTAAATAAAAAAAGTTAAGTCATCAAAGTGTTCACTTTTAAAAGTTGGCCATATAAATGCAAAAAAATTAAACTATAGTCATCAAAGTGTTCACTTTTAAAAGTTGGCCATCTAAGTGCAAAAAAATTAAAGTACAAGCCACTAAAGTGCAATTTACTCTTGAAAGAAACCAACTCACAACATAAACTCTGGAGGTTGAGCATTGCTAAATCCATCTCATCAAGAATTGAAAAGAAAAGGCTTAAAGAAGAGAAAGTTGAAAGAGACAGAGAAGGAAATGAAAGGGAGTTAGAAGAAGAAGAAGAAGAAGAAGAAGAAGAAGAAGAAGAAGAAGAAGAAGAAGAAGAAGAAGAAGAAGAAGAAGAAGAAGAAGAAGAAGAAGAAGAAGAAGAAGAAGAAGAAGAAGAAGAAGAAGAAAGGAAAGCTGCAGAATTCAGAGCTCAAGGAAGGTCCAGAATCTTTGATAATCCATCAAGAGTTGAGTTTAAAGATAAGACAAGCAGAACCATCAAAATCAGACTTGAACACCTAAGATGGTATCCTGTAGCCATGCTCATGAAGGTTGTTGAAGAACTTAAAGACTCTCCTTTAATTGAAGAAAAATCTGTAGTGATAGACTGTGAAAGCGTCGTAAAAGAAGCTATGGATAAAGCATTTTCACCTCCACCTCCCTGAAGATCAATGTAATATCTTTTACCTCTGTACTTCAATTTTTCAAACTTGTTCATAATTATAAATGACAAGTATTTTCTCCAACTTGTGAAATTTTAATTCCTTATTCTATTAAGTTGTAGTAGGCTTGTTATCAGGCTTGAATTTGTGACTAACTATCTTACTCACAAATTGGGGGAGATTGTTAGTTACAGATGCATGCATGTATACCAAACTATAACAAGCCTATTGGTTTGTAATGCCTAGCATTACTTACTTGACCCTTTAACTGGGGGATCCCTTTGTCTGTCAAAGGTTCTATATTTGTACATAGTTCAATGTAAATTTTAATTCATGTAACCTCAAATAAGTCATTGAATGTATCTTGGAAGAAGATCTATGGATCATGCTCAAGACTTTCTGAAGACAAATTGAAGAATAAAGATGTCGCAGAAATGAAGTTTAAAATTGACTAAGTCATAATTTGAGAAATGCAGAATGAACTGTTAGAGAAGTCATAATTCGAGAAGTGCAGAATGAACTGTTAGAGAAGTCACCAATTCGAGAAGTGCTACATTGAAGATTCGCGAAGTGTATTGATTCGAGAAATGAAGAAATCATTAATTCGATATGTCCTAATTAGTGAAGTCAAAATACACTGATTCAAGATGTCTCAATTAGTGAAGTCAAAATACACTGATTCGAGAAGTAATAAGGAAACTGATTCGTGAAATCAAGACATCGAATCAGTTATCTCAAAGATATCGAATGAGGGACTTATCAGTTTTTCAAAGCAACTAAAGATAAACTTCTGCAAAGATTTGGAAACAAAGAATCTACACAAACCAAGGTACCCGCAGTGGTCTAATTATTGCAGTGTGCACATGGCAAGTCTACAAAGTAGTTTGGAGATAAATTCAAGAAGAAACAGCTAAAGAAGTGGATCTGGTCAGTATGGAAAACAAGAAGAAATCACATGATACCAAGTTTCACCAAAATAGTATAGGCAAACTTAGAAAGTCAGTTTGTCCATTACTATTTTTACAAAAATGAGCTGTGTACATGTTCTATAAGTACACACTCGTATCTTTAGCTATTAAGTTTTTTATTGCATTATTTTGAATATCTCTATGAGAAAAACGAAACTGAGAATACGACTTTGTATTCACAGTTTGTAGCAATCTTCGAATCTAATAAAATATTAGATTTAAAGTGAGTTTGTGTGTTGTTTAAATTCCGCATTATTCATTGTTCAAACACACACTCAAGCTACAAAAAATTAAACAGATTCAAGCAGTTTACACAAGCAAAGAAAATCAAGAGAAAGTTTATAATACATTCATTCCTCTGTATTATCTCAGTGTGTATTTCATACTCAACAATTTCCAATGAAAGATGATTATCAATAATTATTGCTAAGAGTTTTGATGCATTGGAGTGCATTTTTTTTTATACATATTATCTATAAAAAATGTCACGTAGATATTATAACTAAGGACTTTCGACCATTAGAGATGCTCTTATGTATAATTATACGTGATTAGTATTATAAATAATACCATTGAAGCATGTAATAAAATTTTAAAAATTCACTATAATCAATCGATTTGATCAACTAATTTAATTATTAGCATTGGAGATGCTCTAAACCTACACTTTTAAAATAAAAATTGTAAAAAGACACCACGGTTTTCACAATATTTTGAATAAATAAGGTAACTGGCAACGAGTAAAAACATTGCATGTATTCGCAACTATCTTTTTTTAGGATAAAGTCTTTTGGTTAGGTAGTACAAATCACACATTTTTGATTGCATATCATATTTTTTTAAATAAAGGGTATTATACGATGTACCCTTTATACGATGTAGGTATTTAAATCATAAACATCATATTTTTCAGTAAAGAGTGCCACCTCACATTGATTAGATAAATTCATTTTTTTTTATCTTTACACCACGATATGCCCTCCAACCCATATAGATTAAATAAATTCATATTTTTAGTTTTGCATATTGTCATATGTCCTTAACAAATCGATAACTTTATCGAACCAACTAACACACGAACCTTACAATTTTGTGCGTAGATTTTACTCACCACATTGGCACTTTCTAATGGGCAAAGTTCCTCTTTTAATACTTTTACTAGCCTATAACCCGTGCAAAGCACGGGCTATCATATATTATTATTTTTTTTTTGAAAAACAAAGGAGTTAATTTAATAATAAAAAGCCGTACGACATCTATAAAAATGATCGAGTCGAACAAACAGAGAATTGTAATCGCCTGTTCTCATGAAGAGACAGTTAAGCGATATTTTGAAGATAATGTATTTACAATATTTACAAATACAAGTACCCAATTCGTGCATCCTCGTTGGATTACCGGTACCCACTTCATCATGCTTTGATGGGGCTAAAGTTTGAGCTATCGACCAGAACTGCAATCCCATACAAGTTTCCATCACTAAATCAAAGCCCCCGCTCACAATTAAGGAGCGAAAAAATAAAGCTCTCACAAAGGAGAGAAAACCAATCCTCTCACCAAGGAGAGAAACCAAGCCGAAAAATACAAGCCAACAATCGAATAAAAATAAACTGAAAATACAAAAAAAAATCAAAAAAACTTAGATCTGACAAACGAAACCACAAATAGGCGGCTAACTCTCGAAATCTTAATCTTGTATAACACAATATAAGGTTATATGTTGGCTATTTACCATTATTTTTAAATAGTTCAAATTATAATATGGGTAAAAGGAATCTAAATATACCTTTAGATAAATCTCCTAAAGTTAATCTTAATAAATCAATGAAGATACAATGGAAATTAATAAAAAAAAAATATTTTTCATTAATGAAATTTGATTTTACAATGTTGGATACAATCTCATCTTCATCAAATGCATATTACCAATTTTATTTTTTATGTTTAAGATGATCATATTTTTATTTTTTTAATTCTATTTAAAAAAATGTGAAGAATTTACATAAATACACACTATTAGTCACTTAACTTTAGAAAATATATCTAAAGTTAACTTTGGATACCCTTTACCCGTATAATATAATTGAAATTTAAGTTATGCACATTTATGATCCAATTATTTTCTTTCTAAAATAAGGTATAAATTATTATGTTACATTTTACATTAACATTAAAATATTAGCTTGATTTCTTTAATATTACTCCCTCTATACCAAAATACACGTCCTTTTTGATTTTTTACTGGTCAAATTGACCAAAGTTTAATTGAAATTTATATGTATTAGATAATTGAGAAAAATAAAAAAAATCATATCATTGAAAAGTACACTTAATCAATTTTAAAATGTAAATTTTAGTTTTCTAAACTAATAATTGAATAATTTTTAATGTTTAATTAAAAATTAATCAATTTTACTACTAAAAAGTCAAAAAATACATGTAAATTGAATTGGCGTAATCTTAAGGGAATATGTAAGGTCAGTGTCACTAAAATTTCAATTACTTGTTCCTTCGATGCTAATCCATTAGAGCTGTAATTCGAGCCGGGCGGCTCGTGAGCTCGTCCGGCTCGAACTCGTTTAAGCCGGCTCGACTCGGCTCGTTTAACTTCGTTTAGTTAAACGAGCCGAGTCCGGGTAGAGATTCCGGCTCGTTTAATTAAACGAGCCGGCTCGGCTCGACTCGTGAAATTAAACGAGCCGAGTTCGGGTAGAAGATTAGGCTCGTTTTAATGTTATTTCGGCTCGCTCGACTCATTTAAATAGGCTCGATTAGTTAACGAGCCAGCTCGGCTCGACTCGTTAAACGAGCCGAGTTCGGGCAGAAAATTAGGCTCGTTTAGTTAAACGAGCCGGCTCGGCTCGACTAAAAAAACTCGGCTCGAATAACTATCCGGCTCGAACTCGCCCGACTCGGCTCGAATTACAGCTCTATAATTCATTAGTCCCATTATTTCACTAGGTTCTTTATACTTGGGACAAAGGATTTAACACGCATTTTACAATTCATATAAACTAAAATCAGCATACACGCCTCCTCTTATTTTTTCTCCCTTCTAAACCTAGCCTGCATTAAAGAGTTTTGAGGGGGCTTTCATCGGTGAAAATCCCCAATTCCTTTTTTCCTGTTTCATATCTTGTTTCCTTCAATAAAGCTTCCAATTTATTTGGGTTTTAATAAGTTTTCAATTTATTTGGGTTGTGTTAGTCCTTGTGAGAGTTTGATTTTTGTTTTGATTGAGTTTTGGTGTTTTCCATGGCCGAGATTATAGATCGACAAGATTTTCATGATTTTGATTTTTGATTCAAAGATGTTATTATGGGATTGCATCTATGGTCGATAGCTCAAACAAGATTAGATCCAGATGGAGTTCACAACAAAGCGAGTACACATAAATCTTCATATGGATGCGGTGAATAGGGTACTTGTAAATATATCATCTTCAACAAATCGCATATCATCTTCAACAAATCACGTGATTATATCTCGAAGAATGGATTAATCAACTATTGTTTCTGTTTACGTTTGATTCGACTCGACTATGTTTGTATATATTCCCTTCATTTCATTTTAAGTGTCATTTTTTTGACTATGCACATTTATTAAGAATAGTATTTATTAGGTTTTTTTTATTATTAATGTAATTTTATTTTTCAAATTTATCCTTAATCTACCTCTATTTATTACTAATATTTGGAGAAGGTATACATTTAATATTATAGTTATAATAAGGGTATTTAGGTAAAAAGAAAACTTGATTGTCTTGAAAATGTAAAACGACACTTAAATTAAAATTTAAACCTAATCAAGAAATGACACTTAAAATTGAATGGAGGGAGTAATTATATATATATATTTTCTTATAAATGAAAATTAAATGTACACCTTACAAAAACAAAAATGCGTGCCTATCTATTGAAATTACATTCCTTAAAGTTTAAAGTTCAACTGTGAGAATGAGTTCTGACAAAAGTTCAACTGTGATTTTTTTGAACAATTGATTTAATTGTGATGTATTGCCATTAATTTAGTTTAAATTATGTCTTGCAAATGATTTTCTCAGTGTTTGATTATCCAAGAATCCATAGTGTTCACATTGGTAAATGATGAGATTTCATTTCAGACTCTGTTATTACTGATTTGATCCTTGAAGATATGAACTTTTTACTAAAAATCTTGTTTTTTTCTTTGGATTTTCTACTGATCAAGTAGTATTTCAATTGCCCAGATATTGATTCGATTGATATTGTTTTATTATGAAGAAGGCATTCAAGAAAGTCTTTAAGACCCAGTCAAGAAAACATTCAGAGGTACGGGTTTCTAGTATTTCAGATCAATGTTTAAGTATATTGGGTTCTTTGGATATATGATTACATGTTTTGAACTTATGTGATGATTTCTATTGATTAGCTTCAACTTGTTCTTTGTAACAGGAAGCTAAAGAAAATATGGAATATACGTCGACTAGCAATGCCAGTCATGCCTTACATTCTGAGGTATGATTGCATTTGGCTTTGTATAATCTTTTATGCTTTCTCTAGGGGTGGCAAATTCGGGTGGTGTTTGTGCTTGTAAACTAGTCAAATTCATGTCATTCTTAAAGTTGCCGAAGTTTGAGAAATATGAGTATAAGCTTAAACGATTAAATTTTTTATTAGCAAGTTATTTTGAAGACGTATTGTTTAAGTTTTTGATAGAAAGTACCTTGTTTGATTTCTACACAAACAATTCCCACGAACCCAGTTTTGATTATTTGCTGTGCTTTTCTGAATTTTTATACGTACTAGTGAACTTTAGAATCATGTGGAGACTCTTTGCATAGACGGCATTGAATTACTATTTTTAAAAATTAGATACAGATGTATTGTTGTTTTATTTTTAATTTGCATTGTTTATAAGGAGAATGATTTACAGTTTAAAAAAAAAAAATTCTCCTACAACTCAAATGGGAAGAAGTTTATGTGTTTAACATTCTGTTTCATTTATCAGGGAATTAAAGAGGGTTCTAAAAATTCACGGGACAATCTTGCTGCTAATGTGATACTGAATCATGATTTCTCTAGAGGGTTGGATTCATGGCATCCAAATTGCTGCGAAGGCTATGTGGCTTCAGCCACTTCGGGCTATCCTCAGAACGTATCAGCTAGGCCAGAAAATTATTACGCTGTAATTACAAATCGTAAGGAATGTTGGCAAGGCCTTGAGCAAGACATCACACCAAGAGTTTCTCCAGGTCCCACTTATACAGTGTCTGCTACTGTTGGTGTATCGGGCCCTCTTCAGGACATAGCTGATGTTTCAGCTACACTTAGATTAGAATATCGTAATGCAGCAACTAGCTATTTGTTCATTGCAAGGTAATGGATATATTTTTTGTGGTTGGTCTATTCATTGTATAAGAAGTAGAAACATGGTTATACTTGTAAGAGTTGCTCTATGCAGAACATCTGTTTCCAAAGGAAGGTGGGAGAAGTTGGAAGGAACATTTTTGTTGTCAGATAAGCCTGATCAGGTTGTGTTGTATTTTGAAGGACCCTCTCCTGGAGTCGACCTACTCATAAAATCAGTTTCAGTATCCAGTCCTAGTGAGTCCAGAGTAAGCGGGGATGTGTATCTTATATCTCTCTTCTACTTGAACTCAAAGTTATGGTATCTGATTATTATCTTTATTGTGTTAACTATATACTGTGAAATTAGGACCTAAAGAATTTCATGAAGTGTGAGAATTTATTTCTAGTTGTATAAACATATAGGGTCTACCGGTCTAGACTCCGGATTCAGTAACCGTGAAAAAACCTTAAATGAGAACTCAACAGAAAACTTAAATGAAAACTTAAATGAGAACCACTAAAATTCCATCAGATTGGACCTGTTGAATGCGTTCCTGAATGTAATAACTCCTAATAAAAATTCAGCATCCCAAATTTGGGTAATCCAGTATAGTTACTGACTTTCACTCATTAATGTCATATTTCCCTTCAAAACTTCACCCGTTCCCTCCCCCAATAGAGTATAGCTTTATATTTGTTTTTTTTTTGGTGGTAGTCTTATACATTTGAAAGGTTCATCATGTTCAATCTCTTAAATTTCGTGGTTCTTCTTCAAACCTACACACACACACACACATTTTATTATGCTGCATCCTCTAACTTCTTGACAAATTGTATTTGTTAAACTTCACCTTGTTTGTGGTAGGAATCAAAAGAAAATATGATGGGGAACGGAAGTAAAGAATTTTTACACATGTCATTAATTAATTTAAATACATTTAGTGTAGAGAAAAATAATGTACTTACTTTTATGTTTAAGAAAAATGTCCCCAAGTACATACTTGGGGGAGTTAGATGAGTACACAGTGTATTTCAATGGCAAAATTGTAATTAATTGGTCAAATTCTGCAATTACAGACTTACCCCTCGTGTATTAACATTAGAAATTCTTTGTATCACCTAACTTAGGTGAGTGCGTAGTTAGGAGAGTTTACCAGATAAGTAGTTTATTTATAATAAAATTGTTTACATGCATCCATTAGGTTTAGTTATAGGGTTTCATTATATGTAATCCCGACATTTTTATCTTAGACTTCATTATTAGAATATACTAGCTTATAGCCCGTGCAGAGCACGGGTTACTTTAATTTTTTTTTCAATTTTTTTTTGTAATATAGTATAACTAGCTTAAAACCTGTGCGATGCACATATTTTTTTTTAATATTATATGATTTTTTCAATATTTTGAATAAATTTTTAAGATATGAATTTTGTAAGTTAAATTTTTAAATGATATGATTTGATAATAATTATATATATTGGCCGTAATATTTCTAAAAAAAGAAAAGTTTTAGTTATAAGATATAGATAAGATGATACGTCTTAGTTGAAAAAGGTGATCAATCAATTATTAATTATTATGGTATTATTTTATTGAATACAATTGCCCGTGGTACTATTGGAAAAGAAGAGGTTTTAGTAAGAAAAAATATAAAAGGTAACGTGTTTTAGCTGAAAATGTAATTGGTTAGTTATTAGTAATTATAACACTATTATTTTATTTTATTAAATATAATTACCCGTGGTATTTTTATAATATAAAAGATAACAGGTTTTACCTAAAATAGAATAGAATTAGTTATTAAAAAAAATAGAAAATGTAACATGTTTTTACCAATAATAAATATTTAAGTAAAGATAATTAAGTAAGAAAAACAAGTTTTAAAAGAAGTTATTTTAGTTAGAAAATATAAAAAATATATTACGTTTTAGCCGAAACAGGTAATCATTTAGTTATTAATAATTATAATATTATTAGTTTATTTAATTAAATAGAACGACCCGTGATATTTTTGGAAATGAGAGGTTCTAGTTAGAAAAGATAATGTGTTTTAGCTAGAAAGGTAATTGGTTAGTTATTAGGAACTACAATATCGTTATTTTATTTTAAAAAATAGAATTACATGTTTGTACCAATAATAAATATTTAAGTAAGGATAATTAAGTAAAAAAAGTAAGATTGAAAAGGAGATATTTAGTTATAAAATATAGAAAAGATATTACCTTTTAGCTGAAAAAGGTAATCAGTTAGTTATTAGTAATTATAATATTATTAGTTTATTTCATTAAATAGAACGACCCATAATATTTTTGGAAAGAAAAAAATTTTAGTTGGAAAAGTTAGAAAATGTAATAGCTGAAAAAGGTAATTCGTTAGTTATTAAGAACTATAATATTGTTATTTTATAAAATAGGATTGCCCGTAACTACAAAATAAATATGTACAAAAATAAAATAAAATAAGTAAAGAATAACTAAGTAAGGGTAATTAAGTAAATACACGAAGTACCGTACTGACCAACCAAACTTTTAATGTTTCGAAAATATAGAAAATGTATCACGTTTTAGCTGAAACAGGTAATCATTTAGTTAATACTAATTATAATATTATTAGTTTATTTAATTAAATAGAACGACACATGATATTTTTGGAAATGAGATGTTCTAGTTATAAAAGTTAGAAATGATAATGTGTTTTAGCTGGAAAAAGTAATTCGTTAGTTATTAGGAATACAATATCGTTATTTTATTTTATAAAATAGAATTACATGTTTGTACCAATAATAAATATTTAAGTAAGGATAATTAAGTAAAAAAACAAGTTTGAAAATGAGATATTTTAGTTAGAAAATATAGAAAAGATATTACCTTTTAGCTAAAAAAGCTAATAAGTTAGTTATTAGTAATTATAATATTATTAGTTTATTTCATTAAATAGAATGATCCATGATATTTTTGGAAAGAAGAAATTTTAGTCTAGAAAAGTTAGAAAAGGTAATAGTTGAAAAAGGTAATTGGTTAGTTATTAAGAACTATAATATCGTTATTTTATTTTATAAATAGGATTGCCCGTAACTACAAAATAAATATGGATCAAAATAAATGAAAATAAGTAAAGAATAACTAAGTAAGGGTACAACCGACCAACCAAACTTTTAATGTTTCGGCTAAGTAAAGAATAACTAAGTAAGGGTAATTAAGTAAATAGACGAAGTACCGTACCGACCGACCGACCGACCGACCAACCAAACTTTTAATGTTTCGGCTATTATAATATAGTATATAGTATAAATTCGTTGAAATATGTCAATAGTGTATTCGTGCTATGAGTTTGGGATTTTATATTTGTTGGATGTTGATTTTTGTAATTAAACAATTTTAAAAAATGACTTGGTACTCGTAAGAAAACAATTTCTTAAATGACAATTTTCATTATGGTTTGACACAATTTCTTAATTGTACATTTTTACTTTTCATTAGTTTTTAGTTGTGGTCCAGCTCAAGATAAGTGACTTTGGGGAAGATTTAACCACTCCTCTAAATGCAGAGCCCACTCGAGCTGTGTTAAGGTTAAGTGTCATAGCATTTGGCATGGGCAACCATGTAGATGTCATTATTTGAAGTCCAGTTCAACCAATCCTTTCTAGTTTCTACCCGTCTCAAAAGGCAATCATGATGTTGACTTGCATAATGAACTTACATTCACTGTTCCAGAACGCTAGGTGGTGTTGGTGAGCTTATTTTCTAGTCATTAATCGATTACATGATATTTAATGAAAATTATTAATTAAGATGTTGATCAGATATATTAAATATAAATATTTTATAATTAAATTTAATATTAAAAGCCTGAGAAAAAAATAATATTATTGAAAGATATCGTTTATATAAGTAAAAATATAAACATTCTTATTTAATATAAGTAAATACAGTAGGCAAATTTTGTCAGGAACTGGAGGTTCATGAACTTAGTTTTCAAGTATTTTTGGTATTTTATGAGTTTATAAGCTGAATTACACTGATATAAGGATATAAATGATAGAAACAGAGCTGTTTTAGTAGAGAAATAGAGTAAGAACAGATATTTAGAGATAGAAACAGATAGAATGAGATCCGAAATGTAGAGATAGAGAGATTCTAGAGAGAGAAAGAAACCCTAGGAGAGAGAGAATAACAGACTAGAGAGAGAAAGAACAGAGCTGGTGGAAATGAATTCCATTTTCTGGTAAATTGTTCATACATACCTTCAAATACAAGACTGTTGAGTCTATTTATAGACCTCCACAACAATTACAGGAAAAGACTACTATACCCTTACTAATTGTACTTAGTAATACTGACACTCTATTATGCTTCCTGGCAATACTACACAAGTAATACTAATACAGTGAGTACTACTCCAAGACCCTGATCCTGACAATCCTTCCCCCTTAAAATGCACCATGTCCTCATGGTTGCCAACTGAACATTATCTTTATTGCCTCGGGCCAGCCTTCAGACATCCTGGATAAAGGCTCAATCCCTGTTCTTTCTTTGCCTTTAGTGTACAAGTCCTTTCCCTTGAAAACAGCTTGTAACAGCTGTTCAAATTTTGGAATTCCAGCAGAAACAACTAGTAGAACACCATGATGACAAACTAAATCTCCTCCAGGATCAAATATGTACATTGTAATACTTTTCTTTGATCCTTCATAGTATTCAGGTGTCATTGAATTATCGAATTCAGGTCTGCCTTGTTCCAGCACCATGGATTTGTACTTGTAGGGCAGTACAATCATTCCAGTTCTCACAGAATCAACATATTGTTGATTAATCTCACAAACAATCTTATCAAACCAGTCACTCTCTTTTTGAACATTCTGGCTTTCTTCTCTAGCTGAAATTTTAGTTTCAATGATAAACACCTTCCTCTGCAACTGGGAAGGTTCCTTCAATAACTGCTGCTCTATTTCCAGAAAATCAAAAGCCTGCCAGTGCCAAAGTTTACTGCCAATAGAGTCTTCCATGACAGCTTCTTCTAGTTGCATCTCACTCCTGCTCATGTCTTTGGAGTTATGATTAGCACCTTTTGAATGATCTTGCACAAGACCTCCTGGATCAAAGATAATCATATTCTTATTCTCAAGATGGCTAGAACTCTTATCCAAACCAGAAAATTTTGCAACTGTTTGACCATCTCTGCTAAGGACCTCTTCAATTAATTCCTCTCTCATGTTGGTAAGGATAATTGAATTTTCTCCTTCAACAGTGCCTTGTTGCTCTTCACCAGTATAATCAACAAGCTTTGGTTTATCACCACCTTCAAGTATCTTAGTTGGTCTGTTTCTCAAATCATCTACCTCTAATCTTTCACATATGCAAAGTGCAGATTGCAAGGGATTAGATGGTTTTGAGTTACCTTCTTTTAGTGCTGCTAAGATGAATTCCTTCTCTATCCAACACACCTGGCCTTCCCTTGGCTCTTCATCATAGATAGGTTCAACATCATAGTTAGTTTGATTACTATGAGCACCCTCTATAGCGTGGACAGACACTTCCATAGTCTGTGTTTGTACCATGTCCAGGTCCACCTGTGCTCCCACCTTTTCTGTTGCCACTTCCTCAACCTTCTTCACAGGTTGAACCTCTTTTTTTTTCTGGCACCATTATTTGCTCAGTCTTTTCATTGTTTCTGCTACTTTCTTTCTGTTCCATGTCTTGTTCCTGTGATAACTCCTTAGCTTCCACCTTCATCTCTCCTAAGCTCAAAGCCATCACTTCTGATTTTTTTGTTACCTCACCCTTGTTGGCATCACCCTTTCCACTGTCGAACCTCCCTTGTGCTTCTTATTGTAGAATGAGCTATCACTCTGAGCACAATATTTAGCTCTTTTGAATGCACCTTCAATACTGCTGGGGCTCAATAGCTTCGTTACTTGCCTCACATCTTCTTGTAATCCACTTATGAAACAATCTACAAAGTATTCTTCACACAACTGTGGCATTACAACCCTCAACTTTCCCATACACAAAGCAAACTGATCACAGTAAGCCTCCACAGTTCCTTCTTGCCTCAAATGCTTGAACCTTTCTTGTAGAGACTCATGTTCTTTCACACCAAACCTGGCTATGAATTGTTCACAGAAGTCATGCCACCTCAGGTTCCTCATGTCCATAGCATACACTTGATACCAGCTCCTGGCTGTGCCTTCCAAGTGCCTACCAGCCACCACAACCTTCTTGTTGTCATTTACTCCAAAGATCTCAAAGTAAAGCTCAAAATCTTGAATCCAATCAGTAACTTTCTTCCCTTCTTCAAACCTAGGAAAGTTCAACTTGATATGTTCCAAAGAGTCTTGAGTTGTTTTATGTTCAGTGTCCAATATACCAGAAGGATTAACATACACTTCTTGAATCCTCTTAGGTTTTTCATGCATTTTTTTCACTGCCAAGTCTACCATCTCTTCTATCATCTTAAGCTTGGCACTAGTACTTTCCTTATATCTTAGAAACTGTTGTTGCACATCTTGCAACATCACATTGTGCTGCCTATTCTCTACTTCCTTGAACTTATGATCCAATTGCTTCCTTACTGAAAAATTCATTCTCCTCAGCAATTCATCAAACACCTGGTGGACACTAGCTTATGTCTTCACAGAGTTACAACAGTACTTAATGACTACTACAGTACACCATTATACAAACACAATCACCACTCCAATTCACAGCTCCACCAAAATTCCACAATCAACAATGAAATCAACCAGCAAAATCACAACTCCACCTCAAACAAACAGTAAATGTAACAGACACAATATCAAACACCTTGTATACACTGATTATTTCCACTTCAAATCAACACTTCACTTAGCAATTACTTCCAATCACTAATACTCCAACACCATCACTCAACCAAACCACAAATCAACTCAGATTCAACAGTTTAACACTGAGATCAACAGTAGGACCACAACTCCACTTCAAACAAGCAGTATAAGCACAGAAACAGAGTTTTTCAACTAATTTCAACACCAACACAGAAGGAAACTTGCAATTTTTGTACTTTTCTCCAATAATCTCAACTGAATCCAACTAATAACAAGTAAACGAACTGAAAACTGCTATATCAACTACAAAACTACCTAGATATAGGCAGTAAATCTATAGATCTGTAAGTACAAGAACAGAACAGAGCACCTGAACTGTTTTGAACAAATTTCTGAACTTTGAGTTGCGATTACTTCACTTACTGGTTCGTTCTGCTCGCTCAGAGATGCACAACATGATTAAGCAGTGGTTGATCGAATTTGAAGAGCTCTGATACCAATTTGTCTGGAGGTTCATGAACTTAGTTTTCAAGTATTTTTGGTATTTTATGAGTTTATAAGCTGAATTACACTGATATAAGGATATAAATGATAGAAACAGAGCTGTTTTAGTAGAGAAATAGAGTAAGATCAGATATTTAGAGCTAGAAACAGATAGAATCAGATCCGAAATGTAGAGATAGAGAGATTCTAGAGAGAGAAAGAAATCCTAGGAGAGAGAATAACAGACTAGAGAGAGAAAGAACAGAGCTGGTGGAAATGAATTCCATTTTCTGGTAAATTGTTCATACATACCTTCAAATACAAGACTGTTGAGTATTACTAATAGTACTTAGTATGGCAAAACTACACAAGTAATACTAATACAGTGAGTACTACTCCAAGACCCTGATCCTGACAAATTTCTACTTTATGTGTAAGTTAAATTTATTTATTAAAGAAATATGTTTTTTAATTTTATTCTTAATATGATCGTTTTTTAATTTTTGACCAATTAACCATCATAAATTTTATTCATTAATTCCGCATAAATCTGTCTAAATTCGATAAATCACTAATTTTGTTGAAAACAATTTTTGACCGATAAAAAATTAGTTATTTTTGTATTGTGTAGCATCTAGGCATGACCACCTAGACCCTGCTTACATTCAACAACTTTACGTTACAACAAATTATACACAAAGTTGATCTTAATTTAAATTCACATCATACCATGTTCATGTTTGTTTTGCTTATACATTATATTGAAATGACAATTTAAATTTATTTAATATAAATTAATGATTTTTATATTTGTGATAATTTCAATAATTAATTTAGTAGAAATAAATTTCAAAATATTTTTCGGAGATTAGCCGACTAACCTAGTTTACTGATTGAAAAACAAAGATCAACAAGAACACTTCATATTATGAATAAAGAAAACTAGCTTAGAGCCCGTGCAATGCATGGATTTTTTTAATATTATATAATTTTTTATTAATTTGTATTGATAATTTTAAGATACAAATTTTGTAGGTTCAAAATTTTTAAATGATATAATTTAATTATAATAATTATATATACGGTGCCCGTGATATTTTCAGAAAAAGTGGGATTTTAATTAGAAAATATAAAAAAGATAATACATTTTATTTGAAAAAGGTAATCGATAAGTTATTAGTAATTACAATATTTTATTAAATAGAACATGTAAGTTTTACCTGGAAAAGGAAATTGAAAAAAGTATAAAAGGTAACATGCTCTACATAAAAAAGGAAATTGATTAGTTATTTATAATTATATATATATTTTTTTCATATCTTTCAATATTTTGGCTAAGCAAGGGTATTTAGGTAAAAACATACTAATATATAAGTAAGGGTAATTAAGTAAAAACATGAAGTACCAAAGAACAGGTACCAAAACTTTTAATGTTTCGGCTATTATAATACTCCCTCCGTCCCTCTCATTTGTTTACAAATGAGTTGGGCACGAAGGTTAAGAAAAAGTGTAAAGTAGTAGAGAAAAATAAGAAAAGTGAGTAAAGTGGCGGGACCAATCAATATTTAATGTATAAAGTGAGTGTAGTGGAGGAAAGTATTGGGTGTAGTTATTTTTTATATTATAAAACTTTACTATTTTGGGTAATTTGGAATGTAAAGAATTGAGAGGGACATCTCAAAAAGGAAAGTGTAAAGAATTGAGAGGGACAGAGGGAGTATAGTATAGATATAATAAATATTAATTTATTGTATTAGAGTGTATTGATATTATAAATATTAATTTTATTATGTCGTTAGCGGGATTCGAACCTTGGATCTTTGTATAGAATAACTTTTAGCATTATATATAAATTAATATGTAGTTGTCGGGATTCAAACCATGGACCTTTGTAAAGAACAACTTTTAGTATTGTATCTAAGGGTGATCATCTATTTCAGTTGAAGTTCTAACAATTGTGAATGAAAGGGATAACCAAAAATAGGAGTTAAAACCAAACTACAAATTATACCCTTATCATAATAATAGATTAGAATATTATAATTGGGTCTCTTTCATGCGTTGCGATCCATAAGTTGGGAAACACTTGGGTAGTGAATTTTCTGAGGTTAATTCACCCAAGCTTATTTTGATCTTGTGCTTAGTTTATATATCCATCTTTTCATAACCCAAACAGGCTCCAAGTCTGAGGTATGATTGCATTTGATACTGTCTTAAAAAAGTTTGAGCATTCCTCTTGGATTAAGTCAATAACTGATGATATGCATAAGTTTTACTTGAAATTTTCACAGATCCAATTTATGATTGTTGCTTTGTGCTCTAGACTTTAAAGTAGTAAATTTTAGAAGCATGCGTGCCAACTTAGAAGCATGCACTGCATTTTATAATTTCTTCACAGATAAATGTAAATACATTTAATCATAAATGATCATAATTTTATTTTTGTTTTCTGTTAAGTTGACACAGTATTTTCACATTTTAAAGTGAAATAAATTTATGTCTTTAGCATTTGTTTTGTCCAACAGAGATCGGAAGAGGGTTCTGAAACTTCAAGGAAGAACCTCTCTGCCAATATCATACAAAACCATGACTTCTCTGGAGGATTGGATTATTGGCATCCGAATTGCTGTGAAGGGTATGTGGCTTCAGCCACTTTGGATTGCTCCGGGGAGACTCTATCTAGGCCAGGCAATTATTATGCCGTAATTACAAATCGCAAGGACTGTTGGCAAGGCCTCGAGCAAGATATCACTTCAAGAGTTTCCCCAGGTTCTGCTTATACAGTTTCTGCTATCGTTGGTGTATCAGGGAGTCTTCAGGACTCTGCTGATGTTTCTGCTACACTTAGACTAGTGTACCAAGACGCAACAACTAGCTACTTGTTTGTCGCCAGGTAAGGGAGTTTTATTTCTTTTTGTGGTTGCTCCCGGAATATAAGAATACAGTTGTAAGAGTTCCTACATGCAGAACTTCTGTTTTCAAAGAAAAGTGGGAGAAGTTAGAAGGCACCTTTTCATTGTCAGATATGCCTGAGCGAGTTGTATTATATTTCGAAGGACCCTCTGCTGGAGTAGATCTACTTATTAAATCAGTTGTAGTATTTAGTACTACTTGCAGCAAGTTCAGGGTAAGCCGTGTCTATAATTTTATTTTTTTCATATACTTTAACAGAAGAATTCTGGTAAATATTGGAAGTGTTAATTGTGGTGAATTCATAGAACATGAGGTCAAAATTTGGTTAACTTTAATACTAAATGTACTTGTATAGTTTCATTTCTAGTTTGTGAATGTGTTGACACTATAAAGTTAAGAGCACAAGAATTACATAAGATAGTTTATTTGGTATAATAATATATCATTGGTTTAAAGGTTAGTAATCATTAATACACAATACTTTCTTTCCCTAGTCTCTATTTCTTTCCAGTTATATTTGTCTTGAAATTTCTTTCCAATATGACAGACTGGAAGCATAGAATATGTTTCTGGTGGAAAGGAGATCACCTTGAATCCTGAATTTGATGAGGGAATTAATAACTGGTCGGGAAGAGGCTGCAAAATTGATTTACATAATTCCCTGGTAGATGGAAAAATTCTTCCACCATCTGGAAAGTGCTTTGCATCTGCAAGAGAACGCACAGCGAGTTGGCATGGCATTGAGCAGGACATAACTGCAAGAGTGTGCCGAAAGCGTGCATATGAGATGTCTGCTACAGTTCGGATATTTGGTAACAATGTTAGCGATGCAGATGTTCGGGCTACCTTGTGCGTTCAAACATCAGATCGCCGTGAAGAATACATAGGAATTGCCAAGTTAGTTCCTTCTGCCTTGTGTGGGGTTACTATGATAAAATGTTATACATGATTTGTGGAGCTTTTAGTACGATGTGCACAAGTGCAAAATCTCCGTAGGTTCCTCAATATAAAATCATATTCTATTATTTTGAACCAGCATGACATAGATGATAAATGTTAAGTAGTATTTGTTATGAAGTGTTATTTTTACGTAATCTGCGTGCTTGTGTTTTTGACTTCGAAAATTGTTTCTGTTTTATTCCTCTTGAAGTACTCGGGCAACAGATAAAGATTGGGTACAATTGCGTGGAAAGTTCCTTTTAAATGGTTTTCCTTCAAAGGTAGTAATTTATATGGAAGGTCCACCCCCAGGTACTGATATCCTCCTCAACAGTTTTATCGTACAGCATGCAGAAAGACGCCCTCCCTTGCTTGCAAAAGTTGTTGAGGTTAGCTGGCCAAGTTATTTAGATGTATTAATTTTTTATTCTATGGTGGATGCAACTAACTTGAGATCTTGTTTCCAAAAACATAACCTTAGGAGCTTTGTTGCTTATGTTTCAGAAAGTAGATTTTGGAGCAAATATAATGACAAACAGCAACCTTGGTAATGGAACAAATGGATGGTTTCCCCTTGGTAATTGCACTTTAAGTACTGGAATTGGTTCGCCCAATATATTCCCCCCAATGGCAAGAGCTACGTTAGGGCCTCGTGAGCCGTTAAGTGGTCGTTGCATTATTGTAACAAATCGCACTCAGACCTGGATGGGTCCTGCTCAGATAATCACAGATAAAATAGAACTCTATCGTACATATCAAGTTTCTGCTTGGGTTAGGATTGGTTCTAATGCAGCTGGTCCTCAGAATGTAAATGTTGCAGTTGGTGTTGACAGCCAATGGGTAAACGGGGGCCAAGTTGAAATTGATGATGAAAGATGGCATGAAGTTGGTGGGTCTTTCCGAATTGAGACACAACCAGCCAAGGTGATGGTTTATGTTCAAGGTCCTGCAGCAGGTGTTGACTTGATGGTTGCTGGAATGCATATTTTTCCAGTTAATCGGCATGCAAGGTTCAGATACTTAAAGGAGCAAACTGATAAGGTTATAGCTACATTTATATACATGTTTTAATACCTTGCAAGTATTGTTAGTAAATCAATTTTTTTTAAATATCACTAGTGGTTAGGTGTCCACGATAAATTTAACTGTGGCTAAACCTGTTGGTTATGATGTACCCATTCAATAATGTTGTTAACGTTGTCTCATATCATTTTTGGTAAATTGAATTGTTCCCACCTGACCACTATGCCAAATTTATATATGATAGAATATACAGTACTATATATATGATAAAATAAACAGTACTTGCCTAATTTATTTCAAGAGTACTTGTATGCCTATCAGTTTATTTTTCTATGCCAAATATTCAAATAATTAATTAATCCCTGATTTGCAGATACGTAAACGCGATGTCATCTTGAAATTTTCCAGATCAGATTCAAGTAGTATGCAGGGAATCTCTGTAAAAGTCCGACAAATACAGAATAGTTTCCCATTCGGCTCATGTGTGAGCAGAAGTAATATAGACAACGAAGATTTTGTTGAATTTTTCAAGAAACATTTTAATTGGGCTGTGTTTGGAAACGAGCTGAAATGGTACTGGACAGAGTCGGAGCAAGGAAAACTGAATTACAAGGATGCTGATGACCTGTTGAACTTTTGTGACAGCCATAACATTAAAACCCGGGGTCACTGTATATTCTGGGAAGTGGAAGACACAGTTCAGCAATGGGTCCGGGCTTTGAATGATAATAATTTGATGGCAGCTGTTCAAAATCGTCTATCAAGCCTTCTCACCCGCTACAAGGGAAAGTTTAGGCACTATGATGTAAACAATGAGATGCTGCATGGGTCATTCTTTCAAGATCGATTAGGAAAAGATATCCGAACGAACATGTTTAAGATTGCTAACCAACTAGATCCATCTGCTATTTTATTTGTAAATGATTATCATATAGAGGATGGATGTGATGCCAAGTCATCTCCAGAAAAATACATTCAGCAAATTCTTGATTTGCAGGAACAAGGAGCTCCAGTAGGAGGAATAGGTATTCAGGGACATGTTGATAATCCGGTTGGTTCCATAGTTTGTTCTGCTCTTGATAAATTGGGTATTCTCGGCCTTCCAATCTGGTTCACAGAACTTGATGTTTCTTCTGGCAACGAGCATGTTCGAGCTGATGATTTGGAAGTTATGCTTCGAGAAGCTTTTGCTCATCCAGCAGTGGATGGGATAATGTTATGGGGATTCTGGGAATTGTTTATGTGCAGAGACAATTCACATCTTGTGAATGCGGAAGGGGAAATCAATGAAGCTGGCAAAAGATATGTTGCACTTAAGCAAGAGTGGATGTCTAATGCACAGGGACATATTGATGAGCAAGGGCAATTTGGATTCAGAGGCTTTTATGGGACTTATGAAGTGGAAGTTCCTATCAATCGTCACTCTGACAAGAAGATTATCAAGACATTTGTTGTAGAGAAAGGCGAGTCGCCTTTGGTTTTATCTATCGACTTGTAGTTTCTCAACGTCTACTAATTCCGGAAAGAAATTAATCTCCATCACGGATCACAGTGTATTAAATTTTACCCTTCTGGCCATGTTATCATATTGGAAAATACTTGTACAGGAAAAGGAGTTGCCTTGCTGCTTTAGTAATAAATTTTCTGTTTCATAATTTCGTTTGCTGCACTCTATGTATTTTGTTGACAGAAATATTAGATATCTTAACAGAATTAAATACATATATGGGGCTGATTTTCACTAAAAAATCTCTTGGATACAAACTTACAAACTTTTATTCTAACACATATATGATTTGGGTTTAACATCATTTATAAAATTAAAATTAAAATTGTATCGAATACACATAATTGGAAACATAATATTTATAACATTTTATAATTTATTAAAAACATATTTGCAACATTTTTTTTTACGAAAAATTGAAATTATTTTATAATGGATGTTCAAGATTTATAACTTGAGTTCAACCTATTGAACAAAAAAGTCATACTTATGTTAAATGCAAATATATAAATAATTTTACATTGATTTAATTAAGAAAAATGTATTAAATTAATAATATTTCATATTTCATATTTCTATTCCTTGTATTTGTGAACCCGAAAGATAGTTGATAATTTTGTAATATCTATTTAACAATTTTTTAACCACGACTCAACACAACTCATATTAAACAAATAAAATTTCTTATTTCTATACCCTATTTTGGTATTGTGAATAAATAGAATTTTGAATAATTAAATTATGTGTATTTAATAAAATTTTAATTATTATTTGATAAATAATGTTGAATCGAAGTTATAAATATGTTAAACAAAAAAAGTTTATAAATTTGTATTTAAAAAAAGTTTGTATTTGATCCGATTGTTTGTATATGTTGTAGCTACATGTTAAGTTTATCAGGGATGGAAGCCAGAAGAATATGAGAAAAGCTATACTAGAATAACTGGTTCTTATATTTTAGGGAATCATTTTGTAAACTAAAATCCTACAGATAAAATTCTAAACGATGACTTCTAAAAATACGTGCAATAATTCTAAATCAAATCTACATTTTAATTCGTGTTCAGACTTCAATCCAGACATTCTTCATCTAGGTAAGCTGAATTCGTCTAGTTCTGCCGTGCTAAAATGATTTCTGATACTTTCTTCCCAAATTTCATTAAAGCCAGTTATCCTGTATAGTTATGCTACAAAAGTAAATAAATATGCAAAGTTGAACAAAGTGAAGATATATTGACACATTCTAAAGATAAAGTCAATGTGACAAGAATGTGACAATAAATGCTATTAAAGGTCACAAACATCAAAGATAAAAGAAGTTACTATAGCTTATCAAAAAGAGTCCAAATCCTCTACAGTCTACACCATTTTATGTGTGCCACTCCATGTTCCATTTTTTTAATTGGTTAATTAAATTTCTCAAATGACATTTTTTTTTACTTTTAATTGATTATAAAAATAATAATGGGATGGACCCCTGCATTCACACCAAAAATATTCTAATTAAAATATTCCACATGAGTATTGCTAGGAACCAAAAATCCAATTAAAATATTCCAATTGTTTGCCACGTCATTTTGTACAAGTTTTTGGGAAGAATTTTTGGGTTCCTAGCAATACTCATTTGGAATATTTTAATTAGAATATTTTTTGTGTGAATGCAGGAGGGTCCATCCCATTATTATTTTTATAACCAATTAAAAGCAAAAAAATGTCATTTGGGAAATTTAATTAGTCAATTAAAAAAGTGGCACATGGAGTGACACACACAAAGTGGTGTAGAGGATTTGGACTCTATCAAAAGATAGTAATCAAAGTTAGTTATAAAAGTCAAACTAATTAGTTAGTCATCTCTCTCTCTCTTGTATCAGTATAAAAATAACAGAGTTGTACAGTATATCTTATTCATTACGAAATGTAACAAACTTTCTTCTCCATACAATTCCTCTCTTTGCATTTATAATGGCGATTTGTTTAGATACAGAATAGATTCATATTATTTCACTCTTTATGGTATCAGAGCCCACTGAAAGTCTAGTTACGAGTTCGCGATCTTCATCCGAGCACGATCTTGATACTTTCAGCTTAATTTGTACAAATTTACAGGTTTTTTTATCAATTCCGCATTATTTTCCAGTTTCGTACACAAGATTTCATGTTTTGCTACTCAATTGAGTACTTTGGTTGCGATTCATGCTTTGTTTCTTTCAGTTTGGTTGAGATTTGCTTGATTTGACTGTTTTTCTGATTCAGTTGTCATCAATTGTGTTTACGTTATGGTGAAATCGAATATGTTTGGTCAAAATTTGGGAAAATCTACTCGTGTTTCTTATGCTAATGTTTTGATGTGTAACACAAATCAGAATGATGAAAACGCACATTCTGCAGAAAGTAGTGATTCTAGGTCAAAAAATGTGCACAATAACGAACAAAATGTTCAGAATAGTGATGAGATTTCGATCGAATCGAATCTGCATCCTCTTTATTTTCAGAACATAGATCATCCTGGCTTGATCTTAATTTCTAAGAAGCTTACTAGAACTGATAATTTTGGACCTTGGAAGTGATCTATCACCAAAGCTTTGTTTGCAAAAATTAAGATTGGAATAGTTAATGGAACTTATCCTAAACCTGAAGAAAATTCACCTCTAAGGGCACAATGGGATAGGGTAAATGATATAGTCATAAGCTGGATCTTGAATACAGTTTCGGATGAAATTAGTACTGGAATGAATTTTGTTACTTCAGCTCAGAAAATGTGGACTAAATTACATGATCAATTTTTAAGTGTGAATGGTCACAGGGTGTATCAGTTGTTAAAAGAGATACATGCTTTGGAACAAGCTGATAAATCTGTTGAAATTTTCTATCACAAGTTGAAAAATCTTTGGGATGAGTATGCATCACTTGAGCCTGTTATTGCTTGCAAATGTGGTTGTAAGTGTGGTTCCTACAAGCTGATTGAAGAAAGAGAACATCGTAAGAAATTGCTTCAGTTCTTGATGGGTTTAAACGACAGTTATTCTATTGCTAGATGGTAGATTTTGATGATGACTTCCTTGCCTACAATTACTCAAGCATTTTTACTTGTTAAACAAGATGAAAAACAAAAACAAGGGAATCATACTTCTGTGCATTTTATTTATTGGTAATGTCAGTGAAGTTTTCAAGATTAGTAACAATGTTTCTTCAAATGTCAACTCTAACTCTAAGTCTCACAAGTCTCCATTGAAGTGTACATATTGCAACAAGGAGGGTCATACTAGGGATTTCTGTTACAAGCTAGTTGGTTACCCAGACAAAAAGAAAGGAAAACCCAAACAATCATCCTAGTATTCTGGTTTTAGGCCCCTTCCCCAAATTGCGAGTGTTAATCATGTTGATACTTCTCCTCAAACTGTGAATGCAGGTTCTGTTGCTCCTTTAGGACAAAGGATGCTTAATCCTACACAATGTTCCACTATTGCTCCTTCTCTTGAGTAGTTACAAAATCAAATGTCTCAGATGAATAAGATGATGGTTCACATGATGAATAAAGGAAAATGAATTCACCAGAAGACCAGGTGCCTGCAATGGCAGGTATGGCCTATTGTCTTCAAGCTTCTACTACCACTAATTGGTTAAATACTTGGATTGTTGACACAGGTGCTTATCACCACATGTGTTGTAATAAAACCTTATTAGGTAATCTTGTCACATTGTCCACTCCTCTTCAAATTACTTTGCCTAACAAACATATCATTGATATTCATCAAATTGGTAATGTGGTTCTTAACGATCACATTACTTTGACTAATGTCCTGTTGGTTCCATCTTTTAGTTGTAATCTCCTTTTGTTTTTAAATTGACACTAAAATCTGGTTGCATTATCACTTTTTTTTCAACTAATTGTATTTTTCAGGACCTGACTCAACAGAAAGTTTTAGCTACCGGTGATCTTTCTGATGGCCTGTACTATTTTCATTCAATCACTCATGCTTCTCAGTTGCCAGGCACTACAATTACTTCTTTCTCTGTGGTTCCTGTTTCTACAGTTCCTGTTTCTTTTGGTTCTGTACATAGAATTTCAAATGTATCTAGTTCTAAGTTTTGGCATATTAGACTAGGCCATCCTTCTAATGTTGTGTTACAACACATTCCTTGTTTGAAAACTTTCTCTTGTACAGATGGTTGTCCTATTTGTCAAGTTTCAAAACAATGTAAATTGGCTTTTCTTAAGCAAAATAATTCTCATGCACATGCTGCTTTTGATTTAATTCATATGGATGTCTGGGGCCTTATCATACCCCTACTATCATTGGTGCCAAATATTTCTTGACAATAGTTGTAATAACCCTAATTTTTGGTAAACACTTGAAACTTGGATGAATAGTAATTGTGAGGTTTAACGAAAAACTTTTGTAACCACACTATGTACGGGTTATTAAATGAAGATTTCGAATTGATATTACGTCTTTACGGTACAAATGAGTGTATGTAAAAGTCGTTAGTTTTCGACGAAACCCATTATTTTGAATGGTCATATTTAACGAGATATTAAGGAATACGAGGATTACATTATGAAGGGGGAAATTATGGATTTCAAATTCCACCATTTGAATGAATTACAAGTGTTTGCAATGGTAAGAAATTACAATAAAAAGATTCGTATCGCGAAACGTTTCGGGTATTAATCGCAATTACGAAAACAATTACGTAATAAGTATTAAGTTGGAAAGTTAGAATCCCATGTAAGCTAAGGTCATGCAAATTTGCTAGTCAAAGCAAGTAACCAAGTCAAGGAGCTAGTAACCAAGTGGCTAATCAACTAGTTACAACCTAACCAAGTAAGTTAGAAACATGGTTCCCTAAATTAGGGATCACCACTTGTTCTAACCTAGCCTAAGTTGGTCAAGCAAGCTAAAAAGGCTACCAAGGGCTGCATATACACAATACATATCACAAATACACACTAACACAAAACAAAAAGAAAAGAAAAGCCTCTCCATCTCCATTCTTCAAAACTACCCAGCAAGAACAGCCATGGATGAAAAATTCATAACTCCAGATATAGAGCTCTAAAAATCACCAAATTTTAACCATAGCTTCTTCACTTCATGGATAAGGCTCGTTCAAAATTTCATGGACATCCAAGTAGTATAGCCTAGTCAAATACATGCTCAAAGTTGAGGGTGAATAGTAACTCCAAAAATTACTAACTTATTTTCTTGATTTCTTTTGCAAGTTTAAGGATGATAAACATGGATCAAGGCTCCCTTAAGGCTTAAAAGCTATTGTTAGTATACTTAAGGCTTCAAGAAGGTAAAACCCCTCACCCACACTTTGAGTTTCATGAGTTTTAAGTTAATATTGAAGTTGGTTGCAAGAATGAGAATGGTTAAGTGGTTTATGATGTTGTAAGCTTTATGTTTGTGTGTAAATCTTGAGTGATGGTTGATGAACCTTACCACTAGCCTTAGAGGCCTTTGATAATGGATAAATTATGATTGATGTTGTGTGGTTGCCTTAAGTGGCTATTTGGAAAATACGGAATTTGGAAACGTTCGATTTATAGCCGTCGTAATGTCCGTTTGATTTTGGGGCTATTTTAAACAAGATTTTCGAATTGTAAAACTCATATTTTTGAAAATCACTGGACATATGAGTGTAGATCTTGTTTTGTAGTTTGTATCCATATAAAGATCGTCTCGAGGTGATTTACGGTTTATGAGATACGTTCGTTTTAGTAAAGACAAATTGAAAAACCAAACTGCGATGAAGTACCAACTTGTAAAATGTATTCGGACCCCTTAACGATATTTACAAATCATGGAATTTGGATAGTATGAATTTTGGTCAGTGAGGAAGGCAACCCAAAAAGAATTATAGGAAAATGTTAATTTTTCGATTTTATAAAAATGTCGGAACCAAAGTTGCGCGACGACACTAGTCACTGTAAAGCTTCTGCATAGTTCAGTAAAATCCGAAAACTTTGTCTTCTGTCCAGAAGCAAGTTCTTGCTTAATTACAAAGTAGACGTTCTCTAGATCGTACACGCGAAAATGGTGCATCATTTGAGTTAACGGTTGAGGAGTTATGAGCGTTTTAGTGAAGCTAGCGCAAATAGTACAACTTCGTAGTTGACCAAGTTTCTAAAATGCGTTTCGCCTATCTACACTCGTGTTTTCCAAAGAGAAGAAATTTTGATAAATATTACAAATACTCAAGAAGCTCCTTGAGGCGGTTTCATAATTAATTATGGGTTTTTCAATTTACTAAAAATGTTGGAATGCGAGTCGCGTAATAGTAACTTCCCGAAAAGTCAACCCTAAGGGCGTTGTTTTGACAAGCCATTTTGGCCAAGATAAAAAGGACAATTACAAGTCGGTTAAAATACGAAAGTTGTTAAGGAACATCATGACTACACATTGAAGTAAAGGATTGGATTAAAGACCATTGATAAGATAGTTTAACGAATGGTTAAAATAGACCGAGGAGGTGAAATGTCGGACAAGAATAAGCGTTAATAGAAATGGCTAAGGACTCGTAAAGACAAAAGATGTTAACAATCACGTAATTGGTTGATGAAGTTGAGTATACTTGCTAATAGTATGGGTAGCTATTCGATTAAGAAGGCTAACCGTTAATTGATATTTGTTTCTAGAAAATATCCAGAACGAATGGAACCTAGGGGATGTACTTTGGATTCCAGGCAAGTTTTCCAACCCGAAACATTTATTTTCAAAATATTTTATGCTTGATTATGCATATGCTAGTTTTCAAAGCTCAAGTTTTACGTACTTTATAAACTATGATGTTGTGGTATAAACTATTTTGTTAAATGACTAGTTATGGGTCGGTTTGTATGCCTAAGGGGTATAAACCGGTGGAAGCGTATATGTATGTATATAAATATATGTTAAGGCTTTAGAGTAGAGCGTACTCATATTTTATATCTAAATCGGGAGTCGGAGCTATTTTAATTTAAGTCTATCATAAAAATCCGGGAATCGCCGGAGATAAATTATTATTTGAATAGTGATTTAAAAATATTCCAATTAATATAAATTGGATATATTTGGATTAAGAAAAATGTCTACAATTTTATTAATAAATGTTATTTGAATATTTATTAATAAAATGAATATTTATTTGAATATTTTTTTAAAAGTAATTTATTAAGGATATATTTCTTAATAAATATTATTTAAATATTTATCAAATATTCCAAAATTATTTAAAAATCATATTAACTATTTAAAAATGTATTTAAGGCTTTAAAAATTATCTTAAATATTTTCTAACCTTCAAAAAATTAGTTAAAAATAGTAAAGGATCCCAATGATTATTAATTAAGAATAAACCACTAGCTAGGAAAGACTTCGATTTTCTTTCAAAACTTGGGAACCAAGGTTTTGGGAGTAAAAATAGTGCTTTCTCTCTTCGCTAACTACACGAACGATTTCAAAACTCCAATTAACTCCCACGTATGTTTTCGAAACGAATTTCTTGTCAAAGAAAATCATTTGACAAAAGGTCAACCCACATATCTATCTTACTTCCTCAAATACTTCCGGGAGTAAGGATTCGAAGTTTTAGTAAGATTATCAACCAGCTCTATGCTAGGGGAACTGGAATGAAATTCCGTTCCGGTAGTGGATAAGTATTCATTCTAGGGATTGGAGGGAAGAGAAGTGTAAGAGGCTGCGTTACTAGACGTAGTCCATCTAAAAAGCAGAAGGGGCGACGTGAGCTAACGACATCCAGATTAAGGCCCGTATGAGGTCAGGGTAAGGATATGCGTCCTTCTACTAGTAGAGAAGTTAGTTTTGCGATACAACGGCTGATCACCTTGTATCGTGGTGATTCCTGAATAGTCCCATTCTTCCAATTGGAATTGTACTGCAACACTGTAATGAAAGCCCAGGTGCTCAATTACCGATAGTGTTGACAGTGTTATGAACTTTTCAAAGTACTTAAGACTTCGAACTGTTAATGTTCTAAGGAAATGAAGGAAAAAGGTTTGACAATAATGTATCAATATGTATCCCATGTACAGTATATTGAACTATAGGGTGTTTTAACGAAAATGATATACGTATATGTATATATTTTCAAACTTGAGACGTACTGAAATGAGAACCTTATAAATGGTTCATATAGTATTACTTAAAACTCCATAGTGAGTAAGAATATTTTATTCAAAACTCGGACATATATATTGTCGAGTTATGTTTTGAAATCATGTGATATATACCCATACAAACGGGAAACTCTTTCGAGACAAATTATATTATTTCTCAAAACAGGAAACTTGCTGAGCATTATGTAGCTCATTCTTGCTTTATAAAAACTTTTCAGAAAGAGAAGAGTCCGGTCGGTTAACTCCATACCAGCTGAAGAGGAGTAGAGGATTTACCCCTGGGATGATTCAGTTCTGGATAGATACTGCAAAGTAAGTCTGATAGGTTTTCAACTATTATTAGTAAGACATGCCTTCGGGTGCAGTTTGTATAAGTGAAATTGTGTAAGATTCTGGATTGTACAAATGAATTGTAATATTTAGTGTGGTTTTTGATTATCGTTTCTGAGGCTCTAACTTGTATGTGTGGAAGATTGAGGTCTGGATTGGTGTATTGTTAAGTTACGAAGTTAATACAGGTACAATATGATTGGATGGTGACGTGATGACCCAGATTCCTGACCTCGAATTTGGGGGTGTTACAATAGTAGATGATCATACTAGGGCTACATGGGTTTTCTTAATGCCAAATAAACAACATGTGTTCACCATTTTTAGACATTTTCATGCTTATACCATTAGTCAGTTTCGTACTTCTATTAAAGCCATTAGATCTGATAATGGAAGTGAATTCTTTAATTCTACTTTTAATGAATTCTTGGCCTCTCATGGTATTATTCACCAATCTTCTTGTCCACATACACCTCAACAAAACTCTAGAGTTGAACGTAAACATAGACACTTATTATAAATATCTAGAGCTCTTCGTTTTCAATCAAGTTCGCCACTCAAATTCTGGGGGGAATGTGTTCTTACTGCAGCTTACCTTATTAATAGGTTGCCTACTCCTATTCTTCACTATAAGTCTCCTTTTGAACTTTTGCATCATAAGCCTCCTGATTGTACTCAGTTAAAGGCTTTTGGATATTTGTGTTATGCTTCTGTGCATAGTATGGATAAATTTTCATCGAGAGCTGTTAGATCTATTTTTCTTGGATATCCAGTTCATCAAAAGGGTTACAGGTTATACAATCTAGAGACTCACACCATTTTTACCAGCAGACATGTTATTTTTCATGAGGATTCTTTTCCTTATCTTTCTTCGAATATAATTCCTAGCAATTCTTCTTCTTCTTTCTTAGATTGGTTATCTCAAAATCTTTCTACTCCTTTTTGTTAGTCACAGAGGCATGCTTGTACACATCAAATAATAAGCCTACTTGATCATAGTAATACTGTGTATTACTTACTTGACCCTTTAATTAGGGGATCCCTTTGTCTACCAAAGGTTCTATATTTGTACTCAGTTCAATGTAAATTTCAATTCATGTAACCTCAAATAAGTCACTGAATGCAACTTGGAAGAAGATTTATGGATCATGCCTCAAGACTTTCTGAAGACAAATTGAAGAATAAGGATGGTGCAGAAATGAAGTTTAAAATTGACTAAGTCATAATTTGAGAAGTGCAGAATGCACAGATTCGAGAAGTCCGGAATAAACTGATTAGAGAAGTCACCACTTTGAGATGTGCTACATTGAAGATTCAAGAAGTGTACTGATTCGAGATGTCTTGATTAGTGAATTCTAAAAATATTGATTCGAGAGATGTCTTGATTAGTGAAGTCTAAAAATACTGATTCGAGATGTCTTGATTAGTGAAGTCTAAAAACACTGATTCGAGATATCTTGATTAATGAAGTCTAAAAAAATTGATTCGAGATGTCTTGATTAGTGAAGTCTAAAAACACTGATTCGAGATGTCCTGATTATTGAAGTCAAAATACACGGATTCAAGAAGTCATAAAGAAACAGGTTCGTGAAGTCAAGATATCGAATCAGTTATTTCAGAGATATCAAATGAGGGACTTAGCAGTTTTTCAATGCAATAAAAGACAAACTTTTACAAAGAGTTGAAGAAAAAGAATCTACACAAACCAATGCACCTATAGTGGTCCATCTGTTACAGTGTGCACCTGGAAAGCCTACAAAGAAGTTTGGAGAGAAATTCAAGGAGAAACAGCTAAAGAAGTGAATCTGGTTAGTATGCAAAATAAGATGAAATCACATGATACCAAGTTTCACTGAAATAGTATAGGCAAACTTAGAAAGTTAGTTTGTCTATTACTAGTTTTACAAATATAAGTTGTGTACATGTTCTATAAGTACACAGACTCATATCTTTAGTTGTCAAGTTTTTCATTGCACATTCAAGAATATCTCTCTGAAAAAAACGAAGCTGAGAATACAATTTGTGTTCATAATTTGTAGCATACTTCGAATCTAATAAAATATTAGATTTAAAGCGAGTTTGTGTGTTATTTTATTTCCGCATTATTCTTGTTCAAACATACATACTCAAGCTATAAAATCAAACAGATTCAAACACTTAAGGTTAACAAAAAATCAAGAAAAAGTTGATAATACATTCACCCCCCTCTATATTATCCAGCTGTATTTCATAATCAACACTTTTGTTAATCCAACATCTATTAATCCTAGTCCTGGTGTCAAACCTGTTGTTCAGTCCTCTACTGACAATTCATATATTGTTTAGTCTCATCAGTCTCTTACCGAGTCACTTGTTTCTATAAATGATTAGCAAGAGGTCTTAGATGAAGTTTTAGACACCACTAGTCCTTCTAATCATCAGTCTCTTGATCATTTTATGGTTCCTATTTCTAGACAGTCTACAAGATAGGTTACTAAACCTAAGTGGTGGACTGATTACTATGTTTCTCCTCTTGTTAATGAACTTAGCCTCAACCTCAATGCCTACTTCTGTTATCACTGAACCATAACATTTCTTTCAAGCTGTTCAACACCCACAATGGATTGAGTCAATGCAAAAAGAATTAAGGGCCCTTGAACAAAACAATACCTGGAAACTAGTACCTCTACCTCCTGGAAATAAAATAATTGGATGCAAATAGGTGTATAAGATTAAATATAACCTTGATGGCACTATTGACAGATATAAGGCCAGGTTAGTAGCCAAGGGTTATACACAATCTATGGGTGTTGATTATCATGACACCTTTGCCCCAATGACAAAAATGGTTACTATTCAAACTCTCTTAGTAATTGCTGCAGGAAGAAAGCTGGATAGTTGAACAATTAGATGTCAATAACGCGTTTCTCCATGGAAATTTGCAAGAAGAAGTTTACACGAGTTTACCTCTAGGCTATGTGAATAATTCTGGTATTCCTAATCTGGTTTGCAAGTTGATCAAGTCCATATATGGCTTGAAGCAGGCCTCGAGATGTTGGTTTGAAAAGTTGGCTACTTGTTTACTTCAAGCATGTTATGTTCAATCAAAGATTGATCACTCTATGTTTACTTACAATAATGATGATGTTTTTCTTGTGATAGTCATCTATGTTGATGACATTTTGATCTCTGGCAATAATCAAGATGGAATTAATGCTTCAAATATTATCTTGGATTGGAAATTACTAGAAATCCAGATGATATTTTTGTGACTCAGCAAAAATTTATACATGATATGTTGGCTTCTGCTAATATGTTGGATTGTAAGCCATTATAAGTGCCTACAGATCCACATTTGAAGTTGTTTGACAATTACAAGTCTGGTTCCATCTATAGAGTTTTGGTTGGCAAATTATTATAACTTAATTCATGTCGGCCACATATTAGTTTCTTAGTTCAAATGCTAAGCCAGTTCTTGCTTGCTCCCAGGTTGAAACACATGGTAGCTTTAACCAGAGTTCTTCGTTATCTCAAATGGACTGCAGGTCATGGGTTATTTTTCCCTGCTAACAATTCTCTTGAAATGTCAATTTTTAGTGATAGTGATTGGGCAGGTGATGCTAATGATCGAAAGTCAGTTGGTGCTTATTGTTTGTTGCTTGGCAATTTTATTATTTCTTGGCGTTCTAAAGAGCAATAAGTTACCTCAAGGAGCTCTGCAGAGGCTGAGTATCGATCTCTTACTGATGCTTCCTGTAAATTTAGCTGGTTTCTTAATTTTTTGGCTGAGCTTCAAATCATTCCTATTGGTAGGGGTGTGCACGGGTCGGTTCGACTCGATTTTTACCAAAAACCGCTACCAAACCGTATATGTCGGCTCGATTTTTACCTATTAACCGTGACCGAACCGTCCAAAATGATTTTTTCGGTTCGATTAACCGTTCATCCATTTCGGTTTTTTAACTAACTAAAAAGTGTTATACAAATTTTATAGTATTTAACATAAAAGAAAATAAATTTAGAATTTACAATAATACGACTTCTATTATCATGAAATTATAAGTGAGTTTATATTCAAATTTTATTATTAAAGAATACAGTAGTACTAATAATTCATGTACATATGAGACAGGTTGGATTGGACAATGTATTAAAATTTAAACAACAAATAACATGTCGAAACAGAGAAAATCCCGTGTTGTTGTGTCGTTGCTTTGCAAGGAGGGTACAATGTAAGGAGATACTACTCTTAAAATGTAAAGAACTGAAATCAGATTGAGTTTATTAACTGAGATTGGTATCTTTTTTAATTCTGAAAATGATGTTGAAATGATATTTTACCTCATCTCAGGGAGGACTCAGAAAATATATGTTAACTTGGATACTTGCTGCTCTTGTTATGTTTATTATAATTAGGTATACTAAGTTTTGTATAGTAAATAATGTATTAAATATAATAATATGATAATATTTTAATTATAAATATAATATTATATGAATTGTTCAATTTTTCGGTTTGGTTATATGGATAAAACCGTAACCGTTACCAAACCGTTCCATCGGTTCAGTTACAGTTTTTTCGTTTTTTATCGATTTCGATTTTTTTTGGTTTGGTTTTTCGATTTTTCTGTCCGGTCTTGGTTTTTCAATTTTTTTTGCTCACCTTTACCTACAAGTCCTATTCCTTTATATTGTGATAACAAATTTGTGGTAGATCTCACTACTAATCAAGTTTACCATGCTCAAACCAAACACATTGAGCTTGATTGTCATTTCATTCGAGAAAAAAAATTCTATTTGGTATTGTTGATGTTCGACAGATTCCTACGTTAAAGAATACTGCAGATATTCTTACTAAAGGTCTTAGCAAGATTCTTCACTCGTCCTATGCTTCCAAATTGGGACTTCTCACTTTTGGTTTAATTCCCATTTGTGGAGTGTTTTGGTAGTATCTATTAATGATGGGTCTGAAGATATATCGACACATTCTAAAGACAAAGTCAATGTAACAGTCAATGCTGTTAAAGGTCACAAACATCATATACAAAAGAAGTTACTTATAACAGAGTTATACATTATATTTTATTCATAAAGAAATGTAACAAACTTTCTTCGTCTATACAATTCTATTTGTATCTATAATGGCGATTTGTTTAAATACATAATAGATTCATATTATTTCACTCTTTACAAAGTTTGCCGAATTCTTTGCAATCTTAATTTATTACAAGTTTGTTCAAACTCATTCGTTGGGTTCATAAGTTTATAAATAATGTGAAGGTTTAGTAACCAGCTTTGGTTGAAGCAAGCCTAGAAACATCAAAAAATGAATTTGGGTTTCCATGCAGAATTCGATCAATTCAATGAGAATTCATTCGATCTGGTTTCTTCTAGTTATTACGTTCGATTTCTACGAATACACCACAAAGTTTGATTTGTTACATAAAAATAATAATTTATTACTTTAGTTCGATTTCTACGAATACACTGCAACTTTTGATACCCTGCATCACTAATCAGTTCAGTTTTCAAAATACAATAAAACATCTATAAATTAAATATAGTTGAGATTGAAGAATTCAATTAATTTAGAAAGGTATTATTAAATTTATAGAGAAAATTCTGTAGCAAAAAAAAAATTAACTTTTTAATTTAACTTTAACATATAAATTTTAATTACAATAATACGAAATTTGTTCGATAGATGAAGTTTCAATAAATTTAAATGAACATACGATTGTTGAATAAGACATTCATGAACTTAAATTGATAATTAATTATCTAGATTATCATAATAAAATGGATGTCAATAGCCTGTTAGATTATTTTGATGAAAATGAACAGATGAATCATGTTCAGAGATATAGAGTATAGAAGAGATTGCAAATACCATTCTTGAAAATAATATTGAATAATATTGAAAACGATACAACACCTTCGGAGGTGTTACACATAAAAGCACTCCGAGACATAAAAACACATTTTTTGATACAATACAAAAACATCACGCCCGAGTTTCTAGATTTAGGATTAAGTTTCATATAAATTTAAATTTTAAGAAAAAGCAGAAAGCACTAGAATGACATTTTCTAATGATGTAATAGATATTTTTTTTATGATTATAAGAAAATTATTAATTTAAAATATTTTTGGAACCATATATTTACACATGATTTTTCAAAAATATTATTATCTTATCAAAATCGTTTATTTTTGAATTTTCCTAAATCGAGATCCAAAAAAATTAGTATCTTAGAACGATTATTACCTTATCGAGTATTAATTTAACGAGATTTTAATTGTACATGTATATGCATAGTTGTATGTTCAAACCAGTGTTCTAAAAATCAGCCAAGTCGGCCGATAACTCGGCCGAGTACTCGGTCTCGGCCCCCATTCCGCACTGATTTCACACTACTCGGACAACAACCCGGTTTTTTAAGATTTCGGGTCAAACTCGGGACAACTCGATCAAACCCAGGACAACTCAAAATCAGTCCAAAATAAAAAGGGGAAAAATAGTAAAGTAAGCCCATCCATAGTTACGAATCAAGAATAATCTAATTATTCAAGAATCAAGAATCGCAGCCTCTCACTTTACTGTAAAGGATATTATCTTCTGATCACTCTCATCATTCCCATAATTACTCTTGATTTGATTTTATTGAATGTAAATATCCTGTATCATATACTTACTATTGTCTAGCTATAATTCATGTAATTACTCCTTTAATCACTCTTCCCTGTATCTATATATTGTAACTTATATTCTGCAATACAAGTAAGCTTTTCTCATAATCTCTATTCTCTATATGGTATCTAGAGCACGGTTTTGATCCAATTTTTTTTCTACTTCTTCTTCTTCTTCAATGACGCTACAAAGTCAGCACATAATTCCAAATGATCTTGATCCAAACACCCCAATCATTGTTGTTAATTTCTCTAATGTTATCAAACTCAACTCTACCAACTATCTTTCCTGGAAGCTCCAAACTGAGGCCACTCTTATCGGCCATGGATTATTCAAGTTCCTCGATGGCTCATTTCCTGCACCATCCCCCACCATTGTCAAAGACACTAAATCCACTCCTAATCCTGCTTATTACTCTTGGGTACGACAAGATCGTCTTCTTTTCGGCGCTCTCATCGGCACTCTTGATCAATCAATTGTCCCTCTAATCTCTCTTGCTTCCACAACCAAAGAACTATGGGACACACTAGCCAACATCTTTGCTAGTGCATCAAGAGGACACATTAAACAACTCAAGGCTCGTCTCAAAACCATCACCAAGGGACCTCAATCTATTACTGAATTTATGCATGCTATTAAGTCATGTACAGACCAATTAGCCCTCCTTGGTCAACCTGAAAAACCAGATGACATTGTTGACAAGATGCTCGATGGACCGGATGCTTCTTACCAAGGTGTGATTGATGCTATCAATGCAAGAGATACTCCAATTTCCTTTGCCGAACTTCAAAAAAAACTCATTAATCGTGAACTTGCCATCAAATCTCAATCAATTCTGGGCGCCATACCTGCTACTGCCCATGCCATGTCAAGCCGCCCCATTAATCATAATCAGCCTTGCTACCATAATAATTATTCTGGTAATCATCGCCAGTAACATCATCACCAAAATACACGTCCCAACCATACCTCGCAATTGTTTAACCAATCTGTTGCTCCAACTGGTTCTAAACCATTCCTAGGCAAATGTCAATTGTGTCATACCAAAGGCCACTCACTTCAAACATGTCGTGTATTCCAAGAAAAACATCCTACTATTCGTCCACCGCCAATCCATGCCAACTCAAACAACATGGCCCAAGTCAATGTAGCCACCGCAACTGCTATCCCATCTCCTTCTACCTGGCTTCTCGACTCGGGAGCATCTCACCATGTAACTCAGGATCTTGCAAACTTGTCACTGCATCAACCATATGATGGTACTGAAGAGATTATAATCGGTGATGGCTCAGGTCTACCCATCACACATACCGGTTCTACCCTCATCTCTACTCCTTCCAAATCTCTCTCTCTTTCTAATGCTTTATATGTTCCCACCATGCAGCGTAATATTATTTCTATATCCCAATTTTGCATTAAAAATAATCTGCTCATCGAATTCTCACCAAATTCTTTTATTCTGAAGGATCGATGTACTGGGGCTCCTCTTCTCAAGGGACCAATTAAAGATGGAATTTATGAACTACCTGCCTTTTCTTCTAAAGTTACATATTCCAGTATCAAGCGTTCCGCCATTGACTGGCATCATCGTCTTGGATATTCGTCCTTATCTACTCTGAAGTCTTTAGTCTCATCATTCAATCTTAATATTGTCAATGATTTTTCTTTCAATTGCAATGCTTGCCAATGTAATAAGAGCCACAAGCTCCCTTTTAATCAAAATTCAATGCACTCATCTTCATCTCTTGAACTAATTTACACAGACTTGTGGACATCTCCTGTTACATCATTTGATGGGTTCAAATATTATGTTATTTTTGTAGATCACTTTACAAAATACATTTGGTTTTATCCTCTTAAACGCAAGTCTGACACAAAGGAAATCAAAGCAATTATTAAAAAATATTTTGAAAAACCAATTAAAATTATTTACTCTGATAATGGCGGTGAGTATCAAGCTCTTACTGACTACCTCACCGTTAATGGTGTTTCTCATCTCACTACCCCTCCACACACCCCGGAACACAATGGCTATGCCGAACGTCGACATCGTCATATCGTGGAGACCGGGCTCTCTCTTCTGTCTCATGCTCAACTCCCACTTGAACTATAGACATATGCCTTCACTACAGCCACTTATCTAATCAATAGACTCATTACCCCAACACTCTCAAATAAATCTCCTTTCCACTCTCTATTTGGGTATCCTCCAAACTATCTTAAACTACGTGGCTTTGGATGTTTATGCTATCCCTGGCTTCGTCCCTATGCTCAACACAAATTGGATTGTCGCTCACTTCCATGTATCTTTGTGGGTTATTCATCCACACAAAGTGCATATTATTGTCTTGACCCTACTACTCATAAGGTGTATATCTCACGACATGTCCATTTTGTGGAAAATGAATTTCCTTATACCAAACTCACCTCAACCACTACGGTAACTCCGCATCCAAACTCAGATGAACGGTGCTCCATATACTTGCCAATAATATCATCTCAAATGACCCCAACTTCATCACCAGAACCTTCTACTGACCCTCTAACTACATCTCCGCTACATGGTAATTCTACATCCTCCTTGAATGAATCTACAAATCACTCACTAACTCCTTCAACCACGACATCTTCTACCATCCCTTTGCATAGCTCTAGCCAGTCCTCTGTTGAATCACAAGACACCCACCAGCCTCCCCCACCACCTCCCAGCACTGTCAAACTCGATCGAAAAATAACATTTACAAGCCTAACCCAAAATATGCTAATGTCACCACTACTCAACTCAAACCGATCGTACCCACTACTGTTGCCCAAGCACTTAAAGACCCACTTTGGTGCCAAGCTATGGAAGATGAAATAGGTGCCCTACATAAACTCAACATTTGGGAATTGGTTCCCCCAGAATCATCACAAAATCCCATTAAGTGCAAATGGGTGTTTCGCATCAAATATAAGCCAGATGGCACCATTGATCGCTATCGAGCGCGCCTTGTCGCCAAAGGATTTCAACAGCGTGCAGGGATTAACTATACTGATACCTTTAGCCCAGTTGTAAAACCCACAATAATTCGCACCCTACTTAGTTTGGCAGTAACAAATAAATGGCATTTACGCCAACTTGATATTACTAACGCATTTTTGCATGGTACTCTTACTGAACAGGTGTATATGATGCAACCTCCGGGGTTTCCTAATAAGGCATTTCCTAATTATGTATGCAAATTATGCAAATCCATTTATGGCCTACGGCAAGCATCGAGGGCATGGTGCACTGAGTTAGCTAATTTTTTGATTAGCTTTGGGTTTAAAAGGTCTGTTGCAGATGCCTCTTTATTTATCCATCATCATCATTCTGCTCCAATGTATCTTGTCGTCTACGTGGACGATATAATTCTCACAAGCCCAGACACTCAAGCTTTGGATCAATTTATCAAGCAACTTGCTAACCGGTTTGCACTCAAGGACCTTGGTTCATTATCATACTTCCTTGGAGTCGAAGTTGTTCCCACTATTCAAGGTTTATTTCTTAGCCAAAAGAAATACATAATTGATCTTCTTCAACGACTAAATATGCAAAATGTAAAACCAGTTCCTACACCAATGGTTCTTGACTCCACACTATCTCTACATTCAGGCCTCTCATTGATAATCCTACTGATCATCTTGCAGCTGTTGGTAGTTTACAATATCTAACTCTCACACGTCCTGATGTGGCATTTTCAGTTAATAAGTTGTCACAATTCATGCATATGCCTCGAACTATGCATTGGGCTGCCCTCAAACGCTTGCTTCGTTATCTTGCTGGGACTTTAGACAAAGGGATCACTATATACAAAGACTCTCCTCTAAATCTCCATGCATTTTGCGATGCAGATTGGGCTGGAAATAAAGATGATTATACATCAATAATGGGTCAAGTTGTTTTTTAGGCAGAACACCAATTACATGGAGTTCCAAAAAGCAGAGGTTTTTGGCTCAATCATCAACGGAAGCAGAATACAAGGCAATTGCATACACTGCAGGTGAACTATTATGGCTACGAAATTTGTTAACAGAAATGGGTGTTATTCTGCCGCACATTCCGGTAATCTACTGTGATAATCTGGGTGCTACTTATCTTAGTGCAAATCCAGTTTTTCACTCCCGCATGAAGCACCTAGCTCTTGCCTTCTATTTTGTTCGTGAACAAGTTCAAAATGGTGCAATGTGTTGGGCTTGCCAAGCAGGCCATAACTCCACATTAGTATGATATTGTCCGCTTTGGGCCGAGCCCGTACGGATTTATTTTTGGGTCACTCCCAAAAGGCCTCATACTAATGGAGTTATCTGCCTACTTATAAACTAGCTATCAGTCCCTCCCACAAATGATGTGGGATAACTCCTAACAATCTTCCCCTTCACACATCGAGCTCGACACCTGTCAAATCTACCACCATTCTGTGTGATCTGGCTCCCCCCTTAAACCATACTGGAAGCTCCTGGCCATCTGACTCCCCCTAGGCCCATATATACTGGAAGCCCATCTGCCTCCTCTTGAAGCCCATCCTGGGGTAGTTCATCAGCCTCTTCCTAGATCCATCTGGAAGCCTTCCGAGATTGTTCAGGACCGTTACAACCTAAAGCTCTGATACCACTTGTTGGGATTGCCAAGCAGGCCATAACTCCACATTAGTATGATATTGTCCGCTTTGGGCCGAGCCCGCACGGATTTATTTTTGGGTCACTCCCAAAAGGCCTCATACTAATGGAGTTATCTGCCTACTTATAAACTAGCTATCAGCCCCTCACACAAACGATGTGGGACAACTCCTAACATAATGCGTGTAACTCATGTGCCCACTGGAGATCAGTTAGCTGACGCTCTTACAAAGCCCTTAAGTCGAAAAAGATTTGAAATGTTAATGTCCAAGATTGGCCTTACATGACGATCGTCCATCTTGCGGGGACATGTAAAGGATATTATCTTGATCACAGTCATCATTCCCATAATTACTCTTGATTTGATTTTATTGAATGTAAATATCGTGTATCATATACTTACTGTTGTCTAGCTATAATTCACGTAATTACTCCTTTAATCACTCTTCCCTGTATTTATATATTGTAACTCATATTCTGCAATACAAGTAAGCTTTTCTCATAATCTCTATTCTCTATATTTACAATTTCTATATTTTTGTTAAATACTTAAATTAAATAAATTAGAACATATAGTAAATATTTTTTATAATATATATATATATATATATATATATATATATATATATATAAAATTAATTTTTAATATACATCCGATTTTCGATCCGAGTACTCATTCCGAGTACTCCAAATACTCGTTACTCGATAGGTTCAACGAATCAAACCAAGTTCCGATTTTTAGAAGACCGGTTCAAAACTAATGAAAGTTTGACGGACCTTATTAAGGAGTAAAACAAATTTATGATTTAATTAGCAGGGCCACCGTTACGTGTTGCAAACATGTACTATATTTGTATTGATTGGTTATGGCATCTACGTTCATTCTTTTTCCCCATTATTTTTTGCGATAAAGTTTTAAGTTTTGCACATATAACCTAGACACTGAATATTTTAAAGTATAAGAGTCGAGAGAGGGGTCAAAATAGGTGACGCCAATAAGGTGACACTTTTCTCCAAAAGTAATGCACGTTATTTAGATTAAAATCGTAACAAATCTCAGAAGTATTTGTATTCTTCATTTTGTTTGTTTCACTTTTACATTATTAAACTGAAAAATATATAATCCCTGACTGCTTCTTTTTCCTATAATATTTATGCTCGATGAACATTATTAAACTGAATAATGCAATGGTAAAGTACAGAATTTTTCGGACCCTCTACATCGAGTGAGTGTGAGCCCTATCTGGGACGGAACCCGGGAATAAAATTTGGTGGGACAAAATTAAGAACAAAATGTTTGAAGATAAAATTTATGGAACATTATAGATTTTCAACAACAATGCTATGAATTTATGTATATATAATTCAAAAATATATAAGATTTATAAATATATTTGAGGGGATCATCAAAATTTATAAATTAAAGAAAAGTCAAATATACTATACACTTAATTTTATACAAATTTTTAGAGAGGTTTTGGAGGATCATGATTAGCTAAATGTAAATTAGACTTAATCGGTACAGACACCGAACAGAAGCACCGAACAACGATTAATCGGTGTCGATTAATCCTATTAATCGCCGTTTTTTAGAACACGGCTATATCATGTCCCCAATCTAAATTTGTCAAACCGGTATTGACTTTTGATTAGATATATTAAATGGATATGGAGTAAATTGTTCAATTCAACCTAAAGTCAGAGAATTAAGGGCTAATCGAGATCGAATCTCCGACTAAGTTAAAAATTACAAATAATATCCACATATTCATAGATCTTATTCTTCTTTAGTACTATATATTACCATTTTCAACCTTATTGGTTCTTTGTTACTATATTTTATTCTTCTTTAGTACTATATCTTATTCTTCTTTATTCCTTGTGTTGACATATTGGTTCTTTGTTTAAATACACTACGCACGAAAATTGTAAATATCTTTGGTTTTAGGTCATTCGGTAACCTACCCGATTGAAAATTCCACATATTCCTGCAAGGTGGTATAACTGTAAAAAGGGTGCCATGTCCTACTTGATTTAGGCCAGCTTAGAATTTTGTACATAGGATTCTGCCTAAATAAGTGAGGGTTGACTTGTGTATTTTCACTTCATTAACAGTAATCTCCACTGTTAAGTTTTGCATTATTTGATGAATGTATATCATTTATTTAGTGTCTTGTCAGTAGAGGTGGCCAAACGAATGGGCCGGCCCAGCCCGTTCGCGAACTATTCGTCCAAAAATTCGTTCAGCTCGTTACTGTTCAAAAACGGGCCCAACCCGTTCGGCCCACTACTGTAGACGTGCCGTGCGCGTGCCGTGGATATTCAACCCTCAGCCCGTTCGGCCCGGCACGTACGAGCCCGTGGTGTTCACAGGAGACCGGCCCGTTCGGCCCGTTCGGCACGTTCGTTACCAAATCACCAAAATGAAGATGGATATATTACCGAACATGATTGGGAATTGGCATCTGCCGTACGTGATATACTTGATTGTTATGCACATGCTACTAAGATTTTTTCTTATGTTTATGAACCAAATGCACATAACGTTATTATTGAATGTATTAATATTGTTAACACTTTAGCTACTTATGAACAAAATCCTTCTTTTAGTTTTATTATAGAGGAAATGAAGGTTAAGTGGATCGAATATTTAACTGAATTCCCTTTTATTTATGGTGTTGCATGCCTTCTTGATCCGGGTGTTAGAAAGGAAGGTTTAGAAGTCTTGTTAAAACATTATTACGAGACGTTAAATATTTCGTATAATTGGGAATTATATGTTGAAAATAGTTTAAATTTATTGTATCGTCTTGCAGATATATGAAATAAAATTACAAAATACGATAAAAATTAAAAACAATTACATTTTAATTGTAACAAAATCGACATTTAAATTTTTAAAATCAAAGTGTACAAATAATAAAAAAACAAAACAAAAATCTAAACACAAAACAATTGCTTACAGAAATGGGAAAAAAAAGAAAAAGCACGTGAACCGGCCCGGCACGTGGAACCGGCACGCCAGCCCGCACAACCCGCGTGCCGTTCACGAACTGTACACTCGAAGGACCGGCACGGCACGTCCAAACCGTGTGTGCGTGCCCGTGCCCGGTTTCATTCAGCACGGCACATGGCCAGCCCGGCACGGCCCGCACGGCCCGCACGGCTGACCACCTCTACTTGTCAGTCTAACTCTCTCTTTCAATCTCTTCCCCATCTATATATTTCATTATGTATGAGACTGTTTACGATTACTTATTATTATGTATCAATATTAGCTTTCCACATAAATCCAACAATATGGTAATTAGTACGTCTGGTACGCAAGCTCCAACATAAATGAGTTTATTGACGAACAACTTATCTCGAAAATGGCTAAACTCGACCAATCAAAACGACCAGTTAAAGATCAGAATGGTCCGTTATACCCCCACGGGAGTGATCAAATAAAGCTTGATCGGTTTTAACCTCCCATATATTTCTTTCAAGTGTCGGTTAGGCACTATCAATTTTGATCTATTTCTTGTATTGTACGTCTATTTTTGTTTCCGACCTACAAGTAAAAAGAAAAAGAGCATATAAGCTCAAAATTTTAACATGTCTTCATGTTTATAATACTTGGTTTTTATTGTTTAATACATGTATACATTTAAAAATTGTTTACATTTATGTTTAATCGAATATGCTCATAAAAAGATTCAAAATTCTAAATCGAGAATTAAGCTTGTAAAAGTAGGAAATCGTTGCAACTCGATTTAATTTTGGAAATATGAGTATACTCGGACTGGACAACTAATTAATCGGATATTATTTTCGTAAATTTTTATTCAAAAAGTTAAATTCACGTGTCATAATTTAATGTACTAATGTAAAAAGTCATACTGTATGTTTTGTTATTTACAAAAAATCTAATATAAACATTAAAATTATACTTAATAATATTTTTAACAATGTACTAACGATAACAATGTTCAAATATTATTATTACTTGCTTGATAACTTTTATCGATATAATTAAGAATATATTATAATGATCAAATACATATTTTGCTACAACACTAAAATAATGATAAAAAATTGAATATATAATTCAAAATCGAATTTAATTTTGAGTACTCGGAATTTGACCGAATATTTATCGAGTTATGTAAAAATCAGATTTTAATCCGCATCAATCTGACTCGACTCGGACCAAATCACACCTTATAAATAAATAAGTACTCAGACCAAGTACTTGGTCGAGTCAATAATTTTTAGAACTGCGCCGTGAATACACACGAAATATCACATAATTTTGTTGTCGAATTTAACTATTAAGTAGATCATATGTTGTGCCAAATTTTCATATAGCCGAGCATCAATCGGCTTGGTCCCCTTTCACAGCCCCTACAATTTAGAGAATTATCTTTGTTCTTCCTCTCAAGTCTTTATTTGAAAATCAAACAGTAAAGCTAACGATATATAGTAGTAGGATATCTATAATATTACTATCGCAGCATGACAATAATTCACACTTGTTTAACTAATACTATACTTTATCTAGTTATATCTAACCTAATACTACCAACGGAGAGGAGACTATCAAATCTGCATATCCAAGTGAATAATAATTAACCAACAACAATCTGTCTTAATACCGTATTGTTAGCTTCGGTGTGAAATGCGATGAAAATGATATATATTTATCGAATAGAGAATAATATTGTAATATTGTTAGTTTTAGCCTACACTGTTTTTTATTTCTCATTTATTATAGAAAGATCTAACTTATATTGTCTTACAAATAAACACGCGTCAACTTCTATTCCAATAGTTGGCGTCTCATATTGAACAAATTGGAATTCAATTTCGAAAAAATAATGTTGTTATAAAATTATTGATTCTAGACTGAGAAAAGACAAGAAGAAAACCCCTAGTCTTCTACTCTGTCACAATACATATTATATTATATTACTCATCTCCTTTTAGGCTTTTACCATACGTACCCTTGAACAAATTCCATGGTTGTTCCTCAGAACATGTCCATTGTTTTCTACTTGTTTATTAAATACTAATAGCCCCTCTCTCTCTCTCTCTAACAAGAACACAGTACTCTCTTATATTTAATTTCTTATCTGATCATCAAACTAGAAAAGAAGTACTTGGACACTAGAAAATGGGAAGAGCTCCTTGCTGTGACAAAGCAAATGTCAAGAAAGGGCCATGGTCACCCGAAGAAGATGCCACTCTTAAGTCTTATATCGAAGAAAATGGCACCGGCGGTAATTGGATAGCTTTGCCTCAGAAAATTGGTAAAGATCGGAATTTTGATCACTACTTTTTCAGTTTTATCTTTTAATCTTATTTAGTTTATTCTCTATTTATTATTGTAAAAAACAAAGTAAAAAGATTGAGTTGTTATAAAAGCACATAAATATGTTTGTCGAATTAGGGCTTAAGAGATGTGGCAAGAGCTGTCGTCTTAGATGGCTAAACTATCTCCGTCCAAATATCAAGCATGGAGAATTCTCAGAAGAAGAAGATAACATTATTTGCAGCCTCTATATAAGTATTGGGAGCAGGTAAGTTTAGTAATATTAATGGATCCAGTTTTTCAGAAAACGAGAATTTATTATATCATTTCTTATTTATGTTCGTACAAATATATAGGTGGTCAATCATTGCAGCGCAGCTGCCTGGAAGAACCGATAATGATATCAAGAACTATTGGAACACAAGGCTAAAGAAGAAGCTTCTAGGCAAGCAGAGAAAGGAAGTACAAGCACGTAGAGATCACGCGATTCAAAAGCAGCAGCAGGAGATGATGAAGAAGAAATTTGTGATGGGAAACCAAGAAACTTCGGTTATGCTTGCTGTCGATTGCAACAACATGAACCAAAACCCTTACTGGCCAGACCTAGCCGTGTTGCCTCCGATTCCATACTCAAATCAAGAGCCGCGCTTCAACGATCACACTTCGTTCCGAAAATTACTTATAAATCTTGGTGGCAAATTTTCTGACAATGATCATGATCATAGTACCCTAAATCCCGATTTAATTTCCAACCCTCAATTTCAATCAAATGGTATTTCATCTCTTCAGCCAGTACTTCCCATCATCAAGAACTCTCATGACTTGGATGCCTTAAACGGTAACATTTCTCAATTGTCAAATAATAACCACTGCAGTATAGATGATCAAGCTGCAGACAGTACATTTCCGGGTGAATTTATGGAGGAAATGTTGTACAATATTCCTCAAAGACACGACGGATTAGAGTTTTTGTATGGGGATACAAGATTCAGTACCAATGGGGAATTAATTAGCATGGATTGGGGTGAGATGAACTCTCTAGCATACCTACCTCCTATTGATTCCAGCTGTGAAACTAGTACTCTTCAGCCTACTGCAGACAATATGCAAAAAGTTGGTTTTGAGGGGTTGAGGTACATGGGACCGGAGGCGCAACGACAATAACGGCATTGTACATTGAGGTCATGATGATCATGTAAATTTTTATCACCAGCATTAATGGGTGGTTGCAGATTGTTGGCAAAACCCTAGCTTAATCAATAAACTCATTTTTTAGAAAAGTTTCGCTTATGTCTTAATTATGATTGCTGTACTGATGTTATTGTGTTTACTAGTTTTTTGACAGACCATTTAATTTCATTACTAGAATGTTGAAATGTTGATGTACAACTAGGGTTACTCTTGATTTTCTGGGTGTGTATTTTGTAAGATATGAGAAATGGACTCACTTGTGTTGTGTGCTACATGTATGTGCTGATGTGCAACATTTTTTGGGCATCAACAGAATCTTTTATAACTAATTCAATTTAGATCTGCATATTTAGTTAGCAAACGTATATATATAGCTGAGATAGTGAGATATATATGTGCATGTTGAAGTGTATCTTGAAACCCTCAAACTCAAACAGAAGGGGCAGCAAGCAGTTGATTCCTCAGACATTTTGGCTTAAACTCTCTGCTCTTTAGTAACTATGGAATTTCATGATTATAATAATACTGGGTAACAGGTTTTTATATAGTTTACTGTAATCGAGAATATTTTTTTGACGTCAGTTCCAGGTTTTTATATCTAAGCTGTTGGTGAACGTTGCCGAGACATGAAGTTTCTGTTATGTATTCTATAATTAATCTATGTCAAATTGGAGGGGTTTTTTTTCTTTAATTATGTTTTAATTTCTGATTAATGTTATAGTCAAAATTTCACTTAGCTATTTTAGGATGGATTCGGGTCAAACACGGATTTAATTTGGGGATTTTTTTAGAGAAAAATTAGGAATTAGATCAATTTAGGGATTTTTGGAAAGCAATTAGGGTTTTGGAGTGATAAAGGAGTAACAGGACGCGTCCTCTATTTCTCTACGAAGAGGGCGCGCCCTCAGTGGTCAAGATATATGGAAAGTCTTAATGTTAAAGGATTATCTGAGAATTATTGAAGAATTCCCTCCTGGGGTATACCAGGAGGGGGATGTCCGTCGCAGAAGGCCTCCAGGGGTTTGCCTGGATATAAAGACCTTTCTTAGACACAAAGGGCGCGCCCTATGGTGGAAAGATTGGTACTTTTTGGTATGTGCTTTTGGAGCTCTGTTCCTGTTATCAAAGGGCGTGTCCTCTTTGGAGAACTTCGGAGTAATCCTGCACTTTGCACCCAAAAGCTCTGGATCACTTGTCCTGCAATCTGGTGGGTGCTTCTCATTCGGGGGACAAGAATGCGTTCTGCACTTGGGATAAACCACGACTATACCTACATCCATGAAATTAGGAAATAGCTGGTAGCGGAAAGGACTAGTCCTCGACGGGGGAAGTTTCCTTATCTGTGAAGTCCGAAAGTCATGGATGAGCCTTGGGCCTTTGTGGTTAGGCCTCATAGTAGAACATTCTGGAAGCTGGACCGACAATTTAAGCCCATTTGGGTAACTTAATCTACAAGAACTACGTGTATGGCTTGATCCCCTATAAATATAGGTGACGTAGGCTGATTGAGAGGGTCAGAAGTTGAGAGCTAAAAATGCCACCACTAACCCTTGTCAATCTCAGCCGCCAATCACACAAAAACACCGCGCATCACCACTTTTCTCGGCGAAGAACCGCCATTGTATATCTTGTTTCTGGTGATAATCCCTGAAATTTGTTGTTCCCAAATTCATTCCTCAACAAATTGGCGCTGGAAGGAGGGGAGCCAATCAAGATCTGAATCTTAGGAGGAAAAGATGTCGCGTAATCAAGATGGAGGTTCATACGAAGAAGATGGTTATTATTCTGAAGATCAAATCGAACATGAGGAGTATGTTCCGGAGGAAATTCCTGCTGCTCAGAGTTCCCGCAGAATACCGGTCACCGGCGATCAGCTGCCTGTTCTTGTCATTAACGTGGAATTACTGGAGCAGATGTATCTTATGGGACATGCCATAAATAATTTTGAAGCAAGATTGGACTCTATTGAACAAGGAAGTAGGAGAAAAGTTCGGCACCATCCCCGCGACCGACAGCGTGCTGATAAGGCCCCTCAGGTTGAGGGCGCGCCCCGAGGGGAGGAAGTGCAAGACAGGAGGTTTCAGTTGGTGACTCCTCGAAGGTTGGAATATTTTGAAGAAAGGGTTCCTTTTATTGAACATCCTGATGAAGAAGTCCATGATCAAAGGATATCTACTACTCAAGAGAGGGCGCACCCCTCATCCCAACCGCTCAGGGCGCGCCCTCAGTGAAATCCTGAGGGATGAAGAAAGGATAGCTAGAGAAGAGAGGGATTTGGCTAGCTTGAAGGAACGCTTGGGAATCAGACTCAGTGATGATGATTTAAGGATGGTTATTCTTGAACAACAAAAATGGAAGGATTCCTCGAAAGTGAGGCCCCGTGATCCATAGAGAGCGCCCCCTGATAACAGGGTGAGGCCCCATGGACACGAGCGAGCCCTTTCTCGAGATGATGTTGGCCATGATTCGCAGAGAGCGCCCCCTGATAACAGGGTGAGGCCCCATGAACACAGGCGTGACCTTCCTCAGAATGATTCGGAAAGAAGAAATCGTAATTATGAAGATAGAAGAATGGATCTGTATCGGGGAAATAGGCGGCCCTACTATCCTCAGGGCACGCCCTCAGGTAGGAGGTCTCCTCGTATTTTTCATATTCCATCTCGGTTTGCTTCTAGGGAGAATAGGGCGCGCCCTCCCCCGAATGATAATCTTCATTCTCAAGGACGCCGACAATCTCAAGAAGATAGGACGCGCCCTCCCTATATCCGTAGCCTCAAGGAAATCCACCACCTCAAGGGGGGAATCAAGGAGGAGGTCAGACTCAAGCTCAGGCTCAGGCGGAAACTCAGACTCAAACTCACACTAAAATTCCCACAAATACTCAGAACATAACCCAAGCTCCACCCTCGGGGGGTACTCAGACGGTTGTACCGCTAAATGTTCATAATATTCCTGGAGTAGGGACATTTAATGTGGATAATTTGAAGAGGCTTCTTGTTCACTTAGATGGTGGAAGAATTTCAGCTACAGCGCAAACTCCCTCGCCCTTCTCGGCTGAGGTTAGAGAGGCACAGCTCCCCGCTGGGTATAGAGCTACGACAAGCGACTTGCATTTTCATGGAAATTCGGATCCAGTGGAATTCTTGGGATGATTCGATATTGAGATGGATGTCTATCAGGTTACTAGTTTGGCAAGATGTCGTTTGCTGGCATCAACTTTCAGGGAAAGCGCTCAGCAGTGGTTTCAAAAGCTCGGACCAGGAGTAATTACCTCTTGGGAAGTAATGAGAACTCTCTTCCTAATGAAATTCTAAGCTGCAGTGAAATATGCACCTCCTGTCATAACTTTGGCCAATGTCAAGCAGAAGGAAGGAGAGAGTCTACAGTCTTATTTCAAGAGATTCAATGCAGAATCCACCTTAGTCAGAGGAGAAACTGATGAGACGCTCAAAAGTTTCTAATAGCTGGATTGCAGGTAGGAACAGATTTCTGAAAGCATCTCCAAGGAAGAGATCCAGCTACATTAGCTGATGTGTTTTCGCAGGCCGAGTCTTTCAAAATTGTTGAACAATCTTTAGCTGATAATCGTAAGATTGATACTCAAGGTGACGTCAAGGGAAAGGCTAACAAGAGAAAGGATAGATCTGTCAGTCCTGTGCGTCGCTCTGCAATCGGCGCTAATCGGGTGAATGAAGCTGAAGTTCATAGAGGTTGGGGACCACCCGATACTTACACCTATGATAGGAGACCCGATAATTATACTCATTTGGCTGCTTCGATTGAGCATATCTTTGAGGTTAATAAGAATAACGGACTCTTCAGGAAACCGGAACCTCTGTCTTCCTAGCAAAGTAAAGACAAGAGGAAATACTGTGCTTATCATGAATCTACCGGGCCTAACACTTATGAATGTTGACAGTTGAAAGATGAGATTGAGGAGCTAATCAAGGAAGGATATCTAACTGAGTGGATTGTTAGGGAGGTCAAGAAGCATAAAGAAAATTCTGACAGAAAGGACGGAGGGCGCGCCCTCCGTGGTGAGGATAAGCCTGAAGAGAAGAAATTTGTTAGGGAAGGGAGCATTCATGCTATCTAGGGAAGGGAGTAATATGAAGGTTGAAGTTTCCATTCATGATGACTCACATGAAGATTTCCTGAAGGGAGTTGAAGAGGAAAACAATGATGATATTATATCAGTCAACCTTAGAGGTGAGCAGATTGAAGGCAGAAGAGAGTTGCTGGAAGGATTGGTGAATTCCCTTGTCGAGGAGGATTTCCCTCTTTAAGAGGACGCGCCCTCCAAGGATGACGTAGCCATTGAAGACCTGCGGAGTTTTGATTTTGATTTGGATCCAAGAACCCCACAGCCGGTGGAAAAGACTGGTTCAACAGAAGATACAGTGTCGATTTTAGTAGATACCAATGACCCGAGTAAGTTCTTGAAAGTTGGGTCTCAGTTAAATTCAGAGTTGAGGAATATGCTTGTCAGCTTTCTTTTGAAGAACTTGGATGTCTTTGCATGGAGTCACACAGACATGGTGGGCATTGACCCCAAAGTCATGTGTCATCGTTTGAATATCGATCCAACTAAGAAGGGAATTCGGCAAAAGTGGCGCCTGGTGAGTGGAGAAAGAGCTGTGGCATTGAAAGAAGAGGTTGATAGACTATTGAATGTTGGACTGATCAAAGAATCTTATTATCCGGATTGGTTAGATAATCTGGTTCTCGTGAAAAAGCCTAACGGGAAATGGAGGACTTGTGTAGATTTCACGGATTTAAATAAAGCATGTCCCAAAGATAGTTTTCCTCTTCCTCGGATTGATCAGTTGGTGGACTCCACAGCTGGCCATGCTCTTTTGAGTTTTATGGATGCATATTCGGGATATAATCAGATTCCCATGTACGAACCAGATCAGGAGCACACCTCTTTTATCACAGATAGAGGATTGTATTGCTACATCGGAATGCCCTTCGGTCTAATTAATGTAGGAGCAACCTATCAAAGGTTGGTGAATATGATGTTTAAGGATTTGATTGGGAAGACAATGGAGGTATATGTGGATGATATGCTTGTCAAGTCTTTGAAAGTAGAAAATCATGTAAATCACCTAGAAGAGATGTTTGATATCTTGAGGAATTATAGGATGAAGCTGAATCCCCAAAAGTGTGTTTTTGGGGTGGAATCCGGAAAATTTTTGGGTTTTATGGTTAATCATCGAGGAATTGAGGCAAATCCAGCAAAGATCAAGTCCTTACTGGACATGAAATCCCCATCTAGTGTAAAACAAGTACAGAGTCTTACTGGAAGGATTGCAGCTTTAAATCGCTTTGTGTCAAAATCTTCAGACAGATATCAAGGGGGCAGCTAAAGATTTTGTGTGGACTCCTGAATGTGAAGAAGCTTTTCAAAAGATTAAGGAGCAACTTGGAAGTCCACCACTCCTGGTTAAGCTTGTGGATGGAGAAACCTTGATCTTATATTTAACAGTTTCTGAATACTCAATCAGCGCAGTTTTAGTGAGGGAGGAAGTTGATCATCAATCACTGATTTACTATGTAAGTAAGCGTTTGCTTGATGCAGAAACCCGATATACTAGCATGGAGAAATTGGTCTATGCCTTAGTCTTGGCGGCAAGGAAGCTCCGTCCTTATTTTCAAGCTCACAAGATCGAAGTTCGTACGGCTTATCCTTTGAGGGTTATTCTTCATAAACCGGAAGCTTCGGGAAGGATGTTGAAGTGGGCCATTGAGCTGGGACAATTCGACTTAGAGTATACTCCAAGAACAGCCATCAAAGGCCAGGCATTGGCAGATTTTATTCTTGAATTTGACACGGAGAATGAAGAGAAATTCCTTGTGCTAGTGGAACCGACCTCTCCTGCTAATAGGGCACGCCCTGTAGAGGAAGTCCCACAACCTTGGTGGAAGGTACATGTTGATGGAGCATCATTCTGGTCACGCCTGAAGGATTTCAACTTATGAGTGCTATTCACTTCAAATTTGAAGCAACCAACAATGATGCGGAATATGAGGCTTTGATCAATGGATTGAAAATGGCTTTAGAGATGAAAATAGTTAATCTGATTGTGTTGAGTGATTTAGAATTAGTCGTGAGACAGGTGACGGGTGGATTTCAATGCAGAGGTCCAAGAACAGAGCTTTATATGAAGTGTGCTCAACGATTGATGCAAAAGTTTCGAGAAGTAAGGATAGAATGTATTCCTCGTGATGAGAATTGCAGTGCAGATGTTTTAGCTAAGTTAGGATCCCAAAAGGATTCCATGCTGTTGGGAACTGTTCCCTTGCAAATTCAAGATGTACCTAGCATTCCAGAAATTGAAGTGATGGAGATTGAAGAAGTTCCCAAGGTAACTTGGATGACTCCTATACAAGATTTTATCAGGAAAGGAATTCTACCAGCCGAGAAAGTTGAAGCAAGGCATCTTCGTTACCAGGAAGCAAGATATGTGGAGTACGATGGAATTCTCTATAAGAGAGGTTTTAACCAACCTCTACTCAAATGCATTGATGGTGACGAATGTCATTACATACTTAGAGAAGTTCATGAGGGAATTTGTGGCAATCACTCGGGGGGGGGGGGTGGTTCTTTAGCCATGAAGGTTTTGAGGCAAGGCTACTACTGGCCAACCATGAAGAAAGATGCTTATGACTTTGTGAAAGCGTGTGACAGGTGCCAGAGGTATGCCAATTTTTCTACAATTCCTGTCACGACTTTGACTTCTATGATGAGTCCATGGCCATTTGCCATGTGGGGGATAGATCTCATAGGAGAACTTTCGAAAGCTATGGGAGGAGTCAAGTATGCTGTTGTTGCTGTTGATTATTTCACTAAGTGGGCAGAGACTATGCCATTGGCTACTATAACTGCTAAGAAAATCAGGGATTTTGTGTTCAACTCTATTGTGTGCAGGTTTGGAATTCTATATAAGTTGGTGTCTGATAATGGAAAGCAATTTGATAGCAAGGAGCTGCGGGAGTTGTGTGATAACTTGGGAATCAAGAAGGATTTTGCTGCTGTCTATCATCCTCAGAGTAATGGACAGACAGAAGCTATCAACAAAATCATCAAACACACCTTGAAGACAAAGTTGGAGGAAAGTAAAGGAAACTGGCCTGAAAAACTCCCTATGGTTTTGTGGTCATACAATACGACTCCAAGGACTACAACTAGGGAATCTCCTTTTGCTTTGACTTATGGATGCGAAGCCATGGTTCCAGTAGAGATTGGAGCAGGATCTTTTCGTAGGGATTTCTACGATGGAGAAGCAAATATGGTTCATTAGAGATTGCATTTGGATTTCTTGGAAGAGCTGAGGACGAATTCAAGGTTAAGGTTGGCAACTTATCAGCAGAGAGTTGCAAGATACTACAACAGGAAAGTCAAAGTTTGTCCGTTCAAGGTGGGTGACCTGGTTCTCCGAAAATTCATGCCTAATACGAGAGTTGCTGCTCATGGTGTCTTTGGTCCAAACTGGGAAGGACCTTACAAGATTAAATCGATCATTTGGGAAGGAACTCATCATTTGGAAGACTTGGATGGCAATACAATACCAAGGGCATGGAATGCAGAGCATTTGAGAAAATATTATCAGTAGGGTGCGGCTTCGGCCCCCTATTTTGTATGAAGGCTTATTATTATAGACTAGTATAAATAATTGTTTTCCTAGTCTGGGCTTCTTTAGTTCTAGTCGAGACTTGCTTGTTTTGAATTCAATAAATGTTCTCCTTAGCTGGGGGGTAGTGTATGTACACCTACCTTTGCTTTGTCGAGACTTGAGTATTATTTACAATATGAAGATGCTTTCAAAATTTTTGAAGAATTCCTGCAATTAAATATTTTTAAGTTTGAAGAGATATTTCTAAGAGGTCGCGCCCTGGTATAACAGGTCGCGCCCTGAGTTTACAAAACGCTTTTTGAAGGATGAATTACAAATACAAAAAAATTTATAATCGAGGTAATAGAGGATTGACTATCAACTCGAGAGGCTATACCCTAACAATAGGCAGCGCCTTAAGCCTTAAGCCTTAAGCATTAACATAATTTTAAAGATTGAAGATATATGGAAAATGTGGATTACAATCTGTAGGGTTTTACAAAGGACCCGCACCTTGAAATATTAGAAACCTGAATAAAAGTTTTAAAAGTGAGAAGTGATGACAACTTCAAGACGCGCCCTGAGTTTCAGAAAGGGACGCGCCCTGAGTGGTAGAAAGATTCTCAATGTTGGCGACACTCTGATCAGGGGCCAAGGTTTGATTGGGATCTGCAGGGTTAAGGGGAGATTGAGTGTTTTGATTTTCAGCAAGGGGTTGCTTAGAATTTTTGGGGGATTCCTCATTAGAGGACGCGTCCTCATCCTCAGGAGCTTCCTCCAATCCTAACTCAATTCTCTTCTTCTTGATTTTCTCAGCATTTTTGATTTTGAAATCAGCAATATCTTCAGCGCAGCCTTTGCCAAACTTTCCCTCCAAATCGTAATCAGGATCGTTGGCAACAAAACCTAAGAGATAAAAATCAAAACCAGCTTGAAAATTTTTATCCTCTAAAGCTTGCTGCCCCTTATTCCAATCCAATTTCTCGATTTCTAGAGTGTCAAGCCGGATTCGCAAGTCTTCTTTCTCTGCTTTCAGCTTATCATTCAGATTGTTGAGAAGATCACGATGCTCAAGGGATTCTTTTAGATCAGCTTTGACTATGGCAAAATCTGCCTGTGCAGCATTCAAGTCTTTTCTCCATTTATTATCATTTTCTACAATTGTCTCCTCAAATTTCCTCTTTTCAGCCTCAAGTTTGGAGATATAAAGTTTTTCTTTATGAATTTTCTGGGCGCGCCCAAGAGAATAGATCAATAGCTAAGCAGAAGCTTGGATGGTGGCTTGATTTTCTTCCTCAGATGGCAGTGATTGCCAAGTCTTTAAGTCTTTTTCCTTGATAAATTTAGCAGCAAGAGGGCCTAGTTGAGATTCAATAAGTGAAGGCGCGCCCTCGTTCTTTTTCTGTTTGTTCGAGGATGGTTTGCTTCGGTCCTTTATTTCCATACACTCCCTTTTCTGGGAAGATTCTGGGATCACAGTGGTAGACTTTGTTGAAGAATCCAATTTTGCATCAGGGCGCGCCCTGTCCTCAGCTGAAATCTCTGTTGTGTTGTCTTTCTTAGTTGCACCAAAACCTCTAGGAATTTCAGGGGCCATATCTGCATATAAAAAGAAAAAAATGTGATTAATTAGATGATATTCAAGCATAATCAAGAATAGATGAAAATGCATGAGGATACATATGAACAAGTAATATGTGCTATCAAGGAATTTAAGTAAAGAATGCGTCCTTATAATACCAGGGTCAAAGGACGCGCCCTCACCAATAGTATCACCGTCTTCATCATTATCATCATCATTTACAAGATTCCTAATGGGAACTCCATTTCTGAAGTGTTGAAAGGGGACTATTGATCCAAATTCTTTTGAAAGGAGTCCTACTCTCTTCAGATTTTCCTCAGTCACAAGAGTTTGCAAATCAAAACTTTCAGGAGAAAGTTCCAAGATAGACTGGGCACGGATCAAAGAGTTACCAAAAAAGCTCATTTTACACCCTTTTGACTTTAAGAAAGAAAAGAAGAATGAAAAGTTAATAATGAGGTAAAAATGATAAAAGTTTGGAAGGAAACAAAAGAGGACGCGCCCTTACATGGATTAGGGTTGAAGACAACTTTAACTCTCTCAACATCCCAAACGTAAAAAAATGGCTCTTTCCAATTCTTTGTATTGGAAACCTTACCCTCGGAGAATCCTTTTTTATTGTGTTTTTTATTCACCACGAAGTAGAAGTAACCTTTGTTGCTCTTCCTGATGCTGAAAAAGTAAATAAATTCTTCCATGGAGGGTGAATCAAAACCTTTGTCATGGTAAAGAATAAATAAAGCTGCAGCTAGTTTGAAACTGTTTGGGGAAAGTTGAGCAGGAGCAACCTTGTACCATTAAATAATTGACTTTTAGTAGGGATGTAAAGGCGTGCCCACTCCCAAAGCAACCAACTTGGGGGTTAAAACCATTTTGGGAATTCTAAAGTTACCCCCATAATCAAAAATATACGGCTTCATCAAACTTGGAGGGATTCCCCATATGCCGTTCATGTTATAATACTGCATACACCACTCCACTTCATCAACTTTAGCATTGCTTGATAAACCAGAGCATGAGAATTTACCAGCTGCCTTCCTTTTTTTATTCTTCTCTAACTCAGAAAGATCCTCAGAATCATCGCTCCAGGTTAAGTCTCGAGCATCTTCATCAACTGGGGAATGGATATAGGGTACAGGAGAAGGAGGTAGGGAATAAGGTTTTTAGGGGAGTTGCCTCTAGTAGAGGGCGCGCCCTCTGTACTAGTATGGTCTTCATCATCTTCCTCATCTGAAATAACTTTCTTCCCATTGGTAGGTTCAATGTTGGTCAAGTCATCGTCTAGCCAATCTTCAAGATAAGGTTTGTAAGTAGTTGGAGATTTGGGTAGGATTTTAAGCTTACCCTTTCTAATTCTCGAGCTAAGGGGAACATTATCGATAGAATCAGATGAAGATTCTGCCATATCTGAGAGTTCTTCTAGAAGGCGCGCCTTATTTTCGGGAAGGATTGAAGGAGGTGAAGGTCTTGGAAATTCTGGTGGAAAAGAGATAGGTGGGGGAGAATAAATTCCTAATCGTCGGTTGAAATCTTTAAATGGATGAAAGGGAGAGGACGCGCCCTCATCCTCCAGCTGCAGAATTACAAAAAATTAGACTAAGGGCGCGTCCAACCCATAAAGAAGTGAAGTGAAATTTAGAAATATTTCTTAAACCTAAAGGCGAGCCTTGAAGAAATAATACATCATGGGGTTAAAGACATATATCTAAAGCATATATAGGGGGCGCCCTAAATGGAAACCACGCCCGAGTCATCTACACAGTAGTTATGACTAAGAATGACTTACATAAGGGGAAAGAAAGAGATTCTACTCCTAAAAAGCAAATTGAAAAGATATCTGCATTCAAGGACGCGCCCTGAATGAGAATTCTACGCAAGTAATATTGATTTGGGGTACAAAGATACTTAAGAAGATTTTATCAAGATTATTCCTAGAAAATTGCTACATGTGAAGAAAGACTAAAGGCGCGCCCTGGAATGAAGGCACGCCCATGAACTACAATTAAGTTATTTTATTAAAAACATAATCGTGAGGATCAACAACGGCAAAAATGGATCTAACAGCATATACATACATATAAACATACAAGGAAAAATGAAGAACACGAAGTTACTCAAAAGTAAAAATCTATTGTAAGCAATATACACGGTGAAATAGTGAAATAAAAGCATAAAGATGTACCTTAGAAGTTCTGGAAGAAGATTTGTAGAAGAAATCGTCAAAAACGAGCACAGATGAGCCGGATTTTTATCGGAAAAGGAAAGAACGGCGGTGAGGGTTTTTTAGGAGAGAGAAAAGGTTTGAGTAAAAGAATAAAGTAAAAGGAGATGGGGGTATTTATAGGCAAGGTGAAAATGGGTGGATGACAACTGGAGAAACCGTTCGAATTCTGAAGACGCGCCCTAGATGAAGGCGCGCCCTGGAGAAATGTGAAGAAGAATTTTGGGATTGTTTTGGTAAAATTTTGAATTGGTTTTTGTAAAATTCCATATTTTATCTTTGATTTCTACGGAATTGGGGGGTAATTGTTATAGTCAAAATTTCACTTAGGTATTTTAGGATGGATTCGGGTCAAACACGGTTTTAATTTGGGGATTTCTTAGAGAAAATTAGGAATTAGATCAATTTAGGGATTTTTGGAAAGCAATTAGGGTTTTGGAGTGATAAAGGAGTAACAGGACGCGTCCTCTATTTCTCTACGAAGAGGGCGTGCCCTCAGTGGTCAAGATATATGGAAAGTCTTAATGTTAAATGATTATCTGAGAATTATTGAAGAATTCCCTCTTGGGGTATACCATGAGGGGGATGTCCATCGTAGAAGGCCTCCAGGTGTTTGCCTGGATATAAGGACCTTTCTTAGACACAAAGGGCGCGCCCTATGGTGGAAAGATTGGTACTTTTTGGTGTGTGCTTTTAGAGCTCTGTTCCTGTTATCAAAGGGCGCGTCCTCTTTGGGGAACTTCGGAGTAATCCTGCACTTTGCACCCAAAAATTCTGGATCACCTGTCCTGCAATCTGGTGGGTGCTTCTCATTCGGGGGACAAGGATGTGTTCTGCACTTGGGGTAAACCACGACTATACCTGCATCCATGAAATTAGGAAATAGCTGGTAGCGAAAAGGACTAGTCCTCGACGGGGGAAGTTTCCTTATCTGTGAAGTCCGAAAGTCATGGATGAGCCTTGGGCCTTTGTGGTTAGGCCTCATAGTAGAACATTCTAGAAGCTGGACCGATAATTTAAGTCCATTTGGGTAACTTGTTCTTCAAGAACTACGTACGGCTTGATCCCCTATAAATATAGGGGTACGTAGGCCGATTGAGAGGGTCAGAAGTTGAGAGCTAAAAACGCCACCACTAACCCTTGTCAATCTCAGCCGCCAATCACACAAAAACACCGCGCACCACCACTTTTCTCGGCGAAGAACCACCATTGTAGATCTTGTTTCCGGTGATAATCCTCAAAATTTGTTGTTCCCAAATTCCTCCATCAACAGTTAACATTAAATTTTCATCAGGATAACAGATAGAGAAAATGTTCAGAATATCTCTAAGATTATATATTTGTTCAAAATACCAATTTTTAGAAAAATAATTTAAAAACTGTTACCCTCCTGCTCGATTAAGTACGAGTGGAGTATATCCAGATTAGCAGTGTAAACGAGTCGAATATGTGCGGATCGTAGTATGATCAGATTCGGTTCAAATTTGTAGTTACTCATTCGGATTGGTCCGGATTCGAACTAAAATTTTAATTCTTTTCTTAAATTCGACTCAAATTTGAATATAAATATTCGTATTTGATTCGGTTTGATTCGATTGAATACCGAATTACTCATTTTTTATATTCGAATTCGAATTCATCTAGAATAATCTTAAAAAAATAAGAAGATTCGAATGATTATTTTAAAAAACTAAAATGTGCTAATGTGTAGAACATTACGTTAATAGTATATATTTTATATATAATGTATATTGTATGCATAATTTACGGATTCTAATCGAATACCTATAAGTTCGAGTATTCTAAAATTATTCGAAGTACTCTATAAAAATATGATCGAATATTAGAGTAGTGAAATCTGACCCGAAATTCGTTCGAATTATAAAATGTTATTCAAATTCGCTCATTTTTTTGTACAATACGAATTATATTCGTTGTTAACCAGTCGAATCCGAATTACTCTGAATTCATTTTCAACCCTAATCCAAATATTCATGATACTCTACGGAATGTGACGTGTTACCTAGATAGAATTTGATCGATACTTAAAATATCTTTATGGGATATTTTTTATTTTAAAGAAAATTTGATGCCATAATCTGGGTTATCCTCACGACCTGCTTCACACTGGCACCACCACCATCGTCGTCATTTCACTATTCATCATGACAAAAACAACCATTTCGATTAACCATCTTTATCACCATTTTTATATATCTGTTTTTGGAGGAATTTTGTAACAACATGAAATTTGTATGTTTATGTGGCTGTTTTAAGGGATTAGATTTATGAAAAATAGAGGAGCTGGACTCGGCAGGTGTCTCGATTTGTCTTGGATCCCATATGTCAAGATGTCTGCGTACATGTGTTTATATAGGATCAAGCACACGCAGTTATGTGAAATTGTGTCCATCCCTGAGAGACTTTAGGGATAAACTTTGGGCAATTACTGATTTTATCTGATTCAATCTTGGCGTTGTGAATCTTCCTGATTTGAAGGATATCGTTTGGAGATATTTTCCGTTATTCGTTGATTAAGATTGATTCTTTCCTCATTTTAGAGAGAGGATATTACTTAGGCATTAAGTAATTATTATTAATCTGGATTAATAATTAATGAATATTAGAAATTTGGAAGATAATTAGACATGCCAAAAATATGGCATAACAACTAGCCCCCAGTTCTTCAGTGTAGCTTGCTGCAGTGGTAGGGATGGCAACCGGGTCAGATCGGCTCGGGTATGCCAAAATCCATATCCATACCCGATTTAAATATCCATACTCGAACCCGATCCGAACCCAAAAAATACCCGAAAACTGAAACCCGAATCCGATCTGTTGGATATCCAGACCCGTTTGGGTATACCCGATACCCGAAAATTTTGGATTTGGTTATCGGATATTAACCGAAACTCGAAACCCAAAACCGAAACCCGAAAATAAAGGATAAATTGTGCAATAAATCTGAATGTTTAAATTTAAACTTTAAAGTTAGCAAATACATCAACAATCCAATACAATAAACTACAAACTAGCAACCAAATTTAGAATACATCAACAATCCAACACAATAAATGATTCTCCAGGAAAGATTTTACTATTGTTGCATCCATAAATCGTTGTTTTGACTAATCCTTGGGCACATGGGTGGGTCATTGATCATCTCTGTAAGTGGTAAAGATCTTGATGCAGTAACCAGCACAGCATAATCATATCCTAATTAGGAACGGCATGTGATGCAACCTGAAAGAGAGACAAAGGCTGACTCTGAAGCAATTGTTGATGCCGGGATAGCTAAGAAATCTTGAGCCATGTGATGGTGAAGTTGACATAATTCAACTGCAAGAGACATTAAAAAGAGTCAGTTAGAACTTATTTATCACTTAGAACTTAGATTGTTATACTATATTTAAGTAACAAAACATTGTCTGATTGTCTTTCTAATTCTTGCCGATTGCCAACTATAACAAAACTAACCCAGATATATCAAAGAGGGAAGAATCAAAACACAAATACCAAAGAGGGAATCCGCATATTCTAGCTAAAACTAACCCAGATATACCAAAGAGGAAAGAATCAAAACACAAATATGAAGAATTAGAATTAAAAAACTAACCGAGGGATTCAGAATCTTGGATGCAGCAGGATTCGTTCGTTCAGAGAGATTTAGGGATTTAGGGTTTTAAAGAATCTCGGATGCGGCGTGTTATGTTTAGTTCAATGAAATGAATTAGGGTGTGTTGTGCTAATGACTTAAGTTTACTAGTTTATTAATATAAAACATAATATAATATTACATATATATTTGTATACATATTTGTACAAAATTATATATATATATAGGGGGCTGCTCTAGTGAGACCCCTTAAAATGAGACCCCCCATTTCAAGCTATTCTAAAGGGCCCCGTCAGGGGCACCCAATACAAAAAAAGTCTTATAATTCTACCCTCTATCCATTCATCAAAAAAAAAATTAAAAATTTTTTTTTTTTGAAAAATAAATGATGACGTGGCAGCAATTTTTTTTAATTTTTTTTTATATTTTTTTTTGATGAATGGATAGAGGGTAGAATTATAAGACTTTTTTGTATTTGGTGTCCCTGGCGGGGCCCTTTAGAATAGCTTGAAATGGGGGGGTCTCATTTTAAGGGGTCTCATTTGAGCACTTGCATATATATATATATATATATATATATATATATATATATATATATATATATATATATATATATATATATATATATATATATATATATATATATTCGGATTTTTTTCGGGTTTCGGGTTCGGATCGGATTCGGATCAGGTTTCGGGTTTTGGTTCGGTATACATGAAATCCATATCCATATTCAAAAAATTTCGGCTGTAAAAATTAAATCCATATCCATATCCAAAAATTCGGGTTTCGGATATCCAAAATTTCGGGTTTCGGCTCGGTTATCCATCAGATCGGATAATTTTGCCATCCCTATGCAGTGGAGAACTAAAAATTCTTCAAGCTTCCAAATTTCTTGAGTCGCTGAAAAAACTCAAAATAGATGATTAGAAAAACATTTAGAGCACCACGGTGCTCGTTAGGCATATGCGGACGCAAGTGTGACACCATGCGATGACCACTATAAGATGTATATATTTTTTGTCAAGGTTTCAAATGTGCCAACATAAATAATTCGTTTAAAATTCATTATGATCCATATTGTCTAATGATATGGGCAAAAAATAAGCCCTAAAGACATATTTAATGTGGCATTAAATAAACCTAGATTGGTCCAAGGTTAAAGCCCATTAATGAGGCCCGAAACCCTAATTAAAGTAATAAATTAGTAGTTGATCAATCAGCTAATAAAAAGACTCCGTTATTGAGTCCAAAAGGGAACCAATCCATTCAAGGAGTAGCCCCCAAGACATGCGAGTCCAATAGGAATCAGCCTTCCTCATGGAAGGATCCAGAATTCTATCTAAAGTGGGTAACTTGTCGACCAAGTCTCCAAACCATACTCTAATTTCAAAGCACCTAATGCCTATATAAAGGGTCTGACCCCTCATTCTCATAATGACGTTTTTGGGGCACAGCTCCATACGTCATCCGCCACGTTTTAGGCTTAATCCTCGAATAAGGACATACAAGCCACTACGTCCTTGGTGTGCCCCTGCTGCCATAGCCCCCAAGGGCATCACCAAGAACTACATTTTGGCTTGATTCTTGATATTCATCAAGGTACGTAGGCATCTTACGAGGATCGACTAGTCCCGATAGCAAGAGCAGCCACCATTAAAGCTTGAAGCTCTCAATCCCTAGCAATCAATACACAAATTAATTACATCCTACTTTTTATTCCATAACATTTGGTGCCATCAGTGGGATGAAGACGTCAACCATAGAAAACACACGGATATAAAAAAAATGGATGTGATGATCCACCAGCCTCAATCAAGGGTTGAACGCTCTAGGAATATAAATTTAAACGAGTCTTCAAGGAAGATGGAGTCCAAAGAATGATTCTAAATGCTCCAGTGGCGGATCCCCAATCCTAGGTATGATTATGCCCATAATAGGCAAGCATGATTACAAATCTCTACCATGGTGCTTCCACCACTAACAGATCAGAACCCAAGTTATGGGATTCCACCCCAATGAGAGGATAATTCGCCCCATATTTGAGGCTTGGAACCTCCGCATGTAGAAGGAAGAAGAAGTTTTGATCGTAGACTAAAGATGATGAAAGAGCAATCAGACCGATGATCCACGCCTCTTGACTTTCATTCAGGGAACGACTCCCCCAAAGACGCGTCTCCAAGGGGTGATCCCCAAGGGGTGACCCAAAATCCATGAACTCAAGGAGCGAATCCCCAATTACAGATGGTGGTCTCACCTCTGGCTAATGGAGCATAAGGAGCATAGATCGCCACCACCGTCATGCTAATCCCAATAACTCAAAACCCCATTTATGGGTTGTCACCGTTCCCAATTTCTGATGGAACCATCGATCTACTCATGAGAAGTATGTGCCTCAATACATTGAAGACTTGGTTCCCTTGTTGGAGGAAACTAAAGTTTCTCCGGATCATACACCGAAGACGACTTCTCGTCTGAAGAAAATGAGGAAGAGGACATCCGTTCTAGCAAGAGACGTCAAGGCAAGGAGCCCGCCGGAGGAGCAGGACGTTCTCAACCCTGAGGGACTAAAGGAACGGCTCTTCAGACCATAAATGAAAGGATTTGGGGGCTCAAATTACTAATCCGCAACAGCCGGCTATGGGTTCAGTGAATTCAGGGATGAATCCCCTCTGGATGGTGGTGTCGCACTCTAGCGCCCCATTGGGACTACAGATGTCCATCTCTATCATTACACAATGAACTTAGGTTCCCACCAATGGGATGTCATTGGCCAGCGTTACGAGGCATGCGTGCCTCAATGCATTCAAGGCCTAGAACTCCAATGAAGGATTTATGATTTCCCCGAACCCTATACTGTTGACGATTTGTCATCCACTGATGGAGATAACTATCTCAGAAGGAGAACCAGGCAAGTAGCTTGAAGGAGGGTCAGGGCCTTCTCAGGCTCGTGGATCCAAAGGATTGGCTCCCAAGACTTTAGGAGGGATGATACTCGCTCATGAAACGCATATCCGAATATTGAAGAAAATCCTGGAAATACAATAGGCTAGGCAGCCCCCAAGGGCTAGGATCACCTACGTTATTAACGAGAATGATATCCCTAGGAGGAGAAGGGTTGATACACAAAGGGTTGATCCCAATGACTCGAAGCCTCTAGGAGATCATGATGATCCAATCTTGTACCTCACCAACGAGATAATGAATGCTCATATCTTAAGGACATCCAAGACGCCCACCATCGAGGTATGTGATGGGGTAGGAGGTCCTACTAATCATGTGATGACATCCTCCAATGCACTACTAATTTCAACCCGTGACTGACGCAATCAAGTATAGGGCGTTCCCTCAAACCATGGGGGGGCATGACATAATGATGGTATAGTCGGTTGCCCCCGAACTCAATCGGTTCCCTTAAAGGACTAAGTAGGGAATTTATTGCCCCATTTATTGATGGAAACTTCATAAGAAAAGTTTTGCATCCCTCATAAACGTGGAACAAGGAAAGAATGAATCCTTGAGGGATTACTTGAACCGAATCACCAAGGAAGCCTTGAAGGTCCGGAACTTGGATGATAGAGTAGCTATCAAGGTAGAGGAAAGTTTAAAGGAAACCTCAACTCCTGTTGGAGGTAATAGAGGTAATAACAAGAAGCGAAGGTGGTCACGAGTAGAATGTTAAGGATAGGTATCCTCGAACAAGTAAAGACTCTGACTTTAATTCCCTAGAAGAAGAATAATCAAGGACCGAGGTTCACCAGCTATGCCCGCTTGTATACTTCCCAGACCCAAATCCTGATGGAAATTGTGAAAGACAAGGATCTCCGATGGTCAAAACCACTAAGGGTTGATTCCGAGAAGAGAAACAAGAACCAATATTGACGGTTCCACAAGGATGTGGGAAATAACACTCACGATTGTAGATAGCTGAAACATAAGATCAAGTTTTTGATCCAAAGAGAAAAGTTGAGTAAGTTCACCTAGGTTGACCAATAGGGAAACCCAAGACAGGATTATGAAAGGAAGCATGGCGATCGAGATCGTAATCTATAGTCCCGGGGGCCAGTGATAAACATGATTTCTGAAGGCCCAACAGCGGTCGAGAATACAAGGAGCTCTCGTAAAGCTTACGTTCGAGAAGTTATGCACATTATAGGAGAAGTTCCATAGCGAGCAAATACCGAAATGGTAATTGCCTTTGACGATTCTGACTTGGAAGGGATGAAGTGCCTCCATGACGACCCGTTGGTCGTAACACCTGTGATAAGCAACTCGCAAGTGAAAGGAGTCTTGATAGACAATGGAACATCAGTGGATATCTCGTTTCATGATACATTCTCGAATATGGGATACAACGATTCTCAATTGACCCCCTCCTACATGCCCATCGATGGGTTCAATGGAGTTAAGTCAAGAGTTGAAGGAACTATTCAGTTGTCCATGATAATAGGACGGGAGCTTAGGGAGGCCACTCAGATGTTGAACCTTTTGGTGGTTAAAGCAACTTCCGCTTACAATGTTATCATTGGGAAGACAGGCTTGCATGCCTTTAAGGCGATTGCGTCAAGATAAGACCTGATGATCAAATTTCCGATAAGGAATGAAGTTGATCAAGAAAAGAAAGATCAAACAATAATAAAGAATTCCTATCCGGCCGCCTTGAGGCCTGATGAAGTCGGGGGGCAGGTCCTCCCGATTGAAGACATGAATGTCCGAGAAGATGAGAAACAAAGAGGAAAGCTCACCGAGGACTTGGTCCCCATTCCCTTAGTTCCTGAAGAACCTGAAAAGTTACCCACGTAGGGTAATGCTGAATGAACCCTTGAAGGGTAAATTGGATGCGTTCCTATAAGAGAACAGTGTTGTATTTGCTTGGATAGTAGCTAATATACCAGGGGTCGATCCTCAATTAGTTACGTAAACTAGCCGTCCACCCGAATAGGGAGAGGATGAAATGGAAGAAAAGAAACTTTGATTCCAAGAGGCAGGAAGGCCAATGAAGATTGATGAATAAGATTTTTGAGCATCTTATTGGGAAGACTATAGAAGTCCATGTAAATGATATGTTAATCAGGAGCCTCGATAAGGCACATCATATCGAGCATTATTTTGAGGCATTTGAGGTGTTAAGGCACCACCAGATGATATTGAATCTAAAACGCTGTAAAAGTGTTGTTTCCACTAATGGGACGCGTGTTAGATTCATTGAATAATTTTTTTACATGATTTCTTCGATGATCCAACCATATGGACGTTAATAAACACTCATTTTAGTGTTGGAAAAATATAATCAAAAAATAAAAAGTTCGGGTTGTACGAGGTTTAAAAAAAACGTAGTAAAAGTGTTGCTTCCACTAATGGGACGCGTGCTAGATTCAATGAATTTTTTTATAATGATTTATTCGACGATCCAACCGTACGGATGTTAATAAACACTCATTTTAATGTTGGAAAAAACAATCAAAAAATAAAAAGTTCGGGTTATATGAGATTTTAACAAAAACATAGTAAAGACTAATGTAATAGATTTTAATGTCAAATTTATCGATCATTTTGATGTTACTAGTGCTTTTGTCATTTTTACTTATTTATTTATATTTTGTTGTTACATAATTAATGAACCAATTTGAAGTAGCTTAATGATAAATTTAAGTACATCCAATATTACTTATTAGAAAATAATTTGAAGAAGCAAAGATACTTACGATGGTTTTCGTCGTAAGTATTGGGTATTTTACGACGGCAAGTCCAATTTCTGTCGTAAATTACCTAGTACTTATGAAGGAAAATTTTCCGTTCCGTCGTAAGTTCATTGCCAAATGAAGTCGTTTCGTCCTTAGAAAAATTAATTTATTTTACAATTAAATTTAATTACAACACTACGCCATAAGTGTGCTAATGAAATGCTTTTTGAAAGCATTACATGAAATAGTGTTACAATAGGTAGTAAATTTTGACCTGTTGTAACACCACTCAACTAGTGTTACATTAGTCCAGAATTTAGTGTTACAGTAAGGGTGACGGTGTTGCATACATGTAACACCACAATAAAGTGTTACATTAATTAATTAATTTATTTTTTCATTTTTCAACTTTTGTGGGCCCCACCAGCGGGATGAACAGGTGGATCCCACAAAAAAGTGGTCCCCGCACGTGGCCCCACAAAAAAGTGGTCCCCACACGTGGCCCCACATTTTAAATAAATAAGTAAATAAAAGTAATTTCTTAGTTTATACCATTTATTGCTAGGTAAAAGTAAATAGATTAAAATCATAATATTTTTACCACATCTCCACCACACAGATCAAAACTACTCAGTAAATTAAACAAAAATATAATAAAACAAGAACATGAAGCATGTTCTTCAGGTTTTGCAGTTTCCGGCCAACCAGTGCAGAAACGGGTGACCGGCACCGGAGTCCGGCGAACTGCCAGCGAGCTTGAACAGTACAAACGGCTTCAAAACTTGGCACAAACACACAGAGACACTGCCCAGCATGCATACGATCACAACGAAACAAAGACCCACCAAGAATTCGGCAAAATGACTAGAAAACGAGGGTTTTTCGGCGGTTCGCACCGTCATGTCCGGCAAATTCTGATTTCACCCATTTCTACACCAAACTTCATGTTCTATACGTCAAAATGAAGCCCAAGACTCATACAATTTACCCGTGGGTTCATATTTCACAGACACTCAGTAACAAGCTCGGACGAATTGATCAAAATTTTGGTCAAACTTCATCGCGGGCGAGCCAAAAACGATACCCCACACTCGAATAACACACACCCACACACTCCAAATCTCACGATCTACACTCCTAAGCATTCGGATTAGATACATTAGTGATGCTATTAGCTAATGCAAATTCAATCCGAGACATCATAGCTTTCCCAAAGACGATGACTGCTCGGTGAGGGCATTAGTTTCTTATTTTTTCCTTGCATTTTGAAACTTTTGGTCATTCTATCCGATTAGAGGATCTGCTCATCTTTAAGTAATTGTCGTACTTTACTATTTATCTGGAACTCTTTTGCTATCGTAGTTTGCTTGTCTAGTACTTGGTTAATTTAATGGTGGTGGTTGAAGTAGCTAGTTTGGAGTGGTTGTGGTTGAAGGGAGAAGAACTTGTAATAGTTACTTTTGGATTGAATGTTGGTTTAAACTTGTAATGGTTACTTTTGGATTGAATGTTGTTTTGAACTTGTAATGGTTATTAATGGGAATGCTGCATATACAAGGCAATTATTTCAAAAATTTTATTTTCTAGTGTTACATTTGCCTATTGTAGTGTTGCAGATGCATATCCATGATGTTACATTTTCCTATTGTAGTGTTACATTTGCCTATTGTAGTGTTACAATATCATCTTTATTTAGTGTTACAATATACATGTTACATTTGCCACGTGTCAGGTGGAACCCACATATGTCGTGCCCCCCCCCACATGCGACGTGTCAGGTGGGCCCCACACATGCCACGTGTCAGGTGGGCCCCCACATGCCACGTGTCATGTGGGCCCCACATTCTGTCCCTCGGAGTAAGCTCAAATGTAACATTACAAATCCGTTACATTAGGTGATGATAGTGTTACATTAGCAACATAATGTATCGCTTTATTAGTGTTACAGTAGATGGGCAAAAGCGTTACAATAGGCACCTGTTGTAATGCCCATAAATGTAACGCCCCCAAATGTTACAATAGACCTATTGTAACGGATTTTGGGCCTATTGTAACATTACGCGGGAGTTACAATAGGCCACTTATGGCGTAGTGCAATAAAGAACTTACGTTGGAAAAATTTTCGTCGTAAGTTCACTGATAAACGACGTCGTTTCGTCATCAGAAAAAGTAACTCATTTTGCATTAAATTTAATTACAATAAAGAACTTATGACGGAAAATTTTTCGTCACAAGTTCACTGCTAAAGAACTTACGACGGACAATTTTTCGTCGTAAGTTCGCTGCTCAGAAAAATTAATTCATTTTACATTTAAATTTAATTAAAATAAAGAACTTACGACGAATTTTTCGTCGTATGTTAATTTACAAAACTTAATTTTCGTGTCCGTCGTAAGTTAAAAAATGACACAGCTAACTTTTTTTCTCCTTTTTTAATTGTTTGGCTTTGAATTTTATTAATAAAATAAATAACTTGTGACGAATTAAGTTTCTGTCGTAAGTAGTTATGACAGATATGCTTTTCTGTCGTAAGTATTGTCCTACTTATGACGGAATTGCTTTTCCGTCATAAGTATGACGCTCATGATGGTTCTGTCATAAAAGCCCAGATTTGTTGTAGGGTTACCGGCTGCACTCTTTTCCTCGTCTGTCACTTTAGCACTAGTAGTCGTAACAAATGTAACTGAATTTCAACATAATATATTAAAGAGAACAAAGTTCCTCAGTTTACTTAATAATATCCAATATTAATATAACACATATTATATGTACTAGTTTTGTACCCGTATAATGCACGGATGCTTTATTCATATTATTTATTAGTTTTTTATATTAAAATAATATATATTTTTATTTGTGAAAAGATCACAAAATGATGTTGCAAATTTCATTAAGTCGATAATACTTATTTTACTAACATTAATCTTTATTATGTTAATTACCATTATATTTTTTTGAATGAAATTTCATATTTTCTAATTATAAAATCATTTAATTAACATATTCCATATTTTTCACTCATTTACTTTATTATACAATATATAATTAATTTCTAATATTTTGAGAAATTTTAAAAATAATATCTAAAAACTCCATTCATAATTTGTACAATATGATGTACAATTTAACAATATTTATTTTTATTTAATATTATTTAAAATATAATTATTAATCATAATTGTGAAATTATAAATTTGTCCCCGACAACCAAACCACAGTATCTTGAGTGCATAAATTAGGTAACTTGCGTAATTGTATCTCAACATAATTCTTTTGAGATAATCTAGGGAATTTTATTTTTATATTAAAATCGTATGATGAAATATGTAATCCCTTTGGCAATATAATACAATTACAAGTATTTGAAATTATTAATTTGCATACAAGTATAAAGGGAATATCTCTTTGCAAGAACAAGTAAAACAGAAGGATCCCTAAGGAAGCAACCAAATTTTCAGACTACATAAAATTTAACAAGTGTAATACACTTTCAGCTGTCAGCTTAATGACAATAATTAACCGTAAAAGTTACATGTGATTAAAGTCCGGTTTATCTTATTAATAGTCTAGGTCATGACAATAAGGAAGCTACAGATTAGCGTCCGCTACTTTATCATTTCATAATAATATCCTTGATCAGTATAAATAGTACTCCTTCCGTGTTGTCACATTTGTAAAAAAAAATTATTCGTAAATAGTTGTATCATTCTTATTTTAATACATTTTTATGCCAATTTTTTCATATTCATTCCTAACTTTATAACTAATCTCATCATTTAATATAATAATTAGAAATAATAAATAAAAATAATTTATAATATTAAATTTTTCTGAATGTGTTTTTTTCAAATATAACAAATATAACAACTAAAAAGGGAGTACAATCCGTTTTTCTTAATGACAATGACACTCACTTACATGAAAAATCCCTTGAGATTCGTCTTATACCATGACACCAAAAAGACTTTTTATCCTTATATTCCTTAATTTTGAAGCATGGTGAATCGGCCATATATAAATTACACACACTGACACACACATAGGTAACTGGTTATTCCGTGTCCAAGAAGAACAAGATATCTGTTAATTTAAAATATTGCATGGTCTGACGAGGAATATTGAGATGAATATTTATTAATTATATGTGTCGATTCGATTTCTGCATAAATATTATTGTATTTATAACTGTCACTGTTCTTATTGAAAATGCCAAGGTTGTATACATAAACTACCAGACAACAAAATCCAAGTTGCTTAATATTAAAATGAGAGCGTGATGAGATAACTCAAGTGGTATGAGCTTATTTCTTGTCGTGATTCGATTCTTGTTCATCCGGAAATTTTTTGAGAACAAATATTCAATTGTAGTACATATAAATTTATTTATTAAAAAAAATGAGAAGGTCCTGGTCCTCCTGGAAATGCCTTCATCTTAATTTCTGGCTTTCTCCCATGGGACTCCAACATAATAGTATGGTTTCATAAACGAGATAACACTAATTTAATGCATAAAATGATGTTGTCATACAAAAAATATGTCCCCACTCATATTTGTATTAGTTGTTGGACAATCTGTGAAAATAGTACTAAAACGAAAACAATAATAACAATTATGTATGTGAGCAACAGAATAATAAAACAAATAAAAAGAGGAGGCATGAACGAAAAATCCGAGTCCAGTACGTGACTGTCTCCTTAAAGCGTATTTGCCCTCACCGTATGTGCGAGCGAAACGCCTCCCAGGATAAAACGGATTGCAGCAAGGCTATAAAAGCGTCACTCCCAGCGAGCTTGAAACGAGCAAGAATATCACCGAAGGAAGAGATGAGACTGTGTTTGAGAAGAGGATGTGTTTTTTCGAATTAATAATCCTAATGCTCTAGATGAGTATTTATAGGATGAGAAGACTTGTACGCTACACAATTACCTTAATTAATTAGTCGCGCTAATCAATTAAATCGGTGACAATTTCTTAATTAATTAATCGCGTTAATTAATTATGTTAAGGCGGTGGCAAAAAATTCGTAGTAAAAACGGAATTGATTTTACCAAATCAATGAATTCAAATTATAATCGAATCCATATTCTAACAATCCCCCACATGGATGAGATTGATGTAGTAGCACACACCAGACAGACAGACAGACAGACACGAAATTTGAACTGTTCGACCGTTTGTGTAAGCGATGATATACTTATCACTATATCCTTTCTTTCTGACTCGTTCAGCTCTCATGATTATGTCCATTTTGGCCATGGAACATCGTCCTGGTTCTGCAGGAGTTTCTAAAGAATTGTGCCTCGCAATTCTCCTTTGAAGCGGCCTCACTTCTCTCCCACATAGGTGATCTTTATACTTAAAGAGTAACTCGCGTTTACTCAACTGAATTCCATGCGTTCTAACCTTGAACTCCATGTATTCACCGAAAGATCATTAAAACTCGAAAGCTTACCCTCGTACCTTACGGGTCTCACTGTTTCTCATCATAGGAACAGGCCAGGGGTTGCCCTCACAGTGATTTGGTCATCATGATTTAGTTGGCCCATTGAACCAAGTTCTTGGGACCTCCAGTCAGCAATGGTTGGGTGTCCACCATGATGCCGTTAAGTAATAGGCTTAAGGCCCATCCCTTTCGATGATTTTACAACTATCTCTCGGTATAACCAGATTCTCTTGGTTTAACCAAATTATCTAAGTTTAACCACCTGGTTAGTGGATCCATAACATTATCATTTGACTTCACGTAGTCAATCCTGATAATTCTCATTGAGAGTAGTTGCTTAATGGTATTGTGTCTTCGTCATAAAGATGAGACTTACCATTGCACACTTAATAATGTAATCTTCCAATTTGCAAATTATTCACATAAAATATGCATATTGAAGACACATTTTCTTGTCATTTAGGAATATCCTTTACAAAGTGACTACCAATTCACCCTCTTACATGCACATATATTATGCAAAAAACTCGTATTCCATCATGAATCGAGCTATGTTTAATCGTCTATTTAGGATTTCCATGACATGGCTGCTTACGTTAATGTGAACTAAATTCACTAATGACTTTTAAATTCTTAAAGTCAAACATCTAACATCCATACTATATCCACATAGTACAATTAGATATCGTTTGCAATGCAGCCCAAACTCACGAGTATATCTCAAACACCTTAGTCTCATTGCAATCACTTTCAAGAGACCAATTTTGATTTGACTCGTGCATCTACTCAGCTTACCAACTGTGTAGCCTATGTCTGATTTTGTACCATTTTGAAATGTACAACAGACTTTCAATCATTCTTGATAGATCCTTGTTCATCTATCCTTAGATAGATACATCATACATATTCATTCTAGATATACTAGATTTAGTTACGTTGATCTCTTCAAGATTCACATCACTAACGTGTGATATGTATCCTTTAGGACTTTTAAGTGATTAAGATTTTAATCTCCAAAATCAAAACTTTAAGCCTCATCCAAATTGTTAGAGATGATCATCTTGTCATTACTTCTCGTAATGATCAGATCACTCACGTACAATTACAAAAATTTCTCATCCAAATTACTAGAGATGATCATCTTGTCATTACTTCTCATAATGATCAGATCACTCACGTGTAATTACAATAATTTTATCATCTTATGTGTAAATAACATATACACATTTGTCAATTCACTGATTTTCTATCAATTTGACATCTCAACATTGACAAAAGACACACTTTGGTAATTACTTTACCAGTCATCAGCTAAGGCTTCAATTCGTAATTGACATTACCAAATTTTTAGCGTCCCAAAATTAGTAATTTCAATTCATCTCATTACCAAGTTTAAGCGTCCCTAAACTGGCAATACTCAATCACTTAGTTACCAAATTTGAGCGTCCTCAAAGTGGCAACTATATCATTTATTTTGAAGCCATAACATATCACAACAATATCAAATGTTATATGCCAATTTTCTTATCTATGTTGTTTCAATCAATAACCAAGAAAGACTGTTCCAAAGTAAGTTAGGTCTTCACTTTTGACTGTAATTTTTAAATTATCAGTCTGACCTTTTACTTTTCTTTGACCCATATATTTATTTTCTAATTTGAAAATTTGTTTGGGCCCAAATGGCATCTATCTCGCAAGAAGATTTTATTTGAAAAGTGTCAAAATCCATTTTCTAACATACGTGTTAGAAATCTTGACTTATTGACTTCAATTTCTCTATTAAAACGAGCAAGAATATCACCAAAGGAAGAGATGAGACTATGTTTGAGAAGAGGATGTGTTTTTTCGAATTAATAATCCTAATGCTCTAGATGAGTATTTATAGGATGAGAAGACTTGTACGCTACACAATTATCTTAATTAATTAGTCGCGCTAATCAATTAAATCGGTGGCAATTTCCTTAATTAATTAATCGCGTTAATTAATTATGTTAAGACGGTGGTAAAAAATCCGTAGTAAAAACGGAATTGATTTTACCGAATCAATGAATTCAAATTATAATCGAATCCATATTCCAACATTAGTACCGGGTCTCCCTTGCCATATTTTGGATAAATAATATCTTTAAGTTGAATATAGTATATGAGAAAAATTCTAGGAACCATTACTTCATCAAAAATTTTATAGATCTTCTGCATGTAAAACGTTGTAAAATTTATTATTTTGCAAAACATGTTATATGAAGATCATTATTTTATTGAAAATCTTGAAAATCATGCATGTTTTGCAAGTACAACATGCATATTATGCAATCAAAATATATGTTGCAAGAATAATTTATTTTGTAATATTTTGCTAGCAAAACATACATGATCTGAAAATAGTTTAAAAATTAATGCATTTTGCAATATTTTATTTGCAAAACATGAATGATATCCAAGATTTTCGATAAAATAGGGGTCTTTATAGAATTTAACTCTATAATATGTTATATATATTAAATTTACAAACATGTTTTGAGGGGATAGGGGTGTTGTTTTAAGTTCTTTCAAATAAAGGCGCAGTACTGTTTTAATCGTCTTGAAAAATATTAGGATTTTGTTAATAATAAATGATTTATATAATTATATACAACGGCAAATGTAATTGTCTTGAAAAATATTAGGACTTTGTGAATCATAAAAGATTTATCTAATCTATATATTATAAATTAGTGGATAACCCTTACTAAGGTTAGGTATCCATATTTAGGTTTGGACAAAATTTTATATTAATTTTAACCCATTGGATAATCCATTTTTAGATTTGGTATCCATATTAGGTTTGGGAAAGATCCAAATTAATTATTTGATCCATGGTTAATTAAAGAAAGTTTGTACACAAATTTAAATACGGTTAATATATTCTTTTAATATTTATGGTAAGATTATTAATGAAAATTTGAATAAATCTTTTAATTTTGGTAAGCTCATTAATACATATTATCACATAACAGATATAGAAAATCCAAATAATTTTATCTTTGATTGCATTTATTATGATATATAAAAATAATATTTTATTAATATCATTTCTTTCAATATTAATTTATTTGATCTTAAATATAAAATTATTTTCTTTATTTTACCGTTATTATTATATATCATAATTATTATGAAATTTAACTTTAAACTACTGTATGCATAGCACGGGTTATAATCCAGTGTATTATAAAAAACTGGATAACCTCGGGTTTGGTATCCATATTTTGCTTTGGATGAAATTTATAGTTTTAATTTGACCCACTGGATATCCATTTTCAGGTTTTGCATCTATGTTTAGAAAAGATCCAAATACATGATTTGACCCATCTTTCTATTAATTGTCATTAATATGAATTTCAAAATTTATGTTTAGTTGATTTTAAAATTTTGAACTAATTATTGTGGTAAGTTCATTAATTCAAATTATAACATAACATATACAATCAAATATTTAATTTAAAATAAGCATATTTAAATTAATATTGTGATATTGTTAAGGTTAAAATATTTATTTGTTTATTTATAATTTAGTTTAATTATTACTATTTCAATATTTTATATTTCAAATTGTTATTTGCTAATTTGTATTGAAGCTATAAAATTGATGTACAATACATTGCAATAATATTGAAATATCATTCAGTTATAATATAAATAATTAATTTATCATCATTAATATTATATTATATATTTTTTAATAATAATTTTATGTTAAAATAAAAATTAGTATAATATATCCGTATGCGTAGCACGGGCTATAATCTAGTTATGTATAAGTACACCAGTTACATGTTAGAACAGTTAAATCATAATGCAGTATATTGTATTTTTTATTTATATAATAAAATTAAAAATTACAGTACCATAAATTAAAAAAGTGTAGTACAATGAATTTAATTTTCAGAATATATTTATTTTTACCGTGAAATTGTTTAGAGAAAAAAATTATAATTCTGGAAAGAAAAAATTGTTGATGCATATAATGTATAAAAATATATAATATATTTAATAGATAATAGGATCCAGCATTTAACTAGTTTATACTCGATACAACTCTACTTGTAACAATGTTAATCTCGACGTTTAAGGTTCAACTAGCGTAAGGCACGGTACTAAAATAAATTCTCGTCTAAATTTCGATTCTATCTCATTATATCCTATATATAATTAGCGTAAGGAGGTTTAGGTGATCGTATGGTCGTCAGGGACAAAATTGTCATTTCATAAGTATTATTAGTAATTACATCTAAATAAAATTAAATAGCTATTAAAAATATTGTTAAATTGTACATAATATTGTAAAATTTATTAGGGGGGTTGTAGATATTATTTTGTAATTTTTCCAAAAACCTAAAATTAATTATTATATTGTAGAATAAAAATTTTGAGTGAAAAAATATTAAAAAAATATATAATTTAATGATTTTTAAATTATAAAATAAGAAATTTTATTCAAAAATATAATAATAACTAAAATAATTAAGATTAACATCAATAATATAAATATCATCGATTTAATGAAATTTACGAACGTATTCTACAATTTTTCCAAAATATAGAAAAATTAGTATACTTTAATATAAAAAACTCAATAATAATTTTAATAAAACTTCCCGTGCATCGCACGGGTATAAAGCTAGTATGTTTATAATATTGCATACTAATTTCTTGAACCATATATTTTATAATTGAGAAAAATGGGCCTGAGGTTGTCCTCAAGGATTTCTTCTGAGATGTAGTATAAAGTAAGGGGTCCCGCAGGGGCATTTATGTAAATACCAATTTTTTTTTCCTAGTAATTTACTTAAATGCCCTTCAATTTATATGGAACATGTTTTAATCTCAGGTAGAACCCTGAGGTCACCCTCATGCACATGAAACCCTTTTATAATTTCATTAGATTTCTTATATTTTGGATAAATATCAATACGATAATATTCGCATGAATACTTATAATTGTTAAATTATTAATTTAGTTTTCAATGAGGTGAAATGAACTTTTTTAAATTGAACATTTGGTTATAAAATAAATAATGATTTTAGTAAAATTGTCCGTGTATAACATAGGTGTCTATAAATTCATTTGATTTTGTTGTAAATAATTGATCGTATATGTAAGACTATACCTTGAAACATATTACAAAATCTCTTAATATTGAGTAAAAGTCATCATTGTGGTTGTCTCAATCAATTTTTTGTAACATATATATTTATACATTATAAACTCAAATATTTAGTTTTAGTCTAATGTTTATTATACAAACTGAAGTTCTATTAAAAATTGGGTGAATTGAAACATGCTTTATATTATAATTTCAAATTATTTTTTTAAACTCAACTTCAAATTTTTCCAATTTTTTTAATCGATATGAAATATGATTAGACGAATTTAATGACCAGTGCATCTATATGAAATTTAAAATTAATTTCTTGATTTCATTGTATAATAATCTAAGTATATGTTATAATTTAACCATTATATATTATATTGATCAATTTACTATATTATATAAAAATTCATATGTATCATATTTTATACTTTATAGTCGAGTGATCATATTTTTAGAGTTCTCATCTTTTTAACAAAATTTCAATTATTTTTCTTATATGTTTAAATTCTTATGTTTCTAGACCAATCATACATTTAAATCGTTGAAAGCCTAAATAGTTTGTCGACAAAAATCGTCTAACATAACTTAGATGTTTAAAATTTTATATATCTAAAAGTTATGATGTAATTATTAATTTTGTATGATTTGATAACTAAAATTTACATATTTCTTAAAACCAAACTTTTTTAAAAAAAAATAATTTAATATCGACATGGAATTGAATGTAAATAAATCCATTTTTTTTACTCGGTTACATTTATATATAATCTAAAATTTTATTTTTTACATCAATCATTTAGAATGACAAAAGAGAATTGTCAAGTATGCTCAATCGATTAGAATATTTTTTATAATTTTATATCATCCAGTTTTTTAGAAATAATATAAACCAACATTTCATTTACTCAAAAATAAAAAATAGAAAAGGATGTGACACGAATAGAAAATGTGGTTTATCTTATAGGATTTTTAAACAAAACTCAAAGTAAGTGTAGCAAAGTTGGTTATGTCATAAGTTTGATGGGAGAATGTCAGTGGTTCAATTCCCAACACTAACATAATTTTACTATTTTTACATAATTATCAAAGGATGACATTTTTGTAATTTTTAAAAATATAGGGATAAAATAGTAACGTCACAACCATTAAAATGGTAATATTTGCCCTTGTATTGAATTTTAATGCAAGGCACGGGCACTCAACTAATTTCTCTTTTGTAATCTTTTATTATAATACCTGAATCTACCACAATGAAATTATTTTAGGACCAATCAGAGATCACCTCTAAATTTTAGATCAATAATATTCATTCTCCAACTTTCCTTCTATTAAATTTTAACCAAGGTATTAACCACATACAAGTTAACCAATACAATTAACACCAATCATGTTCTTTTAAAAGTTTTCCGTATTTAACATTCTCTTCCTACTATACTAATCATGGTAAGTTAACAATTCTAATTTAAAAATAATAATTACTTGATTTAACATATTCATATATTACATATTTTTTAATTTCAAAATTATTTATAATAAATTACTATTGTAAACTAAAATTAATATTCATTTTTCAACTTTTCTTCTATTAAATTTTAACCAAGGTATTAATCACATACAAGTTACCCATGAGTTAATCAATACAATTTTTTAGTATATAATATAATTAATCGATTGGTATAATTTAATTATTATACAATGCAATTCTCGCAATTAAGATCAATCATATTCTTTTAAAAGTTTTCCTTATTTAACATTCTCTTCCTACTATACTAACCATGGTAAGTTAACAATTCTAATTTAAATTTAATAATTACTTGATTTAACACATCCATATATTACATATTTTTAAATTTCAAAATTATTTATAATAAATTACTATTGTAAACTACAATCAGAAAAGAGGAATTATTTTGGATCAATCAGATATCACCCCTAAATTTTAGACCAATAATATTCATTCTTCAACTTTCCTTCTATTAAATTTTAACCAAGCTATTAATCACGTACAAGTTAACCAATACAATTTTTTAGTATATAATATAATTAATCGATTGATATAATTTAATTATTATAAAATGCAATCCTCGCAATTAAGACCAATCATATTCTTTTAAAAGTTTTCTTTATTTAACATTCTCTTAATACTATACTAACCATGGTAAGTTAACAATTCTAATTTAAATTTAATAATTACTTGATTTAACACACATGCATATATTGCATATTTTTTAATTTCAAAATTATTTATAATAAATTACTATTGGAAACTAAAATTAATATTCATTCTTCAACTTTCTTTCTATTAAATTTTAACCAAGGTATTAACCACATACAAGTTAACCAATACAATTTTTTTGTATATAATATAATTAATCGATTGATAACACATGCATATATTACATATTTTTTAATTTCAAAATTATTTATAATAAATTATTATTGTAAACTAAAATTAATATTCATTCTTCAACTTTCTTTCTATTAAATTTTAACCAAGCTATTAACCACATACAAGTTAACCATGAGTTAACCAATAAATTTTTTTAGTATATAATATAATTAATCGATTGATATACTTTTAAAAATTTTCCTTATTTAACATTCTCTTACGACCATACTAACCATGGTAAGTTAATAATTCTAATTTACATTTAATAATTACTTGATTTAACACATCCATATATTACATATTTTTTAATTTCAAAATTATTTATAATAAATTACTATTGTAAACTACAATCAGAAAAGAGGAATTATTTTGGATCAATCAGAGATCACCCCTAAATTTTAGACCAATAATATTCATTCTTCAACTTTCCTTCTATTAAATTTTAACCAAGCTAGTAACCACGTACAAGTTAACCAATACAATTTTTTAGTATACAATATAATTAATCGATTGATATAATTTTTTTTTTTTTTGAGTAAACGTACTTGCTTGCATTAAATTGAATCGATAAGCAATACATCGGAAATAAACTCCGGAGCGGTATTAACCCACTCATGGATGCCTGACATAGAATGAATAGCCCTAGCCAATTTGTTAGCTACTTCATTCGCAGACCTATTAACAAACTCCACTAGCACTTCATCATAGTGCTTAAAGAAATCAACACAGCATGAGACAATAGAATGAAAGTAAGCTCGGCAATTTAATTATTATACAATGCAATCCTCACAATTAATACCAATCATATTCTTTTAAAAAAATTTCTTTATTTAACATTCTCTTACTACTATACTAACCATGGTAAGTTAACAATTCTAATTTAAATTTAATAATTACTTGATTTAACACATGCATATATTACATATTTTTTAATTTCAAAATTATTTATAATAAATTACTATTGTAAACTAAAATTAATATTCATTCTTCAACTTTTTTTCTATTAAATTTTAACCAAGCTATTAACCACATACAAGTTAACCAATACAATTTTTTAGTATATAATATAATTAATCGATTGATAACACATGCATATATTACATATTTTTTAATTTCAAAATTATTTATAATAAATTATTATTGTAAACTAAAATTAATATTCATTCATAATTTATTATAATAAATTTTACCACTAAAATTAAAATAATCAAATTATTTTCTTCATAATTTTCTTATCTTGGTTACTTAACAATTTTATTTTAAATACTATAGTTATTTTATTAAAAAAAATATTTACTAATACATGATTAAATTTTATCTATAGTACATAATATTTTAATAATTCAAATTATCAATCTAAATCATAAGGTATAATCAAATTTTAATAAATTTGTTAGTATTAAATTGAAAATTAAAAAAAACAAAAGAAAAATTTATCACACCATTATAAAAATACGTTCAAAATTGAAGTAATATAAACTTTTAAAATAATTAATTATAAAAAAATTTAAATTCAACCAATTACCGTATTATAATGAATTTTAAATAAATTATCTTCTAACATTTTACTTTTTAGTATTTTTTAATTGTGTAATAATTAATGGGATAAACAAATTTATCTGATAATATATTCGAATTAGTCAAAGTATTAATTATACTCTTAAATAGCAGTAGACATCATTTTATGTATAAATTATCAATCAAAAATAAAAAAAAACATTACAAAGTCAATGAAAATATTGTAAGTGAATATTTCATAATAAATCGGTCACCTGATCACAATTTTTTTATAAATCACTATTTTTTATAAATAATTAATTAATCAATTAAAGGGCATACGACATATACGAAAATAATCAGTATTGCAGACTTTCTTATAAATCACTATTTTTTTAGGTAATTAATTCATCAATAAATGGGTAGTTTAGTGTCATTTTAAGTTCAAATTTCAGGTACATGATTTAATTTTACGTCATTTTTGTGCAAGAATTCAAAGTACACGACATGAATGTACACAATATAAACGATTTGTCAGGTCTATGTAAGCCTTCTTTCTAATATATGTTAGAAAAATATACTCATTGTTAGAGAAAAATGAATTTCATGTTATTTAACGCGATAATTAAATTACAAGGATACATATATAATAATGTGATTTACGTATTTATATATTACACAGCTTGATTTTAGTTTTATAGACATTTTTCTGACAAGTTAGGCAAATAGAAAAAAATAGGTGATACTAATTTTCAAATGTCTTATTTTACGAGTAAAAGAAACTAAAATTTAATATACCATGTTTTAATAGAAAAAAAAATGAAAAAATTCAATAAACAAACTACCAAATTGAAAATACACATTTTAAGCTGTTATTACAAACAAACTAAGTACAATCACAGTAAACTCTAATAGTCATATCTTACTCTAACAGCGCGATATGTTGGATTTGTTTGATTGGTAGATAATATTTATTTTTATATAGTAAATCAATCAATATACTTATATAAAGGAGAAGACGGGGGCAGTGATGTGGCACCTCTAGAATCGCTCCGTTCTATTTTTCTAATTTTCTCAATTTTTCACAATTTTTAATTTTAATAATTACAACTTCCTTTATTATTTTCAATTTTGTAGGAAGGATATTATTTTCAAACTTGATATAACTTTTTTTTATTATTTTCAAACTTGATAGAACTTTTCTTTGATTTAGAAAATTACAGCTTTCTTATTATTTTCGAATTTGTAGGCTCTTATGTTAATAATTACAATTTTATCTTTTATTATTTTTAATCTTGATAGAACTTTCTTTTATCATTTTCAACCTTGATAGAACTTTATTTGATTTAGAAAATTACAACTTCCTTATTATTTTTGAATTTTTAGGATCTTATGTTAATAATTGCAATTTTCTCTTTTATTATTTTCAATCTTGATAAAACTTTCTTTTATTATTTTCGATCTTGATAGAACTTTCTTTGCAATTTTCTCTTTTATTATTTTCAATCTTGATAAAACTTTCTTTTATTATTTTCAATTTTGATAGAACTTTCTTTTATTATTTTCAAACTTGATAAAACTTTCTTTGATTTAGAAAATTACAACTTCCTTATTATTACAAAAAAATCTACACAGAAACCATAAAGTTTAACTTCTAATTTTTAAGGAAAGAAATAAAGTTTGTGCTCTGACATTGCCTTGAATTTCATTTATTAAGGTTGTATTTTAGGCAACATAACAAAGTACGTGTATATATTGAAACACCCCCTAACCTGCTTTTCCATCTCTTTTTTACTCCGTTCGTTTTTGCATGTTTTTGCAGTATTATTTTGCTTTGGTCAGTCTTGGTTGTGGATGCGGCTGGTTCAGATTTGATTTCGTAGTTCTAAACAATTTTCTTTGAATTTTGCAAGGTTGTGGAGCATCATCTCTGCTTCGACTTCATTCAAAGCCGTCAATTTTTAAGATCACATCTTTTTGCTATGCATAGCCTAAAGGTATTAAATATTTGTGTATAATATGTTTTTTTTTTGTATAATATGTTCTTTCTAATTGAGTTTACTTCGTCATTATAATGTGTAAACAATCACAAGTTTAGTAGCACAACAATGTTTGTTTTCTCCCGTCTCACTCCCTAATTTCTTTTGGCCTTTTCTGATTGATTGTATTTAAAAAATTTAGTTTACTTTTTATTTATTTTTTTGTAATGATTAATTACATAAATTTCGTTCACTATAAGATCCTTGGATATTGAGCATAAAATCTAAGAGTTAATGTAACTAGAAGCATCCAATTTATTTATATGAATAAAAAAATATTTGATAAGAATAAAAATAAACCAATATCAATGTTAAATATAACTATCTATCAATTTATTTATACTGAATTTGTTGTTTGAAGGTTTTTAATTGTAATTATGTCAAAATATATACACATGTACTCGGATTTTATAAACATGACAATTTGTTCGCGTCATATATTTTTATGTTGTGTACTTTCGTGTTTCTTGTACATGAATGCTAAACCCAAAACTGACCCATTTAAGATTCGTGTACTTTCGTATTCGTATTTTTGCATTCGTGTACCTTAATATCGTGTTTTCGTGTAATTTTAAAATAAAAATAAAAATAAATAAATAAAATTATTTAAAAATTAAAATTTATTGGTAATTTTTTTACAAATATGTATTAAAAATATATATATCTACATATTTTTTGCAAATAATATTATAAAATTAAGTATAATCTTATAATTAAATGTTAAATATCGAATAAAAATGTTAATACATATAATATAAATATTAATACATATTTATTTATTTATTTATTTATTTCATCTATTTCGTGTCGTGTATCTGAAGGATAAACACGAAACCGACACTAAATCTCGGTCATGGACATTCGTATTCATGTATTTTCGTATCGTATACTCAAAATACAAACACTAAATTTTCATATTATTTTATATAATATTTTTTTGTAATATAGAAAATTGCCATAACTAAGATTTTACATTTAGAAAATTATGGACATATATATGAAGCAACAGTTAATCAGACAAGGTAAATTAAGTGTGATTTTACTTAAAGTTTTGGATTATCGTGAAAAAATAAAGTCGATCGTTAAATTTAATATTTTAAAAATAAATGATCAAGATTATATCATATAAAAAGAGATTTATACATTAAAAGAGTTTGTATGAAAATCTTCTATTCAAATCAAACTTTAATATTGATGTTATATTATTTATTTTGAAGCATAATTTGGAATTTGAATTTTGAGAAAATCAATCTATCAAACAATGAGTACACTTGTATGAAAGAGAAGAAGATAAGGTGGCGGCTCTCAAATCGTATCAATTTATTGTTCTAATTTGCTCAAAATTTTAAATTAAAAAACTTAAAATATCTTAATTATCTTATATTTTTCTAAACTTTCTGCATGAATCAAATTACCATCTTAATATTTTTCTAAAGTTTTTCTTCAAGTGGAGTTACCTTATATTCACCTAAACTTTGATTTTATACTATGTATTGTATTATTTTAAAATATAAGTTGAAAATTGAATTTTGAATTTTGAGAAAAAATAAAAATGGCGATAAATATAATAATACTTGAGATAAAATTAAAATAATGAAAATATTCAATAATTGACATTGTTTCTATTTATTCAAAATTTCGGTGAATGAATAAAAATCCAAATGAATCTTTACAACTATATTAAATAGATTATTTTTTTTATTTTTATTTAAAGTTATGTTGAGTAAATTTTTTTTATAAAAATTAGACAAATATTATAATTCCACTACAAAGCGCGGCTTAGTAAACTTTTACAAATCAAATTCTAATCACTTTTAAATAAATTTATAATCACCAAAGTACAATCTTTTTAATATTAAATATTAAAATTCACATACCGTTTAATATAATATTAAATATAATATAATATAATATAATATAGAAATATATTAATCTTTTTAAGTGATATTTAATATTGAGAAATTCACATGATGCCGTTTTCACCAAAAAAATAGTATAGACAGAGTTTGGCAATCTTTTTGTTTGTTACTACTTTTGTAATTGTAAGCTGTGTACATGTTATAAGTATACAGTTGTTAAGTTTTTTACTTGTAATTTCAAGACAATTTCTCTGGAAAAAAAAAACGAATCTGAGAATACTCTTATATTTAGAGTTTGTAGCATCTTTGAATCTAATAAAAAATTAGATTGAAAGTTAGTTTGTGTGTTTGTTTTTTTCACAATACTTTTCATACAACATACAATATTAAGCTACAAGTAAAAATGGATTCAAACTGAAGATAATCAAGTACACTGATAATATATTCGACCCCTCTATATATTTGAAATACAAGTTTCTAACATTAATTAAATTAATCTTTCAAATATTTAAATCAATTTTTTTGATATCATGAAGTTGATTAATTGATAATATAATTTATTTAGTAGATTAATGTGTTATTTATTAGATTAGATTTGATAACAATGAAAAAGCGTCTCATTACGAGAGAACATATTTAAAAAGAGGGCGTTTATTAGAAGAAGCTAGTGTACTATATGCTAGAATTTAACAATAATATATCATGCAATTTAAAATATAATTTGGAATTTCAATTTCGAGAAAAATAAAAATCGTGATAAATAGAATAATGTATATGATTATATTAAAATAATAAAAATATTAAACATATTGTTCTTTTGTATTTATTTTTAGTGAATGATTAAGATGAAATGGAAAATTCAAAAGAAATTTAAAATTATGTAAGAAATATAATTATTTACTTTATTTATTAGAAACATATTTTAAAAGAAATTTAGAAAAAATTTATAGGGCCGCCGCGAAGCGCGGCTTAGTAAACTAGTTCACTAATAAAAGGACATATAATTTGTAAAAATGATATTGAACGAACACATAATAAATTAGATTAGTTGAAAGTTTCTTTGTCATAATTACGTTCTTTTTGTGGATCCTGCACAGTTGAGATCATTCCTCATGAAACATGTAAACTTTTCTTGAAATACATTCTAATGATTTATTGCGGTCGTGAGAAATAAGTGTATATGATTTTTTAATATGTATTTGAAAAATTGACCAAGACCCGTACAAATATTTCAATGAACTAATATAGTAAATATTCTAGGAATCGACAGTATTGAACATTTAAATATACCAAATTCCCAAAAGAACAAATTCTGAAATATGGGTAAAAAAATTATTAATTTGGTATAAATATTTGGGTTATTTACAAAACTACCTAACTTTTTGAAACTATTTACAAAAATACGGTTTTTTGGTTGCAAATGTTGCAAAACTGGCACCGCGGGTGGAAAAGGTTGCAAATGAGCTGAAAACGTAGGCAAAAAAAGGTTGCAAAGGTTGCCCGAAAAAAAAAGGTTTCAAATGTTGCAAGTCACATTTTTGAAAAAATCTGTTGCAACATAGGTAGTTTTGAGATTATCCCTAAATATTTTTAATAAAAAAGAGAAAATAAATGAAAATTAAATTAAGATAAAAAATAAATGGGGGTTTTGAACTTTTCTACGGGGTGGTAAATGTTTTGGTGATTGGTTGATAATATTAATATTAATGCAATTTGTATGAAGCAATAGATAAGTGATTTGTACCTAAGCTAATTTACATTCTAATGAAATTATCTTTTTTGTAAATAACAAAAAATATAATATGTTTTTATTAATTAATTATTATATTTTACCGGTCGGTGCGTAGCACGGGTAGAACGCTAGTTAAAAATATGATAAACGATAAGATTTCGGTCTATCAAATATTTTTATAGTTATTTTGTAATATTGCATACCAATTTTTTGAACCAAATATTTTATAATTTGATTAAGTTTAATAAAATCTGGATAAATATTTATACGATAATAATCACATGAATACTTATATGATTGTTAAATTATTAATTTAATTTTTAAGTGCTTGAAATGAACTTTATCTTAGTAAAATTGTTTGTTTATAATAGAGGCGTATGTAAACTCATTGATTTAGTTGTAAAAAATTGATCGTATATGTAAGAATATATTTTGAGATATATTACAAAATCTCTTAATATTTAATAAAAGTCATCCTTACCTTATGCTTGTCTCAATCAATTTTTCTAAACATATAAATTTATACATTTTTAAACTTAAATTTTTAGTTTTAGTCTAATATTTATTACACTATATAGATGTTCAATAAAAAATTGGGTAAATTCAAATATTTTTTATATTATAATTTTGAATTGTTTTTTAACTAAATTTTAAATTTTTTTAAATATTTCAATCGATATAAAATATGACAACCTTAATGACCCGTGTATATGAAATCTAAAATCCAAATATATGTTATAACTCAACCATTATATATTATATTATTTAAAATTCATATGTATGTACCAACTTTATAGTCGAGTTATAATCTAATTGATCATTTTAAATAATTATTATACTTTTGTAATATTTATGATTCAAAAATTTATATCTTTTTTAATTTAATTTGAATGTTAATTATATTATTTTTTATATATAACATAGATCATTGTAATAGCCCAGATTTTGGTAGGAATTAAAACTTTTATTGTAAAGTAGGGTATTGATTGTAACCACAATGTATGTATGATTTCAAGGAACAAGTATTGCAATGAATATGATTCCAGGGTTTGTGTGTATTATATGAATGGTGGAAATGGATTGACGATATAGATAGGAATAATCTATCTTCCACAGAGTAACCTATGGTATTCTAAGAGGGAATATATTCTCATGTCATCCAAATCAATATCTACTAAGAGTCAGAGAACTCTAAATAAAGGAATTAAGAATATTGGAAAAGTCACGAGAACGTTTTCTAAAAACAAGGAATAGAAAGGGAATAAACAAGGAATGTCGGAGATAATATTGATTTAAGGGATTGTGCCACATTAAATCAATAAAGTGCAACATATAAGTCGTAACGTATCGATTTTATTAAAAAGAAACCAAGAGAATCAAATTGGTAGAAAAAGGAAGGAACCTAGGGACGTAAGTGAAAGTCGATTAACAAACGGATGGTAACTTCGCGTTTAACCGTAAAAGGAGCTAGTGGAAGGTGAGGTCATCACTTTAATAAAGAAAAGAGGTAGTGGAACATGACATCATGACTTTATTAAAGTATCTAGCACCAAATTGCATTTAACCAAGGACTTAAGTGCATAAACACAAGAGTTAGTGACTTGAATGCAATTTCTAAGGATAAGGCAATCCAAAAAGGGCCAATTAGAGCATGACACCTCAATTCAACAAGATGCATCCAAAGATATATGTATATAACATATGTAATACACATTATTGACCATAACAAAGCAAAACAAACCAAGCAAAACACCTCCCCCTTGCAAAAGAAGACATTCGGCACTTCTTGGAAAAGCTAAGGAAGAACACCAAGCTCCACTCATCAAACAATTCTCATATTTTGTAGGTAAGACCTATATTTCATAACTAAGATATGGTATGAATTTGAGATTTTAATTCCAAGGTTTACCTAGGTAGAGAAAATCATTTATGATGAGGATGAATAGTGATTTTCAAGAACTAACCTTAGTTTTCTTGTTTCTTTGGTGGATCTAAAGCTTGGTTAAGGTATTCCAAGGATCATACAAGGCATATTAAGTGATTACCTACTTCAAGAAAGGTATAAAGTCCAAGAACCCTAGATCTTACTTTGATTTTTATGGTTGGTTTAGTGTTATAATGATATGTTATGCTTAGATCCATGATTATAGTTGATTATTGTTGTTGTTTGGATGATGATCCATGAGATGGTTGATATATGATGTTGTTAGACTAGTCATGATGTTATCATGTGTTAGAATGGATGGGGTGTAGTACTTGATTGATTCACGGTGATTTGAAAAAATTTGGAAATCGCGTAAACATAGCCGTTATAATGCCCGATTTTACAATACCATGTTTTGTATGCCATTTTTCGTATAAAAGACCTACTGTCCAGAACCCTATTCTGCCATGATTAGTTAGCACATGTTACGAGGATCGTTTTGACGCGAGAATCGTAACATTTGGACTCACGGTTTAGGAGGAGCGTCCGTTTTAGTAAACGACCTTCGTTAAAACCAAACCATGAATTATATGTAACTTTGAGGCTATGATTGAACCCCTTAAATGACTAAATGAGTTACGAGACTTCTATATGACATGCTAGGAGTCTCTAGGAAGACCCTCGAAAAGGTTTCGTATTAAAGGAAGTAATCGTTGATTTTATAAAATTATCGGAGTCGAGCATGCGCAATAAAACGTAGTAAGGGTTAACTTAAAAATATGACTTAGTATAATACAAGCGTAGCTTTCAAGCTTTAAGTGATTAACCTCGGATATTTTGGTGATATATATAGATTACCGGACTATCCCGAGACCCGCTACCACTCCCCCGACCCGACTACCAGGCAAGTTTTCATACCTACTTTCTACTGTTGTTGTGATAGTATATCTGATACATATACATATGCTATGTGAAAAGCATGACTACTCTTGGAAATATATATTGTGATATTATATCTGATATATATATATATGCTAAGTGAAAAGCATGACTACTCCTGGAAATATATACTGCTATATTATTCTGTAATATATATGCTAGTGGAAAGCATACGGATTGAGGATATACACTGTGATACTCGTATATGATTTGTTGATTGGCTTATACACTAGATATGATATATTGGCTATAAGCCGGGATTTTTTATAATGCCATTAGGGTAAGGCATATGATTATCATTCCTTAGACCGGGAGTCAGTATTTTATATACGATTGAAGATATATTTTTATAAATAAATCGAATAAATATAACAGTGTTTAACGAATATTATTTTGAATATTCGTTCATGTTATTTACGTTACGAATATTATTTTGAATATTCGTTCGAGTTAATTATGTAATGAATATTATTTTGAATATTCATTTAAAGATAATTATTTAAATGAATATTACTTCGAATATTCATTTAGCGATTATTTATTTAATGAATATTATTTTCGAATGTTCATTTGAGTATTATTTATTAAGTGAATATTACTTTTGAATATTCATTTAATTACTATTTATTTAATGAATATTATTTTCAAATAAAGGTTAATCATTTAATAAATGTTTATTTATTTAATAAATATTCTTCGAATATTTATTAAATACTTTTAAATAAATTTTAAAAATAGTTTATCTTCTTTAAAAATTATCTTTGACCTTCGATAAATATAAAGGACACTTCTGAGTCTTATTAAAAGTAAGTTATTAAGTAAGGGATTCCCAATTACTATTTTCCATTTAAATCTATCTTCTAAGAGGATTTAAATGCTCGCTCAAACGTTCGAAAACACAGGGAACCTTACTTGGAAACTATTATTTGTAATTGACTCCCCGATCATTAACTTTGAAGAAATTGATTTCCATTCGTAACTTCAGATGCTTCGAGTCAAAAGAACTTTTGTTACTTCCTCAACACTCGAGGAATAAGATTGATGGAACAAGTAATATCCATTAACAAGCAATGGCTTGGGAAATATTGGTGAAATTCTCCTTTCCAACCCGATACGGCTTCTTTGTGGAGTCCTATCAACAAGTATCATACTTGGGGAAAGGGGGACGAACTTTATGTTTCAGAGTCATGGATTCTATTTGAACTTGGAGTCGTGTAAGAGGTCGAGTAGCGCCGGCCCATCATTATGCCCGCATGAGGCAAGGGAGTTCCGAGAAGCGGTCGACAAGTAAATCCGTGGGCTCTTCCTTCTACCGGTAGTAAAACGAGATTTTCATTTGTACGACCGCGACTGATCATCGATGGTCGGGACATTTGTGCGCTGAGAATACTCCAGTGACAGTTCATCGTCCAATTTGGGAAATTTTCTGCAATATGAATCGGGAAAACATACTGATCATGTTGGCAGTGTTTGAAAGTATTGAGAACTGAGAGGTTACAATAAATCACCTTGTAACGTCATCTTTTATATGACTCTGTGATTATCTTGCATTACAGGGGTTATGGTGAGGGGTTGTTTATATTGAATCACTTTATAACTTCATCTCTTAAGTTACATGTGATACTCTGCTTATATATATATAGCAGATATTTTCTACAAAAAGAGCGATAATTGGTTTACCGTGAAACCTCATCCTTTTATAATGCACTAAAACATGTTCATAATATAGTAAAGGATTACAGAAATATTATGAATTGTGAATACATATTGTTGATCAGTATATTTTACTTGGTGGGCTCTTTTGCTCACTCTTGCTTTCTTTATTTATATCACAACAACAGATGACCAGGACCCAGCAGACGCGCCGAAAGCGCGTGGCAGCCGTACCTCCGCTACCCGCTGATATTCTGGTAGCTATTGTTGAGGTAGGAACCTCCAGTAAGCTAGACTGGTAGTATTTTGGATTCAGACTAATGTATAATTATCACTTATGTTTAATTATGGCAAGAATCTGTAAGCTTAAACTGGTAATCATTTTGGGTTTATAATAACTTAGTAATTGTGGATCTTGTGACTAGATACTTATTTCAATTTCATCTCTGGGACTATAACTTGTTGTGAGTGTTATATTTGCGGGGTCATCGCATGCAGTTCTTTATTTTGATTCAAGCACAAGTATTATTGATGGAAATGAGACCGTAATGACCAGATCTCCGACCCCGGATCTGGGGCTGTTACAATCATCTTTTTAGAGTTTTCACCTTTTTTTACAACATAATTTCAATTATTTTTTGTATATATTTAAATATTTATGTTTTTAGACCAATCATATATTTAAATCGTTGAAAGAATAGTTGGTCGACCAAAACTCTCTAATATGAGTCACATATTTAAAATTTTATATACGTAAAAGTTATGTGATACAATTATTAATTATGTATGATGGAACGTATGTAAATAAATCTTTTTTCTTTTTGGACTTGGTTACATTATGTATAGTCTAATTTTTTTTCTATATCAATTATTTAAAATGATAAAAGAGAATTGTAGAGTATGCTCAGTCGATTAAAATATTTTTTATAATTTTATCTATCCAATATTTTATAATTAATATGAACCAACATTTCATTTACTAAAAAAAAAGGATGAGATAAAAAGAGAAGAGAGGTGGTTTATGTTATAGGATTTTTAAACAAAGCTCAAAATCAATCGTAGCATAATTGGTTAGGGCATGAGTTTGAGATTGAATAGGTTATTGGTTCAAATCCCAACAAAAGCATAATTTTTTTAGTTTTTAGATAATTATTAAAGGATGGCATGTGGTTTATGTTATAGGATTTTTAAAAAAAGCTCAAAATCAATCGTAGCACAATTGGTTAATGCATGAGTGTGGATTTTTAAAAAAAGTTCAAAATCAATCGTAGCACAATTGATTAATGCATGAGTGTGAGAATGAATAGGTTAGTGGTTCGAATCCCAACACAAGCATAATTTCATTAGTTTTTACATAATTATTAATGGATGACATTTTTGTAGTTTTTTTAAAAAAAAAGGGTAAAATCGTAACTTCACACCCATTAAAAAGGCAAACTTTACCCTTATGTTGTCCTATTATATATAGTAATAGAAATAACTCGTAAAAAAAAGGTTCTAAATAAGTACAAGTACATTTCATTAACTATTTTAGTATATTTTTTCCTTAATTGTTTTTAGGGATCTTTTTTCCTCAGAACAACTTCAACAAACTCTTAAGTTTTCCTCTAAAAATAATATAAAAAAATAACCTCTTAACCATTTAAGATAGCAAAATATACATTATCTCCAACAATCCTTCTCAAATTCACTCTTTATTTATTTTTAATTACCTCAAATGATGGAAAATCTCATGTGACAAAATTCTAGTATATGAGCATGTTTTATCTATTAATAGAAAACAAATGAAGAAATGTGACAACATTCACAAGGGCTGTACTGGTACCAATTGGTCTCCGTCTTGTCGTCTTCCCCTCTACTGCTTCTCTACGCATAATCTTCACATGCCTCCCTGTCGCGACGACGTGTCGTCGGCCTACGGCAACGCGTGCAGGGTTTGTTACAGAAAGGTTTTGTAAGGATGTAGTGTAGGTTTTGGTTGGATGTTGACTGGAGTGTGCTAGGCGATTAAATGTGGTGGTGTTAAATTATAAAGCCATCACATGAGATGCCCTAGCATGCTAGCTGTTGAGATATTGATTGTTGCTCGGATATGGGTTTGTCTGCCGGACTAACTGGTGGCAGCAGATACATGCTTTCCCCGTCATTGCGTGCCCCTTTCGTTTTGCAATTTTCCGTTAGGCTCGTCTTCCTCGATCTAACTCATTTTCCTTCTTTAGGATTCAAGTGGATGACTGCAGCGGCGTCTGGATAACGACTAGTAGTGATTTAGGTTAGATGGGGACTAGGCTTTATTTCGGTGGTTGGCTGTGCAGCTTGGGAAGTTTGCAGGAAGGGGCTTGTATTGTTAGGGGCCGGGGGTTCTTCGTTGGCAGGGAACTTGACGGCATGATTTTTCCGACTTCTCGGAGTATTTTCATTGACTGCGTATATTGTCGCGACGACGCGCTATTAGCGCGTACAGTACACGCAATATTTGAAATACTTAAGCGTTAGAGAATTTTTGCTCGATATTCTCTTCTGACCGAATCTCTCCTCGGTTAGTATGTGTGTCTGGCATGCCTATCTTTTATTTTGAGCAGGGAATTTTTTATTTTCTTCAGTGGGACCAGCTGATTTTCAAAGTTGTATATGTATTACAGTGCCTGAGATGTTGTTATCTTGTACTTGCCAATTTGGCTTATTATAATAAAATTATGGCCTATCAAAAAAAAATGTTAAGAGCTCCTCCCTATTGAGAAAAGATTTAGAGCTCCTAAATAATTGAGGAGAGACCTGTTGGTTTTTAATATTTAAACTTGTGTTATTTATTTTGTGTACGACTAAGTCTAGCTGTGTGTGACTTAGTCTATCAAATAATTAGGGTCGTTTGAATAACGTTCACATTCTCAGAGTATTTGTAGGGAGTTAGTGGCCCATGAGCCCAGATCCTATTTTCTAGCTTAGTAGTTGTATTGTCCTTCTATATAACGTTGTAATGCAGATGAAATAAATGGTGCGAGCAAGAGTTTTAAGCATACACTCACTTTTCTTCATTCTGTTTACATATCAAACACTTATATCTATATTTATATCTAGTTTATAAACAAGAATTGGTATCAAAGCAGGTGTGGGGAGAAAAGCCTCGACAGTGTATACAAAAACTCAGTGGCAACGATGGATACGAACAAGCAGAAGAATGGTTCACTTGGATTAAGTTATCCAATGCTGGCGAAAGGAAACTATACTGCTTGATCCATAAAGATGAAAGTATTTATGCAAGCCCATGGAGTTTGGGAAGCAGTGGAGCCGAGTGATCCCAAGGCAACAGTAGAGGGAAAGACTGATAAAATTGCAATGGCGATGATGTATCAGGGGATTCCGGAGGACGCACTGTTGGCCATTGCGGACAAGAAATCGGCAAAGGACGCCTGGGAGGCGATCAAGACGATGAGCCAAGGGGCTGAAAAGGTGAAGAAGGCCAGGGTACAAACCTTGAAAGCGGAGTTCGAAGCTCTGAACATGAAGGATACAGACATGCTAGATGAGTTCTACATGAAGGTGAATGGTATCGTGTCCAACATAAGAGCTTTAGGTGAAACAGTGGAGGAGTCATACGTTGTCCAGAAATTATTGCGTGTCGTGCCCGCAAAATTCTTACATATTGCATCCACCCTGGAGCAATTTGGAAATCTGGACACTATGACAATCGAGGAAGTAATTGGTTCTCTTAAGGCTCATGAGGAGAGATTGAAGGGTACGAGTGAAACCAGTAGAGAGCAGCTGTTGCTAACCGAAGAGGAATGGCTCAAACGGGAGAAAGATGAAAGTAAGTTATTGCTAAGTCACGAAGAGTGGCTCAAGAGGTCCAATCGAGGAAAAATGTCTGGAACTGCAGGGATGAGAAATCGAAATGGGCAAGACAGGAGTCGAATAAAATGCTATAATTGCTTTGGGTATGGTCACATTGCAGTTGAGTGTCGAAAACCGAGAAGGACAAAAGATCAAAACCAGGAAGTTAATCTGACTCAAATGGATGATGGACCTGCATTACTCCTGGCCAAATATGAGAAATCTGTTGGAAGAGATGTGGAGATTGATGAACAGGAGATGCAACCAAGATTGCTAAAATTGAGTGAGACTGAGAATTGGGAATCCAACGTGTGGTATTTGGACAATGGGGCAAGCAATCACATGACCGGACAAAGATCAAAGTTTAATGAGCTGGACGAAACAATCATGGGCAAGATTAAATTTGGAGATGGCTCAACAGTGGAGATCAAAGGGAAAGGCTCCATAAGCTTAAAATGCAAGAATGGAGAAGAAAAACTACTTCGTGAGGTATATTTTATTCCAAGTCTACGTAGCAATATTATTAGCTTGGGACAGTTGTCCGAGGAGGGAAATGAAGTTATACTTCGTGGAGAATACTTGAAAGTTTACGATAAACAACAGAGATTGCTTATGAATGTCAAACGATCATCAAATAGATTGTATCGAATTATTATTGAATCTGGAAACACGACATGTCTCTTGTCAAAATTGGAAGATCCCTCATGGCTGTGGCACGCTCGTTTAGGGCATGTCAACTTTCCAGCAATGGTGATGATGCACAAACAGAAAATGGTAACTGGTATGCCAAGGGTACAGCAGCCAAAGGAGGTGTGTGAAGGATGCTTGAAGTCGAAACAAACCAGGAGGCCGTTTCCATCCCAAACTGCTTTCAGTGCAAAGAAATTTCTGGAACTGGTGCATGGCGACATCTGTGGACCCATATCGCCTAGTACGCCTGCAGGTAATCGCTATTTCCTACTGTTAGTTGATGACTTCACGAGGTTTATATGGGTCTATATGCTAAAGAATAAAAGTGAAGCATTTGTTGCGTTTAAGAAATTTCAAGCAAAAGTTAAGAATGGGATAAGTAGTAAAATTGGTGTGTTTAGAACGGATCGTGGTGGTGAATTTACGTCTAATGAGTTCAAAGTGTATTGTGAAGACAAGGGAATAGAGAGGCACTTTACGGCACCGTATACGCCTCAACAAAATGGAGTGGTTGAGCGCAGAAATCGTACAGTGGTCGAAATGGCAAGAAGTTTCTTGAAGCATGCTGGGCTTCCATCTACGCTGTGGGCTGAGGCAATTCGACATTCGATTTATATATTAAATCGAGTACCTACCAGGGCTTTAACTGTTGAGACTCCGTATGAAGTACTAAAGAAAGACAAGCCAAATCTCAGCTACGTTCGGGTGTTTGGATGCATTGTGCACATGAAGGTTCCTGGCATTAATCAAAAGAAGCTCGATGATAGAAGTTTGATGGTGGTGAATCTTGGAAAAGAGCCTGGCACCAAAGCATATAGGCTATACGATCCAGTAAACAAACGTATGTATGTGAGTCGTGATGTAAAGTTCGAAGAGGGAAAATACTGGAAATGGGAGAATCAAATGCAGAATGATGAGAACCAACAGGGGCACTTCGAAGTTCCTGATTTGAACCAGTATGAGGAAAATGAGGTAACAGATCACGAGGGAGATATGACGGACATAACTGATCATGGGAGAAACACACCAGATAGTCGAACTCAAGAGGAGACACCACCATCACAGGGGCAAAGATTTAGTGTGGACAGAGATCAGTACGATGACAGTCATACACCCAGAAAATTCAGAAGCTTGATTGATCTGTATGAGTGTACTGAAGAGGTCGAGGAAGAAAATGAATTGCTTCTTATGGAGATAGACGAACCGAGTTCTTACAGTCATGCAAAGGGAATCAGTGAATGGAGAAAAGCAATGCAAAATGAGATTGCTTCCATTGAGAAAAACAATACATGGGAGTTGACTGAACTGCCACAAGGTCACAAGGTCATTGATTTGAAATGGATATTCAAACTAAAGAAGGATGCGGATGGTAACATCATAAAACACAAGGCTCGTCTTGTGGCAAAGGGTTATGTGGAAGAAAAGGAGTAGATTTTGACGAGATTTTCGCACCTGTCACACGGCTAGAGACAGTGCGTTTGCTACTTGCATTGGCAGCAAAAAACTCCTGGCAGGTGCATCACTTGGATGTCAAAACGGCATTCTTGAATGGGGAGAAAATGAGGATATCTATGTCTCTCAGCCTGAAGGGTTTGTGAAATCAGGAAAGGAAGGGTGTGTTTATAAGTTGTTTAAAGCGTTGTATGGCTTGAGGCAGGCACCACGTGCGTGGTATGCCAAACTCAACAAGTGTCTTGAAGATTTGGGGTTCGTGAGATGTCCATACGAACATGGAGTCTATGTAAAGCGAAAGGGAAATGAATCGATTATAGTTGGAGTCTATGTTGATGACCTACTTGTGACTGGGACGGATAATGGCATGATTCAGGAATTCAAAGATCAGATGAGTAGCATATTTGAGATGAGTAACATGGGTAAGCTGTCGTATTATCTGGGTATTGAGGTGAAGCAGAATGACGATTTCATTGAGTTGAAACAGACGGGATATGCAAGGAAAGTATTAGAAAATGCTGGAATGGCGGAATGTAATCCATGTAAGTATCCCATGGATCCAAAGAAAATCATCACCAAGGACGAAGGAGGGAAAACAGTAGATGTGACACAGTTCAAGAGTCTTGTTGGTGGTCTCAGATATTTAGTTCATACTCGTCCCGATATTGCATACTCTGTGGGGGTCATAAGCAGACATATGGAAAGACCAACTGTGATCCATCTTAATGCAGCAAAGCGTATTTTGAGGTACATTCGAGGCACATTGAATTATGGTCTTGTTTATACCAAGGATGGTGGAAACAACATGATAACTGGATACTCCGATAGTGATTTAGCTGGCAATCTAGATGATCGAAGAAGCACTGGGGCAATGGCTTTCTACTTGAATGAATGTCTGGTGACATGGGTGTCGCAAAAATAGCATTGTGTTGCCTTATCGTCCTGCGAAGCTGAATATATGGCTGCTGCAGCAGCTGCTTGTCAAGGGGTGTGGCTCAGGAATGTCATGATGCAGATTGTAGGTAAGAAACTGGATCTTATTGTAATCTATGTTGATAACTGGTCAGCGATAGATCTTGCGAAAAATCCAGTATTTCACAAGCGAAGCAAACACATCGATATAAGGTTCCATTTCATTAGAGACTGCATTGAGCAAGGTGAGATTGTTGTAAAGCACATAAGTGGAGAAAACCAGCGAGCAGATATACTCACCAAAGCCTTGGTGACAGTGAGGTTCGAGCGCATGAGAAATTTGCTGGGTATGAAGGATTTAGCCAGACAAGTTTAATATTACGAGGGAGATTGTTGGTTTTTAATATTTAAACTTGTGTTATTTATTTTGTGTACGACTAAGTCTAGCTGTGTGTGACTTAGTCTATCGAATAATTAGGGTCGTTTGAATAACGTTCACATTCTCAGAGTATTTGTAGGGAGTTAGTGGCCCATGAGCCCAGATCCTATTTTCTAGCTTAGTAGTTGTATTGTCCTTCTATATAACGTTGTAATGCAGATGAAATAAATGGTGCGAGCAAGAGTTTTAAGCATACACTCTCTTTTCTTCATTCTGTTTACATATCAAACACTTATATCTATATTTATATCTAGTTTATAAACAAGAAGACCATGAGCTTGTTGCAGACATTTTTTTTTTGTTATAAATTCATCAAGGAGCTCATACAAAGAGCTTGTTGATTGGTTTTGCTCTTAGTATGTGGATTCACATAAGATGGGTGCATAAAATCCTTAAAACGTAGAGAACCTGCGGGCACTCGTAGGGCTTTTTTGGATAGGAGATGGAAGACGGTCGGGTTAGGTCAGATTAAATCTTTTTTTTGTTTGGATGCAAGTGTTGGATAAAGAAGGATTCAACCTTGTCGATTGAAGTTTGGGTTGGATTGAGTATGATTAAGTAATATTTTAATATTTTTTAACAAATAAAATATATTTTTATTTGAGTTTTGTTTGTTTACTTGAAAATAACTTGATGTTGGAAAATATTTTTCTTGAAATTTAGCAAAAAAAATATTTTCTTGGAAGATAGTTTCTCTGAAAAATATTGTTCATAGAAAATAAATGTAAATTTTTTTTTCTAAAAAGTTCTTGAAAAAAGTTCTCGGGAAGAGTTTCTTGGAAAAATAATTTTTGAGAAAAAACTTCGAAAAAAAATTCCCGGAAATTTTTTTTTTCGGGAAAGTTTTTCTCGGGGAAAAATTTTCGAAAAAAAATTTTCAATAAAAAAATTCTCGGAAATATTTCTCGAAAAATAATATTTTTTCGGAAAAAAAAATTCCAAATACCATTATATATATATATTAAAAAATGAAGATCAAGTTGTAAAATATAATAAATTTTGAATTCAAACTATTAATACCAATGACGTACTGATAAATGATAATCAGTGAAATTTTTTGTAAAACAGAAATACAAAATAACAAAGATTAAAATAAAAAATAGCATAATGATAATTTGCACAAATAAAATTGGGAAAGAAAAAAAGAAGAATACTTTCAAAAAACAAAAGAATTGGTGAAATGTTTCCACGTGACTGACGGAGGAGTGGACAACGAAAAAGGGAGAATTTTTTTTTTTGTTGAATAGAGGAGGAAGGGAGATAGATGTAAAGAATAGGAGGAAGTCGCGAGCAACATCCCAATTCGGGGTGTCGGAATAGTTAGTTCATTTTTTATCCCTCCACAACCTTCCCCAACCCTTTCGAAATCCAACCCTCCTTACTTAAAACCAAGGTTGTCGAAATTCGGTTCGACTCGGTTTTGTTCCGGAAAAACGAGTACTCGAAAATTCGGAAAGTACTCGGAATGAGTATTCGAAGAATAAATCGAATAATTTTTTTTAAATTTTTTTTTCATATATTAAATTCATTCATTCATATTTTAGTATACATGTGTTAAAATTTAAAATTTAACGATAATATATATTTTATATATATACTAATAATAATTATTTAATAATATTAAAATCAATAAATAAACATTAAAAATACGAGTAAGTCTAATTCAATTTGACTCCGAAACTCGAAACTCGGATCGGAGGGATTAAAAATGAGTACTCGGAATGAGTACTCGGCTGACTCGGCAATTTTTAGAACCCTACTTAAAAACTCAGCCAAACATGATTTATGAAAATCCAACCCTTCCCAGCCCTCCCCACCCCTCAAACCAAACCACGGTTCTAAAAATCCCCGATTCAACTGATTAATTCCCGATTAATCCTCCGTAAGGTAACCAACCGATTTGATTTTTAAAATCCGATTAATTTTTTGAATTTATTTAAAATGATATGTTTAATGGTAAATTAGACTAATATATTAAATATTATTATAATATCCGATTAATACTCCGATTAATCCCCGATTACCCGATTAATCTTAAATCGGTAACTCAACCGATTTATACAGATTACCGATTTTTATAACCATGAACCAAACACACCCGTTTGATTGGGGTGAATGGAATGGAATGAATGAAATCAAAGGAAAATAATGGAAGTTGGAGTTAATATTTGAAAAAAAATGATATATTGTAAAATTATTATGATAAGAATTGTGAAAAAAATGGAAGAGGTAAGGAATGAAGCACTCTCTCTTAAATTGGGATGTTTAAATTATAATCTAGATGGTTTAACATAAGAGTCTCGTAAAGAATTATCGGTGGGAAATGAAGAAACTTACATTGAGAAAAGAAAAAGAAAATACATATGAAGTGCAATTGTCTATTTTTTTATTTTGAAGTGACAATTATCTATTTATTAAAATTAAAAATAAAGAGGTGTTGTTTAACAAAATAAAATAAAAAATATAGAGTTTCTTTTCGAAGGAAAAAATATAGAGGTGTTAAAAATATTTTATTTTTAAGAAGAAAAAACCCAACTAACAAAACCAAAAACATAGGCCCATTGTTGAGCTGGCGAAGTCATCTTAACAATTCAGGCTGAATCGCAAACTGGGGTTCGGACCCTTCCGAGGTTGGGCTTTTTAAACTCTTGTAGCAGTCCGTCAACAACTGGCACTGTTCGAAAATGTTCTATATTTTGTCAATATTTTCGGTTGTCTTTAGACCAAGTCCAAAATAGAGAAAAGGCCACAATTTGAAGATAAAATATATTCAGATCACGTTTATAAAAAAATTTGAAATCCCTGTGTTCTATCAGTTGGGCCACAAGCTACTGGGCCTGGTGGGCTTTGTTCAGGTTTTAGAAACGCATCTCAAACATGCGTTTATCAATTTTTCTTCTTTTAGAAACGCAAACTAAAATTGCGTTTTTCAGATTATTATTTTTAAAAACAAAGAAAAACGCAGTATGAGGATGCGTTTTAAAGAAACGCAAGTTAATATTATGTTTTTGTGTGATAAAAAAGGCCTTTTTTTGGATTTATGATATTTTGGACCATTTTCATTAAAATTGTGATAGAAAGGGCAATCACCCTCCAAAATACTAGTTATACTGTTTGCACAAAATCATGCAAGCGCATGTGGTCACAAGTAATATAGAATAAAATTAAGTTCGAACCCACAGAGACTCGTCAGAAATATGTACCTATGCAACAATGTATGGTTATCTTAACACTGCTAAGACAATTAACAATTGGATTTTAATAAACTAAGATTAACTAAGAAGCAATTTAACCAACTAAGAATTAATTAACTAATGAGAATTAACTAATGATATGAAACACATGGAATCCTAACTTCATTACAAACTTCCTTTAGAGATCATGCCCTTAATCAACATATATGGTGGTTACGATAACTAATCGGACACACGAAATAAGTATACGCTACCTTTCAGTACACGCACACCAATCTACTCATACATCCACAAAAGAGATAGAAGATGGGTAGGCACCAATTATACTTAGACCCTATATGTCTATAGAATTTGAAAGCATAATGGTTGAAGAACAAGTATCCATAAGATTACATAAGGTAGTATGAGCCGGTTAGACACACGCCACAAACGTGAATACCATTCACGAACCTATGCTAGCATGGCAAGTTCTAAATCTAGAGATCCACTGTCGCTTCACTAAAGATTAACAAGATAGATGTTCGCGACGCATCTATATGAATTAAGCACAACCATACAAGGATATCGCAAATTCACCACACATATATCAATCAGGCAATCAACATCTAAATTCCATAAGTAAATCCGTTAGGACCCCATGACGGCGATTAGCTCATCGAACCGTTCGTCATCATGGGGTTTGATGAAAGCATGATATAAAACAATGAATCAATTATTAATAATGAATAAAGATGAAGAGTTAGAGAACAAATCCGGAATACGAATACAAGCTTCCAAGAGTTACGCCTAATTTGAGGAATACAAGAATACTATGTCTAGATCTTCTTGCCGTCACGATCCTCGCCTTGGCTTCACGATCTTGAGCTCCAATGATGGGCGATTTGATATGATATGGTATGGTGTGTATGTATGTTGGTGTGGTACGGGGTTTAGAGGTGTGTATTGGTGTCCCCCAAGATGTGTATTTATAGCTCAATGTTGCCTCTTCTCCAAGTACTTGCCGTTCTTGAGTAGGAATCGAATTTGACAAGTTTCCATCTTTGAATATGATATAAATTACAATTTCCTTGTCATATAATGATTCTAGATCATTCCCACAGTCCAAGAGTATTTCCATGTTGATTAGGAGAAGAATTGTGGCAATTTCCTGTTTAAAATTGAATTCTGCAGTTTCTGGCACAAAATACGTTTCCTAAACTAATTCTGATTTGAAGGAAAATTTGTAACAGATTTTTCTTCAATAATTCTGGGCTTCGGACCACTTTAGAATGAAATATAATTCCGTTATCTTCGCGTGGGCTGTTGAATCGTCCAAAACGGACTTGTAGAACTCAAGATATGGCCAAAACAAAATCAGAAATTCTGGCTGATTTTTCCCTCGCTGACTGCTACTGTTCATGCGCGTCCGTTACTGTTCATGCGCGTCCGTTACTGTTCATTTCGCTGATTTTGCTCTATTTTCTTCGTTTTAACTCCGATTTTCATTCCGTTTCTTCCGGCTCTCTCGCAATTTGATGTACTTTCATTCTTTAAGCTCAAAATCCACCATTTAAGCATGGAAAACATCATCCCACATCCGACTCTTATTCCTGCACAAATTCACTAAAAACACATCAAAAACACCACATACTTGAGTTCAAGTTATCAATTTAAGCCGATACGAAGCATTCCAAGTGGATATAACATCCACTTATCACACCCCCAAACTTAAACTGATGCTTGTCCTCAAGCATAAACAATTATAACTATATACAACTAACTAGTACCACTTCCGTAGGTGATCACAGTTGCATTTGGCATATGCAACAAGCCCTTTAAACCCCTAGGCAGCCCTAGTGGATGAGTAAGGTCTCGTGAGGGCCTATAGTGAATGTACCCACAAAATCCATCCAACTCATGCAAAAGATTAATGCCAACACAACACCACACACACAAGTCCTCTCATGCCACATCAACTTAAGAATCAAAATGAATACGCAATATCTTGGTGTCAATGGTACAAGTATCCACATAGTCTACTCAACGAACATGCATAAGCTCATAAAAATTCATGTCAAGTATAAGAATAAGTTGGTAATCATGCTAAGCCCACAAGAGCACATCTTTGAGACAAAACTTGGGATCTCCTATGTAAAAATAAGTAATAACTCACCTTTCACTCACAAAAGAATATTCACTCAAAAACAAGGGTAAGTGTATCACTCAATTCCAACAAAATCATAAGCATGCTTGACAATTGATATCAATCTAACTCTTAACACAACATACACCATCAATGATAATCAAAAGGGTCTTTATTCGGGTTGTAACGGGGCTAGGGACAAGGTATGTCGAGTAAAGCCAAAGAAGGTTAATGTCAAAAGCTAGTACTCAACAATATAATATAATTCATTCAATTCCCTTACTTTCATACCCCCAAACTTGAATTTTTCTTTATGCTCAAACAAACAACTTGACTAGTCGAACAAAATAAGGATCATAAAAACAAAAATCTGCTCTCATCATTTATTTATTTTTTCTCTTTTTTTTCTCTTTTTTTTCTGATTTTTTTTTAAGAGCTAGATATAGATAAGCACAATGATCCATAGACATTATAACAACTTCGACTAACAAGCAAACAACCCAACTCAATATTCTCCCAAAAGTAATGATCAACAATACACCTTATTACTCCCTTAAGCACAATACTAGCCTTTGACAATTTGGGTTCAAAATTAATGTAAGGCCAATACAAGAAAAAGGATATAGGCAAGTAATGTGGTGTGTCATCGAAAAAATAGGATTAAGCTCAACGGGTTAACTAATTGATCATGTATAAAAGGTGTGGTAATATGGGAAATTTGAGGTTATATCTAAATGCCTTTATCATGTTACCATCAAATAATGTCATGCGTTTCAAGAAAGACCTCAAACAAGTGCTAGCAATGCAAACAACATGCGGACACTCAAGCAAACGAATAAATCATGCAAAATATGCATATAGGCTCAAAACTCACTTGGTGTGGAAAACATAATCAATCCCAAGCAAAAAGTCTCTTTAACGCATCTACTTGTACTCAAAGCATGCAAACCAAATCATCTTGCACATATTCATGTCATTCTAATCACTTACAACATTCAATTAAGTCTACTAGTTTCAACTCGCTAGTGCATGTGTGTGCACAAGAACAAAGCACATCACTTCTCAAACAAAAGCGTCAATAACACAAAATTTCTAAGCATGCATGGGTGTATTAAGCAAGAAATCTTCACAAGGCTAGAAATTTTTTTTTTTTAATTTTTTTTTGGATTTTTTCAATTTTTTAGATAAATATACTACTATTCAATAATCGATAATAAGATGATTCCCAGATCGGGGGGAGCATTGTCAAGAGGCGTCACTTAATACCCCTTTCTTACAGGTCGAAACCCGCTTTTGACAGAATCATCCTTTCTCTCAAAATCGAAATCCTATATTTAATCACATGTTTCATAAATATTACTACTAATGAGAACACACCACCCCCAAACTTAAATGGGTCAGTGTCCTCAATGACACAATAACTAATTAAATCTACTAGAAGAAAGGAAGAAAGACTCACAGAATGCATGGGTTGCCTCCCAAGAAGCGCTTTTGTTTAACGTCGTTGGCTCGACGTGGCACAACTTCCTCTCTCTATAAGGCCATTTAATAATCTTTTCTGGAGCGACATCTTTGATGACAAGCTTTAGCTTTCTTCGCTCCTTAAAAGTACTTGAAACATTGTTCTCTCGCCTACCTGAAACGTTAGTAGCAATAACAATAGCAAGCAAAATAGATGGTTGGCAAGAGACATCCCTCAGATGATCTAACATAAGCTCGAGAATGGGAGCTTCTTTAGAATATATTTTAAGTCGCACCCGAGAATCCAAAAGATCGACCAAGCCAAGTGACACATATGGAATTCCGCACCTCTTTAGCCAAGGGGCTACAATTACCATCTGATCATGTTCTGCTTTTTCCTCTTCTTTAGTGTCAGACTCTCCTCGTAAAAGATTGTCTAAGGAATCCGACTTCAACACTTTCTCAGCCTCTTTACTCTTCCCTGTATCCATACTGAAATACTCTTCCTCCTTCGCTGGAAATTTCATGGATGGAGGAGGTGGATAAATTTGAATGCTCTCTGTAGTCTTTTCCGGTGTTGAATTTTCAGCAGAAGTGTTGTTCTTTTTCTCTTCGGCCTCCAACTGGTCGGCTGATTTTTCAAGAATTTCTTCAATCTGAATTTTTGGGGTGGGTATAGGCTCCACCTGCTGTTCCTGAAATTCTTCATCTTCGTCTACTGCTGAATTCACCTTGCTTGAATTAGCCTCCGTATTGATGGGAAGAGTTTCTTGTGGCATATTGAGTAAGGCACTTGCAATTTGTCCGATCTGATTTTCTATCATCTGGAGAGACAATGCGTTGCTTTTAATCATCAATCTCAATTCTTCTAATTCAGATTCTTCATTCGATTGTTGGCCATACTCCGTATGTACAGGGTATTGAAATTGTTGTTGCAGTGGGGCGTACTGATGCTGAAATTGTTGCCCATACAGCTGATTTTGGAGTGGGTAAGATGAATTTTGTGATTGCTGCATACCACTCTGATTGTAGCTCCAGTTGAAATTTGGCCGGTTTCTGTTGTACTCACATTGATGAGTGTAATGTCCACCTGCACACAGCTTACAAACAATTACGAGTTGCTGCTCCCAATAATCCATCACTTACTCAAGTACCTGAAACACATAAAACAACTAAAATCCGAGTCAGTGAACTCTAACGACCACTGATGACAAGCACATAAACTAAAACCGAGTCCCCGGCAGCGGCGCCAAAAACTTGTTAGCACAAAATACACGCAAGCGTACGTGGTCACAAGTAATATAGAATAAAATTAAGTTCGAACCCACAGAGACTCGTCAGAAATATGTACCTATGCAACAATGTATGGTTATCTTAACACTGCTAAGACAATTAACAATTGGATTTTAATTAACTAAGATTAACTAAGAAGTAAATTAACCAACTAAGAATTAATTAACTAATGAGAATTAACTAATGATATGGAACACATGGAATCCTAACTTCATTATAAACTTCCTTTAGAGATCATGCCCTTAATCAACATATGTGGTGGTTATGATAACTAATCCGACACACGAAATAAGCATACGCTACCTTTCAGTACACGCACACCAATCTACTCATACATCCACAAAAGATATAGAAGATGGGTAGGCACCAATTATACTTAGACCCTATATGTCTATAGAATTTGAAAGCATAATGGTTGAAGAACAAGTATCCATAAGATTACTTAAGGTAGTATGAGCCGGTTAGACACATGCCACAAACGTGAATACCATTCACGGACCTATGCTAGCATGGCAAGTTCTAAATCTAGAGATCCACTGTCGCTTCACTAAAGATTAACAAGATAGATATTCGCGACGCATCTATATGAATTAAGCACAACCATACAAGGATATCGCAAATTCACCACACATATATCAATCAGGCAATCAACATCTAAATTCCATAAGTAAATCCGTTAGGACCCCATGACGGTGATTAGCTCATCGAACCGTTCGTCATCATGGGGTTTGATGAAAGCATGATATAAAACAATGAATCAATTATTAATAATGAATAAAGATGAAGAGTTAGAGAACAAATCCGGAATACGAATACAAGCTTCCAAGAGTTACGCCTAATTTGAGGAATACAAGAATACTATGTCTAGATCTTCTTGCCGTCACGATCCTCGCCTTGGCTTCACGATCTTGAGCTCCAATGATGGGCGATTTGATATGATATGGTATGGTGTGTATGTATGTTGGTGTGGTACGGGGTTTAGAGGTGTGTATTGGTGTCCCCCAAGATGTGTATTTATAGCTCAATGTTGCCTCTTCTCCAAGTACTTGCCGTTCTTGAGTAGGAATCGAATTTGACAAGTTTCCATCTTTGAATATGATATAAATTACAATTTCCTTGTCATATAATGATTCTAGATCATTTCCACAGTCCAAGAGTATTTCCATGTTGATTAGGAGAAGAATTGTGGCAATTTCCTGTTTAAAATTGAATTCTGCAGTTTCTGGCACAAAATACGTTTTCTAAACTAATTCTGATTTGAAGGAAAATTTGTAACAGATTTTTCTTCAATAATTCTGGGCTTCGGACCACTTTAGAATGAAAGATAATTCCGTTATCTTCGCGTGGGCTGTTGAATCGTCCAAAACGGACTTGTAGAACTCAAGATATGGCCAAAACAAAATCAGAAATTCTGGCTGATTTTTCCCTCGCTGACTGCTACTGTTCATGCGCGTCCGTTACTGTTCATGCGCGTCCATTACTGTTCATTTCGCTGATTTTGCTGATTTTGCTCTATTTTCTTCGTTTTAACTCCGATTTTCATTCCGTTTCTTCCGGCTCTCTCGCAATTTGATGTACTTTCATTCTTTAAGCTCAAAATCCACCATTTAAGCATGGAAAACATCATCCCACATCCGACTCTTATTCCTGCACAAATTCACTAAAAACACATCAAAAACACCACATACTTGAGTTCAAGTTATCAATTTAAGCCGATACGAAGCATTCCAAGTGGATATAACATCCACTTATCATATACTAGCTTATAGCCCGTTCAAAGCACGGGTTACTTTTAATTTTTTTTAATTTATTTATAGTGTGGTATAATATTATAAATATTAATTTTAATATGTTATTTATATAATAATTTTTAGTATTAAATATAAATTAGTATGTTGTTGGCGGGAATCGAACCTTAGACCTCTGTATATAACAAATTTTAGTATTATTGTATCTAACGGTCACGATTTATTTGAGTCGAAGATCTAACGGTTGTGAATGACGGATAACCAAAAATAGGAATAACCAAAAAAGGTTAACCAAATTATAAATTATATTACTTTTAAATATTTTAAAATTATATGATTGAACAAAATAGAGTATAATAATTTATTATGGATATAATTTAACTTTGTAATATTAATTAATAAAATTATTAGTAATAATAATAGTTATTTAATAAATGACATGTATTATTTAGAACTAATAATATAAAATCTTAATTTAAATTTGTTGTTGACGGGATTCGAACCTTGAATCTTTATAAGAGGGATTTAAATATAGAATATTCCTTATTATTAGATCTAACGGTTATCATCTATTTACTAAATATCTAGCGGCCACTATTCTTTTAAATGGTTGAACCAAACAACCAAACTACCAACAATTATACCCCAGTTTGCTTATTATATATTGAGTAGTACTCTATGGAGACCCATTTTATATGTGTTATAACGGAAGCAAGAAAGATTATAATAAACGTAAAGTAAGAACAAGAATTTGGCAGAAGAGAAAAAGTTTTATTGATCTTGAGGATACACGGATTCAGAATACAGATTACAGACTGACTCAGATTCCAGATTACAGATCTGATTAACTGACTGAATTCAGATTACAGACAGAATTACTGATTTCATGACCGATTATTATGACAGACTTCAGATTTTCGTAACTGATTACTGACTCAGATTTCAGACTACAGATTTCAGATTTCGTGACTGACAGACTTCAGATTCCGTGTCTGCTAGGTTATGCCCCTAGAGAGTTTATATAATACTCTCTAGACGGCTACAGAAGACAAAACAGAAACTGACTAGGAAATAGATATAACAGAACAGACGGCAAAACAGAAACTGACTAGGAAACAGCAAAACAGAACACAAAAACAGAAACTGACTAGGAAACAGAAAAACCAATTTCCTAGCAACTAAACAGAAAATACCCCAACGATTTGGAGCATTACAGATTCAAGGCATATTCTAACAAATCTCCACCTTGACTTGAATCCTCTCACAAATAACAGATGTACCAGACGCACCATAACAATGCTAGATGTACCAGATGCACCATAATAATGTCAGCTGTACCAGATGCACCATAATAATGCAAGATGTACCAGATGCACCATAATAATGCCAGATGTACCAGAAAAACAGATGTACCAGATAAAACTCTTCTGCCTCAGATTTCGCCCTCAAAAGAGCAATCAACAATTCCAAACATTTAGCAAGTCCAAACAATGTTGAAACTTGCTATGTGGAACCGGCTTGGTAAGCATATCAGCTGGGTTATCAGCAGTACCCACTTTGCTCACCTTAATTCTCTTGTACCATTGCCTTGGAGACTGCTTTAGTCCATACAAAACCTTCAATAACTTGCAAACATAATCTTCCTTACCAGGAACCTGAAACCCATCTGGCTGAGTCATGTATATCTTATCAATCTCCAAGGACACGACAACAACAAAACCTGATAACGTAGAACCTTGAAGAAGATACAAAGTACTACGTTTAACACCTTTCAAAACCACATTAGAACCCTTGCAGACATGTAGAACTCCACCTTCACCTTGAAAACTGAAACCCTTGCTGTCAAACATACTCAAAGATATCAGATTCTTTGTCATAAGTGGAACATGCCTAACATCATTCAACGTGCAGAATTTACCATCATGTGTCTGAATTTTAACCGAGCCTATTCCAATCATCTCACAAACAAAACTGCTAGCCATAGAGATTTTGCCACCGTCTATTTGCTCATAGGTTGTGAACCACTCCTTGCGCGGACATATATGGTAAGACGCTCCAGAGTCAAGGATCCACACATCATAGTGATGCGTGTGATCAGCAGCAACAAGAGCAATATCTTCTTCAGAAGTAGCACCAGCCACAACAGCAGTACCTAAAGCACCAGTACCTGCCAATTTATCATGTTGCTTCTTTTTCTTGGGACAGTCAGATTTCCAGTGTCCCTTCTCTTTACAGTAATTACAGATATCATTAGGTTTCGGACCCTTAGGAGCTTGTTTCTTGGATTTATTTTTCCCTGACTTTTTATGTCCAGTACTCCCGCTAGCTACCAACCCAACAGCCTGATTATCTACACCTGTACCAGCCGCCTTATGGCGCAGGTCTCTAGTATGGAGAGCAGATCTAACCTCCTCTAGAGAAATAGTATCTTTACCAACAATAAAAGATTGCACAAAATTCTCATACGATAATGGTAAAGAAACTAACAGAATCAAAGCAGCATCCTCATCATCAACTTTAACATCAATATTATGCAATTCTAACAAGATTGTGTTTAATTGATCTAAGTGATCTCGAAGAGGCATACCTTCTTGTAATCGCAGACTGAACAGACGTTGCTTCAGAAGCAACTTATTTGTTAAAGACTTTGTCATGTATAGACTTTCAAGCTTCAACCACAAACCAGACGCGGTATCCTCCTCGGCAACTTCAGTGATAATATCATCTGCAAGACACAACAAAATTGTTGAGTGTGCCTTTTCTTCCAGAGTGGCCATCTCAGCGCTTGTAGAAGTAGCAGCCGATTTCTGATTCAACGGCGCCCAGAGCCCCTGTTGCTTTAACAAGGCACGCATCTTGATCTGCCACAAACTGAAACTATTCCGCCCAGTAAATTTGTCAACCTTCACGTTAATACCACCAGACAACCCAGACATAGCTATCTGATACCAGTTAGTTATAACGGAAGCAAGAAAGATTATAATAAACGGATTCAGAATACAGATTACAGACTGACTCAGATTCCAGATTACAGATCTGATTAACTGACTGAATTCAGATTACCGACAGAATTACTGATTTCATGACCGATTATTATGACAAACTTCAGATTTTCGTAACTGATTACTGACTCAGATTTCAGACTACAGATTTCAGATTTCGTGACTGATAGACTTCAGATTTCGTGTCTGCTAGGTTATGCCCCTAGAGAGTTTATATAATACTCTCTAGGCGGCTACAGAAGACAAAACAGAAACTGACTAGGAAATAGATATAACAGAACAGACGGCAAAATAGAAACTGACTAGGAAACAGAAAAACAGCAAAACAGAACACAAAAACAGAAACTGACTAGAAAACAGAAAAACCAATTTCCTAGCAACTAAATAGAAAATACCCCAACGATTTCAAGCATTACAGATTCAAGGCATATTTTAACAATATGGAGTCCAATGGAGACCCAATCTAGACCACACATCTAATACATCCACACACAATTAAAATGTACCCTCACAAACACTAACCTAAAAAAAATTATATTCGATGAATAGTACCCTGCTGACGTGGCATGCCACGCGACACTGCCACGTCAGCAGGTTGTCCCCCCCCATCTGATGACGTGGCAGTGCCACGTGGCATGCCACGTCAGCATCTGCCACGTGGCAGTTGCTGACATAGCATGCTACGTCAGCAGGGTACTGTTCATCGAATATAATTTTTTTTAATACAGTGTGTGAGGGTGCATTTTAATTGTGTGTTCCCCTGCGGGGCCATAAAAAATAAATGGTTAAGATTGGGTCTCCATTGGACTCCATATAAAATGGGTCTCCGTGGAATAATGGCCATTATATATTAGCATAGATGACCTCCTAACAGCCTCTTAACTTTTTCTTAAAAAGTTAAGCGCATCATGCCAACCCTTATCTTTAAGGGCTTCCTTATTTAACTTTTATCAATAATTATAAGGATCAATTATAAGGAAAGCTTGTTGGAGTAGATATACAATCATGTCATCCCTTAAATTTATTATTTAATAATTATAAGGATAAATTATAAGGAAGTTTCTTGGAGTAGATATATAATACAATGTCCTAAATTCTTATGAATTGAATATTTTATAATATTTATAAGAAATATGTTAGGAGAATGTTGGACTTGCTCTTACTCTTTACGCACAGCAATACTCATCGTCCCCAATTTACATATATCTTTTGATTTTTTAGTCGTCAAATTAATTAATTTTTGACTAAATATTAAAAATTATTTAATTATTATTTTAAAAAACTAAAAGTTATATTTTAAAATTGATTAAGTGTACTTTTCAACAATATACTTTTTTTTATTTTTTTCAAACTTTGATCAATTTGACCGATCAAAAAGAACATGTATTTTGGGACGGAAATATTACATTTTTATGATTCTTTTGCTATTCTCATTCATTTTATCTAAATAAAAGGATCTCCAAGAACAGAGGCGGGGCCCATTGGGGATAGGGACCCTAAATTTTATATACGTGTGTTTATATGTATGTCGAGATTCATGAAAATCTGAGATGGCTTGCGTTACTAGCTGTGATTGTTCTTGAACTCGAAGAAAGAATGAAATTTACAACTGTTTGTTTATGTTTATCAAAGCTTTTAAGTGAACTAGGACTACAGTAAGATATTACGTAGTTCATGATAAACTCATATTAATCTAATAGTATCTTATATATAAAAATAAAATTGCAGTTAATTTGAAAATATGTACAATTAAGTCTGAATATTCCCACTGTCAAAAAAAAAAAGTCTGAGTGTTACTACATATTTTAATTAGCTAAAGTTGATAGGTGTTTTTACTGATTTGGTACTATATCTCTTTTTTTCATAAATTTATATTTATTATGGAAATTGAAAAAGTTCAATTGTTTAATTTATTTATTTTAAAAGTTAAAAAAATTGGATTTCATATGATAAACTATTAGATATAGATTTAATTTCTTCTAAATATAGATGAACAGGAAACATAGAAATTTTGATAACCCAATAATAATCTTAATTAATAAAGTTAAAATCTTATTATATATTAAAATAACTTAAAAATAAATGATATAATGTTTTGTTGTTGTGATTTTTTTAGCTTTACATATATTACTAAAATTTGCTTCTATCCGATAAAAAATGTGAAATAAATACATAATCAATGGTAAAATATTAAAATGATTTTTTTCTTAATAAAGGACCCAATTTTTTTTCCACGCATTAGGCCCCGAACTTCTCACGACCGGCCCTGTCCAAGAAATGTGCCAAACTTTAATGTTTTGCACTTCAATAATAATTAGTGATGTGCCAAAATTTAATGTTTTGCACTTCAATAATTAGTACTCCCTTGGTCTATCTTATTTGTTTACAAATGAGCTAGGTACGGAGGTTAAAAATAATGTAAAGTAATAGAAAAAAAAGTAAGAAAAGTGAATAAAATGATAGGATCAATCAATATTTAATATATAAAATGAGTATAGTGGAGGAAAGTAGTGGGTGTAATAATTACTTTTTATATTATAAAAATTTATTATTTTAGATAAATTTTGGAATGTAAAGAATTGAGAGAAACATCCCAAAAAGGAAAGTATAAAGAATGGAGCCCGGTCCCTGACAATCGGTTGCCAGGGACCTGTATTACAACACCGGGCTTTTGTGCCGTTGGATGGTCCATTCAACGGCCCAGATTTAAAAAAAAAAAAAAAAAAATCCCCCCGTACCGCAGAAACTTTCCGCGGTACGGAGAAATTACCAAAATGCCCCGTACCGCGAAAAGTTTCTGCGATACGGGGGATTTTTTTTAAAAAAAATATGGGCCGTTGGATGGACCATCCAACGGCACAAAAGCCCGGTGTTGGATAAAACGTCCCTGGCAACCGATTACCAGGGACCGGTCCCCATAAAGAATAGTATAAAGAATTGAGAGGAAGATGGAGTAATAGATTAGGATCATGTTCCTTGTACAATCCTTAAACGGAGAAATGTCCTCTTACATATGTTTCATTTTAATATATATTTTATATATATACATTAGGGGTAAAATTATCCAAAAACAGGACCGCAAGAGACACCAGCAAAACAACTAGTATGGGAACAACTCAGTACTATCCTAGCTGCTAATACTGACATTTCTACTTGCCTAATGGGGGATTTCAACAGTGTTAGAGAAGAGTCAGATAGGATCAACTGTCTACACAGTGACTCTGACTCAGAGGTGTTTAATGACTTCATTAACAATAATGGAATGATACATATTAAAATACAAAGCCCACATTACACTTGGTTTGGTCCCAAGAGCAAAAGAAGCACACTGGATTGGATCTTCATAAACAAAGCCTGGATGGGGGACTACACTTGGAATGCGAGATTACTTAATAGGAAAAACTCTGACCACGGAGCTATTTGGTTTGGGACGACTAAAATCAACTGGGGGCCGAAACCTTTCAAGCTCTACAACTCCTGGCTTGATGAACAAACACTCAGCGAGATGATTAGTAATTTAAGCAACAATATAGATCCGATAAATATCAATCTACGGCAGGCAATCAAAGAAATTCGTACAGTTGGTAAATGGTGGAACAAGAATGTCCTGGGCAACCTAGATGAGACCATTACAATTAAAGAAGAAGAAATGCAGAAGATTGATAATGGCACAATTCCAATGAACACTACAACCAGAATGGAACTACAAAACCTATACCATCATCGAGATCACATGATTTGGAAGAAATCTAGAGCTCTATGGCACGCAGGAGGGGATAAAAATATGAAATACTTCCATCAAGTGGTTAATAGGAAAAGACAAAGAAACATAATTTTCGATCTTATGCAGAACAACCACTGGATAGATGATCCCACTCAAGTAAAATCCATCCTGTATGACCATTTCAAAAACTTTCTTAATAGGAATCATGACATACACACTTTTAGAATTGATACACTAGAGATCAACACAATCTCAAACAGTCTAAAAAATTCTCTGGAATGCAATTTCAATGAAGAAGAAATTTCTATAGCTCTAAAGGAATCTGATTCGAATAAGGCCCCGGGTCCCGATGGACTCAATGCAGGCTGCCTTAAATGTTGTTGGAGCTTCATCAAACCAGGGTTTATAAAAATGATCAAAACATTTCATCAGACAGGTTACTTACCATAAGGACTTAACTCATCATTCATAGCATTGATTCCTAAAACCACAAACCCACAAAAGCCCTCGGAGTTTCGTCCAATAAGCCTCATCAACAGCAACATGAAACTACTACTTAAGATACTTGCTAACCGTCTAAAACAAGCCCTACCTCACATTATTTCAGAGGAACAATCGGGATTTATGCAAGGCAGGAATATTTTTGATGGAATACTTGTTACCTCAGAAATCATACACTCTATGAAAAACAACAAAGCCAAAGGAGTCATCCTCAAATTAGACTTTGAGAAAGCCTTTGATTCAATCAATTGGGACTTCCTTATAGACGTCCTTCTCAAGATGAATTTCGGACAGAAATGGATCATGTGGACAAAATTCATATTTGATACAATAAAAATAGATGTTCTAGTAAATGGTTCTCCTACAAATGAGCTCAAACCTAGTAGAGGTTTAAGACAAGGCGACCCCTTATCCCCTCTATTTTTTAACATCGTAGGACAAATCCTCCACCATATGATTCTTAAGGCAAAAGAATTAGGTAAATTTGAAGGCATACAAATTGGACAGGGATCTATAAGCTTCACACACCTGCAGTTTGCTAACGATACCCTTCTCTTCATTAATGGAGATGACAAGTCCATCTCGAGTATCAAAAGAATCCTCTTAACCTTCCAACTCCTCTCTGGACTAAAGATAAATTTCCACAAAAGTGAGTTGTTTGCAGTAAACTATCACAGTCAACAACAGGTGGAATGGGCTACTACCTTGAGCTGCAAAATAGGTATGTGGCCCATTAAGTATCTTGGAGTGCCCCCGGGTATTTCACAATCTAACATCAAACTATGGGAGCCATTGATCAAGAGGTTTCAAAATAACCTCAACGACTGGGCCTCTAATCATCTCAACATGGCGAGTAAACTGGTTCTAATGAAGGCTACACTGGACAGCTTACCTATATATTGGTTTAATTTCTTCAAAATGCCAGCTGGAGTTAGAAAAAAAAATAGCATTCGGAATAGTTTTCTCTGGGGCTCAGAAGATGCATTTAACTAGCTTGCATGATGTTACACTCAGGAAAAACCAAGGGGGTCTTGGTATCACAAATCTGGAAAACAGGAATCTAGCCATGCTTGGAAAAGTATGGTGGCGAATCTTAGAAAACAAGAAAAATGCATTATGAATGAGATTGTTAAAGGATAAATATGGTGAGGATATATATAAATGGACTTCTGGCAATGATCATAGGACAAAATCTACACTGATAAAAAACCTGATATCTCTAAAAGGGCACAGTGGTACTTCGTCTCTCTTTGATAACAAAAATTACAAATGGAAGGCTAATAGAGGAGATAAGGTGCTCTTCTGGGAAGATACTTGGGTTCGAGAAAATTCTTTAAAATTGATTTACCCAAGACTTTATAGAATTAGTAGATATAAACAGACTTACATTAAAGATATAGTTGATCTTTGGCGATACACAAATCAGACTCCAAACCTACTTTGGACCAGACAACTTTGTTCTCAGGAAAGCATTGAGGCCACTGAGATATACAACATCATACAAATATACAATTCGACAAATCTTCAGGATACTCTATTCTAGATTCCAACAAACAATAGTTATACAACAAAATACGTGTATGAGTTACTTATGATGGGATCGCCTACAAATTTTAGATGGGCATTCATTTGGACTCTCAAAATACCTCCTAAGATAAAGGTATTTATTTGGAAGATATGTAAAAACATTCTTCCCACAAAAGCTTTCTTACATGACAGAATAAGAAGCAACAACAGGTCAACACTTTGTACAAGCTGCAACACTGGAGTGGAAGACATACAACACATCTTCAACACTTGCCCTAAGGCACAAACAATCTGGAAATTCTTGGACAGATTGTGGAGGATTATAGACATCCAACTAGATGGGAATGATTGACTTTTGAAGGTTTTTTATGCGGAAAAAAATCCCCTATATGCCTCTCAATGGCAAACTTCTGTCACGGCTGTATTATGGACACTATGGATGTGTCGTAACGATCACATATTCAAGAATCAATGTACGAGTGACAAACAAATGGAGATCCTGCTACTTAACAGGACATTCTTGTGGTGCAATGGTGGGGGGGCTACTACACAATAACAGCAAAGAAACTTGGTTTACCAACCCAATCCTGGCAATTAAATCACACAGAAAACAATTTCTGCAAGGTCTCAAACTAAACTGGGATTTCATAGGCTTCATAGACGGTTCATGGAAAGACGATACCACTCATCACAAGTCTGGGATTGGTGGATATACTATAAATAACAAAGAAGAACTCTGCTTTATCTTCAACGGTCCAATGACAGCCTCCTTACCTCTAGAAGCAGAGCTGATAAGTGGATTTTTATCCACTTGGATCGTTACATTTTGGCTTGAATTGATCGCTTAATCCTCAAGTATTTATGTGGTTTAACGTGTTTTGTGGAGAAGTGTGCAGGTTTGCATGTTTATGCAGGTTGTTGGTGTTATTGGAATCAAAGGAACAGAAGTTGGATGTTGTAGAAACGACGCGCGAAGAAAACAACTCAAGGAGAAAAACCTGCAGAGCCAGTAATTGGATGGCGCGACCGCGCGGTATATACACTGAGGAATGGCGCGATCGCGCTAGGAGAAATACAGAGAAATGGATGGCGCGACCGCGCGAGATTTACAAAGAATAATGGCGCGACCGCGCTGTGAACTTCCTGAGCCGCCAGTTTTCAATCTGTTTCGAATTTTAACAAGGGAAATTGCCATTTTCTTCTCCTATTCAATATGGAAATATCTTTGGACGGTGGGAATGATCTAGAATCAGTACGTGACTGTAACGGCCCCGGACCCGGGGTCATGAATCCAGGCCGTCACGGACCAATTTCCATTCAATAACACTATACTCTTAGCAGTTAAAATATAATTACAAAAAACTCACACAATAGACCCCACACTTAATAACATTACACACCAGTCATATGCTCAGAGAACAACATCCATGATATTTAAAAGTTTAAAGTTAAACAGTTATTACAACCCAGAATCAAACTTGAGTACATTGCTGAATAATACTTCTTCAGGAAGCATTTCAACAACCATAAGTCTATTACAAACCTTACTCGCTTAATATACAAACGTTTATTCATACCCTTACATCTATATCAGCTTCTTCTGGAATAGGTGCCAGTACTCTCTCAAAAGATCTTCTTTCCCTTACCCTCTTGCGGGGTGTAATACGGAGTATCGGCATCTGACCTAGCTGTTATATACATAAGTAGCAAGAGTGAGCTATAATAGCTCAGCAAGATAAATATTGTAAACTAGCATCAATGAAAATATATCTATGTATATAGATAAACAGGAAACCAATCCTAATTTGTAGAAAAGAACTAACTCTTACTTATTAAAATACACCATTCATTAGTCTTGATAAGAAAAGAATTATAGAATCATATAATATCAGTTTCTCTTCTAATATAATATAATATCAGTTTCTCTTCAATATAATATAATATCAGTTTCTCTTCAATATAATATAATATCAGTTTCTCTTCAATATAATATAATATCAGTTTATCTTCAATATAATATAATATCAGTTTCTCTTCAATATAATATAATATCAGTTTCTCTTCAATATAATATAATATCAGTTTCTCTTCAATATAATATAATATCAGTTTCTCTTCAATATAATATAATATCAGTTTCTCTTCAATATAATATAATATAATATCAGTTTCTCTTCAATATAATATAATATCAGTTTCTCTTCAATATAATATAATATCAGTTTCTCTTCAATTCATACAAGAATTCCATATTATTGTACCATTTTCCTTTTTCGGAAAACAAATCTGAAATCATTATCAATTCTTTCTTTATATGTTCTGGGGATATCCACTGTGCCTGATACGTTAGGACGATGATCAGTCGCCTAATCATACCGCTTCCTTTTTACTACTAGTAGAAGGAATGTTACCATCCCTGGAGGAAGGCCACCCGCTACATCCTCCTTCGGCAGCTCTTGGGCCGAAATAATTATTGGGTGCTGGACTGTGCCGCACACAGCCTCTTACGCTTACTGTTGTAATCCCCCTTTTTGTAAAAATTATTATTCCCTTTATGAAACCACCATTTCACATTTCACATTTCACCTTCTCATTTCACATTACACTTTCACTTTCACTTTCACTGTTACTTTCACTTTTTCATTCATATAACAATACCTTTAACACATACATAAGTTAAATAACTTTACAAATAAACTACTTTGAAGAAATTCTGTAAGCATCAACCCTTGTCCCCTTATATAACCCAATACTTAGTAATAGAGTCTGAAATAGTTTAGAACTCAAATATTCCCACTTTATACATAATTAAAATAATAAATAAAATAACCCTAGATAACAACTGATACCATTCATGTTCATATCTCTTTTCCCCTTATCGCACATCACTTTACCCATAACCATATTCATATCCATGTCACATATACTTACCATCAAACCACTTTACTTACAAGTAAACAATTTATTAAGATCAAGTTGAAAGAAATCTTGCTCCCTTTAATCCATATCTATATACATACTCATATCCATACTCATATTCATATACATCTCCCTTTAATTTCCAATACCAAGAAAGTAAATCCTTAACAATATAGTAATAATAGAATCACATATATATTCCATGAAATCATTTTTCCTTGAAGATAAATAATTTTTCAAAGTAAAGATAAAGAAATCTTGCCTCGATCTCTATATCCCAGAGGTATAGCCCGTGGTTCGTCCTGAGTCTCTATGAACACAGAAAGGATCATCATTAGAATTTAATCCCCTTAACCTCCTAACTTTTATATAGTAATACCCTTGACACATAATATATGTTTAACATACCCTTTATAGACCAAAAGTTCCAAGAACTTATCCATTTTTAGACTCCATAAAAGTTTCCGTATTTTTCACCGTTTCCTTAACAACCACACTTGACTTTAAAATTTCTCATAAATCATCAAATCCGAATTTTGACACAATGTCAACTGATCTTAACTCTTTGACTACCCTACTATAACCTCTCAAAATTTCATAACTTTTAAAATTGTTTAAGTATGGTAGTTATAGCCTCAAAGTTGATACATTTGCATTTTCTCGGTTTCTGAACGACTTTCACTAAATCTCACTTTTCTCCTAAACCGTTCATCCGAATTTTACGAACCTTATATCAAAATGATCTATGAACCAAGACCTATCCTAACATGACCATTAGACATGCCCTACTGACCTCAACAGATTCGACTTCTACTGCCTTAACAAGTTATGTTTTGTTCTAACGAAAATCGGACATTATAACGGCTATAATTTCATACTATCCAAAATATAACTCCTCCAAATCAATCATCCAACCCCTCAATCATCACCTACACCATGTGGTCATCATACCAACCATGGTTACAATCTCTCACAACACTTCCATATTCAATCAATCACTTATAACATACAGATAATCATGATTTCATGTTTAATATACACTTAACTACTAAACTAACTATAAATCATCATAAACTCTAGATAATACTAAAGGTTCATGAACTCCATACCTTCCTTGAAGCTTGAACACTCTTAACAAAGGCTTGTAGTCCTTGGGAAGCCTTGATATAACCTTATAACACCTTAAACTAACAAGAAACATCAAGAACATACTTAGAATTTTCGGAGTTTCCATAACCCAGCTGAAAGAACATGAAAAACGAGCCCCTTACCTTGCTTTTATGGAAGAATCTTGTGAAATAAGAGTTGTAGATTATCTCATGGGCTTTCTAAAAAGCTATAGAACGCAAAATTTGGCTGAGAAACGAAGGAGTTATGCTCATTTTACTGAGCTGTTACTGTTTTGGCCGAATTGCAAGAAATGGAGATGGGGAGAGATTTTTGTGTTGGCTTGTTTGATACTAATCTTTTTATGACTCATCTTATCATTATCTTGGAGTTTCTAGAGTATTTGAGATAAATATCTTGGTAAATGACTAATCTATCCTTAATCAAAGTTAGTGGAAGTTGATGTCATGGCTTATGTCACTTATTCATCCTTTAATCTCTTTTCTTTATTTTCCTAAGTAATTTCTAATGACTTTGGTTGATCATAATGTATTATGTATCCTTGTTATACTACTAACCTTGGTTACTTAGTCTCACACTCGTTAAATCACGATCCGTTTCGAATACACTTCTTTATCCCAGTGGTTTTGAAATCATTTAACAATCCAAATTCCCTTAGTATTTCCTTGACTTGATCATCCCTTGGTTTAATCTAATTTCACAATTCCTCGAGTTATAAATCCTTTATAATATCCATACTCCTCAATATCAAATAAAATAGAAACTTAATTGAAATCAAAAATCTTTAAAGTCCATACTCATGAATCCTTAAAATCCGAGTCCATTTCCAGTCACTCATTTTCATAGTAGAACAATAATACGATCTCCAGTTATTCATTTTCCATTTTGAATATAGGGTACTTACACTCCATTTCCCTAAATCCTCAAAAGTTACTATTCCTTTAAGCACTGTAGAATTCTAAAAGTTAGGGTTATTACAGTGACAAGGGAATTGCAATTTTTATCATATTCAAAGACGGAAACTTGTCAATTTCGATTCCTACTCAAGAACGGCAATTGTTTGGAGAAGAGGCAACCGTGAGCTATAAATACACATCCTTGGAGGCTTAAATGGAACATCACAACGTACACCATAACACACCATACCACCACATCACCAGTAAACGTTCAGATTCATATCCACACGAAGTTGAAGGCTTGGGGAGCAATTTGGAGGGCACGAGAAGGCTACGCGAAGGCCAATTTCCATATCTTTTGTATTAGGCGTTAGCTTTTGGATGCTATTTCGGATTTGTTTTCTAAACCTTATTACTTATCATCTATTCATCATTGATTCCTTGTTTAATATCATGCTTTCATCATACCCCATGATGACGAACGGTTCGATTATGAACTAATCGCCGTCATGGGGTCCTAATGGATTTACTTATGGAATTTAGATGTTGATTGCCTAATTGATATGTATGTGGTGAATTATCGATATCCTTGTATGGTTGTGATTAATTAAAATAGATGCGTAGCTAACATCTATCTTGTTAATCTTTAGTGAAGCGACAGTGGATCTTTAGATTTAGAACTCGCCATGCTAGCATAAGTTTGTGAATTGATATTCATAATTTGTGGTGTGATTTGAACTATCTCATACTACCTTGTGTAATCTTTGTGGATAACTTGTTCTTCAACCGTTATGTTTTCAAATTCTATAGACATATAGGGTCTAAGCATAATTGGTGTCTACCCATCTTCTATCTCTTGTGTGGATGTATGAGTAGTTTGGTATGCGTGTACTGAAAGGTAGCGTATACTTATTTCGTGTTTTCCGATTAGTTATCGTAACCACCACATATGTTGATTAAGGGCATGATCTCTAAAGGAAGTTTGTAATGAAGTTAGGATCCCATGTGTTTATTATCATTATAATTCGATTTTAATTCTCATTAGTTAATTTAATCTAGTTGTTAATTAGATCTTTGTAGTTAATTTAGATAATCACAAACCAACTTTGTCAATTGTCTTAGCAGTGAATAATAACCATACATTGTTGCTTAGGTGCATAAACTGAATTACAGTCTCTGTGGGAACGAACTTGACTTATTCATATATTACTTGTGACCACGTACGCTTACGTGATTTTAGCAAACAAGAGACAAGAGCACTAATCTTCTTACTCCAAAAGAACAGCAGTCACATGTTAAAAGAAAAAAAGACCATAATACACACTGACTCCATAGAATTATGTAACAATGTTAAGCGGTATAAAGCTGGTAACACAAACACTATTAAGTTTGCAGAGCCTCAAGACCTTGATGGGCTTCAACACATTTTTCTGGAACATATTGGTAGATCCCTGAATATTGGGGCTGATTTCTTAGCTAAACAAGGCCTCAATAAGCCCAACATCATATGGGGCCGTTAACACTGATCTTTAAACACTCAGAAAATGTTACACTATCGACTCTTGGCTCGAGACATATGCCCAGTACATAACATCTCACATCATATGTTTACTTTACCATATCTCTACTTTCTGCAACTCCCTCTCCTGCAGTACACTAGCCATACTCCACACCTCCACAACAACAACTTTTCCCCGGCCTTACCTCTTTTCCTACTCCCAATACACTTTTTTCTCTTTCCCTTCACTCATACTAACCACACCTTACCGAGTCACACATTACCATCACAACAACAGTCCTCTAGTTTGACAGTATATATACACGCTACACACATTCTCAAAATATCACACACTTTTCTTATCCCTCATCTCATAATCTTTTTTTCTGTTTCCAACATGGCATACTACACTTGGAAGGCTCCGCTCCGGGGATAGTTTAAGATCAATGTACATGTTATCCATACTTCGAGGCAGTACAATGGAAACACTAACGGAATAGGCATCATCATTCGAGACCACCGTGGGCGTTTGATCAAGGCACTAATAGGCACTATGCACGGATTATCTCCCCTTGCCACACAACTCTGGGCCATTCACCTTGGCCTTAATCAAGCTAGGCTATCCAACTGTGAGCTGGTCTTACTTGAAACAGACAACTTTAATCCCTTCTTTGAAGTCACCAGGCAGGACGGGAGAGGCGACAGAACATGCAAATGGATTGTCGAACAAATCAAAAAACTTCTGGGCTATAACCCAGAGTGGGAGAACATTATCAAATACATTCCTGATTCCTTTAACAGGTCTGCCCACTACCTGGCTGCATTTGGACTGAACAACTGGACGTCTATGCATTTTGTACTTGAGCCTTTCGGCAGACTTCAAGAAAAGATGGACCTTCATATGGGTTTTGGGCCATCAATTCCTCAGCTTCAGGTCTCACCAATTCCAGTTGACGTACAAGGTAATGTGCTCGGGTTTTCCCCTACTGAGGTCGCAGTGGTAGCTTTGGCGGTTCAGGACCAAATTTCGGTAAATGGCGGTGAAGACAACTAGTAGCCTGGGTCTACTCTTTTGCGTTTGTTCTTCCCTTCTGTTTTCTTCTCTTGTATGCTGCTTTTGTCTAGCATTGTCTACAGCTTCTAGGTCTTTTGTTTCGTTCTCCCTTCGAGACTTTATCTGTATTTGTGGCCCTTTCCAAGGGTTTGTAAGGTAGGTTGGGCTTCGGGCTTTGGCTTCGAAGTATTACCAACCTTTTTATGAAAATTCTAATTATAAAAAAAAATTATCCAAAAACACAAGATATATAATTTAGAAATTCATATTTTTTTTTTTTTTTTTTTTTTTGAATAAAGAAATTCATATTTAATTCATAATTATAATCATATACCAACATCGATCACAAAATTCTCCATTAACATCACAAAATTTTACATTATTTTCATTAATTTTTATGTAATACTCAAGTTATGGCATAAACTAGACTTGGCAATTCGTTCGTGTCGTGTACTTTCGTGTCGTGTATTTTCGTGTTTCGTGTACCTGAACGCTAAATCCAAACACAACCCATTTAGGGTCCGTGTACTTTCGTGTTCGTGTACCTTCGTGTCGTGTTTTCGTGTAATTTTAAATAAAAATAAAAATAAAAATTTATAAATAAAATATTTAAATACCAATATTTTCGGTGAAATTATTACAAACATGTACTAAATATATATATATTCACATCATATTTACAAACAATATTATAAAATTATGTATAATACTATAAATAAATATTAATTTATTTAATATAAATATAAATATATCTTATATAAATATTTATTTATTTATTTATTTATTTCGTGTACTTCGTGTCGTGTCGTATACCCAAAGGGTAAACACAAAATCAACACTAAATCTCGGTCGTGTACTTTCGTGTTCGTGTACTTTCGTGTCGTGTCCCCAAAATGCAAACACAAACAATAAATTTTGGTGTCGTTTCGTGTCGTGTGGTAAATTGCCAGGTCTAGCATAAACATAATATGAGATAACAATGTTCAGTAGTAGAACATTCAAATACAAGTCAATTCAATTTCAGAACTTTAAAATTCATGTCCATGACTTCAAAATCCGGGTGCATAACTTTTAAGTTTAGCTGTAGTACATTAAAATTATGGTATAAATATAATATCCGATAATAGCATTCAATAGTAGAATATTGTTAAAAAATTAAGTTCAATTATAGAACTTGATAAAAAAACAAGTTCAGTTGTAGAATTTTAAAATTTATGTGCATAACTTTTAAAATTTAGTAGCAGAATATTGTATTTCTATTACGAAACAAAATAGGCTTCTAACTGGGGATTCTTTTTTTATAAAAAACGTTTTATAAAATAAATGTTTTTTAAAAAAAATTGGAAAAATCTGCCAGAAGATATTTGAAATAAAAAATATTAATAAAATATAAAAAATTTAATAAATGAGTTATTGATTAAATTTCTTTATTACAATTAAATGAACTAATTGTATAATTTTTATTTCCAACAATCCCCTTACAAAAATTTATATTTAAAAATGAACTGAATCTAAACAGTTAATTTAGAATTAATTCAACGACTAACAATAGTTCTTCAATTATATTTTAGTGTTTGGTTCTCTCTTAATCCAACAACTTACATATATAACGAAAATATAGTTGGTCAACAGTTGCACAGACAGTATTAAAATAACCTGTTCTCAGAAGTATGGCAGTCCAATAATGGCCTCAATTTTCAGTAAAGAATTACATTTGAGGCCAATGGTCGTAGATAAATTGCCCCTAACGATACAGAACTCCTTGCCCCTTCATAAAACAGCACTCCTATCATTCCGACAGGAGTCCAGTTGCACCGGTCTTTTGCAATGCCCAGACTATCAAAGGAAAACGTTGTGAAAAGGAAGAAAGGAATGTATGTCTATGTATCTATATATAACAAGATCGGGCTTGACAGCAAAAAAGTGGCAATATTTACAGTTCAAGCTCTACTTACACTCAAAGCCTTATAATATTGAGCTTTCACATGTTCTTTCTGGGCTATTTTTAACAATCTCCCAGTCTTGTGTATAATGGAACTAATATTTTCCATTCAAAAAAAATGAATAAAACACATTGTATTTACACTTTAATGCATATCAGGTTTTGATTCTTTAATTTCTGGACCTGGACTTTGAGGTGCAAATCTATTTGGTGATGGCCTGTTTTGGTTCACTGCAAAATAGAAGGCATGAACTGTAAGTATTTAAGTTAATGCGATTTGAATGTAAAAGCACACTTTGTTTATAATCTACGCATATCAGCTTTTGATCCTTTAATTTCTGACCTGGACTTTGAGGCAAAAATCTATTTGGTGATGGGCTGTATTGGTATACTGCAAAATAGAAGGCATGAACCGTAAGTATCAAAGTTTATGCGATTTGGATGTTAAAGCACATTGTATATCTAATTTACTGCACATCAGCTTTTGATTCTGACCTGGACTCTGAGGCACAAATCTATTTGGTGATGGGCTGAATTGGTTTACTGCAAAATAAAAGGCACGGACTGTAAGTATTCGAGATGATTTGATTGGGATGTAAAGATTCTGGGTGCATTACCTGGTTTTGTATCCTCGGGGTCATGTAGTCTGTCATGACCGCCATTATAAGACTGCTCCAGCTGCGAAGCTAAAGGAGATTCCAGGGTAGTGGATTTAAAGGAGCAGTAGGATGAACGTAAACGCTCATTAATTACTTCCAAGGTTTCATTCTTACGGTCATCCAAGGTAGAGGATCTCTTTGATATAGATTTGAACTGGCAATATGCAGGTGACTGCAACTTTTCATGATACTCTTCAAATTTTCCAGAGTGCTCATCTTGATCATCCATATCCATGATAACCTGCAAAAAACAATATTAAAACAGAGATAACGAGTGTATATTTGGACAGATGAATGGATTCAAGGTAATACCCTTGCAACAGTTCTTTTGAACACCGGTAGAAACCTTTGCCTGCAGTATAAGTGGAATAGGAAAGTGCAAATGATCAGTGGGATGGTGAAGCTCGAGGCAACTGCTGATTTTTTAAGTCCAAACACTCCCAGCAGTATTACTTGCATCAGCATTAATGAGACGATTATTGCAGTATGTGCAATAGGCCAATACAGTCCTCCAGTGTCATATTTTGTGACATAAACATTCATAAACTGAAAGATACAAATGTAACTTGGTTAGCACATGCCATTCCTACCATATAGTGAGCCAACATACAAATTAGTAACCTCAAACAAATTACTATAGAATGGTCCTAGAACCATATTTAAGTGTGTTAAGGAATGTTTACCTGATTACGATATACAAGATGAGCCAAAAAAAAGTAAACCAGTAAGAAGGGTAACAGTAGAGGTGCCGTGATGGAAGAAGTGAAACCAAGCAGTCCAAATAGAAGGACCCTTGGAAGTTCTGTGTGATAAGGAAAAGTCTGTGACTCACAAGATAAAACATGTTTGCCTCTAAACAAGCATTTATCCAACCAGTGCAGCAATAAGGAAATTGGCTGCATTAGTTCAAGTGCCAAACTTGTCCAACCAGATGTTAATATATAGGTCATAAAGAAGACAGCCTGCAAAATTGGAGTCCTATCAATATCAGAAGAATATTATAGAAGTTTGCACGTTGTACGAACTAAAAACATTTTTCAAATAAATATTTGAATTTTTTAATTTTTTATTGTTAATGCATCCCTCAATTAAAGCCACATGTCAGGAAACGCCTACATAAATTGCAGTGGCTAGAGAATTTTCAATTTCCCGATAATTAATCCCTTAGGTCTCTTGTTAAGTGGACGGAGACTGAAGATTAGAATGGACAGAAAACATGCCACAAGATGCACTTTTCATGTCAGCCTTACACCCCAAAATCACGTGAGGCATGTGTTGCAACGTACACTCTTCTTTTCAGGCAGAAGGCCCAAAATGGCAAAACCACTCTTTTAGGGAGAGGCAAGCATCTCATATATTTAGAACGGTAACTTTTTTTATCCACGTAACTAAGATATGTTCTCCCGGTACTAAATTTAAAGGCTACCATAACACCAAAGCAAAAAACATAAATAAATTGAGATAATAAAGTTGATTAAAAACTAACAGATGAAAAGATACTCACCATTGATGGTATTCCCTTGGCAAGTTGCAGAGGAATGTCTTTTAGACTTGTAATTCTATCAAACCTCTGTAAAACAGAACCTGATAGAATATTAGCAAAAAAGACGTTCCATATTAGAAAGTACAGAACTTTGAGGCAAGCACTCTTTTTTCTGAGACTGCGTGCAACAGGACCCTCGATTGCTGAGAAAATCATCATCAGTGGTGGAACACAAAAAATAAAAAGCGTCAACATAGCACTTGGAAGGTAACCCGTAACCAAATCAAAGATCCAATTCCTGCAACCAAATCAGTAAATTTAAGTTGCAAGCCACTTGGTGTATAACACTCTAATGAACAATCAATGTTCTGCATATTCCGAGATACACAGGCGGAGTTCACGGTTGCATTTGGCATATGCAACAAGCCCTTTAAACCCCTAGGCAGCCCTAGTGGACGAGTAAGGTCTCGTGAGGGCCTATAGTGAATGTACCCACAAAATCCATCTACTAATGCAACTACAATGCAACTAACTACATGTATGCAACTATATGAAAATGCAACGATCCCTTTTAAACTAACCAAAACCAACTAGCAAACAAATACCTCAAAGAATGCAACTAAATCCAAATAGAGCTCGACTAAGTCCCCGTATACTAACAATACATGACAGAAACGTGCGTGTGTGCGATGCTCATCAGAAATACTCCCAACACTAGGTCAAAAATCATACATATTCTTCGCCAAGACAATCACAGGTTTATAAATAGAATAGACTGTAGACACTTCATAACCTAGGAACACCTCCATCCTTATTCAAGTTAGACAGGAATTCATGCTTTATTAACGACAAACAACTATATAGAACACAAACAAACATGCTTATTTGACCGTACAATGAATGAGACCCCTAAAGGCTTATACAATAATACCCATGTAGCGAGTGTTAGGTCAGTGGATCCCAGACTATAAAAGCCTTAGGTCACTAGGACTAAGTCCCCTCAGACTTAATTACTCGAGTATTAAAGAGCTCACTCGTGATCAATTATGCATTAACAACTATATACATGACTCTTTTTTTTTTCTTTTTTTCTGTTTTTTTTTTCTTTTGATTTTTTTTTCATATAAACAATCTGGAATGAGAATTCTCATTTCCAACCCTAGACTACTCATATAATATGAGCCGGCTACTAGCCATTTGACGCCTAGCCATTATTGACAACTAAACAACTAGCATGAAATCCCTGGTTCCCCCAAACTTAGATTTTAGTGCTCCTACGCCATCAAGAGAATAACGAAAATTCTAATTATAATCAAGTGATTAAATCTAAACATCCAAACAAGTATGACCTCAACCTGGCCCAAAAGCACCTAATGAGACTGGGTAAAAGTTTTGTTTCTGAAGCATGCAAGTCAATTTCATAGGAACTATAGATCAACCCTCTATTTATCATTACCACACCCAATTAGACATCTATCTACCAATCAGAATTAGCTCGTTTTAAGGGATCATGAAAAATGCATGCCATGCCATGCAAATGCAACTATATGAACATACATATCACAATAAACAGAATGTCCTATATGGCATACATAAAAAAAACAAAATGCTCTAAACTAACATGCCTCTAAACTAACATGCAAATTTACTCCTAACATGCAACACACCTATTATACAAGTGCACCTTTTATCCCCACCCCCAAACTTAAAATTTTCAATGCCCACATTGAAGGTAAGAATAAAAAGAGTGCAAGGCATACCTCCTGATGCTGCTGCTGCTGCTGCTGCTCACCCTCTACTACATAACCAAGACCCCACCAATCGGGCTCACCTCCATCCCACACAGCCAGTCTCCGTATACTCTGATGATCTAGCGCTGCCTGTGGCTGCTGTACAACCTCCTCTGCTGACCAACCAGCACCACAATCCCTAGCCAACCTAGCAATGACCGAACCATAAGGCATCGCCGCAGTGGTACTCCCTTGCATGAAACGCAGAATACCCTGATGGATCAAATTGGCCAAATCCACAAACTCTCTGCTGCATATAGCATACAACAGGATAGCCCTCTCAACTGTCACCTCATTCGAATGCCTAGTAGGGATGAGTTGGCACAAATGAACAAGTGCCAAGTACGCCCAAATTGATTCAGAGCCGTCGACAAGAACGAGGTGGGCTCAGTAGTGCCACTCCTCAAACGCCACTCTGTACCTGGAACACACAACCGCTGAATAATCAACTGAAGATCCACACTATCGCGAGTCTTCCCCGACCAATCCTCTTGACCCCTTCTAGGAACCGGAAGCCCAAGAACACGACGAATAGCACGCGGCCGATAATCCACACGAAACCCACGAACCTGGCTAATCCCATTCTTTTCCACACTAGCGTTCGCATAGAACTCGCGAACCACAGTCATCGGAACAGGTTCCGGAGTCTCACAAACTGGCTCCCAACCTCTCTCCTGAATATTTACCAACATGTTCCCATCCGATGCAGTAGGCAAAAGACCCCTCTCACGGGCAATAGGACGCCCCAACAATTCAGTATACTTTTCACGAGCCTCATTAGAAATAAATCGAGGTCCACCATTGCCTCCCCCAGAATCAGATGAAGATGAAGAACGAGGATTACTCCCTCCAGCCCCACTACCACTAGCACCCTCACTGCCACCAACTACAACCCGTTGTCGCTTGGATGCCATTGAATTGATTGGAAGAAGTGTTTAGAGTGTTTAGGAATTTTTAGATTTGTAAGTAGTGTATGTATAGGTATGGTTGTATATGTAGGTATATATAGGGAAAAGTAGGGTTAGTGGGTGTGGGTAGTGGGCTTGGGTAGTGGGTCACTAAACAACAACTATTTTTTTGTTTTTTTCAAATTTTCTGTTTTTTTTTCACAGCAGACGGTATGGCGCTGCCGCGCCAGGAATAAGCTTGGGAACGGCGCTGCCGCGCCGTGGCTACTGTTGAAATTTTTTTTTCTATTTTTTTTTCAACAAATAGACAATAATACAATTACCATCCAAGTGGGTTGCCTCCCACGAAGCGTTCTTTTTAAGTCATTAGCTTGACGTAGCTCCATTTCCCTACGTTGTGCAAATTAGAACCGCGGTTTCAACTTCGCGATTCAACTTCTCTCCAAAATATGGCTTTAACCGCTGACCATTGACCTTGAACGACTGGTCCGGTGACTTGTCGAAAATCTCCACTGCCCCATGCTGAAAAACAGTTTTGACTGTGAATGGACCTGACCAACGTGACTTCAACTTTCCAGGAAATAACCGAAGTCGAGAGTTGTACAACAACACCAATTGTCCGGGCTCAAACGTCTTAAGTACCAACCGACGATCATGCCACCTTTTTACTTTCTCTTTGTATAGCTTGTTGTTCTCATAAGCTTGCAATCGAAACTCGTCCATTCCATTCAACTGAACCATACGCTTCTCACCTGCTGCTGTAAGATCAAAATTCAGCTTCTTCAACGCCCAATAAGCCTTGTGTTCTAACTCAGCTAGAAGATGACATGCTTTCCCATATACTAGCTGAAATGGTGACATTCCCAAAGGTGTTTTATAGGCTGTCCGATAAGCCCACACTGCTTCATCAAGCTTCAACGCCCAATCCTTCCTAGAAGGACTAACTACCATCTCAAGAATTCGTTTAATTTCACGATTAGACACCTCGGCTTGCCCATTGGTTTGAGGATGATAAGCTGTAGCAACTCGATGATTGATGTTGTAGCGTGCCATAAGAGATGTAAATTTTCGATTGCAAAAGTGCGAACCTTCATCACTGATGATTACCCGTGGAGTGCCAAACCGAGTAAATATATTCTTGTGAAGAAAATTAAGCACCACCTTAGCATCATTCGTTGGAAGTGCTTTTACCTCCACCCACTTAGACACATAATCCACAGCTAGAAGAATATACTGATTACCACATGTCGGAATGAACGGTCCCGTGAAGTCGATTCCCCACACGTCAAAGATCTCTACCTCCAACATGACATTAAGAGGCATCTCGTCCCTACGAGAAATATTACCAACTCGTTGACATCGATCACATCTCAACACAAACTGATGAGCATCCTTGAATAGAGTCGGCCAATAGAAACCTGCTTGAAGAATACGTGTGGCTGTCTTTTCACCCGCATAGTGGCCTCCATAAGCTGTAGCATGAAAATCACTAAGAATAGCCTCGGTCTCACTGTAAGGAACACAACGCCTAATAATCTGATCAGCTCCTTGCTTGAACAAAAACGGTTCATCCCAAATGTACTGCTTGACATCGTGCAAGAATTTCTTCCTTTGAGCATAAGAGAGCTCCGGTGGAATGATGTTGCTTACTAGATAATTCACAATGTCGGCAAACCATGGTTCATCATCTTGCACTCTGAATAGTTGCTCATCAGGAAAAAACTCATTAATAACCGTGTTGTCTTTAGGTGACTTTCCATGATCTTCCAATCTAGAGAGATGGTCAGCTACCTGATTCTCCGTCCCCTTTCTATCCTTGATTTCCACGTCAAATTCTTGCAACAGAAGAACCCAACGAATCAACCTTGGCTTAGCATCTTTCTTTGCAAGGAGATAGCGAATAGCAGCATGATCCGTATAAACTATCACCTTTGTACCAAGCAGATAAGAGCGAAACTTTTCAAACCCATAAACAATAGCAAGTAGTTCCTTTTCAGTGGTGGTGTAATTCATCTGAGCATCAGTGAGAGTTTTGCTTGCATAGTAAATAACATGGAACACTTTTTCTTTCCTTTGGCCTAGAACGGCCCCAAGTGCATAATCACTAGCATCGCACATCAAAGCAAATGGTTGGCTCCAATCAGGAGCTGTAATAACTGGAGTAGAAATTAGTTTCTTCTTCAAGATCTCGAACGCATGTAAACAAGCCTCATCAAACTTGAATGGCACCTCTTTTTCCAAGAGATTGCAAAGTGGCTTAGAAATTTTTGAGAAATCCTTTATGAAGCGCCTGTAGAACCCCGCATGACCAAGGAAGCTGCGAATACCCTTGACTGAGACAGGAGCGGGAAGGTTCTCAATAGTCTCCACCTTTGCCTTGTCAACTTCCAAACCTTTACACGAAACCTTGTGTCCCAGAATGACACCTTCTTGTACCATGAAGTGGCACTTTTCCCAATTAAGAACAAGATTTGTCTCCACACAACGTTTTAGAACCAAACTCATGTTTTCCAAGCACTCATCAAAAGAATCCCCAAAGACTGAAAAGTCGTCCATGAATACTTCCACATTATTTCCAATCATGTCGGAGAAAATGACCATCATGCACCTCTGAAAAGTAGCTGGTGCACCACACAACCCAAAAGAAACACGTCTGAATGCAAATGTACCAAATGGACAAGTGAATGTAGTCTTCTCCTGATCCTCGGGTGCTATGAAAATCTGATTGTAACCAGAATACCCATCAAGCAAGCAATAGTACTGATGTCCAGCCAATCTGTCGAGCATCTGATCAATGAACGGAAGTGGGAAATGATCTTTCCGAGTGGCCTTGTTCAACTTTCGATAATCCATGCAAATCCTCCAACCAGTAACTGTTCGCGTAGGAATGAGCTCGTTCTTCTCATTAGTAACCACTGTCATGCCTCCTTTTTTAGGCACACATTGCACCGGACTCACCCAAGAGCTATCAGAGATCGGATAGATAATGCCTGCGTCAAGCCATTTAAGAATTTCCTTCTTCACAACTTCTTTCATAACAGGATTCAGTCTCCTTTGATTATCAACTGTAGGTTTAGCTCCCTCTTCCAAAGGAATTTTATGCATGCAATACGAAGGACTAATACCCTTGATGTCTGCTATAGTCCACCCAATGGCTGATTTAAAATCCCTTAAGATTCGCAGTAGTTTTTCCTCTTCTATGCCTGAAAGCTTAGATGATATAATAACAGGTAAGGTAGAAGAATCACCAAGATAGGCATACCTTAAATGTTCAGGCAATGGCTTAAGTTCCAATGTAGGTGCTTCCTCGATGGATGGCTTAAGTCTAACATGAGACTTTTTCAATTCTGACAACCCCGATGATTCAAATGGAATCTCAAACTTCTTCCATGGAGATGCATTAAGATATTGCAAGTGTTCTTTATCCTCTTCGTTCTCAACCTCCAAGTCATTAGCAAGAACTCTTTCCAACACATCAGCTTTTATCAAGTGTTGAGTCGCGGAGTTAACCACCTTGTCGACCATATCAATTTTGAGACACTCTTCTTCGTCAGTTGGAAGCTTCATTGCATTGAAAACATTAAAAGTGACGTTTTGATCGTGCACCCTCATAGTGAGTTCTCCCTTTTAGACATCAATAAGAGTCCGGCCTGTAGCCAAGAATGGTCGTCCCAAGATGATAGGAATCTTCTTGTCTTCCTCGAAGTCAAGAATAACAAAGTCGGCTGGAAAGATAAGCTTGTCGACCTTCACCAAAACATCTTCAACTATCCCTCGAGGATAAGTAACTGAACGGTCCGCAAGTTGTAGAGTCATGGTAGTTGGCTTTGGTTCCGGAAGACCAAGTTGCATGAAAACTGATAAGGGCATGAGATTAATACTTGCACCCAAATCACAAAAGCAATTGCTGAATGAGAGATCTCCAATAGTACATGGAATGGTAAAGCTTCCGGGGTCCTTCAACTTAGGTGGCAACTTTTGTTGCAAGATGGCACTACATTCCTCCGTCAAGGCAACGGTCTCTAGCTCCTCAAGTTTCAATTTCTTCGAGAGAATGCCTTTCATAAACTTCGCATAGCTCGGCATTTGCTCAAGAGCCTCCGCAAATGGTATGTTAATCTGAAGCTTCTTGAAGACTTCCAAGAACTTAGCAAATTGCTTGTCGAACTTTTGCCTTTGAATTCGTTTTGGGAATGGAGGAGGTGGAAACACCTTATCTTCTACTTCTTTCTGAGAATTATCAGTCTTACCAGTTATAGGAGTTGAGGGAGTAGCATTAGGTAGCAATTTAGGACCAGATTCGACCCCAGCATAAAAATCATTTTTTTCTTCCAGAAGCTGCGGCGCTGCCGCGCCAGTATTGTACTGGGAAGCGGCGCTGCCGCGCCGTACTGTCTGCTCAGATTTTTCAATTTTTTCCTCGGTTGATTTTTCTTCGTTCTGACCTTGTAGAATTCTTCCTGATCGTAATGTTACTGCCTGGACCTGTTCCTTGTGATCTTTCTTGCCTGGATTCATCTCTGTGTCACTCGGAAGCGTTCCTGGTTGACGGTTCAACAATGCATTGGCAAGTTGGCCAATTTGATTCTCTAAAGTTTTTAATGACACCGCCTGACTCTTGTACATCGTTCGAAGCTCTTCCAATTCAGACTTCTCAGACTGATTCAATGAATTCCCTTGAGGTGGTTGAAATCCCGGTGGATTGAATGGTTGCCTTGGAGCATAAGGTGGTGGTTGATAGTTCTGATTATATGGCCTTGCATTGAACTGCTGATTTTGTGGTTGCTGAGCACCACCCTGATTGTTGCTCCAACTGAAATTAGGATGATTCCGGTTGTTGGGATGATAAACATTAGGCACTGGTTGCTGAGCTCTTTGAAAATTACTAACAAATTGTGCGGATTCAGCTGAGATAGCACACAGATTCGTGTCATGAGCCCCTGCACACAATTCACACACCATAGCAACCTAGTTAGTCCCAAGATTAGAAAGGGAATCTACCTTCATTGTCAACGCTTTGAGTTGAGCAGCAATAGCAGTAGCTGCATCCAAGTCAAGAACTCCAGCCACTTTAGCAGGTGGCAAGCGTTGAGTAGGATTCTGAAACTCATTGGCCGCCATCATTTCAATAAGATTATAAGCATCCTCATAGCTTTTTGCCCATAACGCACCTCCAGAAGCTGCATCTAACATAGGCCTGGACTGAGCTCCCAACCCGTTATAGAAATTGCTGATTATCATCCAATCCGACATCCCATGATGAGGACAACGTGCCAATATCTCCTTGTACCTTTCCCAAGCTTCCCCCAAAGATTCCTGGGGTTGCTGAGCAAACTGAGAAATAGAATTCCGATAAGCTGCTGTCTTCGCCATGGAGAAATACTTCGTCAAGAACTTTTGAGCACAGTCTGCCCATGTTTTAATAGAGCCTGATGGAATAGAATGTAACCAACTCTTGGCTTTATCCCTAAGAGAGAAGTGAAATAGCCTCAATCTGATTGCGTCATCTGTAACTCCGTTGAATTTGAAGGTGTCACAGATCTCAAGGAAGTCCCTTATATGAGCATTGGGATCTTCAGCCGGACTACCCCCAAACTGTACTGTATTCTGAATCATCTGAATGATGTTTGGCTTAAGCTCGAAATTATTAGCCCCAATAGCTGGGCGAACAATACTGGTATGAATATCCTCCACTTTTGGCTGAGAGAATTCACTCAAAGCCTTCGCTGGTTGTGCTTGATCTGCCATAACTTCTTTTGATTCAAGATCGTCTTCTAAACCAAAGTCAAGTTTTCTCCTTGCTAGTTCTTCTCTACGTGCTCGAGCTCGTGTACGCATACACTCTCAAAAAGTACCTGAAATTCACCAACAAGAAAATTGGTGAGAACGTCTTAGTCACCGAACTTTAATGACCACTGATGCCAAATACTGAAACTAAACAAACAAAACCGCGTCCCCGGCATCGGCGCCAAAAACTTGTTACGACCAATCTCAACACGCAAGTGCACGTGATCTCAAGTAATATAGATAGCAAATAAGATTCGTTCCTACAGGGACTCGTTGTATTGTCTAGTTAAATTCACTCACCGATGTATGATTATTATTCGATGTTACGACAGATTAACAATTGGATTTTTGTTTATCACTACAAATACTCTAAGATTTATAACTAATTATCAACTACTTGAACTAAGAATTATGTCGAATTACTTATGCGAATAAAACATGGGATTTTAACTTCATTAAACAATCCATTTATAGTCTCCAATTCTCTAGCCTTTTCATGTGATTTGTTAATACCCGATCGAATACACAAAACTGATATAAGCCAACCTTCGTTGCACAAATACCATCCTAAATAATATCCACAATAAAGATAGAAATCACTTAGTCTCCCAATTATGCCTAATCTCTATATGTCTACAAAGATTGAAACATAATGGTTGAAGTACAAGCATTCAATTGATCACATAGTCGTCATAAAACGGTTAGAGTTACGACACTAATTACGAATGATATTCTCACGCATAAACCTATGCTAGCATGGCAAGTTCTAAACTCTTATATCCACTTTCGCTTCAATAAGAATTAACACACAATTACAGGAGTTAGCTACTCTCCTATAACGAATTAAAACAACCATGATAGGATATCACATCAATCACACTATAGGCATCGAGAAAATTCAACAAATAAACTTCATGAATAAATCCGCTAAAACCCCATGACAACGAATTAGTTCATAATCAAACTAATCGTCACCATGGGTTCCACTGTAAACATGATAGAAGAAAACGAATAATAACTGCGATAAATATCAAGGGTTCTAAAGAATACACCCAAACCAAGCATCCACAAACTAGAAAGAATACAAGAATAAATTGAAAACTATCTTCTTCCTTGCTTCTTCGTGCTTCAAAACTTTGTAGATAAAATATGTGGTCTCTCTCCTTTTTCGCTTCTAGGGTTTTTTTCTTTCTTTATATAGGCCTCCGGGTGCAAGTAACTCGTAAGGAATTTTTATTTTTTTCTTCAACTCGAAAAATCAGGAAATCAGAAATTTCGTCAGACCGGCGCTGCCGCGCCAAAACTGTATAGGAAGGCGGCGCTGCCGCGCCACAGAATTGTTCACCAGCGCTGCCGCGCCATCTGCAAGTACTAACACGGCGCTGCCGCGCCGTGCCTTCTGTTCAGCAAACTGAATTTTCCCTTTTCTTCATTATAACTCCGTTTCGCGCTCCGATTGCTCCGCTTCATTCCTTTAACACCTGTGATTAATATTCCTGCACAATACCCTTAAAAGAGATCAAAAATACCACAACTCGAGTACAAACCTTCGTTTTAAGCCAAATGGAAACGTTTTAAGTGAATAAAATACCCACTCATCACATCTCCACCATACATCATTCATCTTGCCCATTACAAACGTCGCAACCACCATAACCACCACTAGATGAGAGAAATCAGATCTAGATGAAAGAAATCGGATTTGAAAATTTTAAATCTAAATTAAATCTACCTGATATGTTTGTTTTCCCGACTAAATTGATTAAAAACATTCGTGTTTAGCAACCACTGGAGTGTTTAGCAACCATCGGAGGAGTAGCCATGTGAGTAACGACGACCAAGCATGGTGGTAGATTAGCGAGGACAGATCGGGGGGATACCAACGGTGGTAGGTGGCGATGTTAATTTATTCGCCGAAAATGACATGGCAGCAACGTGGAGGGAAATGAAGTGTGATTGTTGGGGGTGAAGGAAAGGGGAAGATAGAAATGAAGGAGGAAAGAGAGGCAGAAGGCAGGAAATAATTTAGATCTATAATTATGTGGCTGAGATTTAATATACATATAAAATTTATGTGGTTGACATTAAGTCTCAGTTCTCATTATAAGAGAAGGTCTCATTTGAGCACTTGCCTATATATATATATATATATATATATATATATATATATATATATATATGAGTTGGGTTCTATGGAGACCCAATATAATTGGAGACAATAGAGACCACATCTTTCACCGTTAAATTTATAAAATATTCTACGGTTGAGAATTTTAGCATTATCATGACATTTTTCAATTTTTTAAAAAGCAACGTGCATAGCCCCACGATTTGAATTGCAGGACATCTTATTTACTTATTACTTAAAACCTTTTCATAACTCTCATCACTTATCCACGCTCATGTTAAATTACATCCACGAATCCTGCAAACAAAAAACTCCATTTTCCAAAACCATCCCCAGTATAAAGATATATATCGTCTAATTCAACGTGCAGTACAATCCGATTTATAATTGACCAAATTTATTAAAAAAGAGAGAACAATCACAGTATAATCCGAACAATACAATGACTTTGGCTTCTTTCTTTTGAAGAAAATGTCACAAGTGTAGAATTCATGGTTATCCGGAATGTCCTGCACTAGCACAATTGACGTTTCTGCAAACAAGAACCTTTAAGAATATGCAGCACTCTATTTTTTTCAGTATCTCAATCCAAACAGTAACTTCTTGATATCGTAGAACAGATGAACAATAAATTTAATATTTGCAGTATCTATAGAATTATCTTTATTTAAAAAAAATAAAGATAATATATTCAAAATTGTCAGACGGACAAAAAATAAACCAGTGAAGGCAAATATAATATTAAATCGGAAAAAGATTGCAGGACATAGAAATTGTTTGGAGTGATAGATAAACACTGACATACATAATCATAATATGTATTGTAACTGAAGCCCTGAAATTGTGATCTGCGTGTAACTGTCCTATATACACCGTCTGTATATGTAATATAATTAACCATAATAAATGTGGGCCATTAGATGGTTTTTGGATGAATGGTGGGAGATGTGGTCTCCAAGTCTCCACAAAAAACAAGTCTCCACTGAACTTTATTCTATATATATATATATATATATATATATATATATATATATATATATATATAGATTCCAAAAATTTGGTCGAAAATGACATTTGAAAACTGGAACTGAAATCAGAAATTCAGTTGCATTCAGTTGCATCTGGTTGAATTCAGTTGCATGTGGTTGAATTCAGTTGAATATTGCCCATGCGGGGCCTGCAATCCAAATCCACCAAAATCACCCCACCTTTTTTAAAAAAAAAGTTGCATTCAGTTGCATCTGGTTGAATTCAGTTGCATGTGGTTGAATTCAGTTGAATATTGCCCCTGCGGGGCCTGCAACCCAAATCCACCAAAATATCACCCACCTTAAAAAAAAAAAGGTTGAATGTGGTTGCATTCAGTTGCAAACCAAATCCACCAAAATATCACCCCACCTTAAAAAAAAAGTACAGTAGTCGGCAACTTCACAGAAAGGGGGGAGGGGGAGGGCTAGGGTTAGGGTTAGTATTTTTGCAATTTAGAAACTTTGGTTAGTAAAATTGCAAATAGATATTCTTAACAAAAGTAAATGTGCAAAAATTTACTTTTCCCTATTTATTTATGAAAATAGCCCTAATTATAACACTTATACTATTCTAATATTAACATACCAATTTGTTGATGTGTATTTTGTAGAGTTCGTTCACACTTCACAGGGAATTAGGACTGATATCAATACCAATTTCAAGTATATTATCTCTTACAATCTAGAAGTGAGGAGAAATAATTGGGTGTTTTTATTAACAACTAAATTAATATAATAAACAAATAATAACTAAAAAATAACTATGAGAGAAAGCAATCCAAGAATTAGATTTCTTCAATTAGTTCATATGAATGTCTAATTTATGTGATTCTTGTCAACAATCCTTCTTATGTTTATAAAATCCTCTCCCAAGGTAGATTATAGTGTCTACAATTATACGTTAACCGCCACTCCCGTGATCAATTATAAAATATTAAAGATGACTCGTGCATATCACATGTTAAATAGGCTAGTATATATATATATATATATATATATATATATATATATATATATATATATATATATATATATATATTATAATTGTTCAGCTCGACCGATATAATTATATACTACCTCCGTCTCAATTGATTGTTTACCAAATTTTGAAAAATTCTGGCACGCATTTTAATTAAGGTGCATATAAAGTATAATTTCATAACTTATTTTTACAATATTCTTTTTTTTTGTATAAAAATAGGATTGTTCTATTTATATACAAAAAATGAATATTGTAAAAATAAGTTATGTAAAATGCGTGTCGGAAATTTTCAAAATTTGGTAAACAAATGGATGAGATAGAGGGAGTATAATATATCACATATATAAAATTTTGTACTTCAATTAATATTCTACAAAAATGAGCCACTTTAAATTTTAGTAAACAATGATTCTAAGTGTACTTTATTTTTTAAAAGTTGTCTAGACCACCAATATAAGTAGTTCAGAAGTTGTGACTCATTTGAAGCAAACCTAAATACATATACAAATATTTAGACTCAATACGAAAATGAGGAAAATTTCAAGTTCTATCTCCACTGATCTTTCATTTTCATCGTCACTATCCCCATCTTCATAGTACTTTTTATCGGGCAACTTTAACACCACCGGCCATAATTTTTCAAGTGGGTCATCGATATAACAAACCTGTTTAACATGCTTTCCTAACACAAATGGATCGTTTGAAAAAGCTAACTTATTCAAATTAACCAATGTATAACCCAAGTCATCTGTCTTAACCCCTCTGTTCATATCTACCCAATTACAATGAAAAATAGGGATCCTAAATTGATTATAGTCCAACTCCCACATACTTATAATAATTCCGTAAAATGTATGTGAGCTATGGTCAATGTTCTTATCCTTACCATGTACAACCATTGTATCGGCATTTACGGAGACACCACTACATTGAACTTGACGTACATTATCATGATCCTTGGTGCTGTAGGTAACACCGTTGATTCTATACCCAATAAATGTAGGCACGTCTTTGTTGGGCCCTTCTGCAATCCAAGTCATTTCATTCGTCACCTTATTCTTATCAATTGATGCAATCTGATTTTTTTGAAAAACTAGATATAAGTCGATTTGAGCTAACATTGATGTTATTTAGACCAAAGAGCTAACATTGATGTTATTTAGACCAAATATATATATATATATATATATACCTTATCTTGGAACCATCTAGGGAATCTTTCATTTTGCTTGTTCTTAAGCCATACTTCATCATTTTCATGTTGAGGATATCTCGCCATAAAAAATTCCATGTGCTCACTACAAGTAAATTCAACTTCATGAAATTTTTAAACAAAATGTAGAAACAAAGATCATATATAGTAAACCCAAATTCAAGTAACTTACTCAAAATATGGCCTCGTCATTACTATTTTGGAGAACACATAAATGTGATACGTGCAAGTCCTCTCTACTCGGCATTATCATTGTTGCACCAAATAAGGGTCTGCATTTTGCATCCTTGCTAATTTTCGGCAACCCAACAGTAGGTTCCTCAAAGTTGACAAACATTCAACGGCCTCTTCTGCAACATATGCCTCAGCAATGCAGCCTTCTGGATGAGCACGGTTCCTTATATATGCCTTGAATGTCTTCATATATCTCTCAAAAGGATACATCCAACGAAGGAAGACTGGGCCGCAAAGCTCACCTTCTCTCATAAGATGAATTGAGAGATGGAACATTACATCAAACAATGAAGGTGGAAAGTATTTTTCCAGCTGGCATAAGGTTTCAACCAATCGAGATTGCATTTTTTCCAACTTATCGACCTCAATGAATTTACTGCAAATTGCCTTAAAGAAGAGGCAAAACCTAATAATAGTGTACCTTACTTGCTTTTGCAGTACTGACCGAATTGAGATGGGGAGCAAGTGATGCAAAATTGTATGACAGTCATGAGATTTCATTCCAACAAGTCAAAGATTTTCCATTGATACTAGACCCTTAATGTTTGAACAAAAACCCTCCGGCAACTTCATGCCAAGTAAGGATGAGCAGACAATATTCTTTTCTTTATGCGACAAGTTCCAAGATGCCAACGGGAGTTTCTCTTTCTTTCCGGGAGTTTTCGGCCTCAGCTCCATTCTTATTCCCATTTCAACCATATCAATACGGGCAGATTCCCTGTCTTTTGTCTTCCCTGGTATATTTAACAAGGTACCCGTTAAAGCTTCGCAAACATTTTTCTCGATATGCATCAAATCAAGTGTAATAACCCAAATTTCTGTATTTGAGAAAAAATTTCATTTAAGGGATGAATAGTGTTTACATGGATGAATAGTGAAATTATGGATGTTACCCTATGTACGGGATAGGAAATGGATATTTCGATGTTATATTAGTAATCTACGAGGTAAATAAGTATATGTAAATGCGATCGGAATTCAGAAATTCCAAACTTTATTTTTATGGAACATTTGATCGGGCAGTGAAGAGCATTTCAATGCGACCAAGATAAGTGATATATTTAATTTGAGGATTCAAGGATTTTATATTTTATTATTTTATTTAAGGTGATTTGAGGATTTAGAACGAAAACCCCTGAGTTAGTATAATGAACGTTCTAGGAATCGCTAGAACTTTGCAACGAGATTAAGCGATAAAGCGAACGCGAAATGGATTATGGATTGAACACGTGACGAGATTAAATACCATGCAAGATTATTAAGTGCAACATATCAAGAGAATTAGTGTGAAACCAAGCAAGATGCAAGTGGATTAAGAATAGTACAAGGTGAGGTGTTCTTGTTGAAACCATGCAAATAAAAACACCTAAACTCTCCCATTACTTGACACTTGTGTGGAAGGAGAATATGAAGAGTAGCACAGCTGATATACATAGAAAAATATCACACACCAACTAGTCAAAGCAAGAGAAAAAGAGAGAGAAAGCAAGCTTATTCCATTTCTCTCCAAAACTGTCCAGCATGAGCAATCATGAGAAAACAATTCATATCTCCACTTCTATCCATTCATAAATCACCAAATTTGAACCATAGCTTCCTCATTGCATGAATAATACACGTTTAAAATTTCATGGCCAAAAAAGGAGTGTAGCCTAGTCAAATCCATCCTCCAAGTTGAAGAACTGAAACTGTCCTGCAATTGGAAGTTTCGACCTCTCACCTTAGCAAGCCCATAAGTCGAGCTTCAAGCATCCCCTGAAGATGATCTATGACTCAAAAGAAAGCCCTTGAAGAGTAGAAGGTGTGGTAAAAATTTAAGAACCATTCTCTTAATATTCGATTTTATACAGATTTTACAAAGTGGTGATGAATAGTAGTGAATAGTAACTCAACCTTGTTTTCTTGTTTTAATGTTCAAGTTTAAGCTTCCTAAGGACTATCCAAGGCTTGTTTAAGGATTCCCAAGCATTGTTAGTGTTGTTAAGACATCAAGGAACGCATAAACCCTAACCGTACCTTTTATTTTTATGAGTTTTATGGTTAGTTTTGAGATGGATTCAAGATAAGATCATGTTTAAGTGTTTTAGTGATTATTTGACTTTGTAAATTATGAAAAATGATGGGTGATGGATTTTAATCTCACCACTGGACTTATAGATGTAAGATGGATGTTTGTTGAGGTTGTGGATGTATGGTATGCCCGGTGTGGCTTGGTTATGTTGTGACAAAATGGAAATGTCCGAGTTATAGCCATCGTAATGGCGAAATTTTGTTAACCCTTGAAAACAGTTAAGGCCCGAGACCATAAAATCATTTTTAGACTCACCACTGCCTATGGTTACAAAGATATGGTTGTCTAGTTTACTTGGCCGCAAGAATCGAGTTAAAAGAGTTTACGGTTTAAGAGTTATGCTAGTTTTAGTAAAAGTGGTTCAAATAGTAAAAATCCGCAGTTGATCCAACTTCGAAAATACATTCAACCTATCTAGACCCGTGTTTTCGAATCAAGATTTTTATGATAGATATTACAAATACCAAAGATGATTTTAGAGGTGGTTTCGTATTTAAAAACGTTTCCAGTGATTTATTAAAAATTTTGGAGTACGAGTCAAGGAATAGTAATTTTTCAGGAAAGTCAACTCTAGAGGTATTACTTTGACCATCCGTTTTGGCTAAGTTAAAAGAGGAGTTTCGAGTCGACTAAAACACGAGACTTGTTAATAATTTTCAAGGCAACATATTGGTGTAAATAACGAGGTTATAAATGGTTAAGTATAACTTGAATTTGAGGAACGCTTTCGGACTAAACTTGTGACTTAAGTGTTTGAGGATTAACATGGACTTAGAATAAGTCAAGTATGAACCACTGGAACCAGTGTCATATTTTGTATAGGTGCATAGGAGTTGAGTTGTAAGTGTATTGCGTAGAAGATTGATCTTGTATTCTGTTTGTTATAGATCACCGGACCCCGAGACATGCACGAATATTCGCAGCAGGAGTACCAGGCAAGTATATTAACTCTTACTCAATCGTTCGGGGTAGAGGTATTTTGAAATAAAAATATTCTGTCTATTGATTTACTTTCGGACTTTTACTCATGCGATTTAAATGTATATATATTATTGATTGTTGTTTCCGGATAGTATAAGAAGATAGTAGTAGATATGAAGTTAGTCCATATCTTGTTGGGACGAATGACGAGGTGCATTTTCCGCACTCGAAGAAGGAAGAAGAGATTATCTTATGAGGCATATTCATCTTATGTGATTAAAATTATTATTGCATAAAAATATGTTTGAGAATTCTATTTAATAGTAGTAATATTATATAATAGTAGTGACGTGAAGCATTGGTCTGGATGATGGAAAGTCCATGATCACAAATAATTGTTTATGTGATTAAATATTATTAGGTACGAAATACCTTTGAGGATTATATTAAAATAGTAATACTATATCTAAAGTAGTAAGTTGAGGTGCACGTGGTATTACACGTGGCATCTAAGATGAATAGTAATGAAGGTTGTCTATTATTTTTGATATCTTGTATTTTGGACTGGAGCGGCATAAGAGACCGGAGTAACGCCCGGCCCAGCAAATATGTAGCCAAGGATGGCTAAGGATGATGGTCCGGACAAGTCGGCTCATCCTTAGGGAGATGGTCCGGACAAGTCGGCTCCCCCTTCTACGGTAGTAACTATAGGGTGATGGTCCGGACAAGTCGGCTCACTCTTCTACCAGTAGTAAAACCAGATTGGTTATAACAGACTGATCACCTGTTATAGCACAGTGGCGTGTAGATGCTCCAACTATATAAAGTCCATCAGTAGTAGGCATAGTGCCGAGAACCTATGTGGTCATTTTCAGTAGTAGGCATAATGCCGAGAACCTATGTGTTCATTTTCAGTAGTAGGCATAATTCCGAGAACCTATGTGTTCATTTTCAGTAGTTGGCGTAATGCCGAGAACCTATGTGTTCATTGTTGTGAATTATTAAAATGGTGATACTTGGAGTTAAAAGCATCTTTTAAAAAACCTTGTTTTAAAGGAGCTCAAAATTATATTTTTGTATAAACTATATGTCTAGCTAAGGTTCTCTTGCGATGACGACATGGATAAAGGCTGCTCTGTGGGTGGTGCGCTGAGCAGACGGGGGCTCGAAGAGCTCTCGTTCATGAGCAAAAGACGTTAAAAGGCTTATTAGGGATCTCCCCGGTGGGGATTTCTTTGGTACTTCGTATCAGAGGTACAAAAGAGAAATAGGCGGGTTATAGATAATATTCTAGCCTGGAGTCTAGTCTCTAGAGGGCCAAAGGCCTTTGAAAGAAGGAGAAATCCTGCTTGCTTAATAATTAGCAAAAAAAAAAAAAGTTTTCCGTTATATAACCTTGCTGAGCATTCTTTGGCTCATTCTTGCTATATGTTTTCTATGTTGTTAATCTAATAAGGCAGCAAGAAGAGGAGACGGTGCGAGTGGATCGTACCAACCATATTGAGACAAGGGGAAAGGTCCAGCAACTGATGTAGCATAGTTGAAGGAAGGCTCCGATTTCTAGGTTAAGCTGGTAGATTTGTTAAATAATGTCAAGCAAACTCGTTGTAGAAATGATTATGTATTATATTAGGGTGTTTTGTATCAACCTTAAGTAGACGTTAGGATGAGATTCTGGAAGATACTCTGATGTTGTAATGATTTTGGTAATATATGTGAAAGTTCTAAGGCTATAACCCGTGGAGTTAGATGTGTGGAGACTACTCTTATTGTAGTAGTAGATTATATTGTGAACATGTATTGCTATCTGAGAATGGATGGAGATGTGACGACCCGAATTCCTTGTACGGGATTTGGGGGCGTTACATCAAGGACATGCCTAACCGGCAAAAACTTCCAATATTCAAGTTGGAAGAATATTGAAACCTTCTTCCAAATAGGTCGATCATCACCTTTCTTCCATTAAGGTTGGCGTTGTGTCTTACCAAAGACATGACCCCTTAGCGGCTGTAGCCTTTCAAGAACCTCTTCTCCAGTTAATGGAATAGGAGCAGAGTGCTTCTCCACGGTGTTATCAAAATCTGATTTTTGCTTTTGATATGGATGATTACGGGGCAACCACCTCCTATGCTGCATAACGACCGTCTTACGGTAATTTTTAAGCCTGGTAGCTTTTGTTTGATCAACACATACAATACAAGCATTATACCCTTTAACAATGTTGCCAGACAAGTTGCCTAGTGTAGGATAATCACTGATTGTCCATAATAAAATTCCTCGTAGTATAAATGACTCCTTCTTATATGCATCATAAACTTGTTTCCCATGCCATAACTTTTGTAGATCCTCTATAAGTGGCTGCAATAACACATCAATATCGTTACCAGGCTCATTCGGTCCGGATATCACCAAACTTAGCATAATATATTTTCTCTTCATACAAAGTCATGGTGGAAGATTGTAAATCGATAGCAAAACTGGCCAACATGAGTAGTTAGTTGATACACCGCGGAAAGGATCTGAAGCAAAATCAGGCCACCTTTAGTCGACCTCCTTCCATGTTTGTGCGTCTGCTTGGTGTCTTATTTTACCATCCTTTAGTCGCCCATTTTCATGCCAAGTCAAGTTCTTTGCGCTATGAGCTATACTGAACAAAGTTCTTAAACGTGGTATCAACGGAAAATACCAAAGCACCTTGGCAGGAACCCCCTCCATTTCTTCTCCTTTCTTGTTCAACTTCCATCTAGAGGCCTTACATATGCGGCAAATTGTATCATCCTCATCCCTCTCGCCACGGTAAAAGATACAATCGTTCGGACACACATGTATTTTTTCGTAATCCATTCCCAAAGCACACAAAGCTTTTTTGGCTTCACCAAATGAAGAAGGGACAATGTTTACTTTTGGAAGCATAGACCTAAATAAAAGGAGCATCTCAGAGAAGCAACAATCAGAAATGCCATGCTTTGCTTTCAAGTTAAATAATTATACTAAAGATTCCATCTTGGTAAAATTCTCACATCCCGGATAAAGAGGCTCAAATTCACCTTGAACATGGTTGAGTAAATCTGATGAATCTAAGGAATCGTCATCGTCGTCAACATTATTACCAAGCCATGTTCCTCCGGGCTCTTGATGTACATATTTTGCACTTTCAGTAGGATCAGGACCATCAACTGAATATGCCCCCTCTCCGTACCATATCCAACGCGTGTAGGTCTCATCGATGCCATGTTGGAAAAGATGGTTCCTAATTATCCCTGTTGTCCAACATTTACTATTTGCACATTTTAAACATGGACAACATATTTGGTTTTCATTAATCCCATTTTCGAATGCAAACATGAAGAACTCATCCACACCCAATTCAAACTTTCTTGTTCTCCTATCAGCAGTCAACCAAGATCGATCCATATTCTAATCGAAAAAATCTATACAAATGCACAACATCTGTTAAATATACAAACAAATATACAAACAAATTATCATGTTAATACTAAGTTCACACAATATACCACATGACTTGCACAAATTATCCCTGAATATACACATTACATAAAATCATAAAACTAATTATTAAAAGAACTTAATTTAACTTAATCTTTTCAACATTTCTGATTTTTGCAATTAATTCCTAACACTACAAACAAACTTTAGCTAATTAATTGCATCAAGACACTGTTAGTCAATAATTAATCATACAATCATTGACAAATTTTGACAAAATTGGTGACCAAATTGAATAACAGAGATTGAAGATTGAATTTACCCGAAGATGAGGAGCGGAGCCGTGACCGAAGAATGCTTGAAGAATCGAAGTTGAAGACTGAATTGAAGATTGAAGATGTGGAGTGGAGCCGTGACCGAGAGTGAAGATTGAAGAGGGGAGTGGAGCCGTGACCTATCTAGAAGAGTATTGATTTTACTTAGAGTATTGAGATACAGACAAAGATTGAATACCCGACCCATTAATTAGAGTATTGACTTTTATTTAATTTGAAGTCAAATTTAGTTATTATGATATTTGATTTGATTTTATTTTTATTTTTAAACATAATATATAAAATCAAGTACTTTTTTAAGACCGTTAGATTACTCATTGTTTAATATGAGTCGTTGATTGTAACATAAAGTAAAATATTTTTATGTTATTTTTTTTAACATGTATAAATTATTAAATTACGCTTTATAAGAAATTGTTGTATTAAAGAGGAACCCGATCCAAACCCGAAACCCGATAAAAACCCAATAATTAATATATATATATATATATATATATATATATATATATATATATATATATATATATATATATATATATATATATATATATATATATATATATATATATATATATATATATATATATATATAGGCAATTGCTCCATAAAGAACACATCACTTTAAAGAACTTTAAAGAACACCATATAATCATATAGAATCATTTATTTTAATTGATCTAATGGCCCCGCCAGGGGCACCAAATACAAAAAGTTCTTTTTTTACCCTCTATCCATTCAGCAAAAAAAAATAAAAAAATAAAAAAATCACTGTTCACGATGACGTCACTGCGTGAACAGTGATTTTTTTTGTTTTTTTTTTGCTGAATGGATATAGGGTAAAAAAATAAGAACTTTTTGTATTGGGTGACATGACGAAACCCTTATATTAAATTAAATACAAGTGTTATAATAGTGTTCTTTAAAGTTCTTTAAATAAAGTGTTCTTCATGGAGTGCAACCCTATATATATATATAGGCAAGTGCTCAAATTAGTCCCTTAAAGTTAGTCTTATATTTAGTCCAACTTTATTTCATCAATTCTAATTAATCTAGTGGCCCCGCCAGGGGCACCAAATACAAAAAATTCTTATAATTTCACCCTCTATCCATTCATCAAAAAAAATTTAAAAAAAACAAATTTTTTTTAAAAAAAATTGTTGTGACGTCATAGTGACATCATTGTTTTTAAAATTTTTTTTTTGTAATTTTTGTAATGTTTTTGATGAATGGATAGAGGGTGGAATTATAAGAACTTTTTGTATTGGGTTCCATGACGGAATCCTTAAATTGAATTAAATATGAATTTATTCAAGTACCGGACTAAGTTCTAATTTTAAGGCTAGACTAACTGGAGTAGCCCTATATATATATATATATATATATATATATATATATATATATATATTAATAGTAATAATTTTATATATTAAAACATACATATATATTTAAGATACATATATATTTATTTATTCGAATCGCAATCTTATTTTTTTTAATTAAAATTCTAATATTTTTATATAAATATATATTCTTTGATTTTTTTTATATTTTTATTCTATATTTTTTATTCAACTGAAATATTTTTATATTTTAAATTTGAAATATATTTGTACTTTTATGTTTTGCTTAATGTGATTATTTTAATTTTTGAATTTTGAATTAAAAACCCGAATCTGAAACGAAACCCGATAAAACCCGATGGTTTGGATTTGGATTTTCATTTTCAAACCCGAATCCAAACCCGAACTGAACCGAAAACTTTAGATTTGGATTTGGCCAAACCCGATCTGATCCGACCCGTTGCCATCCCTATTTACGTAGTACGTTTATGAGTTTAAATATCTACCTAATATGAAGAATTTTGTAACCGTCAATAAGGAAAACTTCATATCCTTACAAAGAGTTTTGCTAGGGAACCAAACAAATGTTCCAAAAACTTCTCCAAAATGATGTGGCATGTGATGATGTGTTAAAATGGGATTGTTTAATTGGTGAAATTGATGTGAATGCAGGGGGGGTCCATCTCATTTATTACTCCTGCCACATCATTTTGGAGAAGTTTTTGGAACATTTGTTTGGTTCCTTAGCATTTTTCCCTTACAAAATATGATAGACAACATTCAAAAGATAACATCGTAATTGATGGATTCGAATATTATGTCAAGAATATGAAAATATTTGATTTTTAGATTTAAGAGTAATTAGATAACAGTTTATTAATAAAACAATTGTATTTATTAGTTTCAGACAATGGTTTCTTACTAAAACTTCAGACAACGCTTTATTAATACAAAGGAGTTGTATATATTAGTGTTAGACAACGATATCATTTTACCCAACCGTTGTACCCAACCGTTGTAGGAGGGAGGACAACCATCTAAAAGGTGCTAGAATGCTAATTGTTGTTGTTCGTATTTAACGGTTTTAATTGACACTATACAAAAAGATAAACGATGGATTACGTAAATATAGTCACCCTCGACCCATATCATAGACAATATCCATACGATCACATCATACGTTTAATTGTGATTGTATAAATAGAATCTTCAAGAACGTTCTACGTACAAGCCTTGTTGTTAATCTCGGGATAAAACACAAACAATTGCGTATATAGCTCTTACAATTGACACTTTACAAGAAGATACTTGATGGATCAAGTATATATAGTCCCCACGGAACCAGGAATAAATATTTGGGGGCCAGATTTTTTGGTCATCGGAAAATTTTCTGATAAGGAAAATTTTCTGATAACCGGAAGATATCGGAAAATTTTCGTAAACAATAGGGGACTAAATGAACATTTTTGTGAAAAATAAAGATTTTTGTAAGAAATAGGAGACTAAATGAATATTTTCGTAAGAAATAGGGGAGTAAATAAAGATTTTTGTAAAAAATTGAGGACTAAATGTAGATTTTTATAAAAAAAGGGAAACTAAATGAAGATTTTTGAAAAAAATAGGACTAAATGATTTTTTTTTGTAGAAATAGGGGGACTAAATGAATTTTTTCGTAAAAATGGGGAGACTAAATGAATTTTTTTATTAAAATGGGGGGACGAAATTCAAAATTTTGAAATATATATATATATATATATATATATATATATATATATATATATATATATATATATATATATATATATATATATATATATATATATATATAATTTTTTTAACATTTTCAGATTTTTGGGGGGACGGCCGCCACCCCGTGCCCCCCTCCCTCCGTCCGTGTTTTTAGGTTCATATATGTGTTGATGTTGTTATACTTTGAATGTTTATACCGGCGGAATCATTTACGTAGTACGTCTATGAGTTTAAATATTTACTTAAATATGAAGAATTTTGTAAACGTCAATAAAGAAAGCTTCAAATCCCTACAAAATATGATAGACAACTTTCAAAAGATAACATCGTAATTTAGCAAAAAAAAAAAGAAGATAACATCGTAATTGATGGATTCGAATATTACGTCAAGAAAATGAAAATATTTGATTTTTAGATTTAAGAGTATTCAGACAACAGTTTATTAATAAAACGATTGCATTTATTAGTTTCAGACAAAGGTTTCTTACTAAAAATTTAGACAACGCTTTATTAATATGGGTCTGTCTAGTGTGAATGCAAGGAGACCCATCATTATTAATGAAATTCCCATCAATCAAAATTTGACAACTAAGCTAACACGAATTCTTAGCATGTGACCTTGGGCACACACTAGAAAATTTGTATTAATATAAATGCGTTGTATATATTAGTTTCAGACAACGATATCATATGAATCAACCGTTGTATGAAGACAACCATCTAAAAGGTTCAACACTTTTTTATTAAAAGTTTTCTCACAATTATTTTATTTAAAAAACAAATTAAAATTTTCATAAAAAATAAATCATAAAATATAAGTAGAATTTATTTAGACCGTCAGATTTCCTCACTTTCAATCTGAGTCATTAATTTAGATTTTTTAATTATTTAAATAAACTTAAGTAATTTGCTTTGTTAAAATTTAATTTTTTTAATTGTTTTATTTAAAAAAATAATCTGGATCGTTAGATATTTTACAGCTTTAATTTGGATCGTTGATTCCAATTCCAAGATTTACATTTAGTAAAACTGGTCTGGTCGCACACGCGGAAAAGCCCGAGGCTTGCGAGGTCACGAAATCTTCCTCGAAATCCCAAGATTTGCACCACTGCGCGTACGTAGATGGTGGAACAATATATTAGCAACACATCCTTTATATATATTATAGGCCAACAAGGTCTTTCAAGACTATTTAGTTGTTGTGGAATAAAAATTAGAGTTATTAAATTGCGGCTATGGTTCGTGTATAATTAATGCTAGGGTGCGTGAGCTTCGTGCTTTAATGGCTGCGCTTGTGTTTCGTGACCTAATTCGAGTCCTCACAAGATGCCTACGTATCTCTGTATCGTTAGAGAATCAAGCCAAGACGTAGTTCTGAGAATGAGGGGTCAGGCCCTTTATATAGGCTGAGAAGCCCTAGAATCGTAGTAGGGTTAGGTGACTTGGCAGGCAAGTCACCGCCTTAGGGTCATTCTAGATCCTATCTTGTAGGAGTTAGTTTCCATGTCGATGTAGGTGCCTTGGAGGCTACTTCTTATCTCAGGGTTATTCTAGAACGTTCCTTGATTCTAGAACGTTCCTGGCTTACAGATCAAGCCCATGTTAGAAACAAGCTCCTACCAGGCGTCCCCGGTTTAGGCTGTTTTTTGGGCTTAATCGTTAATGCCCAACTAGGGTTTCGGGCCTCATTAATGAGCCAATAAATGCGACATTAATTATGTCTTTAGGGATTATTTTTCACCCATATCATTTGCCCCCCAACTTCTAGGAAAACTTGTTTTCGTAGAAGTTAAGGTCATATCGGCCCTACTCGGGTATCGTCTTACAGCGAAGTGTGGAGCGACCTACACATTCACAACAACTGAAATTCTCTCTCAAGTTAATACTTAAGAAAGTTAAATGTTCCTTGACCTCTTGAATCTATTTTTTAAGATTCCTGGGCCTTTCGGGAATAGGACTAGTGCCGTTTCGAGCTCGTAGACACTAATCCAAGTGCAATTCGTGCATAGGATCCTTTATCATAAACTTATTAGTGATTTATTTCCCTCAACTTATCTAAGTTGGGGTTAATATCAGGTGGTCGTTGCTCATAAGCCTTAATCAAGGCTAATTTTTGAGCAAAAGACGCTAATTCTGCCCTAATCGGGGCTAAACAACCCTAAACGGGGCTATAATGGCCTTAATCGAGTCTATCCAATACATCCTTGATGTAATTATTACTAGGATATCCATCCTTAACCTTAAGATAGGTTAATTTTAAAGCGGAAGACCTTAAACGTCACTAATTGAGGTTAATCATCCCCTAACTGCGATTAGTGAAACCCTAACCTCAAATTTTGAAGTCAAGTTAATCTAATAGAGATTCTTATAACCTTCTGGTTGTAAATAGAATCGTGTGAAAATTCCCCTTTTTGAGTTGTCTAGGCAAGAAATACGGTCCTCTGGACAAGGTGTTCTAAACACCTTCCTGATTTTTAACACCCTCACGGTTTTTGAACACCCCTGGCATTTCTAAGCTCAAATTTCGAAGTTGAGCTTATATGATAGGGATTCTTATAATCTCTTGATTGGAGAAAGAATCAATTGAAAACATGCATTTTTGAGCGTTTTGGAGGCAAGCTTGTTCTTAAATCGGACCTTGTTTCAAACAAGGTCATTTTTTTAATTTCAAGAAATCACTTGGGCACCTGCATGGGCTTGTAGAGGACCTTAAAAGGTTTCCAAATCTTAAATTTGAGCGAAAACGGAGCATTTTTGAGCGTTCGGGAGCCAAACGAAGACCTTCAGGGGGCCAGGTGTTTAAAACACCCGGGGTCCGGGTGTTTTAAACACCCTAATCAACATTTCTACCCGGCTAGACCTGGTCGGCCATTTGGCCAGGGTAGCCTGGTCGGCCATGGCTGGTCGGGTGGACCCCAAATTTTTTTTTTTGGCCAAAATTTGACCACTTGACTTTTGACTTTTGACTTTGACTTTGATCAAAATCAAGTCTTATTTTGAACTCCCCTCCTTGGTTGTTTTGTGATCCTTGATCTCAAACAACTTGTATTTTGGCGGAAAAGTATGGTACGCGCTGAAACATCCGTAACTTTTGACTCGTTACTCCAAATGAGACCCACGATATATCAAATCGAAGGTATTTCAGACCTCTAGGTCCCCAAAAAAAAGTCATCTAAGGCACTTTTGGAGCCAAAACAGTTTTTTTATGGGTATTTCTAGTATCCGTACGTATGTTTAAGTGACCACCGGGGCCTAATCCTTAACCCGAAACCTTGAATTCATTCATGGTTGTTGGTTATCAACAACCTTTCATTCTAGGATGTGGAATTTGTGATGAAATTCTTTTGTTCTTGCCCCCCTTGTTTCCAAACAAGGGGCTCTTGCCTCTTAGTTTTTCTATTCAAAGAATTCCCTGGTTTTCATCACCTGGCTTCAATTCTAGAATTTTTTGGTTGGTCTTTGATTCTTGATTTTGAGTCAAGGACCTTAAATTTCCTACCTTGTTTGTAGGACCTTGCCTTGGTTTGAATTTAGCCACTAGTTCCTGATTTTCAGGCCTTGAATTCAAACAACCAGCTTAATTTGAGGCAAACGGCCTTGTTGGCCATCAAGGCTTAAATTTTGTGTCGAGATTTGAAATTCAAGACTTTATGTGTGGAAATACAAAGGACCTCATATAGAGGAGACCCAAGGTGAATGCGTATCTCAATGCTCTCACTAACAGTTTCGTGCCTCCAAGGCATTATCATGGAGCCAACCAGTCTCAAGATGAGCTTTGATGGGGGTCTGTCTAGCAACTTCCAATGTCGATGGGCGCCAACAATTTGCGCTCTATAGTGGGGTCTCCAAGACCTGATAGTAAACACTTCTAGTGTAATTCTCAATTTCAGATGAGGCAAATTTGGACAAGGCATCGACCGTTATACAAGTTAGCATTCCTCGAATCATACCATACCAACTGTGATTTTACAATTTTCAGGTATTTCAACATCGTTTCATCTTTGGCTTTTAGAGCTCTATTCACTTGGGCTATCACCAGCCTTGAGTCTCCGTGGACTTTAAGATTTTTAGCCCTCATGGCTAAAGACGAGCCTAGTCCGGCTTTCAAGGCTTTATACTCTGCCTCATTATTGGTTGTCGAAAAATATTCAACTTCAAGGCACATTCAATCGCGAAGCCATCAGGGCTCTGTAGGACTATACCAGCACCAATTGATTTTGTTTTTGATGCCCTATCAAAATAGAGCACCCAATATTTCATTCTTATTCATAAGTTCTCTCCCTCTTGGGGTGTCTCATCTTGCCCTTACTGGGGTGTTGTGTTGTGCTTTCCTGCCCCCCGACTTCTTGGCTGTCAACGGTATATTCAACCACGAAGTCAGCGAGTACTTGTGCTTTAATTGCAATTCGAGGATCGTACGCGATATCAAATTATCTGAGCTCTATCGCCCACTAGCCTTCCACTAGCCTTAGGGTTATGCAATATGTTTCTCAGTTGTTGGTCCGTCAGGACTTCAATCTTATGTGCCTGGAAGCACGATCGTAGCTTCCTCGAGGCTGTTACCAATGCCAAAGCAAACTTCTCAATGGGAGAGTAAACTTCTCAATGGGAGAGTAATTTAACTCAGCTCCATGCAACACCTTGCTCACATAGTAGATAGGCTTCTAAACCTTGTTATCCTTTCGAATGAGGATGGCACTCAATGCTTGTTCAGATATCGCCAAATATAGATAAAGGGTCCCTTCGGGACTAGGTTTGGCCAACAACGGGACTTCAGTCATGTATTTCTTCAATTGTTCAAATGCCTCTTGGCGTTTTGGAGTCCACTCGGAATTTCTCACTTCCTTCAAAGCCTGGAAGAAAGGCAAACATTTGTTGCCAGATTTGGAGATGAACCTCCCTAAGGCTGCAATTCTTCTAGTCAATTTTTGTACGTCCTTTATGGAACATGGTGATTCCATATCTAAGATTGCCTCGATCTTATCAGGGTTGGGCCCGATTCCCAGTTTCGAAACCATCAGACCCAAGAGTTTTCCTGATCCAAGCCAAAGACACACTTGTCTGGATTCAACATCATCTTGTGGTGCCTCGGCACTTCAAATGCCTCTCTGAGGTTCTTAATATGGTATGCCTTGAATAAGCTCTTAACTAACATGTCATCCACGTAGACCTCCGTGATCTTCCCGGTCAAGGGTGTAAAAATCTTGCTTATTAGCCTTTGGTAAGTGGCTTCTGCCGACTCCTCATCTTGGGTTTACATCAACCTAAAGTTTTTAAAACAACCTTTCTTAGCTTTGTTGGCCGTCATGGCTTCATGTTTGTCTTGGTTCCTGGGGTTCCTCGGGCGGCCTCTCGGCTGGCATGTGTTCGGCCTTGGGGTTGTTCGAGTGTTGAACGTCAATGTTCGAATGTTGAACGTTGGTGTTCGAAATCAAGGATTTTCAACCACTAAAACATCTATCAGAGCTGGCGGTCCAAGACCAGGAGGTTTCTGGTGGGCTGGAGCCCCTCTTGAGCCTCTAGTCGGCTCCTTAAGGTCGTCTAAAGGCCTTCTTGGCTTCTGGCCGGCCCCTTAAGGTCTTGAATCTTCCCGACCCTATGAGATTTTCAATCTCCATTTCAGGGTTGATATTCAAGTATTCAATGCTGGTGTTCCTATATTTCAATGTTGGCATTCTGGATCGAGGGTCCAAAATTTCAGCTTGGTCTTCAAGCTTTGACTTGAAGTTTCAACCTTTGGATCTTATCAGGAGGTTCACGACCCCTTCAAGTTTGGCCTTTATAGCTAACCGTGGCCTTCATGGTTAATAACTTGTGTTCCTTAACCTAGGATTCGAGGTTGACGTTTACATGTTCAACGTTGGTGTTCGTATGTCGACTACCAAGTATTCACGACCTTTCTTTTGGATTGATGTCAAACTAAAGGTCTTTAGGATCCCTTACTTGACTTCATGTCTTTCACGGCTTTTCTCGAATCTTAGTTCTGATTTCAGGGTTTTCAAACCTATCTTTGCTTCTTGTTTTTTTTTATCCGGGGTCCTTCAAGGACTTAAACTCTTAGTAACTCTCGACCTTTCGACCTTTCAGGGTTTTTATTTATGCGTTTGTTTGTTTTCATTCGTGTATTCTTTTATTTTCGGTACTTGGTCATCTTTGACTTACACACATCAGGTGTTAGGTACATAAATAAAATCACATAATCAATGAATGGAAAACAAACTTGCATTAATAACTTGAGATGGGTTCAATCCTTACATAGAATACTACTGTCCTACTCGGAGCAACATGCTCTGCGATGGTTTCATCGAACCTTATTTCTACTCCTACTAGATAAAATATGAAGCTAAAAACTACTAGGATAATTTGAACCCATCGGGGCTTTGCAAGACTAGGCTTGCACCACTTGATTTTGTTTTTGATGCTCCATTAAAATAGAGCACTCACTACTCCTTCTGGTCACCTCATTCTTATTCTGAAGTTCACCTTCTGCTTGGGGTACAATCTCCTGCCCCCCGACTTCTTGGTTGCCAATGATGCATTCAACCACGAAGTCAGTTGACGCCTTAGCCTTAATGGCTGTCCGAGGTTTATGTGTGATGTCCTCTGCTGGCCTTTCTTGATGTTCCTTATCACTACGAACGTCCATGTCTTCAATCGGAAGGACCTGCCCCCCGACTCCATCAGGCCTTAACGCGGCTACATAACAGCTCCTAGCCATTTTCTGGTCACCTTTTTGTTCTCCTACACCATTCCTGGTTGGAAACTTGATCTTCATGTGATAGGTTGAGGCCACAGCCTTAAAAGCATGGAGTCCAGTCCTCCCGAGGATGGCATTGTAGGTGGAAGACGCTTTGATAACCAAAAAGTTCAGCATCTGAGTGGCCTCTGTTGGCTTCTGTCCGATGGTGACGGGCAACTGAATAGTTCCCTCAACTTTAGACTCTACTCCGCCGAATCCATATATAGGCATGTTAGATGGGGTCAACTGAGAGTCGTTGTATCCCATCTTTACGAATGCATCATAGAACAAAATGTCCACTGAAGCTCCATTGTCTATCAAGACTCGCTTCACCTCTGAATTCCCAATCATGGGTGTTATGACCAGCGGGTCATCGTGGGGGAACTTCACCCCTTCAAGGTCTGAATCATCAAATTCGATTGTTACCTCGGTTTTTGCACGCTTTGGTGCTTCTCCAACAATATGCATAACCTCTCGGGCATAAGCCTTATGTGAGTTCCTAGTTGTCCCGGCCGCAGTCGGGCCTCCTGAGATCATGTTGATTACTGGCCCTCGGGGCTGTGGGTTGCGATCTTGGTCGTCATCCCTCCTATTATAATCTCTGCTTTGATCACCTCGATCTTCGCCCTTAGTGAAGTGGCTCAGTTTCCCTCTACGGATCAAGAACTCGATCTCATCTTTGAGTTGCTTGTAATCATCAGTGTCATGCCCTACATCCTTGTGGAATTTGCAATACTGATTCTTGTTTCTCTTTGCGGGATCACCCCTAAGTGGCTTCGGCCACCGGAAGTCCTTATCCTTCTCAATGTCCAATAGGATTCGACTCCTGGGAGTGTTCAACCTTGCATACTCAGTGAACCTTGGTCCTTGGTTCTTCTTAGGGGCAGAGTCGGAGTCCTCACTAGTTCGGGGATACTTGTCCCTAGCATCATATTCCTGGTCATCATACTCCTGGTCTTGCTTTCGCTTCTTGGAGTTCCCGTTGCCTCCATTGCCCAACGTGGCTTCCTTCTTCATGCTATCCTCAGCCTTAATGTACTTATCAGCCCTTCGTTGGAGCTCATCCATGTTTTCAGGGGGATGTTTTGCCAGCGACCTCTTAAAAAAGAGATCCGTGGTTCCGTGCTGCAGGGCTACCATAGCCACCTTATTTTCCAAATCAGTGATGTTTAGGGTCTCCTTAGTGAATCGCTTGAGATAATCTCTCAGGTTCTCGTTCTTCCCCTGTACTACATACATAAGGGATGCAGAGCTTTTCTCATGAATTCTTCCGCTAATGAATTGACTGACAAAAGCGGTACTCAACTCCTTAAAAGAGCTAATTGAATTTGGAGGTAGACGACTATACCAACGTTGCGCCATGCCTGACAGGGTTTGGGGGAACGCCCTACACTTAAGGGCATCGTTAGCGGGCTGCAATAACAATGCGCTCGTAAACGTTCTCACATGAGTTGCGGGATCCCCCGTTCCATCATAAGCTTTTATTGTGGGCATCTTAAACTTTCGGGAGATATGCGCGTTCATCACCTCCTCAGTGAATAGAGGGGTCGGATCATCGAGATCTCCTTGTGGCATCAAGTCTTTGGGGTTACTCTTAGGGACTTCCACCCTCGTAGTCCTTTCAGTTGGGGCTTCAGCCCTTCGACGTCTCCTTGAAGACCTCTCCAAATCAATAAAGGGAATCCCTCCTAAAGTCGGAGGAGGTCTAATCTGATTCTGCCTTTCTTGTTCCCTTGCTTGGTCGTCCTTCAGCTTTTGAATCTCGGCTTCATAAGCCTTAATTCTCTCTGCAGTTGTTAAAGGGCCATCACGGTTCCCTTGATTCCTCCTTAGAGGTTCCTTACCAGCACGTCGCCTCCTTGGGGCTTCATCACGATCATCATCCTCAGACGATGAGTCTTCAGTATAAGGACCAGAGTAATCGTAGTACCCCGGTTCAGGAGGAGCCGGGCCTCTAAGGTAAGAGGGCTGTGGGCGGCTATTCAGAGGAAGAGGAGAGACTATCATCTGGAGCGGGTTAGTCTCCTGCCTTGGAGGGACAACCACTGGTAGAGTTCTCTCAGTATGGGGATTCGTCCCTATTTGTTGAGAGGGTTGAGTATGAGGGGTTGCCTCCGTTGATGGGGGTACATACCCTTGCTCCGTGATGACAGAAGGAGCAGAGACTGGTGGAACAATGGTGCCAGAGACGGTCTCGGTTGAGACCGGTGTTGTTCTTCGGGTGGTAACCATGGTTGATGTTGTCTTCCCACAGACGGCGCCAAATGTTGTGGAATAAAAATTAGGGTTATTAAATTGCGGCTAGGGTTCGTGTATAATTAATGCTAGGGTGCGTGAGCTTCGTGCTTTAATGGCTGCGCTTGTGTTTCGTGACCTAATTCGGGTCCTCACAAGATGCCTACGTATCTCTGTATCGTTAGAGAATCAAGCCAAGACGTAGTTCTGAAAATGAGGGGTCAGGCCCTTTATATAGGCTGAGAAGCCCTAGAATCGTAGTAGGGTTAGGTGACTTGGCAGGCAAGTCACCGCCTTAGGGTCATTCTAGATCCTATCTTGTAGGAGTTAGTTTCCATGTCGATGTAGGTGCCTTGGAGGCTACTTCTTATCTCAGGGTTATTCTAGAACGTTCCTTGATTCTAGAACGTTCCTGGCTTACAGATCAAGCCCATGTTAGAAACAAGCTCCTACCAGGCGTCCCCGGTTTAGGCTATTTTTTGGGCTTAATCGTTAATGCCCAACTAGGGTTTCGGGCCTCATTAATGAGCCAATAAATGCGACATTAATTATGTCTTTAAGGATTATTTTTCACCCATATCATTAGTAATTTACTAATTTGCCCTTCTATTATATTAATATTAAAAAAAAGTTTGCCATGAGAATTGAACCCATAACCTTTATGCAAAGAATGAATTATTTTTACATCTCCAACCACTACACCAATGAAATTTTTAGAAACTTTTTTTAACTCATTAAATACATACTCCAAAAACTCATTTATTATAATGTTCAATATTTCTATTAATTCATATATTTTATAGTCAAACCCAAGCCGAATTGTTCATATTAAAACTTTTTTTGAAATAGGTTAGATTCTAACTTTCGAATTACTCGATCTCGGCTAATAAAATTTTCGAATTCAGTTTGATAGTATTCGAGTTAAACTCGAGATTTATCTATTTAAGTACTTTACCGAGCAAAGTTCAAGTTTTAAATTACTCAATTCTTGAGGTTCGCGAGACTAATCGGACTTTTAATATTTAAAAATTTTAAATATTATAAATATATTTCAATATAAATATTCAATATATTATAAAATTCATATATTTTATCAAGTTAAACCCGAGTCGAACGCGAATCGGATCGTTTATATTCAAACTTTTTTCAAAATAAGTTAAATCGATTCGAGATTATAAGATTTATGAGTCAAGTTTCGAGGTTAAAATTAAAGGACCAATTGAACATTTGAACTTGAGCTCGAGTTCAAGCTCGACGAAATTTTTAGCCGAGTTTGAGCTCAAGTGTGGTAATGTTCGATTCGACTAGATTACACCGCACTCTCATTGCTATTGGGCAAAATATTTTGATAGACTTGAAAAAAAATATTTAAGGAAAACAAAACAAAATTTATTGCAGATGAGATTTGAACTTTATATTAATTATTAGATAAATATTTAGATAAAATACATGGTTAGGTCAAAAATATTTATAAAAAATAAATTATGGATACTCTTTTAAAAATAATAGATTTAAAACGTCTAACTGTATTTTTAAAATATGATACTTGGTAGATAATATATCACAATGTACATGGATACAAACCAAAATTTTAGCTAATTTTAATATAAATTACAAGAATATTAAATCACTGTCACATGACCACTGCCACGCCACCACGACCACGACATGCACCACTACCAAAATTACCAGAATTTTATCTGTAACAACATGAACACCACCACTTACACCACCAAAATCACCAATATCAAAACAAAATCACTAGGAATTCAACTAAAGTTACCAAAACTTAAACGTAAACCACAAAAAAATTTGAACGCAAATTACGAAAATATTCTAGATTTAGAATTGTGTAAATATTCGAAGTTGTTGGTAATGGTGTTGATAGTAGTAAAGTAAGTAAAAATGCCATCGATCGACGTTACAAACTTAGATCTATTGAGAGAGGGATGGATGAATTAGTGGAGGCGTGGTCAGAAATGTGACTGGAATTCGTGACAAACATGTTCATCAGTTACTTTCGAAGTGGTGGTCGATTTGGTGACAACAAAAGATCGCAGAGTGATGATGGTTTATACACACTCCCTATCTCTTACCCACTCATACATATTATACATATGTGTGTATATCATGAAAGATGATGACAAATGGAATGAGATGGTGATCACGACGGTGTAAAGTAAGTCATGGTATCTAAGGTTGCCGAAAATGGAAGGGGCATAAGAGTGGATGTTGGTGAAGGTTGAGATGTAAATTAGATTTGAATGTGTGGTTATGATTAGTTTTCGATTCTCATATATGTAAATGATCTTATTTAGCACTTGTCTATATATAAACACGTGAGTCTAGTGACTCATGATTAGATTTTTAAATTACGTTGTGTTTAATCATTCCAAGTTATATTTTTAAAATTGTTAGATGTGATTGTATTGTTAAGAAATTTGAGTTATTACTTGTGTCCATAAAAAAATGTTGGTTTTAATCATGAGCGTGCTTGTTTCCTTATTTCCTTGTTAGTGTGTTTCCTTAAACAATCTTATGACTTGGTCATATTTCAGTTGAGAAAGTTTAGGGATTTGATTGAATAAGTTTAGGAGGTAGTTAAATAAAAGATTTGCAATCGCTAGTCTGTTAGGTTGTTTTGATCCTTTCCTAGTTTGTAGCTGAACATCTTATGCAGGTGTATTTATCTCTTGTTTTGCTTTCAATACATATTAGCACGTTCAAAGTATTCTCTTGTTTATCTTTGGTTTCATGTTTACTTTGTGCATACTTCTTTGGTTCTAAACTGTTCCCTATATTCTCGTATCAGAGCGCACGGTAACAGTGGTATATGCCAAAGTATATGCCAAAGAAGATCACGATGGAAACTGGTAAAACAAAAGATGGAGCGATCGGGCTGAGTTATCCCATGCTGAACAGGGGAAATTACACGGCATGGTCGATTAAAATGAAGGTGTACATGCAGGCACAAGGTGTATGGTTTGCTGTTGAAAATACGGATCCTAAGACGGTGGTCGAGGATAAGACAGATAAAATAGCCATGGCTGCTATTTATCAAGGTATCCCGGAGGATATTCTGCTATCTGTAGCAGAGAAGAAGACGACAAAAGAGACATGGGAGGCCGTAAAAACCATGTGTTTAGGTGCAGACAAAGTGAAAAAAGCAAGAGTGCAAACTCTTAAGGCTGAGTTTGAATCACTAAGTATGAAGGAGACAGAGGCACTCGATGATTTTTGTATGAAACTCAACGGGTTGGTGACGAATATTCGAGCTTTGGGAGAAGAAGTTCAGGAGGCTTATGTGGTAAAGAAATTACTGCGAGCGGTGCCTAGCAAATTCCTGCAAATTGCCTCTACCATTGAGCAATTCGGAAACCTGGAAACCATGACTATAGATGAAACAATTGGGTCTCTCAAGGCACACGAAGAGAGACTTAGAGGTTCAAGTCAGAGTAACATTGGTGGAGGAGGACATCTAATGTTGACAGCTGAAGAGTGGTCGAAGAGAGATAAGGATGAGACAAAACTACTCCTTACAAGAGAGGAGTGGTTGAAACGAAGGGGTAAGAGTGGATCATCAGAGGGGTATACAAACTCAAAAGGTCGAGGCAACAGAGAATTTGTGAGGGGCACACGTGACAAGAGCAAAGTACGATGTTTCAATTGCCTGGACTATGGTCATTTTGCTGCAGAATGCAAAAATAAGAAGCGTAGTCAGGAGCAAAAGGAGGAAGCGAACTTGACACAAATGATAGATGATGAACCTGCATTGTTAGTGACAGAAGAAGTATTATTGGTTGATGAAGGCAGAGTGATGCCAAAGTTGAGTCAAACCAGCCAGGACAAACGAAGTGGGTCTAATGTGTGGTATCTTGACAATGGGGCTAGCAACCATATGTCAGGAGACTTGTCAAAGTTCAAAGAATTAGACCAAAATGTCAATGGACAGGTCAAGTTTGGCGATGGCTCCATGGTACACATCAGAGGAAGAAGAACAATCGTGATGAAATGCAAGAACAGAGAAGACAGGCTATTGACAAAGGTATACTACATCCCTGCGTTATGTAGCAATATAATATCTCTTGGGCAGTTAGCAGAAGATGGCAACAAAGTCATATTTAATGGAGAGTACTTGTGGGTCTACGAAGATGGAGGAAAGCTAATCATGAAGGTAAAACGTTCACCAAATCGTCTTTACAAGATTCTTATTAATAGTGAAAATGTGGACTGTTTGTTGACTAAAACAGATGAGAATTCCTGGCTTTGGCATGCCCGTCTTGGGCATGTGAACTTCAAGGCCTTGACTCTGATGTCGACTGGAAGAATGGTACTTGGCATGCCTGAAATTAGAGCTCAGAGTGAGGTGTGTAAAGGGTGCCTTATGTCAAAACAGGCAAGAAATTCTTTCCCAGGACAAGCAACTTACAGTGCCAAGAAAGCTCTAGAAATTGTACACGGAGACTTGTGTGGACCTATCACACCCTCAACCAAGGCTGGGAATAAGTATTTTTTCCTACTTGTCGATGACTATACTAGAGTTATGTGGGTATATTTTCTGAAAAGTAAGGATGAGGCATTCGAGGCTTTCAAAAACTTCAGGGCGAAAGTAGAAAATGGGACAGAACTGAAAATCAAAATTTTTCGGACAGACAGAGGAGGTGAGTTCACCTCTAATTCATTCAACATGTATTGTGATGAAGCGGGGATCTACAGACAGCTCACAGCCCCATATTCGCCTCAGCAAAACGGCGTGGTGGAGAGAAGAAATCGAACTGTTGTTGAGATGGCTCGTAGTTTTCTGAAGGAAAAAATCTGCCAATTATTTTCTGGGCAGAGGTAGTAAGACATTCTGTATATGTTTTAAATCGTTTACCCACCAGAGCTCTATCTGGAGTGACACCGTATGAGGCATGGTCCGAGAGAAAGCCAGATATAGGGCACATTAGAGTGTTTGGTTGCTTGGCACATATGAAGCTTCCATCGAATCAAGTTACAAAACTAGGGGATCGTAGCAAGATGGTGATCAACCTAGGCAAAGAACCGAGCTCTAAGGCTTACAGGGTGTATGATCCAGTCACTCATAGTGTACATGTGAGCCGAGATGTGGTTTTTGAGGAGGAAAAAGGATGGAACTGGGAAGAGAATGAGAGAATCGAAGGTGAACATCAAGGCACATTTACTGTGTGTGACTTACACGCAGGAGTGAACAGAAATGAGATTGAAGAAGAAAATGTGCAAAGTCCACAGTCTGGGGAGTCAAGTGCAAGTACAGATTCAAGCTATAGGACATATGGTGAAGCAAACACTCTAATGTCGACACCAGTTGTAAGGCGAAATTTGACAGCTAGCTTTGACAACGAAGCAAGTAGCGAGCAACCTAAAAAGTTTAGACAACTGTCAGAAATCTACGAAGTCGCTGAGGAGGTGGAGCTAGATGATGATGAGCTCATGTTGATGGGTACAGTCGAACCTACGTTGTAACAGCCCCAAATCCGGGGTCTAGGATTTAGAGTAGTCACGATCCATTTACTTCTTGTCTTTACATGTATTCCTTACAATGCACGTAATTCACCTGTTCATGACCCCACAATATATATCTCACACACACACAGGTTAGAGTCTCAGAAACGACACAATAACAACAACTGCGGAATAAACAACTTTTATTACAATACCCAATCGTCTTACGAAATCTGTTATTGAAACAATATCTAGGAAATGTTACAATTCCAACTCATACTTCTGATGATTACAATCTCCTCCTACCATCTATATATGTACATAATTCAAATACAACCAGCTGCAGCCTGATCCGACTGGTTCATACTACTCTTGATCTGTGTCCTTGACCTCCTGCTTCACTGATCTATAATATATAAAACAATAGCAAGAGTGAGCAAATAGCTCAGCAAGGTAATGAAAGCATGGCATAACTCTGCCTATGACTTAACCCAGAATAAGGCGGGTATAAGACAATATTCGTCAAAATAACTCTGTACCGAGAGTATTTCCTCAATGGAATATATTTCAAAATAGTACTCTCATAGTACTTTAAGTATCTTTTCATAATATCTCTGCAACTTTTATTATACTATTGAACCAAGTTCTAGTATATTATAAAAGGATGAGGTTTCAAAGTAAACCAAAATAATCTTTTCGTAGAAAAGAAATATCTGCTATATGAGTATAAGCAGAATATCAACATATAACTTTAAAAGATGAAGTTATAATGTGATTCAATATAATCAACCCCCTTACCATAACCCCTGTTATGTAAGGTATCCACAGAGTCATATAATATACAAGACGTAGTTACAAGGGAATTCATTGTAACCTCAGTGCTTGAACACTTTTCAAAACCCTGCCAACATGATCAGTATGTTTCTTGATCCATGTTGCAGAAAATATCCAAATTGGATGATGAACTAATTGCTGGAGTATTCACCCGCGCTAAAGGTCCCGACCTACGATGATCAGTCGCAGCTCGTACCAGTCAAGAATTTGTTTTACTACCGGTAGATGGAAGAACAGACGGATTTACTTGTCCACCGCCCCCTAGATCTCCCTGGCCTCATTTGGACCTTGGGATGGACCGGCGCTACTCGGCCTCTTACACGACTCCAAGTTCGAATAGAATCCATGACTCTGAAACGTAAAGTTCGTCCTCCCTTCCCCAAGTATACTACTTGTTAATAGGACTTCACAAAGTAGTCCTATCAGATTGGAAGGAAGAATTTCACCGATATTTCCCAAGCTATTGCTTGTTAATGGATATCAACTTGTTCCATCAATCTTACCCCTCGAATGTTGAGGAAGTAACAAAATCATTACGACTTGCAGTAATAGAACTGCGAATGAGAAAAGGATTTCTTTTACAAGTTTATGACCGGGGAGTCAATTACAAATAACAGCTTCCAAGTAAGGTTCCCTATGTTTTGAAGGTTATGAGCGAACATTTAAATCTTCTCTAAAAGATAGATTTAAATGAAGAAAATAGGATTTGGGGAACCTCTCCTTGATAAGATAGCTTTAATAAAGCTTCGGAAATCTCCTTCATAATTATTGAAGGTCCAAGATAAGTTTTAAATAAGATGAACTATCTTTAAAACTAATTAAAAGTAATTAATAAATATTCGAAGAATATTTATTAATTAAATAATATTTAAGGGAATAGTCTTAAACAAAATAATATTCGAAATAATATTCGCTTCATGATTAAACCTTGAACGAATATTCAAATAATATTTATTAAAATAAATAATCTTCAAATGACTATTCAAAATAATATTCATTTCAATAAATAGTATTTAAGTGAATATTCAAAAGTAATATTCACTAAATAAATAATTCTTAAATGAATATTTGAAAATAATATTCATTAAATCAATAATCTTAAATGAATATTCAAAATAATATTCATTTAAATAAATAAACTCTTAATGGATATTAAAAATAATATTCATTAAACTCAATAATATTTATTCGATATATTCAGAAAATATATCTCCAAAAGTATATAAAATACCGACTCCCGGTCTTTTACGAAAGATACGACGCGTACGCCCTTCACTAAGGGCGATAATAAATTCCGGCTTATAACTGATATTCCCATATCTAGCTTATAAGCCAAATCCCAATCCATTTCCAAGTAGTAACTACTTTCTGGAAATATAATAATGTTTAATCATAACATTCCTCAAAGTACATAGTAATCTGTCGCTGGAATCCCTCCGGGTTTCCACGACTATCTATATAACAGAAACTACCGACTCCCGGTCTAGAGTCGAAACAATAAATATGCTCTTATCTATAGAGCCACAAGGTATACCGGTTTGTATATACTATATCTCAAAAGATTATATACAATCCGAAGTTAAACTTTTACAACAAGTATATATCGTAAAACTATGCAAATCTAAGCATGGCAGAAGCAGTATTATAATCAATACTTCAAAGTATAGCTTTAGAAATCTTGCCTGATGCTCGAGAAGTGGTAGGGGCTCGTGACGATGTCGGGCAATCTAGACAAAGTCAAAAAGAATGTACGATTAATCCCCTAGATAATCCACTTAATATCGAAAGCATAAACACGTATGCGAATCGCAACTAAGGCATTACTAACTCGCTTTAGGCTCATACTAAGTCCATGTCAATCGACAAATACTTAGGTCGAAGGTTCGTTTTAGAAATCGGATCTCGTTCGTCCGTTTCACTAAGTGGTTTTCAAAGTTATCGTTAGGTGCTCCTCTAAGGGGTTCCTTCGCACTTAACCTTGATTCAAACATTTTTATAAAATCCAAAAATAATTCTTTTGACGCGAGGTCTTCTCTCATATCTTCATTATGACCTCTAGTATTTAATTACCAAGATTCGCAACCGAATTTCTCGCTTTAAAGGGGTTCAATTGAAGTTACGAATTCATACGTCCGTTTACGAACTACTTTTACGAATTTTGCGATTTCTCCTAAACCGTAAATCTGAATGCTACGATTCTTTCGCCAAAATGATCTAGGAATCAAGATCTACAATTATGGGTCGAGTGTTCAACTTGGTCAGAAGATTTATGGTTCGGTGATACTCCATTTTTAAGGGTTAATGAAATTTCGCCATTACGACGGCTATAACTCGGATATTTCCAAAATTAAAATCCTCCAAATAATCATTCAATCCACCACCAACCCTCATGGACACTATTCATCATCATCACCACTGCCTAGACTAGGTTTGGTGCTCTAAATCATATTTTTCTATTTTCATAACATTTATACAACATACATGCTCTTAATCATGCCTACAATTCAAAAACTCATCCAAAACTCACATAAAATCCATAATCTAACCAAGGGGGTTTAAGTGTTATACCTCCATTTGAAGCTTAAGAACACTATCAAGGCCTTACAAGTCTTGAATCTTGCTTAGAACATCCATTGGAAGCTATAACATCAAGAAAGCAAAACATGAAAATCAAGAAAATTACTATTCATCCAAAACCTAGAAACTTGTAAAATCAAAATGGACATGATCCACTTACCTCCTTGCTCTCAAACTTCTAGGGGATCTTAGTTATGAAATATAGAAGCCATGGGAATTTTCTTGTGAATTGTGAATGGCTAGATTTGGAGATATGAAAAAAACACTATTCATCTTCTTCTTTTTTTCTAAGAAAACCGAATCTTGTATAAAATGGTGGTGGTGATGTTTTTTGATCTTTTCCCTTGAATAATACATATCTTAGGCTTTTAATCAATCTCATCTTGTCCTTGGTGTGTTGTCCACTCCTCATTGGCCCTTTCTAGATTGCCTTATCCTCAGAAAATGCAACTAGGTACTCATCTCTTGCATTCTTGCACTTAAGTCCTTGGTAAATTGCATTTAGGTGCTTGTTACTTTAATAAAGTAGTGATGTCATCTTCCACTAACTTATATTGGATGCATCCTTGATTGCTTGTACGTTTCTTTGTCCGGTTATTGCTCAATTTCGCTGATCGTTCGAAGAATAACTAAGTAGGTTTACCGCTAGGGTTTACCGGGAAACTTCTTGGTATTTATAATACCTTCCTCAATCCTCATTATAATCCTCTTGATGATCATGTAGGATATTTAATCTTGATATGAACTTAATCCGTAATCCAGGATTCGTTCGCTTTACTGATGAATCTCGTTATAACGTTTCAGCGGTTTCTAGAACACTTGTTTCACTGTCTTAGTGGCTTCCGTTCTTCGTTCTTAAATCAAATATAATAAAGTCCTAAAATATCAAATCCTCAAAGTTAATATCTCAATTCTTGAATTATAATAATATAAAATCCCCTGCCCGGTCAAATATTACACCGGAATAGAATTTGGAATTTCTGAATTCCGATCGTCTTTGCATACACTTATTTCCTCCGCGTATTACTAATATGACTTCGAAACATTCATATCACGTCCCGTACATAGGGTGGCGTGAAAAGTTTTCCAACTTACAAAATCACTATTCATCCACCAAATTACTATGCACGCACGGGAAATACTATGCACGTATGGGAAACACTATGCACGTATGGAAACACTATGCACGTATGGGAAACACTATGCACGTATGGGAAACACTATGCACGTATCATTTCCCTTCAAGGACCCATTAGTTCATTTCCTGGACGATAGATTATTCTCATCTATGTCCTCCAACATTGGATTACTCTATTCTGACAATATACAACTGAATCAGGATCATCGTCCAAAGCAATACCCATGCATTACAACCATTGTTCTTTGGAATCACCACTCACTCATGTACTTAATCATAATAAGAAAAATTTTAAATTCTATCGAAAATTCGGGTTATTACAGTCTCCCCTCCTTAAAAGGATTCCGTCCTCGGAATCAGTTTAGGAGTAACTGGGTACTTATCTCCCAATGCACTTTCTAGTTCTCAGGTGGGTTCTTCCACTTCTTGATTTTCTTCAAATTTCTCACTAGCTTGACAACCTTATCCCTTAGCACTTGCTCTTTTCTATTCATAATTTCCACAGGTTGTCCTTCGTGGTTCAGATCAGGTTATGTATGTCTATCTGTTCGTACTCTGCCATATGCCGGGCATCTATAGTATACTGATCAGGCACATACACATGAATCATGTTATGTCCATTCTACCGGTTTGGGTAAGGCTGGCTCGTAGGCCCCCCTTTCTGCCGTGTCTGAACTTTCAGATGGCCCAATGAATCTCGGGCTCAACTTCCTTTCAATACCAGTCATGTTAAATCCTTTCACGAGGATACCTTTTTCACACCACAATTCTCGAACCTCATATTCTCTATCTTGTTTGCACCGAAATGCATCAACATAACTTGCTTGTCATTCATCAACATTCCATTTAGCTTATCAATAGCAGTACTATTTCTATCCTTGCGGCTTGATCCGCATATTTTCCCTGTTTGTCCTGGGTCGTTGCTAGCCACTTACTGGCAAAATCTTTTGTTTCTCTGCTTTATTGGATTCACTCGGGTTCCAATATTTTTCGCTTGCCAACCTCCTCCCAGCACAAGGGAGAGCGGCATCTACTTCCATACGGCCTCGTAAGGTGGTATCCCTATATTAGTGTGGTATTCGTTGTCATCCTTAATCTCAATTAATGGTAAGTGGTCATTCCCACTTCCTTATTCATGGTTGGCCACCAATAGCACTTTCTTGAACCTCTATATATTTTGGGTGCTGTCTAGGTGCATATAATATCTCGGATTATGGTCTCGTGTAAGATCTCATCTTTTAATTCCTGAACATTCGGAACCCATCACTTTATCATTTTGACTAAGGGCATCGGCCACCACATTGGCCTTCTCTGGAGGTATGGTATCTTACAGTCATAATCTGATGTCAATTCTAGCCATTTCCTTGGTCTTATTTCACTTGTCGACGGGGTGCTCCTTATCGAAACTAATTCGAGTATTCTAGCAATCGATTCGAGTAAATCTTGCTGTCTAGTAATGAGCTTGTCGACCATCACTGTTTTGGCCTCGCTATCTCTTTGTTATCTGCTCTCACCCCCCCGGGGTTCCAGCTTCTTCTCTAATCTTTTTGCAGGAAGTTAATCTACTTCCTGTATTTAGTCATTCTATATTATCCCATCTCTCCTCTCTCTGAAAGAAAGGCGAGTTTCTTGGGGAATTTGTTTATGGGGAATGATGTCTGACTCGAGGACTCTCAATCCTTTTATCACCAAATCATAATCTTCATATACACACAAGCACACATATTTTCATATCTGATAGATCTGAAAGTCGATCATGTTCGATCCTTTTTGGTTCCGTACCTTTCCTTCATATATACGATGTTTCGGTATACCTAAGGCGAAAACTATCGCGGATGACTCACCGCCAATTCATCAAATTCCATAAAAAGTTGTGGGGGCATTAGTCCACCCAAAATGTCCTTGCTGAAAACTTGGAGTGTCTATACCTCGTACGAATCACAGTCTTGGGTATACTCTCGAGTTTAACTTCCCACTGGTGATATCCAGTTCTTTTATAACTTTGGACCAAAATACACAGCATCCTTCAGCTGATCAAACCATCATCTACCAAGGTATCTATTCCAAATGTTGAACTCGTTCAACTCTTGAGGTCCGATGCATCATCTCGTGCTAATATGTTTTTCTCTCATAACCACACTGAGGCTCTCCCCGATGGCACACTGGGTCTTATCATACTATTGCCCAGAAATTCTCGTAACTGAGTTACTAATTCTTTCATTATCATTGGGACTAACAGGAGGTGCAGCACTATACTCTGAATACTCGGTATTCATTCTCATGTCATCTGAATCGATATCGGGTAGCTCATGCCATCCAGATCGTTATCTGGTAGCTGAATAAAACCTTGTACAACCTCCCAAAATCATTGTAATTTCCTTTACACTTGGTGTCTCTGTCCTAAGCGTCCACTATAAGGGCTAATTAGGCCTCATATCTCTGCATCAAAATTTTCTCAATCTGAACTATATTCCATCATTTCTGAATCTGCCTCCATCCCATAATCATTACTCTCTTTTCTTTACCATCAGTTTGCTTCATTGGGTATTTGCCAACCCATCACTATTGTCATATCAACTTCTCCCAGCTCGAAGGGAGTCAAACTTATTAAGAGGGTCAGTCTCATATTTCTAGTCCACCACTTGTATGTACCAATTCTTTGGAATAATCTCTCGATCGGGTGGTAATCTGCGTAGACTCCCTGGAATACATTCTCAAACTCTTCCATTACTGGGATCTATTGTTGGCTAGGTGCTTTTCTCTTGGTATCAACCACATAAGCTAAATAAGCCACACATCCATCCCATAATAACTCATTTGTTCGGATTATCGTGATAACTTCGTAATTTACTTCTGTCCTTAAAGGACCACTCCCCTTCTCTGGGCAAATCAAATTTCACTCCAACATCGCCACGCGATTCTGGATCCATTGCTTCAGCCCTAGTTGAAACCTACGGGCTCTTTTCACACCTGTGTCCACGGATTCCGGGACAACCTCGATATCTCAGAAAACTCGGCCTCATACTTTGCCACAGTCATGGTTTCTTATTTCAATTCTAGAAGCTTTTATTTCCATCTGGATCTTCATACATTTCATAATACAATTCTCTAAAAACAGCAATTGAATCTCTCCCAAGTCACAACACCTTTTTACCTCTAGGTTTGTCTTAGAATTCTCACCAGTGATTCGCCTCTCCCTTCAGGAGATAGGCGGCGAACACCGTTTTCTGATTCTCTTTAATACTCAGTATCACAATTGATTTCTTCATCTCTTTAAGCCAAGCTCTGACCTCCACTGGGTCAGTGGTTTCATGAAATTATGTGGGTTTTAACTGACTTCACTACCATTGTAGCTTCACAACACATTGCTATTCCTCTCACATATATCGATTGACCAACTTTTCACTATCATAACATCCTTGAGAGAGAACACACTAAATTCATCGACATGCCACCGATATTCTGTTCATCTTAGGGACCCGCTCTTGCCATAGGCTATTTCGTTGCGAATCTAATTCCTATCAGCGACTTTAACTTATTCGACCTGGTTGGCTTCCCTTTGTAATTCATTAACAAAATTTATGGGGCTTTGAAAAGACAGCTCCCATATCAAAGAAAACATCACACACTGGTGATTACAAGGTTATGACTTTTAAGGTAACCTTATTTGAAATGAACGCATTTACTGAGAGATCAATATGATCATAAGAACTTGATGTTGTGTGTCGTAATCAAGACATTACTAAAGGTAGTTAGCCTTCTTGTATTTCACAACTTACAAGTGATGGCGTCCCATCAGACTTCTATCACACAGATAGATGGTCCTTGTGGCCCCTATAGTATAGGGTTGTTCGTCTCAGTGGAAATTGAGAGGTATGAAAGAAATTCAAGTTGAGTTAATAATTATCGTCGTTTGACAAATAATTTCTCAGATGGACACCTTGGATCAAAAGTAAACAGGTTCCAAGGGTGCGATTTCCAAAGAAAAGAATAACCAGAGAATACTGGTATTTAACACGAAAGTGGTGCTATATCACCATTAAATTACCCACTATTGAAGAAAAGTGGGGGTTTTAAATAATATCATTCACCAGGGCTTTGAAAACCTATAAATAGGTGTTATGACGGCCTCTGGCACAATTGAAACTAAATGTGGATTAACACAAGTGTTATAAAATAACTTCGAAGAGGAACTGTTTCCTTTCTCAATTCTCTCTTGGAGAAATGTCGAGATAGATCATAGATTTAGGGATGATCAACATAATCTGCAATTGGGGAGGGTACTACCAAGGTCTCTACGGAGGCCTGATTTGTCGGCTCCTCCGACGGATAATCGTTCGATTCTAAAGCTTTTCTTTTCTATACGCCCTAATGTGTTCGATACTTACGTTGTCGCTGACTCGTAACAGTCGCTACGGATTCAATCCAATAATAGTTACAATCGCGAGGAGTTCTATTCGACTAAGCGCAAGCACCGCAAGCAAGCGTTGGTTCTTACAAGTAGTTTTCAACACTATTGCCACCCATAACAACGACGAATTCCACATGTCGAACGGGCGGTATTCCGGAAGATCGTTTAGAAACTACAGTCTTCAACCCGATTAAGCGTACCCCTGGCAACATTGCAACTTTACATTGAAGTCAATCACCTGCTTTCTTAGTCCGTCTTGATTCTCAAAGGAGATCTCGTTTTAGCGCATTCGTGTTATACTAGCATTATACGTAGTACGCACATATACAATCTCGTTCGAGGTAGCAAAATTCCTTAGTACCGGAGGAAACACCGTCCTTGGTGGAATCACTGCTCATGGGGAAATTAAACGCCGTAGCTAAGGCAATGTCTCCATTAATCAAGGTAACTAAGTACCCTTAATCATACACGAACTTCGAACATCTCAGTCCTTACGTATGCTGCCTTTCTAGGGCATCTGCAAACAACTGCGAGTAACAGGTCTTGTTCAAGTTGAATCAATCCACCGGTATTGGCTATACTGCCTCTACCTCATCTTCTTTGGAGGTTTTACTCCATTTCCTTTGTCATATCTCTTAACGAATCATAACCGATTCTAAACTCTTATCTCGTCACTTAGTTGACCTCTGAAGATTAGTCCGGTCCTATCATAAGACCTCAAGCATCATATCACATCTTCATCAATCAACCCGTTCTCTTACAAGATTCTTACCTTGACCCACCATGGGTCCTCCTTTAGATCCTCCTATGGATCTTCCTTTATCGGGTCTCCGTCCATCTCAAGGAGCCCATCATCAAATGCCTACTCGAAGGCCTCGGGATCTGGTCTCTAAGAATCCCATCCATCTACAACTCATACGAGTCGAGGTTACTAACCATTGAAGTCCTAAGCATGGTCTCTCAGGAGAAGTCCCCTCTTGGGCTTCATCTCCAACAGTCGGGGTTATGTCTGCTAACCCGACTACGAACTCTACTCGAGCTCTAGTTATTATTATTACTCTTAAGGGTATTGTAAGACTCAATCTCCTATCGTTTCTGAGAACTGTAACCTAACTCTCTGATACCATTTCTGTAACAGCCCCAAATCCGGGGTCTAGGATTTAGAGTAGTCACGATCCATTTACTTCTTGTCTTTACATGTATTCCTTACAATGCACGTAATTCACCTGTTCATGACCCCACAATATATATCTCACACACACACAGGTTAGAGTCTCAGAAACGACACAATAACAACAACTGCGGAATAAACAACTTTTATTACAATACCCAATCGTCTTACGAAATCTGTTATTGAAACAATATCTAGGAAATGTTACAATTCCAACTCATACTTCTGATGATTACAATCTCCTCCTACCATCTATATATGTACATAATTCAAATACAACCAGCTGCAGCCTGATCCGACTGGTTCATACTACTCTTGATCTGTGTCCTTGACCTCCTGCTTCACTGATCTATAATATATAAAACAATAGCAAGAGTGAGCAAATAGCTCAGCAAGGTAATGAAAGCATGGCATAACTCTGCCTATGACTTAACCCAGAATAAGGCGGGTATAAGACAATATTCGTCAAAATAACTCTGTACCGAGAGTATTTCCTCAATGGAATATATTTCAAAATAGTACTCTCATAGTACTTTAAGTATCTTTTCATAATATCTCTGCAACTTTTATTATACTATTGAACCAAGTTCTAGTATATTATAAAAGGATGAGGTTTCAAAGTAAACCAAAATAATCTTTTCGTAGAAAAGAAATATCTGCTATATGAGTATAAGCAGAATATCAACATATAACTTTAAAAGATGAAGTTATAATGTGATTCAATATAATCAACCCCCTTACCATAACCCCTGTTATGTAAGGTATCCACAGAGTCATATAATATACAAGACGCAGTTACAAGGGAATTCATTGTAACCTCAGTGCTTGAACACTTTTCAAAACCCTGCCAACATGATCAGTATGTTTCTTGATCCATGTTGCAGAAAATATCCAAATTGGATGATGAACTAATTGCTGGAGTATTCACCCGCGCTAAAGGTCCCGACCTACGATGATCAGTCGCAGCTCGTACCGGTCAAGAATTTGTTTTACTACCGGTAGATGGAAGAACAGACGGATTTACTTGTCCACCGCCCCCTAGATCTCCCTGGCCTCATTTGGACCTTGGGATGGACCGGCGCTACTCGGCCTCTTACACGACTCCAAGTTCGAATAGAATCCATGACTCTGAAACGTAAAGTTCGTCCTCCCTTCCCCAAGTATACTACTTGTTAATAGGACTTCACAAAGTAGTCCTATCAGATTGGAAGGAAGAATTTCACCGATATTTCCCAAGCTATTGCTTGTTAATGGATATCAACTTGTTCCATCAATCTTACCCCTCGAATGTTGAGGAAGTAACAAAATCATTACGACTTGCAGTAATAGAACTGCGAATGAGAAAAGGATTTCTTTTACAAGTTTATGACCGGGGAGTCAATTACAAATAACAGCTTCCAAGTAAGGTTCCCTATGTTTTGAAGGTTATGAGCGAACATTTAAATCTTCTCTAAAAGATAGATTTAAATGAAGAAAATAGGATTTGGGGAACCTCTCCTTGATAAGATAGCTTTAATAAAGCTTCGGAAATCTCCTTCATAATTATTGAAGGTCCAAGATAAGTTTTAAATAAGATGAACTATCTTTAAAACTAATTAAAAGTAATTAATAAATATTCGAAGAATATTTATTAATTAAATAATATTTAAGGGAATAGTCTTAAACAAAATAATATTCGAAATAATATTCGCTTCATGATTAAACCTTGAACGAATATTCAAATAATATTTATTAAAATAAATAATCTTCAAATGACTATTCAAAATAATATTCATTTCAATAAATAGTATTTAAGTGAATATTCAAAAGTAATATTCACTAAATAAATAATTCTTAAATGAATATTTGAAAATAATATTCATTAAATCAATAATCTTAAATGAATATTCAAAATAATATTCATTTAAATAAATAAACTCTTAATGGATATTAAAAATAATATTCATTAAACTCAATAATATTTATTCGATATATTCAGAAAATATATCTCCAAAAGTATATAAAATACCGACTCCCGGTCTTTTACGAAAGATACGACGCGTACGCCCTTCACTAAGGGCGATAATAAATTCCGGCTTATAACTGATATTCCCATATCTAGCTTATAAGCCAAATCCCAATCCATTTCCAAGTAGTAACTACTTTCTGGAAATATAATAATGTTTAATCATAACATTCCTCAAAGTACATAGTAATCTGTCGCTGGAATCCCTCCGGGTTTCCACGACTATCTATATAACAGAAACTACCGACTCCCGGTCTAGAGTCGAAACAATAAATATGCTCTTATCTATAGAGTCACAAGGTATACCGGTTTGTATATACTATATCTCAAAAGATTATATACAATCCGAAGTTAAACTTTTACAACAAGTATATATCGTAAAACTATGCAAATCTAAGCATGGCAGAAGCAGTATTATAATCAATACTTCAAAGTATAGCTTTAGAAATCTTGCCTGATGCTCGAGAAGTGGTAGGGGCTCGTGACGATGTCGGGCAATCTAGACAAAGTCAAAAAGAATGTACGATTAATCCCCTAGATAATCCACTTAATATCGAAAGCATAAACACGTATGCGAATCGCAACTAAGGCATTACTAACTCGCTTTAGGCTCATACTAAGTCCATGTCAATCGACAAATACTTAGGTCGAAGGTTCGTTTTAGAAATCGGATCTCGTTCGTCCGTTTCACTAAGTGGTTTTCAAAGTTATCGTTAGGTGCTCCTCTAAGGGGTTCCTTCGCACTTAACCTTGATTCAAACATTTTTATAAAATCCAAAAATAATTCTTTTGACGCGAGGTCTTCTCTCATATCTTCATTATGACCTCTAGTATTTAATTACCAAGATTCGCAACCGAATTTCTCGCTTTAAAGGGGTTCAATTGAAGTTACGAATTCATACGTCCGTTTACGAACTACTTTTACGAATTTTGCGATTTCTCCTAAACCGTAAATCTGAATGCTACGATTCTTTCGCCAAAATGATCTAGGAATCAAGATCTACAATTATGGGTCGAGTGTTCAACTTGGTCAGAAGATTTATGGTTCGGTGATACTCCATTTTTAAGGGTTAATGAAATTTCGCCATTACGACGGCTATAACTCGGATATTTCCAAAATTAAAATCCTCCAAATAATCATTCAATCCACCACCAACCCTCATGGACACTATTCATCATCATCACCACTGCCTAGACTAGGTTTGGTGCTCTAAATCATATTTTTCTATTTTCATAACATTTATACAACATACATGCTCTTAATCATGCCTACAATTCAAAAACTCATCCAAAACTCACATAAAATCCATAATCTAACCAAGGGGGTTTAAGTGTTATACCTCCATTTGAAGCTTAAGAACACTATCAAGGCCTTACAAGTCTTGAATCTTGCTTAGAACATCCATTGGAAGCTATAACATCAAGAAAGCAAAACATGAAAATCAAGAAAATTACTATTCATCCAAAACCTAGAAACTTGTAAAATCAAAATGGACATGATCCACTTACCTCCTTGCTCTCAAACTTCTAGGGGATCTTAGTTATGAAATATAGAAGCCATGGGAATTTTCTTGTGAATTGTGAATGGCTAGATTTGGAGATATGAAAAAAACACTATTCATCTTCTTCTTTTTTTCTAAGAAAACCGAATCTTGTATAAAATGGTGGTGGTGATGTTTTTTGATCTTTTCCCTTGAATAATACATATCTTAGGCTTTTAATCAATCTCATCTTGTCCTTGGTGTGTTGTCCACTCCTCATTGGCCCTTTCTAGATTGCCTTATCCTCAGAAAATGCAACTAGGTACTCATCTCTTGCATTCTTGCACTTAAGTCCTTGGTAAATTGCATTTAGGTGCTTGTTACTTTAATAAAGTAGTGATGTCATCTTCCACTAACTTATATTGGATGCATCCTTGATTGCTTGTACGTTTCTTTGTCCGGTTATTGCTCAATTTCGCTGATCGTTCGAAGAATAACTAAGTAGGTTTACCGCTAGGGTTTACCGGGAAACTTCTTGGTATTTATAATACCTTCCTCAATCCTCATTATAATCCTCTTGATGATCATGTAGGATATTTAATCTTGATATGAACTTAATCCGTAATCCAGGATTCGTTCGCTTTACTGATGAATCTCGTTATAACGTTTCAGCGGTTTCTAGAACACTTGTTTCACTGTCTTAGTGGCTTCCGTTCTTCGTTCTTAAATCAAATATAATAAAGTCCTAAAATATCAAATCCTCAAAGTTAATATCTCAATTCTTGAATTATAATAATATAAAATCCCCTGCCCGGTCAAATATTACACCGGAATAGAATTTGGAATTTCTGAATTCCGATCGTCTTTGCATACACTTATTTCCTCCGCGTATTACTAATATGACTTCGAAACATTCATATCACGTCCCGTACATAGGGTGGCGTGAAAAGTTTTCCAACTTACAAAATCACTATTCATCCACCAAATTACTATGCACGCACGGGAAACACTATGCACGTATGGGAAACACTATGCACGTATGGAAACACTATGCACGTATGGGAAACACTATGCACGTATGGGAAACACTATGCACGTATCATTTCCCTTCAAGGACCCATTAGTTCATTTCCTGGACGATAGATTATTCTCATCTATGTCCTCCAACATTGGATTACTCTATTCTGACAATATACAACTGAATCAGGATCATCGTCCAAAGCAATACCCATGCATTACAACCATTGTTCTTTGGAATCACCACTCACTCATGTACTTAATCATAATAAGAAAAATTTTAAATTCTATCGAAAATTCGGGTTATTACATACGTGCTACAGCAAAGCTGCCATAGAGTATTGTTGGCAACAAGCCATGAAAAATGAGATTGACGCAGTGGAAAGAAATAACACTTGGAAGCTAACTGAGCTTCCTGCAGGGAAAAAAGCTATCGGACTGAAATGGGTCTTTAAAGTGAAAAAGGATGCAAACGGAGAGGTGGTTAAACACAAGGCTCGAATTGTTGCAAAAGGGTATGTTCAGGAACAGGGGAGAGACTTTAACGAGATTTTTGCGCCAGTAACTCGCCTAGAGACAGTGAGATTACTACTAGCTCTTGCTGCAAAGAACTCTTGGGAAGTGCATCATTTGGACGTCAAGTCCGCATTCTTGAATGGAGAACTTCAAGAAGAGGTTTATGTCACTCAGCCTGAGGGTTTCGAGAAGAAAGGGAAGGAGAAATATGTTTACAGACTTGTAAAAGCATTATATGGTTTACGCCAAGCACCTCGTGCCTGGTACGCGAAGTTAAGTAAATGTTTGGAGGAGCTAAATTTCATTAGATGCCCTTACGAGCATGCTGTGTACACAAAGAAGATTGGTGGAGAAATGTTGATAATAGGAGTTTATGTCGATGATTTATTGGTAACAGGTACGAAGAAATCAATCATTGAGGAGTTCAAGTACCAGATGAGCCAACGATTCGAGATGAGTGACCTAGGTAAACTGTCATATTACTTGGGGATAGAAGTACAGCAAGGGAAAGAATGTATCGAACTGAGACAGACGGCATACGCGAGAAAAGTTCTTGAAAAGGCTGGGATGTTGGAGTGCAATCCTACTAAATACCCCATGGATCCTAAAGAATCGATAACCAAGGATGAAGGTGGGAAGCTTGTGGATGTAACTGAGTTCAAAAGTATTGTTGGAGGCCTACGTTACTTAGTCCACACACGACCTGATATAGCCTACTCGGTGGGGATAATAAGTAGATACATGGAGAAACCAACGGTGCTACATCAACAAGCTGCAAAACGAATTTTGAGGTACATTAGAGGGACGATGGAGTACGGGTTGATATATACTAGGGACAGTAACAATAATATGTTAAGTGGGTACTCTGATAGTGATCTCGCTGGGCATGTAGACGATCGAAGAAGCACTGGTGGAATGGCATTTTATTTGAATGAGAGTCTCGTGACATGGGTTTCACAGAAGCAGAGATGTGTGGCACTATCTTCTTGTGAAGCGGAGTTTATGGCAGCAACGGCAGCTGCGTGTCAAGCGATTTGGTTGAGGAATTTGTTGGGTCAAGTTACTGGAAAGAGTGTTGGGCCTGTTGTGCTTTATATTGATAACAAGTCGGCTATTGACTTAACCAAGAACCCTATTTTTCATGGTCGTAGCAAGCATATTGATATTCGTTATCATTTCATTCGCGAATGCATTGAACGAGGAGAGATTGTGGTGAAGCATGTAAGCACTGCACTTCAACGAGCTGACACATTGACGAAAGCATTGGCAACAGTCAAGTTTGAGAGAATGAGGGCATTGCTGGGTGTCAAAGATCTGCACAAGCTCGCTTAGATTAAGGGGAGAATGTTGGTTTTAATCATGAGCGTGCTTGTTTCCTTATTTCCTTGTTAGTGTGTTTCCTTAAACAATCTTATGACTTGGTCATATTTCAGTTGAGAAAGTTTAGGGATTTGATTGAATAAGTTTAGGAGGTAGTTAAATAAAAGATTTGCAATCGCTAGTCTGTTAGGTTGTTTTGATCCTTTCCTAGTTTGTAGCTGAACACCTTATGCAGGTGTATTTATCTCTTGTTTTGCTTTCAATACATATTAGCACGTTCAAAGTATTCTCTTGTTTATCTTTGGTTTCATGTTGTTTTGCTTTCAATACATATTAGCACGTTCAAAGTATTCTCTTGTTTATCTTTGGTTTCATGTTTACTTTGTGCATACTGTTTTGGTTCTAAACTGTTCCCTATAAAAAATACCACTCTAATGATGTACAGTGTTTCAAAAATTAAAAATCGTCTATTTAAAAAAATCAAAACAACAACATTTTATGAATTTAAATGGTGCTCGTGCTTTGCACGGGCTTTCATGCTAGTTTACAACATAGAATTGTGTTCTACTATATAAATCCGTGAAAGGCTCTTTAGCAAATCAATGTGGGATATAAGGTTTCACTCCCATATTTTCCACTTCAAGGGACCAACTTTAGATAATCATATCTCATTCATTCCTTGATCGTTTAATTTGAGTACTTTAATATGCATTGGAGAGCTCTCACGAAGGAGAACACGTTCCAAGCATAACTCGTTACGAACACGTAACCGAGGCCTACTCAAATTGGTGCTCAAAATGACTCGACAATGTGGGGCTTAAAACCCATATATTCCAACACAATGTCGATGTTGTGTAGGTAACATTGACACAATGGGCAATGCGCCCGTTGTCTGAAACATCATCAGACGGCACTCCAATAGACCAGCCTTTTTTTGGTCTTCAGACAACGATCAAAAACTGTTAGCTGAAGCGTTTTTTCTTGTAGTGATTCTTGCAGGCATGTTGATTTCATACTAAAGACTTCAGAATCGTGTCACGAGTGTAGATTTGAAATTGATTGTTTGTTTAACATTGGCAAAATTGTTGGACAATAATTATAGTGTTGGACCTACAATAATCTTTACAGATGCTTATTATAAATTCTTGTTTAATAATATGAACTTCCGCATGTTTAAGATGATGAGCCTTTGGATCGGAGCTTAGTTACTAGTTAATAGCCTTCTGTATTTAGTTAACATAAAATATACGAAGTATCTTCTTTTCAGCCTTGTATTTGACGAATTCATATAGTTACTGTGCTAGAGTATATGATAGATAATCATCGTTGCATGAAATTACGTGTTCTTTCTGCATTATTCTTAAAATTCTACGATTTCTAAAATCTATACTACAATGTCATAGCCTCACAATGCACAGCTAAGTCTACGACCATCTGTTTAACTATTCATTTCATGCATATATAAAATGTAAAGATTGATTTTATAGTGACTAGAATCTGCTTTGAGGACTGAGGTTAATCATGACACTCAATCTTAACAATTTACACGCAAGATATCTTAGAATCCTTTCCCTGTTAAGATGAAATTTTGAATGGTTTGAAACATAGTAGGTATTTCAGCGTTCATTGTTATGACTGCTACAATGCTACTTGTTAAACAGTGTATTCGCTATCGTTGTTTCACATTCATGTATCCATGTGTTTGTATAGGTAGGTGCAACTTTCTTTGTAAGCCGCAGGTGTGCAGTTTTATAAAAAAATTTAAAGGCAGGATGTGACTTTTACGTAGAAAAAATGAAAAAAACAACAAAAATTGAACCAACATTTGTAATGCATACAGCAAACTAAATCTATACTATTATGTAAAAGTCGAAACATTAAAAGTTTTGGTACCTATTTTTTGGTACTTCGTGAATTTATTTATTTATCTTTCATTATAAAGAAAAATAAATATACCTAAAATAAATAGGGCTATTTTCATAAATAAATAGGGAAAAGTAAATTTTTGCACATTTACTTTTGTTAAGAATAGCTATTTGCAAGTTTACTAACCAAAGTTTCTAAATTGCAAAAATACTAACCCTAACCCTAGCCCTCCCCCTCCCCCCTCCCCCCTCCCCCCTCCCCCCTCCCCTTCGGTGAAGTTGATATTTTGGTGAATTTGGTTTGCAACTGAATGCAACCACATTCAACCTTTTTTTTTTTTTTAAGGTGGGTGATATTTTGGTGGATTTGGGTTGCAGGCCCCGCAGGCGGGGCCATTAGAACATAATAGAATCAACTGAATGCAACCACATGAACCTGAATGCAACTGAAATCCTGATTTTAAGTTCCAGTTTTCAAATGTCATTTTTGACCAAATTTATATATATATATATATATATATATATATATATATATATAGAACCGGTCACCAGCCACAGTTGGATATTTTTAAATATCCAACCAACCCATCTTATACCATTAAAACGTCCAGTCAACGGTCAGGATGAGCTTTTACTTACGCTATATACACTACAACAAAAACTGCTAAAACCTACCACATAAAACATACCAAAAAATTTTGGTAGGAAATGAGACACCATTTCCTACCAATGTTGGAGTTGGTAGGAAATGGTGGCTGTGGGGCCCAAAATTTGTACACGCAAGCATCAATTCCTACCAATTTTTGGTCGGAAATCAAAACCTACCAATATTGGTCGGTTTTGACTACAAAATGGCCCCACCTTTCCACGTCAATGTCCGCCAAAAATTTCGTGAAAATTTGAATTTCCCGCACATATCAAAACCTACCAATATTGGTAGGTTTTGATCATTAAGTTTCCGCCAAAAATTCATGAAAATTTTGAATTTCCCGCTCACTTCAAAACCTACCAATATTGGTAGGTTTTGGTTGCAGTTTGACCATGAAAGGACATAATTTCCACGTAATAACCCCTCATATTTTAAAAGAAAAATAATTTTATTTTGGCAGTGGTATTTCCTACCAATTTTGGTAGGTTTTGATGCGGATGCAAATTTCAACCTTGCACGTCATCAAACTATTGCATCATACTTTTAAATTAATAAACAATTTCTTAAAAAGAAAAATAATTTTATTTTTCTGGGACATTTCCTACCAATAATAGTAGGAAATAGCCTAATACGAAAACTAATATATTTCTTCATTTTCAAATTAATTTGTTTATTTCTTGATTTAAAATGAAAATTTCCAAAAAAAAATTTTCTTATATATTAAATACATACGGTTCATTTTTTGGTGTAAAATGATAATTTTTTTAATATATTTATAATTATTAGTATTAATTAGGAAAATTATAAAAGTCCTAACAAAATAATTTATATCCTTATAAATAAATTAAAAAATTCAATAAAAATAGAAAGAAGTGACCATTTCCTACCAATACTGGTAGGTTTTGATCGGTAAGTTTCCGCCAAAAATTTCGTGAAAAAGTTGAATTTCCCGCTCACATCAAAACCTACCAATATTGGTAGGTTTTGATCGGTAAGTTTCCGCCAAAAATTTCGTGAAAAAGTTGAATTTCCCGCCACATCAAAACCTACCAATTTGGTAGGTTTTGATCAGTAAATAAAATAATAAAAAACATTTACACATTTCCTACCAATAATGGTAGGAAAACAAGGAAAATAAAAAAAAAATTAAAAAATTTATTTTGCTTTTTGTTGATTGATTATCGCATTTTTTGTTGATCAAACTCTACGGGCATAACAATCTATTCATATTAGAAGTGTAGATCAAAAATTAGTTGATTTAGACTTACATTCATATGTTTTTATGTTATTTGGAAAAAATATAATTATAACAAAAAAATAAAATAATATCGAGATATATAAATAAATTTTTTATTCATACCAAATTAATTTTTTATTTTTTGAAAATTTGGGAATATCACTAAATTAAGTATATATTGATATACGTGCAGTCGGATCGTCGATAAATATTTTTTAAAAAATGGAAACAACAATCCGGGACAATGCGCTAGTTAGTAGTACAGGTCAAATCAATAGTTGACTACTAATTCCACCATCCAAATTAATTAATTATTTTTTAAAATCTTGGAAATATCACTAAATTAGATATATATTGACATACGTGCGGTCGGATTGTCGATAAATATTTTTTAAAAAATAGAAACAACAATCCGGGACAAAGCGCTAGTTAGTAGTACCGGTCAAATCAATAGTTGACTACTAATTCCACCATCCAAATTAATTTATTTTTTTTTAAAATCTTGGAAATATCACTAAATTAGATATATATTGACATACGTGCGGTCGGATCGTCGATAAATATTTTTTAAAAAATAGAAATAACAATCCGGGACAAAGCGCTAGTTAGTAGTACCGGTCAAATCAATAGTTGACTACTAATTCCACCATCCAAATTAATTTATTATTTTTTAAAATCTTGGAAATATCACTAAATTAGATATATATTGACATACGTGCGGTCGGATCGTCGATAAATATTTTTTAAAAAATAGAAACAACAATCCGGGACAAAGCGCTAGTTAGAAGTACAGGTCAAATCAAAAGTTGACTACTAATTCCACCATCCAAATTAATTTATTATTTTTTAAAATCTTGGAAATATCACAATATTAGATATATATTGACATACGTGCGGTCGGATCGTCGATAAATATTTTTTAAAAAATAGAAACAACAATCCGGGACAAAGCGCTAGTTAGTAGTACCGGTCAAATCAATAGTTGACTACTAATTCCACCATCCTAATTAATTTATTATTTTTTAAAATCTTGGAAATATCACTAAATTAGATATATATTGACATACGTGCGGTCGGATCGTCGATAAATATTTTTTAAAAAATAGAAACAAAAATCCGGGACAAAGCGCTAGTTAGAAGTACCGGTCAAATCAATAGTTGACTACTAATTCCACCATCCAAATTAATTTATTATTTTTTAAAATCTTGGAAATATCACTAAATTGGATATATGTTGACATATGTGTGGTTGGATCGTCGATAAATATTTTTTAAAAAATAGAAACAACAATCCGGGACAATGCGCTAGTTAGTAGTACCGGTCAAATCAATAGTTGACTACTAATTCCACCATCCAAATTAATTTATTATTTTTTAAAATCTTGGAAATATCACTAAATTAGATATATATTGACATACGTGCGGTCGGATCGTCGATAAATATTTTTTTAAAAATAGAAACAACAATCCGGGACAAAGCGCTAGTTAGAAGTACCGGTCAAATCAAAAGTTGACTACTAATTCCACCATCCAAATTAATTTATTATTTTTTAAAATCTTGGAAATATCACTAAATTAGATATATATTGACATACGTGCGGTCGGATCGTCGATAAATATTTTTTTAAAAATAGAAATAACAATCCGGGACAAAGCGCTAGTTAGTAGTACCGGTCAAATCAATAGTTGACTACTAATTCCACCATCCAAATTAATTTATTATTTTTTAAAATCTTGGAAATATCACTAAATTAGATATATATTGACATACGTGCGGTCGGATCGTCGATAAATATTTTTTAAAAAATAGAAACAACAATCCGGGACAAAGCGCTAGTTAGAAGTACCGGTCAAATCAATAGTTGACTACTAATTCCACCATCCAAATTAATTTATTATTTTTTAAAATCTTGGAAATATCACTAAATTAGATATATATTGACATACGTGCGGTCGGATCGTCGATAAATATTTTTTAAAAATAGAAACAACAATCTGGGATAAAGCGCTAGTTAGTAGTACCGGTCAAATTAATAGTTGACTATTACTTTTACCATCCAAATTAATTTTTTATTTTTTAAAATTTTGGAAATATCATTAAATTAGATATATATTTACATCCGTGCAATTTCGGAGTGATTTTTAAATTTTTTTTTTTTAAAACTCTCGTAATTTTTGAGAACTGTTCCGAGTCAAATATAGGGTCGAAAAGATCGTACGTTAAAAAATCAAATGCTTGAACAAACTTCAACGAAATTTGACCAACTTTTGAGGGAACAATTTTCTTAACATTTCAAGGTGCTCGTGAAATTTTTATAATTTTTAGAGCATTTTTTATTTTCGAATATTTATTCTACTCTATATTTATTTTACTCTATATTAAGAATGAAAATTTAAAAATTCAGTTTGATGACATGTGTCAATGCGTTATTGGCTGATAACATAGCACATGGATTGTGCTTCTTCAATCAATTTATAGCCCTTGATTGAAACAAAGAAACACACATCCAACCATCCATATTTTATCCCAATAATTAACTAACCTACACTATTATTTTATCTAAACCCCCCTTTCCCCACCCCTGCATCTCTTTTGTCTCTCGCCTCTCTCCCTTTTCTCCTCTCTCTCTCTTCCCCACCATCTCCCTCTCCTTTCTCCGCTGTAAAACCACAACCACTAACGTGGTGTCTCTCTCTCCCGTAAGCCTTACCCATTTCTCCTCACTCTCTCTCTCATTTTTTTTCTCTCTTCTCTCCTGCCTATCTCGCCCAATCTCTCCCTCAAGTTCGTGGAAATTATCTCAATGCTTCCTCTTTATGCTTCTAATTCGATTAGGGTGGTGGATTGTATCCCCATCCCCTTTCTTTTTCTGTATATACTTGTGTGTATCTATAAGGTATTAAGCATCTTGGTTTTGAATCATTGTGGTTTAATCTTGCTGGGTGAGACATGAGTTAATTGTTGCGTGTGTGTATAAATGATTTCCAAAGTTTTATTTTCATTCGTTATAAATTGTTTGAGTTTTGTTATATGAATGATGCGTGTTTAGTGAATTAGAGGGGGAGGTGTGTAAGATGTAAGGTGTATTCATGGTTTAATGTTCACATCATTATTTTCTAACATCTCTCTTTTTCTTTTATGATTGATGGAGGAACTGCGAGTAGGAGAGACACTTGCCAGAGGTAGCGTCGATGAGGAAAGTGGAAAATTGGGTGGGCTGCTCAAAAAATTGGGGGTAGGCGTGTGCTTCTTTTGTCATTTGTATTGTGGTCGATGACTTGTGCTTTGGTTCCGTTGGATCCCAATAGGGTGGGGTTGTTGGTTTTAGCTAGATTGTTAGTTGGGGTTGCTCAAGGTTTTATTTTTCCGATTCATACTGTTTTAGCTCAATGGGTTCCACCCCACGAGAGGTCCAGGTCTGTTTCGCTAACGACGTCGGGAATGTATCTTGGTGCTGCTATGGGAATGTTGTTTCTACCGAGTTTGGTGAAGTTTAGGGGTCCGCGGTCTGTGTTTCTTGCTGAAGCGGGGTTAGGTGCTATGTGGTCTCTTCTTTGGTTTAGATATGCTTCTGACCCTCTGAGATCTGAGCATCCTAAAGCGTCTGCTGCTGGTTTTGGGGAATCTTTGTTGCCAGTTAAAGGGAATCAAAGGATGAATTATGTCTTAAATTTGTGAAAGTGGATTTAAGATGGGTGTTATGGGTTAATGTTGGTATGGATAATTTCGATCTCCAACTAATTATGCAATTAATATTCGATACCGATTTTGACTTTTGTAACACTTTTTGGGATTTAAATGTTAGAGATCGAATGTGCATATTTCTAAAGTATTTTAGTTTTTTTTTTGAGATATTGTATTTTATATATTTTGAATTCAATGTTACATATTTGTAACGGATTACATATTTATTGTGGATTTTAAAATATTATGATTTACTACTATTGGTCGGTTTTGATCAGTAAATTTTCGCCAAAAATTTCGTGAAAAAATTGAATTTCCCGCTCACATAAAAACCTATCAAAATTGGTAGGAAAAATGACCTATTTCCTACCATTATTGGTAGGAAATAGGTCTTGACTGAAGTCAAAAATGATGCGGCAAAAATGACGTGGATGGGTCCCACATGACACGTGGATGACACGTCAACATTTGGGGTCCATTTTCATCTAACGTGGCACGTGACGTGTCATGTGACCTGGCTCGCCACATTGGCAACCACATGGCATGTGGGACCTCTTTTGAAAAAAATTCACATTTCCTACCAACCCTCATTTCCCACTGGAGCAATTCTTACCAACGCAGTTGGTAGGAATTGACCCCATTTCCTACCAATTTATGGCCATTTCCTACCAATCGCGTGGTAGGAAATGGCCATTTTTGTTGTAGTGATAATATAGCGTATTATGCTATATATATAATATAGCGTATTACGCTATATAATAGAGCGTAATACTATTCATCCCAGCCATTCATTAAAACGGGTTGGATGGATAGAGCGTAATATCCAACTGTGGCTGTGGAACGCATCCCATATATATATATATATATATATATATATTCTAAAAATTTGGTCGAAAATGACATTTGAAAACTAGAACTTGAATTTTTAATTTTCAGTTGCATTCAGTTGCATGTGGTTGCATCAGAAAATATTGCCCCTGGCGGGGCCTTGCAACCCATCTTAAAAAAAAAAATGAAGGGGGAAGTGAGAGAATGAAGGGGGGAGGGAAGGGGGAAGGAGGGAAGGGGGAAGGGAAACCCTAATTGGTAGTATTTTTGCAATTTTGAAACTTAGTTTAGTAAATATGCAATTAATTGAAGAAGATTGTATTTTTGCAAAAATAAACTTTAAACGTATTATTTTTAGTAAATTCTCTTATAATTATAATAGGATTCTAGAACAAATAATTAAATATTATTAATTTATTTTTAAATAATACCGAAAATCAATACCCACCAAACTTTTAATGTTTGGTCTTTAATATTATAACTAGCTTAAAACCCGTGCGATGCACGGATTTCTTTTTGATTTAGTTATTTCAATTTTAATTAAAATGGAATTCAAAGATCATAAGTTAAATATGATTTTTACAATCTAAAAATTTTCACTTAGTATGACATAGTTTAATTATAAAGTTGTCGTTCATATTTTTTTCATGTGAAAAGATTTAATTATTAATGAAGGAAAATTTATCAATAGAATATTTCCCGATCTTATCTTATGACGTTGTACATTTATCATATACAAATTATTATCAATTATTATCAATATTTAACCAAAATTTAAATTATGTTACCCGACGTCGCTTCATGGCACCGTCTCGCTTTTTGTAATATGAAAATTATAATTATAATTGGACTAAAAATACATTATAAATAAATAAATAAGATCAGTTATTGAGCAATAAATTTATGAAAAAAAATTATTCGATCATATTCCTTTATTGACATAAAACTCTAAACGATGAGGTTTCGACATCTATCTTCATTAAATTTATTAAATAATAAAATTTGTGTATATTTGATTTTATTAATTAGGTTTTAAATGAAATGTGATCCAAGAAGGTGTAGTAAAATGTAATTCTTACAATTTGATAATTGCTCACTCAATATAAGTCAATGTAGTTATATAGTATAAAGTTGCTCGACGTCGCCTTGCGGCGCCGTCTCGCATTTTATAATATGAAAATTAAAACTATAGTTGGACTAAAATTGAATTATGAATCAGATCGGTTATTGAGCAATGAATTTGAAAGGCATATGTTTAGCCTATTTGTATTTCGAGGATAAGACTCAACTTAAACAAGATAGCATTAGTAAATAGTACATAGGCTGTCACGAGGAATCTCAGATTGTATATCTGTCAGTAAAAAAAGATCAAGGTCAATCTACAGACTTGGGGATTTACTACATTGAAAGAAGTTCAGACATCTGTTCAAGCCTCAGTGGAGTATTCGTCATGAAGTGGATTTATTTGAAGTGACAGAGATTTCAGGGTGACAGTGTCAGTACAGAAGGATTCAGAAAAAGAGAGAGAAGAGAAGAAGGAAAGGAACCAGATCATAAAGTCAAATATAAGGAACAGTCACTGGAGTTAGTCGCTTATGAACCAGACCGTGCATCGAGCGTCAGCATCAATCCAGTGGTACGTCCTTATTAATTTCGGTGGTTCGAGAAAGGAATGAGCTGTCAAGTGATTTATATTAATTCTTAGTTAATTAATATATTTTTGTAATTGATTTAATTAATAAATTAATTCATTCTGAATTAATTTATTTATTAAATTAATTATCATATTAATTAACTTTGAATTAATGTATTAATCTTATTTGATTTAATTATTAATTTAATTAATTAATCATTACTTGTTTAAATGATTAATTGATTAAGTTATATAATTAAATTAAAATAAAAGAAAGTTGGGCTGATTTGTTAGAAAAGGAAATGGGCTGAGTAATTAGAAGTAAACTGGGCTGGCTGAGTTTGCAAAGGAATTGGGCTGAATTAGTATCTGGGCTTGGTGATGAATTGGGCCAGCAAAATCAACCCGATATTTAATAAGTATCGGGGATATTAATAAGTATCGGAACACAAACAATACAATTCATTTTGAATTGTAAAACAGAAAAAGGAAAACAATGTTGTTGTCTGTGTTGTCAGAGGCTGTCGGCAGTCCGGAGACGCGCATCTACAGCGCGTGCGCGCCACGCGCGCGAAAGGAACTCTAACAGTTGCCGCGTGTCTGCCAGTCTCTGCTCCTGCGGTTGTCCTTCAAGCTGCCTAACTTTCCAGTTTTGCCATGCCCGAATTGTTTACTCATTTAGACAAAAACTAAGACATAATTTTAGACAAAAATTTTGTCTAAACATTTTGTCTAATCCAGTTTTGTCTTCTGTTTTGTCTAACATTTTTGTCATACCGAAAAGCAAGCCACCCACTTGTCCAACTAAAGTGATATTTCTATAAATATCAATCAAGAGAGTCAGAAGAAAAAACACGGATAATATTTCATCTTCAACAACAAAAGCCTACTGTCTCTCTCATCTCTCATTTTCCTGAAGAACACGGAGACTAAATAAATTCCTAGAAAATCAAGTTCATCACCTTTGTAATATTTTATCCGGTGGAACTTGATTATTTGCTTCTCTTGTATTACTAGCGAATTAATTTTCCTAGTTTGTCATCTAGCGAATTAATTTTCCTAGTGTTTGATTTATTAACAAAAATAGAAAAGTTCATGTCGAATTTTCTAATTTGTTATAAACAAACTTAATTCCATTCTGTACTGTATTTGTAACAACCTTTCAAGTTTAATATAATTTTATATTTAACTTGAATATTGTTTCATTTAAATTCCGCACGAATTTGTTCTAACTCTGATAATTTTTTTAACGAACAAATTTCGATTAAACAGTACCGTTTGTATTCAACCCCCCCTTCTACAAACATATTGGACCTAACAATTGGCATCAGAGCCGTTTGATTGATATACAAATCAGATCCTATCTTTATTCAATTAAATATCAAGCTCGAATTTTTAACTCACTTAAAAATTCATTCTCGAATTTTTAACTCACTTAAAAATTCATCATGACTTCGAAAGCCATTGTAAAGATACCAATCTTTGACAAAAACAATTATGATATGTGGAAGAATAAAATGGAGTTGTTTCTAGATGTTACAAATTCCAAATATTTGGGGGTTTTGAAAAATGGACCTATTGCAAATCCTATGGTCCATGAACCTGAAGTTGTTGTTAATGGGGTAGTTACAGTTCCTGCTAAAGCCTATGAAAAGGACCCTGCCAAATATACGTCTGAAGAAAAGGAGGATGCAGGAATAGATAAAAATTTAAGACTAATCTTAATGGATTCCCTTGATGGCTTGATGTATAGCCATGTAATGAATTGTAAAACGGCTAAACGCATGTGGGAAATTATTGAGACAGTTAATGAAGGAACTGATGAAGTGAAGGAGAACAGACTGGAGATCCTAACCTCTGAATATGAACACTTCAGAGCTGGCCCTAATGAAGGCATTCAGGAAGTGTTTGAGAGGTACAACAAAATAATCAACAACTTGCTAATGCATGGCAAGTACTATACACAGAAGGAGATCAACAGGAAGTTCTTGCTGACTATGCCTACTCATCTAGAACACAGGATAACCGCCATTAGAGAATCTAGAGACTTGAATCAAATCTCGCTTGAAAGGCTCTTTGGTGTGTTGAAAACTTATGAGTTAGAGCAAATTCAACAGAAAGAAATTCATGGGAAACATGAAGAAGTCAGCACTTCTATTGCTCTAGTTGGTAAGGCTCCGGTGAAGATGGAAGCTAAGGCTGTTCAACCTTACAGCTCTGACAAGGAGGTGATTACAGTTGAATATGGGAAGACAGCTGCAAGTCAGGGGTGTGTAGAATTTTATTCACTGAAGGAGCTAGAGGAGTTAGAGGATGATAGAATGGCACTCATTGTAAAGCAGTTCAATAACTTCAGATTTAGAAGAAATCCTAATTTCAGACTCAGGTCTACTGGTTCATCAAGTAGCACAAGGGGTGGCTACGAAACTGGGTTTGTAGACAGAAGCAAGATCAGGTGCTTCAACTGTAATGAATTAGGACACTTTGCAAATGAGTGTCAACAACAAAATCAACAAGATGCAAGGAGAGAGCATGCATCTGGAAAGAAGAGGGCAGGCAGTGCCTATGTGGCTGCGGGCAAGAGCTGGGATGACACGGATAGTGAAGATGAAGAAGTTATTAATCTTGCACTAATGGCAAATGCTGACATGCCCACTGCTTCTAGGATTGAGGTAAAACTCACTGACGCTGAGCTGGTTTATCAGTTAAATAATTCCTTAGATTGTGCACAGAGAACAATTGCTAGATTAGGTCTTGAGAACACTAATCTTGAAAATGAAGTGTCAGACTTAAGAAAAGTGCATGATAATCAAGAAAAGCAAAAAGAGGAAATAGAACGCCTTAATAGAAGAGAGAAATCTATTCTAGAAGTAGCGTCTAAACAATTGAATCAAATTGCTGAACTTGAAACCACTATAGCTAATCTTAATGTTAAGCTATCTGGCATGTATAATTCTTGCACAGCTTCTAAGGAGTTTTACAATAAGCAATCTGTTGATAGTCATGTAAGTATAGGTTTTGGTTATAATGAGGCTGTTGGATTATTGGGCATTAATTCCCCTAACCCTGTTAGTGCTAAAGAAAGAGGAATACCACATGTGCTCAAGAATGTTGAAAAACCCATGTTTAAAAAGCCAGTTGTAGAACCACCTAACTTGCTTTCAATCTTTATTGCTGAAGAGTTGAGAGTTGAGGACATTGCTAGTGGTAGTGTCCAATCAAATGTAAAACCTGTTAAGGACATTAATCCCAAGAATGCTCGCTCTAAGAAAGGGTCACCTAAAGTGCCAGTCAAGGTTGTTGAAACAACCAGTTCTTTGAAGACTGGATTAGGTGGTAAGAATGTGAAAAAGAACAATAACAATTCTAACATGCATAACATGCCTATTATTGATTCTTCTCATAAAGCATGTGGTGTTGTCTGCTTACTTTAATAGTAATCACGCATGTGTTAATAATAAAACTGTTCCTCGGCAACAAATGAATAGAAATAAATATGTTAGATCAAAGACTGCTAGTCCTCCTCAGGCTAGGAGAGAGACATTTGTACCTAAGCCTAAACAAAGTTTGACCAAGGCTGTTTACAAAGTCAAATGTCCAGTCATTGCTAAAGATGTTGTTGTTGCTAAAAAGACATGGATACCTAAGATTAAACAAACAATTGTCAAATCTGTTTATAGGGTTAAATGTCTAGTCAATAAAGAAATTGGTGTCAGGATCAAGAATGTTGTTATACCTGATAAAGGCCAATTCTTTAAGTATGCGGGACCCAATCAAAGTTGGGTTCCAAAGGAGGTTTAACCATTTTGGCAGTGCAGGGTGTGTAACAGGTAGATCGTGTTATGTGATTTCTGGACAGTGCATGTTCAAGGCATATGACCGAAGATAGAGCCCTGCTGTTAGAGTGGTAGTTCAAGCTAGCCAAGCATACATCAGTTGCAAGCGTTGGAAGCTTAGTCTGATACAACCATCCCTTGGAGATAACAGCAAGGGTATGATCGAGGGTCAAGGCTACTCAATAGCTAAGGAATGTTGTCAGTAATAAAACAAGACTGCTTCACCTGGAATCAAAGTCAATTGATTGTGTGGCAAGTCAAAAGCTGTTGATTCATACAATCTGAAGACTGAAGACCACTAATGTTGATTGATCACATTTAATGGAGTTGATCAACATGAAGTGTCTGAAAGTCTTAATGTGATGATTCAACAACTAAAACACCCCTAACATCCAAACTGGAGATCCATCTGACAAATCAAAATTCTAGGATATGTCGAATCCTGATTCAGATGATGATCAAGAACCTGAGGTTGCTGTCAGTATGAACAATTGGTATTTGGTAATAACAATTGGTTTATAACAATGTTAATGATGATACTTATCCAAGTGATAGTGGTGGAAACAATTTTAATATTGGAGATATCCCTGTCATTGGAAAAGAATCATCAAGTCAACCTGGCAACAACTCAGGGGGAGTCAACAAAGGATCAACTAGTCAACACAACATCACAATGCAGAACAAGGCGAATCATCAAGATCTAATCTATCCAGACACACTGTTTGGAATAGAGATCATTTCATCTAGAGCTGATCCTTGATGATCCAGATGTTGATAAAAGAACTAGAAGAGCTACTCAGAGACAATGTAACTTCATGATTTCTTTCTCTAATGGAATCAAAGAAATCTGAGGAAGCTCTTGCTGATCCTGATTGGGTGATTGCTATGCAAGATGATCTCAATCTTCTCAAACAACAAGAAACGTGGAAGCTGGTACCTAGATCAAAGAACAAGAAAGTGGTTGGTACTAGGAGAGCACTTGGAAACAAATTATCTCCAACAACTCTGTGGAACACTCAAGGCCAAGCATCTTGCAGAAGGTATCAATTCTTTCGAGAGCTTGTCTTGCATGCTAAGAATGTGTTTCTTACATAGTTCACAAGTTGTCAATTGTCCGTATTGAAAGGACTTGTGAGCTCATGATTGCAAGTACCACTTTGTTCATATCTCAAGGACTTTTGAAGTTTATTTACAAGTATTCAATTGTCAGTATTGAAAGGACTTGTAAGTAATACTTAAATGATTTCATAAGTACTCAATTGTCCGTATTGCAAGGACTTGTGAATTCATTTACATCCAGACCTTGTGAGATGTTAATTCTAGGAAACATATCAATGCTCCATATTTTCTTGTATTTAAGATGACTGATTTTCTCTAAAAATATTTTTCTCCAAATTCTACAAGTTAAGATTTATTGAGAGATCTATTTTTGTTGAAAATCTTATCATCTTAAAGTACTGTTAATCTATCTATAATATCTTAATAAATCCCATTTTCTCTCTAAATAATTTTCTAAGTAGAAAGTTATTTAATTAAAAAATAATTGGAATTATTAATTTATTATGGATCTTGTAAATATTTGTTTAATGTTTTGTAATGTTTGTCCTGTTATTATTGTTTTAGTTCTGTTAATTAGACAACTTGTAAATTCTTGTATTTTAGAATGATAAATTTTCTTTAAAAATATTTTTCTCTAATTCTAAGTTAGAATTTTTGAGGAAGATATTTTTGTTGAAAATTTCTTTATTTTAAAATAGCTGCCATATTTATGATAGTTTATTAAATCATATTTTCTCTCTAAATAATTTTCTAGTAGAAAGTTATTTTGTTAGAAAATATATAGATTTACTAACCTATTATAAATATTCTTGTAAATACTTAATGTTTTTGTACAGGTATTGTAATTTTCGAATGTTAATCTTTGTTAACATGTTTTGTAGTGTTTGTCTTTCTATTTTAGTCTAATGTCTGTTTATAAGTCAACCTATGTAAATTAGTATTCCTGTATAGTTTTATTATTATTATTTATTTATTTTTTTTTTAATTCGAATTCTTCTTGTTAGGATAATTCGAATTTTATTTTCTTTTTAGTTTCTATTCTGTATATTCTTTTTCATGTGAATATTTATAGTTTGTATAGTTTTTACAGTTTAGTCTCTATACTTGCAAAACTTACAAAAAGGTCACTGTACTTGGTTTTTTGGTTCTTCTTCTGTTTAACACACACATAACCTGCAGTTTTATTTCTAAATCTTTGTGTTGTGATTGGTGTTAACAGACTCTCTTATGTAGGACCAATGTTGGTATCATAAATTGGTATATGTCAATCCAATTGTTGTTTGAACTAACGTTTGATTTTCAGATTCTAACAATTGGAAGACGAGACCTAATCATTGCTTTTAATTGGTAACTTTTGGTATCTATCTTACAGGACCTAAAACATGATAAATAGTTTTGTTTGTAATATTGGTTTGAACATTAACAACTTACATTAATTCGATTAATTTATTGATTGGATTCTTGCTTGTTCTTGTTCAGTAAAATCGGCTCAAGATCTTTATATCTTCCAAACTCAAATCTCTTTCTACAGATGTGATTGCTTATATTGTAAATCTTTTGAAATCACAACTGTACATCATTTCTTAAAAGATAAATGCATGATTTTCTCAGAAAACTTTTCAATGTTAAAAATGCATTATATCTATTGCTCATATTCTGTGATGCAGGATCGTCTCAGTGAAGTTTTGTATTCTCACTTGTTTAGTCATAAGGTTGTAAACCCAACAACTTTTATCCCAGACTACAGTCAAACTCAAACACATTCTATCTTACCCCTAAAAGGAAGTAACCTATCAGACAAGAGGTCACCAGGGAGTAACTGCACTTGATGCAGCAAATAAGGATGTGTGGGATATTCAGTTGGAGAGTCACTACCTTACCAAAATAATTCATATGCACAAAGTGAGATTGCACACACTAAGGATGAATTGACGGAAACTTGTAATCCGACCATTTTACGGTTAGGATTATAAGTTAAAGGTTCTTTAATGAACCAAGTGTCTTCACAGACTTCGAGAGAAGGTTTTGATCTCAATGCAAAATTCAACAAGATCATTATCTAACTCCCCAGATGGAACATATCTGGATCCTACGGGTAACGGGTCCGACATAGGTGCGGATCGGTAACTTGTAAAACTATGATTCAGATTCACCTGATGAGTTTAACAAGGTTATGTCTTCACAGGCATCCGAAGGGAACTTTGATCTCAATGCTAAATTTTAATGGATCATTGTTTACCTTCTCAGAATTCAAATCTGAAAACCCTAAAAAGGGAAAACTAGCAACTTGTAGATTATGACTCAGATTCGTCTGACGAGTCCAACGAGGATTTGGGATTTGCGAACTCCCATTGCACCACCACTGACCTCTCTTGAAGGGGCTAGGGTGAAATTTTCCTTGCAGGTACACAAAAGGATGCTTGAGCTATGAGTGATACACTAGTGAGCAAGAGTGTAAACACAGAGAGAAGTGAGACACTCAACACAAATGAGTGGAGAGAAGAGTGAAACACTTGTGAGGTACACTAAACACTATCACACACTCACAGTGAGGAAGAAAAGCAAACTTCCTTTCTAACAAAGAACTCTGCAATTGGTACTACTACTTTGTCAACTAGTTGATTGAAGGATTCCTTAACTAAGGGGGAGAAAAGCTTCAAGCTTACCTTAGTAGGATATACTCAACTAAGGGGGAGAAGTAATGGGGTACAAGAAAAAGGAGAGTGAGTTAGAAAGGGGGAGCAGATTCAAAGACTGTGCTTTGAAAGAGAAGCAAGTCAGGTTACTCAGGAGGAGATTCAGATGAAGAAGCAAGTAGACTTTCAGTTGTTATGAAAGTGGAGATATAAGGAGGAGATTACATCACATTGCTATTCTATTAGTCTTTCAATGTACTATGTATAAAGGCTAACTGGAGGAGTAGTAGATTTCCTAAAAGTTGTAGAAATGGTATTGATTCACCATTGTCTATATAGTAGGAACAGTTGTTTTTCTTAAGTGAGAAAAACTGTGTCAAAAAAAAAGGAAGTGATTGTAAATCAAGAACTGCTGATAATCACTGGTAATCACCAATGTAAGATGTGAAGGATTATCAGGCAGAGACATGAAGAATCAGAAATGAAGATGAGTTGTCTAATGAAGATCAGTTCAGGCTAGAGGAACAATCATCTGTCATTTCATCAACTGAGGATTCTGGTATTGTGAAATCTACACCAGAGAAATTTTTTAGTATGTATTATTTACTAAGCTTTGAATGCTTCATCTTTTTCTTGTTTAAGTGGTTAGTTGAGTTATCCTCTAGGTATTTGCTTGTTATTGTCTAACAAACAAATAGGGGGAGATTGAAAGGCATATGTTTAGCCTATTTGTATTTCGAGGATAAGACTCAACTTAAACAAGATAGCATTAGTAAATAGTACATAGGCTGTCACGAGGAATCTCAGATTGTATATCTGTCAGTAGAAAAAGATCAAGGTCAATCTACAGACTTGGGGATTTACTACATTGAAAGAAGTTCAGACATCTGTTCAAGCCTCAGTGGAGTATTCGTCATGAAGTGGATTTATTTGAAGTGACAGAGATTTCAGGGTGACAGTGTCAGTACAGAAGGATTCAGAAAAAGAGAGAGAAGAGAAGAAGGAAAGGAACCAGATCATAAAGTCAAATATAAGGAACAGTCACTGGAGTTAGTCGCTTATGAACCAGACCGTGCATCGAGCGTCAGCATCAATCCAGTGGTACGTCCTTATTAATTTCGGTGGTTCGAGAAAGGAATGAGCTGTCAAGTGATTTATATTAATTCTTAGTTAATTAATATATTTTTGTAATTGATTTAATTAATAAATTAATTCATTCTGAATTAATTTATTTATTAAATTAATTATCATATTAATTAACTTTGAATTAATGTATTAATCTTATTTGATTTAATTATTAATTTAATTAATTAATCATTACTTGTTTAAATGATTAATTGATTAAGTTATATAAATAAATTAAAATAAAAGAAAGTTGGGCTGATTTGTTAGAAAAGGAAATGGGCTGAGTAATTAGAAGTAAACTGGGCTGGCTGAGTTTGCAAAGGAATTGGGCTGAATTAGTATCTGGGCTTGGTGATGAATTGGGCCAGCAAAATCAACCCGATATTTAATAAGTATCAGGGATATTAATAAGTATCGGAACACAAACAATACAATTCATTTTGAATTGTAAAACAGAAAAAGGAAAACAATGTTGTTGTCTGTGTTGTCAGAGGCTGTCGGCAGTCCGGAGACGCGCATCTACAGCGCGTGCGCGCCACGTGCGCGAAAGGAACTCTAACAGTTGCCGCATGTCTGCCAGTCTCTGCTCCTGCGGTTGTCCTTCAAGCTGCCTAACTTTCCAGTTTTGTCATGCCCGAATTGTTTACTCATTTAGACAAAAACTAAGACATAATTTTAGACAAAAATTTTGTCTAAACATTTTGTCTAATCCAGTTTTGTCTTCTGTTTTGTCTAACATTTTTGTCATACCGAAAAGCAAGCCACCCACTTGTCCAACTAAAGTGATATTTCTATAAATATCAATCAAGAGAGTCAGAAGAAAAAACACGGATAATATTTCATCTTCAACAACAAAAGCCTACTGTCTCTCTCATCTCTCATTTTCCTGAAGAACACGGAGACTAAATAAATTCCTAGAAAATCAAGTTCATCACCTTTGTAATATTTTATCCGGTGGAACTTGATTATTTGCTTCTCTTGTATTACTAGCGAATTAATTTTCCTAGTTTGTTATCTAGCGAATTAATTTTCCTAGTGTTTGATTTATTAACAAAAATAGAAAAGTTCATGTCGAATTTTCTAATTTGTTATAAACAAACTTAATTCCATTCTGTACTGTATTTGTAACAACCTTTCAAGTTTAATATAATTTTATATTTAACTTGAATATTGTTTCATTTAAATTCTGCACGAATTTGTTCTAACTCTGATAATTTTTTTAACGAACAAATTTCGATTAAACAGTACCGTTTGTATTCAACCCCCCCTTCTACAAACATATTGGGCCTAACAGAATTTATGAAAAAAAATTATTGGATCATATTCTTTTATTGACATAAAACTCTAAATGATGAGTTTTCGATATTTATCTTCAATCATCTTCATTAAATATATTAAATATTAAAATTTATGTATATTTTATTTAATTAATTATGTTTAAAATGAAATGTGATCTAAGAAGGTATAGTAAAATGTAATTCTTACAATTTGATAATTGCTCAATCAATATAAGTCAATGTAGTTATATAGTATAACGTTGCTCGACGTCGTCTCGCGACGCCATCTCACATTTTATAATATGAATATTAAAATTATAGTTGGACTAAAAATGAATTATGAATAATTTCAATTATTGAGCTATAAATTTTAGAAAATAAATTATCCAATGATATTTTTTTATCGACAAAAGAATCTAAACGATGAGTTTTCGACATTTATCTTCAATCATCTTCATTATATTTATTAAATATAAACATTTGTATATGTATGATTTAATTCATTAAGTTTTAAGTGAAATGTGATCCAATAAGGTGTAGTAAAATTTTATTCTTAAAATTTTATAATTTTTCACTCGATATAAGTCAATATAATTATTTTTTTGACTAAAATGCATTTTGCATTCTTTTGATTTAACGTTATTGCACTTAAGGTTCGTTTGTTTTAGTTTATGCATTTCGCATCCCATAATTTTGGGTTCTCTCGCACTTTTCACCCCTATACTGATTTTTTGGTAAATTTGACCGTTACCAAATCATTTCGCAGTATAACGTTGTATAACGTATAGTATAACGTCTCTTCTCATAGACACTCACAATCATAAAAATTGAAAAAGGAATCGAAGAATATGGAGGTAACTACCCCTCAATGAGTTGGCAAACATCTCCTCAACAATTTGAGTTCTCTCAAATGTTCTATACATTGCTTTAAAATATACATTGCATTAAAAAAAAGAGAATCTTTATGAGAAATGGTTACCTGATATGTCAGATAAAACATGGTGATGCATCGTGTAGTAAATTCAGTTATTACAATTTAAAAATTCTTCACTCAATAAAGTCAATATAGTTATATAGTATAACGTTACTCGACGTCGCCTCACGGCGCCGTCTCGCTTTTTGTAATATGAAAATCTATTATATTAATAATAGCCCAACAAGGGGATTTTATTCATGAGATAATTTATTCAGTGAAATGACCAACATACCCTCGCTATTTCATGAGACATTTTATTCAGTTTGAAATGACCAAAATATCCTCGTATTTAAAGTTTTAGAAAAAATTGTTGTTATAGGGGATCGAACTTGGTTGTTACCATAAACAAACAAGTCTTCTCACCAATATGCCACTTTGTCATTTGTGCTACAAGTCATACATCTAATATGTATCTTTGTAGCGTAGATAGAAATATATTTAGTATTTCGGTTATTGAGACTCATTGATAATTTTAAGAATAGTGTTAGAAGTACCGAATTGGGTAAAAAAAATAGTTACAAAATGACGTGATAATAGTGATGTTGCATAATATAATGTTTTTATTGGAGGAGGAAATCGAAGTTATTGCATGTGGGTTCATTACATTTGATTGAGTTATAATGAATCAGAATTTGACACATGGCACTTTGTACCCAATTTTAAACTTTTAGCATTTACTTAATTTTAAAGTTATGGTTTTTTTTTTAAATTATGTTAGGCATAGTATAAATTAATGATGAATAATATGCAATCTACTAATAAATTCATAATTTATTTAAATTAGCTTGAAATAATATTAATAATCGATATTTAAAAGATATAAGTAATTTTTATTTACTTAGTATGTATTTATACCTATTGAAAAATATTTATTATATATATCTATTAAGTAGCAATCGTTATTGAATATATAATAATAATGGTTAGATTTACATGAAATAAATAATTAAAGCGCAAAATAAATTTTTTAATTTTTTTTATCCAGTAAATAAATGTATTATTAATTTTTAGATAATAGATGACAAAAATAAATGTATTATTAATTATAAAATGTAAAAGAAACTCACGAACAATGCTAGATAATAAAATTAATAAAAAAACAATTATGTAGATGTTAATAGAATAGTTTGTGCCTTACAAAGGTTGATCAATTATTTTTTGTTATAAAATGTTGCGTGCCTTGCATCGGTTACTCGATAATTATTATCATATTTATGATTAGAATTATATTAATAAAGAAATGTATTACTATAAATAAAATTTTAATACTATAACAAATGTAACAACATTACACTCTTTTTTTTCCATTTGTAATTACAAACTGACTAGATTACATTCATTAAAAATTACATAAATACAAATCTTTCTATTCTTTTGCCTAACTTTGTGATATAAGACATACCATATATAATAACGGTCTACACATACAATTATTACCGAACCCATATTTGTCTTTGATTACCAAAACTCATGCTATCATATATTAGTTTAAATTCATTAGCAAACATTCCGTGCAACCCAGAATAGCAAAACTAATCACTCAATTCAGCCAAGTTGCACAGTTGTCTAGCATCTCAACATTAAAGGTCATCACATGACATTCGTATCATCAGGTTTCAATTTACAATCCCAAAACCTTACTATCGAAAAAAAATTAAATATATACAATTACATAATCGTGCCACATTCTTAATGTTGTATTGATTACTTCAACTAAATGTATCAGGATTTAAAATAAGAATCAACCGCACAATAATTATCAAAGATAAAACACACCCGGTACTCAAAAAACTTTGAATACTACCATATTCAGGCCTCATTCACAAACTCAAAATATATTGTGAAACAAATCGAGCACATCAACACGGGTTCGAAAGAAATAATCATACGGAGACTAACCAATGGTGGTATGACCCATAACCAATATATAGGAATGAAACTATTTTAGCTGAATGATCTATGACCGGTCAGAAACATTGCAGCTCCTCGAAATTCAAAACATATATTAAAAGTGACCCGTGCCTCGCACGGGTTTTCATGCTAGTTATAATTATAATTGGACTAAAAATAAATTATGAATAATTTTAATTATTGAGCAATGAATTTATAAAAAAAATATTATTCGATCGGATTTTTTTATCGACATAAAACTCTAATCGATGAGTTTTCGACATCTATATATCTTCATTAAATATATTAAATATTAAAATTTGTGTACGTTTGATTTAATTAATTAGGTATTAAATGAAATGCGATCCAAGAAAGGTGTAGTAAAATGTGATACTTACAATTTGATAATTGCTCAATCAATATGTAGTAAACGTTATATATTATAACGTTGCTCGACGTCGTCTCGCGGCGCCGTCTCACATTTTCTAATATAAAAATTAAAACCATAGTCGGACAAAAGATAATTTATGAATAATTTCAATTACTAAGCTATTAATTTAAGAAAAAAATATCCGATCATATTCTTTTATCGATATAAAACTCTAGTCAATATTCAAGATCTATCTTCAATCATCTTCATTAAACTTATTAAATATAAAAATTAGTGTATGTGTGATTTAATTCATTAAGTTTGCAATGAAATGCGATTCAATAAGGTGTAGTAAAAATATAGTTTTTACAATTTAATAATTTTTCACTCAATATAAATCAATATAGTTATAAAATACAACGTTGCTCGGTCTTATTTCACGACGCCATTTCGCACTTTGTAATAAATTTTTTTAAAGGAAATTTAGATCCTGAATAAATTAAATTATTCAGTAATAAGTTTATAAAATATAATTTGATAACTTTGACCAAATATAAAATGTTAAATGGATTCTACATTCGTTTTATAAAGATCTTGATTAATTTATTACACATTAATATTTGTGTACTTGATATAATTATTTAAGTTTGGATGAAATAAGACCCAAAATCTCGTGGTGAAATATGATAATATACTATAAAATTTTCTCATGTGTCTTCTTCGAGTGGTGCTTCAAATTATTTATATTTATATCAATAATGTTTATCTAAATAAATTAGTTAATTTTAATTAACAGGCTCTCGCATCACAATTTATAAAAATAAAAAATATTTAATTGAAATACTTATAAAAAATTAAAAAGACGCAAAATAGGATTGTATATTTGTAATAAAATAATATATTCATATCTACACACTTGTGCATAAATGCAGTTAGGATATATTACATAAATTTGTATGTTTATACTTAAAGTTCTAGTCCTAAAAATATTAATTTTCCTATATTATAAATAACTGTACTTTGAAGAAAGTCAAAATTCAAATATAAAAATTTAATTTTTATTAATTTAAGAAATAAAAACGATTTAATAAGGATGAGATTACAATAATATATGACGGATATTTAAATTAATTCTGACAATTAGTACTTTATTACTTGAATTTATGTATCGAGCACTATTGAAAAATAATTAATATCTTCATTATTATACTCTTTTTATTAGCACTCTAAAATTTTAGTTTGATTTCAAAGTGTGAAGTGTATATGTAATATCATTAATTTAACAATGATTTTTTCAAATTTTAAAATTTATTAAAAAATGTATGAGTTAATATATAAACTTTTTTACTAAATATGCAATATGTACAACAATTGTTAAATTTATTATTAATACACATCATAATTGATATGGGCTAAAAGAAAACCCTAAACACATCATTAATATGGCATTAATTAGACCTAGTCAAAAGGTGTGAGAGATGCCAAAAGGTGTGAGATATGGGCTCACAAGATTACCCGTCTGGGATTCTACTGGCCGGAGATGCTAGCTGATGCACAGGACTATGTCAAAAGGTGTGAGAGATGCCAAAAGCATGCTCCAATTTTAAGGCAGCCGCCTGAAATGTTAACTTCGATCAATTCTCCTATTCCGTTTGTAATGTGGGGAATGGATATTCTTGGTCCTTTCCCAGTAGCTTCAGCACAAAGGAAGTTTTTGATAGTGGCCATTGATTATTTCACTAAGTGGATTGAGGCTAAACCTCTAGCCAAGATAACCACCAAACAAGTCGCCCAGTTCTTTTGGGAGAACATAATTTGTAGATATGGAATCCCACGAATCCTTGTGACGGACAATGGGACACAGTTCAACAATGAAGAGTTCAAGAAGTACTGTGAGGAGAATGCTATTGAGCTTCGTTTTACCTCAGTAGCTCATCCTCAAGCCAATGGGCAAGCAGAGGTAGCCAATCGAATTATCCTTGATGGACTAAAGAAGATGGTCGAACGTTCTAGAAATACATGGGTGGATGAGTTACTCCCGATCCTTTGGGCGTATCGCACCACTTGTAAAGTTACAACAGGAGCAACCCCATTCTTACTAGCTTATGGAGCTGAGGTAGTGGTGCCCTTGGAGATAATGCATACGTCACCTCGAGTGGAGGCGTTTGAACCCGGAACTAATGAAGAAGGCATGAGGCTTGCCCTGGACCTAATCGATGAGGTTAGGGACGAAGCAAATGCTAGAAACACAGAACATCAGAAGAGAGCATCCTTCCACTACAACCGAAGGGTTAAGGAAAGGTTTTTTCGACAAGGCGACTTGGTTCTAAGAAAGATAGAAGCCTCAGGAGTTGGCCAGAAAGGCAAGCTAGCCCCAAATTGGGAAGGACCGTATCGAGTCAAGAAGGTGATGGGACGAGGATCATACAAGTTGGAGACGTTAGATGGGGTTGAGGTACCCCGAACTTGGCATGCAACCAATCTCAAGATTTATTATGTGTAAGCCTTCCTAGTAAGGACTTGGCTTTTATCTGTCTATTAGGAGAAGTAGAAATAAGGTTCCAGGAAACCATTACAGAGCATGTTGCTCCCAGTAGGAAATAGAGTATTTATGTAAGGGTTGAACCCGTTTCAAGTTATTAATGCAAGTTTGTTTTCCATTTGTGATTGTGTGATTTTATTTATGTGCCAAGCACCTGATGAGTGCAAGTCAAAGATGACCAAGTAATGAAAATAAAGGATACACAAGTGGAAGTAAAACAAGTGCATAAATAAAGTACCCCCGAGGGGCCAAAGTTGGAGTTAGGTTACATCACCAAATAAAAGTTAAGTCCCTAAGGACCTTGATTGAAAAGCAGAAAAGATAAAGCCACATGTGGCTAACAAGGCCATGCAAGGCCACTTACTCCTCGGAGGATTCCCCTATCACTTCATCATCTTCCTCCTCGTTTCCCTCTTCCTCTTCTCCATCATCATCGTCATCTTCCTCCTCTTCTCCGGAGCCTTCTTCATCAACTGCCATTGGCTGAGTCTCTCCTTTCTTTGCCATTACTCCTTCATCGTCTGAGGTCTCTGTTGAAGAGCCGGGTCTTGTTCGAAGAGCTTTCCCAGGGAAAGATTGCCTGACGGCTGCTTCCCTCTTCGACATTCTTCCTTCGGCGGAGCGGGAAGAAGCTGAGCCCGAGTTGACAACTTGAGTGCATTTCTTAAGCCCAAAGCTGGAAGGCCTACGAGAACCCCCAGAGCCTGACGCTTGGGCCACATGACTTCCACCACCAACACCCCAGTTAGGGCAAGGGAAGTCTGCCGGGTTAACCACAGTAGGATACCTGTGGCTGACAGCACCAACGGCCTTGTCCCATCCAACGGACATGTTGAAGGGCCGCAGTTCATCGTCATGCTTGTCCATGAACTCATAAAACCTCTCTGACCTATGATAGGCATCAATTACTTTGTCAGCCTCGAAAGATTTTTTCTTGGCCAAAGAGCGAAGACTCTTTTGAAGAGATTGACAATTAGCTTCAGCTCGAATGGCTCTGGAGTTCAAGTCTTGAATCTCCTCGTTCAACTTGGCCTTCTCGCTCTTTAATGTTACATTTTCATCCCGATGGGCTTGACCTTGACGAGTCGCGGACTGAAGATAAGCATTGACCTGTGATAAGGAAGTTAGTAAGACAGTTATAGCAACGAAGTGAACAAAGAATGTAAGTATACAAGTTGCTACCTGATACAAACCCTGAGCCCCAAGGCGCTCGGCTTCATCGATTTTGTCTCCCGCAGTCGTGGTCAGGACATCGGGAGGGGTGATAGAAAGTCTTGACCAAGCCACGGCCAAGGAAGTACTCCCCAAAACAGAATCTTGATTGCAGATACCCCAGTCCGGAGTAAAGGGGGTTCTAACACTTTCGCCAGCATTCCTATACCTCTTTCCCCCTTGGCTACTTTCCTCCAGGAATTGAGGAACTTCTCGGCGAGGAGGATTCACTTGAGCCTCGGCCTTCTTTATCATCCGCCTAGTGACAGTTGGTTGATTTGCAGGACGGTTGTCTATCTCCTCAGCAGCTGAAAGATGAAGAGAAAACATTGGAATAAGAACAAACATAGGTCATAATGAAGTAATGAAGGAAAAATTACCCTCAAAGGAAAGAATGCTGAGGCCAGCTTCAATAAGCTTCTTCTTAGTCAGAATGGTTCTATAGTGAGTGCGACCATCGTCAGCAAGAAGCCTATCTCGATCTAACAATTCTTTGGAGTTAAGATCGTACACAAAGTGTGAACTATCATGTACAAACCCGAATTTCTTAACAAAGAAGTGACCCCAGTCGCCACCTTCCCACTCCAAGACAACAAAGTCCCTCTCCCAGAAATGATGAGAGTTCGGGAAGGAGAAAGAGTTTACTATATGAGGAAGCCCGCTTCTAAGCTGAAAGCCAATCCATCCCGGCTTAGAATCAGAGGAGTTCTTTACTGCGAAGATACTTCTAAACATGGTTGTACTCCAAGGGATTTCCAACTCGTGGCATCTCAACAAGAAGATGATTAAAAATCTCCAGGAATTGGGATATAGCTGACAAGGATGGACTTGAAGTTCTGCTAAGAACCTGATGATGAATGTGTGAACAGGGAACCTAAATCCCGCCTCCAATGCTCCTTTCATGACGCATATCCTTTCGGGGTGCCAGTTGCAAGTTCTATCCCCTGGATTTGGGAGGCATACTTTGATTGCGCTCGGAAAGCCGTAAGTGCTCCTAATCTTCTCAACATCCTTCTTTCTTAATTTAGAAGGACTATTAAAAGCAACTAAGCTTGAGCTGTTGGGGAACGATTCTCCCATAATGCTGAGCAAATCTAACGTTGACTCAAACCGACGTTCAATATATCTAGGAGGCATGAGTTTTAGCTTACCTTTCATTGTTCGCGCCATGCTCCTTTTTCTGAGAGCCTCCTCCATGGAGAGTTGGGGGGCAGCAGCTTGCTTGTCAGCCATCTTGAACCTTGAATCTTGAAACTTGTAGCTTGAACTTGGAAGCTTGAAAGCTAGAGAACTCAAGAGCTTTAGAACTTAAGAAAGTTTGAGAAGTGAAGAAGTGAAGAGAAATGAAGGATGCTCCCCTCCTTTTATAAGAAAAAGGTGACCTGTTATCTCAGGTTGAGATACAGCTCGGTTCGCATTTACAGGTCAAGTATCGTTAAAATACGAAAAGGGAGCAAAAACTATCTGTTATGAATGGAAAGAGTCGTTAAAACTCATGATATTTTGAAAGAGAAACAGAGAATTTAAGTGAATATTCGGCAAAATATTCTACCAGATCAGTCATATGAGCTTAGGAAGCTAAGCACACTTAAGAAATGCTTAGTTGGGAGATTAGTACTAGGCACTGGATTAGTGATGTGAATCAAGGTACTAAGTAAAACCTCAAATAAAGCCATGGATGGCCAACATTGATGTTAAGATTTCATATCGATGATCGATGTCGGTATGCGAAAATTAAAATCACTAATAGTGACCAAGTCGATTTCATGTCGATGTTCGATGTCGGTATGCGACTATCAAGATCCGGGAGCCCTAGCTGATCGTAAAGCAGCCGACCGGGCCATCGGAGGCGCCTCAGCCGACTACACTCGAACATTGCCACGGGTTTCGCCGCCTCAGCCGACTAGGCATTCGGCCGACTGCCCCTTGACGGATGCCTTGGCCGGCCGACGTTGATCGTCGGTATGGGTTTTTGGCTCCGATTTTTAAAAAAAAAAAAATGCACTCGAAAAATTTTCAGCCGACCGGGTCTCCGACCGACTGGCCTCCCCGGACACGCCTCGGCCGACTGGCATCAGTCGTTGACACGGGTTTGTTCCAGCCGATTGACAATCCAGCCGACCACCCCTTCGCGGGCGCCTCGGCCGACCGAGGTCGACGGTCGGTACGGGTTTTTGTTTTGTTTCGAAAAAAAAAAAAATTCCAGCCGATCAACACATCAGCCGACTGGCCCTCCGGGAAGCACTCCGGCCGACTGACTTCGACCATCGATACGGGGTCGAACCGGCCGATCGACGTCCCAGCCGACTGGCCCTCCGTGTGCACGTCGGCCTACCGACGTCGACGGTCGGTACAGGTTTTTCGTTCGGCAGACCGCAACCGATCCTCGAGTCGGATTTGCAAAATTTCGTTTTTATTTTTTCGATTCGGTAACTAAGAAAAGTGAAAGCTAAGCACAGATTAGTGCCCGCTAGCACCGTTTAGTGCCGTTTAGCGCCGTTTAGTGTCGTTTAAGCGCCGTTTAGCGCTGATTATTGTCGTTTAGCGTCGTTTAACATTGTTTAAGCGTCGTTTAAGACTACTTAGTGCCGTTTAGCATCGTTTAACATTCGTCGTAAATGCGTCGGTCGCTCCACGCTTTACAAAAAAGACGATACTCGTGAAACACTAGTGTACCAAGACAAACCCTGACCCAAGTCTCGAGAAAGGCCATTATAACTTCAAGGAAAGCCTAACCAGCTTTCCTAGAAGTTGGGGGGCAAATGATATGGGCTAAAAGAAAGCCCTAAACACATCATTAATATGACATTAATTAGACCTAGTATGGTCCAAACGTGGGGCCCACCAGGTGGCCCAAAAACCCTAATTAAATATTAATTTCGTAATTAATATTAAGGGTAATAACCAGCTCAGCAATAAGAGTCAAATAAGGATATTATTCCTGCCTGACTTAGCCTCCAAGACACCTACTTCAACATGGAAACTGATTCCTACAAGGAAGGAGTCTAGAACCTTCCTCAAGGCGGTGGCTTGCCCACCAAGTCTCCGACTCCTACCATAATTCTAAGGCTTCTCAGCCTATATAAAGGGCCTGACCCCTCATTCTCAGAACTACGTCTTGGCTTGATTCTCAATAACGAGATACGTAGGCACTCTGTGAGGACCGATTAGTCTCGAGACACGGAAACAGCCATTAAAGCTCGAAGCTCACCAACCCTAGTATTAAATACAATTCGTAACCTAATTTTTATTCCACAACAATAACATACCTAAATTTTCTTAAAAATGGAAATATGCCGCGTGCTATGCACCGGATATATTTTATTTTTTCAACTTTAGTAAATGTGAGTAAAAGTTTTAGACTTAAATTTTGATTATGTTTTTAGCATAAAATAATAAGTTTTGAAAAGTTTTAACAATTAAAATTAATAACATATACAATGTACACTCGATTAAGTAATATAAATAAAATAATACTATTACAGCAACAATAATTAAATGCTTCAAAATAAGGGAAATGGTTGAGAACAACAATATCAAATAAAAATAAATAAGATACTTCAAAATATCAAATAAATAAGATTAAGTCTTGTTTACAACAACAATATCAAATAGAATTAAATAAGATTCTTCCAAATAAGGTAAATGGTTTAGATAAAAATTATATAGAAAAAACTCATTATATAATATACTACACTCAAATTATATAAACTATATAAAATTAAATAAATATAGAAGACATAAATACCATTAAACATACTCAAAACATATGAAAATAATTGTTTTTTATAATTTAAAACATGCAAGTTGAATAATTACTCATTCAAGTGGATCTCATGTTATATGTTTGTTAATTGTTGAGTTATTACATATATAAAGAAATGAACATATTAAAAAAATATTAAAAATTGTCAATTAAAAATTTCTCAATACATTTAAATAAGCAATCTGAATAGATATATATATATATATATATATATATATATATATATATATATATATATATATATATATATATATATATATATATATATATATAAATGATGTATGAATTTATAAAACACTATAAGATAAACTTTTTTGAAACTAATTGTTTTGATAACTTGTACTTTAGCCCGATTTTAATAAATATTTTTTTTAAACTATGATCAAATTTACATGTGCTTAATATTTAGGGAATTTGTCAAGAATACTACTTTTTCTAGTTTGTTTTGCAAAAATACTATCTCTTCAAATTCATTGCAAAAATACTATCTTATACTTTCTTAATTGCAAAAATACTATCTTTCCTTTTCAACCAAATTTTAATTTTATTTTTTTAAAAAAATAATTCGGATGAATAGTGACCAGCCACGTGGCTGCCACGTGGCTGCCACGTGGCACTGCCACGTGGCACTGCCACGTGGCAGGTCACTGTTCATCGATTTTTTTTTAAGGTGGGGTGCTATTTTGGTTGCAACCACATTCAACCACCTTCAACTCTTGCAACCACATTCAATCACATTAAACTTTTTTTTTTTTTAGGGTGGGGTGATATTTTGGTTGCAACTGAATGCAACTACATTCAACCACATTCAACTGAATGCAACTACATTCAACCACTTTTTAAGATTTTGGTGGATTTGGGTTGGAAGGCCCCGCAGGGGCATATTCAACTGAATGCAACTGAAAAATGAAAATTACATTCGGTTGGATGTAGTTGCAAATTTAGTTGCATGTGGTTGCATTCAGTTACTGATTTCAAGTTCCATTTTTCAGTTGGCATTTTCGACCTCTTTTTTTTCCATTTTTCAGTTGACATTTTCGACCTCTCTTTTGGACTTTAATATATATATATATATATATATATATATATATATATATATATATATATATATATATAGGCCATTGTTCCATGGAGACCCCCCCTTATATGGAGTCCCGTGGAGACCCCTCCCTAAATCATTTATTTTAATGGCCCCGCCAGGGGCACCTTCACAAAAAGTGTTTAGAATTCATGTCTCTATCCAGCAAAAAAAAAAAAAAAAAAAAAAAAAAAAAAAATTCACTGTTCACGTGAACAGTGACGTCACCATGAATTCTAGACACTTTTTGTATTGGGGTACCCCTAGTTTTTTGACTAGATGTGTTATTTTAATTAATTTTAAGTGTTGTAGGGGGGGTCTCCACGGGACTCCATATAAGGGGGGTCTCCATGGAGTGCTACTCTATATATATATATATATATATATATATATATATATATATATATATATATATATATATATATATAGTCCAAAAAAGAGTTCGAAAATGACAACTGAAAGATGGAACTTGAAATCAGAAATTTAGTTGAATGTGGTTGCATTCAGTTGTATATGCCCCTGCGGGGCCATGCAACCCAAAATTATACCACCTTAAAAAAAAATTGAATGTGGTTAAATGTGGTTGCAAGAGTTGAATGTGGTTGCAACCAAAATAGCACCCCACCTTAATAAAAAAAAAAGTTGAATGTGGTTGCAAGAGTTGAATGTGGTTGCAACCAAATAGCACCCCACCTTAAAAAAAAAAAGGAAAAAAAAAAGAGTTGAATCTTGTTGAATCCGGGCAGGGCAGGCTGGGCAGCTTGGGCAGGGGGAAGGGTGCCCTAATAGGTAGTATTTTTACAATTTTGAAACTTAGGTTAGTAAAATTGCAAATAGTTTTTCTTAACAAAAGTAAAATTGCAAAATTTTACTTTTTTATATATATTTTTCAAAAAAGCCCTAGTATTTAATTATTAAAAATAATGAAAAAGAGTTAAATGGTAAAGTATTTTCAATTTTATTTATATTCAAATACACAATATTTAATTGAAAATATATTATTGATTATGTGTATTTTACTGATTATAAGCAAAATTATATACTAACAAAATTTCATTCTTTTTTTTTTTGACAGAACAAAATTTTATTCTTAAGACTTAAACTATCCACAAACCAAACACACACAAATATAATATATACAGAAGTTAAGCTAACTACAAAATAACCAATAAATAGATAATTTTTATTACAAATAATCCTATCAAAAAAACATCATTGAGAGAGGTAGATTTATTTTTCCTCTCCATTTTTCCTGATTAGGTTAATAAAAGCATAAAAATTTTGTATAGATGAGAATATGTGATAACTTCTCCAGAGGAGAAGTGAAGGCATCACCTATACAGAGACTACATCTGCATGGAAAACGATATTTTTACAAACCAAATCAAAGGCCTAGACATAAAAAATAAACTCTGACAACAGAACAAAGTACATAACAAACAAAAATCTACTAAAACTGCTCCCAACATGGCAACATTCATAAGGTCCAGGCCATCAAACACCATATTTAGAAGAGAGAAACAACTCATCAGCATTGTCAAGGTCTTCTTCGAACATAACATCATGGATTTGAATAGCATCAGCAGCACTACCATAACACCACTACCATAACCCTAGAAACCCATATTTTGAGCAAAAGCTTCAGCTAAACCACTTGAGCCACATCAGACTGCTCCAGTTCCTCTTGCACCATGGAAACCTCAAAGAATTGGAGCCCGTGAATAACTAACCCCATATAGAGATCCATTAGCTCATTCATTCTTGTAACGCCCCCAAATCCGGGGTCAGTAGATTTGGGCGTCACGCTAACAAACTCAATAATTCTAACAAAAATTGGCCATGATGTATTCGTAAATACAACATAAACCTGCTGAATACTAAACTAAAAATCTGAAATCAAAATAAAACTGAAATAAAAATAAAAACTCAACTGAAAGTTCTTTGACCCCAACTCACAATTAAGGATCTTAGGTTACAGTTCTAGAAACAAGAAAACCCCAAAACCAACTTAAATACAACTCTATATGCAAAACTTTATACAGACTTAAATCACTGGTATAACTTCGAATAGAAGTATACCAGGCCAACTAATCAAATACATACTATAACTACTAAAACTATATATACATACAACAAATCAAACTTTAAATCTAAATACCCTGATCCACGTCAGCTTTCTTCACAACGTCTTGCTTCCTCTTTCTGAACTGCGCAGGTACTTCTCGCCAATACTTAGCTTACTGAAATATTAGATTTAAAAACAGCAAGGGTGAGCCAAAGAATGCTCAGCAAGCTATAAAATAATAGCACTGGATAATTAAATGCAATAACTGCAATTCAAGAAGGATTATCTTAAAAAGGAAAATGAACAATAGATATGAGCGAATGAATGCTCACCAATTTATAATCAATACTATAATAAAAAATCTGGATTCTTAACTGAGAAGGTTCGTAATACTAGATTAAATACTTTTAATACTGCAAAATACTTTAACTATCGCTTTAACAAAATCTCCAAGAAATTCTCAGTTACTCAAATTTCATTCATGTCACTAAGCGTGTGCATACCTAGCTGCCTAACCGGCCTGACAATCATGAGTTTGAATAAATAAGAAGATCTCAATTCATTCTCGGTTCCCACCGTCACTGCGCAACGAATGCCACAGCAACAATAATAACCGTGAATTAGTTTTCACCGTTCAAAACACTAATGTAAATAACTTTCCATTAACTCAAATCATAATTTATATCCAACATACCTTAAACTCAAACAGTTCTATACTCAGAATATACTTACATAAAAACATTTAATAGAATCGGAGTTTAAATCATACTCTGGACATTACGGGTGATCAGCCACGTAAAGTCCAGCTGAAAACACTCTGGGATCCCTCACTAGGCGCTTATTGACATTGGCCTTTACTACTATGACCACGAAGCTGGACCACATTTTATAAAATTCTTCCAATTCCATTAAACTAATTTACTATCAATTAATCTCAGGGAACTATATACATTTAGAACATTGTACTAATCAATAAATAAGAATGCAATACCTGCAACAAAACTTTAACAGAATATTACTATCAACATTTAAGAAAGAATAATACTGGCAATAAAACTTTGAAATACTATATAAACATATTACTTGAATAAAACATTTCCTTAACAATAATCTGAAGGAAAATGACAAAAGCAATAAGAATTTGAAGGGAATACTTATACTGAATAGAAACATATTTATCTTTCTTGAACGATAAGCGAGGGTTAGTACACTTGCCTCGTTCCACGCGTCGATTCGCTACTTACTTAACCTCGGTCTTTATTCGATCACGCATTCATCTTTCTTCAATAATCCGTCAACACGCTCGCTGGGTCCATATCGAATCCCTAATTATACTCAAAATAATAGTAAAGTACTATTTAGTACATAAACAATCCAATCGATAACTAATTACTTATAAGTCGCAAAGCAATACATACATAAATATATATATCCACTGTAATAACCCGGATTTTCGAGAAATGATTTTATTATTATTTTGATAATAATAATGTTTTCCTAAAATGAGGAGGAATTTTTTTTTATTATTATTATTTTATTATATTATTTAATTGTTTTCGGTTAGGTGGAACCGGATCCCTTTTAAAATTTTATTGATCGAGTAGATATCTCGAGTCAATAGTTTATTTGAGCAAAGGAGTAATTTTGAAGTGGGAATTTATTTAGTAAAGATTTTATTTTGAATTACTAAATATTTGGAGATTTTAAAATCCTTGAAAATGATTATTTTAATTATTAGAGGATTTATAGAATGACTCGATTAATATATATATAGATCGAGAATTCGAGATTTTATTAATACGCTGATATTTGTGGTATTTTACAAAGCCCTGTAAATTATGATTTAAGAATCATAATTATTATTTTTAAGTATTGTTTTTACAAATTATTAATATTTGTAAAATACTGATTAATTTAGAAAATTTAGATTTAATTCTATTTCTTTCTCCATAAATCTTTAAAAGTATTCTAGTATTTAATTATGCTAGAAACTTTATTTTTAAAAATTAGATTTATTAACTCCGAATATTATTTGAGGTGTGTAGTAATTAAATGTATTGTTTTAAGTGATATTGGGCCAAGCCCATTAGATTAAACCACAGCCACACAATATACACATACGTATACCCCTTAAACACCACAGAAATGATATACAGTCAGTTATATACATACACGCTGCACAAACACACCGGACAAGAAAAGAAAACTGATCGGGGAGAATGGGGAAAAGGAAACCAGCGGGGAAAGAAATTGATTTGGGGGGGGGGGGGATTCAATTATACAAATATATGGTAGTGTATGTGTGTGTATAGGTGCAGGAGTAGGTGTCCTGTGTGTGCTGTGGAGGAGACGCAGACTGCGCGGGGGAGAGGGGGAGGCGCGCGCGGAGGTTGCAACGGCGTCAAGGAGGCGCAGCAGCAGTCCGGCGTGTGAGCAGTGGTCACGCGAGTACAGTACAGCCGCGGGAAGAAGCAGTAGAGAGAGAGAGAGAGAGAGAGAGAGAGAGAGAGAGAGAGAGAGAGAGAGAGAGAGAGAGAGAGAGAGAGAGAGAGAGAGAGAGAGAGAGAAGGGAGAGAGATGGTGGAGTAGTGTTCGTGGTGGTCACCGGAAAATGGTATAATTTTCTTGTATTTTAAATTACGTATTAATTATCGTATTTTTAATTAGTTAATTGTATATTCTAATTAGTGGTAAATTATTATGTATTGATTAATGGTGGTAATATTAATTAGCTAATTGTGGTAATTAGTTAGTTTAAATTGCGAGGTTAATTGTGGTGGTTTAATTAGTTTAAATAGAGAGCTTAATATGATGATTGTGGTAATTAGATTAAAGTGGTAGAATTATGAATATTGTTTGAATATCCGATATTTAATTCGGAGGGTTGATATTTGCAACCATTGGTGGAGTATTGATTGATGTTTGGAGACTGGCATGGGCCTATTGTGTTTGGTTGGTATTTTTGGGATAGTCCGTGAAACGAGTAGGTCATGCCGAATTTTTGTTAGAAATAAATATATAGATAAGAGTGTTGTTATAAAATGGAGCTAAGTGATGAATGGTAAATGCAAATTGCTAATTGTTAATTGTTACTTGGTAACTGTTAATGGCTAATTAGTAATTGGAATTGGTAATCGCTAAGTGCTAATCGTTATTATTATATAATGTATGATTATAATAGTTGGCTAGTTGTAAATGTCTATATGTTAAATGTTTATGTGCTAGATGGTATAAATAGAGTCTTAATATGTGGTGAATGTCTAATTATCAACTACGTGCTGTTGGCTTACAGGTGGATGGTAATTGTCATTAAGTCAAGTACTTGGTGGTGAATAATATGTGGTCTATATAAGCAAAGGTAAAGTCCTTATGTGTTTATATGGTAGTGCGAGGAGTCGTAAAGAGATCATAAGTTCTAAATGTCAATATTTAAGGACTTGTGTAATTCTCTTCGACTAGTTCCTCGGGGCTTACGAATATCAATGATTGATTGTCACAAGTATAATTAATATGCTCGAGTGATATGATCATTGATATTGCAAAAGCAATAGTTAGAGCTAGGCATTGTTCCTAGGACTTACGAATATCAATGATTGGTCGTCACGTGTATCATTAATATGCGTGAGTGAAATGGTCATTGGTGGAGCGTAAGTAGTAGTTTTTTTTTTATTAAAACAGGGTTGAATTGTTTTGATTGGCATGGAGGGGCTGTGCCCATAGTCCGATAAACGAATACCTCATGCCCAAATTTTCTAAAAATCCCCTGCGATTAAATTTATTTAACTTATTTAAATACAATGGTCTAGAGGCATGCTTTTGGTGCTAGCTGGTTATGTGAATATGTGCTAAGTGAACTATTTGAGGGTTAATTTTTATTTCGAGGATTATGTGCTAATTCAAGGGTTAAATGTGTCTTGAAGATTAAATGGGTATTATGAGTCTTTATCGAGGATTAAGTATGTTTTGAGGATCACCTATTAATTAAGTTTATCATAGAATGTAAATGGTATTATAGTTACATATGTTAAGTGGAGTTGATTAAGTGGAATGATTTGAGGTGGTTAGCACCAGGAAAGGTCCACTTTAAAAAGGGGACTTTTCCATTTCATTTTGTTTTACTAAATGTGCTATGTGCAATAAGTGGTAGTAGAATAGTCACTATAGGGAGGACACCTATAGTTGACTTTATGTAATGTACTGGTAATTCGGAGTTGTGTCTACTCGAGATACGAGGTTGGACTGACACGTACTCATAACCATTTCAGTACCATTAGGGCGTAATCATGTTGGAACGACGTGCATCAAAAAGGAAGATCGGGACATCGTATAAAGAAAGGTAAGCTACCTCCAGGGAATTGCTTGGACGAAGTGCGAAAGGTTTATTCGCGGTTTCTGCTTTCTGCTAAGGACCAGAGGCAAGTTTATTTATGCATACTCTATTGTTCAGGGTATATGTGTATTTTGATATATATATGAAATGTGTGGATTAGATTAAATCCATAGTTGCAAGATATCCAAATCTTGTGCTTCCTTATCAAAGCCAGAATATCCTCGACCTTGTTAGTAATATTAAAATCCCGCTCGTGCAATAATCCCAACCCTGACTTATAATACTGTTAAGGGGCGGTGATATTTTTATGATTCTACATCTGGATTTATATAAGATGTATATTTATAAACTTTTAATACTGTGGTAGTGGACCACATATTATACGTACCGGAATAAGAAAGGCTCAAAGGGTAGAGCATGTATTGAGTTGTAGATCTTAGCCCGCGTGTCGGGGTTATTTTGTAAATTATATTTTCGACAGCCGGACAAAGCTTTTAAAAAGATTTTTCGTAATAATTAACCTAAAGGCAACATCACCAATAAATCAGTGTTTATTTAATTAGTAAATACTTCTGAAGCATTTACGGATTAAATAAACCTTATTCATCTAATTAAATTTATTTAATTGGATGAATATCATTTTCAAAACATTTTCTTACAATCGCTTTGTTCCGGAATAATAATAATAAAGATATTCCAATGGTTATAAATTGTATATTTTCGGCTAAAAATATCTGGAATGATATGGATAAATGTTATTTGAATGGTTATTTAATTCAATGAATATTAATTATAATATTCATTTAAAAAGGAATTATGAATGGTTTATTACCTATCGACTGGGAATCAGTGTGAGTTATCTGATTAAGTGGTTAAAGTTCGGAGAATACCGGAGGGGTAATAATTTGATTTTGGTTAAAAATATTCCAAGTGTTATATTCAGATGTTTTGGAGGTTATTAAATATTTCAATCTTAGTAAATAATATTATTTAAATATTTGTTTAAATAAATGAATATTATTCTGAATATTCATTTAAAAAGGGATTATGGAATAGTTATTATTTAATAAATATTATTTGAATATTTATTAAATACTTTAAGTGTTCTAAGGGTTATTAAATACTAATAAAGGTTGCTTAAGGACTTGCGTAGTCATTAAAATATTATATTATGATTCTACCGAGGCAAGTGTCCAAACCTATTTTCCAACTATTCTTGGAATATTATTCTGATATATATATGCTAGTGGAAAGCATACTGATTTTGAGAGTATATACTGTGATACTTGAATATGATTTGATACTGGCGTATAAACTGAAAATGAGATATTAGTTATAAGTCGGGTTTATTCTGCCCTTAGTAAAGAACGTATGATTCTTATTCCTAAAATCAGGAGTCAGTATTTTGTATAATTTTTGGAGATATATTGTCATAAAAATATCGAATAAATATTATTGTGTCTAATGAATATTATTTTGAATATTCATTAAGGGTTAAATTATTTAAATGAATATTATTTTGAATATTCATTTAAGATTATTTATTTAATGAATATTACTTCGAATATTCATTTAGCGATTATTTATTTAATGAATATTATTTTCGAATATTCATTTGAGGATTAATTATTAAGTGAATATTACTTTTGAATATTCACTTGGGTACTATGTATTTAATGAATATTATTTTCAAATATTCATTTAAAGGTTATTCATTTATTAAATACTTTTAATGAGTTTAAAAATAGTTTATCGTATTAAAATTCATCTTGACCTTCAATAATTATGAAGGATACTTTCTGAGTTTCAGTAAGACTATTCTATCAAGGAAAGGTTCCCAAGACATATTTTTCCATTTAAATCTATCATAACGGATTTAAATGTTCGCTCAAACCTTCAAAAACATAGGGAACCTTACTTGGAAGTTGTTATTTGTAATTGACTCCCCGGTCATAAACTTTTAAAAGAAACTCATCTCTCATTCACAGTTCTCTGACTGTAAGTTGTAAACATTGTTGATACTTCTTCAATCATTCGAGAAGTATTCGGGTATCAAGTTTGAAATCCATTAACAAGCACTGCTTGGGAAATATTGGTGAACTCCCTCTTTCCAAACTTATACGACTACTTTGTGGAGTCCTATTAACGAGTATTATACTCGGGGAAAGGAGGGTGAGCTTTACGTTTCAGAGTCATGGATAACTATTCGAACTAGGAGTATTTGAGACTGGATGACAGTCTCGAGGAAACTGGATGACAGTCCCTCCTCTTTAAAGGGCCCGAGTGGCGCCAGTCCCGTCTATGCCCAACCGTTGGCTGGGGAGAAGAGGCTGGATGACAGTCCGTATGATCTTCCTTCTACATGTAGAGAAACAAATTCTGAGATGCACAACCTGTGACTGATCATCATAAGGGTGTGGCTTCTGCGCGACATACTCCAGTATTAGTTCATCGTCCAATTTGGATATTTCCTGCAACACGTATTGAAGAGACTTCTTTCAGGTTGACGGGTAGTTCCCGCAACACGTATCGAAGAGACTTCTTTCAGGTTGGCAGGGGTTTGAAAAGTGTTCAAAACTGATGTTTTATAATGAATTCATGCAGTATCTAGAACTGCAAGGTTATTTGAATAATATTGGCACGTGTTAGTGCACTCTTGAAAGTATTCAGAAAATGACAAATGGTTCATCGATTGTTGATGTTCAGCCTCAATTGGCTCGTTTCAAAGACTCTGACTCTCTTAATATCAGTTATCTCAAATTCTTAAACTTATCAAGTGGTTAAAGAATTTATATCCCGTACAGAATATTTAACTGTGGGGTGTTGTGATAAAAATGATATACGTATATGTATATATTTTCAGATTTGTGAAATACTAAAAAGGGAACCTTTTTAGGGGGGTGGTTGGTGTATGCTGAAAAGCAATTGTCGTAGCAGTATATTGAACTGCACATTTTGAAAAGCTTTCTTATTGAGTATTGGAACCACAACTTATACTAATTTGCTAAGGTATAAAGCTTACTATGGTTATTATGAAATCAATTTGTTCATTTGATGTTATTTCAAATGTCATACTTCCCCTATTGAAGTTTCATGGTTATAAAGGTTTCAGAATTGATATTAAATATCGTTGAATATTGAATACCCCTGACCTGTATTGTAATACATTTTTGAACCCTATTATTAACTTGCTGGGCAATTCTTTCGCTCATACTTGTTTGTTTTAAATATTAACCTTTCAGAGGAAGGTAGGCAGGGGAGGCTTATCTGCATGGCTCAGAAGAAGCAGGCAGTATGCCCTTATGAAGATGATATGATCCAGAAAGATTATAGCTGGAGTAAGTTATATGTTTATATACTGATGTGTAATATATATAGTACTTTGTGTAGAATAGTGCTAGTTGCTAGTATACTTCTCATAGAAGATTATACTAGTATAAGAATTGTAAGACAATGTGATGTAATCTGAATGGATGCAATGAGTAGTGTAAAGACTTTAGTTCTTGTTTCTAGCCTTATAACCCAAAAGATGCTTGGTAGTTGGGGTCTCAGTTGTGTAACTCAATTATTGAATAATTACAGATGGTTTAATGTGTTAAACAGGTGAATTGATATTAAGGTTTTCCGCGTGACGACCAAATCCCTGACCCCGGATTTGGGGCTATTACAGAAATGGTATCAGAGCTAGGGTTATAGTAAACTAGAAACGAGAGTGAGTAGGAGTGTGTATAGTTATGTGAGAATGTTAGAACTCATGTAGAGTTCATATTGGACTACTGGGTGTAGTGCCAATGATTAAGTTGAGGTTGGAATGCTATGTTGAAGAATATGATGATTTAGACTCCACTTCTTGTGGTGAAGGATGTCTGCTAACGAATCCACAGAGACAAGTGTTGGTCGGTAAGGGCATAGATCGCCCGAGACCTGAAGTTAAGATGATTTTAGGGGATTCATGAAAACAGTTGTGTACTCCCCAAATTCTAAAAAGATTTCAATATGATGATGAAGGATAGGAAGTTGGCATCAAGTATTGTGGTAGCAATGTGCTGAGATCGTGCTCGTGCTGTTAAAATTCCGAAAGGGAAATAAAACAAGATCACTAGGAAAGATCATTAGTCGAAGCTGCGGGTTTTAAAATTTCTCGAGCCTAAGAGAGTTTGAGATAATTATATGAATAGATTGGTGGACAGACACCGATTGTTTCAATTGATTGAAGAGATAAAATGGTGAAGTTGTGATTGGTCAATAAAGACGAGATATATTTTAAGAACCAAGACGGACTGAGAAGGTCAGAGAAAGACTTAAATAAGGAGGCGGTTATGCCAAAAGTGTTAAAGCTTAAGTAGCACTCGAGATGGACACGAGAAAAAAGGAATATGTGATATAGAGACGGTTATAATAGTAACTGGATTTAAGTACGTATTTTCTAATGATGTTCCCGAGTATCGCCTAGTCGAAACGTGGAATTCGTCAATTCTAGGGGCGACGCCGGTATCGAAGTCTACTTAAAGAATAGAACGCTCGCTGGAGATGCTTGCGCTGAGTCGAACAGAACTCCTTGCGACTATAAATGTCGACGGCTGAATCCGTAGCAACTGTTACGAATCGACGATGACGTCAGTTATCAAGAACCTTAGGGTGTGCAAAGGAAAATGAAAAGCTTCGTTATCAAACGATTACCCGTCAGAGGAGCCGACATAAAAGGCATCCGTAGCGACCTTGGCAATACCCTCCCTATTTGTGAATCATTTTGATTACCTCCCCAATCTGAGAATTATTTGACCTCTCTCTATGCGTGAATTATTTTGACTACCTCCCCAGTCTATAATCTATCTTGACTCCTCCCCAAGAGAGGATTTTGATAAAGAATATATTCCCCCTTCGAAGTTATTCTTTAATACTTGTGTTAAGCCATATTTGGTTTCAATTGTGCTAGGGGCTTTCATTATACCTACCTTCAGGTTTTCGAAGCCCTGTCAAATGATATTATTTCAAACCTCCATTCTCCTTCAATAGTGGATAATCCTATGATGATATAGCACCACCTGCTTGTTAAATACCAGTATCTTTCTGGTTATCCTTTTCTTTGGAAATCTCACCTTGGAATCTGATCAACTTTGACTCAAGGTGTCCCTTGTAAGAATCAATTATTGAAAGATGAGAATCGTTAACTCGATTTGAATTGCTTTCATACTTCACAACTTCCACTGAGACGAACAACCCTATACTTATAGGGGCCACAAGGACCATCTGTCTGTGTGATAGAAGTCTGATGGGATGCCATCACTTGTGAGTTGTGAAATACAAGAAGGCTAATTACCTTTAGTAATGTCTCGACTGAGACACACAACGTGAGTTCTTTTGATCAAATTGATCTCTCGGTAAATTCTCTTATCTCAAATAAGGTTTACTTTAACACTCATAACCTTATGATCACTAGTGTATGACAATTGTCTTAATATGACAGCTATCTTTTCACAGAACCATGATTCTTGTTATCTCTAATGAACTTCAAGGGGATGCCAATCAGGTCAGTTAGACGAAATTCGCTGATAGAAATTAGATTCGAACGGAATCACCGAGGACAAGAGCGAATCCCAAGATGAATAAAATATCAGTGACATGTCAATAGCATTAGCTAAATCTCTCTCTCTCAAGAGTATTATGTTAATGGGATTAGTGCATTCTCTCTCAAGGATGTTATGTTAATGAAGTCAGTGAACTCTCTCTCTCTCAAGGATAAAAAGGTGAAGGACATGTTGGTCAAGACATATATATGTGAACGAATAGCGATGTGTCGTGAACTCCGGGGATAAATGTCAGATAGATCCCCTAGAGTTGAATTGAGGTTTTGGAGAAATTGTTTATGAATGGACACTATCTCTAGTTTTGCAGAATAAGTGGTGATGATGACAGAGTTAAGGAATCCCAGTAGTGGCCTTAGTTGATTCCGAGGACGGAATCCTTGTAAGGAGGGTAGACTGTAATAACCCGGATTTTCGAGAAATGATTTTATTATTATTTTGATAATAATAATGTTTTCCTAAAATGAGGAGGAATTTTTTTTTATTATTATTATTTTATTATATTATTTAATTTTTTTCGGTTAGGTGGAACCGGATCCCTTTTAAAATTTTATTGATCGAGTAGATATCTCGAGTCAATAGTTTATTTGAGCAAAGGAGTAATTTTGAAGTGGGAATTTATTTAGTAAAGATTTTATTTTGAATTACTAAATATTTGGAGATTTTAAAATCCTTGAAAATGATTATTTTAATTATTAGAGGATTTATAGAATGACTCGATTAATATATATATAGATCGAGAATTCGAGATTTTATTAATACGCTGATATTTGTGGTATTTTACAAAGCCCTGTAAATTATGATTTAAGAATCATAATTATTATTTTTAAGTATTGTTTTTACAAATTATTAATATTTGTAAAATACTGATTAATTTAGAAAATTTAGATTTAATTCTATTTCTTTCTCCATAAATCTTTAAAAGTATTCTAGTATTTAATTATGCTAGAAACTTTATTTTTAAAAATTAGATTTATTAACTCCGAATATTATTTGAGGTGTGTAGTAATTAAATGTATTGTTTTAAGTGATATTGGGCCAAGCCCATTAGATTAAACCACAGCCACACAATATACACATACGTATACCCCTTAAACACCACAGAAATGATATACAGTCAGTTATATACATACACGCTGCATAAACACACCGGACAAGAAAAGAAAACTGATCGGGGAGAATGGGGAAAAGGAAACCAGCGGGGAAAGAAATTGATTTGGGGGGGGGATTCAATTATACAAATATATGGTAGTGTATGTGTGTGTATAGGTGCAGGAGTAGGTGTCCTGTGTGTGCTGTGGAGGAGACGCAGACTGCGCGGGGGAGAGGGGGAGGCGCGCGCGGAGGTTGCAACGGCGTCAAGGAGGCGCAGCAGCAGTCCGGCGTGTGAGCAGTGGTCACGCGAGTACAGTACAGCCGCGGGAAGAAGCAGTAGAGAGAGAGAGAGAGAGAGAGAGAGAGAGAGAGAGAGAGAGAGAGAGAGAGAGAGAGAGAGAGAGAGAGAGAGAGAGAGAGAAGGGAGAGAGATGGTGGAGTAGTGTTCGTGGTGGTCACCGGAAAATGGTATAATTTTCTTGTATTTTAAATTACGTATTAATTATCGTATTTTTAATTAGTTAATTGTATATTCTAATTAGTGGTAAATTATTATGTATTGATTAATGGTGGTAATATTAATTAGCTAATTGTGGTAATTAGTTAGTTTAAATTGCGAGGTTAATTGTGGTGGTTTAATTAGTTTAAATAGAGAGCTTAATATGATGATTGTGGTAATTAGATTAAAGTGGTAGAATTATGAATATTGTTTGAATATCCGATATTTAATTCGGAGGGTTGATATTTGCAACCATTGGTGGAGTATTGATTGATGTTTGGAGACTGGCATGGGCCTATTGTGTTTGGTTGGTATTTTTGGGATAGTCCGTGAAACGAGTAGGTCATGCCGAATTTTTGTTAGAAATAAATATATAGATAAGAGTGTTGTTATAAAATGGAGCTAAGTGATGAATGGTAAATGCAAATTGCTAATTGTTAATTGTTACTTGGTAACTGTTAATGGCTAATTAGTAATTGGAATTGGTAATCGCTAAGTGCTAATCGTTATTATTATATAATGTATGATTATAATAGTTGGCTAGTTGTAAATGTCTATATGTTAAATGTTTATGTGCTAGATGGTATAAATAGAGTCTTAATATGTGGTGAATGTCTAATTATCAACTACGTGCTGTTGGCTTACAGGTGGATGGTAATTGTCATTAAGTCAAGTACTTGGTGGTGAATAATATGTGGTCTATATAAGCAAAGGTAAAGTCCTTATGTGTTTATATGGTAGTGCGAGGAGTCGTAAAGAGATCATAAGTTCTAAATGTCAATATTTAAGGACTTGTGTAATTCTCTTCGACTAGTTCCTCGGGGCTTACGAATATCAATGATTGATTGTCACAAGTATAATTAATATGCTCGAGTGATATGATCATTGATATTGCAAAAGCAATAGTTAGAGCTAGGCATTGTTCCTAGGACTTACGAATATCAATGATTGGTCGTCACGTGTATCATTAATATGCGTGAGTGAAATGGTCATTGGTGGAGCGTAAGTAGTAGTTTTTTTTTTATTAAAACAGGGTTGAATTGTTTTGATTGGCATGGAGGGGCTGTGCCCATAGTCCGATAAACGAATACCTCATGCCCAAATTTTCTAAAAATCCCCTGCGATTAAATTTATTTAACTTATTTAAATACAATGGTCTAGAGGCATGCTTTTGGTGCTAGCTGGTTATGTGAATATGTGCTAAGTGAACTATTTGAGGGTTAATTTTTATTTCGAGGATTATGTGCTAATTCAAGGGTTAAATGTGTCTTGAAGATTAAATGGGTATTATGAGTCTTTATCGAGGATTAAGTATGTTTTGAGGATCACCTATTAATTAAGTTTATCATAGAATGTAAATGGTATTATAGTTACATATGTTAAGTGGAGTTGATTAAGTGGAATGATTTGAGGTGGTTAGCACCAGGAAAGGTCCACTTTAAAAAGGGGACTTTTCCATTTCATTTTGTTTTACTAAATGTGCTATGTGCAATAAGTGGTAGTAGAATAGTCACTATAGGGAGGACACCTATAGTTGACTTTATGTAATGTACTGGTAATTCGGAGTTGTGTCTACTCGAGATACGAGGTTGGACTGACACGTACTCATAACCATTTCGGTACCATTAGGGCGTAATCATGTTGGAACGACGTGCATCAAAAAGGAAGATCGGGACGTCGTATAAAGAAAGGTAAGCTACCTCCAGGGAATTGCTTGGACGAAGTGCGAAAGGTTTATTCGCGGTTTCTGCTTTCTGCTAAGGACCAGAGGCAAGTTTATTTATGCATACTCTATTGTTCAGGGTATATGTGTATTTTGATATATATATGAAATGTGTGGATTAGATTAAATCCATAGTTGCAAGATATCCAAATCTTGTGCTTCCTTATCAAAGCCAGAATATCCTCGACCTTGTTAGTAATATTAAAATCCCGCTCGTGCAATAATCCCAACCCCTGACTTATAATACTGTTAAGGGGCGGTGATATTTTTATGATTCTACATCTGGATTTATATAAGATGTATATTTATAAACTTTTAATACTGTGGTAGTGGACCACATATTATACGTACCGGAATAAGAAAGGCTCAAAGGGTAGAGCATGTATTGAGTTGTAGATCTTAGCCCGCGTGTCGGGGTTATTTTGTAAATTATATTTTCGACAGCCGGACAAAGCTTTTAAAAAGATTTTCGTAATAATTAACCTAAAGGCAACATCACCAATAAATCAGTGTTTATTTAATTAGTAAATACTTCTGAAGCATTTACGGATTAAATAAACCTTATTCGTCTAATTAAATTTATTTAATTGGATGAATATCATTTTCAAAACATTTTCTTACAATCGCTTTGTTCCGGAATAATAATAATAAAGATATTCCAATGGTTATAAATTGTATATTTTCGGCTAAAAATATCTGGAATGATATGGATAAATGTTATTTGAATGGTTATTTAATTCAATGAATATTAATTATAATATTCATTTAAAAATGAATTATGAATGGTTTATTACCTATCGACTGGGAATCAGTGTGAGTTATCTGATTAAGTGGTTAAAGTCCGGAGAATACCGGAGGGGTAATAATTTGATTTTGGTTAAAAATATTCCAAGTGTTATATTCGGATGTTTTGGAGGTTATTAAATATTTCAATCTTAGTAATAAATATTATTTAAATATTTGTTTAAATAAATGAATATTATTCTGAATATTCATTTAAAAAGGGATTATGGAATAGTTATTATTTAATAAATATTATTTGAATATTTATTAAATACTTTAAGTGTTCTAAGGGTTATTAAATACTAATAAAGGTTGCTTAAGGACTTGCGTAGTCATTAAAATATTATATTATGATTCTACCGAGGCAAGTGTCCAAACCTATTTTCCAACTATTCTTGGAATATTATTCTGATATATATATGCTAGTGGAAAGCATACTGATTTTGAGAGTATATACTGTGATACTTGAATATGATTTGATACTGGCGTATAAACTGAAAATGAGATATTAGTTATAAGTCGGGTTTATTCTGCCCTTAGTAAAGAACGTATGATTCTTATTCCTAAAATCAGGAGTCAGTATTTTGTATAATTTTTGGAGATATATTGTCATAAAAATATCGAATAAATATTATTGTGTCTAATGAATATTATTTTGAATATTCATTAAGGGTTAAATTATTTAAATGAATATTATTTTGAATATTCATTTAAGATTATTTATTTAATGAATATTACTTCGAATATTCATTTAGCGATTATTTATTTAATGAATATTATTTTCGAATATTCATTTGAGGATTAATTATTAAGTGAATATTACTTTTGAATATTCACTTGGGTAGTACTATGTATTTAATGAATATTATTTTCAAATATTCATTTAAAGGTTATTCATTTATTAAATACTTTTAATGAGTTTAAAAATAGTTTATCGTATTAAAATTCATCTTGACCTTCAATAATTATGAAGGATACTTTCTGAGTTTCAGTAAGACTATTCTATCAAGGAAAGGTTCCCAAGACATATTTTTCCATTTAAATCTATCATAACGGATTTAAATGTTCGCTCAAACCTTCAAAAACATAGGGAACCTTACTTGGAAGTTGTTATTTGTAATTGACTCCCCGGTCATAAACTTTTAAAAGAAACTCATCTCTCATTCACAGTTCTCTGACTGTAAGTTGTAAACATTGTTGATACTTCTTCAATCATTCGAGAAGTATTCGGGTATCAAGTTTGAAATCCATTAACAAGCACTGCTTGGGAAATATTGGTGAACTCCCTCTTTCCAAACTTATACGACTACTTTGTGGAGTCCTATTAACGAGTATTATACTCGGGGAAAGGAGGGTGAGCTTTACGTTTCAGAGTCATGGATAACTATTCGAACTAGGAGTATTTGAGACTGGATGACAGTCTCGAGGAAACTGGATGACAGTCCCTCCTCTTTAAAGGGCCCGAGTGGCGCCAGTCCCGTCTATGCCCAACCGTTGGCTGGGGAGAAGAGGCTGGATGACAGTCCGTATGATCTTCCTTCTACATGTAGAGAAACAAATTCTGAGATGCACAACCTGTGACTGATCATCATAAGGGTGTGGCTTCTGCGCGACATACTCCAGTATTAGTTCATCGTCCAATTTGGATATTTCCTGCAACACGTATTGAAGAGACTTCTTTCAGGTTGACGGGTAGTTCCCGCAACACGTATCGAAGAGACTTCTTTCAGGTTGGCAGGGGTTTGAAAAGTGTTCAAAACTGATGTTTTATAATGAATTCATGCAATATCTAGAACTGCAAGGTTATTTGAATAATATTGGCACGTGTTAGTGCACTCTTGAAAGTATTCAGAAAATGACAAATGGTTCATCGATTGTTGATGTTCAGCCTCAATTGGCTCGTTTCAAAGACTCTGACTCTCTTAATATCAGTTATCTCAAATTCTTAAACTTATCAAGTGGTTAAAGAATTTATATCCCGTACAGAATATTTAACTGTGGGGTGTTGTGATAAAAATGATATACGTATATGTATATATTTTCAGATTTGTGAAATACTAAAAAGGGAACCTTTTTAGGGGGGTGGTTGGTGTATGCTGAAAAGCAATTGTCGTAGCAGTATATTGAACTGCACATTTTGAAAAGCTTTCTTATTGAGTATTGGAACCACAACTTATACTAATTTGCTAAGGTATAAAGCTTACTATGGTTATTATGAAATCAATTTGTTCATTTGATGTTATTTCAAATGTCATACTTCCCCTATTGAAGTTTCATGGTTATAAAGGTTTCAGAATTGATATTAAATATCGTTGAATATTGAATACCCCTGACCTGTATTGTAATACATTTTTGAACCCTATTATTAACTTGCTGGGCAATTCTTTCGCTCATACTTGTTTGTTTTAAATATTAACCTTTCAGAGGAAGGTAGGCAGGGGAGGCTTATCTGCATGGCTCAGAAGAAGCAGGCAGTATGCCCTTATGAAGATGATATGATCCAGAAAGATTATAGCTGGAGTAAGTTATATGTTTATATACTGATGTGTAATATATATAGTACTTTGTGTAGAATAGTGCTAGTTGCTAGTATACTTCTCATAGAAGATTATACTAGTATAAGAATTGTAAGACAATGTGATGTAATCTGAATGGATGCAATGAGTAGTGTAAAGACTTTAGTTCTTGTTTCTAGCCTTATAACCCAAAAGATGCTTGGTAGTTGGGGTCTCAGTTATGTAACTCAATTATTGAATAATTACAGATGGTTTAATGTGTTAAACAGGTGAATTGATATTAAGGTTTTCCGCGTGACGACCAAATCCCTGACCCCGGATTTGGGGCTATTACATCCACCCTCATAAATCACCACATATATATTTAAACACTCATACACATACATGTCTTTAAATCTTTAAATCAAATAATTTAAATAACTTAAAATGCAGGGGATTTTTAGAAAATTTCGGCATGAAGTATTCGTTTATCGGACTATGGGCACAGCCCCTCAATATCAATCAAAACAATTCAACCCTGTTTTTACAAAAAATAAAGCTGCCTCAACTTGCAGCAACATAAAAGTAAACAAGTAAGAAAAGTACCCGCCCAGACATGCGGCACCTAGCACATAATAATTTATATTAACTCTACTACTTACGCTACACCAATGATCGTATTTCTCACGCATTTTAATGATACGCGTGACAATCAATCATTGATGTTCGTAAGCCCTAGGGAACAACCCCTAGCACTAACTATTACTTACGCTATATCAATGATCACATCACTCAAGTATATTAACTATACTCGTGATAGCTAATCATGGATATTCGTAAGCCCTAGGGATTAGTCGAAAAGAATTACACAAGTCCTTTAAATATTGACATTTAAAAACTTGTGATCTTCTCATAACCCCTAGCACAATTCTAATTATTATAAAATTCTAACATTTAACATGTATCACGTATTCCCATACTTACCATTGACCCACGTACACACATGACTGTTCATTTACTTACTGAATCAAACTAGCAATTATCAACCCAACTGGATAACACTTAGCACTTAGCAATTAGCACTTAAACATTTATAACTAGTAAGATAGTATAACCTCTACATATTATTCGCCCGTCACAATTAGCAATTAGCAATTAACATTTAATCGGACTCATAATTAAACTCAACAATTATACTCAATTAACAATTAACACATAAACTCGCAATTAATACCACTAATTGCAATTAACAAACATATACTCTCCGAATAATCACGGAAATAAAACAACATTCATATCTTACAATATTACTCTAATTACGACAATTAATACATTTAACTCACAATTCACAACTAATTAAACTACGACATTTAACTAATTATATCACAACAATTAATAATATTAATCAAATTTATAACCAATTAAGCATGAAAATTAAATAACTAAAATACGAAATTATACCATTTTGTTTGGTCCGATTCGCCAGAAATCCATCTCGCCGGAGAACTACTCCCCGGAATCTCTCAACAGCCTCTCTCTCTCTCTCTCTCTCTCTCTCTCTCTCTCTCTCTCTCTCTCTCTCTCTCTCTCTCTCTCTCTCTCTCTCTCTCTCTCTCTCTCTCTCTCTCATACATACACACTGCGTATATACATATATGTATATACATACACCCCACCGCCACTGCAGCTACTACCACCAAAGCCATCATCTTCTTCACCTCGACTCCCTCTCTTCCCCGTCGAATACCCACGCCGCCACCAGCCTTCACCGCTGTAGCTCCAACGCCGGCGACCCCTCCGGCTGCTGCTAACCCCCGCGCGCGACCTCCCTCCTGCTTACTCACACACAGACACGCGACTATACACATACACCTCACAGATATACACACACGGTTATATATATATACACACACATCTCTCAATTTCTCTCCCCATCTCCTTTCTTCTTCCCCCTTTTCTTTTCTTCTCTTCTTTTTATTTTCTCTTCCCCCCAACTCTCTGGAACTCTCTCGACTGCTACAACCTTATTGGGCTTGGCCCAATACACATATCACTACTTCTCTTTTATTCCAACCCAATTAAAAGATTCGCTTTAAAACTAATAACCGACTATAATGAATCCAATTAAATAAAATATTCAGAAAATTAAATTTTCATTTTTAAAATAGAGAATATAAAATTAGGAGCACCCACATATTTGTAAAATCTTTTTCGGATCAAAAAATGAATTAAATATGAATTTTCAAAGTTTTGATCCTTTAAATACAATAAAACTCTTAAAATCATTTTAAAATACTCGACCACCCAAATTAATCCACCCAAAAATTTTAAAAACTCAATAAATATATAAAGATAATTTTACAAAAGATTTCATGATTTTGAAGCCCTCCGGTAATTAAATAAAGATTTTTGAAAATCAATAATACTTGATATAAATACTTTTAAATCACTAAAAAAAATACAATTAAAAATACTGGGGCACACATTCACACATAAATCCATATATACTCATATAAGCTCGATACTAAATATCGTTGAACTCCACAACGATATTCTCAAATCCAATTCCATCCTTTAAAATACTAATTAACATAATTAAATAATAATAATAATAATAAATCCTAAAATAATCTGGTATCTTACAATTCTGCCAAAAAAATCACCACCCAATAGAGCTAAATAGTTAGCCAATCTGTTCCTTCCTGGGAACACATAATGAAAGTTGCATGACCGGCCCTGATTTTTAAATCCCAAGCTAACTACATTCATCACTATTAGCAGAGAGAGATTTTTGTTAAACAACCAAATCCAACTCCAAATATTAGATTAACCTACAATTTTTATACCTGGATCAAAAAAAGACGTTGAACTGGCTTTATGTTTTTGATCTTTCAAAATTTATTTACTTCAGACTTGTTTTGTTACCAAGTTCATGCACATCTTTACTAAACACATTCATGAAGTTTCTTGGACCTCCTAATCTTATAATTGGCCAAAACATCTACAACCCTCTTGCAAAACATCTGCATCACCTGCATCTTATTCCCAATAATACCAAAAGTCTCTGCGTTGTAAATAAAAAGATCACCCTCCTTGTGAACTCTTACTTTAATATCAAAAAACAATGTTATCAACCTCTTATCATCAACACAGATTATTAACTTGCCAAAATGTTCCTTGGAAGACCTTACTGCCTTTGATGAAAATATAAGAGCCCTCGTATATCTGCTTCGTGACCATCACATGTCCGTACAGTTCGATAGCTGAATTTTGCGGACTAATATAATGTATGTGTGTTGAAGAAAGCCTTCATATAGATTAACAACCGGGATGAAGCCACATAATCACATTGCAAATTTCTTACTGAACTATATACATATTACAGTATAGAGGAGAGGATTATGACAAATCAGAGCAAAAAACTCAACAATATACATATTATCGTGTCTGAGATAGAAATCTCTTCCCAAATAAGTGAATGAGTGCGTAAGGTTGTTCATTTCAATACCAACAACAAAATCTAAGTACATGCTCGAAAAATGACAAAAATGTCTACTAAATTATTTATTTACAACAACACATATAGTTCAATTAAAACAATTATTATCAAGTTTATTTTTGTATTTTAAATGTTATTATAAAATTCATTTTTTTTAAAAAAAATGCTTTAAATTAGATTTTACATGCATTATAGCATACGTAAAAAAAATTCATATAAATTTGTAGTCTAAATTATAAAATAATGGAACATACAACAATATTGTAATTCCTAATTTCCAAAATAGTGGAACATACCAGAGTATCGAATGGTTCTCTATTACATTTCAAAATATCATGTTGGAAAAGCAAAATTTATCTTCTCAACGTTAAAAAGGCCAAGCCGTATCTAGCAAAAATAAAGGCCAAGTTGAACTGTTAACACAGAGGGCAGAGGCTGAAAGTTTCACCTTGGTGTACCAACTCAGAAGGATTAGGCCCTTCCTTGTTGCCCAACAACCTAAGATATTCTACGTAGTTTAGCTTCAGTTGGGCAACCTAGCAATGATATCTATATCAATAGGACTATTCCTTTTTACTGGCACATATTCCAAATCTCGTGGTTCCATGCAGAGTGATTCTATCACAGGCAACTTAGTTGTAAATTTGCAAACATACCTACTTGTTACACCTTAAATGATGATCTTGATAAGGTCAATGTATTATTGTTAGTTTTGGGTCCATCAAACGGAAGGCTTAATGACGACTATTGTATTGAATCTAGAACTTAAAATTATGATCCATCCAGAGCATACCTTAAACTTGGTGAGGTGCTCACTCGGTACATATGCAAAGTCATACCCGGTAACTGATGATGGAGCTATAGGTAATGCTGGCTTCGTAGTTGACAATTAATTATCATAAGCATACTCGCACCCATAGTTCCCTGATATGAAAAATAATAAAAATCAAGTGCCTCTATGTGAGTGAGTCTGTTTCTGTGTGTCTGTGTTTTATAGTGCAATAACTAATTTAGTGATTTACCTGCAAATCCTCCCTTTTCCACCAATGCCTGGTGCTTGGAAAGGTCTACAGATTATGAGTAGAAACCGTTCTTCTCAATGTATATAATCCAAATCCAATTTTCAGAAGCAACCAAAAGCCAAACTTAGATAAAAAAATTAAAAATTAGAATCTGATTATAATACGAAAGGCTAAACTATAATGCTTTCAGCTTTTAGGACAATTTCTCACCTTTTAGGACAATTTCTGGCATCATGTGTAGTTCCATCACCACAGTGAACTCTGCTAGCCAGTTTTGGCCTTTCTTTCGTCTTGCACTTGTTAGGATCATTAACACTTGATTGAGACATAATATCTGATTGACTTATCAAATACGCAGATGACGCAATTGGTATACTTTTGTATTTACTAATTCATTTGTTAAGAGACACTAAAACAAAAACTTATTCTGCAAAAAGAACAATACATATCATGTCATTACATATTCCAATTCTCTCAAGATAGAAACACAATTTTAAGATTTTTTCAAGAAACTCAAACATATGAATACATGAGCATATGCATTGTTAAACTATTTATCACATCAACCTCCTAATTATCCTAAACAATTTCCTATAACCTACACGTTGGACGAATTTCCTATGCCACCAAGACCCTTAACCAACGAAGCCAACAAACAAAGGTAAATACAGGTAAAGAAAAGTTCTTTCAAATGAGAAGTTATAAATATAGTATGGAAGTTGTAGCACTATAACGGAAAAGCCAGAGAACAATGAAGCAAACATTGGTGACAGGCATGTCCAGACTCCAAAGTATGTCAATCCATTATTCTTGGTCTGAACATTTGTCGGAACTTTCGTCAAACATGTACACTACATAATAAAAATCATATATTAATAAATCACTATAAAAATCCTTTTAAGAAATAGATAAGGCTTTAAAATCGATATGGATGTTCAGCGTTAAAGAAAATATACCTGCTTTGGTAGAAACTATATCCCTAACATGTGATTATGGAATCAAGTGATACTTCATCGCCATTATAATACCTATATCACAGCACAAACATGGAAAACATCATCAAACAAATCAAACACATATATAAACAAATAAATGACACACAAATATAAATATGTATATACAAAACATAGATTTGCAGAGAGATAATAAAGAAGAAGCGAAGAGAAAATAAAATTCATGGATTTGAATTAACTGAGAAAGATAAAACTTATGGCCATAAATCACGGATTTCAAAAACTGCTATAATTAAGGAAAAAATTATAACTGAACAAGTTTGTTATATGGCTAAATGGATCATTAGATGGGTAACTTTTTTACCCAATGGGTAAATTTTATTGATTATCCATGGGTCATTAAAAAATAACTTGGGTGTAGTATGTTTTGGAGGAGTTGGGTAAATTTTTTTACCCATTGGGTAAATTTCTAAATGGGTGACTTGATGCATTAAGAATATGTTGATTTTTCAAGAACTAAATAATTTCTTTTTTAAGTAAAATACAATAGCTTTATATTTTATCTAACTAAAATTTCTCCTTTATTAATCAATTTCCTTTTTCAGGTTAAACATATTACCTTCTCTATTTTTCTATAACTAAATAATTTCTTTTTTCAGGTAAAATAGAATATCTTTTACATTTTATCTAACTAAAATTTCTCCTTTTTAAAAACACTTCAAGCACATGTTAAACATATTACGTTATCTATTTTTCAATAACTAAATAATTTCTTTTTTCAAGTAAAATAGAATATCTTTTACATTTTATCTAATTAAAATTTCTCCTTTTTAAAAACACTACAAGCAATTTTGTTTAATAAAATAACATAATTATATTATAATTACTATTAACTAATCAATTATTTCAGTCAAAACACATTAACTTTTCTCTTTTCTCAAACTAAAATCTCTTTTTTTCCAATTATATCATGGAGGTTACCTTTTTCAGCCAAAACACGTTACCTTTTTTCTTTTCTCTTACTAAATCCTCCCTTTTTCCAATTACATCACAGACGTTTCTATTAATAAAAATAAAATAATAATATTATAACACTAATAATTAACCGGTTACCTTTTCAGCTAAAATATATCATCTTTTCTATTTTTTTCTAATTAAATTCCTTTTTTTTCTAGAAATATAACGGGCAATATTAATTTCTCATTTTCTAAAAATTATGAACAATTTTATTTAGTAAAATAACATAATTAAATTATAAATACTATAAATTAATCAATTACCTTATTCATGTAAATCATGTCATCTTCACGTTAGTTTTCTATTTTCTCTAACTAAAATCTCTACTTTTCCAATTATATCACGGGCGGTTCTATTTAAAAAACTAAAATAATAATATTATAATATTATTAATTAACTTTACCTTTTTCAGCTAAAACGTATCATCTTTTCTATATTTTCTAACTAAAATCTCTCTTTTAATAGAAATATCACAGACAATATTAATTTTTCATTTTCTAAAAAATTTATGAGCAATTGTATTTAGTAAAATAACGTAATTAAATTATAATTACTATAAACTAATCAATTACCTTTTTCACCTAGAACATATTACCTTTTTAATTTTTCTCTAACTAAATTCTCTATTTTTCTAATCATATCAATGGCATTCTATTTAAAAAAATGAAGTAATAATTTTATAATTACTAATAATTAATCGATTACTCTTTCTAACTAAAATCTATCATCTTTTCTATATTTTCTAACTAAAATCCCTCTTTTTTTAGAAATATCACGGATAACATTTATATAATTATTATCAAATCATCTCATATAAAAATGTAAGCCTCCAAAATTCATGTTTTAAAAAAATTAATTTAAATTAATGAATTTTTTTATAAAATATTAAAAAAACCGTGCATTGCACGGGTTTTAGGCTAGTATATATATAATGTAGTAAGTTAACAAAAAAAAAGATATAATGTAGTACTATTTTATTTTATGATGAAAATTCGGTTATACACGTCAAGGTTCTCCAATAGTGTAATTCTTGGGGTGGATACTCGACTTAAAATCTTGTGTATGCTTCCCACCAAGAAACATGTTAATTGGATGCAATTTTTTTAATAAAAAGTGTTGTCCGTAAAAAAAATTATTAAAATTTTGAGCTGTTCAAATTTGACAAATACATGAGCAAAAGTGTGATTTCAACTTATTTCTAGTTTAAAATAAGATAATAATATGATGGAACTATTTACGAGATACTAAGAGCCTGTATGGCTCACCTATTTTTAAGTTCTTATAGACTTATTTTCGGATAAAAATTTTTTATTTTGATAAAAATAAAATTTATAAGTATTTAATGTATGTTTGATATTCTATAACTTGCAAAAAAAAGTTAAATCTCTAACTTTATCTTAATTGACTTATTCTGGAGAAAAGTTCCCCCATTCCCTAAGGTATATGGTGGTAGTGTTTTCGTAAGTTCGTTCACAGGGAAGGACTATCAATATTGATTTCAAGTAGATTATCTCTTACAATCTAGAAGTGTGGAAAATGGGGGGTTTTGATTTGGTTGTGGTATTTTATCAAACACCTTGTATACAAGAAATAAATTGCTAGAGAAATATAACTAAGTAAATTGCAATCATCCAAATTTACCAACACAACAAAGCACAATGATTAAATTAGCAAGATAAAGAGATATTTGACCCAAGGATTATGGAAACTCAAGCACTTCAACCCAACAAACAAGCAAAATATATCAAACTCTACCTAACCAAGATAATTGGTGAAGCACACAATTACTTATTTCTCTTCTAAAAACACTAATTTAGTGAAGCACATAAATTAGCTCTCTTGACACTAGCAACAAATAATGAAGCACTATCAATTTAACCAAGTCAAGGAATTAAACAAAGAGAGGTTAGGACAAACCCAAGGATGAGAAGCTCAACCTAGGTATTTGCACTTGAAACTTGAGGATTTAGGTAAACTAAACCTTGTGCTACTATAATGAATGAACTAACGATTACGTATTAGAACAAACAATTAGCAATTGAAGATACAAGAAGAGTAAGGTGAAGCAACTTACAAATCTCCAAGCAAAATCATAAGCAATACATCACAAGCATTCAAGATAGAGTTAAATAAATCTTACTTACATTGAAATGGGTTTAGTACAAGAATTCCTCCTTGAGCCAAATAAATGGAGTTAGTTACTCATAATCAATGCTAGAATATTACAAGTAATTAATGTCTCCTCTCTACTTCCTACTAACCCTAATTGTGTTCTTGAAGAGGTAAAATGAAGATGAAGATAAGATATGAAGATTGGTTCACTTCTATTCAATAAATACATCCATTAGACAAAAGGGTAAGCTAGACAATTTGCTCCAAAAAATTCCAGCAAGTGCTGAACGGCCTGTTGAACGGCCGTTCAGCAGCAGCCCGTACAAAAGACTGCCCAATCTGCACTACTTTGAACACTCTGCACGGCCGTACAGCAGCCCGTACAGCAAACTGCTCCTTTTTAACTCTTTGAACGGCTTGTGGAACGGCTGTGCGAGACAAAATCTTCAAGAATAATACATTAAAAACCTCCCGGCATCGCGAGCTTGCATCTTCTAACTTCCCTCTTGAATAATCTTTGTTTTCCAAGCCCTCAATAAGCCATTTTTTCAACAATTAAGCATGAGGCACTGAAAGATGAAAAACATAATTAATATCAATAAAACTACGTTCGGAACTAATAAAAAGGCAAGAGAATGAAAGACAAAACGTGTATAAAATACACATTATCAGTATACAACTTTTATAATAACTAAAAAAACATATAATTATGTGATGTTATAAGAAAGACAAGTACATAACAAAAATAAATACAAATTTTCATTTATTTGAGGCCTCAAACTTTAAATTTTTTTGGCATCACAATGAACATGGAAAGATGTTCAATATCCGCGCCTTTTTTATATTTTCATATTGCATTATTGTTTGAATAACATTAAAAAAAAAACATCACACATCAAAGACATATCATACATGTTAGATATCAACTAATATACTGTGTAGTATCTTTTTATTATCTAATAATTTATTACAGTTGCGAGATTCGTTTTGGATTGATACTAATTTATGTGAGGATAAGAAATAGAACTACCTACTTTTCATTTTAAATTTAAAATCAAAGTAATTAGAAAATGAAGTTGTGTTTTCATATTTATAAACTTTTTTTTAGAAAAAAATGTAAATGGGGAGTTTAACATTCGTTATTTTGCAAAAATAAGTTGTTTATTTCAGAAAAAAATACATATTTATATATTTTTTTTAAAATAAATAACTTATTTATGAGAAATGAGATTTTCCAAACGGAACCTTAATCATTTCAACGGTACGTGTAAGATCATTTCAAATTTGACAACTTATTAGAAAATGAATTTGGATTTTCCCTTTGCTAATTAATTAAAAGTTGGTATTGTAAAATTCACCCGATTAGTAGTTAGACACCGTTTCATCCTCCTTATAAATAATTTATAAGTTATTTGTTTCGAAAAAAATTTCATATTCTTTTTGTAGGAAAAAATATGTATGAGAAGTTTAACATTCGTTATCTTACAAAAATAAGTTACTTATTTAAAAAAAAAATATATATTTTTATTTATTTATTTTAGAATAAATAACTTATTTTTGAGAAATAAGATTTCTCAAGACCTTAATCTAATAAAAAGTTTAACCTTTATCCATAATAAAAAAAAAAACTTTAGCCAGTTAAGTTGCTTATTGATCAGTCTAATAATTGCACGTAACATCTTCTTCAGTTTTCTTACTATACTGTAATACTTACGTACAATAAAAGAACCAATAGGAAGAAGAAGCCATTGGAAGTACAAGGAGTTATTGCCTTTAGGACAAGTGTTTGAGAATCTTGACCTTTGAAAATGTGCAAGAGTTTTACCGGGTTGCTTATAATGCATTGTTAGTAGGATAGAAAATAGGAAACTGGTCCCTGGCAATAGATTGCGGGAGACCTTATCCAACAACAGGTTCCTAAACCGTTGGATCAATCCTCCAACGGTTTTGATTTAAAAAAAAATTGTACCGTACCGCAGAAACTGGTTCCTACACCGTTGGATCAACCCTCCAACGGTTCTGATTTAAAAAAAAATTGTACCGTACCGCAGAAACTTTCTGCGGTACGGGCAAATTACCAAAATGCCCCCTGTTTTCACATCAAAAATCTACTGTACACGTACCGCAGAAACTTTCTGCGGTACGGGCAAATTACCAAAATGCCCCCCTGTTTTCACAGCAAAAATCTACTGTAAACGGGGGCATTTTGGTAATTTGCCCGTATTTTTAAATCAGAACCGTTGGATCAACGATCCAACGGTCAGGAAACCTGTTGTTGGGTAACAGTACCCTGGCAACAGGTTGCCAGGGAACGGCCCCTTAGAAAATATAGGAGTAGAATTTCTTTGTCTGGTTCAGCTTGCATTGTTATTAGGATTAAAAAAATGTATAGAATGGTGCAATTTACTTTAGAGAAAGTCCAATGCATAACTATACTTAATCCTATAGTTATAATATAAAATTAAGTTTGCAAAATCACAACTCCAATGCATATCTATACTTAGTCATATAATAATATAAATGAATAATTACTCCTATATTTAGGACTAAAAATGACTATAATTATCATTCCCATATCATCTCCAACCAATCACATAATTCTATTCATTTATCAAAAAAAAGTTAAAATACACCTTAGAGCAAGTTCAATGCTAAAGCTAAAATGACTATAGCTATTACTATAATTTGAGACCAAAAAGTAGTTTTTGGTCTTAAAATACAACTAATTTTCCAATGCATAATTCTAAAATAGGAGCAACTACATTCAAACTAGCATTTAAGGTGTATTTTAACATTTTTTTATAAATGAATATAATTATGTGGTTGGTTGGAGATGATATGGCAAAGATGGCTATAGTCATTTTTAGTCCTAAATATAGGACTAACTATCCATTTATGTTATTATATGATTAAGTATAGCTATGCATTGGAGTGGTGATTTTGTAAACTTAGTTCTATATTATAACCATAGGACTAAGTATAGCTATCCATTGGACTTGCTCTTAAATGCTAGTTTGAATGTAGTTGCTCATATTTTAGAACTATGCATTGAAGCATTAGTTGTATTTTAAGACCAAAAACTACATTTTTGATCTCAAATTATAGCAATAGCTATAGCAATTTTAGCTTTAGCATTGAACTTGCTCTTATACTTATCAATAGGTATCATATCTCAGTTTAATAGTAATTGTCATTACTCCCTCTGTGCATAATAATCTTTTCGTTTTGACTTTTAGTACTATTCATTATAAATGATAGACTACTAATTTACGTATAATTTGTAAGACAAAATACAATCATGAGTGATTTTGTTTGATTCATATTTGTGAGTACTTTAATTCAGTGAAGTTTTTATATTTAATACTAATACGAAATTAAAGATATTAACGATTAAAAGTATGCATTGGCAAACGTGTCCAAGGAAAATGGTAAGAGTTTTTTTGGACGGAGGAAGTAGTATTTAGTAGACCCGACAATTTTTCACACGACACGAAAAAACGACACGAAACGACACGAAATTTTAGTGTTTGGGTTTGCATTTTTAGTACACGACACGAAAGTACACGAATACAAAAGTACACGACCGAGATTTAGTGTCGGTTTTGGGTTACCCTTCAAGTACACGACACGACACGAAGTACACGAAATAAATAAATAAATAAAATAATAATTTATAATATATATTAATATATTATAATAATATAATTTATAGTATACAATTTAATGCTAATAGTTGAATTTTATAAATAAAAATATATAATATCAATAGACTCAGGTAACTAACTAATTATAAAAAGACTCAATTACCCCTCTTCTTATAAATACTCAAGTATTCCTCTTGTAAGGTACTACCTCATTCTTATCTTTACTTGTAAGTTGTACCTAGCTTATTACCATTACTACTACTGTCATCCTAATATTTTTCCCTCCTTGAGATATAAATCCTCATGGTGGATCTTGCACTTCTTAACTTTCTTCCACCTGGATCAAGTACATCTCTGCTAAGTTTTCTTTTCATTTCTTTCATGTAAAGCTCTTTTCCGTTGGGAACATCCTGCAACAATTTCTGAACGTTTAGTATTCCAACAGAACCACCAACAAGTTAAGCATTGTAAACAAATCATATTTCCTCCTGGATCAACAATGGTTATTAAAACCCTTTACTTCGAGGCCTCATGATCTCTAAGTCTACTTGCCTTTTCAAGGCCACCTTGTCAACTTACAGAATCTCACCCAATCACCCTGTCTTTCAATGCAAGCATAATGCATGGTTGGGTTATAGACCGTCTCCATTTGGTGAACCTCGAAATAAAGACCACTTGATTACTACCACAACTCATCTTGCTAAAATCTTGGTTACTTCACAGAAAATGTGCAATATCAGTTCTTTTGGTTTCTTTTCAATCGCATTTGAAGTTTCAAAGTTGGAGAATGTGAAGATACATTATGGGATGTCATTGGATACATGAGTATTAAACCAAATTAAAAATATGAAAAAGTATTTTTTAATTCCGGGTTAATGATATGTTTCGGGGACTTTGTAATGCCAGGATTCTTACTCTGGATTTGGAGACCATTGAGGTAAATTTATCCTTGTTTCTTTTGATGTCATTAGTTCATTAACAAAATAACACTTTATTACCTTTTTTAAATTGAAGATAGTATATAATTTTTGATTGTGTAGATAATGGCATTTCTTAAAGTATCATACAGGCATGCCTTCCACTTTTATAGTACCTTTGCAGACATCGGTCAATGGTCATCCATGGTTAAAGTATTTCTCATGTACCAACCTTAAACATTAGGCTCCCTTTATCTCCAATTTACTTTTTTTTTGACAGACTATTTAAAGATAAAGGGGGTGTTTGGGGAAGCTTATTTTCCGGAATAAGTCAACTTATTTTAAGTTGAATGTTAGGATTCCTAACTTTCCAACTTATTTTCCAACTTATTTTTGCAACTTATTGAATCTCAAACATACATTAAATACTTGTATAAAAAAAATTATCAAAATATTAAATTTTTACCCGAAAATAAGTTAGAAGTCGGGACTTATAATCTTAGCCAAACAGGCTAAAAGTATGCCTTTTACTATCATTATGATATCATCAGTTTAACAATAGTTGCAGTTTATGACTTTCCTGAGTAGATCATTATTGTGCATCTCGCTTTAGCTCCTTAGATGATATTTACTTTGTAATATTAAATACTGCAAAAGGAAACTTATAACCAACTGTTTCATTATGCATGTTGATAATTAGGTCTACATTGCAACTTAGGTCCATATTTTAATATTTTTGTTTTGTTATTTAGGCACTTTCTTCCATGTTGGAGGTTCTTGTACATTCTCCTCCTCCATTCTACCACTTAAAGTATGTGAAAGTACCACAGGGATACAAAGAATCAAGTATGCCCCCTTAGTCCCTTACCTCAAACTTTACTTACTTGGTAACCTCCCCAAAAGCCACCATCGTGACTACATTGCCTCAGGTACTTGATATATTTGTAAAACCTTTTGGAAATTCGATGCATTTCTTTTGTCTTAATTTGTAAACAAATATGTGTATGCTGTATTTTGTTACATGTCACAATCACAGGTCCCATGTTAGCTATTGTTTATAAGCCTATCTATAGCTTAAGTGTACAATTTACTCAAGTCTTATACCCAATTCATTTGCTAGATTCTAGTATATTAGCTAACATTTTTAGAAAATGTTATTTTGTTTAATTTCATAAAATACAATTAAGAATTAAACAGCAAATATCTGTCCAAAGAAATATTTAGACTATAGCATGACTACAAAGATTACTCCTTTTTTCTTTTTAATAAAATTAAAATAAAGAGTATCAATTACGAAAAATTTCTCCAGTGAAGTCTGAAATAATTAATTTTCCTCAGTTCATATGATGTAATTTGACTGTATATTCGGCTATGTCTTTTTCGTAGTTGCACACAACTACGTTCAAATTTAAAGATGAAATTGTTGGATCATAAAGGGCAAAATTTTGTTTCTAGAAATCAAAGCTTCAACACCCTAACTAAAAATCTAATTGTTTGTTTTAAGTAATCCGTACACACGTAGGCTATGTTGTGTTTGGTTGGGGAAATTGGAGGGAATGGAATTTGAATTAAAATATAGTCATATGTTTAAATTTTGCATTCCTCACACTATTCCATTCCTAACCACCTAAACTAGAGTTTAAACCCACCATTTTGAAAAGGAATGATCCATTCTCCTCCTACTCATTTTCTTCACAAATCCTATCATAAAAAACTTTGAATCCACTCATTTTTTCCCAAATCTTACCTCTTATGATCATTGTTTTCCTTCAATTTTTATCCATTCCATTCTCCCCCAACCAAACTCACAGTTCCTTGCATTCAGCCATCTCTCATGAGTTCTTAATTTCTGAAATATTAAAGTATAGACTTACATCATTTCGTCAAAAAAAAAGTATAGACTTACATTACACTTGTCTTCACCATTCCCATAGATAGTAACTTTGTGGAGCTTTTCATCATAGGGACAAAGCAAGAAATTAACAAAATATGCTCCAAATGAGTTTTCAGAAACAAATGTATATGGTATTCCAGATTTTTCAGCTACCCTTCTGTAATAACCCGAATTTCAGGTAGAATTAAAACTTTTTCTAATTGTGAATAAGTGCACGAGTAAATGGATATGACCATGAGTGGTGACCCCGATTCATAGGTGTAATGTCAGAATAGAGTAATTAGACGATTGACGATATAGATAAGGATAATCTATCATCCAGAGAATGAGTTATGGACCCTGAAAGGGGAGAGAAGGAGTGAATAAGCATCTTCATACGTGCATAGTGGTTCCCGTACGTGCATAGTGTTTCCCGTACGTGCATAGTGTTTCCCGTGCGTGCATAGTAACTTGGTGAATGAATAGTGATTTTGTAAGTAGGAAAACTTTTTACGCCACCCTATGTTCGGGATAGGATATAGATATTCCGGAGCCATATTAGTGACCAGCGGAGTAAATAAGTGTATGCAAAGACGATCGGAATTCAGAAATTCCAAAATCTATTCTGGTGTAATATTTGACCGGACAGAGGATTAAATATTATTATAATCTAAGAATTGAGATATTAACTTTGAGGATTTGATATTTTGGGAATTGATTATGTTTGATTTAAGAATGAAGGACGGAAACCACTGAGTCAATGAAACAAGCATTCTAGAAACCGCCGAAAACCTTATAGCGGGATTAATCGATAAAGCGAACGAGTCTTGGATTACGAACTAAGTTCATATCAAGATTAAATATCTTATATGATCATCAAAAGGATTATAATAAGTATTGAGGAAGGGACGTAGCAATGTAAGCGAGAGACGGTTAACGAACGGACGATAACTTCGCGTTTAACCGCCAGAAAAGCTAATGGAAAGCGACGTCACTTAGCAAAGAGCTAGTGGAACATGACATAATCACTTTATTAAAGTAAAAGGCACCTAAATGCACTTTGGCAAGGACTTAGATGCTAAAGCAAGGAGAGTGAAGGAACCTAAGTGAAGTTTGTAAAGATAAGGTAATCTAGAAAGCCAATCAAAGCTTGACAACACATCCAAGGCAAGATGCATCCTTAGATAAACATTACATATCATCCAATATAACATTATTAGAGAGGAATATCAAAAAGAAAGCAAAGGAAACTCCTTCCTTTCAAGAACAAGAGACATTCGGCCTATGCTTGATAGTGGAGGAAGAAATCCAAGCTCCAAGCCTTCAACAATTCTCATATTTTGTAGGTAAGACCTATATTTCATAACTAAGATATGGTATTAATTTGAGGATTTAATTCAAAGTTTAACCTAGGTAGAAAAATGGGTTTTAGAGGAGGATGAATAGTGAATTTCAAGAAACTAATGTGTTTTTCTTGAATTTGTTTGATGATTCAAGCTTGGTTAAGGCATAGCAAGGATCCTACAAGGCTTAGCAAGTGTTTAAATACTTCAAGGAAGGTATACCATCTTGAAACCCTAGAGCTACTTTGATGTTTAAGTGTTTTTATGATTGGTTTTAGTGTTAGGATGATTATAATGCTTAAAACTATGTTTGTTAAGTTGATTGGTGGTAGTTTTTGATTGATGATTTATATGGTGGATATAAGGAGATGTTATTAGAATAGTCATGATGTATCATGTGTAAAATGGTTGGTGGGTAGTGCTCGTATGAATCGCGGTGATGCGAAAACTTTAGAATCGTGTAAACATAGCCGTTATAATGCCCGAATTTCATTAACCCTTAAGAACCAAGCATGACAGTAGATGTGAACCTCCTGACCAGTCGGTTTTCCAACATAAACTTGTAGGTTTTAAATCATAGATCGTTTTGGCGAAAGAATCGTAGCATTCGGAGTTACGGTTTAGGGATTATGACCAAATTCGTAAAAGTTGCGCGGAGACGTAAGTGTTGAGTTGGTGACTGGAATTGAGACCCTTAAAAATGGAATTAGAGTATGATAATTTGAGGATAAATATTAGAAGTCATAATAAAGATGTGAGAGAAGACGGTATGTCCAAAGAATTATTTTTCTATTTTATAAAAATGTTTCAGTCAAGGTTACGAGCGAGAGGACCCCTTAAGAGAGCACTTGGACTTAACTTTGAAAATGACCTTGTAAAGTGGTTGTTCGAGGTTCGGATTCTCAACGAACTCTTGACTTAAGTGTTTGTCAGTTAACATGGACTTAGTACGAGTCTAGAGGGACCCCTAAGTGTATTGTTAGAGGTTGGCTTAAGTGTTTAAACGTTAAGTTATGAATGGATCGTATAAGGGATTAATAGCGTGTTTTCTTGACTTTGTTTAGATTGTCGGACCCCGCTACAAGCCCGTACCACATCAGGAGTATCAGGCAAGTATACTAAACCTTACTCTATTGTTCAGAGTATGTATGTTTTAATGTATGGTATAAGTTAGTTCAAAATATTTTCACTACAAGTTGCAAGTATTTCATCTAGTTGATTAAATACCGGATATCGATGCAATTGAATGCATGTATATATATGATTGTTCCGAAGGTTATCCGGATAGTATATAAGTATAGTAGTATGTATAAGAGTTATTGGTCCATATGATTGGGACAAGTATCGAGGTACATTGTTCGTACTTGAAGGAAGATAAAATGTTTTGGAATATTATATTGTTAATTATGAGGGGTGATGAGAGAGTTGATCTGGATCATTTATTCGAATCCATGATCAAAGCAGTCGTCCATATGTTTCCTCTTATATTTCGAGAGGAAAGTGATTTATTGATAATAGTAATCGTTCGTTGCTCCGAACGATAATAGTAGTATGAATTGAGGTGCACGTGGAATTATACGTGACATCGAAGATGATGAGTATGTTGAGGTGCACGTGGAATTATACGTGACATCGAAGATGATGAGTATGTTGAGGTGCACGTGGAATTATACGTGACATCTAAGATGATGAGTATTGAAGGTGGTCAGGGATACTCTGGCACCTTATGTTCGGGACTGGAGATAGTATATATATAAAAGCCCGGATGCGGCTTAGGATGTAGGCCGTGAAGTCGGCGATTCCTCGGATGTAGGTCGTTAAGTCGGCGAATCCACGGATGTAGGTCGTTAAGTCGGCGAATCCTTCTACCGGTAGTAAATAGTATGATGTGAGGACTGATCATCCTTACGGCCAATCGGATAAGAATCTCCTGAATATAGTCCATCAGCAGTGTGATTGATACCCGAGCATTCGGTATTGATTTCAGTAGGAAGTGTTTATCCTTACTCAGTTTTGCAAGTAATTTTCAGTATGATGAAGAAAGCATGTCAAAATAATTTTATAATGCATTGTTGAGGTCCAAATTCTATCTTTAAGTTTATATATATGATTCTGGTGTATAAAACTTGCTGGGCATTTTTGGCTCATTCTTGCTATTGTACACTAATAATACAGCACGAAACAAGAGAGATGAGGCTTCGACATCCTGTCTGGCTAAGGGGAAAGGTCATGCTTTTGACCCAAAACGTTAGATGGAAGGCTTGAAGACTGGGGTTAGGCTGGACAGACTTTTGCTATGGACTAATTAGACTTGTTGTTTAGAGTCATAAGGTTATGTTGTTTTGTGTAATGAAGACTGGGTATTGTAATCACTCTAAGTAGAAGTCGTACTAAGATTCTGGAAGTTACTCTGTTGTATAATAACTGTTTGATTATTAAGTTCTCGTTCTAAGACTATAACCCGTGGAGTAGATTATGGAATTTATTATGAGTATTGTTGTAGATTATAGTATGAGCAGGTGATTGAATGTTCCGCAAGAGGTGCGACAACCTGAATTCCGGCAGGGGAATTTGGGGCTATTACAGAAATGGTATCAGAGAAGTAGGTTATAAACCTTAGAACGAGAGTAGGAGAAGTTATGACGAGATAAGAAAGTGACGAAAGAGTTTAAGTAGAGTTTGTGGTTGGACTACTGAGTGTAGTGCCAAAGATGAGTTAAGTAAGGCCCTTAGTGATTGAGAGAGGTAGTTATGGAACTCCTTAGGGGTGATAGGAGTCTTTAATGATGGGGACTGATAAGGTAGTACCCTCAAGGCAAGAGAGGGAGAGTTAGAAACAAGGAAACTGATATGGAAGTTATCTAGTGGAGCCTCAAGGGGTAGTTAGGGTGGAGGCATGATGGCCAATACCCATAGCAGTAGTAGAATCAGCTGGAACGAGGAAGGTGTATATCCATGATTATTGAAGGAGTTGAAAAGGGCATTTAGTTATATGGATCCGTAGATATATATATCTGTAGTTGCAAATACACATATATATATTTATGTGCATGTATATATATTGTTTGCCTTGTAAATAAGTGTTTCATGGATATGCAGTTTCATTGAACCGACTGATTCATTAAGTTCGTCTTTTATTGCAGAAAAATGCCGCCTAGGAAAAATACGAGGACTAACCCTGATGAAGGATCTGTTGGAGGTGAAAATAATGAGGGGGGAGGTAATAACCAAGGAGGTAACCAGGAAGGTAACCAGCAGAATGCACGGATGGAGGAAATGTATGAGTTTTATCGTCAGAATGCAAATCGTGATCGTAACATGCCGCCACCCGATCCAGCCAGGCAGACGGCTGCGGCATTTAAGGCATTTAAATATTTGAATCCACCAGAGTTTAAGGGAACAGCTGACCCTGTGGAGGCCAGGGCGTGGATAAAGGAAATGGAGAAATCATTCGAAATAGTAGATGTGGAAGACGGTAAGAAGGCTATCTTTGCTGGATACTTGTTGAAGGGGGAGGCTAATTACTGGTGGGAGTCTAAGAGAGAGTTTGAGGGAGCAGGAGTAGTGACTTGGGCGAGATTTAAGGAATTATTTTTGGAGAAGTACTTTCCTGACTACATGCAAGGGCAGATGGAGATAAAGTTTTTAGAGCTGAAGCAGGACAGTATGACTGTAGCTGAGTATGAGGCAAAATTTTCGGAATTGTCTAGGTTCGTTCCTCATTTTGTGGATACGGAACTGAGCAGAGCTAGGAGGTTTCAGTATGGTCTGAAACCGTGGCTTCAGAAAAGGGTGAAACCATTTGAATTGACTGAATATAGTAAGGTGGTACAGAAAGCTTCTATTTTAGAAGAGGATGATGACTTCAACCTGAGGGACAAGAATTCGAAGAAGAGGAAAGCAGAAAGCTGGGGAGGGAATTCAGTTGGGGGAACCTTCAAGAACCAAGCTTATAAGAGGGCAGGAAGTCAGCAGGGGTTTAGCTCGACAGTAAGTGGATTTAATGGACCGAGCGGTAGACAGGGAAGTATGACTCAGTCTTCTCCATTACCAGATTGTGATACTTGTGGGAGAAAGCATGCCGGAACATGTTTTAAAGGGAGCGGAAAGTGTTATAAATGTGGCCAGGAAGGGCATCAACAGAGGGATTGTGCTAGGAAGGGGGTAACTTGTTTCAAATGTGGAAAGGAGGGCCACATCTCTAGGGACTGTAAGGTGTCAATATCGGGACCAGCAGCATCACAACAAAGCAATGCAGTTAATAGCAACCGACCGACCTCTAGACTTTTCAATATGACTTTGGCTGATGGCCTAAAAGGGATGGACGAGATGGCAGGTACACATTTTCTTAAATGTTGTAAATGCTTAGATAAATGATGTGTCAATATGAGGATTTATGAATGTTAAAGAATAAGGAAGAGTATCGGAGATAGAATAGCCGATAACCTTAGTTGCTACCTACGTTGATCCCGAGGACGGAATCCTTTTAAGGAGGGAAGACTGTAATAACCCGAATTTCAGGTAGAATTAAAACTTTTTCTAATTGTGAATAAGTGCACGAGTAAATGGATATGACCATGAGTGGTGACCCCGATTCATAGGTGTAATGTCAGAATAGAGTAATTAGACGATTGACGATATAGATAAGGATAATCTATCATCCAGAGAATGAGTTATGGACCCTGAAAGGGGAGAGGAGGAGTGAATAAGCATCTTCATACGTGCATAGTGTTTCCCGTACGTGCATAGTGTTTCCCGTACGTGCATAGTGTTTCCCGTGCGTGCATAGTAACTTGGTGAATGAATAGTGATTTTGTAAGTAGGAAAACTTTTTACGCCACCCTATGTTCGGGATAGGATATAGATATTCCGGAGCCATATTAGTGACCAGCGGAGTAAATAAGTGTATGCAAAGACGATCGGAATTCAGAAATTCCAAACTCTATTCTGGTGTAATATTTGACCGGACAGAGGATTAAATATTATTATAATCTAAGAATTGAGATATTAACTTTGAGGATTTGATATTTTGGGAATTGATTATGTTTGATTTAAGAATGAAGGACGGAAACCACTGAGTCAATGAAACAAGCATTCTAGAAATCGCCGAAAACCTTATAGCGGGATTAATCGATAAAGCGAACGAGTCTTGGATTACGAACTAAGTTCATATCAAGATTAAATATCTTATATGATCATCAAAAGGATTATAATAAGTATTGAGGAAGGGACGTAGCAATGTAAGCGAGAGACGGTTAACGAACGGACGATAACTTCGCGTTTAACCGCCAGAAAAGCTAATGGAAAGCGACGTCACTTAGCAAAGAGCTAGTGGAACATGACATAATCACTTTATTAAAGTAAAAGGCACCTAAATGCACTTTGGCAAGGACTTAGATGCTAAAGCAAGGAGAGTGAAGGAACCTAAGTGAAGTTTGTAAAGATAAGGTAATCTAGAAAGCCAATCAAAGCTTGACAACACATCCAAGGCAAGATGCATCCTTAGATAAACATTACATATCATCCAATATAACATTATTAGAGAGGAATATCAAAAAGAAAGCAAAGGAAACTCCTTCCTTTCAAGAACAAGAGACATTCGGCCTATGCTTGATAGTGGAGGAAGAAATCCAAGCTCCAAGCCTTCAACAATTCTCATATTTTGTAGGTAAGACCTATATTTCATAACTAAGATATGGTATTAATTTGAGGATTTAATTCAAAGTTTAACCTAGGTAGAAAAATGGGTTTTAGAGGAGGATGAATAGTGAATTTCAAGAAACTAATGTGTTTTTCTTGAATTTGTTTGATGATTCAAGCTTGGTTAAGGCATAGCAAGGATCCTACAAGGCTTAGCAAGTGTTTAAATACTTCAAGGAAGGTATACCATCTTGAAACCCTAGAGCTACTTTGATGTTTAAGTGTTTTTATGATTGGTTTTAGTGTTAGGATGATTATAATGCTTAAAACTATGTTTGTTAAGTTGATTGGTGGTAGTTTTTGATTGATGATTTATATGGTGGATATAAGGAGATGTTATTAGAATAGTCATGATGTATCATGTGTAAAATGGTTGGTGGGTAGTGCTCGTATGAATCGCGGTGATGCGAAAACTTTAGAATCGTGTAAACATAGCCGTTATAATGCCCGAATTTCATTAACCCTTAAGAACCAAGCATGACAGTAGATGTGAACCTCCTGACCAGTCGGTTTTCCAACATAAACTTGTAGGTTTTGAATCATAGATCGTTTTGGCGAAAGAATCGTAGCATTCGGAGTTACGGTTTAGGGATTATGACCAAATTCGTAAAAGTTGCGCGGAGACGTAAGTGTTGAGTTGGTGACTGGAATTGAGACCCTTAAAAATGGAATTAGAGTATGATAATTTGAGGATAAATATTAGAAGTCATAATAAAGATGTGAGAGAAGACGGTATGTCCAAAGAATTATTTTTCTATTTTATAAAAATGTTTCAGTCAAGGTTACGAGCGAGAGGACCCCTTAAGAGAGCACTTGGACTTAACTTTGAAAATGACCTTGTAAAGTGGTTGTTCGAGGTTCGGATTCTCAACGAACTCTTGACTTAAGTGTTTGTCAGTTAACATGGACTTAGTACGAGTCTAGAGGGACCCCTAAGTGTATTGTTAGAGGTTGGCTTAAGTGTTTAAATGTTAAGTTATGAATGGATCGTATAAGGGATTAATAGCGTGTTTTCTTGACTTTGTTTAGATTGTCGGACCCCGCTACAAGCCCGTACCACATCAGGAGTATCAGGCAAGTATACTAAACCTTACTCTATTGTTCAGAGTATGTATGTTTTAATGTATGGTATAAGTTAGTTCAAAATATTTTCACTACAAGTTGCAAGTATTTCATCTAGTTGATTAAATACCGGATATCGATGCAATTGAATGCATGTATATATATGATTGTTCCGAAGGTTATCCGGATAGTATATAAGTATAGTAGTATGTATAAGAGTTATTGGTCCATATGATTGGGACAAGTATCGAGGTACATTGTTCGTACTTGAAGGAAGATAAAATGTTTTGGAATATTATATTGTTAATTATGAGGGGTGATGAGAGAGTTGATCTGGATCATTTATTCGAATCCATGATCAAAGCAGTCGTCCATATGTTTCCTCTTATATTTCGAGAGGAAAGTGATTTATTGATAATAGTAATCGTTCGTTGCTCCGAACGATAATAGTAGTATGAATTGAGGTGCACGTGGAATTATACGTGACATCGAAGATGATGAGTATGTTGAGGTGCACGTGGAATTATACGTGACATCGAAGATGATGAGTATGTTGAGGTGCACGTGGAATTATACGTGACATCTAAGATGATGAGTATTGAAGGTGGTCAGGGATACTCTGGCACCTTATGTTCGGGACTGGAGATAGTATATATATAAAAGCCCGGATGCGGCTTAGGATGTAGGCCGTGAAGTCGGCGATTCCTCGGATGTAGGTCGTTAAGTCGGCGAATCCACGGATGTAGGTCGTTAAGTCGGCGAATCCTTCTACCGGTAGTAAATAGTATGATGTGAGGACTGATCATCCTTACGGCCAATCGGATAAGAATCTCCTGAATATAGTCCATCAGCAGTGTGATTGATACCCGAGCATTCGGTATTGATTTCAGTAGGAAGTGTTTATCCTTACTCAGTTTTGCAAGTAATTTTCAGTATGATGAAGAAAGCATGTCAAAATAATTTTATAATGCATTGTTGAGGTCCAAATTCTATCTTTAAGTTTATATATATGATTCTGGTGTATAAAACTTGCTGGGCATTTTTGGCTCATTCTTGCTATTGTACACTAATAATACAGCACGAAACAAGAGAGATGAGGCTTCGGCATCCTGTCTGGCTAAGGGGAAAGGTCATGCTTTTGACCCAAAACGTTAGATGGAAGGCTTGAAGACTGGGGTTAGGCTGGACAGACTTTTGCTATGGACTAATTAGACTTGTTGTTTAGAGTCATAAGGTTATGTTGTTTTGTGTAATGAAGACTGGGTATTGTAATCACTCTAAGTAGAAGTCGTACTAAGATTCTGGAAGTTACTCTGTTGTATAATAACTGTTTGATTATTAAGTTCTCGTTCTAAGACTATAACCCGTGGAGTAGATTATGGAATTTATTATGAGTATTGTTGTAGATTATAGTATGAGCAGGTGATTGAATGTTCCGCAAGAGGTGCGACAACCTGAATTCCGGCAGGGGAATTTGGGGCTGTTACACCTTCTGACTTCTTTCTTCTTGTCACAACATGCTTGAAACGGTGGCAATGGACTAATTCTATCCACTTCATTTCCAAATTCTGATGGAATAAATCGCTGATACACACAAATGGAGCTAGAAAATTATGTGTACATAATGATTTCTATAATTGCAAAAATCATCGTAATTTAGTAGTTTAATTATCACCTTTATGTTGCCAGCTTCTTTCATCGCTCTTATTGTTTTGAGTTGTCCAAGGCATGGGAGTAATCCTAATGTCACATTAACAATATCTACCTGACAAAGCACCTCGACAAGCTTGTCATGTTCATCTAGTTCTCCCTGTTCATAATCAGCCCATCACCCTCCCGATTACAGAATACCGGTCTAATATTCCAATGTTGGAAAACAATAAGTGTTTGGAGTGGCAAAGGCTGCAGTTAGATTACTTTAGCTAGTTTGGAGAGTGGGGAGAAAGTAATTTGAGTTCAGAGGCTAGCTTACGCATTTGTGTTTGAACGGTGTTTATACAGATCAAATACTGAAGGCATGTCAGCTTGCTAGCTGGTCTTGCTGCAATAGAACTGACAGCTGACAATGGAGATGCACTTATTCGCTAAATATTTCTGCCTAATATTCTAGAAAGTTCCGGTTCCGTTTTGGTTTTAAAATTTCGGTTCGGTTATAATCGGTTCAGTTTCGGTTTTAAAACCGCATCGATAAAAATGAAAATTCCTAATATTAGAATTAAAAAAATGTAGATTATTCAGAGTTTTATGATTATTCAGAGTAAGAAGCACAATACTATACAAGCCTTCAACTTACAAAGAAAGTACAACAAGAACCCTTGTGCCTATCAACACCCAGAAGCTTTATTTAAATTAACTTCTAAATGAAACTGCAAGTTCCGTCTGCCCAATGAACTTATATATAGCTAAACCAGCTAAATAATGTGTCCATCCAAATCTCATAAACCCAAGCTCCGGACTATGAAATATATGTATTTATTAATTAAGCTGTACATTTTTTTAATATTTGGATCGGTTCGGTTTCAACTTATAACCGGAACCGAACAATCGGTTTCGGTTTTTAATTTTCCGGTTTCGGTTTTGGCTCGGGTTTTTACGGTTTAGTTTTTAACGATTTTTACCGGTTTCGATTTCGGATTTATTCAGTTTTTTGCTCAGCCCTACTAGAAAGTAGAAACTGATAAGTATGGCTGATGTAAATTATCCAAGATACATTTGTTATTGGTATCAGCAAGATACATTTCAGCCAAGTTTTTGTTTTGTTTCAGGAAACCATGATTCCTCGTACAGCGGCAGCTTCTGTGAGAGCTCAAAATGTGGTGATAGAAGAGCCCTTGGAAGCTCCAACAAAGGTGTTTATTGATTCTGAAAATAGTAATGAAATTGTGTGTGTTGACACTGTGGACATGGGAGTGCAAGAAGAGCATGTTGTGCAGAATTCAGAAGTGCATGATGACAGGATAATTAGGTGTGTTGGTGCTCCAGTTAAAGAAATAGTTAATGATCGGGTGAGCTCTTCTGGGAAAAAAAGTGATATTGGCTTATGGCACGGTCATGAGGTTAAATCCGAGTTTGTTTGTCTTCTTGATCACATTATTAATAAATACCCAGAAACCTTTGAGCACTTTGCCACCAAAAACAAGGAGTTATGTACAATGAAGCTCAATATGTTGTGCACTACGGTGAATAACTTCATCAAAATTCCTATGACCGAGGTTGATAGTGAGATAATTAATTACCGAGTACATGGATTTATTTGATGGCTTGGAGAAATTTGGATTCAACATAAGTTGGCTTGTGAGCCGTCTAAACTACATAGAACATTTCCGGTTTTCACAGCCCCTACTTTCTGAGCTTCATGCAATTGATTGTCATATTGATGATGCAAAAAGTTCATTAGAAGATTTGCAGTTTCGGATTGTTGACACCAAAACTAAATTGCAAAATCTGCAGACTCTTCGTGATGAGAAGATGGAAGAGATTCAGAAAGCTTTTGGAACTATGGGCACAAGCCTTGCTGTTGGCAACATTGGAGATGATCTCTTGCCAGGTCCCTAATTTTCACCAGACTTAGTTGTATGTTTAAGAATTGTATGGATTATGTAGTACCTTGTATCCTCGATATCTAGTTGCCTGCTTACGGGCTTTGTATAAACCTGTTCTTGGTGTTTGGTCTCTACTAATTGTCCTGGAAGTGTTTGTATGCTTGCCTGATATCTTGCAAGATGTTTTATGATGAGCTGTGTTATATTGTTATTGTTTTATTACCTCCTTTGTTGACTTGCATATCTATTTGTTCCATCACAATTTCCTTGCAAGGAAGTTTTTAGTATTAGATTAGCTGCTAGCTTTAGAGATATTAGGGGTTTTAACTTCCAAGTTCAAAGTGGCAGACATAGTTTGTGTGTTTAAATTCTGATTATATATGCACAACTTGGGAATGAAGCAATTTATATAATAAAATTAGATGCAAAAATTACTCGAATTTACTCCAAGCAATGAAAATTAAGTTCAGAAAGTTATGGATTTAACTTCTTAAATTACTAAGATGCTTAGTGTAGGCTTACATTTAGGTTTGCAATAACATTGGTTTTGGAAACATATATTTAATAATTCATTTTAAATTTTAGATTTGAAATAATATAATTTGAATTGTCATTTTAAACTTTCAAATTATATTAATATTTGAAAGTCTTAAATTTTGAATATTATATTTATCCAAATATGTTTTTTATTGTGAAAAAATTCATCAAACATGTTATTTGATTAAATACAAAAATTTCGTATAAATTCAAGTTGCCAAACATGTCATAATTGTTTAAGAAAATTTCCTATAAACCCTATCCGACATCACATTGTATAAAACATGGTTAGGATAACACTTTGCAACTATATATATTATGTTGTGCCATCACATTGCCTCAATTGCAATAATTATCTTTTATATAATACTTTTCTTAATTGAGACTAATTAAACCGATATTCATACGAAATCAAATTTATATCTCGTATCAACAAAATTAAATGAATATGTTACTAAACCTTGATGAGGAGGAAATATGTAAGCAATTAATTTGTGGTTTTATGATCAAATTAGACGAAATTTACATCACATGTAAATAATTTGTTTATTAAATATTTTTCAATTTCAGGGATATACGTGTGCTACCATATCCCTAACCGGATCATATTAAAGCAAATTAAGTTGTAATTTGATATTATCAAAAAAAAAAAGGTTGTAGTTTGATCAAAAAATAATTTATTTACGCAACACATCCTAATTGGATAATATTGAAACAAATAAAATCAAAAAGTAATTTATTAAAAAATAATTTATTGACGCTTAATCAATTACATTTAAAACCAACCTCCTATATTTATTAGGAGAGAAAATTCTGAGTTATTCATTGAGCGAGAAAACAAACCATCAACCTAATCAATGATAGAAACTAAAAGTCTGTTTAGCATTTCACTTAACTTGTAAGTCCGGAAACGAATACATTTTTTAATTTATAAGTAGCATATAGGATAGTCCAAACATCTTTAGATTCCTTGTGCATGGACTTCAACTTCAGCATTTTCTGTTAGTTATTAGAATTTAGCATCCTCCAAAATTTAAGAGGTCTAAGAAAAAATATGTGATAATTCTTATCTCCACACTTAAATGCAATTTAGTTTACAATATTAAACCTAATGCTCATTAGTAATTTATGCACAAATACATGTGATTAGTGCAAAAATGAATATATTGTGAGTTGTGATTTACTTTCTTGAGTTGAACTCGGTACATATATAACAAATATTACCTAACGCATCAAACATGACCTTTTAAATTCCTTGTTAATAAGAGATCAACAATCGGGTGTGTGAGTAAGGACTCCGTTAAAGTCCTGCTTTTTATTCGAAACATAAATATTTAAACTCACCATGACAGATTATTAGTTAAACTTGGCTTGGTCAAATAAACAATTGAATGAAGGGAGATGTTGGAGTTGGAACAAGGAAAACAAGAAACTAAGAGGATCAGAGTAAGACTAATATATCTTATATTCCATGGAGAAACTGTTGGATATTTTAGTGTAATTGGATTGACTAGTTGATCAATGTAATCGTAATATTACATCGAACGAGTCGGGTGAGTGCGGAGTGCACGCTTTGTTCGAGCTTATTGTGATTTCAGTATGCTTTTGAGGCATGTCCATTGGCACTAGACACACCTATTGGGATAAGATGTGTCTTGTGAGGCATGTCCATTGGCATTAGACACACCTGTTGGGAAAGGATGTGTCTATTAGCATTAGACATGACTCTTGGAATGAGATGTGTCTGTTGGCAACATACTGAGATGTGTCTCTTGGCAAAAGACACATCTGTTGACATCTATAAATAGGTGTTGCATTGATCATTTTCAGTACATGTTCATTTGAAATTCACATCAAAACACATTCTCTCTTCTGCAGAATTTCTGACTTTATCCGATTGAATTATTTGGGTGAACCACAAATAACTTCAATCTGAAAGTGTTCACACGACTTCAGAAAAATCCAAGTAATTACCCATATTCCCCAACAAAGATTGAAGTTATCTATTTTCTGAAGATGGCGAACGCAGAATCCGCAAAAGATATGACAAGCAAGTTTGCAAAACTGGACAAGTTTGAGGGTTAGGATTTTAGAAGATGGCAGAAGAAGATGCATTTTCTGTTGACCACGTTGAAGGTTGTGTACGTTCTGAGTACCCCCATTCCAGAAGTGATTGAGAATGAAACTGCTGAACAAACAAGGAAGCGTTGCAAATGGGAAAACGATGACTACATCTGCCGCGGTCACATCTTAAACGGTATGTCTGATTCCCTATTTGATATATACCAAAATGTTGAGTCAGCGAAAGAATTGTGGGATTCTCTTGAATCCAAGTACATGGCAGAAGATGCTTCTAGTAAGAAGTTTATGGTCAGTAATTTTATGAATTACAAAATGGTCGATTCTAGACCGGTGATGGAACAATACAATGAATTGTTAAGGATTCTGGGACAGTTTGCCCAACACAATCTGAAGATGGATGAATCTATCTCAGTTTCTGGTGTTATAGACAAACTACCACCATCATGGAAGGATTTTAAACACTCCTTGAAACATAATAAAGATGATATGACTCTGGTTCAACTTGGAAGTCACTTCAGAATTGAAGAGGCTTTGAGGACTCAAGAAATTGAGAATAATCCTAAGGGAAAGAACCAAGTTGGTAACTCTTCTGTGAATATGGTTGAAGATGGTGGATCTTCCAAGAACTCTAAGAATGGCAAGGGTGATAAACGAAAGTTTAAAGGAAACAACAATTCTTCCAACAAAAGGCCTAAGATGGCATGTTGGAAGTGTGGCAAACCTGGACATTTCAAGAAGGATTGTCGGGTTGGTAAAGGCAAGCAAGAAAAGCAAAATGCTGGTCCAAGTGGATCCAAGGATCCAGAAAAGTAACAAGGTCAGATTTTAATACAATATTATAATTCTGGTCAGAATTATGTATCACTAATATCTGAGGCATTTTATGTGCAGGATGACAATGTTGCTTGGTGGATTGATTCAGGAGCAACGAGTCATGTATGCAAAGATCTTCGTTGGTTCATAGACTTTCAACCAATCGAAGATGGATCTATCTTAAAGATGGGAAATGTTGCAACTGAACCGATCAAAGGACTAGGAAATGTCACGATAGTTTTTACTTCTGGCAAATGTATATTGTTAAATAAAGTGTTGTATGTTCCTGGGATTCGGAAGAATCTCTTGTCTGGTGTTGTATTGAATAATTGTGGATATAAACAAGTTTATGAAAGTGACAAGTATATATTGTCAAAACATGGCTCTTTTGTTGGCTTTGGCTATTTGTGTAATGGTATGTTTATGTTGAATGTAAATACTCCATTTGTTGATGAATCTGCTTGCATGGCTTCTACTAGTACTAGCAATAATTTGAATAAACCAGAATTATGGCATGCTAGACTAGGACATGTACATTATAAAAGAATAAAGGATATGGCAAAAATGAGTCTCATTCCTGCTGTTGATTTAAACAATAGAAAATGTAAAACATGCATGTTAACAAAGATAACTAGAAAGCCCTTTAAAGAGGTTAATAGGGTATCTGATGTTTTGGAACTAATACATAGTGATTTATGTGATTTTCATTCTACACCATCATTAGAAAATAAAAAGTATGTAGTTACTTTTATTGATGATGCTTCTAGATATTGCTATGTATATTTGTTGCACACAAAGGATGAAGCTCTTGACTTCTTTAAAATATATAAAGAAGAAGTAGAGCTACATCAAAGTACCATGATTAAAAATCTACGTACTGATAGAGGAGGTGAGTATTATGATCCGGTATATTTTCAATCTACTGGTATAATACATCAAACCACGGCTCCCTATACACCACAGCAAAATGGTGTGGCTGAGAGAAAGAATAGGACTTTGGAAGATGTTAGGAATAATTCAAAAGTTGTGATGTTAAGAATAGAATTTGCAGATAATTCTTGTAATATCCTGATCTTATAAAGGATTTAGTACTTTGTATAGGAAATATATGTTAGACAGTTTTCTGTAGAAATTAGTCAGGAACAGGGTGTCGAGGACTACATTTCAGGAACTCAGAACAGATCCTGAGAAGACAAGTCAGATCCTGATGAGTTAAGTCAGATACTGATAAGGATGTCAAATCCTGATACCATTTGAAATCCTGATATCAGTTCAATACTGATGATGTCATAACGGATGCTACAGAAACTGGAAAGTGCTAAAAAAACAGGATTGTTGTTTTTGAAGAACAACAACAAGATATGATGAAGAAAAGAATCAAGCTATTGGTGGAAACTATCAACTGGACGGCAGAATATTACTATGTATATTATCCTTTCTGTTATTAGTTGATAGGTAGCATTATAAATACTCTCTATATCATTGTAAAGAGTGTGCATGAGTAAGAGCGTAGGGTTTGTATTCGTAAGTTCGAAACAAACAGAGAGAGAGAGATTTGTATTGTTGTAGCTGATAAAGGTATTTGTACACCTTTGGTAGAGTTTGTATTTGATCCTATTAATACAAACAAGTTTTGTTATTCGTTTGTTCTTGCATATTTATTTAAGAAAAAGTCAGACACGATTACTTATACTTGTATTCAACCCCCCTTCTACAAGTATATCCGGGCTAACAATTGGTATCAGAGCAGGTTGATTTTGAATAATCAAAAAGATCTGCAATCATGTCTGCTTACAAGGATGGAAATACTAAGATTCCTATGCTCAAGAGAAACGAATATAGTCATTGGGAAGTGAAGATGTTGCATCACCTTGAGGCAACAGATCCTGATTATCTTGATAGGATAAGAGATGGACCCTTTGTTCTAACTAAAGTGATTCCTCAAGAAACTGTTGAAGGAAAAGTTATTCCAGAATCCACAGGAGTGAAGCCTAAATCTGAATGGTCAGATAAGGACAAGGAGAACGTTCTTAAGGATGCTAAAGTAAGAAACATATTGTTCAACAGTCTTGACTCTGTTCTCACTAATTATGTTCTCTCTTGTAAAACTGCTAAGGACATATGGGACAATCTGAAGGTTCATTGTGAAGGAACTAAGCCTATCAGGAAGAATATGAGGGCACTTCTCATACAACAGTACGAGTACTTTGAATCCAAGTCTGGTGAGTCATTAACTGATACCTTTGATAGGTTTACAAAACTCATCAATGAGATGGCCATGCATGGTAAATATTATGACTTGGAGGATATGAATGCAAAGTTCATGAAGGCCTTGCCTGATTTCTACAGTGAAAAGATCTCTGCCACTGAAGAAGCTAATGATTTGGATGAACTATCATTAGAGGCTGTTTATGGAAAATTAAGGGCTTATGAACTTGACAGACAGCAGAAGAAGAGCAGGAGTGAAGGAAAGATGAAGACTGTTGCACTTACTGCTCAACCTGAAAAGAAGAAGCTTCTAGAAGAAAAGTCTGAAATTGCTGCAAAAGACTCAAGGAAGAAGAAGAGAAAAGGAAGTTCTAAATCAGAGACTACTGATATTGGCTCTGATGGTGATGATTCTGAATCAGAGATGCATGAACTCTTTGCTATGTTTGCTAAAGCTTTCAAGAAAGGAAGATTCAACATGAGAAGATTTAGCAAAAGATCTGTTCAACAGAAAGAGGAGAAGAAGGGTGACAAAAGCAAGAGTACAATCATCAAGCTTGACAAAGCAAAGATTAAGTGCTTTAACTGTAGTGAGCTTGGACACTTTGCTAGTGAGTGTAAGAAGCCTAGGAATTCAGGAAAGGGTAATGCACTCATGGTCACACAGAAGGATTGGGCAGATTCCAGTGATTCTGAAGATGAATTGGATTATGACAACATTGCTTTGATGGCAAGTGCTTCAGACAAATCTGGATCTCCAAAGAAAACTGTTAGGCCGAATACACAATTTATAATCAATACCGTATGAGAGAATAACAATAAGAACACGTTTAGAATACTTAAAAATGTTTGGAATTAATAACTCCTCTCTCAGTGATGTAAAATATCACAGAGAGCTGCTTAGGTTACAATAGATGAATAATTCTGTGTTCGATACCCTTCTAGGGTTAACCTAATTGTATTTATAATACATACAGCTGCTATACAATCGTTAATTAATACTCCTATAAAATATCTATACAACTGTAATCAATCACGATTGCTACACGTCTTCTAAGTCAACTCAATCTCTTTGATAGCTTTCCAATCTTCAAAGATATTGCTTCCATAAATAACTTCTTTATTCTTCAAATACTGTTGACAGTAGACGCTGCCTCCAGACAGAGTTTAAAATAAACTCTGTCGAGCTTCCTTCTGTCAGAGTTTAGACTAAACTCTGACTGCTTCCAGCTAAACTCTGATTTGTCTCTGTAGCTTCTAAACACTGATTACATCAATCATTTCTAACAATCTCCCCCAACTTGTTCATTAGCAAAAATGCACAAGTTTACAATAAATGATGATGTCAAAACAATACACAGATACAGTGTTTATACATATTCAGAGTTTAAGCTTCTACTTAACAAAATCTACAGAAAATAAGAAAATCCTTACAGACTTTAATCTCTAATCTCCTCAAAATCTGGTGTAGCTCTGAGATAATCTATAAGCAACCTCCTTTCTGCATTTTCAAGTTCAATCTGCATAATCTCCTTGATCTCTCTAAGTTCTGAATCACTTTCATCAGTCTGATAGATAGCAGATCTCAAATCATAGATTTTATTTCTCCTAATCTCATTTCCCAGCCTTATGAACTTCACTTCTTCTGACTGTGAGTTAAAATCAAGAACAGTAATACCCAAATCAGTCTTCAACTTTGTAGTTCCCTTCTTCATTTCAACAAGATTTCCATTCCAGTCTCTGTACTTAGGAACATATTTGGTATTATGTTTCATACCCCTTCTTGCCAAGTTTTGAAGCATTTGCTGTTTAAGCACATTAGCAGCTTGTTGAGTTCTTTCATTCCTTACTCTGAAGATATATAGAACATATTCTAACTCTTCCCAAAGCTTCAAATCCAGACCATTTTCACCAATTTTATATACTGTCCCATCAGTCATAAAGTATAAGAGAAAATCTTGCTTTAAACTCTTCTGATATACTAGCTGTACTGACTCCAGTTTGTCCAAACTTTCTTGAGTAACACCAATACCTGGAACAACTAGTGAAGAAGGATCTCTAGGGCCAGTATACATTCTCTGATCTCTGTGTGATCCCAGACCACCCCTATTTCTTCCAACTTTCCCTGACAAACCTTTTCCATCAGAAAAGTCCATAGAACCTCCAGGAGCTTGATTTGGATCATGAAATGTCCCTTTTCCAAAAACTGATCGCAACTGGGCAGTTAGAGGTTTTGACACAACTTGTGTAGCAACAGAGGTTGTATTTTCTTTCTTCTGTACAACATGAGTATCATCAGAGGTTGTAACTATTTTCTTTGAAGTTTTCTCTTCTTCATTCATTTTGCCCTTCAATTTCTTCTTGGCATCTTCTTCTGTTGGTTTCTTGGATAAAGATAATCTCTGATCAGTAACCAATCTCTCTTTTATTTCAATGCCTTTCTGAATAACCCTTGGAGCTTTCTCAACTTTCTTTGACTTTCCAGATTTCAAAGCTCTTTGATGTTTTCTTTGTAGATCTCTTTCTTCATCTTGAATATCTGCTAAAGTAACCCCTTCTTGGTTTTCTTCAAGAAATAGCTTAGCAGCCAACTCTTCATCAGTTTGTGGATTATCAGTGAATACTAAACTCTTGACCCTTGAAGATCCTTGAGTAGCATCAGTATTTAACCCAACAGACTTTGTAGTAGTTTTACCAGATCTCAGAGTTTGAGTTTGACCAGCTTTTGAACTCTTGCTTTTATCACCTGCTCCTCCATCTCCAGCTTCATCCTTTTGACTCAGAGTTTGAGCATCCTTGCACTTAGACTTAGCAATTCTTCTCTCCCCCTTTTTGACATCATCAGGTATGAGTATAGATGTGATCAACTCCAAAGAGGTAGCAATAGAATCAATTTTATCAGACAAAACAGTCTGATTTTCTTCAAACTTTGTCAGCCTTTTGAACAGAGAATCTTGATCTTTAGTAAAAGTCTGAAGCCTCAATGTAGTGTCTCTTTTCTATATCATATCTCTGGCAACCACTTCAGCTCTTAAATCAGTTATTGCTTTCTGAGAATCATCAAGCTTGATATTCAATGTCTTGACTTGAACAATATTAGCCCTTAGACTGGCTAGAATCTCTGGATTTTGAATTTGCTGAGCATTCTCTTTGACAAAATCAGATGCACAGCTGGCATTAAAGATACAATCATGTTTATACCATTTCTTTGACATTGTAGCAAAGCATTTTCTTGTAACTTCATGATCATCTGAAGATTTAGTAAAAGGAGTATGCTTTGCATCAGTTTGCACTGGAACTGTCTCAGCACTTTCTTCAGCTTCTATATCATCATTTGCACTGTGAATGGAAACATTCTCTGCAACAACCTCTGCAGCTTCAACAACTTTCTCTGTAACAATCTCTGCAGGAATCTCATCAACATTTTCTGAATTAATCTTTTCTGCAACAGTATCTTCAACAGCATCAGACTTTACTGCATCCATGGGATCAGAGTTTGCATGTTTGGACTGTTGATTGATTTCCTCACCTTCTTCAACAACTTGGTGAGCATCAGAGATTAGCTCAGTGTGAGAAGCTACTATTTCTTCAAGAACAACAGTAGGTTGATCAACTGCACCAGTTTGCTCAGAGTTTGTGAAGGCTTCAAATGGATCAGAGAATGGAATGAAATTATCTGCAAAATCATCCATGATAGGAACATTTTCTCTGTCCATATCCATTTGTGCATTGTCAACAGAGTGTGCAGGTGTCTGCAGAGTAGTATCAATGACATTTTCCTCAACAGAAGGTATTTCCTTAAAAACTACCTCTGGAGCTTCAACATTCTCTTCTTCTGACTCATCAAGCAAGAGTCTCCTCTTCTTCTGTTCAGGCACATCAGTTACCACTTCTCTTTCAACAGAAGGTGAATGAGGTCTTTTTGCTTTTGTCTTTGGATTTCTGATACCTGTGCACTTGACATTGCCTGTATACTTGAGTTTACCTCTTCGTTGAAATGTGGTTGTGGTTGGTTGAGAAGGTTGAGGTGGTTGTGAAGGTTCAGAGTTTGCAAATGGTGGTATGATCTCAGTGTTTAAAGGTGTAGAAGTTTGAGTGTCAGTGTTTATGGGTTGTTGTGTGAAATTCTGTGGTTCAGAGTTTATAGTTTGGTGAGATTGTGGTTGTTCAGTGTTTATTGGTTGTTGAGATGGAATTTGTTGTTCAGAGTTTGTGGTTTGTGTTGTAGTGTTTGGTGCAGGCTCTTGTTGTTGTGGTTCTTGAGGTTGGTTTAGAAAGTTTTGAAGAGCAAGAGGCATAAACATAGCAGGTAATTGTTTGGTGGAATCTTTATTAGTCAAATCACGAAACATCCTCTTAGCTACTCTAAAAGGCTGAATGACATCGTCTTCAGCAATTGTCAGATTAGGCACAAAAGCAGTAAATAGTATTTGACAGAAACGAGCAAAATACACAGTTGTAGACTTTGACAATCGTTCACCCAAATTCATTAGCACTAGTCTACCAAAATCGAAATTACCTCCATACAGAAGAGCATGTCCAATTTGAAGACTGTCAAGTGGAATGGCATCCCAATTAGTTGTCTTCTTTCCAAACGCCCTAGTAATGCAATCGAAAAAGATACTCCATTCCTTTCTCAAGGGTGGCCTTTTCACTGACCCAATCTTGTCCAAATCTCCTGTGTGACCAAGTTGCTGTAACATTGTCCGCAAATGATTTTCACCAACAACATTGTAAGAAGTATGTGTATCAAAATCCATAGCATTCCTAACAGTGGTGGGAGTAATGATATACTCTGTTTCATCGTGGGTGAAAATAATAGTGGGAGTTCCTGATTCTCCACCATCGTCATAAACAGAGTTTGTCCAGAAATCAACAATTTGCGAAGCAGAGAGTGTTGGTGGTGCAACTAGAGCCTGTCCAATTTCTGAATCTCTCAAGAAATTTTGAAACAGATGAAACGCCTCAGGAACACCTTCATTTTGCAATGGCGCTGCATAATTATTGGGTAGAAACACTAATCCTGCAGCTTCAAAAGCTTTGGTGGCCATTTGATTAGATATGTGAAGAGAATATGAGAAAATATGGAGTGAATAGAAAGTGTTTGTAAAAATGCGCAAGAGAGTGAATGATAGTAATGAGAATAGGTGAGAATGAAAAGTAACTGTGAGTGGGTGTGTAAGTGAATGAATGAATATGAATCGTATTAGAGAAAAGATTAGATCTGTAATTAGAAATTAAAACCCAATCGTTTTGTCATTAAGACACACAACCAGTTCCTTGATTAATGTGTGAGTGGGACACGTGTCATACATGCAGTAAAACAAATAGCACGTTCAGTAATCATGGCTATAATTACTGCTACTCTCTCTCTCTCCTAACCAATACACTTTAATACTCAAACTCTTCACTACCCATTAACAGTTGTCAGTAATTCAAATAAAAATTCAAAAACTCTTTTTCTCCCTCCAATACATATCTTATCTAAAAGAAAATACCTCAGAGTAATAGCCAAGAGTCATCAGTGTTTATCAATTCTCTGTCTTTATTACCGTAATCCTTTCAAACACTGCACAGTTGTGAATAAATGTGTGTGTGTAGCAGAGTTTACCAAATCAATATTTAGAGCATCTAATTTTTCATAAAATCCATAAAATAAACCAGTAACCACTGTTTGCACAAACTCTCATAGTAAACACTGAATGCATGATGAATGCTAAACTCTGTAGGAAATATACAAAACTTGTAAACTAATTTATATACCCCCTTCTAACTAATTTTTTTTTTCTTTTTTTTTTTTAACTATAGTTCCAGTAATCAGAGGTTGGAACTAGTCACCAAAAATCCTATAATTTTAGCCCTTATCAGTTAGATAAGTTCCTGGGTCTTCCTAGTCTTTTGACTAGTCACCAAAAATCAGAGAATTTTAGCCCTTACTATTACCAGTAAGTTCCTGGGTCTTCCTAGACACCAACATAATCTCAAAGGAATTATAATAACCTACATATTTACTTTGGGGGTAGTCTAATAATTACAATAAACTTAACAGAGCAACTATCAGAGTTTAGAAATCATCAACATCAGTAGTTATTCATGAGAGGCAATGCACACAGTTTTCACAGATTCAGAGTTTAGGATAAATGAACTAAGAGATGCTATAAAAAGGAATCAGTATCATGCTGTGTTAATTTTCTGCACAGTATAAGATTGGATCACAAATAACTTAAAAAAATTCATGATTACTAACTGAGAATCATGCTTCATACATGTTTCTTCATCGGTGTTCATATCAGACAATAACAATATCAGAGTTTAATCAGAGTTTATCCAACATGTTAACAGTTTATGACCAACAGAGTTTACTATCAGAGTTTAATAGCAGAGTTTGAATTACAGTAAAACAAGCACATAAATATGAGCAACAGAGTCTAACCAATGTCTCTAATCAAAGCCAGAGACCATTCCTAGTTCATTTACCAGTCTTGTAAAAATAGCTTCACTCAATGGCTTGGTGAAAATATCTGCAAGCTGTTGTTCTGTAGACACAAAATGAAGCTCAATATCTCCTTCCTCTACATGTTCTCTGATAAAATGATACCTTATGCTGATGTGCTTGGTCATTGAATGTTGTACTGGATTACCTGTCATAGCAATAGCACTTTGGTTATCACAGTAAATAGGAATTTTACTGTACCTTAAACCATAATCCAGCAATTGATTCTTCATCCACAGAATCTGTGCACAACAGCTACCAGCTGCAATATACTCTGCTTCAGCTGTAGATGTAGAAATTGATTTCTGTTTCTTACTGTACCAAGAAACAAGTCTGTCACCAAGAAATTGATAACTTCCACTGGTGCTCTTTCTGTCTATCTTACAGCCTGCAAAGTCTGCATCAGAGTAACCAAGTAACTTAAACTCTGATTCTCTTGGATACCACAAACCCAAAGTTATGGTGCCCTTGAGATACTTAAATATTCTCTTCACAGCTGTTAGATGAGGTTCTCTGGGGTCTTCCTGAAACCTTGCACATAAACAGGTTGCATACATGATATCTGGTCTACTTGTTGTCAGATAAAGAAGCGACCCTATCATGCCCCTGTAATTTGTCATATCTACTGAAGCTCCTGTGTCCTTGTCCAACTTTGTTGCTGTTGCCATGGGAGTGGTTCCAGATGAACAGTCAAGCATGCCAAATTTCTTGAGAAGATTTCTGGTATATTTTGCTTGATTGATAAAAATTCCATCATCTGTTTGCTTCACTTGTAGGCCTAGAAAGTAACTAAGCTCTCCCATCATGCTCATTTGATATCTGGACTGCATGAGCTTGGCAAACTTCTTACAGAGTTTATCATTAGTAGATCCAAAAATTATGTCATCAACATAAATTTGAACTAAAAGCAAGTCACTATTAGATTGAAAATAGAACAAGGTTTTATCAATTGTACCTCTCTTGAACCCACTTTCTAAAAGAAATTGAGCCAGAGTTTCATACCATGCTCTAGGTGCCTGCTTAAGTCCATAAAGTGCCTTATCCAGCCTGTAGACATAATCTGGATGTTTTGGATCCACAAAACCCGGTGGTTGTTCAACAAACACTTCTTCTTCAAGCTTCCCATTCAGAAAAGCACTTTTCACATCCATCTGAAATACTTTGAATTTCTTGTGAGAGGCATATGCTAGAAAAATTCTTATTGCCTCCAATCTTGCAACTGGAGCAAAAGTTTCATCATAATCTATTCCTTCCTGCTGTGAATAGCCTTTTGCTACAAGTCTAGCCTTGTTCCTTGTAACAACACCCTCACTGTCAGTTTTATTTCTGAAGACCCATCTAGTACCAACAACAGATCTATTCTTTGGTCTAGGTACAAGGGTCCACACTTCATTTTTTTCAAATTCATTTAACTCTTCCTGCATTGCTGTTATCCAGTCAGCATCTTGAAGAGCTTCTTCCACTTTCTTTGGTTCATTCTGAGACAAGAATGCATGAAACAGACATTCATTTGATGTAGCACTCCTTGTTCTTACTTTTGCATCTGGATCTCCAATTATCAAATCAGGTGTATGAGACTTTGTCCATTTCCTAGCTGAAGGCAAATGGCTTCTATCAGTATTTGATCCTCCCCCTTGATCCATGCTTTCCTGATTTTCTTGATGTCTTTCTTCATTCTCTGAGGCTCCCCCTGAATTTGACTGCTCGGAGTTTGAACTGTCAGAATTTGGACTTTCAGAGTTTGAGTCATCAGAGTTAGATCCAGATTTTTCAGTTGACTCACTTCCAGTAGTTGAGTTATCACTTTGAAGTGATCTTTCATGATCCCCCTCAACTGGTTCTTCCCTCTGTTCAGGTTGAGAAGTTTCTTCAGTGTTTACCAGTAGAGGTTCAGAAAATGTCCCATCAGAGTTTGTCAGATCAGCTTCATCAGAGTTTAATTCTTCAGAGTTTAAATCTTCATTTTCAAAGTGCAGTTGATCATGTTCATCTACATCTTCAAGTCCAGTTATTTTCTTGTCATCAAATGACACATGTATTGACTCCATGATCACCTTGGTTCTCAGATTGTAAACTCTGAATGCCTTAGTTGACAGAGGATAGCCAACAAAAATTCCTTCATCAGCTTTTAGATCAAATTTGGTCAACTGTTCAGGATGAGTTTTCAGCACAAAACATTTGCACCCAAAAATATGAAAATATTTCAGGTTTGGCTTCTTTTCCTTCACCATCTCATATGGTGTTTTTCCATGCTTGTTGATCAGAGTAGCATTCTGGCTTATATCTTGGATGCCAGCTGGGATAGCCTATGACTTGCCAACATCTGTTTCCAAAATGACCTTTACCTCCACACACTGTGCAGACAATGGGATTATCATTGTTATTTTTGCTAAACATAGCCATTAAATCAGACGAGGAAGGAGTAACACCAAGAATGGATCGTTGAGCTTCTTCTTGCTCAAGTAAAGCATATGCTGATTCGACTGTGGAAAGAGGGGCTTGCAAAAGAAGTTGGCTTCTCTGTGAGTTATACTGTTCACTCAGTCCATTTAAAAATTGAAACAACCGTGATTCCTCCCTTTGAGCATTGATGGCCTCCAACAATTTTACCACACCATCAGCAGGGTTAGCTACGACAGGCAAAACGTTTAAAGAATCTAGCTCCTCCCAAATAGTTTTCATACATGTGTAATACTCAGTAACAGAGTCAGTGTTTTGTTTGAGTTCATACAGATCTCGACTTAGCTTATACTTTCGACTGCCATTAATTAAAGAGAAACGTGTTTCCAGATTCAACCATATATCTCTAGCAGAGGACATGTACATGATAGATTTCTTTATAGAAGAAGAAACATTAGAAGTAAGCCAAGCAATAACCATATTATTACATGTTTCCCACATTTCTGCCTTAGTCCGTAGGGAGAGGAATTGTACCAGTAACGAAGCCAAGTTTTCGCTTCGAGGATAGGTTGATTTCCATAGATCTTTTCCAGCTTCTGTAGTCTGAAGAACCTTGGAGTTTATCCACCTGAATGAAGGTGGGATTATCAGAAGGATGTAGAAAGAGAGGAGTCATCATATCTTGGTATGTGATACGATTTCCAGCCATGAAGATGGTGAATGAAAAAGAGCAGTTTGGGGAACAAAATCGACAAGAAAATAAAATCTGTATGTGATATCAAGTATCAAGAAGAACAGAGTTTGAAGAGAGAAAAACAAGAAAAGGGTTTTTAGAAGATGAGATGAAAAGTAGATATGAGATGAAGAGCTCGTGGCTACAACACCAAAAATGAGAAGGAATGTATAGTTTTAACTGGAACTTAGAGCCTTTATGGCTCTGATACCATGATAACAGATATAACAATGCTCAAATCATTAAGGAATAAAGAGAATAGAGAAGACATCAAATGTGATTGTTCATTCATGAAAAGTGTGAAAACCCAATAATGGTTGCACTAAAGTCTTACAAGACAATGAGCAGCTATATCAAGACTAACTATCAGACAAAAACTGATGGAGCAAAAGGACAGACAGGCCTGCCATAACAATAACAACCACACAATGTCTAACGGACTGTTGTTGCTAGCACATTATTAATATATAGATAACTTTAATAGAAAATACTAGTGTATTTCCTTGACAGTTTCTGTAGATAATTTAAGCCTTTTAAGGTGTCAAAAAATGTTATTACCATGTATTTTTTTCAATTTTCATTTTGTTAATAAAAACAAAGTAATTATTTTTTTCAGAAAAGTAATTTTTTTTAAAACGTGAAAGTCATTTTTTTATACCCTAAATTATGTGTAGAAAATTAAACCAACACTTATTTCGGAACAAAAAAAAATATTTAAGTTAAACTCATAAAATATTTGAACATGATCGAGTCAAGCTAGAATTATTCGATTCTTTTGTCAGTGCTGAGTTTCGAATTACTCCTAATTAAAAAAAATCAACTTTAAAACCTCTAACATGATTTTTTGATATTTATATAATTTTTACTTTGCACCCAAATCTTTAGTTATCTGCGGCAATAATAAATATTTTGTTATACCAAAAAAACAAAATTTATAACTACAGACAATTCATAATATGGAAAAATATATTGGTCTTTAATTTTTAATAATATGATAATATTACATATAATTCCATCTAATTCCACCAATCACATAAATGAAAGCTTGTTAAATCTTTAATCCTTAGTACATAGTTGTCTATTTCTCGATAATAAAGCCTAAACCTTATTGCATATAGATACGAGTCATACGACCTTTTGTATCTAATCCTATCAGTTTTGGATAATCTCTCCCTGGCTCTTCTTTAAGCATCCTTGGTTCTTTTAACAGAACATGATCTTCCTTTTGAGGCGACCACAATACTTCGACAGACTGTATGTAAAAAGAATGCTTGTTATGTATAAAGAATGCTTGTTATGACAATATAAGATACTTGAGAAAATGGGGAAAAAAATTTGTGGACAAGCGAATATTGTTTAGTTAATTACCTGTATTTCAGTTTTGGGAATAGATATAAGTGTTTGCAACACTGCAGCGGTATCAAGGTACACTTGTCTCTTTTTGTTTGTAGATGGAATCAAGTGTTTACCAGTAGCAAGCACCGACACTGTAGCCAATGTATACTCATTTTCTATGTTGCTGCTATTAGCTTCAACCATACAGTTCTTATATTTGACACCATCTACGTTCACAAATGTTTCCACGTCTTGGCCATATTTGTCACGCTCTCTATTTATAATTTGTAGGAAACGTTTGCTTAAGCTTTCCATGGAGTCGTACTCTATCTGCAACAATTGGCAACCTCAGAAGCAGGTCTTATTCTCTATTATTTCTACAAATATTATACACTGAATTCATTGTACAAATGCAGCCATCCGATAAGGCGGAAACTAAGACCTATCCATTTAAAGCTTAAGGGGGAAATAAGAACTAAAAAAGTGGTTTGACAACATTGGTCTAAATTATATTACGAGTTCACAAGTATGTTAATAGTATCAGTCACAAATGGTGATGGTATAAAGAGTATTTGTGGAGGAAGATGCACCTTATGCCATTTAAATAACACATGAAACTAACAAAGTGCATGTGGATGGATATTACGTTAGTAAATACATATTCCAACCAAGGTGCAATACATTTTAATACTTTGTGGTTTAAGATGGATTAGGTAACAGATACATTAGAAGTAAATGAAAAAATACTTGCACTAAATGTAGCTTTACTGTTTTAGCAATGATTCAGGATTCATTGGTGTATATTCTGAGACCTACTGAAATTTATGATCGTGAATCATGTAATAGCTTAAATTAAGAATTTAGATTATCCCACTTACCCGAAATAGCTATTGTGGTGTATTGTAAAAGTTCATCTATATCCCCAATCAATCCCAACCCCTCTATACTAATATTTACACCAAAAGGTATCTTCCTCATACCAAGAAATATATTTTATTATTTAAAAAGTACAATGTTCAACACATGACAAATGTTTTATATTTTAGAGTTAATTTTTTACGCGTTTTTATCTTTTAAAACAATCTACTACATATTCATTAATAACTTTGCCTATTTTTCGACTTCTTTTACTTATTATTTAGGTTCTTTTATGTGATGTTTGATTAAAAATTTTACTAAGCAGGTTCCTGAAAAAATATAAGTATGTTCCTTGAAGTATCCAATAAATTTATAGCTTAAAATTTACTACTATATTTATCCTGAAGGCCCAAACCCAGACCCACTGGGATAAATATAGGTCCGCCAATGCATCCATAACCTTATGGTAGGGGTGTCAATTCATTTCTAGTATCCAGTAGTTTAAAAACTTTTATCTTGAAATGTAGAAGATTAATTAAATCCATTAGTATATTGTCTATTGGAAGTGTCCAAAAATGCATATATTAGCTTGTCTAGTACAAAAGGGATAAAGTTGTTGGGATACGATTGAGATTTCTAAAAACTATATAAAAGTTCACGAATTTATAGCGTTGCACTAAATTTTGTATCACACCAAAACAAAGTACCTACTGAAGTTGGGTTCAAGTTGGTTTTTACACCGAAATAGAGTACAGGTACAAGTTTGGAATTGGTTTCAATTGCTAACAAGAATTATTCACAAATATTATACACGACTTCTTGAATTTCTAGATACATTTACTAGGCCACTTGAATAGACTAGCTAGTTATACCTCAAGGGTCAAATTAATATTTGTTATTTTACTTTTTTTTTATATTTCATTTACATTTGTTTTCTTATAACTATTGTGGTCTAACGTCAAAAAATATAAAGCAGGGAATGCATGCACCATACCACACATAACAGATCTGGATCTTATCAACCAAACACACAGCCATCTAACCCATGTAAAACGGGCTTTCAATACTGGAGCAGACTACCTGGCAAAACAGGGCCGTCTAAGGCCCACGGTCATTTGGGGATATTAGACCTTCCATTTCGTTCCTTACACGACATAACACAACTCACTTAGTTCAGTAGGGTCGTCTTACTTGTCTACTTTACAACACCTTGTTTCCTTCTTACAGAACACGTGAGCAGACCTATTTTCCCCACCATACTCCTACCTTTCACTATCTACTTTCCACACCACAGTACAATCTATTGCACTTCACATCAGCCTACTTTACACCTTACCTCTTTCTTTCTTCACCTTACTTCTTTCCGTTCTCCCAACACGTACACGACTTCTTATGATCTAAACCTGCTACACCATACCTTCACAGTCACGAGATAATACACAGCTTCTATATATTCCTTATTATACCATCTCTATTATCTTCATCACTCCCCCCATCCTAATTCAATCACACAACCAACACTTCTCTTTTACATGGCGTATTACACCTGGAAAGCGCCAATGCGTGGTCAATACAAAATCAACGTCCACGTAATTCACACCTCTCGCCAATACAATGGTAACAGCAATGGAGTCGGCATTACCATAAGAGATCACCGTGGCAGACTGATCAGAGGTTTAACAGGAAGCATGTGTGGCCTCTCTCCATTGGCTACTCAACTGTGGGCCGTTCATATGGGTCTTAATCAAGCTAGACTGTCTAACTGCGAGCTGGTGGTGCTCGAAACAGACAACTACAATCCTTACTTCGAAGTTACTAGACAAGACGGTAGAGGAGACAGGACATGTCTCTGGATAGTTGAACAGGTGAAGAAGCTTTAGGGTTGCAATCCGGAATGGGAGAATCTTATCAAGTACATCCCTGAGTCTTCAAACAGGTCTGCACACTACTTAGCAGCCGTGGGACTGAATAACAGGACTTCCATGCACTTTTTCACTGAACCCTTCGGTCGCCTACAAGAGAAACTCGACCTCGACATGGGCTATGGGCCACCAATTCCACAACTCCAAGTTTCTCCAGTTCCGGTGGATGACCTAGGTAGGGTTCCCGATTTTGCTCCTGCAGACACCAACATAGCAGGCACTACAGTCCAGGACCAGGTCTCAGTCAATGGCGGAGACGACCAGTAACAGTCTGCTAGCATCCAACTCTTTTGTTGCAACCCTTGTCTCTTTTTAGCTCCCTGCTTTTGTTATGGCATATCAGCTGTATGCAGGTTCTAGGATTTCAGTTTCTAGCTCCCCTTTTTCTTTTCTCTTGTTTTGTTTGGTTGGCCCATTTTCTATGGGGTTGTATGGGTCGGTTGGGCTTCGAGGCTTTAGCACCGAAGTGTTACCAACCTTATCAATGAAAATTCTAATTATAAAAAAAAACTATTGTAATTTTAACAGTCCCTCTGTTTCTAGTATATTTAAAGATATGTATAATACAAAGTGTTATTGTAATTATTTTGTTTAGGCCCACATAGCAAGTATAAGTACCAAAGCCCAAGTAATTTCAAATTTAATGTTGTCGACGGGATTCGAAACTTAGACCTTTTGTAGTATTTAAGATGTTAAAATATAGAATATTCTTTTATTATTAGATCTAACGGTTCTCATTTATTTATTTTAAAATAATCTAATTGTTGTTATTTATTTTGTGATTAACCAAAACTACAAACTACATAAGGTTTCAAGTTTGCATATTATGTATAATTAGTATAGATGGCAAAGATTTACATATTCAAAAGAAGATACAAATTGACTTACAAATAAATTGGAAAAATGGAAAGAGGTTTCATTCTGTTGAATAAGTGCTTTCACCACCTCTGCAAAAAATTGAAAAATTGCAAAGTTAATTACTTGAGTGTATGAGAATAATCCAATACATATACGAACATGATATATGAAAACTAAAAAGTAAATTAACATGCATTTCAAAAAAAAATGAGGAAGGTCCCAACTATGAGACAAAGCCAAAATTAAAACGGGGTTGGGTAGCACATAAATATTTATAATTTCAATTGTATAATATCCATATTAGAGCTCAATCCTAAACAATTGAGAATGAAATCCAATACTCCTTCCTAGTAACTTCTCCTTTTTTTTTGCAAATATCATCATATAAACTTTGCAATCTTAATTTTGTTCAAAATTTGTCTAAGACTGTTTCATTAATTCCTTCCAGCAAACAGAAAGGGCAGAACCGTAGATTTAGAAAGAGGTAAGTGTGATATTAGTCTCTAGGAGATGCACCTTTTTGGAGATTCACATTCAAATAATGATATATTAGACTTAACTTTAAGTTTTGTACGCGAGGTTAGTCGACTGATAAAGGGTTGACTTGACTAGTCTATTCTTGACTTATTACTACTACCTACTAATATTGGGGCTATAATCAAATATTTAATAACCTACTAAACCTCTTACTTCTCGGCATAATCCATTTTTTTATTATTAATGTACAAATCTTAAGTACATGAAGATTATAATCCTTTATTAATATTTACCAGCAAGCTCAACTCTTGTTTCTTCTATTAACAGAAGGTTCTAAAAATCGCTAGGCGGGTCTAGGCGGTGAGCCTACTTTCTAGCGATTAATCGACAGGCGCGATTAATTGGAATGATTAATCGGAACATTAATCGGATGTATTTAAATATGTTTTTATATATAATTAAATTTTAATATTGAAAATTATTTTTTATACGAGTAAAAATATAAATATCTTCATTTTATTATCAAACATGATAAGTGAATTTACCCTTTCATGTGTAAGTTATATTTTTTATTAAAACAAATTACATTTTTACAATTTTATTCTTAATTTGACCATTTTTTAACATGTTAGACCGATTAATCCTGATCAAATCCGATTAATTCCGCCTAAACCCGCTTAGATCCGATTAATCACCGATTTTCGAAAAAACATTTTTTCACCAATTTACATAAAAATTAGGCGTTTTTGCACCGCCAGACGCCGATTAATCGGCCGCCTAGACCGAATATTCGAATAACACTCAGTTGTAGGAAAAATTTGCTTCCGCTGCATTTGTGTTATCTTTACCAACATTTTCATGATCATCTATATTGCCGATGCTGAATTTTAACCTCCTAATTTAAACTCTGAACATCTTTGGTAAAAAAAAAAATTGTTGCACATGTCAGTTCCACTAAATATCAGCTATCTCCAGAATTCTTTTTATTTTCAACTGATTCAAAGCAGAAATTATTTGAAAAGGTTTTACACAATAAGGGGGTAGAGGCCATATAAGGAACAAGATGCTTTATAATCTAACGGAGCTTCCACATGATAAGAAGACAATAAGGCAGTTAAAGGCACAAATGGATGCATACGATTAAGTATCTTGAATATGTAACCATCATTAGGTACAAGGAAAGATTAGTAGACAAAGATTACACACAATCGAAATAATAGACTACTATGGTACATTTGACTTGGTGGCTAAGATGGTTACTTCAGGAGTGTCCAAAAGTTTTCTATAGCTACACCTAATGTGTGTTCAACACAGATGTTAATGATGCACTTTAAAGAGGTTTATATGGATCTTCCTCTAGGTCGTGTTAAACCCATTAATGACACTGATCTTTTACATAAACGACAGAAACCATATTAGAAGTGAAATAAGAGCTCGGCATTGGTTTGCTAAATAACAATTAGTAGTATTAATATCTAGAATTTAACAATCTCTAGTCAGTATCCTGCCTCTAATATTCAGCGAGGAATCTTGTTTTCCTACTATTGTGGTAAACACAGATGACGTCGTCATCACAAGAAAGGATTTGCACACATTAGTTTGGTATAGAAAGACCAGATGGTGAGTTCTGCATCAAGGATGTCAATACTACTAGCTACGAGTTTAGCACTAAGCACTAGGATAAGCTACTGACTGGTCTGTAGCTTCCAAAATTGGTGTATATTATCATTATGTACCTCTTCCTTTAAAAGTCTGCTTCAGATATGTCACTTAACTTATGAATGAACTAAGCAGGGGAGGGCAAGAAATTGTCGATTTTTATTAGTAGCAACAGAATACAATGCAAGCGGGTTAGATATTAACACGAGTTCTTCTGAATATGTAGATAGATGCAACTAATTATAAGTCATGAGAAACATACTCTATTAAAGAGAATATTTTATTTTTCTCTAGTGGTATAGGTTTTCCATGAATATGTTATATGCATCCTCATTGATAATAAGCAAGTAACCCGAGGGTCAAAAAAGAAAAAGTTCCAAGGAGCATGTGCACCTTTTAATATGTAGTTGAGACCGTTTAAGGTGGAGGTATCTGCAACTTCAGCTATATGGTTAAGCTTCCTTTGCAATACTCGTTCTCTGTCTGAACATCCAACCTTGATCCAGCAAAGCACATAGAAAAACAGACATATATAATTAATTAATATTTTACAAATAATGACCATACATTACTGTATAGTAATGGAAGATTACACTAGATTTGTAAATGACCTGAAAACAGAGCATAGTTCCTATAGGCTGGACAGCCGGAGTACCATCCCACGCGGAAACAATAGTACCTATTATCGTACCAAAGATGTAAATGTATGCTATCCACGGATTATAACTTTTTTTTTCTCTGTGAAAACGGCAAGACTTGTGGCAATTGCAAGAACAAGTGTTGCCTTTGGCTTCTTCGTCGTTGTCTTTTACCTTAATGTCGTCCTTTTCCTTAATGTTGCAATTGCAGTGTGTGCAATTAGAATCACATTTACAGGTAAACGTAAGGCGCCTTGAGTCGTCGTCGTCATAATTAAGATTGTAATATGAACCCGAAGGGCCGGAAGATGACGATGAACCGTGCGAAGAAGAAAAAGAGGAGGAGGAGGAGGAGGAGGAGGAGCCGCCCATTCTACCAAATGAACCAGCCAATGCAGGATATGGGGTGTACAAGCAGGCAGCAGCTATAGTTATAAAAGTGAAGACTACACCATACGATAATAAGGATGCCAACATTCTAGATAGACTAGGTAAGTTTGTAGAATTAACAACACTGGGCTTGGGCTTTATCATAATAAACTTGTCAGTAGCAAACAAATCATTTTTATTTTCATACTTTACTTCTTCTTCTTCTTCTTCTTCTTCTTGTGAATTACTACCAGTATGACAATAAGTATTAGTATTAGAAATAGGACAAGATGAAAATAGAGGCGTACCTAGCCACCTTGAAGAAAGCTGAATATTATTACTATTATACTTAAAGGAAGAGGAAGGGATATAATTAATTGAGGTGAATTTTCGCGGAGAATAAGAACAAGGCGGCAACGCGAAAACCTTGGCATGGCACTTCCACCCCATCATCATCATCTCCGCCGTATCGGTAAAAAGAGAGTAAAGTTATTTCTAGGGTTCAAAACTAGATAAAATACTGAAATTAGATAAAATAATTTTTATTATTTTTTAAAATTAATGCATCTCTTATGAATTTCTTTAAAAAATTGATTTAAAACAATTTACATGAATTATTAATTGGAAAAATACTCTCATCATATATCCAAAATTTTGATAATTTTAAAAATATCATAGACATAAAAATTAGCAATAATAATACGAACGTAATCTTTTCGATAAAAGTTATGAATATTAAAGGTTTGTTTGGGAAACCTTAAAATAAGTCCTTATGGACTTATTTTCGGGTAAAAATTTCATATTTTGATAATTTTTTTATACAAGTATTTAATGTATGTTTGAGATTCTATAAGTTGCAAAAAAAAAATTTACTTTTTTCAAAAAAAAAGTTAGGAATCTCTAATTTTGTCTTAAAATAAGTTGATTTATTCTGAAAAAAAATTCCCACAAACATCCCCTAAATAGAACAACTTTTTTTAAAGCCGACGCCCCTCTCATCACAAACATGTTCAATAATAACGTAAAAAAATATTTAATTAGAAAATTAATTTTTTTGATACAATTTAATGAACAACGGGTGTATAACTTTTTTTATCCATTTAATTAGCTAATAAAATAGTTGGGTTGGTTCAATTTATTCGGTTTAGTCATAACCCATATATAATTTATTAATGTGCAAAAATAAAATAGTTTGTAATTTATGTACAAATTCCATATGTAAAGCGAAGATCTATATATTTTCATAATTTATTACGAATTCCATAATGAATTATAATAAAGATTGTTTGAGAAGTTAAGGCCATTTTTACTAAAGCCGTTCAAAAAGAAATTAAGATGGTCTTATAGGGAATAAAAAAGAACGCAATGTAAACAATTTTCGATCATCATTTTACCTAAAATTACACTTAATTATAAATATATATTTGATATTGAAATAATAGTTATATGCTCAAATACAATTTTCTAATCTTTTAAATATATAAATAAAGTAATTTTTTTATGGATTTAATAGGTGTAATTAATGACTTATTAAGAGCTATTTAATGCAAGATAAGAATTTTAATAAAAAATGAAAAAAAATAACAAAAATTCAAGAAAAATATATTGTTTGGCAAAAAAAAGAAAAATATCTTGAACGTTTCTAGTGCATTTCTAATCTCCTGGCATTATAATAATATACTAGGGAATAAAGCCGCGCTACACGCGACACGAAAATATTTTTAAACATTGTATATATAACATCATTGTTCGTTGAGTTTTATTATTTGAAATTGATATGATAAATTGAAATTTGTGTAAAAGGTAATTAAATTTGAATGTTTAAGAATTATAGAGAAAAGAATTAGTAGAAAGAAAACATGTTTCAGTAGAACTCTTAAGTGTTAATAATTATATTCTCGAAAATATTGATGACATCTATTTTGCTTCATAAAATGATACTTTTGAAATCCAATATTGATAAACATTTGTAAAATTTGACAATGGATAAGTAAAAGTAAAATTTTTGAATTAATTTTGTTAGGAATATGATGTACTTGATGATAACTTCACATTCTATGCACAAAATTGTATAAGTCATGTTTTGTAACTGTCAACGGATGAGGCATTATAACTCTATCCGTTGACAGGTAGCTCATCAACGGATGAGGTTTTTGTAGCATACTGCAGTACTTCTATTTTATCAGTTGATAGTGTTTTTATTCAGAGTCATGTTGACCATCAATGGATAGGCAGAATAGGGTAGCCAATTGTAAATAAGCTATGCTATGTAATTCTGTCTAAGTGAAAGTGTATCAACGGATGAGACCAGAACTCTATCAACGGATGCAACTCAATTCCACAGCATCAACGGATACAGCTCAATCTATTATCAACGGATGTCAGTGCACAGCATCAACGGATAATCATTTGCACTGGATGCCAGCTTGTAATTAGCAGTTGATTAAGACAGGTTGGACTGACAGATCACATGGGTTGATAGAAGGTACAAAAGGTAGTATGGGAGCCATACCTTGGAAACTCAGAAGAAAGAAACATTCCATTTACACAATGAATACAAGAAAGGTGCAGGAGGCATGACTGTTCACAAGGACAACCTTTCGGCTTCATGTGGATTTGGAGTGAAGTAGCAAGTCAACTTGAATTAGATTAGTATTATCTTATTCTTGTAGTACTTGTAAACTTGGGATATATAACCAAGTGTAGCAACTCTTTAGAAGTTAAGAAAACAGACATATTTGCTTAGGGTTTCTTGAATATCCTTGGAAGCAAAGAGTTGTAAAATGGCAGCTGTGTACATTTTGTATCACAGAGTTTTCTTCAAATAAAAGCTTCAGGTGGTGCATATTAACCACCTGATTTTATATGTGCTTGTGTTTAAATCTTACATTGCAATTATCTCTGCATAGATTTCTGGAGTTCTTATCAGAAATTTATAAATATCAAGAATTGTATTCAACCCCCCCTTCTACAATTATACAAGTGTGTAATCTGGGAATAACAATTGGTATCAGAGCAAGTTTCTAATATATTTGAAGTTTAAAGATCAACACACTTCCATCATGTCTAAGAAGGATTATGGAGTGAAAATACCAGTTCTTGATAGAGAGAATTACTTTCACTGGAAAGTAAAAATGCATCTACACCTCATGTCTATTGATCAGGGTTTTGTAGATTGCATTGAGAAGGGTCCACATGTTCCAATGAAGACTGCATCAAGAGTTGGCCTGGCTGAAGGTGCACCAGACACTCTCATTCCCAAACCTGTTTCTGAGTGGAGTCTTGAAGATATGGCAGAAGTTAACAAAGACAAAAAGACCATGAATATTCTGTTCAATGGTCTAGATACAGAAATGGTTGACAATGTTATCAACTGTACTACCTCCAAGGAAGTATGGGATATTATTCAAACTCTTTGTGAAGGAACAGAACAGGTAAGGGAAAACAAGATGCAATTACTAATCCAACAGTATGAACACTTTCATTTCAAGAATGGAGAAACATTGAATGACACATTTAGTAGATTTCAAAAGCTACTAAATGGCTTGAAACTGTATGGAAGAATCTATCAAGTAAAAGATTCTAATCTCAAATTTCTGAGATCACTGCCCAAAGAGTGGAAGCCAATGACTGTTTCTCTGAGAAACACTCAAGAGTACAAGACATTTACTCTTGAGAGGCTCTATGGAACCTTAAAGACATATGAGCTAGAAATGGAGCAGGATGAAGAAATTGAGAATCCATTAGTATAAAATATATATATATATATATATAATATAACTATATAATATCAGTTTCTCTTCAATGTATAAAACAATTCCATACTTTCATACCATTTTCCTTTTCTTTTCAGTAAACCATTTCTCAATTCTTTCTTTAAGTGTGTTGGGACATCTGCTATCGCCTGATACGTTAGGACGATGATCAGTCGCCTAATCGTACCTACTCTCTGTTTTCTACTAGTAGAAGGAATGTTTCCATCCCTGGAGGAAGGCAACCTGCATAACATCCCCCTGGAGGAAGGCAACCTGCATATCATCCCCCTTCGGCAGCTCCTGGGCCGTAATATATTTTGTGCGGGACTGTGCACCTACTCACACAGCCTCTTACACTTCTTGTTGCAGTCCCCTTTTTGAAAACATTATTATTCCATTTATAAAAACACCATTTCACATTTTTCACTTTACACTTTCACTTACCATTTCACTTTCTCATTCATATAACAATATCTTTAAAGGATACACAAGTTAAACACTTTGTAAGTAATTCCCCTCAAAGAAAATCTGTAAGTATCAACCCTTGTCCCTTTATATAACCAAATATTTCTTAATATAGCCTGAAATAGTCCAAGCGTCAAATATTCCCAATTTATACATACTAGAATATTATATATAAATAACCCTAGATAATAACTGATACCATTCCTTTTTATGCCTCTTTTATCCTCAAAGTATATCATGTTATTCATATACCAATCCATACCCATATTCATATCCACATTCTAATAATCAATCATTATACTTGGAATCAATAATTTATCAAATAGAGATAAAGAAATCTTGCCTTGATCTCTAGGTCGAATAGGTAAGATCCGATGTTGGTCTAGTGCTTCTACACAACAAAAAGGATCGCTGTCAGATAGATATCCCCTTAAAATATAACATTACTAACAATACTTGTCTTAACCACTTAGCTCCTCTTACTCCTTACCCTTGTATAACTAGACCTAAGATACTTAACTAAAGTGATCATAGTTCAAGGTTAACACTTTCAGGGTTTCTCGGTTTTTTGAACTGCTTTCACTAAAACTGACTTTTCTCCTAAACCGTTTATCAGATTTTCACCCACCTTATATCAAAACGATCTATGAACCAAGACCTATCTTATTATGACTATTAGGGATTGCCTACTGACCTGGACAGGTTTGACTTTTTACTGTTCTAACAGGTTAGGTTTGGTTCTAACGAAAATCGGGCATTATAATGGCTATGATTACACGCTTTCCGAAAATTTCGCATCACCGCGAATCAATCAAGCACTACACACCAACCATTCTAACACATGATAACATCATGACTAATCTAAGAACATCTCCTTATAACCACCATATGAATCATAGCTCCATAACTTACTAAAACAACTACATAATAATGGATTCATGCTTATAACATTATCATTATCAAATATCATCAAAGATCATCAAAAAAACTCAAAGATCAAGCTAGGGTTTCATGAGAGGATTACCTTCCTTGGAGTATGAAATCACTTAATAAGCCTTGTATGATCCTTGTAATACCTTAACCAAGCTCTAGATCAATCAACGAATCAAGAAAACAACTTTTGTTCTTGAAAGTTACTATTCATCACTAAACTTTGAGGAATCAAATGGCTATGCTAGAGATGTTTGTTTGCTCTCAAACTTCTAGGAGATCTTAGTTATGAAATATAGAAGCCATGGGAATTTTCTTGTGAATTGTGAGTGGCTAGGAGTTATGAAAAAAACACTATTCATTTTCTTCATTTTCTTCCAAAAATCGATTATAGCTTGAATGGTGGGTGGTGATGGTGTTTTTGTGTTTTTGTTGGATAATCTTGCTTTTCCTTGATATTTTGTTTTGTTTTGGATGGTTTATAAGTCAACTAATCTAGATCCTTCTTGGTTTAAGTTAGTGGATGGTGATGTCATGCATGATGTCACTAGAAGAGTATCTTGGAAGCTTTGTCTAATTACCTTAGTAAGTGTCATTAACCTTGGTAAATGCTAATGTGGGAATTATCCTTGTTATACTACTAACCTTGGTTACTTACTCTCATACTCGTTAAATCATAATTCGTTTCGAATATACTCCATTATCCGAGTGGTTTTGAAATCATTTAATAATCCAAATTCCCTTAACATTTCCTTGACTTGATCATCCCTTGGTTTAATCTAATTTCACCATTCTTCCAGATATAAATCTTTTATAATTCCCATAATCCTTAATATCAATAAAATAAAAGCTCAATCGAATTCGAAAATCTTTAAAGTCCATACTCAGGAATTCTTAAAATCCGTGTCCATTTCCAGTCACTCATTTTCATATTAGAACAATAATACGATCTTCAGTTATTCGTTTTCCATTTTGAATATAGGGTACTAACACTCCATTTCCATAATCCTCAAGAGTTACTATTCATTCAGACACTGTAGCTTTCTAAGAGTTAGGGTTATTACACTCTACTTCAGGTTCTTCATCTACAATCTCTTCAATTCTCAGTTGGCTTGTAGAGGCCTCTAGGTCTTGGATAGACTTGTTCACAATCAAGGCACATGATGTGTTTACCATCCTGCCTTGATTTGCTTGAAAAGCCCTCTTTTGCAGAAGCTTAAGTTCGTGTGTCTTAAGTACACCATAGAGCACATCATATGAAATTTTGTTCAAATCTCTTTCCCTTAGAGAGATGACCCTTTGCTCCAAATGATTTGGTGTAGACAATAAGAACTTTAGGTTGAGCTCCTTGGTGCTGTAGACCATCCCATTCATTTGTAGTTCTGTCACCAACTTGTGAAACCTTTCAAACATCTCAGTGATGCTTTCTTTTGGCTGTGCCATAAAAGCCTCATACTGAGTGACCAATATCTATCTTCTGTTCTCTCTCACCTCCTCTGTTCCTTCACATAGGATCTCTATATGGTACCACATCTCCTTAGGTGAGTTGCTTGAAGCTATGTTGGCAAACATGTTAGAGTCCATAGAGTCTATGAGTATCAGCATGAGGTGACTATCCAGTGCAACCTTCTCCTTCTCCGTGTCTGTCCATTGAGATGGATCTTTTGCCTCATATGATCTTGGAATGACTAGAGTTCCCACAGTCTTCTCAGGGATCTCTTGTTGTGGAATAAATGGACCATTCTTGAGAATGTCTAGATATAGAGGGTTAGCAACCTTGATGAACAGCAACATCTTTATCTTCTAGAGGTTGTAATTTTCTTTGTCAAACTTAGGGATCTTCACAGTTCCTGTTGTCTTGGGTGTATTCATCATGATCTTTTACTGTTTTGATTAACAGCCCGCTTTGATACCACTTGTTGAGTATGAATATACTACCAAAACAATACAAGGGGGGGTGAATGTATTGTTCTTCTTTTCTTGATTTCTCTTCCTGTGTGAGTGTGTATGTGTGTAGCAGAATATGTGTTTGTGTATTAATAATATGATCTATGCGGAATAAAATACAAGAACACAATATTCACTCTAATCTAATATTTTATTAGATCAAGCTTTGCTACAATCTGTGAACACAAATTTTAGTGTTCTCAGCTTCTGTTTTCCTCAGAGAGATAGATTACAATTTTCTCTAACGGTTGTCTCTCTTTCTTAACTCACACCCAACTAAAGAAGCATGGCTATTCACTTATAGAATATGTGAACAGCCTACTTGTTACAAAGATGGAAACAGACAAATTTGCCTTCTATTTTGTCTATCCATTTTGGTACAAGTGAGCATCTCGATGTACAGCCTTATAGTCAACTCTGCTCAGATCCACTTCTTTAGCTGGTTGTCTCCTTATCTCTCTAAGCTTCTTTGTAGACTTTCCAAGTACAAATGACAATGTACAGACTGTTATTTGTCTTGGTTTGTAGATTCTCTGTCTTGCATATCTTCAGTAGTTTGTCTTTAAGAATCCATTCGACAAGTGCCTGTTGTGTCAATTCAAGAACTATAATTGTATTATTCGACAACTCTGAGAACTCAAATTGGCTCTTCTGAATTCTTGCTTACTTCTCGAATAGCTCTTTTGTACTATTGCTCTTGAGATATTGAATGCAGCCTTTGCTCTTGGAATCCTTAAGATATCGAATATCTTATAGCTTCTTGAGATATCGAATACTATGAACTCCCAGAGATATCGAATAGACCATTCCACAGTGAAGTCTTTGAGATGTCGAATACAGCTTTGACTTGTTGACTTCCTGAGATATCGAATAGTGAAATTGACATATCGAATGGATTGATATCTCGAACTCCTGACATCTCTAACAGTGCAAACTACTTCTCGAACAAGTACTTAGGCAAATCTTCAATCTTCATCCTTCCAACTGTGTTTATTTCTTCTGCCTTGATTCTCAAGCTTGAGGCATGATCTCACAATCTTCTTTCAAGCATTATTGTATGACATTTCATGTGCAATTACACAGCTAGAATTGATGCCCATTACAAGTACAAATACGAGAGAGAATCTAACTAAAGTGATTCCCCAGTTAAGGGGTCATGTTGGTAATGCAAAGCATTAGACATACTTAGGCTTGTTATTAGGTAAACCAGGCATGCCTTTATGACCAACACCATGTTACCTTATTTTTTTCATTGTATTAATCACTTTCAGTAACTTAAATTCCTATGTTCTTAAGGTACAATTAAATTTAATTGTTACTATCCTTTATCCTAAGTAAATGTCAAATCCTCTAACAGCAATATATAGCTCTTCAAACAATAAATTTTCTAGGCATAAACTTTGGTTTGAATTCTCAAGTACGAGCGATTCCTAAAACCTCAAGTGAAAGAGTTTGTCCTAAAATCCAATCATGTATGATGATTGAGGAAGATCTTTCTTGTACTCTTATTTGATTGCATTAATATTAATAAAAGACATATTTGTTTTTATTACGGGCTTTATCTATTTAAAGTGTTTTAAATAAGATGTTCCATAGTTTAGAGTAAAACTTCTAGAATTATAATGAGATTATAATGGTGAGATTTAGAAGATGATAACTCTAGACTTAAACAGTTCCTGATCATAGGATAACTAATCAGAAGTTAGTGAATCCGCAAAGATTGGTACATACTATACTTGCTCCCGTCAGGAGGATGTCTGTTCTCATAGGCATTTGTGTGGTGACACTATAGCTAGTATGTAGGTGCTTATTAGGGAAAAATTTCACTGAACATGACTCAATAAGTTGGACAACTAATGGAGTTTACTCACATGTCAATAGTTATTCACTGAGTGATAGTTGTACAAGTGTCCTTAGACTTGAGATCGTTAAAGTTATCTTGTAATAATGAACTGTGCTTTGGTTTAGTCCTTAGTCTCAAGGACATCCATTAGGTCTATTCTGGGCATGGGGATTTGTGTATGAAGATAGTTAATGGTCAATAAAGAATCTACCCCTTCCAGTAAGGAAGTGAATATCCTATGTTATTCTCAATATGCGAGTTCTGGAATCTCTGGCCAGAGTGAATGAAATTAGAAAGGAGATTCTAATTTGCATTAATATGAACTTTGCATTATGAATAAGAAATCATATGATTAAATTTGATAGGCTTGACACGAGTTCCATGTCTTGTATTTAATCGGGATATTGTAGGATAGAAGGAATTGATTGTACGGTAACTAGTCACTGACAGGTTCTAGGTATTCTAAGCAGTGAATTCATATTATCCGGATAGTCGCGATATGTTGAGAAGCATCACTCACGATGTAGAATAAATATAATTAATCAGTTAATTATATTTAATGAATTTTAGAATTCATATAAATAATAAATAAAAAGTTTATTATTATTTATTTCTACTACCGGCTTAATATTGAACCTACAGGGTCACACCATAAAAAGAATGATTTATTTGATGAAGGTATTTTGAGAGAGCAAATTGTTTTCTAAAGAGTTTAGAAAAATAATAATGATTAAAATAGTTTTAATTATTATTTAAATATTTTATAAGATAAAATGTGGGGTTTATATATAATAATATATATTGATATATTAATTATATTAAAACCTAGAAGATCCCTATAAATAGAACATGATAGGGTTTTGGAAAGTGTTTGGATTATGTTTTTGTGAAAAACCAAGTAGCCACCTCCATCTTATTCTTCATCTCTCTCTCTCTATCTCTCTCAAAACACCATTTTTATAAAGCTTCGAGTTTTATAAAAAGCTTCATCGAAGAGGATCATTCTTGATGGATACCGGTAGACTGCTTCACACTCTGAGAAGCAACTGTTAGCAACCATCTAGACACCATCTTCGAATTTTTCAAGGTAAGGTTTCGATTCCTTCGCTCTCGTTATTTTATATGTTTTTTTTTCTATATGCACGATATATGATTTTTACGGAAATAAATGTTATATTGCGCTTCCGCTCGTCCGTAAATTCCTTCATTGGCATCAGAGTTAGGTTCTTGCATATAGATATTCATATAAAAAATTTCAGAATTTTTTATGCATGTATGGATTTATTATGATTTTTGCAAGTATATTTTGATTTAATTATGAATTAATTCAAAATATTATTTGCATGAGATTTTGACCATTGATCTGGGTTCTATAAGTGTTGTGGATAATCTGGGTATTTTTTTTCATAATTTTGTGATGTATAGATTATTTGTTATGAATTTTTTTAAATTTTTTTTTTTAATTAAAATTCATAAAATAATTATGCATGTGAATAAATATGAATTAAGATTTGCACAAGGACCCCATAGCTACCTGGTTATTTATCGGGGAAGGGGGCACGCATTGGAGGAATGCGTGACAGGGCTTGTTGCGCATTTACATCATGTGTTACACGATTAATTGACTTTAATTGTTGTAACGCATTCTGGTAATGCGTTACAGCACTTCTGTCCATATTAAATTTGATTTTCTAGGAGTTTCGTAACTCCGTTTTGGGCGTGCAATATACCGTTGGATTCGTTTTTCCGAGACGGATCTAATGGAGTGGTGAAATATTTTTTATATAAAAGTTTTGAACTATTTATATTCCCGAAAGTGTTTTAAAACATGTATTAATTGTTTTAATTGCTTTTAAATACTATAATAAATCTATACATCATTATATCATTGTATGACATGATATTACATGCATTCTTACATGTTTATTTATGTTTATATATGAGACATATGCCTATGTTTACCATGCGATGATAGATTTAGGTGAACTTAAATCAACATAAGGCGTGCTCTAGAAAATCTAGAAATAGGAATCGTTTCTTACCTTAATATTTATATTATGAATACAATCATGAGATTCTTGTCTTTGTGAAACACGTAATTAAATATGAATTTTTAATATTGAGAGAAAGGATGATTCTGTCAAAAGCAAATTTCGATCTGTAAGAAAGGGGTATTAAGTGACGCCTCTTGACAATGCTCCCCCCGATCTGGGAATCATCTGATTATCGATTATTGATTTAAAATATTTAATTTAGAAAAGAGAATCTCTTTATAATATGATCATGATTGTTAAATATTATTAATTAATTAATAATGACTGATAATTATTTATTTATGAAACGAATAATTAGTTAGCAATTTTATTAATTGATTAAATAAGATTTAATTGATTATAAAATATTTAAGATGTGATCTTAATGTTATTGATTATTGATTTAATTTAAGAAATTAAATTAAAGGAGAGATTAATTTTCTAAAGAGTTTAGAAATAGAATTAATAATTAAAAAAGTTTTAATTATTAGTTAATAACAGAGATATATTTATTTTCTAAAAGGTTTAGAAATAGTATTAATGATTAAAAGAGTTTTAATTATTAATTAATTATTTGGTTAGTAATTGTAATAATTTATAGAAAAGATTTAGTTGAAATTTTTGTCTATAAAATATATATAATTATAAATCTTATAATAAAATCCCTCTAAAATTAAATAATATCAAGTAGTAATTGGCCAATGACACAACGGGCTTGTGTCGGCCATAGCCTTCCAACATGGTAGAAAGTAGTTCTTATTTTTGAATCATTGTCGTTTCGTGCTACAGCCGAGGGCTTTGATTTCGAGATAAGAAATACTTGTCTATTACATAGAGATGTGTACAATGAATTAGAATCTAATGGTCGTTACGTGCCACAGCCGTGGGGCATTGGAGACTGATTCAATTGTACGGAATATTGGGTTAGACTTGACTTAGAATATTGAGTTTGTCGTGCCACAACCGTGACTCAATTATTCAAGAGGCTAAAGTTTTATTAGAGAATAACATGAGATGTAATTGACAAGAGTTGTCTGCTTACTGAACATCACATGGTGTTTCGTGCCATAGCCGGGGTTGTGTGATGGAATGTAGGATCCCTATTATTCCCACTAGCATTATGAATGCTTATTTATTCACTTAGGAGGTTGTATAAATTAGATAAACTAGTGAGAGCCACTTATGAATAAAGACCCGATTCATATAGTGTTTTAATAATGAAATTAAATATTTGCTAAGTGTCGTTATGTGTATATCATTTGCAGACTTAATATATATATAGATATATATACACTAGGTCTTCTGTACAATCACTCTGTAGCATACTAGATGCTCACATATTGACTGGTCCCAACTATGCTGACTGGATTCGAAGCTTGAGAAAAAGTTCTCAAGGGCTAAGAAGCTGAGATATGCTGTTTGTTTTCACTGTAATAAGGTGAGGCACTGGAAGAGGAACTGTAAGGTTAACCTTGCATAATTGAAGAAGAAGAAGGCTAGTGAGACTGTCGCTTCTAATTCAGATATGTTTATGATTGAAGTAAACATGTCACTAAATCAAACTTCTACTTAGGTATTAGATACCGCCTATGGTTCTCACGTTTGCAATTCGTTGCAAGAACTAAGGAGAAGTTGGGCTCTTGGGGAAGAGGAGGTGATTCTACGGATGGGCAATGGAGCAAGAGTTGTTGCCGTAGCTGTAGGGTCATTTGATTTACATATGCCTACGGGCAAGACTATTATTTTAAATAATTGTTATTTTGTTCCCTCGGATGTGAGTAATATTATTTCTATTCTAATGTAAGACTTGGATGGATTTTCGTTTATTATTCAGAATATTAAACATCCAATCCTCAGAGATAATGTTCTTTATGGTAGTGGAACTTTAAATAATGGTCTGCATGTATGTGACGTAGAATATGTTTTACTTCATATTAAACATAATAATAAAAGAAAAAAAAGGATGATGAAAATCCTACCTACTTATGGCACTACAGACTTGGTCATATTAGTGAAAATAGACTTCAGACATTGCATAAAGGGAAGGTTAATGGAACCCTTTGATTTTGAATCATATCCTACATGCATGTCTTGTCTATTGGGTAAAATGACCAAATCTCCATTAAGTGGACATGGGGAGAGAGTTGCTGGTATTGGTACACATAGATGTATGTGGACAAATGTCTATGCAAGCCATGGCATGATTTTAATACTTCGTGACTTTCATAGATAATTGATCTAGATTCAGATATATGTATTTGATGAAATAAAAATCGAAAACCTTTGAAAAGTTTAAAGAATACAAGTATGAAGTAGAGAAACAAACCAAACATAGCATTAGAACTCTTCGCTCAGATCGAGGAGATGAATACTTGAGTGGTGTGTTTCTAGATTATCTCAAAAAAAATGGTACAGTCTCTCAGTGGACTCCTCCAGACACTCCATAGTTGAGTGGAGTATCTGAAAGGAGAAATTGAACTTTGTTATAGACATGGTTCGATCCATGATGAGCTATGCAGATCTTCCAGTATCACTTTAGGGTTATGAATTGGAAACCTAAGCATATTTACTGAATAAGGTGCCTTCCAAATCTGTTCCTCAAACTCCATATGAGATATGGAAAGAAAGGAAACTGAGTCTTAAACACGTTAAGATTTGGGGATGTCCAGCTTATGTCAAGAAAGTTGACCCTGGAATCTCGATCCGTAAAATGTAGGTTTGTGGGATATCCTAAAGAGATTTTAGGGTATTACTTTTACACCGATCATAGGGTGTTTGTCTCCAGACATGATACCTTCTTAGAAAAATAGTTTATCCTTGAAGGGAACAGTGGGAGCAAGATTGAACTTAAAGAAGTTCATGAAACACAAACTACTACGGTTCAAGAGGAAACACCGGTTCAAACTAAACAACCTTATGTGGCATAGTGTTGACTCAGAGAAATGGCAGAGTGCCATGAAATCCAAAATGGATTCTATGTATGCCAACCAAGTATGGACCTTGGTTGAAGCACCTGAGGATGTTAGACTTATTGGGTGCTAAAGGGTATACAAGAGAAAGATTGGAGTAGATGGCCAGGTGGAGACCTATAAGGCCAAGCTCATGGCAAAAGGATTCAGACAAAGGCAAGGGATTGACTTTGATGAAACCTTTTTGCCTGTAGCCCTACTAAAATCAATTCGGATTTTGCTTGCGATCCATATATGTATTGAAGCAAGCTTCTCGTAGGTGGAATATCTATTTTGATGAAAAAATCAAAGAGTTTGATTTTATCAAAAAACATAGATGAACCATGTGTCTGCAAGAAGGTTAGTGGGAGTTCGGTAACATTTCTTATGTTGTATGTGGATGACATACTTCTTATAGGAAATGACATACCGATGCTGCAATCAGTCAAATTGTGGTTATCAAAGAACTTCACTATGAAGGACTTGGGAGAGACATCCTACATTCTCGGTATGAAGATCTATAGAGATAGATCGAGAAGAATGATAGGCCCAAGGTACATACATCGAGAAAGTACTTAAAAGGTTTAGCATGGAAAACTCCAAGAGAGGTCTCATACTGATGAGCCATGGAGTATCCCTTTCCGAGAAGATGTCTCCTAAGACAGCTGAGGAAAGAGAGCGTATGAGTAAGATTCCTTATGCTTCAGCAATAGGATCTATCATGTACGTGATGTTATGTACTAGGCTTGATGTTGCTCATTCAATTAGTGTGACGAGCAGATATCAGTCGGATCCAGGTGAAGACCACTGGAAAGCAGTGAAGGACATCCTTAAGTACTTGCGAAGGACTAAGGATATTTTTCTTGTTTTTGGTGGATCTGAGTTGAAAATACAGGGTTATACTGACTCTAGTTTTCAATCAGAAAGTGATGATAGCAAATCCATGTCAGGGTACATGTTTACTCTAAAGGGTGGAGCGATTAGTTGGAAAACAGCCTACGACGGCTGACTCAACAGCGAAAGTAGAGTTTATAGATGCAAGTGATGCTGCAAAACTATTTTGTGGCGCTTTCTTTTGATTAGGGAGATCATTGAAAGTAGGGATGTCAACATTGATAGAGTTGACACACATAACAACATAGCAGACCTACTCCCGTAGCCGCTATCTCAGACTCACTTCGATCGTCATAATGAGTGAATGGGTATTAGATACCAGAGTGATTGGCTTTAGTACAGGTGGGAGATTGAAAGAGTTTGTCCTAAAATCCAATCATGTATGATGATTGAGAAAGATCTTTCTTGTACTCTTATTTGATTGCATTAATATAAATAAAAGACTCATTTGTTTTTATTACGGGCTTTATCTATTTAAAGTGTTTTAAATAAGATGTTCCATAGTTTAGAGTAAAACTTCTAGAATTATAATGAGATTATAATAGTGAGATTTAGAAGATGATAACTCTAGACTTAAACAGTTCCTGATCATAGGATAACTAATCGGAAGTTAGTGAATCCGCAAATATTGGTACATACTATGCTTGCTCCCATCAGAAGGATGTCTGTTCTCATAGGCATTTGTGTGGTGACACTATAGCTAGTATGTAGGTGCTTATTAGGGAATAAGTTCACTGAACATGACTCGATAAGTTGGACAACTAATGGAGTTCACTCACATGTCAATAGTTATTCACTAAGTGATAGTTGTACAAGTGTCCTTAGACTTGAGATCGTTAAAGTTATCTTGTATATAATGAACTGTGCTTTGGTTTAGTCCTTAGTCTCAAGGACATCCATTAGGTCTATTCTGGGCATGGGGATTTGTGTATGGAGATAGTTACTGGTCAATAAAGAATCTACCCCTTCCAGTAAGGAAGTGATTATCCTATTTTATTCTTAGTATGCGAGTTCTGGAATCTCTGGCCAGAGTGAATGAAATTAGAAAGGAGTTTATAATTTGCATTAATATGAACTTTGCATTATGAATAAGAAATCATATGATTAAATTTGGTAGGCTTGACACGAGTTCCATGCCTTGTATTTAATCGGGATATTGTGGGATAGAAGGAATTGATTGTACGGTAACTAGTCACTGACAGGTTCTAGGTATTCTAAGCAGTGAATTCATATTATCCGGATAGTCGCGATATGTTGAGAAGCATCACTCACGATGTAGAATAAATATAATTAATCAGTTAATTATATTTAATGAATTTTAGAATTCATATAAATAATAAATAAAAAGTTTATTATTATTTATTTCTACTACCGGCTTAATATTGAACCTACAGGGTCACACCATAAAAAGAATGATTTATTTGATGAAGGTATTTTGAGAGAGCAAATTGTTTTCTAAAGAGTTTAGAAAAATAATAATAATTAAAATAGTTTTAATTATTATTTAAATATTTTATAAGATAAAATGTGGGGTTTATATATAATAATATATATTGATATATTAATTATATTAAAACCTAGAAGATCCCTATAAATAGAACGTGATAGGGTTTTGGAAAGTGTGTGGATTATGTTTTTGTGAAAAACCAAGTAGCCACCTCCATCTTCTTATTCATCTCTCTCTCTCTCTCTCTCTCTCTCTCTCAAAACACCATTTTTATAAAGCTTCGAGTTTTATAAAAAGTTTCATCGAAGAGGATCATTCTTGGTGGATACCGGTAGAGTGCTTCACACTCTGAGAAGCAACTGCTAGCAACCATCTAGACACCATCTTCGAATTTTTCAAGGTAAGGTTTCGATTCCTTCGCTCTCGTTATTTTATATGTTTTTTTTCCTATATGCACGATATATGGTTTTTACAGAAATAAATGTTATATTGCGCTTCCGCTCGTCCGTAAATTCCTTCATCAAGTATATCCCGCGTCAATCAAAATCCATAAATTTAACATCCCAGATTCGAAATTTTATTTTCTTCTGGAATTTATTCTAAACATCTTTTTTTTGACAAAAATATAGCAGTTTTCATTAACTAGAACAAAACACAGCAGGGACAAACCCCCAATTAGCGATACAATCAGGGTGAAAACAAATAAACAAGCTAAAACAATTAGCTGATTTGTTTCCTGATCAGTTTAACAAAATAGAATTTAAAAATTCTTGAAACTAAAAATGAAATCAAAGCCATCCCAAGCAATCCAAACTAGCAACATCCCTTGTTAGGAATAATTCATGAGTTGTGATGTTAAGAATATAATTTGCATGTACTTCTTGTAATATCCTGATCTTATAAAGGATTTAGCACTTTGTATAGGATACATATATTAGTCAGTAACTGCATAGATTTTGTCAGAAGAACAGTGTGTCTAGGACTATGTTCAGGACTGAAGATCTAATCCTGATACTGATGAAGGTCTATTCCTGATACTGATGAACTCTGATGTGAAGACAAGTCCTGATACAATGAAATATTCTGATGTCAGTATTTGCTACTGATGATGTCATTATTGATACTGCGGGAAAACTGGAAAGCGCTATCTTTTAGGATTGGTTATTTCAAAAACGGTAAGAAGTTTGCGTGAAGGAAAATGATAAATCTATTGGAGGCAACTATCAATTAGAAGACAGAATCCTACTATGAATATATTTTCTTTCTGTTATTAGTTGATAGGTAGCATTATAATTACTCTCTCAATATCATTGTAATATGTGCGATTGAGATTGTACATGTGCGATTGAGATTGTACGAGTACGATTGTGTGTATTCGTAGAGCAGAGAGAGGGAGATTTATTTTGTTTGCAGCTGCCATTGGTATTGTACACCCTTGGTGGAGTTTGTATTAGATCTTATTAATACAAACAAAGTTTGATTCATTCGTTTGTCTTTGTGTTCAAGTGCTAATTCGAAAATCAGATAGGATTGTTTATACTTGTATTCAACCCCCCTTCTACAAGTATATCCGGGAATAACAATTGGTATCAGAGCCTGATTTGATTAATCTGTTAAGGTTAATCAAAAGATCTACAATCATGTCTGGTTACAAAGATGGTAATACGAAGATCCCTATGCTCAAGAGGAATGAGTATACACAATGGGAAGTCAAGATGCTGCATCACCTTGAAGCAACTGACCCTGATTATCTTGACAGGATAAGAGATGGACCGTTTGTTCCAACAAGGCTGTTTCCTCAATCAACAGGAGCTGATGGAAAAGTCATCCAGGAATATACAGGAGAAAAGCCTAGATCTGAGTGGTTTGATAAAGACATGGAGAACGTTCTTAAGGATGCTAAATTGAGAAACATATTGTTTAACAGTCTTGATTCTGCTCTCACAAATTATGTTCTCTCTTGTAAGACTGCTAAGGAGATATGGGACAATCTTAAGGTTCACTATGAAGGAACGAAACCTGTTAGGAAGAATTTAAGGGCACTTCTTATTCAGCAATATGAGTACTTCGAAGCCAAGTCTGGTGAGTCACTTACAGATACCTTTGATAGGTTTACAAAACATGAGATGGCCATGCACGGCAAGTATTATGACTTGGAGAATATGAATTCAAAGTTCATGAAATCTCTGCCTGATTTCTATAGTTAGAAGATATTTGCTATAGAGGAAGCTAATGATTTGGATGATATATCATTAGAGGCAATTTATGGAAAATTAAGAGCTTGTGAACTGGATCGGCAACAGAAAAAGAGCAGAAGTGAAGGGAAGTTGAAGACTGTTGTACTTGCTGCTCGAACTGAACCAGAGAAGCTTCCAGAAGATCAGACTCTTTCAGTCGTAAAGATTCCAAGGAAGAAGAAAAGCAAAGATGATCCTGATTCAGAGACTACTGATATAGACTCTGAAAATAATGATTCTGAATCTGACATGCAGGAATTATTTGCTATGTTTGCTAAATCTTTCAGAAAAGGAAGATTCAACAAGAGAAGGTTTAGCAAAGGACCTTTTCAAAAGGATGAAGTGAAGAAGGGTGACAAAGGCAAGAGTACAATCATCAAGCTTGACAAGGCTAAAATCAAGTGCTTCAATTATGATGAGCTTGGACACTTTGCCAGTGAGTGCAAGAAGCCTAGGAATTCTGGAAAGGGAAAGGCACTCATGGTCGCACAGAAGGATTGGGCAGATTCTAGTGATTCTGAAGATGAATTAGATTATGAAAACATTGCTTTGATGGTAAATGCTTCAGACAAAGCTGGATCTACAAACAAGACTTCATCATCCTCTGTTAAGGTATCAATTCACTCTCTTGATTTAATTGATAGCTTAGATTTTGATGAGATTAGAACTATCAATGCTGAGTTTAGAAATCTTATGACTAATTTCAGAATTCTTACTAGTGAAAGAGATGAGCTTAAACTTAAGAATGATGAATTAGTTGATAGGAATAATTTTCTTGAATCTGAGTTAGTTCAAATGGATCAATACAAGATAGTTGCTGATAAGGCTAAGCATGATTATGGTGTTATTCTTGAGGCTTATGACTTTGTCAGGAAAGAACTAGAAGAAGAGAGATATACTATTAAAATCATGAATAGCTCCGGTAAAAAGACTCAAGAAATTTTTAACAGTGGAATTCGTGGTAAGGTTACTGGCTTAGGTTTTGATAAGATCAATAGTGATAATAGTATCATTATTAGAGAGGAAGCTAGCACTTCTAAATCTTTAGGTAAAAAGGAATTTCCTGAACCTAATCATGTTAAGTTTGTTGATTCGAATGGTACTCCTGTTGAACATACAAGGATTAATAACATCTTAAAGGATAAGAATGTGCTAGAAAAACCTAAGAATGTGAACATAGGCTTTCTGTCTAAATCTCAGTTGAAAAGAAATTAGAAAGTTGTTCAGAGACTGATAATGTAAAGAGAAATAGGAATAGAAAAGAAGGTATAAACAAGGAAAACAATTACAAGAGAATACCTGATGCACCTAGGAAGAAATGCTTTAAATGTGGAAATCATAATCATTTAGGCCTAGACTGTAATCAAAAATCTTCTTGTAAAATTGAGTCCAAATTTCCAAAGACTCATACTGTTCAATACCAACCAGAAATCCTTGTTATCATTGTGGTAGTTTACTCCATTCTATTTACATGTGTGAAGAATATCATGAACTGTATTATGACTATTATGCACTGAAATCTGAGACTCCTAGTCACAAACAGTTTGAGAAGCAGAATTCTAAAGTAGATTCTGAAACAGGTAGCTTAGAGAATAAATTTGTCAAACCTGTTGTTTCTAAGTCTAGTAAGAAAGGACCCAATTTAAGTTGGGTCCCAAAAATTTATAACTAGTCACTTGTTGTTTGCAGGGCACAGGAAAGATGCATTCAATTATCCTGGATAGTGGATGCTCTGGACATATGACTGGAAAGAAGGCCCTGCTTACAAGGTTTGAAAGGAAAGCTGGCCCAGTAATTTCTTTTGGAGATGGCAACAAAGGAGAAACTCTGGGATATGGCTTAATAATTCTTGGGAATGTCATCATTGAGAATGTAGCACTGTTTGAAGGCTTGAAACACACTCTTTTAAGCATAAGTCAACTGGGTGATAAAGGTTACCAATCTATCTTTGACAGTGAAGGATGCAAAATTATGAATATGTAGACTGGAGACATTGTTTTAACTAGTCAAAGACAAGGTAACATCTATGAAGCCAGCTTGAGTGATTCAAATGATGGAATTGTTAGATGTCTTATAGTAAAGCATCAAATGAAGAAAGCTGGAATTGGCACAAGAAGCTCTCACATCTCAATTTCAAGAATCTTAATCATCTGGTTAAGAACAATCTGGTGAGAGGCCTACCTCAGGTGAAATTTGTGCAAGATGGACTTTGTGAAGCTTGTCAGCTTGGTAAACAGAGAAGATCTACTTTCAAGAGCAAGACAGAGAACTCTATTACTGAACCATTCCACATGTTGCACCTTGACTTGTTTGGTCCAGTAAACATCATGTCAATCAATAAAAAGAGATATGCTCTGGTGATGGTAGATGATTACACAAGGTTCACATGGGTGTTCTTTATCCACAAGAAAGATGAAGCTCCTCAACAGATCACTGAACTTGTCAAGAATATTCAAAACAGCTCTAAGTATAAGGTTAAGATACTTAGGAGTGACAATGGTACTGAATTCAAGAATTCAGTTATGGAGGAATATTGTGCAGACACAGGAATTTCTCAACAGTTTTCTGTACCTGGTACACCTCAACAAAATGGTGTTGTGGAAAGAAAGAACAGAACTCTCATAGAGGCAGCTAGAACCATGCTTACAGATGCAAAGCTTCCAACCTACTTTTGGGCAGAAGCTGTTAACACTGCATGTTTCATTCAAAATTGTACCTTGGTAAACAGTCATGGTAAAACTCCTTATGAGATGATTAAAGGAAAGAAGCCAAGTGTGAAACACTTTCACATCTTTGGATGCAAATGCTATGTCCTGAAAGTTCATCCAGAGCAGCTAGCCAAATTTGAAGCAAAATCGGATGAAGCAATTTTTCTAGGATATTCAGCAACAAAGGCCTTCAAAGTATATAATCTCCGAACTCAAATTGTTATGGAATCAATTCATGTTGCATTTGATGATAGAAGATTTGGCAATCTGCAAACTGAAGAGAGTCATGACAAACTGGAATTTGAAAATCTTAATGATTCTGAGATTTACTCAAGTGAAGAGGAAAGCTCTCTTTTGAAGAACTTTATTGCTCCTATCTGGAATGTTAATATTGAGGGGAGCAAGGTAATCAAGTAGAATCCAGTACTAGTCAAGAGCAGATAAATCAACCAGAGTCTACTCATTCAGAGACTAACTTATCAGGATCTGATAGAAACTCATCAGGATCTGATAAAGAAGATTCGAGTACTGACAGCAATATTGAGGATACTGATTCTACTGAAACAAGAAGATCTTTTGAAGGCATTGAACACTCTTCTACAGGAGAAACCACTAACTTAGGGGGAGAGTCTAGCAGAATAAATCTTCCATCTGTTAGAAAATGGACAAAGGATCATATTGAAGATTTGATCATTGGTGATCCAAATAGTGGTGTTCAAACTAGAAGAGCAACTCAAAATGAATGCTTGTATAGTTGTTTTCTCTCGAAGAATGAACCTAAGAAGGTTGAAGAAGCCTTACAAGATCCTGATTGGGTAATAGCAATGCAGGAAAAACTTAATGAGTTTGAGAGAAACAAAGTCTGGAAATTAGTACCAAGACCTAAGGATAGATCAATTGTTGGTGCAAAATGGGTTTTCAGAAACAAGCTAGATGAATCTGGTACAGTTGTAAGAAACAAGGCAAGACTGGTAGCTAAGGGATACTCTCAAGAAGAAGGAATTGACTATGATGAGACCTTTGCACCTGTTGCAAGATTAGAGGCAATCAGAATGTTTCTTGCATTTGCTGCTCATTCAAAATTTAAAGTGTATCAGATGGATGTAAAAAGTGCTTTTCTGAATGGAAAACTTGAAGAGGAAGTCTATGTGGAGCAACCACCTGGCTTTGTTGATTCAAAATTTCCAAATCATGTCTACAAACTGGACAAGGCACTTTATGGACTAAAGCAAGCACCAAGAGCCTGGTATGAAACCTTATCTAAATTTCTTCTTGAAAATGGATTCAAAAGAGGTATGGTTGACAAAACTCTTTTCTTTAGAAAGGTTAAAGGTGAGATGCTTTTAGTTCAAGTTTATGTTGATGATATTATTTTTGGTTCTACTAATGAAAAGTTGTGTGCTAAGTTTAGCAAGCTTATGCCGTCTAAGTATCAAATGAGCATGATGGGTGAACTTAATTTCTTTTTAGGCTTGCAGGTCAAACAGACTGAGACTGGTATTTTCATTAATCAGTCTAAGTACATTAAAGATTTATTGAAAAAGTTTGACTTTCAAGACTGTTCAATTGCAAAAACACCCATGGCAACAGCCACTAAGCTAGACTCTGATTCTAAGGGTAAAAGTGTTGACAACACTAGCTATAGAGGCATGATAGGCTCATTACTGTATTTAACTGCAAGTAGACCAGATATAATGTTTTCTACCTGTTTATGTGCAAAATTCCAAAGTGATCCTAAGGAATCTCATTTAATTGCTGTGAAGAGAATTTTTAGATATCTCAAAGGCACTCCAAATCTTGGTTTGTGGTATCCTAGAGAATCTGATTTCTCACTAACTGGCTATTCAGACTCTGATTATGCAGGGTGTAAAATAGACAGGAAAAGCACTACATGTACATGTCAATTTCTGGGAAACAGATTGATTTCTTGGGCTAGCAAGAAGCAACAATCAGTTTCAACCTCAACTGCAGAAGCTGAGTACATAGCAGCAGGCAGTTGTTGTGCACAACTCTTTTGGATCAGAAATCAGTTGATGGATTATGGTAAGACACTTAGTAAAATTCCAATGTTTTGTGATAATAAAAGTGCTATCAAAATTGCAGAAAATCCAGTTCAACATTCAAGGACAAAGCACATTGATGTCAGGTATCATTTTATTAGAGAACATATTGAGAATGGTACTGTGGAACTTCATTTTGTTCCTACTGACAAACAAATTACATATATTCTAACTAAACCACTTGATGAGACTACTTTCATTAGATTGGTAAGTGAGTTAGGAATGTTAAAATTTTAAATCTGTAAATCTGCATAAGTAGCAAGGTATGATGTTACAGCTTATAGTCTTGATAATTGTGTCAGGATCTATATTTTGAAGCTTATTCTTTTAGCTGATAACACTTTATCTTGATAAATTGAAGTATGATAGATTTTAGTAATCATCAGGATCAGAACTACCTATCAGTATGCTGACTTCATCAGGAATGTTATGTCAGTATCAGGATTTTGAAATTCTCAAATTCTGAAACTCGATTCATACAGTAGTTTAAGTTCTGATACTTATTAAATCTATACTTGTGTGTTCTTATCTCATGCATACTGTCAATTTATATCATTTCACATGCTTGTTAAATGCTTAAGACAAGTAGATAAAAGAAATTTTTGCATTTTCATTAATTAAAAAGGATTACATACATGAAATGGAAATACAAACATTTTCTTTGTCTATTCACTATTGCTAACATTGTTCTTGTCTAAAGTTTTGGCTATGAGGGTACTCTTTGATCCATTCTAGACAGAGAGCATGCCAAAAGCCATTTGGAGGATGTGAGTGGTCTTCTACTCTTGAACTGAATGAGAGCAGCTGACTTCTACCCCATCTTCAATTAACGAGCAGAACAGGAAAAGGTATCATCCCTTTTTCTCTTTCCAGATTGAACTTCGCAAGTAGGAGCAAGAGGCATTGCATCTTCATCAAAATCATCCTCTGCTTCTTTATCAAGATTTTCATCTTCTACAAGTTCAAGAGGAATGTTATTTGAAACCGGAACGTTATCAATCAGAGGGTTTTCAATGTTGTATGGATCTATTCCAGCCATGTCTAATTCAATGAAGAAAGTCATCTCTTCAAAGAAATAGTTTAACTGCTCCTCATTATCTAGGGCATTAAACTCTACTGGAGAAAGAAATCGAAAGTTTGGATTCATATGGATATCTGGGTTAAAAGCCATTGTAGTTGAAAGAGATTTTTATGTGATTTTATGAAGAAAAATACATGAAGCACCAAGTGTTATATAGAATGGAGTGAGAAGCTGGACAGTCACTTGAAAAGTTTTCAAGTCAGCTATGTTATTAATACGCATGACTAGACTTCTCATATTTCCGAGGTTAATTAGTCTTACTAATTAATATTTGCTTGATTTATTGGTGTTTATTTTTCAGGAAAAATATTTAACATGTCAAGTTTTCAACTCCATCATTACAAGTCTCTAGAACCAAAAACAATGCTGATCAAGGAAAACAAGATAACCATATCAGGATTTATGATCATCAGGATCAGGAGAGAATTCAAACATGCACTATCCACATGATGTTAAGGTATTTCTTATATCTCATCTTCTTACTCTCTATAATACTGCTTAGTTTTATGGTGAAATGATTCAGGAACCTCATTGGAGGAGGACTACCCTGTTTTTACCCAAGTAACCAACACTTGATTGTCTGTGAAACAAGTCTATAACCAATGTTTAATCCACAGCCTATTGTTTCAAAGAAACCAACCTCTGTTGTTTCTCAAAAGACATCAGTTGTAAAGAAGAGAGGATTTACAGTTTATTTCTATAGTGAAGATGATGATTATATAACTCTTACTCAGAGGGAACAATTGAAGGCTACAATTCAACTATCTAAGTTAGGACAAAGAGGTCAAGATCCAAACCTTAGCTAGGCTATAGTCTCTCAAAAGGCTGTAGTTCTTAAAAAGGGAGAAACAGTTACTAGATATAGTCTCTCAAAAGACTTTGTCTATTGAAAAAGGATCTCAACCCAAGATCACTACTATGTCTACACCTCTTGAGTCTTCTCAAGTTACATCTCTTGATCACCCGGAGAATAAGGAGAAAGATTCATTTTTCACATACACACACAGTGTCTAGTCCAACTAGTTATTTGCAGGTATCACATCAGAGTTGCCATGCAAGTGATTTCTATCGAAGTGAAATTTCAAGAAAAGGTTAGGACTTATTAAGCATGATGCACTTCAGACACTTCATACTTATCTTTCAATGTTGAAGATGCTCAAGCTTATGGTGAACACAAGGAGGTAGTAGTAAGTGGGAAGCAGTCAACAGAAGATACTATTGCACCAGGGGTGAATAGTAGTTAAGATCAGATCATAGTCACTGCAACACAAGAACCATCTAGTCAGAGGAAGTATGACTCAGGAACTGTGATAGCTGATGCTGAAAGGTCTTCTGTGATGACTGAAATTGCAAGTGAGAAACCCAATGATAATGTTGAAATGACTTTGTTTGATTTTCATGAAGATTCAACAAATATTGTTCATTCAGAGTTTATTCACATTGAGGGTGTGTCTCAGCAAACAACACTTAATGACGGTGATATACAGATTATGATGTCTAGTGAAGTCTTACTGAAGGCATCAGTATCTAGTGTAAATCCTGAAAGTGGTATACCGGAGCCTACAGTTTCTGAAAAGAAAGAAGATGTTTGTAAGGGTTCAGGAACTATAGCAGCTCACTCCATGAAGAAAACCTCAAGCCCCATGCCAAATGAGGGTCCCTCTCTTCATGTGAGTTCAGGTATAAAAACTTCTTTTAACCTCTATTTTTCTGTAGGTCATGAGAGCACTTATCCAAAATTGAGCGAAACAGTTGAAAAGATGGACACAGATCCACAAACTGAGAGGCTGGCTCTTGATCAGGCAAAAGGTGAGGTAGAAAGAGTGTTGACTTTAGATAGTCAAAGTGAGAATGAGGGAATGGATGATCAACTCCATTGTGAGGAAGAGAATTTTAGGAAATTCGATATTGTTCCTAATGAAACTAGTATTTCTTTATATGTGCTTCTAATTTTTATCAAGATTTGAGACAATTACAATACCTGGGAAATCTTTTGGAGAAGTCAGGATTTGTGATTGTTAGCGCACAGAATACAGTTGAAGGACAAGATTGAACTACTTTGAATGCTTGAAGATAACCAAGTCACCATTGTGGAACATCAAACAGTTCTGATGCATCTTCTTTGTTTCATCATTACTACTCTTGGCATTGCTGATGTCAAAAAGGGGGAGATAAGATGGACAATTTTTGAGATACATGACTGAAGAAGATAATATTCAGATTGGGGGAGATAATGCAAGGTCTGATGAATGGTGGTAAAGGTGTGAATTCTGGCATTGAAGAAGACAACAGACATTGATACTGGAATTACATATGCAAGTAATCAATTAGTCTGAGTCTGCAGCACGATAGGTTAAACTTTTCTGAGTATATCTACTTAAATTCATGCATACATAAATTCTGAATTCTATTCTGGTTGCATTGTTAAATGTTTTGACATCAACAACTCAGATTTATGCTTCAGAACTTAAAGCATAAATAGGGGGAGATTGTTAGGAATAATTCATGAGTTGTGATGTTAAGAATAGAATTTGCATGTTGCATATACTTCTTGTAATATCCTGATCTTATAAAGGATTTAGCACTTTATATAGGATACATATATTAGTCAGTAACTGCAGAGATTTTGTCAGAAGAACAGTGTGTCTAGGACTATGTTCAGGACTGAAGATCTAATCCTGATACTGATGAAGGTCTATTCCTGATACTGATGAACTCTGATGTGAAGACAAGTCCTGATACAATGAAATATTCTGATGTCAGTATTTGCTACTGATGATGTCATTATTGATACTGCGGGAAAACTGGAAAGCGCTATCTTTTAGGATTGGTTATTTCAAAAACGGCAAGAAGTTTGCGTGAAGGAGAAGGATAAATCTATTGGAGGCAACTATCAATTAGAAGACAGAATCCTACTATGAATATATTTTCTTTTTGTTATTAGTTGATAGGTAGCATTATAAATACTCTCTCAATATCATTGTAATATGTGCGATTGAGATTGTACGAGTACGATTGTGTGTATTCGTAAAGCAGAGAGAGGGAGATTTATTTTGTTTGCAGCTGCCATTGGTATTGTACACCCTTGGTAGAGTTTGTATTAGATCTCATTAATACAAACAATGTTTGATTCATTCGTTTGTCTTTATGTTCAAGTGCTTATTCGAAAATCAGATAGGATTGTTTATACTTATTCAACCCCCTTCTACAAGTATATCCGGGAATAACATCCCTGAATACAATAGCATCACAATTGACCTTGGCACATAAAAACCGTTGTTAGCCCAGTGTTCAGAAACCCCAATCGTATAAACTGAGGTTGGAGAAACATCACCCTAACTATCTACTTGCTGGATACCAGCTATAGACATGCCGAAAGTGGGATCCCCAATAAGATGAACAAACTTTGATTGTGAAAGGTGAGCTTTTACAATTTCTACCACCAACCCAGCCTCGATGCTAGTTGTACAGATCTCCCAAGACACCAATTGAAATATTTTCAAAAGGCCAAAACACCACTCCAAAAGGAGAGACATAAATCATACCAAAAACAAACCAAAAACTACAAACCACTCCAAAAGGAGAGACATAAAATACCCTAAAAATATGGATATATGTGTAGAAATATCAGAAGGAATATTTGCAATAATTGTAAATATCTTTAGATTGATTTGTGTATATTCTAATAGCTGATAATTAGGATGGTGAATCATGTGATTACTGATTTTTAGGATTTAGATTAGTCATATTACCTAGAAGAGCTTTAGTAGAGTAAGTATAAATAGTAGATGACTTGTGTACTACAAATAACTTTTATAAAGTAGATTTATTCCTACTAAACTTTAGATTTATTCATACAAAACTTCATGGTATCAGAGCTCAGGCTCGCAGAGGTCCTAGGTTCGACTCTCTGCGACCCCAAATATTCGCAATATTTAATATGGACACGAAGGCAAGTTATGCTCTAAAGATGAGCGCCCGCGATCCACTCTTTGACCCAAAAATGGGCTTTCGAGTGAGGGGGAATGTTAGATATAATATAAGATTCATATAAGGCCTTCCTCTAACACCTTAAGGTTTTAGATGGACTGGTTCTCAACAATATGCAATCAAAAATCTCATCCAAAGATGAAGATTATTGAATAATTATTGAAAGGGAAATAAAAATAAATTTTAAAAAAGAAGGGGTCAACCGACCTTTTCACGGCGGAGAGAAGCTAGAGGTAAAGAATAGAGTGGTGATCGGAGGAAACGAAGGTGGGTTTGGGATGGATGAAGACTTAAATGAAGAAGGACAATTTAGATCGGAGAATGCAAAGACGGTTGGAAAGACAAGAGAGAGCTACATTTGAAAGAATCTCAACATAGGACCAATTCATCACTATCTCAAATTTCAATAGTTATTTTTTATAATAGTTAAATTACATCTCAACATAGAATTTAAATTTTATTTTCTTCTAGGATATATTTTTTATAATAGTTATTATATATGTAGAACTTTTCTCTATCTCTGATAAGCTTTTAGTAAATATTTTAATATGACTTTGGTAAACCGAGTTTCCCGCCGCGCAGAGCTCTTATACCATGTTAAATAACCGGTTCATCTAAAACTTTAAGGTGTTGGAGGAAGGCCCAACTGGATCTTTATATCACTTGAGTTCACGTTATTTTCTAAATTGATGTCTATTATCCGTTGCCATTTCTGACAAATTTCTCAAATCAGGTGACAATACTACAATTAGTTGAAGATACTATTAAGATTTAGTAATTTGAAATGTTATGATGTTTGGTGATAATTTGTGCAAAGCTCGCTGTTTCTATAATCCATAAGCTTTTCTGTATTTGATGTGTATGTTTGTGATATAAAAGGGGTTGATGCAATCTCTTGCACCCGCTAGTTGTAGAATTTAAAATCAAGTGATGTTTGACAGGTTAAAGATGGACGTCTGATACATGATTTGTCAAGACTTTGTGAGAGTATTGTTGGCTTGTTGCTAAAAAATTAAACCACTATATATAATCGTGAGAAAGTAGAGTTATTCTAGTTATGGCCAAAGCAAGAGTAAAATTTCAAATCAACTTATATGAGTAGTACATAAACACTGCACTATAGAGGCGGATCCCTTAAAGGGCAAGGGGGGGCAACTGACCCCCCTTAATTTTTTTTTTTTTAGAAATTTTTTTTTATAGATTATATTTATCAAAATTGACTCTACTTATTCTTTAAAAAAAATTTTGACCCCCCTTAATATTGTATGTATTCTATAAGTCAAGATAAAGAAATGATTCCGAAGTATAATTTAGTGAAAAATAACTCAAAAAAATTGTACGTGTTCTATAAGTCAAGCTGAAACAATGATTCCAAAGTAAAATGTAGTTAAAAATAGCTCAAAAAAATTCCGCGCTTCGCGCGGCAACCGGAAGCCATAAATTTATGTATAATATCTGACCCCCCTTAAGTCGGGAGCTGGATCCGCGACCTCCACATTTATATTACAGGTCTTAATGCAAACACTCCCAATAAATTAGAATGCAAGCGGTGGAAAACAGACCACTCTGTGTATCCCCCTGGCCATGCAGTCAACGAGATCAAATACACCATGGTCTGTAGTACAATAATCCTCAGGATTATGCCCACCAGAAATATTTGAATCTTTGTCTTCTTCCAAAGTTAGGCTGAATGAGGCACAACCTTTTTCTCTCTAAAACAGCTGGAACTCCAAGGACATCTTTATTAAGAGTGGTAAGCTTGTCTACAATGTCACCAATAGCAAACTTAGAGTAATATGCAGTTTTTCTCTTTGAGAGAATGCACTGCAGCCTCAGTTTCTTCGTCACGTTCGACCTCTTGACTTGATGTATTCCAAATAGTTCCCAGAACTTTCTGAATCCAGCCGACTCAGTAAAGTTTCCGAATTCATCCGAGTCAGGAAGTCTTCCTTCTGATGCTGCATGTCTCATTAATTAGTGTCGTCTTAGCCCACTGATACACTCTGTTTTTACTATCTGGATCTGTCAAGAGGAACATGCTCGCATTTACCTCTATCTTCATATCTTTTCGTGACCCCAAAGAATCTTGACAAGCTGCCTTACGTTTTAGGAAGATGCCCTAGAATACATGCATTTTGTGAATAATAAGAAAAATAGTAGATAACTTTGGAGATCAACTTGTGACTACAACCTTAGTTTCTTCACTTGTAATAGCAGAGTACTTTCTGTATACAAGAAATAACTAATTAAATTTACAGCATCTCCTATATTTTCATCACATAAGTTAAAACTGCGAATTGACTCAGAAAAGAAAAAAAAGGTTAGAATTGCAAAAAAAACAAAAAAAAAAGTGGCAGCTTGTAAATAAAAAAGTACCAGTTCTTTGTATCCACCCTGTAAAGGAAATTTTACATTTCCTTGCTCAAAGACTCGCATCCTTCATTAATTATACAACACAACCAAAATCGATACCTTTTTTAAAAAATCTAAATAAAAAACTCAGACACAAAAACAAATTACATACATAAAAAAGGCACAACAAATTGGTTGCAGTATCTCTCTATCACCATTAATTTCATTTTCTTTTAATTGTTGATACAAAGAGTACAAATACGAACACGATAGGCAACAACACAAACTATCTTCTGGAAACATAGAAACAACAGCTAAAACATAAATCACATAATAACAAAAAGACAAAAAAGAGCTAATACATTATATAGGGGCCGTTTGGGGTAGATTAAAAAAGTAACTTATGACTTTAAGCCCATAAGTTGATTATAAGTGATAAGTAAATCAGAACTTATAAGTTAGTAGAGTGTTTGGTAAATCAGAACTTATAAGTAGAGTCGGCAATTTCGTACACGACACGAAAACGACACAAAAATTACGGGTTTGGGTTGATCTTTGCGGTACACGAACACGAAAGTACACGAACACGAAATTACACGGATGAATTTAGTGTCGGTTTTGGGTTTACCCTTGGGTACACGACACGAAACGAAAATACACGAAATAAATAAATATTTAAATAAATTTATTAAAATTATATGAATACATATTTTAAAATAATATTTTATTTATAATTTTTACATAAGATAAATACAAAATAATTTCAAATTTTAGTTTCACAAGACTTGAGCACACTTAATTCTTTATGACATATTGACTTAAGACTCGACTAGTAAAAATTGAATATTTAAATATTTTTATTTTTATTCAATAATTACACGAAACACGACACGAAATGAAGGTACACGAACACGAAACGAAATGAATCCTTAACGGGTCGGTTTTGGATTTGGCATTACGTACACGAAACACGAAAGTACACGACACGAAAGTATACGAAACGAACGAATTGCCAGGTCTACTTATAAGTTAACTTTTTTTTTTTATTATTTTCAAAATATTTGTTTTTTAATATGTATAAGTGGATATCAATTGATAGATCTCGATGAGTAGATAAATTTGATATACACATATCAATTTTTTAATGAACGGATCAAAAGATATATGATTTTAAAGATTTGAAAGATTTTATATATTGCGTGTATCGAGAAATAAGAATAAGCTAAAAATTGAAATGTTTCTAACTTCTAACTTATAGCTTATAAGCTAATAAGCCGTTACACAAACACCTCTAATTAAGTCGGATTGGGCTTAAAGCCAAATAAGCCCAATAAATCATGTAGCCAAACGGGGCCATAGTCATATACATTTTTCAAAAAACACTAGAAACATCGGACAACATCTAATATTTAATCCCTCCATCCCAAAAAACCAAGCCTTTGACCTTTTCACGCATGTACATTTTCAAAAAAAAATTACTAGAAACATCAGAAAACATCTAAATCTAATATATACTCACTCCGGACTCCCGACTCGTCCCAAAAATACCGACCCTCTGAACTTTTCACGTATTTCAATATTCTCGAAAAAGATATAAAGAAAAAAAATGAAGTAGTCATGAAGACATTCTAGTTCTCCTCGTGGAGTAGCAGAGGGATCTTGTTGAGCCTCGGAGTGCATTTTCCTACAAAAAAATATTTAAAAATAAAAATAAAAACACAGATGCTAGAGTGAGAAATATACAAGTAAAAATAAAGAAGAAAGACCTGGAGTGAGAGGAGAATGGTAAAGGTAGGATGCTGGTGCGTGTTGATGGGCACGACGTCGTAGTTCTCAAACTAGTCATGAGCATTTTCCGAACAACCATCGGATATACAAAATGCATTTTAAAGATTTGTTGGAGCCCCGTTTTGTAAGACCCATTTAACATTGGGCTCGAAAATAATATGTCCAAATCGAAGACGGTCCGAAGTCCAAGCCATGAGTCTAACTTGAAGGAAGCCCACTTGGCTAGCCTAGTCCGAATCTTGGGGAACAGATTGACAGACCATGTTGTCCACTACCTCCATTATCCACGATTATCTCAACCAACCAACGGGAAGGTAATCAAGATTTATAAGGACTGGTCAGGTTTGCAGGGGGGGATCATATGATATATACACTCACCACATGTTAACAGCAGATAAAAAAGTACTAGTAGCCTCTTGTGCGTTCTTATTTACTCATTCAAGGGCCGGATTAATTTATTCTCACGCCGGAGGTAAATCGGGGGACAACTCCCTCGCATTCTTCTCATTTGCAGGTGGATCGGGGACACATTCAAGGAAGCCGAACTCATAGTCCTGCTTACCTAGCTCACCTTGCAGAAATCTGGTTCTAACATTGGCGCCGTCTGTGGGAACGTACAAGGGATGATCTTCGTATAACTATTGTGCCCATGGTTTGCTGTGAACAAATAACAACCAAATTGCATTCTCCTTGGTGATACATGAAAGACTCGGGATTATTGTATAAGTCAACTCGGCACAAACAAGTGAAATCACTGCAGACGAGCAACTTGAGAGTCCGTCAGCTATCCATTAAAGGAGTCTCTTGCAAAAAATACGTCATTTGCACAAGACAATCTCTACAGGATACCAACAACTACCTATTAATTATCACGATACAATTTTTCAGAGGAGTACGTAGAGCAGGTGTAACAGTATATGAGTGAGCAATTGAAGCCAAAAGAAGGATCCTAAAACACTGGCAAAACTTCCCAAAGCTACAGGAGGCAAGAATCCAAATGAATTCGCCGAAATCTGAGCTTGTTCTAAGGATTCCAACTTCCCAAATCATAGCCAAGTCAACGCAAAATCAAGATAAGTGGTTTGGCTTCTCTAGAAAGTGATTTGCATAAGTCAGGAACGATGCTTGGAATCAACCAGATCTGGTGATTTGGAAAGGCATCAGCAATCTCCTCAAAAAAGAATGGAGTTGGAAACTACGAGAAGCTAAAATCCCATCATCTGAAAACATTGGTCCTGTTCTAGATTCAAAAATAATATAATGGAGGAAGGCAATTTTCAATCCTGTGGAACTCAAAGCAATGGAAATATTCAGACATGGTTTTGGAACCAATAAAAAATAGTGTCAACAGGCCATGCGTATAAATCACTGAAAAGAAACCGATTCGTCTATATGCACAGTTCCACCAAACCAGAATGGGGTAAAAAAAAAAATTCAAAAGCTCAAAGCAGTCGGGTTCTTGGCGGCTAGCCTCGATCCGACCAAAGGTACATTTTCTCGGATTTAGTACGTTATTTTGTTTAAGTGCATTTATTTGAATCAAGTACATTCATCCGGATTTAGCACATTAATAGAACAAATTAGTAGGCAAAGTACCTATCTAGGGGAGTATCCTGAAGAAGATAGGAACTTGCTTAAAACATCCAAGGGGAATAATTACCTCGAAGCGGAACAAATCTTTAAGACACCAAACAATTATATTCGTGACTCAGGGAAAAAATCGACCCTGTAAAACACAAGTCCCGAATCCGAATTGCTTGGTCCCTTCAAAATTATGCTAAGGATAAATACCGAAGATGCGTAAATGCCAAAGAAGCATAATTTAAAAAATTACGCCAAGGCAGAAATATTATTAAAACGCCGAAGAAGCATAATTTAATAAATTATGCTAAGGCAAAACATTAAATACAAAGTCGAAGAAGCATAGTTCGGAGAAATAATGCTAAGACTACATAAATACGCTAAGGTACCAAATACCGAAGATGCGTAAATGCCAAAGAAGCATAATTTAGAAAATTACGCCAAGGCAGAAATATTATTAAAACGCCGAAGAAGCATAATTTAATAAATTATGCTAAGGCAAAACATTAAATAAAAAGCCGAAGAAGCATGGTTCGGAGAAATTATGCTAAGACTACATAAATACGCTAAGGTACCAAATACCGAAGATGCGTAAATGCCAAAGAAGCATAATTTAAAAAATTACACCAAGGCAGAAATATTATTAAAACGCCGAAGAAGCATAATTTAATAAATTATGCTAAGGCAAAACATTAAATACAAAGTCGAAGAAGCATAGTTCGGAGAAATTATGCTAAGACTACATAAATACGCTAAGGTACCAAATACCGAAGATTCGTAAATTCCAAAGAAGCATAATTTAAAAAATTACGCCAAGGCAGAAATATTATTAAAATGCCGAAGAAGCATAATTTAATAAATTATGCTAAGGCAAAATATTAAATAAAAAGCCGAAGAAGCATGTTTCGGAGAAATTATGCTAAGACTACATACATCTACCCAAGCCAAAGAGACATAAAATTTGATTATGTTAAGGCGGGACGAAGAATCTCACCAAAATGCATAAACTAAAATTGTGCTAAGGTAAAAGCGGATAGATGGAATAAAAATAAAGGCCCGAAGGCAGTTTATACCACAAGTCCCGAAGGCGAACAGATCAGTCCCTTAAACATGAAGGGGGCCAAGAAGGCGGTTCCGAAACGATCAAAAAATCATTTGTGCTAAGGCAAATACTAGTACCGAAGATGCGTAAATTAAACAAATTATGCCAAGGCTAATACTCATACCGAAGATGCGTAAATTAAACAAATTACGCTAAGGTAAATATTAAAATCCAAGAGGCATAAGCAAACAAGCTATGTTATGTCTTGAATATAAGGCCGCATAGAGCATTACTTAGACATGTAATGTTTAGGCAAACGCTAATTCATACTTAGGCAAGGTTTGAAGCCGAAGAAGCATGAACTAAGTGCACTATGCTAAGGTATGTATAGCAAGCGAAAATGCATAAATCAAACAAATCATGCTAAGGTCAAATAAAGCTGAAATAAGACGAATAAAATTCTTATAGAAGGTCGTAGGCAAACCAAGTTATGCCGAAGGCAGACAAGAGTTCATACCCGAATGCAGGTTTTAAATTACAAACTAATTAGCTTAATGAGAAATCTGAACCTGAGGAGACCTCAGGCAGTTTATAATTCAACCCCTCCTCTCGGGTTACCGGGTTCTTGACCCCGTCGACACGAACTTTCCAGATCACTTCATCATAGTCAACCACAAAACAACGGTCTTCAGGAAGCTCCTTCGCCTTTCTGCTTGACCTTATGGCCACCCGAAGCTGAGCAGTCCCGGAGAATCAGGCCCTTAGGGAATTCCCGAAGACGGGCCGAAGTGATGCGCTTTGTCCAATGATATTTGAACAATGCCCGGGGACATGTTGGAGCCCCGTCTTGTAAGACCCATTTAACATTGGGCTCGAAAATAATATGTCCAAATCGAAGACGGTCCGAAGTCCAAGCCATGAGTCCAACCTGAAGGAAGCCCACTTGGCTAGCCTAGTCCGAAGCTTGGGGAATAGATTGACAGACCATGTTGTCCACTACCTCCATTATCCACGATTATCTCAACCAACCAACGGGAAGGTAATCAAGATTTATAAGGACTGGTCAGGTTTGCAGGGGGGATCATATGATATATACACTCACCACATGTTTACAGCAGATAAAAAAGTACTAGTAGCCTCTTGTGCGTTCTTATTTACTCATTCAAGGGCCGGATTAATTTATTCTCACGCCGGAGGTGAATCGGGGGACAACTCCCTCGCATTCTTCTCATTTGCAGGTGGACCGGGGACACCTTCAAGGAAGCCGAACTCATAATCCTGCTTACCTATCTCACCTTGCAGAAATCTGGTTCTAACAAGATTATTTTTTTAATCGTTAAATAAGATGATTAGTACTATCAGCTATTCAGCTGGCACCTGGATATGTATAATGTAATGTACGTATGTTTATGGATAATTTGGAGGGAAACTGAACTCATAATATCTGCCTCTTGATTAACGTGCTTTGAGTTAAAATTGTTATTTTTAAAATTTCTTTTTTTGAATAAAAATCTTGAATCAATATTTTTATTTAAAAAAAAATTTAAAAATAATATTTTTAACCATGTGGTCAAAGCACCTCAAAATTCGTGTCAAAAAGTCAAGAGGCATATATTATGAAACAGAGGGAGTATACACTATTCCAAATTTTGAAATTTGAAACAAAATCATAATCTGCTGAGTCTAGAAAAATCTTGGAAAATTTTCGAAAATATTCATATTTTTAAATTATTTTTCCAAAAAATATGATAAAAGTTACATATAAGATTGCATAGTAGATTGAGAGCAATTATATTTTAGATTGTAAAAGTTGCATACGAGGTTGTATCATATTTTCGAAATAATTTGTAACACGGGTATTTTTGAAAAAACCTTCATTAACGATAAATTTATTTTCGTAATATAAATTTTTAATCTCACAAATTGGCAACAGTATATGTTTAATCTCGATAAATTAATAAAATTAATTTAATTCAAATGATTCTTTTATTGAGATTTTATTATAATATATATAAAGTTAATTTTATTTTTAACCCTTTTAAAATTTAGAATGGAACTAAAGAAAAAATGAAATTTATAAAAAAAATCTAGAATACAAATCTCATTATATTCTCGTCAATATTATTTCATCATGGTGGTTTATGTATTTAAATTGGTTCATTTTTAAATACAAAATTGCTAATTAAATTCTTCATTCATAATTTTAAATATATATACATTCTCTATAATTTTTTTAAAATTAAAAAACATAAAGAACTCATACTATTTCATTATTTTCAGATAATTGTTTTTCGGAAGATAGAAATATTGTTGTCACGCTATAAAAGACATACCCCCGAAGACGGGAGCTGATGCTATATGGCATATGCAATTTTTCAAGGATATGCTCAAGAGCAAACATTTATCACAACAAATGACGGCAAAAACATGTACGATAAAAAGTTTTTGCCACACGTGTGAAAACAGGAAACCTCGTCTCTTTATGTATTGCAAAAAAATTTTACAGTACGATTTGCTGATAACAAATATCGTCAGCCTTTTTCAAAATGCAAAAAAAATTGAAGTCACCTCTCAAATAAAAAAAAATTTATCATATGAGCATTGGAGTTTTGGAAACATAATATTGTCAACGATGATTGCAAAGTGACCAAAATATATAGAGCCTCTAGCTAAAGTTGTGTTAACTTCACAAATTTGAACTATAACACCAATCTCTGTATTTCTCCTTTAACCAACAATGTAACTCCTAACAACCACAGCATGAAACAAAGTACTACGGAAAACGGTACATCTTAACCGCGCAACAAAAATTCATTAATCTATGCATATGTTCGCATCTTCCAAAATTTACCCATCTTAAATTTTTTTTTCGATCCAATCTATCAAAGTAAAAATATTTGTGTACAAAAGAAATGCGATTGGAATCAGTGGGTACTTAAGCGCAACAAACATCATCGAAACTGCAGAGAAAACAAAAGAAGAGAAGATACATTAATGAATTTAAGATTATTTTTGTAGTCGGATAACGTACAGCTCCATAGTTGTGTTCTAGATAGATCCCTGGAGAAAGCTTATATTTTTCCCCAACCTTTGCTCGGAAGGCTACCTGTAGATTGATAAATAGAACTTGTTGATGCACAAAAGATGATTAGAAAAGAGGCAAAGAGTGATTTATATGTTTCTGGGGATCTGTCAAATATAAAGACAAAATTATATTTAACGACTGGGAACTGAGAGCAAAATGACGACTGTTCTCTTATAATAAATAATTCAAGTGTTATGGTGATCAAGATCTGGTTCTCCTCGCTACACCCATTGTGCATATTAAGGGTAAAACCACAAAGTTAAGTGTCAAAATAATCTTATACACGGAACGCTCTGAACCCTTAAATTAACTGAAGCAGTGAAGGCATATAAAGAATTTTAGAAGAGAACTGCAGGGTACTTAATAAATCATATAAAATGAATATATACTCTGCATGGTACTAACATTAATAGAGAATGTAAAATAAATCACCACATTGAGGAGACACATGCCTGATACATGGACCATGGGACTTGATAAAAAAAAGAGAAAGATATATTGTCCCCGTTAGAGGAGGGAGGAGTGGAAATACTTGCCTGACCAGCTGGTACGACGGAATCACCAGTCAATAAGTACGCAGCTTCAATATATATAGTCACACCACTCAAGCTCTGAAACATCCTTTGTGCTGCCAACTTCTTGCCAGGGACCAAACGAACTTCTGATTTTAATGACTTCTGTAGCGAGGTATCCATTCGAGCCAATATGTATTCCTGAGGAAGTACAATTATTCTACTTACCTCCAAAGTGCAAAATTTATCTTTCAAAGTAACTCACATAAGAGGTACAAAAACAGTGCACCACATCGAATGTTACAGGTCTGAATGCAAACACTCCAAATTTATTTCATTACAGCATTACACTACCGTTTAGAGGATCAGATAACGCCGATACGTCAATGCGGTTGAATATGGTTAAGCGCTATAGAAGCGGTAGTTGATTTTTGGCGCCAATGACAAGGGTTATCGTTGGTTTGCTTTGCTTTGGCTACTTTGGTACGACCATCCTTCTGTAAAATGAATACAAAGATATATTGGCTGTAAGATAAAATATCCTCAAAATCAATAATGGTTTCATTAGCAAAGAAGTGCAATATACAAGCAGTGGAAAAAGACCTCTAGCTCTGTGTATCCCCCTGGCCATGCAGTCAATGAGATCAAATAAACCATGGTCCGTAGTACAATAATCTTCAGGACTATGCTCACCAGAAACATGTGACTCTTTGTCTTCTTCCAGAGTCAGGCTGAATGAGGCACAACCTTTTCTCTCTAACACAGCTGGTACTCTAAGCAAATTTTTATCAAGAGTGGTAGGTTTCTCTACAATGTCACCAACGGCATAAGTAGTGTAATATGCAGTTTTCTCTTCGAGAGAATCCACTAAAGCCTTAGTTGCTTTGTCACGTTCTACTTCTTTATATAATCGAAATTGTGCCAAGAAGTTTTTCAGTTTATCCGAGTCAGTCACTTTCTTTTCCTTCTGATGCTGCAAGTCTTGTTAGTGTCTTACTCCACTGATCTGCTCTATTTTTACTATATGGGTCTGTCAAGATAAACATGCACGTTTCTACCTGTATCTTCATATCTTCTGAGGACCCCAAAGAATCTTGACAAGCTGCCTTGCGTTTTAGGCAGACGGCCTATAATAAACACATGCATTTTATGAATATTAAGAAAAACAGTACTAGATGACTTCCGAGATCTACTTGTAACTGCAACCTTGGTTTCTTCACAACTTGTGAAATTCAACAGATATAATTCAACTTGGTAATCTATTAAGAGTTGTGAAGATGTTCTTTTAAATCTAGCTGGAAGAAAGTCAGCGATTTACTGATTATATACTATGTAATCAGTGGTGGAGCAGGGAATGATAGGCAGGTGAAGTCAATATTCATATTAATTTGTTTTCAACAGAACAGACAGAAACTTATCGAATTTGATACAAAAAGAAACTTATCGAATTTTGCCATAGGGAACTTTCCCTTCTGCACAAACTGTTGGGAGTTATCCCACATCGTTGTGGGGGGGGGGGCAAATTGCTAGAATATAAGCAGCCAGATTAACTCCAAATAGTATGAGGTCTTTTGGGAGTGACCCAAAAACAAATCTGTGCGGGCTCGGCCCAAAGCGGACAATATCATACTAATGTGGAGTTAAGGCCTGCTAGCAGGTCCAACAAGTAGTAACGACAGGCAGGTGGGCTACCTGTCACACTTAAGAGTATATATTAATAACTAAGAAATGTTTATTATATGTTCAATGAACTGAGAATTACAAGAATTGTAGAAAGGGGAAGGAAATGACAGAAACAACACATAAATTCTCAGATAGTCTCCCCCATCTTGCACAATCTGTATTTATAAGCTAACTTCTCTAACTAACTTTCCCTCCAAAAGTTAAACTAAGTAATTTCTATTCCGGTTCATGACAATTGCTTCCCCTTAACATCAAGCTTGTCCTCAAGCTTGAAACTGAGTGAACTGATGTTGTATAAAGGAAGCATCTTCCCAAGAAGCTTCAAGTTCTGTCATGCCTTTCCACTGTATCAACCACTGCAAAACCTCCTTCTAATTTCGAATAATCTGTCTTCTTTGTAACACTTTTTCTGGTTCTAACAGTATCAAGTCATCACTGTTACATTCTGGCAACTCTCCAGCTGAAATAGGTGTACTTCCCACATGTTTCTTAAGCAATGAAACATGGAAAACAGGATGAATCTTTGAGTGTACTGGAAGTTTAAGCTTGTAAGCCACTGAACCAATCTTTTCTAGCAACTGAAATGTAACAACCCGGATTTTTCAGGAAATGATTTTTATTATTATTTCGGTAATAATAATGTTTTTCCTAAAATGAGGAGGAATTTTTTTTTTTATTATTAATTGAGGATTTATAGAATTACTCGATTAATATATAAAATCGAGAATTCGAGATTTTATTAAAACATTGATGTTTGTGGTATTTTATAAAGTCATGAAAATTGTGATTTAAGAATCACAATTATTATTTTTGAGAATTGATTTTATAAAGTATTAATATTTGTAAAATGAATATTAATTTGGGAAAGTTAGATTTAATTCTTTCTCCAAAAGTCTTTAAAAATATTCTAATATTTAATTATGCTAGAAATTTTATTTTTACAAATTTGGATTATTAACTCGAAATATTATTTATTCGGGTAATATTTTGCGGGCTTAAATTAGAAGCGGGTTACAATTGTAGTGTTAAAAAGGAGTTGGGCCAAGCCCATTTAAAACACACAACACAGCTGAGAAGAGAAGCGGGGAGAGGGAAATGATATTGGGGAGAGAAAGAAAATTAGGGTTCTTAGAAATTGAATTGGGGGAATTGAATTGGGGCTAATATATACATACATATATATATATACACACAAGTGTGTGTGCGTGTAATCGTGAGTGGTGTGTGTGTATTGCGGGTAGCAGCAGAGCAGCGGGAAGAGAGCTGGTGGCGCGGGGCGGAGGTCGGCGGCAGGACGGCCGGTCGCGGTGACGTGCTGGCGGAGTCCGGCAGTTCAGTGGCGTTGTAGCAATGGTTGCAGGTCGCAGCAGTGAGGTCGAGAAGAGAGGGAGAGAGAGAGAGAGAGAGAGAGAGAGAGAGAGAGAGAGAGAGAGAGAGAGAGAGAGAGAGAGAGAGAGAGAGTGGGGGAGAGAGATTGTGATGGAGATGTTCCGGTGGCTTGATTTTCGTGCCGGAATCGGATGGTATATTTTTTGTATTTTTAATTATGTATTTTAATTGTGATATTTTAATTAGTAAATTGTGGTAATTTAATTTGAGTTAAATTGCGAGGTTATTGTTGCAATTTAATTAGATTAAATTGTGAGTATGTGCTAATTTTCGTAATTAGATTATATTCGAATTTTGGGAATATTATTTGATTTTCCAAGATTTATTTCGGAGGAGTATAATTGTAATTATAATTATTGGTGGATAATTATAATTTTTGATATTAATTGAGGTTTAGATAAAAGGTGCGGGTTAGCGATTATTAAAAGTTAATTGTTAATTGCTAAATGGTAATTGCTAGTTTGCAATTATAATTGTTAGTGGGTAATTATAAGTTAGTAATAATTGTGAGTTGATAGTATGTTGAGATTAAGTGTGAGTTGATGGTGTTGAATTTAGTGGTTTAATTCGTGGAGTATGATTTTTAAGTATATTTGTGGAGTTAAGTGCGAGCCGTTTAATATGCTCGAATTTGTTTAATTGTAAGAAATTGAGAATGTGGTTGTATTTCCGAGGTGTAATTCGGAAAGGCTATATTGGTAGATTATGACTATGATTTGAGCTTCCGTATTTAATTCGGAGGGTTGGTATTTGTTAAGTATAAAGCAATAGTATTAAGTGTGAGCCGGTTATATATTCGGGTTAATGATGGTTAATTGTAATTGTAAGTCACTACTAGAAATCTGTTAATAGACATCACACATTAGACATCGGTTAGAAAAGCCAATGATGTTAAAAGTCTTTATAACATCAGAAATAACTAAACCGATGTCTAGTTATAGTAAACACATCACTTCATTATAAAAGCGATATCTAAAGGTCCGTTTTTAAAAATGTAAATCTGTGCTTCCCCTTTTCCTTTCCCCTTTTGGCAAAATATTCCCCCCTTAACCAAAATTTCAAAATTTCCCACCTTATATCAAATATCCTTCCCCCTTAACCAAAATTTCCCCTTTAACTTAAAAACACTGAACTCTAAAAACTTAAAAACTAAAAATCAAAACTAAATTTCAGACCTCCCCCTAGACCTCCCCCCTCTCAACTACGAACCCTAGCATTCAACCCTTTTCAAACAAATCTTAATTTGCAGTCAATCGAAGCCAAAAATCGATGGGTGCGGCTACAACTCCCCCCTTTTTCTTCACTCTCTCAAGAACCCTAGCTTCAATTAGCCACCGTAGCTTCAATTGGCTCGGGTATTAGCTTCAATCGATTCATTCAACTCGAATCTAACCCGTATTAGCTCGTATCTCTACTGTTAATCGATTTATTCAACTCGAATTGATTAATTGTTCAACTCAAAAGCTTGAACCTACAGCTCGAAATCTCAATTTAGTAAGTGGACAAGCTTTAATTGTATATATGGTTTCGATTTAGTTTCAAATTAGATCGATTTTTTGTTATACAACTGTTAATCTCGATTTGTTTTTCTTCTCATTTTTGTTTTCGAATTAGTAAGTGTTTTGTTACTTGTTTCTTCTCGGTTTTTGTAAAGAGAAACTATTAGAGGGGTTTGGATCGAATTAGCTCATTAGCTATGCCTTCTTCCATTTAGTAAGTGGGTTTTGCTTTTTTCTCAATTTTTGGGTCATTTGTTGAACTGTATTATGATAATTTAGCATAAATATTATGTTATAATGGGTTAAATCTGTTATTTATGTGCCACGTGTGTATAAATATGTATGCAATTTGCCTGATGCCAGAGAATCGGAAGTCTTGTCACTACTCTTCCGATGACTATTGTTGATCTTGAGCCTCATCAGATATATACATTTTATGAATCAGTGAGTTACTATAACCTTAATATTCACTGTTAGACATGCGCTCATATGGAAAGGAAAAATGTATGTTGCATATTCCTTATTGTTGTTGTGTTCAAGATGTTTGTGTATATTCCTTATTGAGGTTGTTGTGATTTAAATTGAGTTTGTTCTTTGTTCTTTGTTCAGAAGCTCTTTCTGATTCTTTACCTTTGAATTTGCATATATCTGCAAAAATTACTAGTATTCTATGTAAAACCTTATGATACTGATGTGAATTTTAGTTCCATAAATCTGATTTTGCATGTGGTTGTAGTATGAGTCAGACTAGCTGAACTTGTAACAACCCTTTAGTATCCTCTGTAGAAGAGCTAAAGCAGAGAGTTCCTTTAAATTATCGTCCTGCAATTTAATAAGAAATTATTGAGGTGAAAGCCTAATGCATATATTCATGTTAATCGGAGTTCCTCTATAAAATGCCTAGCAATGTTATATTAAATAGAACTCAAGTAATTGACATGAGGATGTTGAGGTTGTGTCTGCATTCTAGGTTTCGCTACATGGCCATAGCAGATAATAGACAAAGATACATGCCTCTTCCATATGACAGACTACCAGGAAGAGGTCAAGAATTGGCCTATCCAGAAGCTGTTCTCCTTGTTGATCCTGTAGAGCCAGAATTCACAGGCGAGGTACTTTTACCTCTATTCTCTTCCAAGATTATCTATATCATCATATGTTGTTAGACAGCTTTTCAGATAGTACTTGAGTTTTTGGTAGCCCTAGATTTAATTGTTTAATTTACTGGTTGTTCATGAGAGCAGGTGGATGACAAGTACCAATACATGTGTGAAAACAAAGGTAACAAGGTCCATGGGTGGATATGCCTTGACCCGCCTATCGAATTCTGGCAAATCACACCCTCTAATGACTTCAAAACATGTGGACCTCTCAAACAAGACTTAACCTCTCATGTCGGCCCTGTGACTCTTGTTGTATGTAACTAGTTTACTCGCATATCATTCCACAATTCTATTACCAGTACCACTCTACTTGTAGTAATTACTTCATATGAGAACTGAAGTCCAAAGCTGGCCATACCATTTCCCACTGCCGGAAGACTTTTCACAATCTGATCAAAGGGGTAGTGTTAGCGGCACATTACTAGTTAATGACAGGTAATCTGTTTAATATTTACAACTATTTACATTTATCGTGTTCTGTTTAATTACTATTATGATAATATGGTTGAGCCTTTTAGCTATGTCAGCGACCACCCTATACTTGCAGTTGGAGACTTAACATACATGAGCCAGTTATCTGGGCTTTTGTAGATTTTTACAATAATCTTCAACTAGATCGTATTTCTCAAAGTTCCAATGTAACACAAGTTGATCCAGAGATACGAATAAAGTAAGATTTATATCTAGTATTGCTTATTTATGTTTTGTTCAATATAGCACAACTGTAGTGAGAAGTGTGCATAACTTCACTCCCCTCCGTTTTTCTTCTTTTAGACTGGGACAAAACCAATATGAAAATTATTTAATTGTTGATTTTCTAGTTGAGATTGCTAGAAAAGTTTACATTTCTATTACTATCTGTTGAAAGATGAACATACATAACCTATTTTGCAAAACTGGTTGTGCCTGATTGGTCAAATTGCATCCTCGTGACGTTACATGTGTATCATGTATTTCAATTTAGGCTTCACGAATCTTAGGAGCTGCATGTATTTATTTGGAAACTTTTTAGTTGGTATACGTTGTAGATGTCCTTGATAGCAAGATAGTATCTTCTTTTTTATTCTAGCATGTGTATGTGGTCAATGTATTGTGACAAGGAACTGGATATTTCCATAATTACTTGCATGGGGTCAATATGTTGTTTATTCTTGAAGAGTTGCTTGCAGAAATAGTCCTTTCCTATATTTCTAAATAAAAGTTACATGGATTTTTTTTTTGTACATTTCAGTCTAATAGACGTCTCAGAGGTTTGGCTTAAGTTGGCTATGGAAACTGCACCTGCTCAAAGACCACACGGAGTCCTAGGTGTATGGATGTTGTATTTCAAGATATTCTCTGTCAAAATCGTAAAATTGAATTATCTTCCAGTTATGCTAAATTCTTCAGTTTTGGAGTAAGAATGTCGCTTCATTTTATTGCTACAATTTTATGAACAATACTTGTCTTCCTATGTTCTTAACCTATCATAATCTTTCATATATACCTCTCTCAGATGTCTTTAGTGCCTTACAAGTTGATTCTAAACTATCTCCTTCAGGTACATCTGAGGAAAGTTATGCATAAAGACAGATTTATGAGAAAAAGTTATGTCATTCCTGCGATCGGTAACCGTGTCTGGAGAGATCTAATCCATAATCCACTGTATTTGATTTTTTTCGTAGATGTATTAGGCATGACAAGCTCCACATTAGCTTCTCTCAGTAAGGGGTTTGCTGAGCTTTCAACAGATGGACAGTTTATGCAGTTGCGTTCCAAGCAGGTAAGTAATTCAATTGTTTTTATTTTAGAATTTAGAAATAGTAGATATTTTCTTATTTGGATCAGGAGATTACAATCTTTATGCATGGGTCCCTGGTTTTATTGGTGATTTCCGATGGGAAAAACTCATTACAGTAACACCAGGTCTAATACCTTCTTGAGTTCACAATATATTTGAATCTTCCTGTTCATGAAAATATATCTGCATCTTTGCAGGTGGAAGCACTGATGCTGGCACACTAACATACAAACCTCCAAGAGATGGACCTACCTTGTGGGAAATCGGCACTCCTAATCGTTCTGCTGCCTCATTTTTTGTTCCTGAACCTGATCCAAATTATATAAAGAAACTCTATGTCAATCATCCTGACAAGTAAATCATCATCTATGTATAACATGGAAAATTTTATTGTAGTATCATTACTTGCAGAAGCTCTTTCTGATTCTCTGTCCAATAAATTAGAACAAGGATTTTATTGTAGTATCCTGACAATTTTGTTCTTTGTTGTGGGTTTCGAATTTGCTCTACCTTCTTCCAATTATGTAATTAGTTTCGATAATGGATGAATTAGATAATGTAGTTGACCGATTGAATGCATATTTGGTTTTGGTATATCAGTTTTTTGGTTTTGGTATATTGGTTTTTGGTATTTGGGTCTGTCATATATATAGGGCATCCATGAATAAAAGAACAAGATAAATCAGAAAACCAAAAAACTGATGTCTAAAGAATAAAAAGACAATGATTACTAGTAGAGAACTGATGTAAAATACAAAGAAACACATCAGTTTACTATCAGGAACCGATGTAAATATAGTATATAGACATCAGTTTACTATCAGAAACCGATGTAAATATAATATATAGACATCAGTTTACTATTAAGGAACCGATGTAAATATAATATATAGACATCAGTTTACTATTAAGGAACCGATGTAAATATAATATATAGACATCAGTTTACTATTAAGGAATCGATGTAAATATAATATATAGACATCAGTTTACTATTAAGACACCGATGTGAAACATGAACATTGACATCAGTTAATTTTTGAAATGATGTTAAATATAGACATGGACATCAGTTCAGTATTTTTTTTCGATGTTTATGTCTTGTTTTATGTTACATGTCATATGTTTAAGATGATATAAATCTTATATTAACGTAATATTCACATTGTAGTCATGACATATTATCAAGAATTTGAGGGAATAGACATCAGTTCTTTAGTCTGAAACGATGTCTAACATGCCTACAGACATCGGTTAAAAACCGATGTCTATGACCCCTACCTTTCTCTACACATGCAAAGACATCGCTTCTGATTTTGCATAGACATCGGTTTTTAACCGATGTCTATTGCAGTTTTTCTAGTAGTGAGTATTAATTGTGTAAGTGCTAAGTGCTAGTTGCAATGGTTGGAATTATACTGTGGTTTTCTTAATATTGGGGTCTAATGATGATTGGTGGTTAATGGTGATGTTAGTATGATGTGTGGAGTTTATGTGAGTTGGCTAAACTGTAAATGCTATGTGCTAAATGTTGTAAATCGAGTTATATGTAGAATGTATAAGTGCCAACTACGTGGTGTTGGCTTACCCGTGGATAAACTTAGTTTACTTTCCTTAAACGTTGAGGCTCTAATCCAACGGTTAAGAGTCCTTATGTGTTTATATGGTAGTGCGAGGAGTCGTAAAGAGATCATAAGTTCTAAATGTCAATATTTAAGGACTTGTGTAATTCTCTTCGACTAGTTCCTCGGGGCTTAAGAATATCAATGATTGATTGTCACAAGTATAATTAATATGCTCGAGTGATATGATCATTGATATTGCGAAAGCAATGGTTAGTGCTAGGAGTTGTCTCCTAGGGGCTTAAGAATATCAATGATTGATTGTCACAAGTATAATTAATATGCTCGAGTGATATGATCATTGATATTGCGAAAGCAATAGTTAGTGCTAGGAGTTGTTTCCTAGGGCTTACGAATATCAATGATTGGTCGTCACGTGTATCATTAATATGCGTGAGTGAAATGATCATTGGTGGAGCGTAAGTAGTAGTTAATGTTAATATAAATTGTTATGTGCTAAGTGCCGCAAGTCATGGGCGGTTAATTTTCTTATGTGTTGTTGCTGCAAGTTGAGGCAGCTTTATTTTTGTAAAAACAGGGTTAAATTGTTTTTGATTGGCATGGAGGGGCTGTGCCCATAGTCCGTTAAATGAATACCTCATGCCGAAATTTTCTGAAAATCCCCTGCGATTAAATTCTTTTAACTTATTTGATTTCAAGGGTCTAAGGGCATGCTTTGGGTGTTAACTGTTTATGTGCATATGTGTTAAGTGGATTTGTTTAGTAATTTGAGGATTAATGGTGTCTCGGGGATTTAAGTGTATAATTCGAGGATTAATTGTGTCTCGAGGATTTAAGTGTTTAATTCGAGGATTAATGGTGTCTCGAGGATTTAAGTGTTTAATTCGAGGATTAATTGTGTTTCGAGGATGTATGTATTTAATTTGAGGGTTAAGTGTTGTCTTGAGGATTAAATGTGTTATAGGCATTAATTGATTTTAAGAAGTGGCCAGCTATAGGGAGGACACCTATAGTTTGACCTAAGGAGGGTCAGTGATTAATTGCAGTTGTGTCCACTCGAGATACGAGGTTGGACTGATAAATATTTGTAACTATTACAGTAGCATTGAGGCGTGATCGAGGAAATAGACGTGTAGCAACAGGAAGGTCAAGACGTCAGTTAAAGAAGGAGAAGTTTTTCGGTTTCTGCTAAGGACCAGAGGCAAGTATACTAACCCTTACTCTATTGTTCAGAGTAGAGGTATTTTGTAATGAAAAGTAGTGCGTAACGTAAGTAAATATGAGCAATTATGATGAGGAAATAATGGAAGTATGGTTAGAAGTAATCTACGTTCCAAGTAGATGATGTAACATGAAGAGTAAGCAGTGAACACGAAGTAATGAGGAGTTGAAAATTTTGAAAACCCGGACAAAAATGTTTAAAAGAATTTCGCAATAATTAACCTAAAGGCAACATCACCAATAAATCTTATTCATCTAATTAAATTTATTTAATTAGATGAATATCATTTTTAAAAAGAGTTTTCTTGAAACAACTTTGTCCGGAGAAATGTGAAAGAGGATTTACGAAAACTATTTTATCTAGATGATGACTTAGCAGAGGTGTTTTCTTTTTGCAACTGTCAGGCGTATATATTATTGTTTTCATCCAGTCGATTAAATACCGGATATTGATGCAATTGAATGCATGTATATATATACGATTATTCCGAAGGTTATCCGGATAGTATATAAGTATAGTAGTATGTATACGAGTTATTGGTCCATATGATTGGGACAAGTATCGAGGTACATTATTCGTACTCGAAGGGTGATATAATATTTTTGTAAACGTATGTTGTAATTATGAGGAGTGATGAGAGATCGAATCTGGATCATTTTATTCGAATCCATGATCAAAGCAGTCGTTCATATGTTTCCTCTTCTAATTCGGGAGGAAAGTGATTTATTGATGATAGTAATCGTTCGTTGTTTCCGAATGATAACAGTATTATGAATTGAGGTGCACGTGGAATTATACGTGACATCTAAGATGATAAGTATGGAAGGTGGTCAGGGGTACTCTGGCACCTTATGTTCTGGACTGGAGATAATATATGTATAAAAGCCCGGATGCGGCTTAGGATGTAGGCCGTTAAGTCGGCGATTCCTCGGATGTAGGTCGTTAAGTCGGCGATTCCACGGATGTAGGTCGTTAAGTCGGCGAATCCTTCTACCGGTAGTAAATTGCAAGATGTATGGACTGATCATCCATTACAGCCCCGCGGATAAGAATCTCCTGAATATAGTCCATCAGCAGTATTTGATAAGTGTAGTTAATACCACAGATGGGTATTGATTGCAGTATGCAGTGTAATTAATACCACCGATGGGTATTGATTGCAGTATGAATAGTATGTTCTTACTCAGTTTTTGCGAGTAAATTATAGTATGATGAGGTAAATATGGGGGTTCAAATGTTATTGTTTCCAATTGTTTATTTTTATTCAAAAGAGGATTATATTTTCGAAATGATTTTGATAGTACATTGTTGAAGTAACATTCATGTTGAGAATATATATATATATGATTCTGGTGTATATAGAACTTGCTGGGCATTTTTGGCTCATTCTTGTTATTTTATATATTATCAAATAGCGGCAATCAGAGCTGGCATTAGTGCGATGAACCATGATAAAAGAGAAGGGGAAAGGTAGCTGATTCAGTGTGTAGGTCTTACAGTACCTGAGAAGGGTGCAAGCTAGGAAGGAGTTGTTAATGCTTTATTATTTAGTACTTTGAAGTTGTAATGAGATTCTGGAGGATACTCTGATGTGTAAATATTTTGGATTAGTAAGTACTTATTCTAAGACTATAACCGTGGAGTAGATTATGGAGATGATTGTGATTATTGTTGTAGATATTATTGTGAGCAGGTGATGGTATGTTCCGCAAGAGGTGTGACAACCTGGATTCCGGTAGGGGAATTTGGGGCTGTTACATGAAATGGTCCAAAAAACTTTGCAGACAACTTCAAAGAACTCCTAATGGCCACAGACTGTTGCTTATAAGGTTGTAATTTCAAGTAAACCCAGTCTCCTACTGCAAGAACTCTATCAGTCCTTTTCAGATCAGCAAAATGCTTCATTCTCTGTTGAGCTTTAACCAAATTCTCTTTAAGTACTTTTAACACCTGTACCCTTTGTTGTAGCAAATCTTGTGCAGCTGGAATGATCATATCTGGCAAGAAACCCATGTTCAATGGTACTGGTTTTACTCCATACAGTGCCTCATGTGGAGTAATTCCCATGCTGGTATGAAAGGATGTATTATACCAAAATTCAGCCATAGGCAACCATTTCCTCCAGCTACTTGGTTTGTCACTAGTAAAGCATCTGAGATAGGATTCCAAGCACTGATTCAATCTTTCTGTTTGACCATCAGATTGTGGATGATAAGTTGTGCTAAAATGCAAAGCTATTCCCAACTTATCAAAGAGATTAGTCCAGAAGATACTAGTGAAAACCTTATCTCTATCACTGACTATAGTGTTTGGCAATCCATGCAATCTAAAAACATGATCCAGAAACAAATAAGCTAATTCCTTTGCATTAAATGGATGTTTCATTGGTATAAAATGACCATACTTCGATAGTCTATCCACAACCACTAACACAGTATCACTTCCCTCAGAATTAGGTAATTGTTCAACAAAATCCATCGATATATCTTTCCAAGGTTGAGTAGGAATAGATAAAGGTTGCAGCAGACCAGGATACTGTATATTTTCTCCTTTATGCCTTTGACATATTTCACAGTTCCTAACTACCTCTGTGACATCTGATTTCATGTGAGGCCAAACAAAAGCTAACTTAAGCCTCTGTAAACAAGCATTTTTCCCAGAATGTCCTCCTAAAGCGGAATAGTGTAGAGTATTGATGATTTGATTTCTTATGCCTCCACTATTTCCCACATATACTTTTCCATCCTTCTTCAGTATTCCTTGAACAAACTGAAAATCTGAATTTACCTCTGGTTCCAACAACAACTTACTGATGATTTGCTTGCATTCCTCATCATTCTCATAACTCAATGTGATTTGTTGTATCCAACCCGGTTGTACTACTGTTATAGCAGCTATTGCTTCCTTTGTTACTAAACTCTCTTCATTTTCCACTCTTCTAGACAAAGCATCTGCAGCAATGTTTTCCACACCCTTCTTATACTGAATTTCATAATCAATCCCAATAGTCTTGCCATCCATTTATATTGCAAAGCAGTATGCAACTGCTGTTCCGGTAAATATTTGAGAGCCTGATGGTCAGTCTTGATAATGAAATGGTTTCCCACAAGATAATGTTTCCATTTTGTCACAGCCATCACTAAAGCCAACAGCTCTTTCTCATAAACAGAAAAACCCACATTCTTGTTGTTAAATGCCTTACTCAAATAAGACAATGGTCTTCCCCCTTGCATTAAGACAGCACCCATTCCCTTATTGCAAGCATCAGTTTCTAGCACAAAAGGTTTAGAAAAATCAGGCATAGCTAACACTGGAGCTGTGCATAAAGCTTTCTTTAAGTCTTCAAAAGATTTCTCAGCCTCCTCACTCCACTGAAATCCATCTTTCTTAAGTAGATTAGTCAATGGCCCGGTAATAATTCCATACCCTTTTATAAACCTTTTATAATAACTAGATAAACCCAGAAAGCCCCTTAAATCTTTTACACCACCTGGTCTTGGCCAAGACATCACCCCTTCCACTTTAACTGGATCCATACTCATTCCAGAAGCTGAAACTACATGCCCCAAATACTCCACAGAATCCACAGCAAAAGTGCACTTGGAAAGCTTAGCAAACAGTTGATGTTCTTGCAAAACTTTTAAAACCTCCTCCAAATGATTCTCATGTGATTCCAAATCAGGACTATAGACTAATATATCATAAAAAAATACCAAAACAAATTTCCTAAGATAAGATTGAAAGATTTGGTTCATCAAAGCCTGAAAAGTGGCAGGTGCATTTGTGAGGCCAAAGGGCATCACAATGAACTCAAAATGACCATGGTGTGTCTGGAAAGCTATTTTATCAGTATCACTAGGTTTGACCAAAATCTGATGATAACCAGCCCTCAAATCAAGCTTAGAAAAAACTTTTGCTCCTTAATTCATCTAACAATTCATCAATGTTAGGAATTGGAAATTTATCCTTAACTGTGAGGTTATTTAAATGTCTATAATCCACACAAAAATGCCAAGTATTATCTTTCTTCCTCACTAATATCACAGGAGAAGCATAAGAACTATTACTTGGTTTAATGAGTCCAGACTCAAGCATTTCCTGCACTTGTTTCTCAATTTCAGATTTCTGAGAATGTGGATATCTATAGGGTTTCAACTTAAAAGGTTTAGCATCCAGATGTAAGGGAATAGCATGATCAACAGACCTATGAGGTGGTAAATGTTGAGGCACTGTAAACACAGAAGAATATTTGTCTATTATAGCAGAGATTTTACCTGGAATACCCTCAGTCACTGATTCAGCCTTATCATTAGATTCAGTTGTTACAGCTGCTTGTAACTCCTTCTTAAACTGTTTCTTAATGATTTCTTGATTGAATTTACTAAGCTTTTTCCCTCTAACCAATTTAATGGTAGCCATCTCCTTGACTGCACCCTGTAACAACATTTGCTCCTCTTCTTTGCTTTCAGCATTCAACTTCAAATGTAGTTTCTTGAAATCAAACATTATAGGGCTATATTGCTCAAGCCAATCAACCCCAGCAATCATATCCCAATTACCAATATCCATAACCCTCATATCACAGCAAAACTTATACTTCTGCACCTCCCATGTAACTCTTGAAACTACCACATTACTACTCACAGTACTACCATTTGCTAAAGTAAACTCTAATGAATCCTTCTAATCCCAACTTCTTGACAACATCTGTATGTAGTATTGTCAAACTACTTCCAGTATCTACTAAAATCTTAATAGATTCTCCTTTCAATTTACCTTCTAAAGTAATAGTTTTTCTCATCATATTTTCAGACAAAGCATTCAAAGAAATCTCAGCTATAGTACCTTCTTCTTCTTCCTCCCCTTCCAATAACTTTGAGATCTCTTCCTCCTTAGCATCATCAATTAACATATAAGTATATTGTGCATTCTTACACACATGACCCAGTCCATACTTCTCTCCACACTTATAACACAAATGATTGTTCTTTCTATATTGAAATTCTTCACGAGATATTTTCTTGACAAAATTTGCAACAGTTGGTTTCTTCTTTTCTCCCGAAACATCAGATTTCTTATCTACAGTAACACTTCTATTCCAACTCATGTTATTAGACTTCTTAGTCTCCTGTTTCTTCATGATGACATCAATGGTTTGCTCTTGAAATTGAGCAATCTCAATAGCTTCTAAAAGATTCCGAGGTTTCATCAGTCTTACCATTGGTTTTAACTCATTCTTTAAGCCAGAAATAAAACTTGAAATGAAATATCCTTCTTCCAAAGTAACATTCTTACATATTATCAATGATTTTAACTCCTCAAATCTTTCAACATACTCCATTAAAGACCCTGTTTGAGACAATTTGTTAAATTCCTCTTGAACATCTACACATCCACTTTTACCAAATCTTTTCATTATAGCTTCACTAAAACATCCCCAAGAAATCTTATCATTTAACAGCTTAAACCCTTGATACCATACATCAGCTTTCCCTTCTAAATACATTTCTATAAGTTCCAATTTTATAGGCTCACTCACCCGATACAATGTAAAGAATTTGTTGCATTTCCTGATCCAAGTTCTTAGGTCTTCTCCAGAAAAACATGGAATCTCAATCTTTGGTGGATGCAAGAAACTGTACTTCATCGTTTTATCTTTGCCCCCAATCCCATCTTCACCATTCTTGATCTTATTAACCCCAGAAACAGGTGTCTGCAAAATTGGGTTTCGATCCACCCAAATTTCTCCATCTCTACACACCACTCTCTCAAGATTACTGTTATTCAACAATCCAGCCAACTTTGTCTTGATACGTTCATCCATGGTGGCGTTGTAGGCTTCAATCTTCTCGTCACACCCAGAAACCAGAGATACCAATTGATCCATCTTATCAATTAGCCTATTTTCCATTGTCGAATTACTCTCAACAATCTTTTTATGACAAGCATTACTTACTTCTTGAATTCGAGATTCCAAATCTTTCCACATCTCTTCTGAATTCCTTGATCTTGTATTGCTCGCCATCGTAAAAAAAACTAACCCAATTCCGAGGAATCTCTCGCTCTGATACTAATTGTCACACTTAAGAGTATATATTGATAACTAAGAAATGTTTATTATATGTTCAAGAATGATTCGTTCTTTAGAATGAACTAAGAATTACAAGAATTGTAGAAAGGGGAAGGAAATGACAGAAACAACACATAAATTCTCAGATAGTCTCACCCATCTTGCACAATCTGTATTTATAAGCTAACTTCTCTAACTAACTTTCCCTCCAAAAGTTAAACTAAGTAATTTCTATTCCGGTTCATGACACTACCCTCCACTCCACCACCCAACCTGAAAAGAATTTCATGAAACAAAAATAGTGTGAGGGTAAGACTCAGAAGAAGAGAACTATCAGACACTTAACGGACATTAATGTTATAAAGAATTTCCACAAGAAACTTCCTCAAACTATCCTTTATTAGAACACCAAAATTAGACAAAGAGGAAGCTTACGTGATTCTGATAAAATTAACCGAAAAGGAAACCCAAGTGACGTGAAAATAGGGTTGTACTTCTTTGATAGACATTATAAGATCATATATAAATGAACAACTACACTAGGAAGCTAAAGTATTCCACAAACAAAATTGTTAAGATATGTTATTAAAAGATATTTATATATTATGTATTCTGCGATGGCGAGATATTGTTTTTATTTATATTATTGATAATAGGAAATTTCCTTTCGAGTGCTTGGAGTTACTTGGTATGTCTTATGCTACAAGTCAAATTTTATGTATTTAAGTATTGATTTGGGGAATGAATAAAACATAAACTTGATAGAATATTTTATCAAAAAATGTATAACATCTGGCACAAGATTCAAACAAAATAATAGATGAAGTGATGATAGATGAAGGTAAAAGACTAAAGAGTAACGAAATCGGTACTGGAAATTATATCCCCTTACTCACAGACTCACATCCTTTAGAGCCGGCAATTTCGTCAATTGAGTGGAATTAGGAAAGACCAGGAGTATAGAACCCTGCATCTATAGTTAGTTTGTTGAATTATAAGCTCCTGAAGCTCGTCTGCATCTATAGTTGTTGAATTATAAGCTTCTATAAGCTTCTCCTCCTGCATCTATAGCTGTTGAATTATTGCTCATCTTCCGCAATGAAGTTAAGGAGTTGCAGCCGACAGTTACATTTTTAGAGTTGATACAATCTCTTCGTTCTTGTGTAATCAAACAGTAATCAAGCAAACTGAAATCATAAAGCTCAGATCCAGAATGAAGAAGAAGAAACAAGAACTACATTTTCTCAACTAAGTCTTTTACAGAGAAATGATAGATCAAAAACAGTTATGAAAAATACAGAATGTTTTCTAACTTATACTGCTAACAATTCTGTTATGATAAGGAAGAGTTCATATCACTAAAAGTGTCTACTTATCAAGTATGCACTTATCTAATAATATGAGCTCATATACTCCAATATTCCCCCCCCCCCCCCCCCCCGTTTTTCAAATTGAATGTGCTTGCTTCACATTCAAATTAGAAAGAATATGCCAATATGATTGTCGTGGGAGACCCTTTGTCAAGATATCTGCTAATTGTAGTGTGCTGGAAATGTAAACAGGATGAATGAGACCAGTCTGAACTTGTTCACGAACAAAATGGCAATCAAGAGCGAAATGTTTGGTTTTTGGATGAAACACAGGGTCTGCTGCAATGTCTAAAGCAGCTTGGTTATCACAAAAGATAGTAGTTGGCCGTGATTGAGGAATCTGTAATTCAGAAAGAAAGATGTGAAACCAAGATAAATCACAAGCAGTATCAGCTAAAGCTCGAAGTTCAGCCTCTGCAGTAGAACGAGAAACAACAGGTTGTTTCTTAGAAGACCAGAAAACTAAAGAAGAACCCAGCATGAGACAAATGCCACTAACACTCCTAGAAGAGTGAGGACAGGACCCCCAATCCCTATCGTAATATGCTTCTAAACGAAGAGTGGAACCAGCATCATAATACAGGCCTTGAAAAGGTGCAGCTTTAAGGTACCTTAAAACTCTCTGAACTGCATGAAGATGAGGTACCCTGGGATTTTGAAGAAACTGACTGAGATGACGAACCACAAAAGAAATGTCTGGCCTGGACACTGTTAAGTACAACAATTTACCAACAAACTTCCTATAAATTGATGGATCTTCGAGCAGTTCTCCATCATCAACGGTAAGTTTGATTGTAGAATCAAGAGGAAGAGATAATGGCTTAGCATTCTCTAAACCAGCTTCAACCAGCATGTCATGAACAAATTTATGCTGATGAAGAAATAAACCAGAACTGGTTCTGTGAATTTCTAACCCCAAATAATACTGTGCCAGCCCCATGTCTTTGATTGTGAATGAAGAATGTAAAACAGTCTTGATGTGCTCAATCAAAATAGTATTGTTTCCGGTCAGTAGAATATCATCAACATATACCAAAGCAATGACAAAGGAATCTTTTGCTGTTGAAATGAAGAGTGAATAATCAGCAACAGACTGTGTAAAACCCAAAGCAAACAAAACCGAGACAAGTTTTTCAAACCACTGCCGAGATGCTTATTTTAAACCATATAACGATTTAAGAAGTCTGTAAACAGCATTTGGTTTGCCTTGAAGAGGATGTCCTTGAGAGATCTCCATATAAACTTCTTCTAGCAAATCACCATGGAAAAAAGCGTTATTTATATCCAACTGATGTATAGGCCAATGTCTTACAGTTGCCAAAGCTAAAACAGTCCTCATAGTGGACATTTTGACAATGGGGGCAAATGTATTATGGTAATCTTCACCCTCTACCTGTGTATAGCCTTTAGCCACTAACCTGGCCTTAAACTTGTCAAGAGAACCATCAGCCTTGAATTTGGCTTTATAAACCCACTTACATTCGACAACCTTTTTACCTTGAGGCAAAATAATAATTTCCCAAGTGTGATTAGATTCTAGGGCAGACAACTCTTTTTGCATTGCATCCACCCATCTGGGATCAGAAGCTGCCTATTTATAGTTGTATGGCTCTTTGTAAATAGACTGGGAACTCATAGTACAAGCAAACACTGGATTTTGAGGATTTTGAAGAGAATAGTTTTGAAAACTATATTTATGAGCATCAATAGGACAGTTCAAAAGAACAGTATGAGCTTGAGGAACTATGGATGATGAAGGGTTATTAACAGTGGGAACAATGTAATCCTTCATCCAAGTAGGTTGTATTTTATGTCTAAGAGAACACCTAGTGGTGGTGATAGGTAAAGTTGTGGAATTGTCAGATGATTTGTGAATGTCAATAGGTACAGAAGAGACAGTATCTGTAGTGTCAATAGGTACACTGTCTGTAGAAATGACAGGACTAGAAACCTGTTCTATAGAACCTTGTGGAGAGGATTCTAACTGAATGTCAGACATAGAGTCTAATTGAGTATCAAATATAGAGTCAAAATGAATTTGATCAAGAGGAGTATCAGAAAAAGATAAATCAGGTGGACTGAAAATAGATGTGGAAGGAATGGATGGATACAAGACAGAATTGCTGGTGTCTTTGTAAGGAAAAACATTTTCATAAAAAACCACATGTCTAGAAATATGAAAACTGTTTGTGACAGGGTCATAAAGTTTGTAACCCTTTTGATGAGGGGGATAACCAAGGAAAATGATTTTAATAGCTCGTGAAGCTAATTTATCTGAAGGGTGAATAGACATATATGCTAAGCAACCAAGAACCTTAAGGTTACTACAATCTAGAAGAGTGTGAAATAACAGTTCATATGGACTGACAAAACCTAAAACAGAGGTGGGAATCCTATTAATAAGGTAAGTAGATGTTAACAAACAATCTCCCCAAAATTTTGATGGAAGATGTGCCTGAAACATCAAAGCCCTGGTCATCTCAAGTAGATTTCTGTGTTTTCGTTCTACTCTCCCGTTTTGTTGGGGAGTAGATGGACAAGAAGATTGGTGAATGATGCCTTGATTATTGAAAAAAGTGCAAAGATCATGATTCATAAATTCTCCTCCATTGTCTAATCGAATACATTTAACAGATGTATGAAACTGAGTAGTAATATGAAAAACAAAATCTTTAAGAGATTGTATAGCATGTTGTTTAGAAGGAAGCAAAAAGGTCCAAACACCCCTTGTACAATCATCAACAACTGTTAAGAAATATTTGCAACCATTACAAGTTGGAATCCTATAAGGACCCCAGAGATCACAATGAACTAAATCAAAAGGTAAAAGAGCATGAGATGTGCTAATGGGAAAAGGCAATCTGCATTGCTTTGCCATAGGACATACATCACATGGAGCATCAGATGTCAAATTTCTAGATTGTTTGATGGCTGAGTCTTTAAATCTAGAGAGCACAGTGAAAGGTACATGTCCTAAACGTTGATGCCAAAGAAAAGCAGAAGACTGAGAAGATTGAGAAGCAACAGAGACAACAGGAGTGGATGATGATGTTGAAACTGATGAAACTGTAGGGGTGTTGACAAGCTGGTAAAGACCTTCAACCAAGTTACCAAGAACCAATGCCTTTTTCTGGGATTGGTCCTGCAGATAACAGGAATTAGATCCAAACCATGTTTTGGAATGAAGCTGAGATGAAAGTTTGCTAATAGATAGGAGGTTAAAAGTGAAAGTTGGTATAAACAAGACATCATGTATGACTAAAGAGATTGAATGTAACAACACAGAACCTGTGTGTGTGACAAGAGATTGTTCACCATTAGGAAAAGTAACATGGTAAGGGTCAACCACAGGATGAATATCATGCATATGACTAAGATTACAGCACATATGATTAGTAGCTCCAGTGTCTAAAATCTAGACATTGTCTGAAACATGTAAAGAGGTGGAGAAGGAAAATGCAGTACCTGCAATATTTCCAGAAAAATGAGACTGAGTAGATTGAGGATGATTGGCAATTGTAGCAGAAGATTGAGTCTGAGTACTGTTGTTAAAACATTGCATGAGTGAAGCCATTTGACTTTGCAGCACTTCCATTTGAGTGCTCAAAGCATTATTCTCAGAAGGTGGATTAACAAGAAGAGTTTCAGCACTAGCCTGCATAGCATGACTAGGCTTATTACTAGCATAATGTTGTCCAAATCTGGATCCAGTTTGACCAATCCTCTTCTTTCCTTTGTTATTAGGATGATATGGATGATCAGCTGGATATCCAACTAGTTTATAGCACTTCTCTCGAGTATGACCTTTAAGGTGACAGTGAGAACATTCAACAGATAAACGTTCATTAGGCTTAAAATTGGAACATGGGACATTAGCCATCATAGTAATAGGTTGACTAAGAACATTGTGAAACTGCATCTATTTTTCTTCTTGTTTAATAAGCATAAAAGCTTGATTAACAGTTGGCCAAGGCTGCATCATCAACAGTTGACCTCTAGCAGCTGTGAAACTTGTATGAAGTCCCATAAGAAACTGAATGAGTCTTGTTTTCTCAACCTGTAAGTCCCATTCTTTTACAGCACCATAAGTACAAGTGATGGAAGGTTCCAAGGCTTTCAATTCATCCCAATATCCTTTGAGCTTATGGAAATAAAACTCAACATAATCGTTTCATTGCTCCAATTTAAACAAATCTCTCTGAGTCTCATAGATTTTGTGACCACTAATGACAGAAAAATGCTCATTTAGATCTGACCAAACGCTAAAGGCACTATCCATGTAGTTCATACTGCTACTTATATCATCAGCAACAGTATTCAGAATCCAAGTGATAATCATGTCGTTAACACGTTTCCAATGAGGAAGAAGTGGTGACAAAGCATCTGGAGCAACAAAATCTCCAGTAACAATTACGAGTTTATTCTTTGCTGACAAAGCAATTTGCATAGAACGCTTCCAGGATGCATAATTCTCGCTACCGGTAAGTTTCTTAGAAATTAAAATCATACCAGGCTGATCGTTATTGTGCAAGTACAGAGGATGAGTATTGTTATCAATTGAATCACCGTATGATTTAGGTATTGGTGTAGTAGCAGGTGGTGAATTGAGTCGTGGAGTAGATTGTGAATGTGAAGTAGAAGTAGTTGAATTAGCCATAACAGCATGAGCATAAGAAACATGATATGTGATAGAATTACAATTGAGATTGTTATGTGTACATGACATTCACAAAATTACAGAGAAAACGTCCAATTGAAGAACAAAATACACAAAAACAGAGAGATGGCGAGAGATCAAGAAAGATCAAAACAGATCGAGAGAGATCGACAAAGAAAACTCACCGACTACGTATATGATAATGCGGAAAAGCTCTGATACCATTTAGAGTTAATACAATCTCTTCTTTCTTGTGTAATCAAACAGTAATCAAGCAAACTGAAATCATAAAGCTCAGATCCAGAATGAAGAAGAAGAAACAAGAACTACATTTTCTCAACTAAGTCTTTTACAGAGAAATGATAGATCAAAAACAGTTATGAAAAATACAGAATGTTTTCTAACTTATACTGCTAACAATTCTGTTATGATAAGGAAGAGTTCATATCACTAAAAGTGTCTACTTATCAAGTATGCACTTATCCAATAATATGAGCTCATATACTCCAATAACATTTGCCCGAGGATCTGATGGTTGAGGTAATTCGAAAATTACCTTTAAAGTACATGGTGCAATTCAGGTTTGTGAATAAATCATGGTACCGTTTGATTGGTACTAGCTCTTTCATTAAATCCACCATTGCAAATGCAAATAACCATTGGTTGCTATGCACTCACGATGGTTACTACACTTTAACGGATTTATCAGCAAAAGATGAAGATGAATTATCTAATAACATTAATACACTCAAATATTACAACACTCCCAAGTTATATGGTGTTAACCAAAATAACTATGCCCCTTATGACACAGCAAAATTTCAAGTTAATGGATTGTTATGTTTCTCGGATCCCTATTTGCAACGCACAAGTAGGATATATTTATGAAACCCCATTATCCGTAAAGCCAAAAGTATCTCCATGATCCCTCCTTCTCAACTTCGGAGGCTGCTAGAGAAACTGATTTGTGTTTTGGGTTCTTTCATGATGATTATAAAGTCATAAGGATGGCCCCTTGTTGGGGTGCTAAAAAAATTCCGTGTTGGAGTTTATAGCTTGAGCACCGATACTTGGAAGGTTACATATTGTGATAGTGCTTATGGTACTGATACTTGCAAGCTTACATATTTTGATACTCCTTATGATCTTTTTCATCTGCTTAATGTTAAAGCGTCTAATAAACTTGTTGGTGCTGTTGCATATTTCGTAAAATATCGACCTACGTTTATTTTTGATCTGTATTGTGAGGTGATTAGAGAAGTCCAGTTCCCTGACGAGTTTGGTACGCATTTACTTCCATATTCCATGGAACCGTGCGGAGAATCAGTAGCCCTTATTGGAACTAGTCTTTCACAAAGTGGGTATTGAGAAATTGTGCCGCGACCAACACGTCTATGTGGGTATTGGAAACACAATGTTACTTATATCCTTTGGGATTTGCAAAACATGTTATTCTAGGGTGTTTGAATTTCGAATGTAGACTATGGACGGTAAACTATGTGATACATTTGTTGTTGTTTATAAATAGTTCATGTCTTAAACTGTGATTCGTAGACAAATGATAGAATTTTTGAAGAGATTTTTTTCAAGTTTAATTTTGGCTATCCAGTTATGCTTGGCGATTTTAAAATGTGTCTTTCTGCGTGTAGATTTATTAGAGTAAAAACTGTCATAATAAGTAAAGGACAAATGCTTCAGAGTACAGAGGACAAACCTTATATTCTATCAGTAGCTTGGCCAAATTCTGAAATTTTCTCACTGGATTGATGAACTAATAAACTTGGTGGAGAGGTTGTGATGTGTAAAATTACGTCTAACCGCAAGCGCACGGTATCTATTGTAGTAGATATTAGCAAATACGAGTCGATTCCTCAAGGAGACAGTTTCAGTTTCAATTCAATTATTATCAATTGTTTCTAGTCACAAACGATTAGTTGAGAATTGTATTAACTACTAAAGCAAATTTAACAAAGTTTTTAAATCAATTAATGATGGGATCTAGGGCAATTCAGGTTCACCATGCTTACACCAAACAAATCACAAAGGTATAGCTTTTTAATGTGATAAAGTAATTAAAGCAATGGTTAATCTTTTCCAAGCATTAACACTCTCAGAAATTCGATGATGTTTCCACACTCACCTTCAATTCCGCTAATTGTACGTAAGCCTCTAGTAGTAAAATCTTCCGATCTATTACTCCTATTGCAATCAGTTAATCCATGATATTGTGCAATTACACAAATTAAGAATTAAAGCATATCAATCAGAATTACTCTTTACCCATCAATTTACTAATCAAATTAAGCCCAAATCATGGTGCAAACATGGCTCCCCCTTAATACCCTAGAATTAAACTACTCACTCATGGTGGAATAAAAACTAACAATAATAATAATAAAGAAGGAAGCCATAATAAACATGTAATAATAAGAGAAGATTAGAAAAACCTTAAACTTGATAATAATGGAGAGCAAAAGATCCAAGATTTAATTATAACTTACAAAGATGGAGAAGAGAAATAAAACCTAGCTTTATGAATCATGAATAACGTATGTAAAAAGATGTGTGTAAAAGATCCCCCTTACAATGTATCCCTAGAAGTGTTTTTATAGATGTGTTTACAAAGTCCTAAATGACTAAGGTAATTGCCAAAATTAAAAGAGCCCAGCTGATAATAATTAGAATTATCTCCAAAGTAGGAAAGGAACACAATTTTATTATTTTCCTTCAATTTCCGCACAAGGCAGGAGAGCCCAAGCGTTGTTGCTCCAATCCTTTGCGCTGTTGCGCTGCTTCAAACTGCGCTATTGCGCTGTAGACGGCGCTGTTGCGCCTCTTCAAGATGCGTGTCGCGCTGTAGCGCTGCAAACGGCGCTGTTGCGCCTTCGAGCCCCTGGAAATGCTTCTGTTGCGCCAGTGTGAGATGCGCTGTTGCGCCATTTTCCCGCGCCATAGCGCTTCCTATCCCCTGGAAATTTGCTGCCTTTGCCCTTTTCACCATTTCTTTTTGTAGTTTCACAAAATATTTCTTTTGTGCTAAAAAAAAACTCCGCAAATCATTGAATAATGCTGGATTTCTTTCAACGTGACAATTATTTATTTCCTGCAACAAACTCAAATAAAACTAATTAAATCGACACGATTATTCGCAAAAGCACCGTAAATGTGGGAACAAAATCCTATAAAATATATATAAAATACACTCTATCAGGCTGGCTAAATAATTGATTATTGGCTGTTATAATGTACTGCATTTCATTGATGTTCTAAATCCATACTACCATTTCCGCTGGTTGCAGACCAGAATGTGCTTTAAGAATTAATGTCCAGTGTTGTCTAAGCTGATGTGATTTTTAGTCACAGGCGCATATCTGTCAGCTTGAAATATGATCTTTTGTAACTGAATCTAATCTGCCAATCTGGTAATATCTTAGGCCTTCACATTTTCTTTGAATTATTTGTAGCTGAAATATGATCACCCGCCCATTAGTGTTTTAAGTGAGATTTTCATTTTAAACAACTGATTTAGCAAATTGCATTAATTGGAAGGTATTCGTGCATATATGGTAGCCTGATTACTGGCTTTGCTTGTTTGTTTATAATAGCAACAGTGTTAAGAACTGTTAGTGATCTCTTTTCTTTTGCCGGACATTGATATTAGAAACTTGAGATTTTAGAATCAAAACTCGCTCCGGAATGAAATTTACAACAGCAGCTATAAGATTAATGTGATTAATAGCTCCGCTTAGCACCAGTTTAATTCTCTTTTAACATTCACTATAAGATTCAGTCATGATTTATAGCACGAGAGGTGTCCAGCCAAGGAATGCTCTCGTATCTGTAGTTTATCACTCCATTTGAATGAATAAACCGAAACCAAACCATTTCTAACTGAAACGGAACCCAACCATTGGTTTGCTAATGGTTTTGGTTCTTTTTAACTGAACTTTGTGGTTAAGGCGTCGTCTAGGCGTCGCCTAGGCGTCGTCTAGGCGTCGCCTAGGCGGAAAGGCGGTAAAAAATGAAAAGGCATCCGAACCGCCTATATTTTAATTGTCTAGTCGAGGTAGACGGTGCTTAGGCGAGGTAGACGGTGCCTAAGCAACGCCTAGGCGAGGTAGACGGTGACTAGGCGGCGCCTAGGCGAGGTAGGTGTTCAACTACATATAAAACATTTTTCTAATATATGATTCGATTTTGCATATTTCTCCTTTTAGTGGTAAAATTCATAACTTGTACTATTGAACCATCGTACTCGTGACAAAAGTCTCGAAATTAAACAAGCAAAAGTATATAAAATCTATTTGATTCAATCAAATTAACTAATCTTCACATTATTGTAATTATTATTAAAACCAATTAAAATACATCTACATAATATCTAAAATACATGCCTATATATAGCTGTGACGTTCCATGTATAGATTATCTATTGCTATACTTATATCAAGTTTCAGGGTAAAAGGGGTGTAGGTGTAGGTTTGAAGTTGACTCTTCTGAAATTGCTGGGGTGATTTTGCAAAATTCTCAGTAGTATGGACTCTTCTGAAAGCTTTTGAAGAAAAAGCTTTTATTTTGGCTTAATTTCATCGGCTACCAGCTGTATCTAATGATTCCAGATGTAGAGATGAATTTTGGAGTGCGGATGGAGGAACTATGGCCAGGGCAGGATGTGTTGCTTACAATACTTAATTGCAGCTAAGCTTACAGACTTTAGCTAAATGACTTCTCCTAACAAATCCTTACCAAGGCAAAAAGGAAGTTGTTCAACTTTTTCACATACACCGGGAGAAAGGGTTACAATAGCAACCCCCTCCCCGGACGGAGAGCCTCTAATTAACAATTTATGACGTAAGAAGCAATATCACTACAATTGTATGCACCATAGATATATATAGGTTCCTCAAGATTCGAATGAAGAGAAGAAAAAGCCCAACACGAATAAGATCTGACAGATAGCCAATTATACTACAATTGGGCAGACATTACTAGGACAATGATTGATTAAGCACATACAAAAAAATCACAACTTGTAACAGAAACTCTATTGCAAACAAACATTCCCAAAATTGGATTCCAGACACTACAATTACATAAAATGATAAAAACAACTCCTACTAATAAAAGTTGCAACATTCAATAAAAAACGCATATTGCAAACAACCATGCCCAAAATTGGTTTTCCAGGAGACTACAATTACACATTTTGTAACAATAAGACACCTACATTTTGCAAACAACCATGTAACAAAATTGGTTCTCCTACATTGAATGCTTACAACTACATGTACAATTTGAGGATATACACATGGACTTTAATCGATAATAACAATAAGACACCTACCAGGGCTACTACGGGATTTGCATAGTTTGCAAAAGGAACTCATTATATTAGTAACACAATAACAATAACTGAAAACACCAAGGTCAATTATAATATATATTATATTAGTAACAATGGCATAAATTTCAGAGAAGCAATAGGATGATATAAATTAGCATGGTTACTATAAGGCCTAGGCAGGGACAAGTTGATGTATCCTGTGACTGGACATGAAAATCAACATTGTTGCGGATCCATTATTCATTAAAAAAGCTAATAACATTAAAATACTAAAAGCTACCTTAAAAAGGGTAATTTAAATTAGAGAAAAAATCCCCTGAGGTTGACCTCAGGTAACCTAAGGATGACCTCAGGAGCATGAAACCCATTGCAAATTTAAATATAACTGCAATAAGTGCCTGTTTCCCGCTTCTCATATTTCAACTCAAAACTCAGTCTTAAGTTACTTTTACTTTTTACAAAAAGAGACAAACCAGCCAAAAAAAGTTGTATTTGACTTGCTGCATTCAGTTCCCAAATAAGCACTATATCGGGTTTCTTCACAAAAGTTAAAGCTAAAAAATTGACATACGTCACCATTTCAAATTACTCATAAAACAGATTTGACATTAAAATAAAACTTCAGTATATGCGTTTTCAACTAACTACAACAATGAATACAAATGGAAAGAATAGAGATGTGATATGTAAAAACCTGTAGAATATTTAAAACTTTTCACATATCACCATTGCAAAGGCGTACAAGTGCTGCTAAGCTACTATCAGTTACATCAAGCCTGATTCAATAAGATTATAATGTAAAGGATGAATCCATAACCCGAGTTACAAATGATATGATTATATTAGTACTTAAGATATCATATCTCTTTGTTCCGCAACGTCTTCGGTAAAAGGTAATCAGATTCCATACCTATCATGTCGATAAAAGAAAAGTCTTTGTCTTTGAAAGTGTAGGTTAAATCTTTGGTAAAACAACAGATAAGATACAGAAGATGGTGGAGTTTAATGTATGAAAGAAAGATATAGCCAGCTGAAAGAATAAAGTGTAGAACATACCCTTCTGCAGCAATGACATGTTTAAGTCGGTCTGCGACATGAATTGCATCAAGAGGAGCAAAACGGAATCGTGTACATCTTGACTGCAGTGCTGGAATAATCTTGTTGACATAATTACATTATAAGAGCAAACCTAGTGCTTTTTGTATATTTCTCAATCACTGTGACAGAAAGCAACTAACGATTACTGTTTATCAAATTTAAAACAAAGACATCCTATAAGGAAAATCTCACCTCGACGAAGAGCAAACTGTGCATCCTTTGTCATGGCATCTGCCTCATCTAATAGGACCAACTTTAGAGAGGCTTTTGCACTGCCGAAAAACAAAGATCACAGTCAAGTTTATGCCTTTATCGCAATAAAACTAAGTGTTTGAACTTTGAATCCCACTTGTCCAAATCCTTAAATAGGTGAACAACTAGGGTGCTAAAAACATGGGCTAAGATTTGAAACAAAAAAATGTCACTTTACAAGAATCTATTGATATATATATTACAACTGAAGCACAACAAACACTTAATGTACTAATTGTTTGCCCATTCAGCATTTTAGCAGTCATAATAAGGTTCGAATAAAAGTGTTAAATTTCATAGACTTTGAACTTCACTATTGACTGACGCACACCTCTCAAAACCCTTCACTCCTAACTTCAGTCTCGGATGATGTTCATTAAGTTCCAAGATTTATTCCAATTAGGGAAGCAACCTTTTCACTCCTAGGAGTAGATGACCCTTCTTCAGAGTGGGATATACTGGATAAGTTGCTTACTATAAAATAAGTTCCCAAAGTAAAGAAATAGAAAATAAAAATAGATTTCTTTTTATAGATTTGTAGAGGAAGAGAAGAAAAAGCTTTTTCTTTTGGCTTAATTTCATCGAAAAGAAAAAGCTTTTATTTTGGCTTAATTTCATCGGCTACCAGCTGTATCTAATGATTCCGGATGTAGAGATAAATTTTGGAGCGCGAATGGAGGAACTATGGCCAGGATGTGTTGCTTACAATACTTAATTGCAACTAAGCTTACAGACTTTAGCTAAATGACTTGTCCTAACAAATCCTTACCAAGGCAAAAAGGAAGTTGTTCAACTTTTTCACATATACAATAGCAACCCCCTCCCCGGACGGAAAGGGTCTAATTAACAATTTATGACGTAAGAAGCAATATCACTACAATTGTATGCACCATAGATATATATAGGTTCCTCAAGATTCGAATGAAGAGAAGAAAAGAGCCTAACACGAATAAGATCTGACAGAGAGCCAAATATACTACAATTGGGCAGACATTACTAGGACAATGATTCTTGGAAAAAAAAAACTAGGACAATGATTGATTAAGCACATACAAAAAAATCACAACTTGTAACAGAAACTCTATTCCAAACAAACATTCCCAAAATTGGATTCCATACACTACAATTACATAAAAACAACCCCTACTAATAAAAGTTGCAACATTCAATAAAAACGCATATTGCAAACAACCATGCCCGAAATTGGTTTTACAGAGACTACAATTACACAAACAAATTCAGTAAAGTTACACAAACAAATTCAGTAAAGTTTTCATGAACCCTTAATCAAACTAATCTCAAATGAAAAGAATTTGTATGTTCCATACCATATTCGTCCATGGCCTCCTAGAACAATTGGTAAACAGAATTTCGATCAACAAGAAACGGCTGAATCCAAGTCAAATCAACACGCAAACCATTGATAACCTTCCTCTTTACCTTCTTGCCACCCCTGTATTTGGGCTGTCCCATTGACATAATCTGGCGGGTGATTCTGTCATGTAAATACCGCTTGACTTGCAAAGAATCAAGAAGTTCAGAGATAGCGATGGAATCGATGACCTGCTGGTAGCAGCGTTTGAAAAAGACACGATTATCGAAACACATACCGTTTGCTCCGGTTGTTTCTTCTTCAGCCCGGAGAAGAGTCGATGATGAATCCAAATATTGCTTTCGGTTGTGAGTGAAGAAGGAGATGCGAAGGGCATCGGGTGAGTTCCAAAACGCTGGGCATGGACCGAGAACCTTACGAGGATAGGTTTTTCTGACTCGAACTTCCAATTGTGATCCACGACGTTTGGCCATAGCTTAGTAAAATTTGAGATAATCAGGGGTAGCTTCTGAGAATTGAGGATGAATGTGGGGATTTTTGTAATCCAATGACCTATGGGATATATAAATAGTGTAATCGAACGTAGCCACCAAGTTAGCCTGATACATATATCAGGTTTGAGTTCTTTAGAGCCGCGTTGGTGGTACGCAGAAGTCAACCTCGGTTTTTACTTTTTTTTTTTTTTAGCCTAATTAATCTTAAAACAGTTGTTTTTTTTTTGGTAATTTCTCTCCATCATTTTATTCATAAATTTTTATAAACTAAATGGACTTTCAACAAAATATGTTAAGAAAATTCAAAAGTTTATTCGTTTCGTATTTAACAGATACTAGCTTAAAATACGTGCGATCTACGGATTTTTTTTAATTTTATTTGATTATTTTCTTGAATTTAAATTAAAATTTTATTTGATTATCTACACAGGGTTATTATTAGTTACTCCCTCCGTCTCAAAAAACTTTTCCCATTTCTGTTGGACACGTTTGCCAACGCACACTTTTCATCGTTAATATCTTTAATTTCGTATTAGTATTAAATATAAAAACTTCACTGTATTAAAGTACTCATAAATACGAATCCAACAAGATCACTCATGACTATATTTGGTCTTATAGATTAGACGTAAATTAGTAATTTGTCTCATGTTATGAACAGGACCGACATTTAAAATGGGCAATGTTTATAGAGACAGAGGGAGTATTAGAGAATTTACCAAGAATATTAGATTTTCTAGTTTGTTTTGCAAAAATACTATATTTTTAAATTAATTACAAATATACTATATTATACTATATTAATTGCAAATATACCCATCTTCTCCAACCTCATTATTCTCCGAATCATTGTTCAATATAGTGGTAGTGGCAAATATGTAACGTGCGTGTTAAAAAAAACTGTTCAAATTATGTTTCCTTGGGAAAAACAATCCGATTTGTTTGATGAATTGGGTTCGCAGGGGCAACATCAATTTCAATACTTTCAATGGAGATTCAATAAGCACAAACTTGGCATGTGAGGGAGGGAGATAACATTTTGAAAGTGATAAAATTGGTTGATTTTGATCGCCGAAATCAGTTGATTCCAGTTGTTTTTGATCCCGCTGGGGCACTCATAACTCCACCACCACCATTAGAGCTTTGAATTCAAATTACAATTTTTAGTTGCATTCAGTTACATATGTAATTAGTTGCAACTGAATGCAACTAAAAACTAAAAGTTAAATTTCCATTTTTTCTGTTGCGCCCTTATATAGAGCAGGAAGTTGGTAAAAAAAAATGAAAATTCAAATTACAATTTTTAGTTGCATTTCAGTTGCATTCAGTTGCATATGTAACTAGTTGCAACTGAATGCAACTAAAAACTAAAAGTTAAATTTCCATTTTTCTGCTGCGCAGCCCTTATATAGAGCTGGAAGTTGGTAAAAAAATGAAAATTCAAATTATAATTTTTAGTTGCATTCAGTTGCATATGCAACTAGTTGCAACTGAATGCAACCTGCTGCGCAGCCACTACAAATAAGATAGTATTTTTACTAAATTGTCAAAACAGTTGCATCTGGTTGAATCCCGTATTTTTGCAAATTTTTTTCAAAATATGGTATTTTTGCAAAAGAACTTTAAAATGACAGTATTTTTGCAAAAATACTTATATATTGGGGTATTTATGAAAAAAGCCCTAGTTATTATTAGTAACTATAAAATTAATAATTTTTTATTAAAAAAAATTTCTGCAATGTTTCTGTAAAAGGAGAAATTTTAGTTAGATTAAATACAAGACATGATGTATTTTTACCTGAAAAATAAAATTGATTAGTTTTTGAAAAATAAAAATGGTAACATGTTTTACCTAAAAAGAGAAATTGATTAGTTACTGCTAGTTATAATTTAATTATTTTATTTTACTACCAGAAAAGAAGTTACAATAAATAAGGGACTAAAGTGCAAGTGCCAAAATTTAAGTACCGTATTGACCGATAGACGACCGACTGATGCGTAGTTTTTTTCCTAATATTATACGGTCTTTTTCTTTAATTTGAATTGAATTTTTTAAGATATTGATATGGGCTAAAAATAAGCCCTAAAGACACAATTAATATTGCATTAATTAGACCTAGCCTGGTCCAAATATGAAGCCCATTAACGAGGCCAAAAACCCCATTTTAATATTAATTTCGTAATTAATATTCAAGGCAATTAACAGCTCAGCGATAAGATCAAATTATGGATTTTATCTCTTCAGGAGTAGCCTCCAAGGCACCTACTTCAACATGGAAACAGACTCCTACAAGGAAAGAGTCTAGAACCTTCCCTAAGGCGGTGGCTTGCCCACCAAGTCACCTAATTCTACTCTAATTCTAGGCTCCTAACGCCTATATAAACAGGGTCTAACCCCTCATACAGAACTACGTTTTATTGGTTTGATTCTCTAATACAGAGATACGTAGGCATTCTGTGAGGACCGGTCAGTCTCGAAACACGGAAGCAGCCATTAAAGCTCGAAGCTCCCCCTAAACCCTAGCATTAAATACACCCTACTTTTTATTCCACAACATTTGGCGCCGTCTGTGGGAAAACAACATCAACCATGGTTAACACACGGAGAACACCGCCGATACCACCGAATACGACCGGAACTACTACCGGAACTACTACTGTGGGCACTAACGCTCCCCCTGCTTCAGGAGCAACCTCTCAGCCTGTAATCGTTTTACCCCAAGGGGCTGCTCTCCCCGAAACTCAAACCCAAGGGACGACTCCCCTAGCGACCGCGCATCAGACCCAAGGATCATTACCCTTGGTAGTGACGAATCCTCCCGGTCAAGAAACCAATAATCTCCAGATGGTAATTGCCCCACTTGGCAATCACCCCCTGCCTCCTGGAGCCCAGATCTCCACTTCGGTGATTCCCGCGAGCACGATTCAAGGCACGGGAGCAAGCGGTCATGCCCCTCAAGTACACGAGCCATACGATCCCCCCTACATCACAGGTTTAGGCCCTAATTACGGACAAGGGTACTATGACTACTCCGGTCCCTATACTGATGACTCCCCCTCTGATTCAGAGGATCGGGATCGAGCCCCGAGGAGGCGACGCCCGAGTAAGGAACCTGCGGGGCGTACTCGAAGAATCCATGATGGACCCCCAATGACAGCTGCGGAGAAGATCAAGGCTCATGAAGCTGAGATCCTACGACTGAAGGAAGACATGGCCAGAGAGCAACAAAGGCAGAATCAGAATCAAGAGCAAAGGCAGAACCAACCCCCTCCAACATCAGAAGTAATCGACTTAGAAAGACCTCCTAGGAGGCACAGAAGGACTGTGGTCCCTGGAGGAGGAACTACAAGGGTTGAAATCCCTCGAGGTAACCCCAACAATCTTATGATGTCCGGAGATCCTGATGATCCGACACCCCCCTTTACCGAAGAGGTGATGAATGCCCACATCTCTCGCAAGTTCAAGATGCCGACCATCAAGACCTATGATGGCACGGGAGATCCCACCATTCACGTAAGGACATTCTCGAATGCACTATTGTTGCAACCTGTGAGTGATGCCTTGAAGTGTAGGGCGTTTCCTCAGACCTTGGCAGGCATGGCACAACGATGGTACTCTCGTTTGCCACCAAACTCAATTGGCTCTTTTAAGGAGTTGAGCAACGCTTTTATTAGCCAGTTCGTTAGTGGAAAGACACATGAGAAAAGTTCTGCATCCCTTATGCATGTGACGCAAGGGAAGAACGAGAATTTGAGAGACTACCTTAAGCGATTTACTAAGGAAACGCTTAACATAACCGATCTGGACAATAAGGTGGCCATGGTAGCCCTGCAACATGGAACCACCAATGATTTCTTTAAGATGTAGTTGGCCAAGCATCCCCCGGAAAACATGACTGATCTCCAGCAGAGGGCAAGCAAATACATTAAGGCTGAGGATAGCATGTGTGACGCCCCCAAATCCACTATCTGTAGACTTAGGTCGTCACTTACCGTCATCACCTGTCTTATGTCAAATACAATACATTTCATAATTAATATAAAAGTTTTATCATAACAACAGTGGTTCCATCCCACAAGTCCAAGTATCAACATATCTCTGACTTATTACAACATATTACTGATACACATTATATCACTAAACACATCGGAACATATGCTAATAGTCTTCGATAAGGTCGTCGCCTCGGAAGTAAACACCCTAGTCCAACTTAGTGCCCTGGTGCATTTTCTCCTTTTTCCTTGAAACGAGAAGTTTCGCCTTTTTCCGTTTTCACTGAAAAACAATATTAACAACAAGAATGAGCAACTATGTGCCCAGCAAGTCCACTGACTAGCTCTCTCACTAATAATGAAGGTGGATAGAAAACAACTTTATATATGTAAGATATTCGCATGCAGGCAAAGTGCCCTGGAAATCAATATTGGCAGACTCAAACAACTTATCTCTGAATCAAGAAGTTGGAATTATAAGTTTGAGATACTGGTTTTCCGCCTTCACGATACCCCACAGCGCGATCAACCGCTGTGTCGCCAAGTACCGCACACCCGTGATACCCCATAGCACGATCACTACTATGTCACCAAGTATCACCATATCGTTTTGCTAGCAAAAAGGTGGTTGAAAATCAACCTGGCAACATTTGTGCCAAAATATAATATTTCTCTTTCGATACCACGAGTTTATACCTCATGTTGATCTGAAAGAAAATCCATGGGTCCCTCCCATGTTAACCAGTGGATTACATGATTTTATCTCCGAGTAGAAATTTATTGATTTGGATTCCTATTCGATTCTGGCCGACCGCCAGTCTACACTTTGTACAAGACCGACCTGAACAATAGGCCGTCACCATATTTTCAAAAGAAATAATTTATTATATCGACACGAACAATATGTCAACACAAGACAATAAAGTAACAACCTTGAACAACGAAGGTTCGTTGATTAGAATAAATCATCTGGAGTCGTCTTGAAATAATAAGAACAACTCGATTCATAATGAAAACTTTCAAATACGCTAGAGTAGGTATTTTAGAGGAAATTCCGATGATAAACTATTTTTCTATTCACTATTCCGAATGCATCTATTTTTATTCGAACAATGAATCAAATTGAAATATTGAAACAAAATTTATCGGATATGAACAATAGATCCGATTGAAATCAATAAAGTCTAACTACCTCGATATATGAGCGTAGTTATAACTGAAATAATTTTTAAGGGTCATCTCGAACAAATAAGATGCCCTAGATTTCAATCTAAGCGCTTTTTATGAGCTTAAAATAATTTAATAACGGTCTCTAAAATTTCTAAGTCAACATTTGTATCAACAGGATATACAAAATGAATTTATAACGAACTGGCAATTCAGAAAATATTTTTAACATAATAATATCTCAGCATTTCTCGAAATATCTCAAAATGAATGAGGGTCAGAAGGAACTTGCCTCGATCTCGCAGTGCAATAAATGCATATAAAATTTATACTCTACCCGTGAACTTGGCTCCGATCTACGCCTCGAGAATTATTCTCTAAAATTGGCAACCAGACAAACGTGAGCGACTCGTCAAAATAAAATAGTCCTGATCCGATAATAACTAAATATAATAAAATATCTCTCTTTAAAACTCAGGAATTAAATCCAAAATATTTTTATTCAATATCCGTAAATCCTGTTTCAAACGAAAATAGGGTCACCGAATATAAAGGCAATTATCAAATATTAAACCTCGTAATTAAATAATAATATTATGATTTTTAAATCTCCAAAATAATCTGATCCGATCCGGTAATTTAAAATAGTCCGGAAATACTAAATATCGGTCCTCCGAAATAAAACCATATCTAACTCCACTTATTCACAATTAATCTCTCTTTTTATCAACGAATCATTTAATCTCCAACTTATGACCAAATAATCACTAAATATTTTTATTTAATTACTAAATCAATTTTACCATTTTTAATATTTATTAATGTCCATTTTTAAACTAATATCTCAATTACACAATTAAAAAACTTTTTATTATTCCTTATTATTACTCCCGATTAAGCAATCAGAAAAAGAACACAATTTTACACACACACACAACGGCGGGGCCCACTCGCCACCCCCAATCCGTCGCCTCCCCCTCTCCCCTGCTCTCTCTCTGCACATCTCCCTCTCTCCGTTCTCTTTCTCTCCCATCTCTCTCCTTTGTTCTCTCTCTCTCTCTCTCTCTCTCTCTCTCTCTCTCTCTCTCTCTCTCTCTCCTTCCTCTACTGCTTCTCATCTCCCTCCCCTGCTACACCTTAACCACCCCTATCATCCTCTCATTTCCTCCTTCCGCCATACGACGCAGCCCCTCTCCCCCCTTACTGCTTTCTCCAGTCACGCTATCACCACCACCATCGGTTCTTCTCCCTCAATCAATCTCTCTCTCAGCCCACCTTCATCGCCTCACCATCGATCCTCTTCTTCTACATCTTCTCTCTGTTTCTCCTCTCCGCCCTCTCCTCTCTACTACCCTCACCCGGCAACACCAACTCCCCAACCACGACCTCGAACCCTTCCCCCTTCACCCCGACTCTCCTCTTAATTCAACCTCACTCACCACCACCCACATCAAAAAAAAAAACAGTCCGATCCTACCATATATCACAATCAAATCGACAACAATAACACAGAAAGAAAGAAGGAAAAAAACAATTAAACTACCTTCGAATTGATGATTATACGGGTGTAATTGGTGTTGGTTTTGAAAAACAACTGATGGGTTTGTTTTGATGAGAAACTAAGAGAGTGTTTAGCTGTTGGTTTTGGTAATAAAGAGAGTAAAAAGGCTGGTGTTTATGTGCAAGAAATGAGATACACGGCTTTGTGATTACATATATGTGGAACTCTGTTTTTGGCAATATAGAACTGGGTTTTAGCTTTTGTGTTTGTCCGTGTAAATCCTCTAAATGAGGTTGCTCTGTTTTGGAAACGTGGTTATCACCACACCAGTAACCACAACCGGCTGAGACAAAATAAACGTGGCCCAAGCCCACACATTCAATCATCATTTATCTGAAAAAAATTTTTGGGGTTCTAATTGGGCTCTCTAAAATAATTTTGGGCTTTAAATTAATATCAATCCAATAAACAAAATTCTATTTTCATATATATATATTATTCCTAGTTTTAGTAAATAATCAATATAAATAAATATAATATAATATATAAAATTTCAAAATCTTACAAAACCTCGTTAATAAAATATATTATAGCATCACTCGTAAATAAAAATTCGAATACCGAGAAATAAAAATTTATTCGAAAATTCGCGGTTATTACAGTCTTCCCTCCTTAAAGGATTCCGTCCTCGGAATCAAAACTAAGCACTAAACAAATCAGGAAGTTTACTCCGCATTTCGCTTTCTAATTCCCACGTGGCTTTCTCGACTTGGTGATTTCTCCAAAGTACTTTTACCAAACTTACTTACTTAGTTCTTAACTCTTGCACTTTGTAATATAGGATCTGTACTGGATGTTCTTCGTATGTCAAATCAGGGTGGATTTCCACTGGTTCGTAGGTTATAACGTGTCTGAAATCAGAATGATATTCTCTTAACACAGAAACATGACACACATCATGGATACGCTAAAGGTCTGGAGGTAGGGCCAACTGATAAGCTAGTGGTCCTATCTTATTGAGAATCTCAAACGGTCCTATATATCTGGGGCTCAACTTGCCTTTCTTTCCGAATTTCATTATTCCCTTCCTAGGTGAAACTTTCAGCATCACTTTATCTTCCACTTCAAATGCTTTGTCTTTTCTCTTTTGATTTGCATACTTTCTTTGTCGATCTTGAGCTGCAACTAACCTTTTTCGAATAACTTCTGTTGCTTGCTTGGTTTGTTGAATCAGTTCTGGTCCTAGTATCTTTCTTTCTCCTACTTCATCCCAGTATAGAGGTGATCTACATTTTCTTTCATACAAGGCTTCATATGGTGCCATACCTATGCTAGAGTGGTAACTATTGTTGTAAGCAAACTCAACCAGGGCAAATGATCATCCCAACTTCCTTTGAAATCAATTGCACAGGCTCTTAACATATCCTCAACTATTTGAATTGTCCTTTCACTTTGCCCGTCAATTTGTGGATGATATGCAGTGCTCAGATTTAACTTCGTGCCAAGACATTCCTGAAAACGTTTCCAAAATCTAGAAGTAAAACGGCATCTCTATCAGGCGTTCCATGACAAACCACAATTTCCTTTAAATATATGTTTACCAATCTTTCGACGGAGTATTTATCACTAATTTGGTAGAAAATGCGCAAATCTAGTGAGTCGGTCAACAATAACCCAAATTGCATCATGGCTGGCTCTAGTTCGGGGCAATCCTACGACAAAATCCATATTAATATATTCCCATTTCCACTCGGGTATCTCTTAGGGTTGTAAAAGTCCACTTGGTCGTTGATGTTCTACCTTCACTCTATGACATATTAAACATTTACTTACCCAGTCTGCAATTTCTCTTTTCATGTTAGGCCATAAATAGTTTTGCTTAATGTCCTGATACTTTATCGTGCTTCCTGGATGAATAGAGTACATCGAGCTAGGTGCTTTACTCAAAACTTCTTCCTTTAGTTCTGCAACATTTGGTATCCAAATTCTAGAGGCAATTCTTTTAATTCCTTTATCATCTTTTGGACTTCGAAGCCCTTTCCCTTGTTAATTGATCCCTTTCTTCCTCCATTATTTTCTCTTGACAACGACGAACCTTTTCAATCAACTCTGGTTGTAAGGTGATTTCATATGCTCTCTCATGGGTTTGAATAGGAATCTTAATCTCCAAATCAAATCTCTCAATCTCTTTGATCAATCCCTTTGACGATACTACCATATTAAGTCTTTCCTTTCTACTTAGCGCGTCTGCCACTACATTTGCCTTTCCTGGGTGATAGTTAATCGAACAGTCATAATCCTTGATCAATTCTTTCTGGGTGAAGATATATTTTAAACTCTTATGATCCGTGTAAATCTCACACTTTTCTCCATACAAATAGTGTCTCCAAATCTTTAGTGCGAAAACAATCGCCGCTAATTCGAGATCGTGAGTTGGGTATCTTACCTCATAATCTTTTAACTGTCGGGAAGCATAAGCAATTACTTTTCCATGCTGCATCAATACGCATCCTAAACCCTCGTGTGAAGCATCACTATAGATTACAAAATTTCCCTTATTATCTGATAGTGTCAAAATCGGGGCAAATGTTAATCGTTTCTTAAATTCTTGAAAACTTTCTTCGCATTGGGGAGTCCATTCAAAATTCTCATTCTTTTTGATGAGCTTGGTCAATAGTGTAGCTATCTTTGAAAAATCCTTTACAAATCTCCAATAATATCCTGTTAGTCCAAGAAACTTCTGATCTCTGTTGGAGTCTTCGGCCTTTCCCAATTTGCAATTGCTTCCACTTTCGCGGGGTCAATAGAAATTCCATCACTGCTCACAATGTGTCCTAGGAATTGCACTTTACTTAGTCAATACTCGTATTAAAATTCTTGTGCAAAATCTTCTACCTTTTCTTGAAACTTCTTAAAGTCATTCTCGATTGATCTGCATACGCCTCACAAGTCTTCGAACATCTTGAATTGTCATCTATGAACATAATTAAATCTTCGTCCAAATACTGCTTGAATCTTATTCATTGTACCTATAGAGCGGTAGTTGTTCTCGTTCAATCAAATACCATCACCAACAATTTATCGTGTCCGCATCAACTCAAAATGTTGCTAAAAAAATATCCTAGGGTTTCTACCTTTAATGATCTTAGTCTAATCCTAGATCAACTTTAAACAAAGCATATACCCTTCAACTTGGTCAAACAACTCATTCAACCTTGATAAGGACAAGGTTCCTTATGACTACTAATTTACTCATTCCCTTTTAAAGATCCATGTACACTTCAACTTATCTTCTTCCCCTTCACGAACTGGATAGGTGCATCCTTCTAAGATATATTGAGTATTACTACTATTTTTCTTGCGAAAATTCTTTAATCAAATTGCTAGCTTCAACATTTCCATTTATGTCATCCAATATTGAACTCCTTGAACCTATTTATGTTTCTGCAAATAAATAATAAACAACTCTTCGTCCTTGCCTGGTGACAATCCTGGTAATCCATCAAAATATAAATTCGAAAAATTTTAACCACTGAAATTTGGTTCAACTCATCTGTTTCCTTTCACATATCTTTTTTTTTTTTTTTTTTTTTTTTTTCCAAAACAATTTCATAATCTTGGTATAACAAGTTCTTGGTCTTCCCGATCGTTAACACTCCTTCGGATACTTTCGACTTCAAAACACCACTTCTACCTCTCTTGAAAATCAAAATATCACTTTCTTATTCTCACCATTACCCTGTTTTCTTGTACTTCGTTATAATCTAATCAGTCAACTCTCGACTCACACTTAACCCTTTTCACTGTCGTCACAATCAAATTCGTGATAATTTCATTCATAGTCATATTGAATTTCTAGTTTTCCTAGTAATCATAGAAAATAATTCTATCATTCTCATCATAGGGTCCACTGAGACTAGCTTGGTACCATTCCTGGCAACATATCCTATTTTTTTCATGTTTGACACCAAAATTTTAACCTCAGATTCTGTCACTTATTACCATAGTATTCTTTCTGATTATATCTACCACTCTCTGCACAACTCAATATGCTTTCTCTCAATTTCTCATCTTCTGACCATAGGGTCTCGTCCATTTCTGCTAATTCTCACTTTCTGGGCAACTACTGTGCTCTCTCTACTCTTCCGTCTTTAAATCTTCTGAATTCCACATTCTTCCTTTAACTGACTCATACATCTTCTGTATAAAACATTTCTAAAAACTTTCCTAGTTCTCTGTCTTACTCTTCTTATCATCTTGTTCCATCTTGGTCGACTCTCTTCTGCTCTTAAAAATCACGACTCTTCAAATTGAGTTCACACCAGTTATTAATTCTAACACAATCATCTTACTGATAGTTCTTACAAACAAATTCGTTCTACTTCATTCTGCTTTACTCAAGTTATACTTCTTTGGTTCTAAATTCTTATACCCCACCATGGGTTTCAAAACATTCGACATCTTAGGATATTCCCAAAACTAAACAGGTGTCCAAAATAATCTTTCATCATCATTCTCTTTTCAATCTTTTAACGAAATTCTCAATTCTGTGCCCTTATTCTCTGCTCTTTCTATTGACTCAATTTTTGGAAATGTCGAATCTTCATACGTGGGTTCTCAATCCAATAATTTAATCTAATTAAATACTCGATCTCTGTTCAACATCAACTTTTTAGTCTTTCCCAACTAATTCTTCGTCAACTTAATCGCAGTTTCGATCACTTAATATGTCGTCGCGTCTATTTTCGCGGCTCTTCATCATCGATAATCGGAAATTACTCAAGGTTTTTTTTTTTTTTTTTTTCTGACAAAATAAATCAATCGAATGAATAGGTATCAACATGGATAAATGTATGCGAAATTTTGTTTGATAGAACTTTCTGTACAAGAATTTAACCGAGAGATCAATATGATCTGTGAACTATTATCAGGTTGTATTTGTCACTTAGGTCAACCGCCATAGTACAAAAAGATGGCCAGTCTTTAGTACTTTCATGACAAACACAATTAGTGGCGTCCCACCAGACTTTTATCACAAAGATAAAATGTCCCTGACTCCCCTATATACATAGGTTGTTCATCTCAGTTGGAATAAAGAAAATTAAATATTCGAAAAAAAAAAAAATGGAAAGAATTCAAGAGTCTCAAAAATTCTCATGTATCGGGTTGGACCAAGTGTCTTCTGAAAATAGGGATATTTCTGGCAGAATAGGATTGACTTCAGGTAAATCTCATATACAAAATCATTATCACTGAAATTATAGTTGATTAAACAAATGTTCAAGAAATTCATAATTATTCGTAACCTCACTCTTGTCGGCTATGTACTAATATACCTAGCTGCCAAAACCGGCCTGACAATAATGAGTTGAATAATTAAGAAAATCTCAATTCATTCTCGAGTTTCAACCGTCACTGCGCAACAAATACATCAATGACGATATAAATCGTGAATTCGTTTACAACAATTCAGAGCAACAACAACAAGAATCAATTCGACTGCCCAAATGAGGAATCAATCAAGAGTTTATCCAAGATCAATGGCTAATGGTACAACACTAAGCCCTCACTTCTTACTCGTGCCAACAATCGCTTCTCACATCTTAATTCTAGTCTCCTCGTACTCTCTATAACGTTCACCTAATAACTAGGGTCGTAGAAAGGTCCTAGAAAATATGTGAAAATTTCGAAATAGTGTCCTTCAGAAAGGGAGCTCCAACTGCTTCGTCAGCTTACGCGGTCTAAATCTAATGCCTTGCTCATTATCAAATCTTCGGTGAATCGAACTCCTACTCGCGCGATATGTCGACAGTTCGTACAACGTCACCACCTTCGTCGTCATAACCTAAGGCGAACCTGTCCTAAATCGTTCTACCTATCACGTGCCTTACACACGTATACCGACCCATCCTAACATGTTTCAGTGACCATAACTTATAGCTCAGATACATACAATTATCACTATCACAGGGCTGCGTGAGATGAAATAGATCCAAAAGCATAAACAGGAACGATCTGGTCACCCTCAGAAAGTGTAGGAGAGTCAGGTATCAGAATGATCTGATCTGGCGAGTCTATCAAGTCGATGATATGCGGAAATGGCGGGGAAGAATCAGAATATAAGAATCATCCAATTTCGTAGCTATCATAGGCTCCTCTAAAGGGTCGCTCTCCGAAGAAAATAATTAATTAACTAAATATAAAAAAAAAATCCAGTGGTCCTACCAGGTATGGGGTAGGTGGCCTATCTCTGGTGGGTCGGTGACCAAGGGAACTGGCGAATATGACGATGTCATCTACAATAGACAAAAACTCTATCACGACAGGGTCCAACTCATAGTGTGATATACATATTTACATAACATATAACTGACAACCGTTAGGGTTTTGACTCTACAAGTGTGGAACTATAGCTCAGAATAATCTTATCAATCAATGTTTATACCTTCCGTCTCTCGCTCCGTCATATCCCTAGGATCTCTCGCTTTCCTAAGAATATAACTAACGCTCTGATACCAAACTGTGACGCCCCCAAATCCACTATCTGTAGACTTAGGTCGTCACTTACCGTCATCACCTGTCTTATGTCAAATACAATACATTTCATAATTAATATAAAAGTTTTATCATAACAACAGTGGTTCCATCCCACAAGTCCAAGTATCAACATATCTCTGACTTATTACAACATATTACTGATACACATTATATCACTAAACACATCGGAACATATGCTAATAGTCTTCGATAAGGTCGTCGCCTCGGAAGTAAACACCCTAGTCCAACTTAGTGCCCTGGTGCATTTTCTCCTTTTTCCTTGAAACGAGAAGTTTCGCCTTTTTCCGTTTTCACTGAAAAACAATATTAACAACAAGAATGAGCAACTATGTGCCCAGCAAGTCCACTGACTAGCTCTCTCACTAATAATGAAGGTGGATAGAAAACAACTTTATATATGTAAGATATTCGCATGCAGGCAAAGTGCCCTGGAAATCAATATTGGCAGACTCAAACAACTTATCTCTGAATCAAGAAGTTGGAATTATAAGTTTGAGATACTGGTTTTCCGCCTTCACGATACCCCACAGCGCGATCAACCGCTGTGTCGCCAAGTACCGCACACCCGTGATACCCCATAGCACGATCACTACTATGTCACCAAGTATCACCATATCGTTTTGCTAGCAAAAAGGTGGTTGAAAATCAACCTGGCAACATTTGTGCCAAAATATAATATTTCTCTTTCGATACCACGAGTTTATACCTCATGTTGATCTGAAAGAAAATCCATGGGTCCCTCCCATGTTAACCAGTGGATTACATGATTTTATCTCCGAGTAGAAATTTATTGATTTGGATTCCTATTCGATTCTGGCCGACCGCCAGTCTACACTTTGTACAAGACCGACCTGAACAATAGGCCGTCACCATATTTTCAAAAGAAATAATTTATTATATCGACACGAACAATATGTCAACACAAGACAATAAAGTAACAACCTTGAACAACGAAGGTTCGTTGATTAGAATAAATCATCTGGAGTCGTCTTGAAATAATAAGAACAACTCGATTCATAATGAAAACTTTCAAATACGCTAGAGTAGGTATTTTAGAGGAAATTCCGATGATAAACTATTTTTCTATTCACTATTCCGAATGCATCTATTTTGATTCGAACAATGAATCAAATTGAAATATTGAAACAAAATTTATCGGATATGAACAATAGATCCGATTGAAATCAATAAAGTCTAACTACCTCGATATATGAGCGTAGTTATAACTGAAATAATTTTTAAGGGTCATCTCGAACAAATAAGATGCCCTAGATTTCAATCTAAGCGCTTTTTATGAGCTTAAAATAATTTAATAACGGTCTCTAAAATTTCTAAGTCAACATTTGTATCAACAGGATATACAAAATGAATTTATAACGAACTGGCAATTCAGAAAATATTTTTAACATAATAATATCTCAGCATTTCTCGAAATATCTCAAAATGAATGAGGGTCAGAAGGAACTTGCCTCGATCTCGCAGTGCAATAAATGCATATAAAATTTATACTCTACCCGTGAACTTGGCTCCGATCTACGCCTCGAGAATTATTCTCTAAAATTGGCAACCAGACAAACGTGAGCGACTCGTCAAAATAAAATAGTCCTGATCCGATAATAACTAAATATAATAAAATATCTCTCTTTAAAACTCAGGAATTAAATCCAAAATATTTTTATTCAATATCCGTAAATCCTGTTTCAAACGAAAATAGGGTCACCGAATATAAAGGCAATTATCAAATATTAAACCTCGTAATTAAATAATAATATTATGATTTTTAAATCTCCAAAATAATCTGATCCGATCCGGTAATTTAAAATAGTCCGGAAATACTAAATATCGGTCCTCCGAAATAAAACCATATCTAACTCCACTTATTCACAATTAATCTCTCTTTTTATCAACGAATCATTTAATCTCCAACTTATGACCAAATAATCACTAAATATTTTTATTTAATTACTAAATCAATTTTACCATTTTTAATATTTATTAATGTCCATTTTTAAACTAATATCTCAATTACACAATTAAAAAACTTTTTATTATTCCTTATTATTACTCCCGATTAAGCAATCAGAAAAAGAACACAATTTTACACACACACACAACGGCGGGGCCCACTCGCCACCCCCAATCCGTCGCCTCCCCCTCTCCCCTGCTCTCTCTCTGCACATCTCCCTCTCTCCGTTCTCTTTCTCTCCCATCTCTCTCCTTTGTTCTCTCTCTCTCTCTCTCTCTCTCTCTCTCTCTCTCTCTCTCTCTCTCTCCTTCCTCTACTGCTTCTCATCTCCCTCCCCTGCTACACCTTAACCACCCCTATCATCCTCTCATTTCCTCCTTCCGCCATACGACGCAGCCCCTCTCCCCCCTTACTGCTTTCTCCAGTCACGCTATCACCACCACCATCGGTTCTTCTCCCTCAATCAATCTCTCTCTCAGCCCACCTTCATCGCCTCACCATCGATCCTCTTCTTCTACATCTTCTCTCTGTTTCTCCTCTCCGCCCTCTCCTCTCTACTACCCTCACCCGGCAACACCAACTCCCCAACCACGACCTCGAACCCTTCCCCCTTCACCCCGACTCTCCTCTTAATTCAACCTCACTCACCACCACCCACATCAAAAAAAAAAACAGTCCGATCCTACCATATATCACAATCAAATCGACAACAATAACACAGAAAGAAAGAAGGAAAAAAACAATTAAACTACCTTCGAATTGATGATTATACGGGTGTAATTGGTGTTGGTTTTGAAAAACAACTGATGGGTTTGTTTTGATGAGAAACTAAGAGAGTGTTTAGCTGTTGGTTTTGGTAATAAAGAGAGTAAAAAGGCTGGTGTTTATGTGCAAGAAATGAGATACACGGCTTTGTGATTACATATATGTGGAACTCTGTTTTTGGCAATATAGAACTGGGTTTTAGCTTTTGTGTTTGTCCGTGTAAATCCTCTAAATGAGGTTGCTCTGTTTTGGAAACGTGGTTATCACCACACCAGTAACCACAACCGGCTGAGACAAAATAAACGTGGCCCAAGCCCACACATTCAATCATCATTTATCTGAAAAAAAATTTTGGGGTTCTAATTGGGCTCTCTAAAATAATTTTGGGCTTTAAATTAATATCAATCCAATAAACAAAATTCTATTTTCATATATATATATTATTCCTAGTTTTAGTAAATAATCAATATAAATAAATATAATATAATATATAAAATTTCAAAATCTTACAAAACCTCGTTAATAAAATATATTATAGCATCACTCGTAAATAAAAATTCGAATACCGAGAAATAAAAATTTATTCGAAAATTCGCGGTTATTACAGCATGAGAAAAGAAGCCCCTACCACAGGAGGTGGAAATGACAATTCAAAGAAGAGAAGTACAGAGCAAGAGTATGATGCTAGGGACAAGTATCCCCGAACTAGCAAAGACTCCGACTCTGCTCTAGAACCGAGGTTTGCTGACTATGCAAGGTTGAACACTCCAAGGAGTCAAATTTTGTTAGAAATTGAGAACGATAAGGATTTTCGATGGCCGAAGCCACTTAGGGGTGATCCCTCAAAGAGAAACAAGAATCAGTATTGCAGATTCCACAAAGATGTGGGGCATGACACTGATGATTGTAAGCAACTCAAAGACGAGATCGAGTTTCTGATTCGTAGAGGAAAGCTGAGCCACTTCACTAAGGGTGAAGATCGTGGCCATCAGAGAAGAGAGTATGAAAGGAGCGATGATGACCGAGATCGTAACCCCCAGCCCCGAGGGCCAGTAATCAACATGATCTCAGGAGGCCCAACGGCGGCTGGGACAACCAAGAACTCTCGAAAGGCTTACGCCAGAGAGGTAATGCAAGTTGTAGGAGAAGCGCCGAAACGTGCAAGGACTGAAGTAGCTATTGGGTTTGATGACTCAGACCTAGAAGGGGTGAAGTTCCCCCATGACGACCCGCTGGTCATAACTCCCGTGATTGGGAACTCAGAGGTGAAGCGAGTCTTGATAGACAATGGAGCTTCTGTGGACATTCTGTTCCATGAGGCCTTTGTGAAAATGGGATACAATGATTCTCAGTTGACCCCCTCCAACACACCTATATACGGGTTCAATGGAGTAGAATCTAAAGTTGAAGGGACTATTCAGTTACCCATGACGATCGGGCAGGAGCCTAAGGAGGCCACTCAGATGCTGAACTTTTTGGTTATCAAAGCATCTTCCACCTACAACGCTATCCTTGGAAGGACTGGACTCCACGCTTTTAAGGCTGTGGCCTCAACCTATCACATGAAGATCAAGTTTCCAACCAGGAATGGTGTAGGAGAACAAAAAGGTGACCAGAAAATGGCTAGGAGCTGTTACTTAGCCGCGTTAAGGCCTGATGGAGTCGGGGGGCAGGTCCTCCCGATTGAAGACATGAGTGTTTGTGGCGATGAAGACATGGATGCCTCAGTTTATTATGTTTAAGCTATCTTAGTAGGACATAGCTTCATATTTATTAGGAGAAGTAGAAATAAGGTTCGATGAAACCATTCCAGGGCTCTTGCCCCGAGTAGGACAATAGTACTCTATGTAAGGGTGGAACCCATTTCAAGTTATTAATGCAAGTTTGTTTTTCATTCATTGATTATGTGATTTTATTTACGTGCCAAGCACCTGATATGTGTAAGTCGAAGATGACCAAGTACTGAAAATAAAAGAACATATGAATGAAAACAAGCACATGCATAGAAAAGACCATGAATGATCAACAGTTAGATTATGATACAATCGAATTGAATTTCAAGTCCATAAAGGACTCTGGATATAAGATGAGATGAACAACTAAGCCACATGTGGCCACTTAAGCCATGCAAGGCTAACAATTAACCTTGAATCTCAACCAAAGATCAGGAACCTTGATCAAGGCCAAGGAGTCCAAGAAAACCAAGAAGGTCTGAAAACTAACCGTGAAACCTTGTATTTATATTTGGTTATCTCTGAGCAAGCATTGAGTGCCTTCCTCATCAAGGAGGAGAACAAGGTTCAGAAACCTATCTACTATGTAAACAAAGTCCTGATGGACCAACCGTTAAGGAACATAATCCACAGCCCAAAAACTAATGGTAGTCTCGCCAAGTAGGCAACTGAGTAGGGGAATTTGATATCAAGTATAAGCCAAGGATGGTCATCAAAACCCAAGCCTTAGCTGACTTCTTGGTTGAATGTACCATTAACAACCAGGAAGTCAGGGGGCAAGAGGTAGTAACCCAGGTGGGCAAAGAACTGGAAAACAAGAATGAAGGAATACTGGGTGCTCTATTTTTACGGAACGTCAAAAACAAAATCAAAAAGAAAGGTCTGGAGAATGTGTTCCGAGACTAAGGATTGAAGCCTTGATAGCCGGTTTAGGCCTGGCCAGCCCTGAGGGTCAAGAACCTTAAAGTATATGGAGATTCGAAATTAGTAGTCTCCCAAGTGAGTGGTAAGTTTGAAACCAAGGAGAAAGCTATGACAAAGTGCTTGAGATCGTGAAAGTTGTGATGGCTCAATCCCATGAATGCTATGGAGAGCACATTCCAAGAAAGGAGAACATCATGGCCGATGCCCTATCTAAGTTCACCTCTTCTGAGATAGAGAATTATGCAAGGAGCTTTTGTCTCCAGGTCCTGGAGACCCCAACCATCAATTTAAAATTGGTAGCACCAGTTGATGTAGGAAGCTGTTGGATAGATACTATCAAAGCTCATCTTGATATTGGTTGGCCCCCCGGTAATGCCTTGAAGGCACGAAAATTGCTAGTGAGAAGGATGAGATACGCATAGGTCGAAGGCCCACTCTATAAGAGGTCCTTTCTCATTCCATACTTAAAGTCTTGGATTTCAAATTTCAACATAAAGTTTAAGCCTTGATGGCCTATAAGGTTGTATGCCTCCAAAACAAAAAGTTTAACCCTTGATGGCCATTAAGGCTGCCAGCCTCCGATCGAGCTTGTTGTTTGAATTCAAGGCCGTGCATTAGGAGATGTTAGACAAATTCAAGCCTAATCAAGGTTCTGTGAGCATTAGAAGAAGGTTGGAATCCTAGAATCAAAATCAAGGATTGAAAACCAACCAAGGTATCCTAGACTTGAAGTCAAGTGTTAAAGAGTAAGAGAACTCCCTGAACGATCAACCGAAAATTAAGACCTCCTCCGTGTGAAACAATGGGGGGCAAGAATTGAAGACCTTCATCTCAAATTCTACACCTTAGAGTGAGAGTTAAGTGTTGATGATAACCAACAACACCAAGCATGTTAAGCCCCAAGTCCAGCTAAAGTAATTAAAAGGAATTAAGGCCTGTCACGGCCCAACCAAGATTGATAAACCTAATTAAGGTTTTGAGACAAGGTCATTTTGACCCATAAGAAAGGCCCAATCAAAACTTAAAAAGTTTATAGGCCCAACGATTTGAAAATCTAGATCCAGCCCATGAAAGTTAAAGGCCAGATAGGGCCCATTGAAGTCCATAATAGGATTTGGAGTTACCAAAAGGAAGTACGAGGTCGTGACAATCGATCTCGTTTTCTAGCGTAGGTACGAGCTCGACAGGGCGACCTGGAAAATTCAATCTGAGGTCGTGAACGACCTTGAAAGATGAGGTCGTTTCTGACTTATGAAAAGCAAAATAAGGCCACCACACAAATTGAGGTCGTCTATGTGTTGTGTTGAGGTCGGATTTATACTACAATGAGATTGGTAAATTCTGGTCGTATTTATACTAGAAAGTGTGAAAAATCTGTGCGACCTGGAACCCATTTGAGACGACAACAAAACCTGTTAAGGTTTCAGGCTTAAAGCCCATGATTACGGCCCAAAAGCCCAAATAGGGCCAAAGACAAAATTCTTGAATTCAGTTTTAAGCTAAGGCTAAAGGCCTGTAAAAGCCCCAGGCTCAATTTAAGGCCCAAAAGGTTTTGAAAGGGCCCACTGTTACAGCCCAAAACCAAGGAAAGGCCAGAACAAATATGGTAGGAGGTCGGTACCTACGACCTCGTTTTGCAATAGAATTTCGATCTCGTTCAAACGACCAGAAAATCAACCAAAACATGTCCGTTTGAGGTCGGTTTTATACTACAATGAGATCGCTAAATTCTGGTCGTATTTGTACTAAAAAGTATGAAAAATTCGTGCGACCTGTAACCTATTTGAGGTCGTTTCTCCTTTGGTTTGAGGTCGCCAGCACGAGGTCGAAAATGAACTAGAAAAGTGGAGAAAACCATGCGACCAGGATATGAATTGAGGTCGTATGTACCCCATTTGAGGTCGTTGAACCCAGGTCGTTTTTGAACTAAAAATTGTGACCAAAAGCTGCGACCTTGCCCCCGTTTGAGCTCGAAAATATACTGAGTTCTCCTCAAAATCTCCAGGTCGAAAATGACTTAGGAAACAAAGAAAATGGCTGCGACCTGGGAAAGAATTGAGGTCGTTTTTACACTGGTCGAGGTCGTGGACTTGAGGTCGAAATTGGCCTAAAAATTGAGGTCGTTATACACGACCTGGGACCAACTTGAGGTCGTTTTTACACTGGTCGAGGTCGTGGAGTTGAGCTCGGATTTAGCCTAAAAATTGAGGTCGTTCTACACGACCTGGATGCTACTTTGAGCTCGAAAATCAGCTCGAATTTGGCTTGAATTTTTGAGAAAAAATACCCGAAAGGTACAGAAAATTTGAGAAAAAATTGATTTTTCTGAACAGCACTAGTCTTCAGAAATAAAAAATTTCCCAGCTGACCTGGCAGCTCGACCCCAGCCAGGGGCTCTGCCCCTTGGACCCCGCCAGGGGCTGCCGCCCCTTGGACCCCGCCCAGGGGCGCTGCCCCCGGACCCCCGTCCCACTGATTGGGAATCATAACAAACTTGCACCCCGCTTAGTGCCGATAACACCGTTAGCACCGTTTAGTGCCGTTTAGTGCCGCTTAGCGCCATATAGCGTCACTTAACACTGTTTAAGCGTCGTCTAGCGTTGTTTAAATGCCGCTTAGCATCGTTTAGCCTCGAATATGGCAAATCGTCGTAAATGTGTAGGTCGCTCCACACTTTACATCCAAGACGATACCCGTGAAACACTAGTGTACAAAAAACCCCCGATTTAGGGTTGGAAAAGTCCCAGGTAAGGGATAAAGTTAAAAATGACCCCGAGTCTCGAAAAAGACAATTATAACTTCCATGAAAACCTGATCAGTTTTCCTAGAAGTTGGGGGGCAAATGATATGGGCTAAAAATAAGCCCTAAAGACACAATTAATATTGCATTAATTAGACCTAGCCTGGTCCAAATATGAAGCCCATTAACGAGGCCAAAAACCCCATTTTAATATTAATTTCGTAATTAATATTCAAGGCAATTAACAGCTCAGCGATAAGATCAAATTATGGATTTTATCTCTTCAGGAGTAGCCTCCAAGGCACCTACTTCAACATGGAAACAGACTCCTACAAGGAAAGAGTCTAGAACCTTCCCTAAGGCGGTGGCTTGCCCACCAAGTCACCTAATTCTACTCTAATTCTAGGCTCCTAACGCCTATATAAACAGGGTCTAACCCCTCATACAGAACTACGTTTTATTGGCTTGATTCTCTAATACAGAGATACGTAGGCATTCTGTGAGGACCGGTCAGTCTCGAAACACGGAAGCAGCCATTAAAGCTCGAAGCTCCCCCTAAACCCTAGCATTAAATACACCCTACTTTTTATTCCACAACAGATATAAATTTTGTAGGCTTAAATTTTTAAATAATATGATTTGATAATAATTATAAAAATGGCGCCCGTGATATATTTCTAGAAAATGAGATATTTTAGTTAGAAAATATAGAAAAGATGATACATTTTAGGCAAAAGGACATAATATGTTTTACCTGAAAAACGAAATTGATTAGTTATTCAAAAATGGAAAGGGTAACATGATGGATCAAAAAAGAAATTACAACAAAATATGGAATTAAAGTGCAAGTACCAATTGACCGACAAATCGACCGATGCGTGGATTTTTTTTTTAATATTACATGATTTTTTTTAATTTGAATTAAATATTTTAAGACATTGATTTTGTAGACTTAAATTTTTCAATAATATGATTTAATAATAATTATATAAATGTTGCCCGTGATATTTCTAGAAAATGTAAAATTTTAGTTAAAAAATATATATAAGATGATACGTTTTAGCTGAAAAAGGTAATCAATTAATTATTAATAATTATAATATTATTATTATATTTTATTAAATATAGCCTCCTGTGATATAATTGGAAAAAGATAAGTTTTAGTTAGAGAAAATAGGAAATGTAACGTGTTTTAGCTGAAAAAATGTAACGGGTTAGTTACTAGTAATTATAACATTAATATTTTATTTTACTAAATAGAATTGCCCGTAGTGTTTTTAGGAATGGAGAAATTTTAGTTACTAAAATATAAAAGATAATGTATTTTACATAAATAAGAAAATTGATTAATTATTAAAACAAAATAGAAAATATAATATGTTTTACCTGAAAAATGAAATTGATTAATTATTAAGAAAGATTTTAATTGATGAGTACTCATGGTTGTTTGTTTTGTTTCATGATATGTTAGTCACAAATGCATGCCTGTAACTATCTAATAACAAGCCTAATTGTTTATAATGTTTTGCATTACTTACATGATCCCTTAACTGGGGAACCCCTTAGTTAGATTTTCTCTTATAATTAAGTTGTACTTGTAATAGGCACAAACTGTTAGTTGTGTAATTGTACAAATCATGTCATGAAATAATGCTTGAAAGAAGATCCAGAGATCATGCCTCAAGCTTGGAGTACAAGGCAGAAGAAATAAACACAGTTGGAGGTTGAAGATTGAAAATTTGCCTAAGTACATATTCGAGAAGTAATTTGCATTGTTAGAGAAGTCAGGAATTCGAGATGTCAAGCATTCGATATGTCAAAAGTCACTGTTCGATATCTCAAGTCAACAAGTCAAAGTTGCATTCGATATCTCAAAGACTTCACTGGTGAAAAGGCATATTCGATATCTCAAGGAGTTAATTGATATTCGATATCTCAAGGAGCTAATTGATATTCTATATCTCAAGGAGTTAAATGCTATTCGATATCTCAGGGATTACAGAAATAAAGGCACTATTCGACAACTCAAGAACAACAGAAAAGATACATTCGAGAAGTGATTCGATATGTCAGAAAAAACTAGTTCGAGAACTCAGAGCTATCTAGCCATTCAAAACTAGTTCTCGAATCTATTACTTAGCCATTTCTTGAATGGATTTTTTAGACAAATTCCTGAAGATATTCAAGTCAGAAAATCTACACAAATCAAGACACCAACAGTGACATAACATTGTTGTGTGTGTATGGAAAGTCTACAAAGAAGCTTGGAGAGATATTCAAGGGAACAGCTAGCTAAAGAAGTGGATCTAGGCAGAGTAGAAATTAGATTGTATCACAAGATGCCTAAACTTGCACCAAAATAGAATAAACAAACTAGAATGCCAATTTGTCTGTTACTATCTTTGTAACAAGTGGGTTGTGCACATGTTCTATAAGTGCATAACCTCTGTGACGCCCCCAAAATCCGGGGTCTAGATTTAGGGGTCACTGACCAACTAAAAATAATACAATCAATCAGAATGCGCAATTGACCCCGAATACCAGAGATCGCAAACAGGTTATCATATGAAACAAACAGTCACAGCCCACAAGCACACTACTTATTTATTACAATTCATGAAAATCCCCTAACAGAAGCTGGTCTAATTCAATTTTATTATTACAATCCATTTTAATCAAATTCTATCTAGTGCCGATAATGCCCTACTTACCTGGAAGTCCCCTGGTGGCGACACCCAGATACCATGACTCCCCCTAGAATGGTTAGAACTGTTGTTCATTGCCATAATGCTCGTCTGGAAAGGTTTAGTCAAAACAAGAGTGAGCCAAAGAAATGCCCAGCAAGTATATATATATATATATATATATATATATATATATATATATATATATATATATATATATATATATATATATATATATATATATATATATATATATATATATAAACAAACCCTTTTAAATAAAGAAGCCAGAACAATTGAATCTCAATATCAACTGAAATGTAAACAGTTTATAAAGAACCTGAATCATCAACTGTACTTTAATTCAAACTGTAACTGAATTCATTCGGCATTGTCAAATATTGAATCAATTGCCAACTCGTAATATGTATAACCGTAGCCAAATTGGCGATATGGATTGGATACAAACAATTACCAACACCAATGCCCTTGATCAGGTTAAGGCAAAGGGACCCTCTATAACTATGGGTACTTCACCGTAATCGTCTTATAGTTCGGATTTCAGTAACAACCATTACCCCATGATCATGATATAAGGTAATGGGGACCCTCTATAACTACCGGTACATTCCCGTACCAGTCTTATAGTTCGGACTTATATGCACCATTGCCCCTGACCGGGCTTAAGACAATGGGACCCTCTATAATCACGGTATTATCTCTACCTGTGTTATAGTTCGGCTTTATATGCGGTACCAAAATAGGCAGGTAATGTTAGCCTATAGGAAGATGGAGTGGTTACCATATCCTCCTCAAATGTATAACCTTTTCTGCTTTAATATTTTTCCAATCCAATAGAGCACTTTCCGAATTCAACTGGAAATGCTTAGTTTCAAATACAGATCATACCCCTATTATTTTATATGTAATCATTAAATAATGTTAAATAAAATAAAATATAAAATAAAAGAATAATTGGAATTAAATAAATTATTTTCTTCTTCAAAATAAATAAATCTAATTATTTTTAATGATATTTGAATAATATTTAATTAATGAAATTAATTGATTAAAATTAATTAACCAATTAATTTTAAACTAATCAAAATTTTATCTAAATATATTTAAAATAACTAAATAAAAATTAATTCGAATTAAAAATAATTTATTTAAAATTTAAAAATAATTTTTGAAATTAAAATAATAAATTTCGAATTTTTAAAATAATTTTCGGATTTTTAAAATAAATTTTCGAATTTAAATTAAATAAATTCGAATTTTTAAAATAAAATTCTAAAATCATTTTTCAAAAACTGATTTTAGGGTTTTGAAAATCAAATGGTTACTATTCGTCACCACCTTCACCAAGAACCTCCAAGAACTCCACCACCATCAATGGCGGATTCCCAGAATCCGGTGACCGGAATAAAAATCCGGCAATTCTCCGGCGACCATAAAAACTGACCATTTGCTACGTTTTAAGTATCAAACATGTTCTAAATCGACTCTACAACACGACACAACCAACCAAATCACGATTTGACCAAAACTCAGCCGGATCCGGCCAAAACCGAACGAAATCCGGCGAGCTCCAACCAAAAACCGACGAGCTCGATTCCGGACACTACAATACACGTACCATATATCAAATCGAAGCTCAGGAGTTCTGTAATCTATATCAATCATTAGAATCAACAACCAAGCATCCAAGAACCCAGAAAATCCGAAATTATAAATCACCCATACAAAACTCGATTTTCTTATTTAGGCCACTATAATTCACACAAAAATTATCAACGTGATGCTGGAAGCATAAGCAAACTATAGCCACTGACCAAATCAATTTCAAATCAACATATGATTCACAGTAAATTCAAGAACATTCGAAATAAGAAAATAAAACATGAATTGTCGAACGAAGCTTACGTACATATCAATACATATACGAACAGATAGTAGAGATCATGAGCATCAATTTGGTTACTCACATGATCAATTTGGTGCCCGGAATCATTGTCAAAAGTGAGTTTGATTTCCGACGATCCTCAAGAACAATTTTCAGAAAAAAAATCAAAAAATCTGATTTTTTTGATTAATTTTAATAAAATAAAAAAAAATCTGTTATTTATACTAATTCAAAAATTAATACCCCAAAAATATTTTTAGCCCCTAATTAAAATTATTAAGCCCTAAAAATAATTTTTATGGGATAAAAATGTAAAAAATTTTATTTTCGAAAAATACAATATATATGCCAAAATTTCCCAAAAATTATGAATTTTTCATAAATGATAAAATAATGTAATTTTGAAGCTCCCATAATTTTATAAAAATAAACGTATCAAAAACAAGGCCTCGAATGCAATATAGGGGCCGGGTCCGGAAATTAAAATGCGAAGAAAAGGTTTTCTGACGAAATAAAAATTACAAAAAAATAGTATAAAATAAATTATGCTACACAGAAGTCACATAACACGTATAGGGTAGTTTGCCTATTTAATAAAAATCGTAACGCATTTAAATGCATTTAAAAATCAAACGGACGCTTAAAAAAATCTAGAAAAATCATTGTTAACATATTAAATTACACAGAAATATCCGGGTCGTTACATCCTCCCCCCCTTATAAGGATTCTGTCCCCAGAATCCCACTTAAACGAATAAGTGCGGAAACTGAGTTCGCATCTCACTCTCTACTTCCCATGTTGATTCCTCAACCAAGGGATTCCTCCATAATACTCTAACAAGAGGTATTGACTTATTTCTTAATACCTTAACCTTATGGTCTAATATCTTAACTGGTTGCTCAATAAAGGATAAATTAGGCTGAATATCTACAGGTTCGTATTCTATCACGTGCATCGGATCAGGGTTGTACTTCCTCAGCATCGATACATGGAATATATTGTGGATGTGCTGCATGTGTGGAGGTAAAGCCAATTCATAAGCAAGTTCCCCCACCTTTTTCAATATTTCGAACGGTCCTACGTATCTTGGATTGAGTTTTCCTTTTCTCCCGAATCTGGTCACTGCTTTCCAGGGAGATACTTTGAGTAATACGACTTCCCCGACTTCAAAATTCTGATCCTTACGGGTCTGATCTGCATATCTCTTCTGTCAATCTTGAGCTGCAATCAATCTCTTCTGTATTAGTTCCACCTTTTCCTTGGTCTGTTGCAGTAGTTCTGGACCTAAGATTGTACGTTCTCCTACTTCTTCCCAGTGTAATGGAGATCTGCATCTTCTACCGTAAAGTGCTTCGTATGGTGGCATTCCAATGCTGGCATGATAACTATTATTGTACGAGAATTCCACTAGCGGTAAATGCTCATCCCAGTTCCCCTTAAAATCTAGGACACATACCCTTAACATATCTTCTATTGTCTGTATTGTCCTCTCGCTCTGTCCGTCGGTTTGCGGATGATATGCTGTGCTCATGTTTATTTTGGTCCCTAAACCTTCTTGAAATTGCCTCCAGAATCTTGAATTGAAGCGAGGATCTCGATCAGATACTATAGATACAGGAACCCTGTGTCGTACGACAATCTCTTTCAAGTATAGTTGAACCAGTTTCTCTAAAGGAAATCTCTCGTTGATTGGGAGAAAATGTGCTGACTTGGTCCACCTATCAATGATTACCCAAATGGCATCATGGTTTGCTTTTGTCTTTGGAAGTTCGACTACAAAATCCATTGCAAGATGTTCCCATTTCCATTCCGGAATCTCCAAAGGTTGTAGAAGTCCACTTGGCCTTTGATGTTCAGCTTTGACCCTTTGACAATTATAGCATTTGCTGACGTATTCCGCGATCTCCTTCTTCATGTTGGGCCACCAAAAGTGTTGCATCAGATCTCGATACATCTTGGTACTGCCGGGGTGAATAGAATACTGAGAATTGTACGCTTCCCGCAAGATTTCCTCCTTCAGCTCCGCGACATTAGGTATCCATATACGCGACGAAAATCTAAAAATTCCTTTATCATCCTTTTGACTCCTGGATTCCTCTCCGATTAATTTGGCTTTGTCTTGCCCCATTATCTGTTCTTGACATCTACGGATCTTTTCCAGTAACCTTGGCTGAAACGTCATGGCGTATAGCACTTCACTTGCTACTCCTGCTAGATGGACGTCTATTTCTAATTTCTCGAATTCCTTCTGCAATTCTTCGGATGAGGTTAAGAGATTTAACCTTTCCTTCCTGCTCAGCGCATCTGCTACTACGTTGGCCTTGCCCGGATGATAGCTGATGGTGCAATCGTAATCCTTGATCAATTCCAACCACCATCTTTGTCTCATGTTAAGCTCCTTCTGAGTGAAGATATACTTCAAGCTTTTGTGATCCGTGAAGATTTCGCATTTTTCTCCGTATAGGTAGTGCCTCCAAATTTTCAGTGCAAAAACAATGGCTGCTAACTCCAAATCGTGCGTTGGATATTTCTGCTCATGAATTTTGAGTTGTCTGGACGCGTAAGCGATTACCTTGCCGTCCTGCATTAATACACACCCTAAGCCTTTCTGAGAAGCGTCACTGTAGATTACAAAATTTCCCTCCTCGTTGGGTAGGACTAACACTGGTGCGGTTACCAATCGTCTCTTTAACTCTTGGAAACTCCGTTCACACTGATCATTCCATTCAAATTTCTCATTCTTTCGGGTGAGTTTAGTTAGGGATGCCGCTATCCTAGAAAAATCTTTGACAAATCTCCGGTAATATCCTGCCAATCCTAGAAAACTTCGAACTTCTGTTGGCGTTCTTGGTTGCTCCCAATTCATGATAGCTTCGATCTTGGCTGGATCCACTTTGATTCCTTCGTTAGTGACAACGTGTCCCAAAAATTGTACCTCTTTTAGCCAGAACTCGCATTTTGAAAATTTGGCATACAGCTCTTCCTTCCGTAGAATCTCCAAAGCTGTCCTTAGGTGTTCAATATGTTCTTCCTCGGTCTTGGAGTATATTAAGATGTCGTCGATGAAAATGATCACGAATCTATCCAGATACTTCTTGAAGACTCGGTTCATCAGATCCATGAAAGCTGCTGGTGCATTAGTCAGTCCGAATGGCATAACTAGAAACTCGTAGTGTCCATATCTCGTACGGAATTCCGTCTTTGGAATATCGTCTGACTTGATCTTCAACTGATGGTATCCTGATCGTAAGTCGATTTTGGAAAACCACACCGCTCCCTTGAGTTGATCAAACAGGTCATTGATCCGTGGTAGTGGGTATTTGTTCTTGATGGTCAGCTTGTTTAGCTCCCGATAGTCGATACAAAGTCTCATGCTTCTGTCCTTCTTTTTCACGAACAGTACTGGTGCTCCCCAGGGTGAGACACTTGGTCTTATTACTCCCCTGTCTAGGAGTTCTTGCAGTTGCTTAGCCAATTCCTTCATTTCCACTGGTGCCATTCTGTACGGTGCTTTTGATATAGGTTCAGTACCTGGTGCCAAATCAATAGCAAACTCGATTTCTCTGTCTGGAGGTAGACCTAGCAATTCTTCCAGAAATACGTCTAAGAATTCGTTCACTACTGGAATTTGTTCTATTGGCGGCACTTCCTTATCGATGTCCATTACATAAGCTAGATATGCTTCACACCCCTGTTGTAATAATCGCTTTGCTCGCATCATAGTTAAAATTTTCTTCGCTTGTTTTCGCCCGTGAAACACCACTTCTCTGTCCCCGTCCAAATTTAACTTCAGCTTTTTCTTCTTGCAATCGATCTGAGCGTCGTACTTCGTTAACCAATCCATTCCCAATATAACCTCGAATTCTCCCAACTTGAAAGGAATCAAGTCGGCCTGAAATTTCTGTTTGGATATCTCGATCTCACAAGATGGGTAAACATGCCTAACGGTTATACGCTCCTGATTAGCTATCTCTATCACTAGAGGCTCGCTTAGTAATTGACATTCACATTCTATCTTACTCGCAAATTCTTCTGAAACAAAAGATTTAGAAGCTCCCGAATCAATAAGAACTCTGGCATTAGTAGAATTGACGGAAAGTGTACCTGTAATAACATCGGAATTCAACTCGGCATCTGTCGCAGTCATGTTAAAAACTCGGGCCCTTGGCTGACCCGCGTTGCTTGTTCCTGAAAACTTGTTCTGATTTCCCTGGTTAAAGTGGACTCTACAATCTTGGGTAGGATGTCCTCTGCTGTCGCATTTCTGGCAACTATTCCCGGAAGTTGCTGGCTCCTTACACATGTTAGCATAATGGCCTTTCTTGTGACACCGAAAACATTCCACATTAGCTATGTTGCACGCTCCTGAATGATTTTTTCCACACGTCCGACATACTGATGGTGCTTGCATCCTTTGTGTTTGAGTGTTGTTTGGAAATCGACCACCCTGATGTTGATTATTGCTTGGAAACCGATTTCCTGTTTGCTAATTGTTGTACAGAGAGCGATTCCCCTGACTACCAAAGTTAGGAGTCCCACTCCCTGGTCCCCCGTTGCCCCTAGGCTGGAATGTCGGTCTGAAGTTAAAATGGTTCTGTGGCCTGTTTTGGAACGAACTTCCTGACTCATTGTTGAATTTCTTTTTCCTGCTATCCGTGTCTTTGTTGGAAGTGTCACTCTCCCCTTCGATGATCATAGCCTTCTGGACCACTGCTGAATAAGTGGTTAATTCAAAAGCGGCTACCCTGCTACGAAGCCACTGCTTCAACCCTTGCTGGAATCTTCTCGCCCGCTTTTAGGACTGTAAAATGATCCGGGTGATCCCGGGTATACCCTTGCTCGGGGCTCGGATCATTTTTATATTTATCGTGTCCAGATTTGGGATCGTATCCGTTTTTTTCGGATATGATCCGATCCAGAGTATTCAAGTTCGGATCTAATCCGGATATGAGCCAGTATCATATTTTTTAATTTCTAACCGGGTAGTTTGTGATCCATCGAATACGAGTCAAATATGATCCAATAACATTGGTATCATTTTTATTTGAACTATATATATAATCATTTAATCGTTTTTATTTGTGTTAATTGTTAAGAAATGAGATGAAAATGAGAGGCGGCTTTGTAATTGTGTAGAAAATAGAAAACTTAATGGGCTTATTATGTAATTATATTATATCTATTGGTCAAGGGGACAAGCTGAAAATAAATATCACCAAATAATTATATATATTATCTATTAGTAATCTACTAATCCTTGTATTATGGTTTGTTTCCTGAGTGGTATATTTCAAGACAAGACAGTGTATGGTTCGTGCATTTTTTACCGAATCTGAATATGAACCAGGTTCGGGTAGGGTTCATTTTATAAAAATAATATGATACCGGATATGGGCGGGTAGAGTAGTGCTCAGATTTGGGATCGTATTTTATCCGGGTTTAATTTTTCCGCCAGATTTGGATCGTTTATAAAACGAATCTGAGACATGTATCATATTTTCGAGCCGGATATAAACCGAGCCACCGGATAGTGCGGATCATTTTTCAGCCCTACCCGCTTTTCTTCAGTGTCCACCATGTCTGGAACGAACCTTGACAACTCTGTAAACTTTGCCTCGTACGCCGTTACACTACCCTCTTGCTTGAGCTCCAAGAATTTAAGCTCCATCTGACTCTTCATATAACGAGGAAAATACTTTTCCAGGAATAACTCTTTGAATCTTTCCCAAGTGGTCACTCCTGCCCCTTCTAAGGTTTTTCTGGATTCCCACCAGTAGTTTGCTTCTCCCTTCAGAAAATAGCTTACGAACTCAGTCTTCTTATTCGCCTCTACGTTTACCAACGCAAGAGCTTTCTCCATCTCTTTTAGCCACGCTTGAGCCTCCACTGGGTCTACTGATCCCTGAAACTCTGGAGGTTTAACCAACTAAAGAGTTTTAAATGTTACCGTGTGAGGTGCCGGCGGCTGCTGCTGCTGCTGTTGATGGCGAGTAATGCTCTCCGTTTGCTGTCGAAACATCTCCATCATTTGTTGCATCATATGGAAAGCGCCTGGCTCTCCCATGTTCTGATTGTCATTTGGGTTTCCCGCGTGATTAACAGGCGGTAGCTGAATATCCATAATCTGATAAAAGAATATACAAGTTCTTTAGTAACTGGTTGTACATGTTTTGATAGACATTCAATAAAAGATACGCGAGTAAAGAATATTTATCAACTCATGCCATCCAATCACTAATTCACTTGAATAAGTAATAAAATAATAATCGATGCATGTGGGACGGATTCGATGTCGACTAATGCGGAACTGCTGATATAGATATATATATTACAACATTACACAACGTTTTATTGATACATTACTAGTTTGCCCTATCACTGATAAGTCGGCTATCTACATCAAAATGTCCGACTTATACCGCTATTCGTCCGATGTCAATACACACACATATATATAATATTACACATACATAAGTCAACAACATAGCTAGTCTCGGTCAGGTCACGCGTAAAACTGCTCGATGACCTAGTCCCAACTAGGTCCGACTAGTCCCTGAAGGTCAGTCAACATCTGCCTCAGAATACGATATGCGTGTCGATAGTCAATCTCGCCGAAAACTCCCAATAACATAGCATCCACCTCATATGTAGCCGCAGCAATCAACTCTCTAAGAGTGTGGCGAACCTCGGTATCCGAACCATTCGACCCTCTCAGCCTCATCATCTCTATGTTCTGACCTCGCAGCTGATCATAAGCCTCCCATAGCTGGTTATACTCCTCAAATGGTACCGTACGTGGCGCACCGACATGTCCGCTGGATGCTGCATCCGCTCCTCCAATCACCTCATCCATCAAAGCTCGCACTCTCTCTTCCCCTGGCTGCATCTGATGCCAAGGTACCGCAGGTGGAAGGGGTAGGTAAGGACCATGTACAGTGGGGTCGGACTCATCGGCAAACTCTCCTAATCCCGGAAATACGCCCATAGCTGCCATCGCCCCGGATAGGTGTAATCCAGGCACATCCAGTGGCTCAACTAACTCCTGCTGATGATCTGAAACAATCATAGGCACAGAAACAGGTGCGGGTGGATCAATCACCCCAATCCCCTCTCCAAAAGTAACTCTCAACTCGACCGCCCGACTCGGCACTCCAATGGCAGGTAAGTTCATCCACTCTCCAGGAGAGACTGGAAGAACTGGTGCTGGGGCAAACTGTGGATCCATCTGATAGCCCCAACTCATCCATAAATCCATACCCATTAGTGGGTAATTCGGGTCCATAATACCCGCAGAAAAGGGTAGCCCGGCTGATGGTATCTAGGGGTGAGCAAAAAACCGAATCAAACCGAAACCGAAACTGATGAAAACCGAACCGAAAAAAACCGAAACCGTCAAAAACCGAACCGAAACCGAAATCTAAAAACCGATCCGATTTTAACAGTTGCGGTTCCGGTTTTAGGTTCAAACCGAACCGAAAAAACCCGAAACCGAACCGATTATTTATATAAATAAATATTTATATTTTTTATAAATACTTTTAAAATTAATCACATATATATATACACGAAAGTAGAGAGGCAGTTAAATAAAAAATAACTGGGCCTAATCCCTCAACTTATCTAGTGAAAATGAGTTGTTAACGTAGAGCTATTTTTCATTGTAATTATACATTCCTTCCTACTTAGGTGTATCTCTCAACAAGTTCAGTAAATTATAATGACTAATGGTTTAAGAGAAGTTTCGTGCAGCTTAAATACTACACTGATTACATATCACGCATAAATATATTCGTAAGTAAAGGCCATCAACTAAATCAATTAAGCAAATGAGTTCAAAAACACATGTTATTCGATCCATTGCTAATGCCTAGCAGTAAATCAATTAATGATGATTTATGTTTTTATGGTAGAACTACTTTTTTAATTAATTTGTAATACTTTCTTGTTTTTATTTTAATCGGTTTTAAAACCGAAACCGAACCGGTAAAAACCGAAACCGGGATTTTAAAACCGAAACCGAAACCGATGGTTCGGTTGCGGTTCCGGTTGTCGATTTTTAAAACCGAGGACATGCGATTTCGGTTCCGGTTTTACCCGAAAACCGAACCGAACCGGGGTTTGCTCCCCCCTAATGGTATCTGAGGAAAAACAATAGGCTCTACGGCTGGCACAGTCTGAGGTAAAGTAGCTGGTAAAGGTGCAGTCACTCCAACTGGAACCTGCGTCACCCAGTAACATAGTATCACATAACCCCTCACATCATAGGCTTAGAATAAAATGTAATGCAACACGCAATACAAAAACGTGATCCTATCTCAGGTGATCTACCTATTTCCTACCAGGCTGTTATTCTGCTTATTTCAGTGACTATAACCTGTTCGCTCTGATACCAACTGTGACGCCCCCAAAATCCGGGGTCTAGATTTAGGGGTCACTGACCAACTAAAAATAATACAATAAATCAGAATGCGCAATTGACCCCGAATACCAGAGATCGCAAACAGGTTATCGTATGAAACAAATAGTCACAGCCCACAAGCACACTACTTATTTATTACAATTCATGAAAATACCCTAACAGAAGCTGGTCTAATTCAATTTTATTATTACAATCCATTTTAATCAAATTCTATCTAGTGCCGATAATGCCCGATTTCTGGATCAAATTCTAGATTTCCAGCACTTGTTGAACGCCGCATGCAAGATTTTATGCACCTGAAAAGCAAACACCAATAAGATAGACCTTGGAAACAATCCTGTAAAATCTAAACAATAAGAATTAATTAAACTGAACTTAATATTGCTGCCTTCCCCGGCAGCGGCGCCAATTTGTTATCGTAGAATTTGTAGAGTATCGTTCGCAGGGAAGGACTGAATTTTCTATCAAGTTAAATTGCTTATTTCTTAGAATCTAGAAGTGTGTGTAAGAATATTTGGATGGTTGTTTACTACCTAAATTATACTACTAAACAATTGAGATTTAACTAAATTGAGATTTAACTATGAGATTAAGCAATCCAAGAACTAGGGTTCTTCACTTGGTTTCAATGATCATTCAATATATACGTGACATCTACGTTCTCACTTTGCTGCAAACAATTCTTCTAAGATTTATAATGTTCTCTCCCAAGATACAATATAGTGTTTACAACTCTACCTTGATCATCACTCCCATGATCAATCAAAATCTAATCATAAACTATTAAGACCCAAGAATTTATGGTTTCATAACTCGCATATTAATCTCCCGATTCAATACTTGAATTACGTCTATTATATCATGTACTAGATTTGTAAATCCTCTCCCGATTCATTACAATTCCTAGATATACAATCAAAGGTTCATGACTCCATTAATTGTGTTAAGCCCTTAATAATAGATCAGCAAAGTAAGAAAATCACATATAATCAAACAATCATGATTTACCAAGGAATACTACATAATTCTCGGATTAGAGAATTAGTTACCCATAACTAATGAAGAAAACAATTCTATAATAATGAATAAAAACATGATAACAAGAGTATAGAGTTTAGAGATTACAACTTTAAGAAATCAAATAAAGCTTGGAGTGAATCCCTTCAATCCTTGCTAAAAATCTCTCTTCTAGCCCCTCTCTCTCTCCAATCTCTATATTGAAATAGATTGTGTATTACAAACAACGTACGTAATTTAGTCTCCCAAGGTGTGTTTATATAGGCCTTTAAGTCTTTTTCTCCAAGTCATATCCTTATTTGAATTGCCGTCATGAGAATTGCCTTAATTAGAACAGAAATAGGATTCAGGATGAAATTTTCGGACTTTCCAGCAAGGGATCGCACCGCAGCGCTCGTGACCCGCACCACGGCGCGCCTGTAGATCTGCTGAACTCGCGCCACGGTGCCCTCTAGCGCGCCACGGCGCGCCTGTGCTTCTACCGGACGGAAACTTCCTTGCTATTTTCTTCGTTTGGCTTCCGTTCTCTCCCGTTCTTCTTGCAAATGCTTCCACACTTCATTTATTTGACTCCAAACCTCTCAAGAAATTGTAGGAGAAGATTCCGTTCTTCATTTCAAACTCAAAATCACACCAAAATCATGGAAATAGCAAATCCTACCCAATGATTTACAAATCTGCACAACTAAACAAAACACATCAAAACACAACAAACTTGAGGCCAAGTCAATCAATTTAAGCCGATATGGAACGCTCCAAGTGGATATAAAATCCACTTATCAAACGCCCCCAAACTTAAACCAATGCTTGTCCTCAAGCATATACAAATATAATTATATACAACTAATTAGTACCACTTCCGTAGGTGATCACGGTTGCATTTGGCATATGCAACAAGCCCTTTAAACCCCTAGGTAGCCCTAGTGGACGAGTGAGGTCTCGTGAGGGCCTATAGTGAATGTACCCACAAAATTCAACTGACACAAACAATGCAGTAACAATGCAATGCATGAATGCAACTAATATGACAATGCAACGATCCCCTCAAACTAACCAGAACCAACTAGCAAGCAAATATCTGAAAGAATGCAACTAAATCCAAATAGAGCTCGACTAAATCCCCGTATACTAACAATACATGAACAGACACGTGCGTGTGTGCGATGCTCATCATAAATACTCCCAAAACTAAATCAAAACCATACTCATTCTTTGCCAAGACAATCACAGGTTTATAAATAGAATAGACTGTAGACACTTCATAACCTAGAAACACCTCCATCCTCATCTGAGTTAGCCAGAAATTCATGCTTTATTACTAACAACTACGACACATAATACTATATACAGTAACGCATGCTTATTTAACCGTGCAATGGATGAGACCCCAAAAGGCTTATACAATAATACCCATGTAGCGAGCGTTGGGTTAGTGGATCCCAGACTATAAAAGCCTTAGGTCACTAGGCACAAAGTCCCCGCGAACTTAATTGCTCGAGTATTAAAGAGCCCACCCTGGTTAATTCTGCATTAAACATTCACATAACTCTTTTTTTTATATATGCAATCTGGAATGAGAATTCTCAATTCCAACCCTAGACTACTCATATAAATATGAGTCGGCTACTAGCCATTTGATACCTAGCCATTATTGACAACAATTAGCATGAAATCCCTGGTTTCCCCCAAACTTAGACTTTAGTGCTCCTATGCTATCAAGGGAATAACGAAAATTCTAAATATAAAGAAGTGATTAAATCTCAAAACTCCAAACAAGCATGACCTCAACCTAGCCCAAAAGCAAACAATGAGACTGTGTAAAATTTGTGTTTCTGCAGCATGCAAGTCAATTTCATAGGAACTATAAATCAACCCTCTATTCATCATTATCACACTCAATTAGACATCAACCTACCAATCAGAATTAGCTCGTTCTAAGGGATCATGAAATAATGCATGCCATGAAAATGCAACTAAAATGGACTCACATGATATACGAAAATAAAAACAGAATATCCTATATGAACATGCAATAGTACGAACATGAATGAATTACTACTAACATGCAAAATATGATTTCCTACATGAACAAATGACACAATTTTTTTTTAATCTATATATGCTACTATTGAGAACACATCCCCACACTTAAATGAGTCAATGTCCTCAATGACTCACTAACTAATTAATACTATTAAGAAGAGGGAAAGAAATACTCACAAAACACATGGGTTGCCTCCCAAGAAGCGCTTGTTTAACGTCATTAGCTCGACACCTTGCATTCTTCTCTTCATTATGGTGGAAATCTTGAAACCATCTCGAATGGTCCAAGTGCAATATCCACATCATTCACACCATGTTCTTGAAATTTGCGTGCTGGAGAAAATTGTCCACTAATCTCATTTAGCTCCTCGCAAATATTTTCATCCACTTCTTGTACACGTTCTTCGACAATATCCACTCCATAACACGTAGGTTTAATTGATGGGACTTCCATAGCTTGATTAAGATCAAAGTGAACTTGTTCTTCTCCCACGTTCAATGTAAGTGTACCGGCTTTCACATCTATGTTAGCTCTCGCAGTCGCTAAGAATGGTCTTCCCAAGATAATTGGAATATCAGCATCCTCATTCATCTCCAAAACAACAAAATCACAAGGGATGACAAATTTATCAACTTTTACCAAAACATCTTCAAGTACACTCGATGGATACTTTATTGTTCTATCTGCAAGTTGAAGTGAAATCTTTTTATTCTTTAATCCTCCGAAGCCAAGTCTTTTATAAATTGAGTGTGGCATTAAACTCACACTAGCTCCAAGATCACACAAAGCTTGTTTCACTCCCACTTTTCCAATGGTGCATGGCAAAGAAAAACTCCCAGGATCCTTGAGTTTAGGAGGAATATTGCGTTGAATAATAGCACTACACTCTTCAGTAAGAGTGATTGTTTCTACCTCCTCTAACTTCTTCCTATTGGATAACACCTCTTTCATAAATCTCACATAAAGAGGCATTTGAGCCAGAGCATCAGCAAACGGAATGCTAATATGTATTTCCCGAAACATCTTCAAAAACTTTTCATATTGCTTCTCCAACTTCACATTCTTCAACCTTTGTGGAAAAGGAATTGGTGGCACATACGGTTTAATGGGAGCTTTCGATGTAGGCTTCTCTTCTTTTGGCTCACCCTCACTCTTCTCAGAAATCTCCACATTGGCTTGATGTGTTTTTCTCTTTTTAGGAGGAAGAATGTTAGCTGTAAGTTTCGGAGCTTCAACTTCTGGTAGTTCTCTTCCACTCCTCAAAGTGATAGCCTTGTATTGCTCGTTTGCAGTCATATCAGGTTGACTAGTTAATGCTCCTTGTTCACGCACACCAATTTTATTAGCAATTTGGCCAATTTGCATTTCCATCATCTTTTGAGATGAAGCCATCTGATCAAGCCTCGACTCAACCTTTCCGAATTTTGTTTCAATATTGGCAAAAGCCCCAGTAGTCCCTTGTATCATTTTATTGAGTACAACCTCCCAATCAGTAGATTCTTTCTTGGGTGGTTGATATTGTTGCTGTTGTTGGTAACCTGGGGGTGGATTCTATCTTGGTGCTGCATATGGATTTTGGGCATGGTTACTGTTGTAAGAGAGGTTATTGTTCGGCCTTTGATCTGGATTGTAATAAGAATTATTTTGCACTGGCCAAGATTGTCTTCCCCGAATAAAAGATACTTCCTCGGGAAACTGAGAAGCATAAGAAGACTGATCAACACCATTATTACCATACCCTCCCATTGGGATAGAGATAGCATTAACATTCGCCCTTTGTCCACGTACCTCTTGAGTAAGAGTATCCAGTTTAAGAGTCAGCAAGTTAATCATCTCAGCGTCTTGTACTGATTTAGCGGAGCTCGTCCCACTAGGTGCCCAAGAATAATTATTTGCTGCCAATTGCTCAAGAAGTGCCTTTGCCTGTATGGTTGGTGTCTTTTTGAAATCTCCACCAGCCGCCACATCCAAACTCAACCGAACATCTGCATTCAATGATCCATAGAAAGTACTCAGGATCATCCACTCATCACAACCCGTGATGTGGACACTTTCTCAACAATGCCTTGTATCTCACCCATGCCTGATACAAGCCTTCTCCTGGCTGTGTTCTGAAGCTCAGAATCATAGTCCTCAACTATTGCGTTTTGTCAGAAGGATAATATTTGGATAAGAACGCGGTAGAGAGACTCTCCCATGTAGCAACTGCAGTTTCTGGAAGCTGTTGAAACCATTCCATAGCTCTTCCCTTGATAGAGTAGGGAAACATGTGAAGACGAATCTGATCACTCGTAACTCCATTGATCCTAAATGAACCACACATCTGCACGAAGCGCTCTAGATGACGGTGTGGGTCCTCTCGCTCAATGTCCCCTTCAAAAGCCGAGTTGTTAACCATCTGAATTAAGCTCGGGTTGATGTTGAATTGGGTTGCACTAATCTCAGGAGTTTTGTACATGCAGTTAGCCGGATTAGGCATCTCATGATCCCAAATAGAAGTCTCATCAACAATAGCAACTTCACGATTCTCTTCTTCAGCCATCTTAGATTTTTCTTTCCTTTGCTTTTCCTCTCGCCTTTGAATTCGAAAAGTGCGCTCGATTTCTGGATCAAATTCTAGATTTCCAGCACTTGTTGAACGTCGCATGCAAGATTTTATGCACCTGAAAAGCAAACACCAATAAGATAGACCTTGGAAACTGTTATGCCACATTTTGGCATGTCTAATAATATTCCCAAATTTCTAATATTCATTAATTATTAATTCAGATTAATAATTATAACTTATCCGCTAAGTAATATCCTCTCTCTGAAATGAGGAAATAATCAATCATAATCAATCAATTACGGAAAATATCTCCAAACGATATTCTTCAAATCAGGAAGATATCACAACGATAAGATTAAATCAGATAAAATCAGTAATTACCCAGATTAACGAAGTTTATCCCTAAAGTCTCTAAGGGATAGACACAAATCAATTTCACAGAACTACGTGGGCTTGATCCTATATAAACATATAGGTACGTAGGCATCTTGGTACGATATGGCGATCCGACACACGAGATAACTCGAGACACCTGCCAAGTCCAGCCCCCTCTTTTTTCATAAACCCTAATCCCTAAAACAGCCACATAGCTCAACTATTCCAACACACCTCCGATTTCGTGTTGTTACGAAATTCCTCCAACAACATTTGGCGCTAGAAGGAGGGGCCATTAATTATTCGTGGAGGACGAAAAATTTACTTAAAAATTATGGGGGCTTTAGGGTATACGGCAAGGACTCTTTGATGATAAACCAAGCAAATGGCGGCTCGGAACATGAAAGACGGTACGGAGTGGCTATAAAGGGTTTCGGTGCTGTGAATCATAGTGGGGGCCAGCATAAAAAGAAAGGATGTACATGTGACAATCTATGGTGGAAGCAACAGAATAGAAAAAAAAAACTTTGGAACCGTAAATCGAAAAAAGAAGAGTTGCAGCAAGGGGATCAAAACGCAAGATCGGTATTTTCTGGTGGGACCCACGAAGAAACAATGAAAAGCTAGCTTGGCATCAAGGCAGTTAGCAACTTCGCATGACAACAAGATGGAGCCCGCAACACTCAACAGCGGAAGCTGGCAAGAACATCGCAAGAACATCACAAAGGACTAGCAGCGCTTGAAATTTCAACCGAGCACAAAAAAAAAGATAAGATTTTTATCTTTAAATTTATTTTCTGCAAATTAATTAAATATTATATTATGTCATGCACGCATGCAAATCATATTTTTTGAATATTTTTCAGAAAAAATATTTATTATTTAGAAAATTCGTGCGAGCTATATTTTTATGCTTGTAAAATTATTGCAATTTTAGAAAATATCGTACGTGATATTTATATGTGTTGATGAATTGTGGATATTTATGTGGATGAATTGCGGATTTGTTTTAAAATCCCGTACGAGCTGCATTCTTTGAAAAAAAATTATATATGCGAGACGCATAACTTTGAAAAAGATTTTCTACAAAAAAAGAGCATTATTTTCTAAGAAAATAAATATCGTGACACTCTTAAAAGAGCATATTTATTATTACATTTGAATTTGTAAAATATTTTTCATATATTGTCGCGATAGTACATATATGTCAAAAATATTTCAAACTTACGAACTAAATTGTCAAGTAGGGTAGCCTGGATAAGCTATAAATTTCGTAGTGCTACACGCTTGAGTAAAGTGCAACACCATCTAGATATCTACATCTACATCTCTTTATTGGAAGACTCATGGCTAGGCCCAACGAGGTCACATGAGTAGCTAGTATTACGTCTACATCTTTACATCTTTATTGGAAGACTCATGGCTAGGCCCAAGCGACGCCACATGAGTAGCTAGTATGCGAGGACACATCCTATGTGGTTGCATCAGACACTTGAGCATGTACGCCAATTCAGGATATATACAAACGCCAAGGTCCTAACTAGACAATGAGGATCGCAAAGGATTTCAAACGAATTATTTATGCTCGCACTTTTGAAACCTTGGCAAAATAAATATATCTTATATTGGTCATCATGTCATCACACTTGCATCCGCATAGGCCTAACGAGCACTGTGGTGCTCTAAATATTTTACTAATCTTCTATTTTCAGTTTTTTCAGTGACTCCCGAAATTTGGAAGCTTGAAGAATTTTTAGTTCTCCACTGCAGCAAGCTACACTGAAGAACTGGGGGCTTGTTGTTATGCCACATTTTGGCATGTCTAATAATATTCCCAAATTTCTAATATTCATTAATTATTAATTCAGATTAATAATTATAACTTATCCGCTAAGTAATATCCTCTCTCTGAAATGAGGAAATAATCAATCATAATCAATCAATTACGGAAAATATCTCCAAACGATATTCTTCAAATCAGGAAGATATCACAACGATAAGATTAAATCAGATAAAATCAGTAATTACCCAGATTAACGAAGTTTATCCCTAAAGTCTCTAAGGGATAGACACAAATCAATTTCACAGAACTACGTGGGCTTGATCCTATATAAACATATAGGTACGTAGGCATCTTGGTACGATATGGCGATCCGACACACGAGACAACTCGAGACACCTGCCAAGTCCAGCCCCCTCTTTTTTCATAAACCCTAATCCCTAAAACAGCCACATAGCTCAACTATTCCAACACACCTCCGATTTTGTGTTGTTACGAAATTCCTCCAACAACAGAAACAATCCTGTAAAATCTAAACAATAAGAATTAATTAAACTGAACTTAATATTGCTGCCTTCCCCGGCAGCGATGCCAATTTGTTATCGTAGAATTTGTAGAGTATCGTTCGCAGGGAAGGACTGAATTTTCTATCAAGTTAAATTGCTTATTTCTTAGAATCTAGAAGTGTGTGTAAGAATATTTGGATGGTTGTTTACTACCTAAATTATACTACCAAACAATTGAGATTTAACTAAATTGAGATTTAACTATGAGATTAAGCAATCCAAGAACTAGGGTTCTTCACTTGGTTTCAATGATCATTCAATATATACGTGACATCTACGTTCTCACTTTGCTGCAAACAATTCTTCTAAGATTTATAATGTTCTCTCCCAAGATACAATATAGTGTTTACAACTCTACCTTGATCATCACTCCCATGATCAATCAAAATCTAATCATAAACTATTAAGACCCAAGAATTTATGGTTTCATAACTCGCATATTAATCTCCCGATTCAATACTTGAATTACGTCTATTATATCATGTACTAGATTTGTAAATCCTCTCCCGATTCATTACAATTCCTAGAGATACAATCAAAGGTTCATGACTCCATTAATTGTGTTAAGCCCTCAATAATAGATCAGTAAAGTAAGAAAATCACATATAATCAAACAATCATGATTTACCAAGGAATACTACCTAATTCTCGGATTAGAGAATTAGTTACCCATAACTAATGAAGAAAACAATTCTATAATAATGAATAAAAACATGATAACAAGAGTATAGAGTTTAGAGATTACAACTTTAAGAAATCAAATAAAGCTTGGAGTGAATCCCTTCAATCCTTGCTAAAAATCTCTCTTCTAGCCCCTCTCTCTCTCCAATCTCTATATTGAAATAGATTGTGTATTACAAACAACGTACGTAATTTAGTCTCCCAAGGTGTGTTTATATAGGCCTTTAAGTCTTTTTCTCCAAGTCATATCCTTATTTGAATTGCCGTCATGAGAATTGCCTTAATTAGAACAGAAATAGGATTCAGGATGAAATTTTCGGACTTTCCAGCAAGGGATCGCGCCGCAGCGCCCGTGACCCGCGCCACGGCGCGCCTGTAGATCTGCTGAACTCGCGCCAAGGTGCCCTCTAGCGTGCCACGGCACGCCTGTGCTTCTGCCGGACGGAAACTTCCTTGCTATTTTCTTCGTTTGGCTTCCGTTCTCTCCCGTTCTTCTTGCAAATGCTTCCACACTTCATTTATTTGACTCCAAACCTCTCAAGAAATTGTAGGAGAAGATTCTGTTCTTCATTTCAAACTCAAAATCACACCAAAATCATGGAAATAGCAAATCCTACCCAATGATTTACAAATCTGCACAACTAAACAAAACACATCAAAACACAACAAACTTGAGGCCAAGTCAATCAATTTAAGCCGGTATGGAACGCTCCAAGTGGATATAAAATCCACTTATCAAGCATTAAAAGAATTTTAAAGGATTTAAATAACCCTTTTTGAATTAAAAAGGATCATTAATAAACCCTCCGGATAATTATTAGAACCCTAAAACATTTTTATAATTATCAAATCCATTTTATAAAAAATTTAGAATTTTTAAAGCTATTTTTATCACTTCCGGATTATTTTTAGGAATTTAAAACTAGTTTTATTTCATTTAAAATCATTAAATAATGTTAAATAAAATAAAATATAAAATAAAAGAATAATTGGAATTAAATAAATTATTTTCTTCTTCAAAATAATTAAATCTAATTATTTTTAAAGATATTTGAATAATATTTAATTAATTAACCAATTAATTTTAAACTAATCAAAATATTATCTAAATATATTTAAAATAACTAAATAAAAATTAATTCGAATTAAAAATAATTTATTTAAAATTTAAAAATAATTTTTGAAATTAAAATAATAAATTTCGAATTTTAAAAATAATTTTCGGATTTTTAAAATAAATTTTCGAATTTAAATTAAATAAATTCGAATTTTTAAAATAAAATTAAAATAAAATTCTAAAATCATTTTTCAAAAACTGATTTTAGGGTTTTGAAGATCAAATGGTTACTATTCATCACCACCTTCACCAAGAACCTCCAAGAACTCCACCACCATCAATGGCGGATTCCCAGAATCCGGTGACCGGAATAAAAATCCGGCAATTCTCCGGCGACCATAAAAACTAACCATTTGCTACGTTTTAAGTATCAAACATGTTCTAAATCGACTCTACAACACGACACAACCAACCAAATCACGATTTGACCAAAACTCAGCCGGATCCGGCCAAAACCAAATCAAATCTGGCGAGCTCCAACCAAAAACCGACGAGCTCGATTCCGGACACTACAATACACGTACCATATATCAAATCGAAGCTCAGGAGTTCAGTAATCTATATCAATCATCAGAATCAACAACCAAGCATCCAAGAACCTAGAAAATCCGAAATTATAAATCACCCACACAAAACTCGATTTTCTTATTTAGGCCACTATAATTCACACAAAAATTATCAACGTGATACTGGAAGCATAAGCAAACTATAGCCACTGACCAAATCAATTTCAAATCAACATATGATTCACAGTGAATTCAAGAACATTCGAAATAAGAAAATAAAACACGAATTGTCGAACGAAGCTTACGTACATATCAATACATATACGAACAGATAGTAGAGATCATGAGCATCAATTTGGTTACTCACATGATCAATTTGGTGCCCAGAATCACTGTCAAAAGTGAGTTTGATTTCCGACGATCCTCAAGAACAATTTCCAGAAAAAAAATCAAAAAATCTGATTTTTTTGATTAATTTTAATAAAATAAAAAAAATCTGTTATTTATACTAATTCAAAAATTAATACCCCAAAAATATTTTTAGCCCCTAATTAAAATTATTAAGCCCTAAAAATAATTTTTATGGGATAAAAATGTAAAAATTTTTATTTTCGAAAAATACAATATATATGCCAAAATTTCCCAAAAATTATGAATTTTTCATAAATGATAAAATAATGTAATTTTGAAGCTCCCATAATTTTATAAAAATAAACGTATCAAAAACAAGGCCTCGAATGCAATATAGGGGCCGGGTCCGGAAATTAAAATGCGAAGAAAAGGTTTTCTGACGAAATAAAAATTACAGAAAAATAGTATAAAATAAATTATGCTACAGAGAAGTCACATAACACGTATAGGGTAGTTTGCCTATTTAATAAAAATCGTAACGCATTTAAATGCATTTAAAAATCAAACGGACGCTTAAAAAATCTAGAAAAATCATTGTTAACATATTAAATTACACAGAAATATCCGGGTCGTTACATCCTCACTTCTTTAGAAGTTAAGTTTTTCATTTCAATTCCATAGAAAATATCTCTCTGAGAAACGAAGCTGAGAATACTAACATTTGTATTCTCAGATTGTAGCAAAATCTTCGATCTAATACAATATTAGATTAAAGTGAGTACTTGTGTTCTTATTTCCGCACGTACAATTCGTTAAACACACACACACACACACACACACAAATCAAACAACATGTTGTTAAGCAAGAAAGACAAGAAAAGTTTGAAAATATATTCAACCTCCCCCTTTTTATTTTCTTGGTCGTATTTCATACTCAACATGATAAATTTAATTTAATTCACCTTTTTGCTTCTTTTGATTTCTAGGGTTTGCGATCGATGCACAATTATTTTTAGGATTAAATATCAAATAAGTCACTAGTTGAAACAAAATATATCAAAATGGTTCTTAACTGTAAATTTGACTCCTTTTGGTCTCTTACATCTTTAAAATGTACAAGACGTTAAAATCAAACAAAAACTTAACGATCAACAATGTGTCATGGCATTGATTGGTTGACATGGCGCTGATTTGGACCAATCAATCAGTGCAATAACTACATTTATGGCGCCATGTAAACAATCAGTGCTATGACACATTATTGACCGTTAAATTTTTGTTTGACTTTAATATTTTGTACATTTTAAAGATGTTAGGGACCGAAATGAGTCAAATTTACAATTTAGGACCATTTTAATATATTTTATTAGGTCCAATATGACGTAATAATAAGTTAGAAGGGAAGGGGGTTGAATAGCTTATCACCAATTAAAAAATAAATTGTCCTTTTAAAAAATCTTCGCCTTTGAAAGTTTCACGAAAAATTGTAATCTAAAATCTTTCGAGATCAACCAACCTGTTCCGAAGGAGAACCCGTAGGTTGCTTAATACCTCTCAGTTCTAGACATCGATTTTAACTATCCGAGAAGAATGATATAGACTTCTCGAAGAACGAATTCGAAAGATTAAGATGACTTGCCTCGAGCAACTTTGTCAAAACGGGTTTTTCTCTTTTTGAAAACGTTTTATCACAATATAACAAGTTATAAGTGCATAAGTAAAGAGAAAAAACAAGCAATACCACACGGTCGATTTTTCACCTGGTTCGCGATATATATACCTCTAATAGATAGATATATATATATATATATATATATATATATATATATATATATATATATATGTCCCTACGCGTAGTCCCCGAGACCCTCCTCGATCTCGAGAGTTACTCCACTAAAACACACTCCTTAACTTAGGCGGAGAAGCCTTTAAAAACCTACAAATATCTATCTTGAAATCAATCAAAGTTCTAATACAACAATATTAGTAACAATATTAATAACATAGATATATAGTTCTCCAAGTAAAGTGTCAGGTTTGGTTTTTAGCTTAAATAAATTTTAATTATAACCGTGAAATCAATCAAAGTACTAATACAACAATATTAGTAACAATATTAGTATAGGGATTAATTACAAATTTTGTTTAGTCAAATTCACTTCATGAATCGAGAAGCTACAGAAGCTGAGGATGACCAAGGCACCAAATTTCTACAAGATTTAATCCTCAGTTGAAATGTGGGTTTAAACTTTAAATCCCACATTCCCACATGGACAAGTCAGTCATTTTAAGCATTTGATTTAAGTACACTTTGTTGCACGGTAGTAGCCAATTATGTTGAAAAAGGCTCACTCAAAGGTTGCTGAGATGGGTAATTTGTAGCCTAGATTCTTTTGTTGATATATATTTACGATCGGTATAACAAATTTGGTCCTTTACGATCAAATATTTACAAGAAACTGGCTGAACATGCCAAACTTATGACGAATACCAATATTGATTAGTTACTACGAAAATAATTTGATTTAGATTTTGTTAATTATCAACAGAATATGTTTTAAGAGTATCCTATTATTTGGTATGGACTTTGTGCTTAGATTTTTTATGGCTTGCGAGCCAAAAATTAGAAAAAAATTGTTAACTTAAATCTTATTCAATTATCGTTAATAATTTCGCACAATGATATTATCTAAGAGGGAGTTTGCAATGTATCGATATGTATCGATTTCGAACTTCACAATTAATTTAAATTTTTAATCACATGGTATCGCGAAAAAAAAGTAGTAAAAAAAATTTGCTAATCGAACTTGAATAAATTTATCAATATATTCGAATATAATAATAAATTTAGACAATAATTTAGAATACATTTTAGTATCACTTTATTGTTATTTAGGAAATAACAATTAACAATTATATATTAAAATAAAGAAAAACATGAAATAATGATTTATATTTACCTTTTTATTAAAATCATAAAAAATATTGTAAGATATTATTAAAAAATATAAATATAAATATATACTCCCTCCGTCCCGTTGATTTCTTTACATTTTGTTTGGACACGGAGACCAAGTATAATGAGTGTAATATTGTTAAAATAAATGAAGTAGTGCGTGTAATAGTGATTTTATTGTTAAAATAAGTGAAGTAGTGGCTGTAATAGTGTAAAGTGTTGAAAAAGTGGAGTGAAGTAGTGGATGTAATAATATATTTTATTGTTAAAAGTTACTATTTTTAGTAACGTAAAGAATTGGTGGGACATCCCAAAAAGGAAAATGTAAAGAAATGAGAGGGACAGAGGGAATATTATTTTACTACATAATATTATACCAAAAAATACAACATTAAAGACATATGTTAAATAGTTCGAGTTAATGGTTCCATGTACTGTTAGACATTGTTTATATTTATAAAAATAACAATTCTTTTAAAATAAATTATAGTATTTTAAAAAATATTTCGGTTGGATTTGGATGTTAGCAGTTTGAAAAGAAATTAGTGGATTGAATTAAATTAAAGGTTTTGACCACATAAATCCACTAATATTGGTGTTTGTTAGTTAGTGGATTGAAGCTCATTATGTTAATTTTAAAAAAGTTACTTGAAGAAAAACTTTAAATTAGAGAATTATCACGTGTTTAGTTAAAATATAAACATGATACTATTTACCAAATAGTTTCGTTCAAAATAGATAACTCAATTTGCTAGTTAAAAATAGATAACTCAATCAATCTGGTAGTTAAAACAATTAATTTAATCTGCTACGGTTAACAGCTAACTGCTAATTGTCAAATGTACCCCTCAATTTTTATCGGTGTTAATGGTAGTAGTACATTAGACCATACTTGGAAAAAATATTCCATTAAATTTTGATTATGTACATTTTTTAACGTTTATATAAATATTATTATTGATAAAATTTGATTTTATCTAAATACACAATTATATAGGTAAGTATTTCTCGATATTATTTTAAGACTTTAATGTATATTTTGTCATTCGAATTTTTTTATTAATATTAGAGAAAAATTCAAATTATGTTAAAAATTAAAGAATTGGGAACTATACAAAAAAAACTATCGGATCATATTTTATCAAGTATAGTTGTATAGAATAATAAATGGTGGAACAGTCCAACATCTTCTTTTTACCAATCCCTATAAAATCCAATAAATACAAAAACTTGTTTGATTTACTTGATTACATTTCGAATGAAATATGATCCAGATAGTCATTTTAGAGTATAACTTTCACTCAATATTACTCAAAATAATTATCTAGTAGAATATTACTCAACGCCGTGTTACAACGACGTCTCACATTTTTTATATAAAAATCATTATTATCATCAAAAAAATAAATTAAAAAGTAAATAATATTATTGAGAAATAAGTTTCTAAATAATTTGACCCCAATATTTATCACGTACTTAAATGTCCTTTTTGACAAAATTTCAATCAAACTCACCAATTTTTTTTATACATTTATTAGATTGAAACTATTATGAAACTATATTCCATATATTATCATGTTCAAATTTGAAAAATATTGAAAAATTATTATATAATTATTAAGACCCCGTTTGGTATTGCTATTGGAAATAACAACTTATTTCTTAAAAACAGCTAAAAAAGTAATTGGTAAACTTTAAAAGTAGCTTTTCTAAAAAGTGATTTTGCCTGAAAAACTGCTTTTAGAGAAAGCATATCCCCATGCTTTTGAAAAAAACTGCTTCTCAGTTTTTACGGGAAGCAACTACTAATTTCAACATCAAACCTCACCAAAAACATTATTTTGAATAAATTATAGGCTTAATGACCTTTTAACCCTCAATGTTTCCACCAATATACCCGTCAGCCCTCAATATTTAAAAACGTTCCTTTCAACCCTCCAAGTACCCGTAAAGGTCCAATGAACCCTCAAACCGGTATAGATTTAAAAATCGGAGGGCAAAACAGTCATTTCATAAAAAAAATTATAAAAAAATTCAAAAATTTTATAAAAAATCTTTAAAAAAATATAAAAATTCAAAAAAAATTCGAAAAATTTATAAAAAATCAGAAAAAAAATTCAAAAATTTATAAAAAATTCGAAAATTTTATAAAAATCTTAAAAAATTTGTAAAAATTCAAAAAAAATTCGAAAAATTTAAAAAAAATCAGAAAAAAATTCAAAAATTTATAAAAAATTCGAAAATTTCATAAAAAATCTTAAAAAATTTATAAAAATCCATAGAAAATTCGAAAAATTTATAAAAAATCTTAAAAAATTTATAAAAATCCATAGAAAATTCGAAAAATTTATAAAAAATCATAAAAATTTCAAAAAATTTATAAAAAATAATAAAAAAATTCAAAAAATTTATAAAAAATCTTGTAGAATTACAAGTGAACCTACACTAATATTTGGATTATATTGTACGTATATTAGAATACATAACAAATAAAAAAAATAGCATGTAAGCTTACTCGTAATTGGAAAAGAAAATTAAAAATGACATAACAAATATCAATCCAATTCATACGACATATCTCTCCTGTTCTTCCACCCCAACAAATCAAGCCACAAATTCTTTATGATTTTGGCGTCCAAATCGTGAGTTCAAATAACCGAAATTCTTTAATTGTCAAAAAAAGAAAGTCACCATCATTAAATTTTTCCTGCTTATTAAGCGGCAATATGATAGACTATTATAATGGTAGCAAGTGGAGGTACTTGTATTTAAGTTACCAAATTAATAAAAAAAAGTTTAATTAATAACATATGATTCGGTTAAAGAATGCGGGTAGTAGAACCTCGTGTATGAGTAAAATTTGTAATGCACAGGACACAATTTTTTTTAAGATTTTTTATAAAATTTTCGATTTTTTTATGATTTTTTATAAAATTTTCGAATTTTTTATGATTTTGTATAAATTTTTCGAATTTTTTTTCTGATTTTTTATAATTTTTTGAATTTTTTTCTGATTTTTTATAAATTTTTCGATTTTTTTTTGAATTTTTATAAGTGTTTTAAGATTTTTTATAAAATTTTCAATTTTTTTTTTGATTTTTTATAAATTTTTCGATTTTTTTTTGAATTTTTATAAGTGTTTTAAGATTTTTTATAAAATTTTCGAATTTTTTATAAATTTTTGAATTTTTTTCTGATTTTTTATAAATTTTTCGATTTTTTTTTAATTTTTATAAGTGTTTTAAGATTTTTTATAAAATTTTCGAATTTTTTTATAAATTTTTGAATTTTTTTCTGATTTTTTATAAATTTTTCGATTTTTTTTTTAATTTTTATAAGTGTTTTAAGATTTTTTATAAAATTTTCGAATTTTTTATAAATTTTTGAATTTTTTTCTGATTTTTTATAAATTTTTTGAATTTTTTTTGAATTTTTATAATTTTTTTAAGATTTTTTATAAAATTTTCGAATTTTTTTATAATTTTTTTTATAAAATGACTGTTTTACCCTCCGATTTTTAAATCTATACCGGTTTGAGGGTTAATTGGACCTTTACGGATACTTGGAGGGTTGAAAGGAACGTTTTTAAATATTGAGGGCTGACGGGTATATTGGTGGAAACTTTGAGGGTTAAAAGGCCATTAAACCTAAATTATAACCAAAATATTCATATATCAAAAATATTACCAAACAGTTATCTGATTTTCGCAACATCACTTATTTTAACAGCACTTTTTTTAACAGTAGAACAATTTTTAACAGCAATCCTAAACAGAGCCTAAATTAAGGTCAGAGCATAATAAAATAATACAACGATCTTTCATTCTTTTTTCATTAATCTTTATAAAATTTAATTAAAAAAATTATGTATTAGGTATTTATTTAATTAAGTTTCTAATGAAATAAGATCGCGAAAGTAATATTAGAATTAATATTCGTGATTTTTTAATTTTTCACTTAAAATGACTTTATCTAATTATACAGGTCAATGTTACTTGATTATATATTAAGACGCCATTATGCTTTTTGTCATAGAAAATTTATTATTAATATTAAAATTATTACTAACAATCTCTCCCAAATTGTGAGTAAGATCTTTAGTCACAATTTCATGTCTGATAACAAGCTTATCATACATGAAAGGTAAAACCAAAAAAGTACATGTATGAACTGACTGAATTTGAATACAAGTGCAGAATTAAAGATCTTACAAATGAGTATGAACAGCTATCAGCAAGTATCTCTTGAGACTCCTTTCCTAGCTTTGGCTAGATACTCTTCATATCTTTTTGCACTATTTTCTTTGGTTCTCTTTGCATTTTCATCAGTATCTAGCACCATTTCTTCCATAGCAGTGAGTTCTTCAAGTAAAATAGAGCCTTCTAGATCTTCAATCACCTTTTTCAGCTTGGCTTCAGGATATGAGTTGAGATAGTCCATTTTGATATTCACATTTCTTCCATCTTTTCTTTTGTACTCCACAATGTAATGCTTGAATTTGACTCTGCACAACCCTTTCTTTCTATGTTCATCAGCCTTTGCTTCAACTTCAGCTAGCTCTTTTCTTTCTTTCGTTACTTCTCCTCATTCTGCTTCTTGATCTTTTCTTCATGTTCTTTGTGCATCTTCAAGAACTTGGAAATTTCCAGTTTCCAACTCCTTTCTTCCTTTTCTTCATAATTCAAAAGAGCCATCATTCTCTCTAAATCATACAGATGATAGTGTTGTTAAACTCCTTGCTTCAGTAGCTTTTCTCTCCCATCAGAATACTTGATTTTTAGACATTCATCAAGAACAACAACTTGGTAAATTCTTTGAGCTCTCAAAAATGCTAAAGTGTCTTCATCATAATCTTCATCAATTGGGGGCAAATCCAACCTTATAGCATTAGTGATTGACTTTGTTGCTGGTGTCTTTGGCTTTGTAGGTTTTCTAGCTTCAGTCTTGAACTTTAGCTTATGTATCTCATCACTTGAAAGTAGCTTGCATCATTTGCCTTTAGTCCATTGCAATACACCATTAGCAGTTTACTTTTGGAGACATATAGATGGTTTTCTGATGTGTGTAGTCTTTGTTCTTATTGGAAAGACAGTTACAGAAGCCATATGTATTGATTTTGTTGAATCACTGCCAGTCCTAGACATTAAGTCTTGCGTTTTGGTGAGAGTACCACCAACAATGTTCAAGGCTTGCCGTCTTCCACTCTTCTTGGTCTTCACTTGCTCTCCGCCCTTATCATCCTTCTTTTTGTCATCACCCTTATTTCTCCTATCATCCTTCTTTTTCTTGCCATTCTCCTCCTTATCACTCCTGTGATGTCTTCTACTACCATCACTCTTATCTTCATCTCTATCTCCATCCTTATCTCTCCTTGATTTGGCCAATTCTGGGACAGCACCAGTAGCAGTGTAAGATTGTATGACTCACACATAACATCTTTTTTAATAACTACATGCGTTTCACAAAATAAATTTTTTAATTCTTTGCACATCCATATTAAAAATCAAATCTATATGTGATCATATTTAGAAGTCCTCCCTATGTAGTCAATTTTACTTCTGTAAAAACCCAATCAGAGGTGAGTCAACTCACAAGTTGAGCAATCTCAAGTTGATTTATTTTAATTGATTAAATCATAATGCTTATGATTTAATTATATTGATTAATCATAATTGCTTGATTGAAGTATTTAGTTGCTCATTTTTTGAATTAATGTAATTTAGCTTTGACTGTTTTTATTAATTGCTTAATAATGTAATTAAATTAGTTCCGTAATTTACCCTCCTATTTAATTATTGTTTAAATTTGAATAAGTGATTTTTAAATGCTTACATTTATTTTCTTTTATTAGTATTAAATGACATTTAATTATGAGTTATATTTCATAATTGATGATTGACTCTTTAGTAATAAAATGTCAATATATATTATTTTGTTTCTTAAATTTTTGAATATCAATTATCTTTTTAATAAAAAATGTGGTTGTACTTTTTATGGTTATACTAATTGTGACATTTTATGGATTTTAGTGCCTACAAAGAGTGTGCCATATTTTTGGTTGTTGGACCATTTATTGGTGTTTTGTGATCTATCATCAGTTGATTAATCTATTGTGTCATTTTAGATGACTTTTTTTATAATTTTATGATTTTTATGAGAACTCGGCATTTTATATGCCTAATCAAAGGGGACCCCTTTGGTTAGATATATAAAACTGTCCAATTTTATTAAGTATACTGTATGCAATAAATATTTAAAGTACATTCGATTAATGGTTCATTGATATAGTTTTATTTGGCGTGGTTATTTTGGTGATTTTTCAGGTTTACTTGGGTGAGAAGAAGTGTAAAGAGAAGATGGATGTTGTTTTCTTTGGGCGGAAAAAGTTTTTAAGAGCAGATGGATGAAAGTAGAATCTTGGGTTTTGTAGTGGAAACAACAAGAAGCCCTTGGCAGTTTGCTTTAGCCTTTATGTAAATCGATGTATTGTTGCATTAGGTGGGGCACTCTTTTTCCCCCTTGAATTTGTTTCCCATAGGGTTTTGCTCTTGCGGGGTTTTAACGAGGCCTACTTGTTAGGAGTCTTCTTCTTTGATATAAAGGTTTTATTGTCTAAACTTTCGGAGGAATCTCTTTCTCATGTTAGTCGTAATTTAGGTTACGATCCATAGGTCACGATCCATGGATTGGTTAAGCATACGTTTCGATTAGATGATGAGCTTTTATGGATAAAAGAATGTCTCAAAATTCTTTCCTTTTTGGATTGTGTAAATTCTATCATTGATAAATGACATCATTTTATTTTACAAAAAAAAACCCCAATCAGAAGTTGACATCATATACACAAAGGGGTAATAAAAAATAATTATGTTATATCCTTTAATTATTGAACCTATATTTATACGATAAAATTTAATGATGCCATATTGCGAAATGTTAAGAGTTCTACACTCTAAAATTGAATAGATGATACTAAAAGTGATAGTGAATAGGAAAATGATAGATAATTGGGGAAACCATTGTAGGAGCATACTTTTGCATGAGACCACAATTAATTGGTTTTTAATATCTTTAATTTATAATCATAGTCAAAGGCAAATTGAGGCTTTACACTTTCAAAGAACAACAACAATATCATCACCCATCACCATACAAATGTTTCTAAGTTTATATACTTTATACAAGTCTGACAGCGTGCAACTCTGTAAGTTAATAAATCTATTATGTTCATGCACTCCTCATCCGTAAGAAGTTGACAGTGGATAAATTGTAATACAGTACTTCTTTAGAAACAAAAAAAATCAAGTAAGATGGTGACCCTGCAGTTTATATTGTGCAGTACGCGATGATAATAGAAAATGTGAAAACCATGCAAGTATAGCAAAGTAAAGTAACTTCTACCGCACTGTTGCTCACATCCAAGTCAGAATTTATCATTCCTCCCCAATATCATAATCGATTTTTAGGCACAACCGTGGTTGCTAACATTTTAGTTCTCGGAGAGGCACCGACATTTTGTAACATAAAATCCTCTCTAAATTGTAACCTTACAGATAAGGCTGAAATAAGAAATAAAGTACAAGATGTTTAGTAAACCAACCAGAGCGGGCGTAGATTAAAAAGAAAGGTACACACGTTACACAAGCACATATTAAAAAACAACTACAAATCAAGGAACGAACTCGGAGACCAACGCTCCATTTGGGTGGAGCATGAAAGCTTTAAATCCTACCAAAACCATTCTTAAACCAGCAAAAGAATGGAGCCTATGCATAGGATTCCATGAAAATCAAAGAGATAAAAGATCCAATTCATTTAGACATATTATCAAACAAGTGGTGCCGCTCCATGTTTGGTGCATCTTTTTTGGGCTGCAGACTGGGACATGTGGATGGCACCAACAACAGTCTCACCATCTTCTTTCTTTCTTCGCCATCTTATTTCTAACTTATCAAATGGACTATCAGCGTCAGAGATAGGTGAACAGGCTAGAAGTGGGAAGGATTTTGCATAAATGATGTACACGCATATAGCAGCGGCTAGTAGAGATGTAACGACGTTATAACGGATTCCACATGGCGATGACATGGAATAAAATGACTCATGGAAGGTAGGGGTGAAAACAAATTGAATATGTGCGAATAGGAGTGTGATCAGATTCGGCTCGAATTTATAATTATTTGTTCGGATTCGATCCGGATTCGAATTAATATGTTTATATTTTGCTTAAATTTGACTCGAATTCGAATATGAATGTTCATATTTGATTCGGTTCGACTCGATTAAGTACCGAACTACTCATTTTTGAATATTCGAATTCTAATTCGTTCAAAATAATTTTAAAAAATTAAGAATATTGGAATAATTATTTTAAAAATACTAAAATATGTCAATTTGTAGAACATTACTTTAATATATACTAGCTTATAACCCGTGCGATGCATGGATTTCTTTTGATATATAATAAATTTAATTTTATGTTACAATTATATTTTTATATAATGATTCTTTTTAATAATTTATTTTAATATTAATTTAAATAATTTAATATAAATTTAATTAATGATATGCATGTTTTAAAACTTATATTATAAAATTTTAAAATAAATATGTAATTGGCAGGATTCGAACCTTGAAATTTTAGTATATTAATTTAATCATATAATATATCTAATCATTAGATCTAGCAGTTTTGATTTTTTACTAAAAATCTAGCAGTCATTATTTGTTATATACGGATTTCTATTATAATTTGTTAGTGATTAGAATACATGGTGTGATATTTTTGGCTATATATCAATTATTGCAAGATTATGTTTTAAATTAAAAGTTAACGTGTTTTAATTAGAAAAGAAATATTATTGATTGAAAGATACGATATTTTAGGTATTTATAAAATGTAATATTATCAATTGAAAGTAAACGTCTTTTAATTAAAAAAGGCAATCGGCTAATCATCATTAATTATATTATATATATTATTTATTTCAATAATTAGGATGACCGTGTCGAAAACCGAACCGACAAACTTTCAATGCCCGAGCGATACACGGGTTTCTTTTATTATGTTATAAATTTTATTTAATATTACAATTATGTTTTTATATAATCATTATTTTTAATAATTTTTTAATTTTAATTTAATATAATTTAATATACTCATGTTTACAGATTATACTAATGTTTCCTTATTATAAACAACGTATACAGATTTTTAATATTTTTTTATTAATAATTGGAAAATATGGTGTCATATTTTCGGATATATATATTAATGATTGTACGATTAGTTTTAAATAAAATAGGTAACTGTTAAGTGGATTTTATATCCACTAATTCACCTTCCGTTTGGACTTAAAACGTTGTGAGTTCTCAAGTTTCGTTGTAATTTAATATGTTTTTTTTATGTAATTTGTGTAGGTCATATGTTGGAGGCAATTTGGTGTTAAAATGATTTAAAGGGTGTTTGAGGTGGTGGTGAATTAAATGATTGGGAATAGAAATTGGTGGATGGAATTTGGAGTAGTAAACAAATAAAAGTGCAAGCACCAGGAGCTACAACGCGCAGGTGTGCGACCTCTAAGCGCAACAGCACGTCATGTTGCCTGTTAATGGTGCTAAGGTGTGGATCTTTGAGGAGCAGAACAGTAAAGGAAGAAGTCCAGGAGCTTCTAGGTGCTGTGGCGCAAGACTAAAGAGCAAGAGCGCGAGTCTGTTTTTCAGTTGGTGTCCAGGACTCAAGGAGCGCAGGTGCGCGGTTTCTAGGAGCTGCAGCGCAGGTCGATTTCGACATAGGCGCAACAGCGCAGCCCTTGGCGCTACGGCGCGGTTTTGCTCAGGGATGGGAAGGCGCAGGAGCGCCGTTTGGCAGCGCAAGGGCGCGGTTGAGTTCCTGTTTTCGAAAAAACTGCTTCTCTGTTTGTGTTTTATTCGGTACATGTAATAAGCTTTTGGGCTTATTGTTTTGTGGGCTTATTTCTGTTGGGCCAGCAATTCTAATTTTTAGTAGGTAATATTAGATCAAAAAAAACATAACAGGGGATCATCATTCGACTTTATTATCATTAGTTTGGGTGAAGGATAATTTTAGGGTTCTTGAGGAGCAGCCAAGAACAAATTTTCAGATTAATTTCAATTTCAGAATTTCTCGTCTTCAATTTGGTTTTAATTTCTTACTCTTGTATTTAATTTATTTATGTGTTTCATCTTGTTTTATTTACATGTTTAATTCTAGATCCTTGTTTTCTATTATTTCCATGTTAATTATTAATTCAATCATGAACTAATTTTCTTTTCATGGGGTTCCAATGGATTTAACAGCGTAGCTTTTGTGTTGACACGTAATTGATTCCGGGTGATTTAATTTCAGTAATCTAATTTGGTTGAATTAATTTTAAGATGATTAGCTACCATCTTATTTATTTAATCCTAGTTGATTGCGAAAGCGGATTCTAGAGTTTAGATATCGCCAAATTAGCATGGGTTCTTGATTTTATTATTTAATCTTGATTTGTAATGTGATTTAACCCATCTCACGTTGCCCCATGTAATCTATTGATAACCTAAGCTTAAATCAGTTATATTTCCAGATTGTATAGACATATATAATATGAATATAATTTGGTGTCTTCTTAAATTCTATCTGTTGTGGAAATTAAGGGGTTTGATGCGAGTTTACTGAAAGGTAGCTCGTATTATCATCGTGTTATCTGATTAATTATTGAATTTATCACCCGAGTCGATATATTGTGTCAGCTATTAGTGAGTTGTTGATGAAATTGGAATCCCATGTCTCTCTTGCTATAGATAATTTCTTGTTAATTCATTCTTCGATATTTCGTGCTTAGTTGATAATTTTAGAATAATAAAAACTTGGAATTGATAAATTGTCAGGCAGTAAGAAGTAGTCATACTCTGTTGCATAGGCACTAAATTCACAGTACATCTTGTCCCTGAGGAACGAACTTTTATTTACCACTTGCTATTTTGTGACCACGTATACTTGCGTGTTTGCGAAGCTAACAAGTTTTTGGCGCCGCTGCCGGGGACGCGGTGTTATTTGTAGTTTATATGCTTGTCATCAGTGGTCATTATAGATTACTGACTTGATTTGTGATTACTTATCCATCTTGGTCGCCTTGCCCTATTGTGTTTCAGGTACTAACCGTGCATGCGAACACGATCTCAAACCAAGGCGGAACAAGAAAGAAAACAACAAGAAGAAGTTGAACTTGAGGTTGAGGAAGAAGTTGAAACCCTGTTTGAAATGGGAGACCCTAATCCACAGGACGTTCCAAGGGCTCCACTGGAAGTTCCAAGGGCTCTCATGGACTATTCGCAGCCTAGAATTAATGACATTCAGTCAAGTATCATCAGGCCTGCCATTGCTGCGAATACGTTCGAGATTAAACCAGGCACTATACAGATGGTGCAGAATACAGTCCAGTTTGGGGGTGGTGCTACTGAGGACCCCAATATGCATATCAGGAACTTCATCGAAATCTGTGACACCTTCAAGTTTAATGGTGTTTCTGATGATGCAGTGAAGCTGAGACTCTTCCCTTTCTCTTTGAGGGACAAAGCCAAGAGTTGGTTGCACTCTCTACCAGCTCAATCTATCACTACTTGGGAAGATCTGGCACAAAAATTTCTTTCTAAATTCTTTCCTATGGCAAAAACAGCTGCTATACGGAATGCTATTGCTCAGTTCACTCAGACACAGGGGGAATCTCTATGTGAAGCTTGGGAGCGTTACAAGGAGATGCTCAGGAAATGCCCCCATCACGGGATGCCAGACTGGATGATTATCAACTGCTTCTACAATGGACTTGGAGGCCAATCTAGGCCTATGGTTGATGCAGCTTCTGGAGGAGCTTTGTGGGCTAAGAGCTATGAGGAGGCCTATGATCTGATTGAGATGATGGCTGCAAATGAGTACCAGAATCCTTCTCAGAGATTGCAGCAGAACAAAGTGGCAGGAGTTCTTCAAGTTGACACAGCTACTGCACTTTCAGCTCAGTTAGAGGCTCTTAATTTGAAGGTTGATTCATTGGCTAACCTTGGGATGCAACAGGTCGCTAGCATCTGCGAGCTATGTGCTGGTAGCCATGATACGCGTCAATGTGCCATATCCACTGAGTCGGCACAATTTGTGAGCAACTTTCAAAGGCCACAAGTCCCAGTTCCTAACACCTATCATCCGAACAACAGGAATCACCCCAATTTCAGCTGGGGTAATAATCAGAACAATGCGCAGCAACAATCGTTTCCACATCCTAACCAGCAATTTGGGGGTAGGCAGTTCAACCCCTCAGGGAGCCAGCAGCAATATGCACCGAGGCAGCAGTATCAGCCTCCAGGATTTCAGCAGAATAATGAAAAATCAGAACTTGAAGAGTTGAGAGCCATGGTCAAAAGCCAAGCAGTTTCACTCCAGAGTCAAGCTTCTTCTCTGAAGACTTTGGAAAATCAGATTGGCCAGCTTGCTAATGCCCTACTAAATAGGCAGCAGGGAACTCTGCCTAGCAACACAGAACCGAATCCAGGAAAGAGAGAGGGTAAGGAGCAGGTACAGGCTATCACTCTGCGATCAGGAAAGGTTACAGGGGGTTCAGATCTTGAGCAGACTTCAAAACAGGCAGAGCTAGAGGATGTTGAGGACAAGGAAAATCAACCAACTAAGGAGTCGGTCCCTTCAGAGGTCAAGCCACCAGTCTTTCCGCCTCCACCTTTTCCTCAGCGAATTCAGAAGGAGAAGAAGGATCAGCAATTTGGCAAGTTTCTGGAGGTGTTTAAAAAATTACATATCAACATTCCATTTGCTGAAGCCTTAGAACAAATGCCTAGCTACGCCAAGTTTATGAAGGGGATCCTTTCAAAGAAGTTAAAGCTAGCTGATTATGAGACAGTTGCACTGACGGAGGAATGTAGCGCGATTTTGCAGCAGAAACTTCCTCCAAAGCTTAAAGATCCAGGGAGTTTCACTATTCCCTGCACTATTGGGAACGTGTCGTTCAACAGATGCTTGTGTGATCTTGGTGCAAGCATCAATCTGATGCCTCTCTCAGTCTTCTTGACACTTGGACTTCCAGACCCTAAGCCTACAAATATTTCATTGCAGCTTGCTGATAGGTCAGTCACATATCCTCGTGGAATAGTGGAAGACGTACTAGTCAAGGTGGATAAACTCATCTTCCCCGCTGACTTTGTCATCTTGGATTTCGAGGAGGACAAGAACATCCCCATTATCTTGGGAAGGCCATTCTTGGCTACGGGCAAAACGTTAATTGATGTTCAAAAAGGGGAATTGACGATGAGGGTGCATGATCAAAACATCACGTTCAATGTATTTAAAGCTATGCAACTGCCAACGGAAGAGGAAGAATGTTTCAGACTGGATATGGTTAAATCACTGCAACATGAGGAAGTGAATCAGTTGTTGAGAGCAGATGCCTTGGTAAGCACTTTACAAGGTGACTCTGATTCTGAGGATGAAGAAATTGCAGAATGTATGCAGATGTTGAATGCTAACCCCTACCAGAGGAAAATGATTGCTCCACCAACATCACTTGGCTTATCAGAGCTTCAAAAATCACAGATTCGTCTAAAGCCATCTATTGAGGAAGCTCCTGAACTTGAACTTAAGCCACTGCCGGATCATCTCAGGTATGCATTTCTTGGTGAAGCTTCTACTTTACCTGTTATTATCGCGTCTAACCTGTCAAGTAGTGAAGAAGAAAAACTCTTGCGGATTCTGAGGGATTTCAAGTCAGCGATAGGGTGGACAATTGCAGATATCAAGGGCATCAGCCCCTCTTACTGTATGCACAAAATTCCAATGGAAGAAGGGTGCAAACCGTCAGTGGAACATCAGAGGAGGCTAAACCCTATCATGAAAGAGGTTGTCAAGAAGGAGATTCTTAAATGGCTAGATGCGGGCATCATATATCCTATCTCGGATAGTTCTTGGGTGAGCCCGGTTCAATGTGTACCAAAGAAAGGGGGTATGACAGTGGTCACTAATGAGAAGAATGAGCTTATTCCAACTCGAACAGTTACAGGTTGGAGAGTTTGTATGGACTACAGGAAATTGAACAAGGCCACCAGGAAGGATCACTTCCCTCTACCCTTCATTGACCAGATGCTGGACAGACTAGCTGGACATGAGTACTACTGTTTGTTGGATGGGTACTCGGGCTACAATCAGATTGCTATAGCTCCTGAAGATCAGGAGAAGACTACTTTCACATGTCCATTTGGGACTTTTGCATTCCGACGAGTGTCTTTCGGACTTTGTGGTGCTCCAGCCACTTTTCAACGATGCATGATGGCTATCTTTTCTGATATGATTGGAATCAATGTGGAAGTCTTCATGGATGATTTCTCAGTTTTTGGTTCTTCTTATGATGAATGTTTGCATAATTTGAGCATGGTGTTGAAACGATGTGTCGAGACAAATCTAGTGCTCAACTGGGAGAAGTGCCACTTCATGGTACAGGAAGGCATTATTCTAGGGCACAAGGTGTCTAGAAAGGGTTTAGAAGTGGACAAGGCCAAGCTGGAGACAATAGAAAAACTTCCTCCTCCTATTTCTGTCAAAGGAGTTCGCAGTTTTCTGGGACACGCCGGGTTCTATAGGCGTTTTATAAAGGACTTCTCTAAAATCACAAAGCCACTCTGCAGTCTATTAGAGAAGGACACTCCTTTCAAATTCACTGATGAGTGTTTACAGGCATTCGAGCACTTGAAGAAGAAGCTTACAACTACTCCAGTTATCACAGCTCCTAACTGGAATGAACCGTTTGAGATGATGTGTGATGCAAGTGATTTCGCCGTGGGCGTGGTGTTAGGGCAAAGGAAGATAAAAGTGTTTCATGTGGTTTACTATGCTAGTAAAACCCTCAATGATGCCCAACTGAATTACACCACCACTGAAAAAGAGCTTCTTGCAGTTGTGTATGGATTCGAGAAGTTCAGGTCTTACTTGCTTGGTGCGAAGGTCACGGTATACACAGACCATGCAGCTATCAGATTTCTTCTGGCTAAAAAGGATGCTAAACCCCGACTGATTCGTTGGGTACTTCTACTTCAGGAGTTCGAGCTTGAAATCAAGGACAGGAAGGGAACGGAAAATCAGGTAGCTGATCATCTCTCGAGATTGGAGCAGGGTGAAGGAGGAAGTAAGGATGAGACCCTCATTAATGAGCACTTTCCGGATGAGCAGTTGTTTCAGGTTCAAGGTGAAGTTCCGTGGTTCGCTGACTTTGTGAACTATTTGGTGAGCAACATCATCCCGGCTGAGTTTTCTTATGCTCAGAAAAAGAAATTTCTTCATGATGTTAAGTGGTATCGTTGGGATGAACCCTATCTATTCAAGCAAGGGCCGGATCAGCTTCTCAGAAGGTGTATTCCTTACAGCGAGACAGAGGGTATTCTACGAGATTGCCATGACACCATCTATGGTGGTCATTATGGTGGAGATAAAACTGCTGCTCGTGTGCTTCAGGCAGGATTTTTCTGGCCTACTCTATTCAAGGATGCACATCAGTTCGTGCTGCGATGTGATCGGTGCCAAAGAGTTGGCAATATTTCTAGGAGGAACGAGATGCCATTGATTAGTATGCTTGAAGTGGAGATCTTTGATGTTTGGGGTATCGACTTCATGGGACCTTTTGTGTCGTCATTCAACAATCAGTACATTCTTTTGGCAGTGGATTATGTATCCAAATGGGTAGAGGTGAAGGCTTTGCCAACGAACGATGCTAAGGTCGTGCTTAACTTTCTTCATAAGCAGATCTTCACTCGTTTTGGGACCCCTCGTGCTATTATCAGTGATGAAGGCACTCACTTTTGCAACCGCCAGTTCACGGCTTTACTAGCCAAATACCGAGTATCTCACCGCGTTGCAACAGCTTATCATCCGCAGACTAATGGTCAAGCCGAAGTCTCGAATCGGGAAATTAAGCGAATCTTGGAGAAGGTAGTGAATCCTTCGAGGAAGGATTGGTCCACGAAATTGGATGAAGCTGTGTGGGCTTACAGGACTGCCTATAAAACTCCTTTGGGGATGTCTCCGTTTCAGCTGGTTTATGGAAAAGCTTGTCACCTGCCCGCAGAACTTGAGCACAAGGCGTATTGGGCATTGAAAAAATTGAATCTTGATATGACAGCTGCTGGTGAAAAGAGGATGTTACAACTGAATGAACTTGATGAGTTCCGTCTGCAAGCTTATGAGAACTCAAAGTTATACAAGGAGAAAGTAAAGAGGTGGCACGACAGGAAATTGGTGCCCAAAACCTTTGAACCAGGCCAATTGGTGCTTCTTTTTAATTCCCGGCTCAAGCTTTTTCCGGGAAAGCTCAAATCACGATGGTCAGGGCCTTTCACTATTAAAACGGTGTATCCGCATGGTGCTGTGGAAATTTTCGAAACATCACCTGATCAAGCTTTTAAGGTCAATGGCCAGCGATTGAAACATTATTTTGGTGGAATGGTGAATCGCGAGAAAAGAACAGTGGTTCTTGGTTCTACGTAGATCGAAGCTTCAAGTCAAGCTAGTGACGTTAAAGAAGCGCTTCGTGGGAGGCAACCCACGCTTGTGATTTGGTGTTTGTGTTTTTGTTCTTCAAGAAGAAAAAAAAAAAAAAAAAAAAAAAAAAAGCAGAAAATTTTTTTTTCCAGGAGCCACCACGCGCCCCAGCGCGTGCAGAAGCGCTACAGCGCCCCCAACATACTGACTAAGTCGAATTCGACTTACCCCTCCCCCATTTTATTTTCTAACCTAATTTTATCTCCTCTCCTCTCATCTCCTTCATCCTAAATCTTTTCCATATTCTCAAATCTCTACCCACCCAAAACCCATCTCCTAAACTCAAATCTCTACTCACCTATATACACCCACATATACATACACCTATACACACAACTTATCAAACCACCAAATTCCTTCAAATCCCTAAATTCACTTTCTTCCCCAAAATTCCAATTAGAAGGTTCAAGATTCAAGTTGGTGGAGGATCTTTGCAAGTTCACCTCTCGGATTCGTATTGGGTATAATTCTCTTCAATCTTATTTATTTACGAATTGTGTTCTTGCAAATTTGTGGAGATTTTATATTTTGGTGGATTTTGGGGGAAGTTACTTTGTTCATCATTTTGGTGATTATTGGTGATATTGTATTGTTGGTTGTTGTTGGAATTGTGATATTTTGTGTGGAGAATTATTTTGGGTATTGTTAGTATCGTGTTGAAATTGTGGGTTGTTGAATTGTTGTTGATAGAAGAGTATTGATGGCTTCAAAAAGGGTAAGGGTTGCGAGTAGTAGTAGTAGTTCGGAGGAGGAGGTGCCGACGGATTATGATGCTAATAAATTTGTGTCGAAAGCGGCACAAGAGGAGTTTGAAAATTTGTTGACAAAAGGGGTTGTTACAGAAAGGGGTTTTATTCCTTCGTCGGAGGATGGCGAATTGAAGGCTATGGTTAGGGAGATGGGTTGGTCGGAGTTTTGTGCGCCACCTTTGGCGGTCCCTTTGAGCATAGTAAGGGAGTTCTATGCCAATGCTAAGGATGAGAAAAATGATTTCACTTGGGTGAGGGGCCAAAGAGTGGATTATGCACCGAGGCATATACGTCGCGTTCTGTCTCAGCCGAAGAAGCCCAGAGGTGCAGAAGATTGGGTAATGAAGACCCGAGATGAGGTGGATTTAGATGCCATTTTAGCAGGGATGTGTAAACCGGGCACGGTGTGGAAGTGCAAGCCCGGTACTAATGAGAGGCGTCGATTTCCTGCAGCGGCATTGACTAGGTATGCCCGAGCTTGGTTTCTATTTTTATGTGCCCGTATTATGCCAACCTCACATGTCACGGATGTAACGGTCGATCGGGCTATCATTTTGTGGGGTATTTTGAATGGGCACTACATTGATCTCGGGTATCTAATGCATCAGAACATCTTGAAGTTCTTGCATGGCAGCACTACGGGCGGGATTCCACATGCAATTATTATTGCTGAGTTGTGCATTCATGTGGGTGTTACCTGGAGTAATGACGAGACTTTGCATAGGCCGATGAGTGCTCTTGATCACCATGCTATTCGGAGGTTGGCGGAGTGGTCGGGCGGCACTCCTCATCCTAGGGGCCTAGGGTATGTTGTTGTTGCTGAGGAAGGTAGTATTCCGCCACCAGTGGCGAGAGTGAGGCGACAGGCAGATGGAGCGGGACCTTCTCACGCACAGTCCGGTCAGGCGAGTCAGGGTACTGTGGTGTTCAGTGAGGCTCAGTTCAGGCGCTTGATGAGGCGCTATGATACTACCCATGCCGCGTTAGGCCGATTTACTTCAGACTTGACTCAGTCCTTGGATGGCATTTACCAGCAGCAGGGATATCAGGTTACATGGCCTACCTTCGGAGCTCACCATGTCTATCCACCACCAGACACACCACCCGAAGAGGGTGGAGATGCCGATAACTAGGGGAGTTTTTCTTGTACCCTTTAATTTACCTTCAATGAGGACATTGAATTTAATAAGTTTGGGGGTGATTTTAGGGTGCTAGAGTCATGCATTGCATATAGTTTATATTCATGATAGTTCATAGTAGTTGCATTTAGTGTGCCATGTCATGTAGTTTGCATTTAGGATGCCATGCCATATAGATTATTTAGGTTGTATCATCATTGTGTTCATGCATATTCATGCATATCATATGATTCCACATGAGTGTCTGTTCTGGCTCATTAGGTTTATGCTAATTTGAGTGTGATGACAATGAATAGAGGGTTGATTTAAGTTTCTATGAAATTGACTTGCGTGTGTCGGGAACACAATCTTTTCACGGTCTCACGGGTTGCTCTTGGGCTAGATCGAGTCATACCTGGTTTGGCTGTTAGGATTTAATCACTTATTTATATCTAGAATGTTCATTATTCCCTCGATGGCGTAGAAGCACTTAAGTATAAGTTTGGGGGAAAACATGGATTTCATGCTAGTGTCGTGTCGTAGTGTAATAATGGCTAGGCGTCAAACGGCTAGTAGCCGGCTCATATTTGATATGAGTAGTCTAGGGGGTGAGATAGTGCACCCATGCGTAAAAAAAAAAAAAAAAAAAGAGAAAAAAAAAAAAAAGAGAGTAAAAGAAAAAAAAAAAAAAAAAAAAAAAACAAAAAGAAGGAAAAAAAAAAAGTTGTGAGAATAAAAAAATGAGCGTTTGTGAGAGTGTGTGTATGCGAAGTGGCTAGGGTGGGCTCTTTAGTACTCGAGCAAGTAAGTTCTAGGGGATTTTATGCCTAGTGACCTAAGACTTTTCCGGTCTGGGATCCACTAACCTAACGCTCGCTACAAGGGTGCTATTGTATAAGCCTTTAGGGGTCTCACCCATTGCACGGTCGATGAAGCATGTGTGTTTTGTGTTTTGTAGTGTTGTGTATAGTATAGCATGAGTCCTTGTCTACCTTGAATGATGATGGCGGTGTCTTTGAGTCATGGAGTGTCTAGAGTTCATTTTGTTTATAAACATGTGATTGTCTTGGCAAAGAATTGGTTATGCCGTTGATCTAGTGTCGAGAGTATTTCTAGTGAGAATTGCACACACCACGTTCCCGTGCACGTATTGTTAGTATACGGGGGCTTAATCGAGCTCTGTTTGGCGTTATTGCGTTATTTGAGGCGTTGGCTTGAGAGTTGGTTTCGGTAACTTGTTTTTGGAATCGTTGCATTAGGTCAAGTTTGCATTATCATGGCATTTAATTAATAATTGCATTCATGCATCGTTTTTAGGGTTGAGTTGCATTGCTTGAGGACAAGCAACGGTTTAAGTTTGGGGGTTTGTTAAGTGGATTTTATATCCACTAATTCACCTTCCGTTTGGACTTAAAACGTTGTGAGTTCTCAAGTTTCGTTGTAATTTAATATGTTTTTTTATGTAATTTGTGTAGGTCATATGTTGGAGGCAATTTGGTGTTAAAATGATTTAAAGGGTGTTTGAGGTGGTGGTGAATTAAATGATTGGGAATAGAAATTGGTGGATGGAATTTGGAGTAGTAAACAAATAAAAGTGCAAGCACCAGGAGCTACAACGCGCAGGTGTGCGACCTCTAAGCGCAACAGCACGTCATGTTGCCTGTTAATGGTGCTAAGGTGTGGATCTTTGAGGAGCAGAACAGTAAAGGAAGAAGTCCAGGAGCTTCTAGGTGCTGTGGCGCAAGACTAAAGAGCAAGAGCGCGAGTCTGTTTTTCAGTTGGTGTCCAGGACTCAAGGAGCGCAGGTGCGCGGTTTCTAGGAGCTGCAGCGCAGGTCGATTTCGACATAGGCGCAACAGCGCAGCCCTTGGCGCTACGGCGCGGTTTTGCTCAGGGATGGGAAGGCGCAGGAGCGCCGTTTGGCAGCGCAAGGGCGCGGTTGAGTTCCTGTTTTCGAAAAAACTGCTTCTCTGTTTGTGTTTTATTCGGTACATGTAATAAGCTTTTGGGCTTATTGTTTTGTGGGCTTATTTCTGTTGGGCCAGCAATTCTAATTTTTAGTAGGTAATATTAGATCAAAAAAAACATAACAGGGGATCATCATTCGACTTTATTATCATTAGTTTGGGTGAAGGATAATTTTAGGGTTCTTGAGGAGCAGCCAAGAACAAATTTTCAGATTAATTTCAATTTCAGAATTTCTCGTCTTCAATTTGGTTTTAATTTCTTACTCTTGTATTTAATTTATTTATGTGTTTCATCTTGTTTTATTTACATGTTTAATTCTAGATCCTTGTTTTCTATTATTTCCATGTTAATTATTAATTCAATCATGAACTAATTTTCTTTTCATGGGGTTCCAATGGATTTAACAGCGTAGCTTTTGTGTTGACACGTAATTGATTCCGGGTGATTTAATTTCAGTAATCTAATTTGGTTGAATTAATTTTAAGATGATTAGCTACCATCTTATTTATTTAATCCTAGTTGATTGCGAAAGCGGATTCTAGAGTTTAGATATCGCCAAATTAGCATGGGTTCTTGATTTTATTATTTAATCTTGATTTGTAATGTGATTTAACCCATCTCACGTTGCCCCATGTAATCTATTGATAACCTAAGCTTAAATCAGTTATATTTCCAGATTGTATAGACATATATAATCTGAATATAATTTGGTGTCTTCTTAAATTCTATCTGTTGTGGAAATTAAGGGGTTTGATGCGAGTTTACTGAAAGGTAGCTCGTATTATCATCGTGTTATCTGATTAATTATTGAATTTATCACCCGAGTCGATATATTGTGTCAGCTATTAGTGAGTTGTTGATGAAATTGGAATCCCATGTCTCTCTTGCTATAGATAATTTCTTGTTAATTCATTCTTCGATATTTCGTGCTTAGTTGATAATTTTAGAATAATAAAAACTTGGAATTGATAAATTGTCAGGCAGTAAGAAGTAGTCATACTCTGTTGCATAGGCACTAAATTCACAGTACATCTTGTCCCTGAGGAACGAACTTTTATTTACCACTTGCTATTTTGTGACCACGTATACTTGCGTGTTTGCGAAGCTAACAGTAACGTGTTTTAAGTAGAAATGAAATATTAATGATTGAATATATAGTACGATTGATATTTTTAGGTATTTATAAAAGATAATATCTTCTACTAAAAGTATATGTGAGAAAGGCAAATGACTAATTAACATTAATTATATTATGTTATCATATATTTTAATAATTAGGATAACCTTACCGAAAACCAAGCTGATAAACTTTCAATGTTTCGGCTTTAATATAATAGTATAGATATTTTATATACAATATATAATACATACATAACTTACGAAGTCTTATCGAATACGTATAATAAACACATTATCCAGTATTCTGAAATTATTCGAGCTATTCTATATAAAAATGAAAGAATACTGAAGTGGTGAGATTCGACTTGATATTCGTTCGAATTATAAAATGTTAGTGTTAGTGCCCTAGAGACAATGTATTTGTGCTTTTGGGAAATACTATTTATTTAAATGTTCCATCGATTATTCTTCATTAATTTATTATGTCATTGTTTATTACGATATAAATATTAGAATAATAAATGTCCTTGGAATATATCACACGTATTCTATATCTTTAAGTATGTGACTTAGAAATGTGATTATATGAATAGTGTTTACATTCCTAAATATCCTTAATCGAGCATTATAAAAATGGGACAATTATTGTTATATCTGGAAATTTCGTAAATTGTAAATATACTATTAAGGAATAAAATATTATATTTATTCCAGTCTGATGAGTCTTTATGTGATTATATGATTTTAGATGTGTGTTATGTGCATAACTGCTCAATGTGCTAGCGTAAATTTAGACTGTGGAATTTCGGATACTTTTGAGTATTAAAATGTTATTTTACTTTACTCTAATATTTCTATAAAATAATTGGAGTTAGTAAAAATCCTAAAATCTTTTATTTTAGTACCATTATATATTTAGGGACTTTTTAAAAATAGTAGATCAAATTATTTTCAACCCTAAGTATTTTATAATGAATTTTCTTTATTTATACTTAAAACTTGTAAAATCCATATCTTCTTTATTAATGACTTTTAAAATATTCTAAAAATACCTTGAGGAAGGTAATTTTGTGTTTAAAATATTTATGACAATCTTTTATTTTTAAAACTCAATAAATATTGCAATTGGGATTTTACAAGATATTTTATTGAATAAAATGTTAGTAAAATATTAAGTAGAAACCAAGGGGCCTATAAATACCCCCAAGCTCTCCCCCTTTTCTCTTTTAATCGGCACCAACCCCCTCCCCTTTGTTATTTTGCCGAACCCCATCTCTCTCAAACACCTCTCTATTTCTTCATCTTTTCTTCAAGATTCAAGCTCTAATTCAAGGTGATTTTCTCCTCCATATCTTAAGTGTTAGTAATCAAAATACTCCCCTCTTCAATCTCTACATCTTTATCTTTTTGGATTTTAATTTTCAAGAAGTTTAAAATTGGGGGTTTTGAAGAAGGGTGTGTTTTGTGTAAGTATTGATTGTATTTATGCTTGGGTAGTACTCCATGGATGAGACCCGCGAATTTTGGGCTCACCGGAGGGACCCCAACTTCGGCCATGACTTGAAAAAGAGCCGAAGGGTTGCATGCATGGATTATTTTGATGATCTTGATGAGTAGTGGTATTAATTGTGATTGCATGTAAGTAATTATATGATTTTAAGTTAAGTTTTATAATGGGTTTGAATTATTATAAATTTATAAGGTGTGTACTATGTGTTTATAGCAATTGATAATATTTGGTGTACATCTACTTGTGAAGATTCAAGGGTTTTGATTGTAGATGATGTTTTACTTAATGGGTTATAAAAACTTATGAGTTTAAAGGTTAATTGATGATGGATTATGTATGTTAAGCTTTAGATTGTGAATAATTGTGTGTGTGTGTGTATACCGAATATATGTATGTATATAATTGTATATGTGTATGCATGTGTGTTTATGATCAAAGTAATTGTTAATGGTTATTTGATGATTTAATTTGGAGGTGTGTTTATTGGTTGAGAAAGGGAGAAGAGACCAAGAGAGAGGGAGAGAGTGAGGGCCGAGAGAGAGGGAGATTGAGAGAGGCCAAGAGGCCGAGAGAGGGAGAGAGAGGAAGAGGCCGAGAGGGAGAGATGAGGAAGAGGGAGAAAGGAGAAGGTTTAGAATGTTGGTTTGATGACTAGTTGCTAATTGTTATGTGGTTAATTGTTCATTGCTTGGTTGTAAATTGATGATAGCAAGTAGAATAATGTTATAAGGTATTGGATGGTGGTTTGGGTTGTAAGGTAGAATGGTTTAGTAATGAATGGTGTAGGTCTTGAATGTGCTAATTGCTTAATTGTTAAGTTGTTAGTAAGTTGTAATGGTTAGATGTAAGTAAGTGTTCCAATGGAATGTCTTTAAGAAGTAATGGCCTAGATATAGGATGGTTAAACCAATAGTGAGTAATAGGTGTAATATATGTAATGCTTGCTTGACATATGTGTTAATTGTTTGATCAATGGTTAAGTGGTAATGTAAGTAGTATGGTAAGGTTGTAGTGAGACAGAATATGAAAGTTGAATTGATATTGGGTTGATTATTGATTGATTGATTATTGAAGACCGGTTATAATCCGGGTTGTATGACGATAATACAAAGGAGATGCTGCCAAAATTTCTAAAAATATATAAGACATAATTTCAAAAACCTTATGGCACGTCTCTAATGTTATTCGTTATACAATAGTAGTATTACTAATAAAACTATGCTATACTATATACTATAAGTGCTATGTGATCAATGTGCTTAAGTGTATACAATACGTGTATATAATTATAATTATATCGATTGGGGTAGTTGTACATTATGAGTCATCTTTTAGTACGTAAACAATGAGGGGAAAGTTAAGTGTTGATTATATTTATATAGGTCCGAGTAGGAGGCCAGGAAAGGAGCCAGTTGAGGACTCAAGTTGAACCAAGTGCATTCGACAAGTATTATAAGCATTTAAGGCAAGTGTCAACTTCCCTGACTTGATGAACTTTATAGCATGAACCGTGTGGTTATTAAATTGTCCCTTACACTTATTCTGCTAGACTTATGCAATTGTTGAACCTTGAACTTATTTTCCCCTAAGGTCTATTCCAATACTTAAATAATCATTCAATTCTTACCCGACTTGTGATAAACCTTTTATGCTTTTGAGAAGCAACTCCAGAATAGTGATTAAAGTATAAACCCTTCTTTTATACCATGACTCCTTCCATAATTAATCGTGTAAACCTTCTACCATGATTGCTTGATAACATAACCTTTCTTCTTCTAATTAACTTGCAACCTTGTTGTAAGAACCTAAAATCTTATTTTGACTTGGAGATCCGATAAAAAGGATACCAACACTTTTGTTTAACTAAACCTTTAATCCCATTCTTTTATTTCATTTATTATTACCCTGTTTACTTAACATCCACTTATGAGTTTTCTTGAACTAACCTCATAAGCTTTATCCTTTTTACAAACCTTTTTCGTTTAACACATCTATTGTTTCAACTATACAATCCTTATTGTTTCCTCCCATGTTCTACTAAATAGAATCCCAACTCTCAAGAGTTGAGTTTGAATATACTTTCTTTTATCAAGTATTTGACATTCATTTGTAAACCAGAAAGTCACATTCCCTTTGAAATTGGAATTTGACACCTTGATAACGTTTCTTCTTTTGAGTTTAAGTATTGAATCCTTGACAAATACTCAATGTTTGATTTCAATCTAATCTAAGGAATTTGGATGGAATTTTATTATGACCGAGGCGCCGGTCCAAATTATTACATATTTATAGGCAGATTCATGCCTGGGATCCCCTTACATTTGATGAACACTGTATTGGATATACGGGTTCGGAGCTCTATCGTGGGCTGATCACCCAGCTTTGCTCGTAGCATCTTATCAGATATTCCAATTCCTTTCTTTTATATTTATATTTTGATATCTCATCTTACCGATTCTTGCACCATGCGATATATCTTGTTTTGTCATTTTTACATTGTGAAATTATACACTTGCTGGGCATTTTGCTCAATTGTGTTTTCCCTAACATTACAGTTAAGAGTGAAGATGGTTCGAACCTTTGAGACAGCTCGTAAGACTACTGGAGGGTCAGGTGTAGCCTATAGGAGGCTTGTTGCTCAGGTAGAAGGATGTGTCAGTCTATAAGCTATTTAAGCAGTGGAACTAGAGAACTTGGACGTAGAATCTTTTGGTACTAAAATTTGGTTTGTAATAACTTTTAATAACTTGTAGTTTGTATTGTTCATACTCTTACCTGGTGGCGGTCTAGGCGTGGGATTTGGTTATTAATTTAAAATGCATGTTTAAACTCTGGTATTATCTATATATTACTGTACTTAATTTATGGGGAAATTTGGGGCTGTAACAGTTTGGTATCAGAGCCACAGGTTTGAGTCACTGAACAATATAGGTTTAGGTAACAAGATAGATCACATAATAATGTCACTTAGGAGATAAGAGTAGAAACTCACTTAGAATACAAATAGGATGGTGTTCTAAAATGCTAAGATAAGTTGATACTCTATAGGTAGAGGTTTATTATAGCTCACTTGTTTAAGTTGTGTTGTTATATATATATACAGTATCCGGACCCTATTCAGCCTGAGGGATCGCCTCCACCTGCATCACCCGATAGCCCTCTCATGGTCGATCCGTTACTTCCCGAGTCTGACACCGATGACTTTGAGATACCCGTCCCGAGAGCTATTCCAGATTATGTTCCACGTCGCTCATACTTAGACATGATTCATCAGTGTGAGGAGATGCGTGAGAGGATTATGGAGCTTCATACCATTGTTGATTCAGTTACAGAGGGAGTTTCCGCACCCTTACTTGCTGCTACTGCTGGGATTAGGATCCAGTCACTGATCAGGGTTGTTACTAGTCAGTTAGAGAGGATGACTTCTTCTAGGAGTTCTTCGGTTTCAGAGGAGAGGAGATTGATCTATTTGATCCTGGAGGAGCTTCAGAGGATTGTGGATAGGGAGTGATACCGTCTAGTTCCTACGTGGTGGATGGCAGTTGTTGAGCCATCAGTTATTATTATATTATGCAGTCGACATTATTCTAGACTATTTCCTTTTTGTACCTTGGTCTTATGAACTATGGATTTTCGTACCCTATAATTTTATTATGGATGTTGAGATATCGATGGATATTATCGGTATCGTCTCGGTTATCACCTTTATCATATTATTGTTTCCATTATCTTATCATATTGCCATGTGTATGTCGGTTAGGCTATTTAGCATGTATGCCATGTCATATTAGAACTGTTAATTTAGGTTCTTATCGTAATCGATGTATACTTGTGGTTAAACATATGATTGTTTACTATTCAGAAAGATGCCTCCAAGAAGAAATACTAGGGCAAATCCGGATAGGAATCAGAATAACCAGAATGCGAATGGGAATCAGGGAAACCAAGGGGATGCGAATATGACCCAACTTCTTAACCTTTTGCAACAATAAACGGTTACCTTAGCCCAACAACAGCAATTACTTTAGCAACAGTTTCAACATCAACAACAAGAACAGCAACCACTAGTTCCACCTGTAGTGACTTTTAAATCTTTTCAAGCCGTTAAACCTCCAGACTTTCAAGGGACCCGAGACCCTGTGGAAGCTCAGACTTGGCTTAAGGAAATGGAGAAGGCATTTACGTTGGTTAGAGTTGGCGATGAGTAGAAGGCAAAATTTGCTAGTTACTTTCTTAGGGGTGAATCGAATTATTGGTGGGAGTCGGCTAAGACCCTCGAGCCAGAGGGAGTGATTGTGTGGGATAGATTCAAGCGAATTTTTCTGGAGAAGTACTTTCCTAGGTACATGCAGAATCAAATGGAGTTAAAGTTTTTCAATCTGAAACAAGAAAACATGGGTATAGATGAGTATGAAAAGAAGTTCACTGAACTGGCGAGGTTTGTGGGAGATTATGTGGATACTGATGAGAAAAGGGCAAAGAGGTTCCAACAAGGACTGAAACCATGGATAAGGAGTAGAGTTGCGGCATTTGAATTGAACACTTATGCGGAAGTGGTCCAGAAGGCGATGATCATAGAGGGTGAGAGCGATCAGAATCAGAAGGATAAGGGTAGTTTCAAGAGGAAGGCTGATGCCGTGGATAAGACTCAAGATCAAGGAAGTGCAACTGCGAGATTTGAGAAGAAGCCTGGATTTCAGAATCAGGGAGGAAACTTTCGAAGAAATGTGCCTAGAAACAAAGCACCGGAAACCCGTCCTCAAAACCCTAATCAACCAAGGCTTCCACGACCACCTCTTCCAGAATGCAAGATTTGTTTCAAGAAACACACCGGAGCATGTGCTAAGGCTAGTATTGTCTGCTACAAGTGTAACTCCAAGGGGCATTACGCCAATGAGTGTCGTAACGTGAAGTCGAGTGTGATTTGCTACAAGTGTGGGAAGATGGGGCATATGACAAAGGAGTGTAAGGCACCTGTTCAGAATAGTAATTTGATGAGATTAGCTGCTGCCCCTACTCCCGTGAATTCAAGGGTGAATCCCCGTACTCCGACTCAGAACTATTTTCCACCTCCTATTCAGCGGGTTTCAGCTCTTCAAGCTCCAGCTTATCAGACACCGGCTTATCCGATTCATGCAAGGACTTTCAATATGAATATGAATGATGCAGTGCAGAGCTCAGATGTGGTGGCAGGTATGCTTTTCATAAATGCCACTAGTGCAAAAGTGTTAATTGATTCGGGTGCTACTAGATCGTTTGTTTCTAAAGATTTTGTGGGTAGTTTAAATTGTGGTACTCAAGAGTTAGGGGAAATTTTGAATGTGGTATTAGCAAACCAGGATCTTATACCAGTAACTAAAATATGTTCACCGTGTGAAGTAGAGATTTCAGGACGTCTTTTTCCTGTTACTTTAATACCTTTTCAACTAGGAGATTTCGACCTAATCTTAGGAATGGATTGGCTTACCAAATACGACGCGCAAATAGATTGCAAGAGCAAGAAGGTCACATTGAGATCCCCCGAAGGTGATGAAGTTACTTTTAAAGGACGAGGGCAGAATGGTACATTTCTTACCATGATGCAAGCCAAGAGACTGATGAGGAAAGGATGTGAAGCTTATTTCGCCTATGTGGTGGACCAGAGTCAAGAAGGCAAGGAATTGGAGAATGTTCCCATAGTTAACGAATTTCCTAACGTATTTCCCGTAGAGCTACCCGGACTACCTCCCGATCGACAGATAGAATTTTTGATTGACTTAGCACCTGGCACAGAACCTGTCTCCAAAGCACCCTACCGAATGGCACCGTCAGAGATGAAGGAACTAGCTACCCAGCTTCAGGATTTGTTGGATAAAGGAGTGATAAGGCCAAGTGTATCACCCTGGGGAGCACCAGTGTTGTTCGTGAAGAAGAAAGATGGGACTATGCGACTTTGCATTGATTATCGCGAGCTAAACAAATTGACAATCAAGAATAGATACCCGTTACCGCGAATTGATGACTTATTTGATCAGTTGAAAGGAGCCACCTGTTTTTCAAAGATAGATCTAAGATCTGGATACCATCAATTGAAGATTAAGCCTGAAGATGTGCCAAAGACTGCCTTTCGAACGAGATATGGACATTACGAATTCTTAGTGATGGCTTTTGGATTAACAAACGCACCCGCATCATTCATGGATTTGATGAACCGTGTATTTAAGAAATATCTGGATAAGTTCGTGATTGTGTTCATAGATGACATCTTGATTTATTCCAAGACTGAGGAAGAGCACATAGAACACTTGAGGATAGCATTGGAAATATTAAGGAAGGAAAGATTGTATGCGAAGTTTTCTAAGTGTGAATTTTGGTTAAGAGAAGTTCAATTTTTGGGACATATAGTGAGTAAGGAAGGGATCCGAGTGGACCCGACAAAGATTGAAGCTGTGATGAATTGGGAAAGACCAAGGACACCGACTGAAGTGAGAAGTTTTATGGGACTAGCAGGGTATTATCGCAGATTTGTTAAGGATTTTTCCAAGATTGCGGTACCCTTGACAAAGTTGACATGGAAAAATGAAAAGTTTGAGTGGACGGAAAAGTGTGAGAAAAATTTTCAAGAGTTAAAACAAAGGTTAGTAACTGCTCCAGTTTTGACATTGCCAGACGATAAAGGAGAGTTTGTAATCTATAGCGATGCTTCACATAAAGGTTTAGGATGCGTGTTGATGCAGCACGGGAAGGTAATTGCGTACGCCTCTAGACAACTGAAACCTCATGAACAAAGGTACCCTACCCATGATCTCGAGTTAGCAGCAATAGTGTTTGCGTTGAAGTTATGGAGACATTATTTGTACGGAGAGAAGTGCGAAATATTTACAGATCACAAGAGCCTTAAATACATTTTTACCCAGAAGGAATTGAACATGAGACAAAGAAGATGGTTAGAGCTGATAAAGGACTATGATTGCACCATTAGCTATCATCCAGGGAAAGCGAATGTAGTAGCCGATGCGTTGAGTAGGAAGGAGAGGTTGAATATGTTGACAACAAACCAAGAGTTGGTCAAGGAATTTGAGAAATTGGAAATTGAGGTTTGCACAACGGAGGTGCCAAGGGAACACATGTACACCATGACGTTTCAACCGGAATTATTAGAGAAAGTTCGGAGATGCCAAGAAGAAGTGATGAACCACAGGTTGAATGACTTAACCGGAGAAGAAATTAGCACACAAAAAGATAAACAAGGTATTTTAAGATTTTCTTCGAGAATATGGATTCCTGACGTGAAGGAAGTAAAAGAGGAGTTGCTGTTTGATGCTCACAATTCTAGGCATTCATTACACCCGGGAAGCACGAAAATGTATCAAGATTTGAAGAAGAATTTCTGGTGGCCAAACATGAAAAGAGATATTGCTGAGTGGGTTAGTCGTTGTTATACTTGTCAGAAAGTCAAAGCAGAACATCAAAGACCAAGTGGATTGATTCAACCATTAGAAATACCCGAATGGAAGTGGGAACACATTGTAATGGACTTCGTTTTAGGTCTACCAAGGTCAAAGGCTAATCATGACGCTATTTGGGTTATAATAGACCGATTGACAAAATCAGCACATTTTCTACCGATTAATGAGAGATTCTCGTTAGACAAGTTGGTGCATTTGTATCTGAAAGAAATTGTGACTCGCCATGGAGTTCCAGTATCGATAGTGTCCGACAGAGACCCCCGATTTAATTCAAGATTTTGGAAACAGTTTCAAGAACGAGTGGGGACGCAACTCAGAATGAGTACTGCTTATCATCCACAAATGGACGGACAAAGTGAAAGAACGATTCAGACCATTGAAGACATGTTGAGAGTATGCGCATTAGATTTCGAAGGTAGTTGGGATGATCATTTGCCTCTAGTGGAGTTTTCTTATAATAATAGCTATCATGCCAGCATTGGGATGCCTCCGTACGAAGCTCTCTATGGAAGAAAGTGTAGATCTCCTATGTGTTGGGAAGAAGTCGGTGAACGCAAGATGCTAGGGCCGGAATTGGTTCAGCAAACAAAGGCAACCGTGGAATTGATCCAGAAAAGGCTGTTAGCAGCACAAGATAGGCAAAGGAAGTATGCAGATCCAATGAGAAAGAAAGTTGACTTCGAAATAGGAGAACCAGCACTACTAAAAGTGTCACCGTGGAAGGGAATAACCAGATTTGGGAAGAAAGGAAAATTAAGTCCAAGATTTGTAGGACCTTTCGAGATTTTACGTCGCGTGGGCAAAGTAGCTTACGAATTGGCTTTACCACCCCAAATGCAACATGTTCACAATGTTTTTCACGTCTCCATGCTTAAGAAGTTTAATCCTGATACTAAGTGCGTGATAGAGTACGAGCCAATAGAAATTCAGCCAGATTTGTATTATGTTGAGCGTCCGATCAAGATAGAAGATCGTAAAGAGAAAGTACTTAGAAATAAAATAGTTGTGTTAGTTAAGGTTTTGTGGAGGAATCCTAGGGTCGAAGAATCGACCTGGGAGTTAGAAAGTGATATGTTAGCTCAGTACCCTCATTTGTTTACGTAGTTGATTCTGGGGACAGAATCCTGTTAAGGGGGGAAGGATGTTATATCTGGGAATTTCGTAAATTGTAAATATACTATTAAGGAATAAAATATTATATTTATTCCAGTCTGATGAGTCTTTATGTGATTATATGATTTTAGATGTGTGTTATGTGCATAACTGCTCAATGTGCTAGCGTAAATTTAGACTGTGGAATTTCGGATACTTTTGAGTATTAAAATGTTATTTTACTTTACTCTAATATTTCTATAAAATAATTGGAGTTAGTAAAAATCCTAAAATCTTTTATTTTAGTACCATTATATATTTAGGGACTTTTTTAAAAATAGTAGATCAAATTATTTTCAACCCTAAGTATTTTATAATGAATTTTCTTTATTTATACTTAAAACTTGTAAAATCCATATCTTCTTTATTAATGACTTTTAAAATATTCTAAAAATACCTTGAGGAAGGAAATTTTGTGTTTAAAATATTTATGACAATCTTTTATTTTTAAAACTCAATAAATATTGCAATTAGGATTTTACAAGATATTTTATTGAATAAAATGTTAGTAAAATATTAAGTAGAAACCAAGGGGCCTATAAATACCCCCAAGCTCTCCCCCTTTTCTCTTTTAATCGGCACCAACCCCCTCCCCTTTGTTATTTTGCCGAACCCCATCTCTCTCAAACACCTCTCTATTTCTTCATCTTTTCTTCAAGATTCAAGCTCTAATTCAAGGTGATTTTCTCCTCCATATCTTAAGTGTTAGTAATCAAAATACTCCCCTCTTCAATCTCTACATCTTTATCTTTTTGGATTTCAATTTTCAAGAAGTTTAAAATTGGGGGTTTTGAAGAAGGGTGTGTTTTGTGTAAGTATTGATTGTATTTATGCTTGGGTAGTACTCCATGGATGAGACCCGCGAATTTTGGGCTCACCGGAGGGACCCCAACTTCGGCCATGACTTGAAAAAGAGCCGAAGGGTTGCATGCATTGATTATTTTGATGATCTTGATGAGTAGTGGTGTTAATTGTGATTGCATGTAAGTAATTATATGATTTTAAGTTAAGTTTTATAATGGGTTTGAATTATTATAAATTTATAAGGTGTGTACTATGTGTTTATAGCAATTGATAATATTTGGTGTACATCTACTTGTGAAGATTCAAGGGTTTTGATTGTAGATGATGTTTTACTTAATGGGTTATAAAAACTTATGAGTTTAAAGGTTAATTGATGATGGATTATGTATGTTAAGCTTTAGATTGTGAATAATTGTGTGTGTGTGTATACCGAATATATGTATGTATATAATTGTATATGTGTATGCATGTGTGTTTATGATCAAAGTAATTGTTAATGGTTATTTGATGATTTAATTTGGAGGTGTGTTTATTGGTTGAGAAAGGGAGAAGAGACCGAGAGAGAGGGAGAGAGTGAGGGCCGAGAGAGAGGGAGATTGAGAGAGGCTGAGAGGCCGAGAGAGGGAGAGAGAGGAAGAGGCCGAGAGGGAGAGATGAGGAAGAGGGAGAAAGGAGAAGGTTTAGAATGTTGGTTTGATGACTAGTTGCTAATTGTTATGTGGTTAATTGTTCATTGCTTGGTTGTAAATTGATGATAGCAAGTAGAATAATGTTATAAGGTATTGGATGGTGGTTTGGGTTGTAAGGTAGAATGGTTTAGTAATGAATGGTGTAGGTCTTGAATGTGCTAATTGCTTAATTGTTAAGTTGTTAGTAAGTTGTAATGGTTAGATGTAAGTAAGTGTTCCAATGGAATGTCTTTAAGAAGTAATGGCCTAGATATAGGATGGTTAAACCAATAGTGAGTAATAGGTGTAATATATGTAATGCTTGCTTGAAATATGTGTTAATTGTTTGATCAATGGTTAAGTGGTAATGTAAGTAGTATGGTAAGGTTGTAGTGAGACAGAATATGAAAGTTGAATTGATATTGGGTTGATTATTGATTGATTGATTATTGAAGACCGGTTATAATCCGGGTTGTATGACGATAATACAAATGAGATGTTGCCGAAATTTCTAAAAATATATAAGACATAATTTCAAAAACCTTATGGCACGTCTCTAATGTTATTCGTTATACAACAGTAGTATTACTAATAAAACTATGCTATACTATATACTATAAGTGCTATGTGATCAATGTGCTTAAGTGTATACAATACGTGTATATAATTATAATTATATCGATTGGGGTAGTTGTACATTATGAGTCATCTTTTAGTACATAAACAATGAGGGGAAAGTTAAGTGTTGATTATATTTATATAGGTCCGAGTAGGAGGCCAGGAAAGGAGCCAGTTGAGGACTCAAGTTGAACCAAGTGCATTCGACAAGTATTATAAGCATTTAAGGCAAGTGTCAACTTCCTTGACTTGATGAACTTTATAGCATGAACCGTGTGGTTATTAAATTGTCCCTTACACTTATTCTGCTAGACTTATGCAATTGTTGAACCTTGAACTTATTTTCCCCTAAGGTCTATTCCAATACTTAAATAATCATTCAATTCTTACCCGACTTGTGATAAACCTTTTATGCTTTTGAGAAGCAACTCCAGAATAGTGATTAAAGTATAAACCCTTCTTTTATACCATGACTCCTTCCATAATTAATCATGTAAACCTTGTACCATGATTGCTTGATAACATAACCTTTCTTCTTCTAATTAACTTGCAACCTTGTTGTAAGAACCTAAAATCTTATTTTGACTTGGAGATCCGATAAAAAGGATACCAACACTTTTGTTTAACTAAACCTTTAATCCCATTCTTTTATTTCATTTATTATTACCCTGTTTACTTAACATCCACTTATGAGTTTTCTTGAACTAACCTCATAAGCTTTATCCTTTTTACAAACCTTTTTCGTTTAACACATCTATTGTTTCAACTATACAATCCTTATTGTTTCCTCCCATGTTCTACTAAATAGAATCCCAACTCTCAAGAGTTGAGTTTGAATATACTTTCTTTTACCAAGTATTTGACATTCATTTGTAAACCAGAAAGTCACATTCCCTTTGAAATTGGAATTTGACACCTTGATAACGTTTCTTCTTTTGAGTTTAAGTATTGAATCCTTGACAAATACTCAATGTTTGATTTCAATCTAATCTAAGGAATTTGGATGGAATTTTATTATGACCGAGGCGCCGGTCCAAATTATTACATATTTATAGGCAGATTCATGCCTGGGATCCCCTTACATTTGATGAACACTGTATTGGATATACGGGTTCGGAGCTCTGTCGTGGGCTGATCACCCAGCTTTGCTCGTAGCGTCTTATCAGATATTCCAATTCCTTTCTTTTATATTTATATTTTGATATCTCATCTTACCGATTCTTGCACCATGCGATATATCTTGTTTTGTCATTTTTACATTGTGAAATTATACACTTGCTGGGCGTTTTGCTCAATTGTGTTTTCCCTAACATTACAGTTAAGAGTGAAGATGGTTCGAACCTTTGAGACAGCTCGTAATACTACTGGAGGGTCAGGTGTAGCCTATAGGAGGCTTGTTGCTCAGGTAGAAGGATGTGTCAGTCTATAAGCTATTTAAGCAGTGGAACTAGAGAACTTGGACACAGAATCTTTTGGTACTAAAATTTGGTTTTTAATAACTTGTAGTTTGTATTATTCATACTCTTACCTGGTGGCGGTCTAGGCGTGGGATTTGGTTATTAATTTAAAATGCATGTTTAAACTCTGGTATTATCTATATATTACTGTACTTAATTTATGGGGAAATTTGGGGCTGTAACAATTATAATGCATAAAGATTAGTATGTTTGTTGACTGATGACCACATCTCATTGGTCATAGGTATAGTGATACTAAAGTCAATAACATAGGTGCATGTAATATTCTACATGGCACTGGATAGACCCATAGTGAGATTCTTCATGTTTAATAAAGTCATAAGAAAGACTCACAGTGATAATGGTGTAATGGTCCTCTGACTTGAGATCATTATATTTCTATACGAGGATTAATATACTTTGACTACATTAAAAGTTACCTTTGACCGGGTGATGATAAAAGTGGACATCGGGTATATTATGAGTCGTATGAGAAATATGAATGATAGATAAAGGATTTAACCCTCCTATTAATAGGAGAGATATTTGTTGGTCACAAAGGCATGCCTGGCTTTATCTAATAACAAGCCTAAGTGTGTGTAATGCTTTGCATTACTTACATGACCCCTTAACTGGGGAATCAACCTTAGTTAGATTTTCTCTTGTATCTGTACTTGTAATGGGCATCAATTCTAGTTGTGTAATTGTACATGAAATATCATACAATAATGCTTGAAAGAAGATTGTAAGATCATGCCTCAAGCTTGGAAAACAAGGCAGAAGAAATAAACACAGCTGGAAGGTTGAAGATTGAAGATTTGCCTAAGTACTTGTTCGAGAAGTAGTTTGCACTGCTAGAGAAGTCAGGAGTTCGAGATATCAAGCCATTCGATATGTCAGTTTCACTATTCGACATCTCAGGAAGTCAACAGGTCAAAGCTACATTCGACATCTCAGAGACTTCACTGTGGAATGGTCTATTCGATATCTCTAGGAGTTACATAGTATTCGATATCTCAAGAAGCTATTGGATATTCGATATCTCAAGGATTCCAAGAGCAAAGGCTGCATTCGACATGTCAAGGGTAATAGTACAAAAGAGCTATTCGAGAAGTAAGCAAGATTTTAGAAGAGCCAATTCGAGTTCTCGGAGTTGTCGAACAATACAATTCTAGTTCTCGAATTGACACAATAGTCACTTATCGAATGGACTCTTAGAGACAAACTACTGAAGATATGCAAGACAGAGAATCTACAAACCAGGACAAATAACAGTCTGTACATTGTTGTCTGTACTTGGAAAGTCTACAAAGAAGCTTAGAGAGATAAGGAGACAACTAGCTAAAGAAGTGGATCTGAGCAGAGTTGACTATGAGGCTGTACATCGTGATGCTCAAACTTGTATCAAAATGGATAGACAAAGTAGAAGGTAAAATTGTCTGTTTCCATCTTTTTAACAAGTAGGCTGTTCACATATTTTATAAGTGAATAGTCATACTTCTTAGTTAGTGCAGTGTATAGAGCAGAGAAAAATTATAAGAACTATCTCTCTGAGAACACGAAGCTGAGAACACTAACAGATGTGTTCACAGGTTGTAGCAAGAGCTTGATCTAATAAAATATTAGATTAAAGTGAATATTGTGTTATTGTATTTTATTCCGCACAAATCTTATTCATATTACACAAACACATATTCAGCTACGTTCATACACACTAGAAAAGAAATCAAGAAAAAGGAGAACAATACATTTACCCCCCCTGTATTATTTTGGTCGTTTATTCATACTCAACAAGTGGTATCAGAGCGGGCTTTTAATCAAAATAGTAAAAGATCATGATGAATACACCCAAGACAACAGGAACTGTGAAGATCCCAAAGTTTGACAAAGAAAATTACAACCTCTGGAAGATAAAGATGTTGCTGTTCATCAAGGCTGCTAACCCTCTATATCCAGACATTCTCAAGAATGGTCCCTTTATTCCACAACAAGAGATTCCTGAGAAGACTGTGGGAACCCTAGTCATTCCAAGGTCGTATGAGGCAAAGGATCCATCTAAATGGACAGACACAGAGAAAGAGAAGGTTGCACTAGATAGCCACCTTATGTTGATACTCATAGACTCTATGGACAACTCCATGTTTGGCAACATAGCTTCAAGCAATTCAGCTAAGGAGATGTGGGACCATATAGAGATCCTATGTGAAGGAACAGAGGAGGTGAGAGAACAGAAGACAGATATTGGTCACTCAGTATGAGGCTTTTATGGCACAGCCAAAGGAAAGCAACACTGAGATGTTTGAAAGGTTTCACAAGTTGGTGACAGAACTACAAATGAATGGGAAAGTCTACAGCACCAAGGAACTCAACCTAAAGTTCTTATTGTCTGCACCAAATCATTTGGAGCAAAGAGTCATCTCTCTAAGGGAAAGAGATCTAAATAAAATTTCATATGATGTGCTCTATGGTGTACTAAAGACACATGAACTTGAGTTTCTGCAAAAGAGGGCTATACAAGCAAATCAAGGCAGGATGGTAAACACATCATGTGCCTTGATTGTGAACAAGTCTATCCAAGATCTAGAGGCCTCTACAAGTCAACTGAGAATTGAGGAGATTGTAGATGAAGAACCTGAAGTTGAGGAAGCTGAGGCTGTTGAGGATCAAGTGGAGAATGAGTTTTACACTCTTGATGAATTGGATGCAATGGAAAACACTTCATATGCTTTCATGGCTAGAAATTTTCCAAATATTAGATTCAAGAGAAGTCAACCATTCAGAAACAGAGCTCAGAGCCAACCATTCAACAAGAGTAAAGCACCTGTGAGTCCAAACAAGAACAAATATAAAATTGGTTATGTGGATAGCTCATCTATAAGATGTTATAGGTGCAATGACCTAGGGCATCTTGCTAGTGAATGCAAGAAACCTAAGAAGAAGGATAAGGAGTATCTTAAGCTCGAAGCTAAATATGAAGCACTTCTTAGGAAGCAAACACCAGGCAAGGCCTATATAGCTGAATGGAAGTGTTGGGATGATACTGATAGTGATGAAGAAGAGAAAGAATTGTGCAACTATGCCCTGATGGCTCATTCTCAGGAAGGAAACTCTTCATCTGACTCTCAGGTACCAATCCTCACTACCATAGACATGTCTGTTACTGATTACAAAGCAATTATTGAACAACTATCTGTTGACATGTTTAATATTCATACTAGTTTGACTGCTGCTAATGAAGAAATTGTCAAACTATCTGCTAGAAATGAATTGTTAAACAAAAGAAATGAGGAACTAGAGCTAACATCTGTGCTAGTAGAAAGCCTTAAGAAAGATGTTGAATATCTAGAGAATAAGGTTTTGTGTGCTAGTCTAGTAGAAAAAGCTCTTAGGGATGAAATAGCTGAAAATGGCTTCAGACTTAAGGCCTTTAAGAACAATGCTAGTATGATGCAATCCTATCATGAGAAGCATCAAGGGAATGCCAAAGCAGTTATTGGTTTTAACTATGACACACTCAAGAAGAAAAAGGATCATGTGGTCATTGATGATGACAAGGTTGTTCATGAGAATGTGCCTCTAATTTTGAAAAATGCTAAGTCACCTATCTTTAAAGAATCAACAGTTGAAATTGATGAGGATGCCATACTTATCAAATAAATGTCGAAAGATGAGGATGAAGCACAATCAAGTGAGCAACCGGCACCTTCCAAGAGTGAGAGTGTCAAAGTGGAAACCAAGAAGCCTGGAAAAGTTGTGTCCAAGCATGCTAAATCTATCAAGGCTGTTAAGTTTGAACCTGCTAAAAATGTGAATGTAAATCAAAATGAATGTAAAAGAAGCTACTGGAACTATGTTGAGTGATGCTAAACTTCCAACATACTTTTAGGGAGAAGCAATCAACACAGCCTGTTATACACAGAACAGAACCTTAATCAACAAGACTCATGGAAACACACCTTACTATCTCTTGACAGGGAAGAAACCTACTGTTAAATACTTTCATATCTTTGGAAGTAAGTGCTTCATGATGAAGGACAACCATAAAAGAAAAGGAAAGTTTGATGCTAAAGCTTATGAAGGCATTTTCATGGGATATGGGATAGAAAGGACATCATACAGAGTCTATGTAATAGAGCACAAGATCATTGAGCATGATGGGAGAACTGTCATTCTTTCTTGGACTACAGATTTACCAAAAGAGTGATGGAATCTTTATTTGTCAAGCTAAATATGTCAAGGAACTACTTAAGAAGTTCAATCTTGAAGATTCTTCACCTGCCAAAACACCTATCTCAACTACAACCAAACTGGATTTAGATCCCAAAGGGAAGAGAGTGGATTCAAGTACCTACAGAGGCATGGTTGGATCATTGCTCTATCTAACTGCTAGCAGACCAGACATAATGTTTGCTACATGTCTTTGTGCAAGGTTTCAAGCTGATCCAAAAGAATCACACTTGATTGCCATAAAGAGGATCTTTAGGTATCTTGAAGGCACTCCAAATTTAGGCCTTTGGTATCCTAAAGACACTGGATTCGATCTAGTTGGATATTCTGATTCAGACTATGCTGGTTGCAAGATTGACAGAAAGAGTACTACAGGTAGCTGTCAATTTCTAGGAGAAAGGTTGGTGTCATGGTTCAGCAAAAAGCAGCATTCAATATCTACATCAACTGCAGAAGCTGAGTACATTGCAGCTGGAAGTTGCTATGCACAAATTCTTTGGATGAAGAATCAGCTGATGGATTATGGACTAGAGTTGACAAACATTCCTATCTACTGTGACAACACTAGTGCCATAGCTATCTCAGATAATCCAGTTCAACACTCCAGGACAAAGCACATTGATATAAGACATCATTTCATAAGGGAGCATGTTGAAAAATGAACTGTGAAGCTGGTTTATGTTCCAACGGATAAGCAACTTGCAGATATTTTCACTAAGCCACTGGATGAAACCACCTTCAACAGATTGGTAAGTGAATTGGGAATGCTAAATCTGGTATGTTAACTTACTAGTATTTATATTTTCTATGTGCTATTTGTAGCTCGTGACAGTAGCCTTCAATGTTGCTGTCATGAGAAGTTACTGTCTTACGTGCTACTTGTGTTGACAGCATGTCTACTATGACTATGCTAAAAGCAAATTAAAATGTTTATTTTAATTTATGTGTTTAGTAGTCACGTGACTGTAACTTGAATTCATGCGTGCTGAGAGTAATTAGTCAGATATTTTTAATCTAAAGGGCTAATTATTAAACTAGTTGGGTTAAATATTAAAACATTCATTACACGCGTGTGGGTAACTGAAACGTCACTTAGTATGCTATAAATAACCTCGAGGCAAAATCTCTTTCTTTATAACACACTTTGTAACCTGAGAGAGAGAAAGAGAAAAATGAGCAACAGGAAAATCGACGAGCTCTACCCTCCAGCAAGCCCCAAAGCAATGGAGGTGAATGAGTCGAAGGAGATCAAGAAGGAAAATGAGATGACTGCTGAGGAGGAAGAGACTTGGGGCCCATGGCTGGATAAACTCCAAGTTTATCTGGATATGTTGGGGGTCTCCAAGGAGGCAGATGTTGAAGAAGTGGTCAAGGGGCTCCTGGTGGAAGGTTTGGAGGAGCTTAATGTTAAAGTTTAAATGTTTTTAAGTTTATGAACTCGATGTAATGTTTTTTTTGTTGAATAAAACATATGTCGTTTCATCTTCTCCAGTATTCTTGATCCATTTTCGTCTCTAATCTGCTATGATCTCATTTCTTGTTATTTGTGTTGTTGAATGGTTGTGTCTTGAACAAATGCATGCTGAAATGATTATCTGCAAATCAGTAATTTAACTTGCTTTAAGTAAATGGACAAAGATCTGATTAAAAGATTTTGTGATGATTGGTCTTTCCGCACAACTTGCTGTCAACAAGTAAAGGTGCTGTCATGAGATATTTTTTTTAGGGTAATTGTCAAATTAAATTGCTTAATGGTGACAGCATGTTCTCGCGCAAATGTTACTATCAAGCGAAACTTGCTGTCACATCTCCAAATTACTGATGAATTTGTTCTAACGCACAGGTTACTGTCAAAGACAAGTGGATGATTATAAATAATAATTATTTTTACCCACGTCTAAAGACCATAAAGTAACTGCCCCACGTGACAAAGTTACAGGGGTAATTGGCTCAACACACGAAGACACGTCTCACTTTTTCTGAAAAACAACTGATGTGACCTACGGTTAATCAATTGTCATTTTCAACCTCCACACTCTACAATCTATTGCTCATAACTCGAAAAATCTTTTCTTCATTTTCTCTCTGTTCACACTACACCCACAAGCAAACATAACAATGGCACCCAAACAAGCTATCTCTCAGACAAACTTTGCTAGCATTTTCTCTCCAAATGATGCTGGTGACAGTTTCAAAGGACTTGTGTTCTTTCTGAACAAGTCTTATCTAGGTCATGCCATAACCTCAACCCCTCTTTTGAATCTAGACAGACTTGAAGAATTTTGGAGAACTGCTAGTGCTTTTGGCACTAGTGATGGTGAGTCTATCAAATTTAAGATCAATGGAAAAAGCCACACACTCACTATCAAAGGAATCAATGAAGCCTTGGGAATCGTGCTACAGAAGGATGAAGCCTTCCAAGAATTAGCAAGTGACGAAACCCTGAGGAAATTTTTCTTGAAGATTGGGTACTCTGGACCTAAGCTTGAAGAAAACTCAGAGAAATGGTATCCTACTGGCGAAATGGACAGGAAGTACTTAAGGAAGGAATGGAGCATGATTTTTGATGTCATGGTGAAGGTGTTCTCCACAAAATCCACTGGATGGAATGGGATACCCTCCTACATCAAGAAACTGACACACTTCGTGGTCCACGACTACAAAGTGGATGTTGGAAAGCTGATAATGGCACAACTCATAGGTGCCATAGGTAAGAAGGTAACTATCTATCCTCGTTTTCTGACTATGTGCATAAATTCTTTATGTGGTGTTATTGAAACAGCCCCTCATTCTGAGGAATGTCCTGTTTTGAAAAAGAACACACACACAACTCTAAACTCACAGAATCTAAATGCACACATTCTACTTTATTTCACACAGTTCATGGTTAATCAAGTAACCAACCTTGATTCTCCTTTACCCGCTGGGTATACTATCTTTTCTCTTGAGAATGAAGCTGAATTAAACCCCAATTCAGCTAACCCACATTCAACTCCATACACTCCACCTAGGAACTCTAGACTACCAAAAGCCCAGAAAATAGCCAAACATGAATCCCAGAAAAGACCCCTGGAAACTGGTGCTGGTAGCAACTTTGAGAGTGTTGAGGGAGTCACTACACCTAGTGCAGCAAATAAGGATGTTAGTGAACCTGAACCCACAGTGGTTCCTCTTGAGCCTAAGAAGAAGAGAGCTAAGAGGGCCAAAACCACTATAAGCCACCCTATTGTCTCCTAAAAGGCTGTAGAGGTTAACAGCGAAACAAACACATCCCTAGATGCTTCTTCCCAATAAGAAGTATTTATTGAAGCTGGCCTGTCTCCCAGGGCATCCTGTAAAGAGTCTGCACAACCTCATGAACACACTCATGAGGAGCCTCCACTTGCAGAAATAAACATGGAGTCAAGGCACAGTGAGGAGCAACCCTCTAATATTTTCGATGTTCCACATTTCACCTCTGTGGAACAGCCAGAAATCTCATCTACACTTCTATCTTCTTCCTTCCCTACTATACCAATTATTTCTTCTCAAGAACCTAGAGAAGGGGACAGTCCCAACCCTTCAGGTTTTGATCATCCATCTCCTATCATGGATGAGCCCCCATCTGGTAGTCCACAAGAACCTATCACTCAAAGTGTGATGGATACTGCCACTTCAAACACTGAGTTAGAACAAGATGGTTCTCTGCACATAAATGAAATAACCAACATCTTGTTCGACCTCCACAAAACAACTGACCCCAGGGAAGTTGCTGTCGCAGCCCCAGCTGCTGTCAAAGACACCACAGAAGGCATTGTTCAAGAAGCAACAGAAGTTGATGTCATAACCTCAGCTATTGTCAAGGACACCCCAGGAGTTGCTATCACACAGCCATTCGACAGTAACTTTTTGGGCAAAGCTGTTGTCACTCAAAATACGCATATGCCATAAGAAGGAATGTTTGAGGATGTCTCTGATGATGATATGCCTATTTCTCTACCTTTTAAGGTAAAATCTAAATCCTCTATTTCTACTACTCAAATGCATGTAAGTACTGCTCATACCCATGCATCTAGGTTGAGTGAGGGTGGGAAAAAGAAAAGAGAGAGAAAAGAAAAGAGAAGAGAAGTAAGCATAAAAATGAGAGGCAGCCAAATGAGCTGTCAAAAGGTGAGGGACTTGAGCATGTCCAGAGTGAACTTGAGGGAGCCCCATCATCTAAGGCACTAGGCCTTGAGAGTCAAAATGTGAGGAGTGATGAGATCACTCAAAAAAACCAAGAGAGTGTGAGAAACCCCATAGCCTTCATGCCCTACTCTTTTCCTCATCCTCCAAAGAGGTTAAGAACTAGTGGTCCATTAAAAGAAGCTGAATCAAGGTTGAAATCCCTTGAGGACAAATGTGCATCCATGGAGAAAAAGATAGATACTCTGTCCAACCTGATGGTTACTGGTTTTGCTGACATCAAGCATGATTTGGTCGCTCTATTTTCCAAACTTGATGCTGGCGACTTAACTAAGGGGGAGAAAGTTGATAGATCAGAATCTAAGAAGGAACAAGGTGGAGCTAAAGGTGGAGCTGAAGGGGAGTTAGATGGTGAGCAAACTCAGGGGGAGCAACAAGGTGGAGAAAAAGGTGTGTCTGAAGTTGAGGGGGAGCAAGTTCAAAATGCTAAATCTGTAGAAGAAAGAAACTTTGGTGAAGAGCTGAAAGCAAACAATCCTGAAGGATTCTTTGAGATGGAGCTTAATGGAGAACAAGTGGTTGTAACCGAGGAAGTACTGAAGCAAATGAAAGCAAGTGAAAAGCCTATTCTGCCACCAGTACAAATCAGGGAGCCTACACCACAGCCCCAGGAAACTGCTAATCAGAAGTTATGGAGAGAAAAAGAGGAACAAAATAGAATGGGAAAAGGCAAAGGGAAGATGACTGAATACATTGTAGATGAAGCTCATTGGGTTGAAGAGATTGATGGCACTGATGAAGAAATAACTGCAATGATGGTTGATCATATGGAGAGTACTCTGCACAGTAATGATGAAGAAATCAGTAGAATGATTGAGAAATCTAAACTGGAGGCAGGAGAAGATAAGTCTAAACTCTCAAAGATACTGAACGGGAAGATAATAAGTATCTCTGTGAAAATCAATCAGAACAAAAGATGGGCTATCAGTGTGTATCTTTCAACAGGATATTCAGAATTCATCACTTTCAAATTTCTGCAGAATCTGCCTGCAAGAATTCTGAATGTCTTTGCATCTAAGGTGAGAGCTAGTTCATCCCCTTTAAATGAATCATTGTGTCTACAAATCCAAAAGCTGGTTGATGAGAAACTTCCTGAAGTTGAAATGGATCCATTGGGAGTCCATTACAAACTAGCCAAGAAGACTAGAAAGCATTAGATGGGATATATGTGTCTGGAGGGCAGTCCAAGAATATCAACACAGCAATTGATGAAACTGCTCAAACAGATTCTCAAATCCCAGATAAACAAGGAGAAAGTGCTAGCTGTTAAAACCATTCACAGAGTGCTGCATAGGAGGAACAAAGAGCTCGGTGAGCAGATCAAGAAACACATAGCTGAGGCCAATGTAAGCAGAAGTGAGAAAGGTGGAAGCTGTGCTTATGATGATACTTTGGATATGGATGATGATGCAGATGAGAGAGCAGGAGGATCTGGAAGTGCCAAGGCTGTTGGCATTGAAGCTTCTGGGAATGCAAGTTCACAAACCCAGAAGGATGAGAAGAAAAATGAAGAAGCCCCCAATTCAGAAAAGAAATATGCGGTTACTGAGGAAGGGGAGAAAAACATCCATGAAGCTGTAATGGCAGATATTCAAACACAGGCAAGTGATAGTAGCTGTGCTGAAAAAGTTGCTGTCAACAAGGATGCTGTCAAGGATGTTAAAGACACTGTCGAGAAAGATGCTGTCAAGGAGAAAATTGAAGATGCTGTCAAGAAGGACAAGGATGATTCTGTCGAAGAGATCAAAGAAGACACTGTCATGGGTGAGACTACAGAAGTAGTTAAGCCTAAAAGGACAAAAGCCAAGTCTAGAAGGCCTCTCTTGAGAGATCCCATAAGAAGGAGATATTCGGGAACAGAGAAGGTTGCAGGACATGGTTACAATAGGCCAAACAAATCCAGGAAACTGAACAGCTTTGAAGTCATGCAGGAAAAAGCTCAAACCATTACAAATGTAGAGTTGACATTTGAAGACAATGGTGAATTAAAAGGCTATATCATATGGGTAACACCTGATAGACTCATGGACATCGATAAGGACTTTAATGTTATAGTGAAAAAGGGTACAAAAAGAGTTGACATCTTTACCCTAGAAAAGATGTTGGAAAAGCTGAAGAGTTATGGGAACATCTCTGACAAAATCATGCAGCACCTCCAGGAATACAATGATGAAAGATATGCTGAATTCTATAAGAAGTATGGTGACCGGAGAGATCATGATGCTGATATTGCTTGCAGTTCAGATGAGGAGATGCCTAAAGAGGATTTGATATCACCTGAAAGTGAATGGGATGTATGGGTTAGAGAAGAAGAAGCCAGAAAAGCTAAAGAGTTTGCAAGGCAAAATGCTGAAAAGATGGAGACTGGACTCATGAAGAAATGCAGGAGGTTAAACCAGATGAACAGTACAGCAAAGGGATATATATCTCGAGTACTAAGTTTGCCTATGAGGATGAAGAAAGGAAAAGAAAAAATCTTCATGGACAGTCTTCCAAAACTGAAAACTAGCATTCTGGAGGAGCTTCTCTATGATGTGATTGGATCTGAAGAACCAAATGAATTAGCATTCTCTTGGCAACTTGAGAACATTCTACTCAGTAGAAAGAATGAAGATCCCTCACTGGACATAAAGAGAAGAAAAACCCTAAATTCCTATCCTAGTAGAAGATTCAGATTCATTGGTGGCATTCTGAAATTCAGAACATATACTCATGATCTGAAGGAAATTTGGATGGATGTCATTGATGCTTCAAAATCGCCATCTCCAACTATTCAGAGATACATTGATGAAGTTGAAGATGATGCCAAAACTGACAGTAAAAAAGGCCTGGTTCAGAATCTTAGGAGATGTCTACAAAAAGCTCTTGACAGAGAGGCAGAAATCAAACGAAAGAGGGTAGCTCAAAATCAAGCTAAGTAAATTCCTATCTACTCAGTTTAAAGGAGTATTTTCATTGTAGCTAGAACATTGTCCTCTGCATTTAAAGTTTTATCTTAGGAAATGTTCTGGAATTTTGTTAACATTAATCAGAAATAAAGTTTTAACTATTCTGATCTATTTTAGTTAAGTTGTCAGCATGCTCAGATTGTAAATTTGTTGTTATCATCCATAAAAAAAATTGGGGGAGATTGTTAGGATTTATGGGTGATAGCATAAAAAGACAACTTAACTTTGTAGCTTAGTTTATTGTATAGGCTAAGTAGAACATACTGTCACAGCCGAAGTATGTCTCTTGTATGTGAATAAATTGCTGTCATGTAATAATCTAGTCTCTTGAAAGAAGTTCAGTAAAATGTTCAAGCCTCAAGAAGTACAAGCAGTTCGGCAGCAGGAATAAAAGTTACTGTCATGGTAGCTACAGTGTATCTACAAGAAGACATCATGTTGCAGGTCACGACAAAAAGCTTCATCTGACAGCAACTTTGGCATGAGAATGTTGAGACAGCAACTTCTACATATGTATCACGACAGCAAGTCTGAAACTCTTGACAGCAACATCTACGGGGAGTTTGTACTGTCAACCAAAGAATATTCACCTGACAGCATACTTGGTGCCTAGGATAATGTCTCAACAGAATCAACTTGATTTGGGTATTTTCTCAATCAAGCATGTGACAGACTGGATGTTCAACCTTTAGGCATGCTGCAGTATCCCAATATTGTAGCAGTCCTATGAAGACTACGACAGAAGCTCGAGGGATCACATGATGGAGTGTCACAATTCGAGGGCCTGCTAAATCAACATCTGCCAGAATTGTGTTAGCTCAAAATAGAAATTATCTAGGTTGCTTTTTCTGTACTGACTAGATATATGTATAGCATTCTAGGTAGTCACATGGGTGTGTAGATTGTAAAGAGTTGACACTTGAAAATGACATCAACTCTAAACCCCATGTAGATAGCGATGATAGAGAAAAGCTAAGGAAATATAGATTTAACTACTATCCTATCTTTGTAACGAGAGAACGATAAGAACGAACAAAGATCCTCTCGAGAAACCGAAGCTTGAGAAAATATTTTTTCTCAAGGTTGTAGCAAAACCTTGCAAAATAAATAAAATATTTTTTTTGTGAATCTCTTGTGTAAATCTACTTGTGTTTGCATACTTCATACTAATAAGTAAGAATCTTTATTTGTTGTTGATTTAGATTCGAATTTATTAGTATTGCACTCAATCCCCCTTCTGCAATCCTACCCGGGACCAACATCACTTGAGTTCACGTTATTTTCAAAATTGATGTCTATTATCCGTTGTCATTTTTGACAAATTTCTCAAATCAGGTGACAATACTACAGTTAGTTGAAGATACTATTAAGATTTAGTAATTTGAAATGTTATGATGTTTGGTGATAATTTGTGCAAAGCTCGATGTTTCTATAATCCAGAAGTTTTTCTGTATTTGATGTGTATGTTTGTGATATAAAAGGGGTTGATGCAATCTCTTGCACCCGCTAGTTGTAGAATTTAAAATCAAGTGATATTTGACAGGTTAAATATGGACGTCTGATACATGATTTGTAAGAGTGGTAAGCTTGTCTACAATGTCACCAAAAGCAAACTTAGAGTAGTAATATGCAGTTTTTCTCTTTGAGAGAATGCACTGCAGCCTCAGTTTCTTCGTCACGTTCGACCTCTTGATGTATTCCAAATAGTTCCCAGAACTTTCTGAATCCAGCCAACTCAGTAAAGTTTCTGAATTCATCCTAGTCAGGAAGTCTTCCTTCTGATGCTGCATGTCACATTATTGTCTTAGCCCACTGATACACTCTGTTTTTACTATCTGGATCTGTCAAGAGGAACATGCTCGCATTTACCTCTAGAGTAAATCTTGGACTACACCCTTATACACTACTAAAACACTACTAGTGTTGTTTTTACTATCTGGATCTGTCAAGAGGAACATGCTCGCATTTACCTTTAGAGTAAATCTTGGGCTACACCCTTATACACTACTAAAACACTACTAGTGTTGTTTTTACTATCTGGATCTGTCAAGAGGAACATGCTCGCATTTACCTCTAGAGTAAATCTTGGGTTACACCCTTATACACTACTAAAACACTACTATTGTTAAAATAGTGTCCCTGGCGGGGCCCACTTTAAGAAAATTAAAAATTAAAAATATAATTATAGAGTAATATACTAGTCCTATAATGTAGGTAGTGTTTTAGTAGTGTATAAGGGTGTAGCCCAAGATTTATTCTTTACCTCTATCTTCATATTTTTTCGTAACCCCAAAGAATCTTGACCAGCTGCCTTACGTTTTAGGAAGATGTCCTAGAATACATACATTTTGTGAATAATAAGAAAAATAGTACTCCCTCCGATCCACCCAAATGTTTACATTTGGATTGGGCACGGAGACCAAGGAAAAATATAAATAAGGAGGAGAGAAGTAGGAAAAAGGAGTAAAGTGGTGGGACCCATCACTATATAATGTATAAAATGAGTTAGTGGAGGAAATTAGTGGATGTAGTTGATTTTTATATTATAAAATTTTACCATTTTAGAAAAGTTTAGAAATGTAAAGAATTGGATGGGACATCCCAAAAAGGAAAGTATAAAGAAATGGATGGAACAGTGGGAGTAGATAACTTTGGAGATCAACTTGTAACTACAACCTTAGTTTCTTCACTTGTAATAGCAGAGTACTTTCTGTACAAGAAATAACTAAATAAATTTACAGCATCTCCTATATTTTCATCACATAAGTTAAAACTGCGAATTGACTCAGAAAAGAAAAAAAAAGGTTAGAATTGCAAAAAAAAAAGTGGCAGCTTGTAAATAAAAAGTACCAGTTCTTTGTATCCACCCTGTAAAGGAAATTTACATTTCCTTGCTCAATGACTCGCATCCTTCATTAATTATACATCACAACTTATGACTTTATATAGGGGCCGTTTGGGTTATCTTAAAAAAAGTAACTTATGACTTTAAGCTCATAAGTTGATTATAAGTGATAAGTAAATCAGAACTTATAAGTCAGTAGAGTATTTGGTAAATCAGAACTTATAAGTTAACTTTTTTTATTATTTTCAAAATATTTGTTTTTTAATATATATAAGTGGATATCAATTGATAGATCTCGATGAGTAGAGAAATTTGATATATACATATCAATTTTCTAATGAACGAATCAAAAGATATATGATTTTGAAGATTTGAAGGATTTTATATATTGCGTGTATCGAGAAATAAAATTAAACTAAAAGTTGAAATGTTAGGATTTCTAATTTCTAACTTATAGCTTATAAGCTAATAAGCCTTTACACAAACACCTCTAATTAATGGCTTGTTTGGCTACCTAAAAATAAGTCGATTTATGACTTATTTTCGGGTAAAAAATTTATATTTTGATAATTTTTTTTATACAAGTATTTAATATATGTTTGAGATTCAATAAGTTGCAAAAATAAGTTGGAAAGTTAGGAATCTTAACTCTTAACTTAAAATAAGTTAACTTATTCTGGAAAATGGTTAAATATCAAAGTGGTCACTGAAGTGAAACCCATATATCATTTTACTCACCGATCTGAACGGGGTATCATTTGGATCATTAAACTCATAATAAATATCAAACGGATAACTCTAAATATGTGTTCAAAAACTAAAAATAATCTTTTATTAATTTTGCACATTTTTCTTAAATACTACCGTGACCAAATGAAAAGTTGTTAAATTCTAGTATTTCAGATAATATATTTAGATTTTTAAAAATTCATTTACTATTTATTTTTAATTTTATAGTCATTTTCCTTATTTTAATTAAAAATAAATAGTAGATAATTTTTTTAAATTCTAAATATATTTTCTGAAATACTAGAATTTAACAACTTTTCATTTGGTTGCGATAGCATCCAAACAAAAAGTGTAAAACCAACAAAAAATTACTTTTATTTTTCAAACACATATTTAGAGTTATCTGTTTGATATTTATTATGACTTTAGTGATTCAAATGATATCCCGTTGAAATCGGTGAGTAAAATGATATATGGAGTTTACTCCAGTGACCACTTTGATATTTAACCCTTCTGGAAAATAAGTTTTCCTAAACACCCCCTAAGCCGGATTGGACTTAAAGCCAAATAAGCCAAATAAGTCATGTAGCCAAACGGGGCCATAGTCATATACATTTTTCAAAAAACACTAGAAACATCAGACAACATCTAATATTTAATCCCTCCATCCCAAAAAACCAACCCTTTGACCTTTTCACGCATATACATTTCAAAAAAAATTACTAGAAACATCAGAAAACATCTAAATCTAATATATACTCACTCCGGACTCATGACTCGTTCCAAAAATACCGATCCTCTGAACTTTTCACGTATTTCAATATTCTCGAAAAAGATATAAAGAAAAAAAATACATGGGTAAAAATGAAGACATTCTAGTTCTCCTCGTGGAGTAGCATAGGGATCTTGTTGAGCCTCGGAGTGCATTTTCCTACAATAAAATATTTAAAAATAAAAACACAGATGCTAGAGTGAGAAATATACAAGTAAAAATAAAGAAGAAAGACCTGGAGTGAGAGGGGAATGGTAAAGGTAGGATGCTGGTGCGTGTTGATGGGCACGACGTCGTAGTTCTCAAACTAGTCATGAGCATTTTCCGAACAGCCATCGGATATACAAAATGCATTTTAAAGATTATTTTTTTAATCGTTAAAAAAGATGATTAGTACTATCAGCTATTCAGCTGGCACCTGGATATGTAATATTGTAATGTACGTATGTTTATGGATAATTTGGAGGGAAACTCATAATATCTGCCTCTTGATTTTTTTGGCACGAATTTTAACGTGCTTTGAGTTAAAAATGTTATTTTTAAAAATTTCTTTTTTTGAATAAAAATATTGAATCAATATTTTTATTCAAAAAAAATTAAAAATAACATTTTTAACCATGTGATCAAAGCACCTCAAAATTCGTGCCAAAAAGTCAAGAGGCATATATTATGAAACATAGGGAGTATACACTATTCCAAATTTTGAAATTTGAAACAAAATCATAATCTACTGAGTCCAGAAAAATCTTGGAATATTTTCGAAAATATTCATAATTTTAAGTTATGTTTCCAAAAAATATGATAAAAGTTACATATAAGATTGCATAGTATATTGAGAGCAGTTATATTTTATATTGTAAAAGTTGCATACGAGGTTATATCATATTTTCGAAATAATTTGTAACACGGGTATTTTTGAAAAAACCTTCATTAACAATAAATTTATTTTCGTAATATAAATTTTTAATCTCACAAATTGGTAACAGTATATGTTTAATCTCGATAAATTAATAAAATTAATTTAATTCAAATGATTCTTTTATTGAGATTTTATTGTAATATATATAAAGTTAATTTTATTTTTAACCCTTTTAAAATTTAGAATGGAACTAAAGAAAAAATGAAATTTATAAAAAAATGTAGAATACAAATCTCATTATACTCTCGTCAATATTATTTCATCATAGTGGTTTATGTATTTAAATTGGTTCATTTTTAAATACAAAATTTGCTAATTAAATTCTTCATTCATAATTTTAAATATATATACATTCTCTATAATTTTTTTAAAATTAAAAAACATAAAGAACTCATATTATTTCATTATTTTCAGATAATTGTTTTTCGGAAGATAAAAATATTGTTGTCACGCTATAAAAAATGCTGTATGCAATTTTTCAAGGATATGCTCAAGAGCAAACATTTAACACAACAAATGACGGCAAAAACATATACGATTAAAAGTTTTTGCCACACGTGTGAAAACAGGAAATCTCATCTCTTACCCCCGAAGACGGGAGCTGATGCTATATGTAATTTTTCAAGGATATGCTCAAGAGCAAACATTTATCACAACAAATGATGGCAAAAACATATACGATAAAAAGTTTTTGCCACACGTGTGAAAACAGGAAACCTCATCTCTTTATGTATTGCAAAATTTTTTTACAGTACGATTTACTGATAACAAATATCGTCAGCCTTTTTCAAAATGCAAAAAAAATTGAAGTCACCTCTCAAATTAAAAAAAAAAAATCGTATGAGCATTGGAGTTTTGGAAACATAATATTGTCAACGATGATTGCAAAGTGACCAAAATATATAGAGCCTCTAGCTAAAGTTGTGTCAACTTCACAAATTTGAACTATAACACCAATCTCTGTATTTCTCCTTTAACCAACAATGTCACTCCTAACAACCACAGCATGAAACAAAGTGCTACAGAAAATGGCACATCTTAACCGCGCAACAAAAATTCATTCATCTATGCATATGTTCGCATCTTCCAAAATTTACCCATCTTAAATTTGTTTTTCGATCCAATCTATTAAAGTAAAAATATTTGTGCACAAAAGAAATGCGATTGGAATCAGTGGGTACTTTAGCGCAACAAACATCATCGAAACTGCAGAGAAAACAAAAGAAGAGAAGATACATTAGAGGATTGTAATGCATAGGTAAAACTACACTTTGTGGACATGTGCAGCCTGCAGAGGGACATAAGGTTTCATATAAGCTCTGAAAAGGCCAAGAGGAAATGGATTTTTATAATAAGTAACATAAGCTCTGAAAAGGTTTCTTATTAAAGGTTTAATAAAATTTAAAACCAAAAGAGATATTGTAACAGTGAAAGTCATAAGCTAGGTAGTGGGATAACGTACAGCTCCATAGTTGTCTTCTAGATAGATCCCTGGAGAAAGCTTATATTTTTCCCCAACCTTTGCTCGGAAGGCTACCTGTAGATTGATAAATAGAACTTGTTGATGCACAAAAGATGATTAGAAAAGAGGCAAAGAGTGATTTATATGTTTCTGGGGATCTGTCAAATATAAAGACAAAATTATATATTTAACGACTGGGAACTGAGAGCAAAATGACTGTTCTCTTATAATAAATAATTCAAGTGTTATGGTGATCAAGATCCAGTTCTCCTCGCTACACCTATTGTGCATATTAAGGGTAAAACCACAAAGTTAAGTGTCAAAATAATCTTAAACACGGAACGCTCTGAACCCTTAAATTAACTGAAGTGCTAATGTACATATTTTAATGTACCTACGAGGAGCTTCTTCGAGACTGTAGAGACTTGGCGGGCCAGAACGCTGAGCTGAAGGCCTTACTTGACCAGATGGCAGAGGAGGCTCGTATTCGAGTGGATTTGACTATTGTGGACTGGGTAGAGCGTATCAAGGCTGTGGAGAATGCCGCTAGTCTTCGATTGCATGAGAACCCTTCTTCGGATGATGCATTGGTTGAGGCTCGTAGGCTTGTGTAACAGCCCCAAATCCGGGGTCAGGAATTTAGAGTAGTCACAATCCATTTACTCCTTGCCTTACCTGTATTACTTACGAGTGCTAATAATCTCAGGGATGTACATTAGCACTTCAGTTAAATAATCTCGGCTAAAATCGACTGCCAATTTGCAGTCGAATTTAGCTAAATTCGACTGAATCCGGTCGAATTTAGCTAAAATCGACTTCAAATTGGCAGTCGATTCTAGCTTAGTGGAATTTAGCAAAAAGTAGTCGAATTTAATAAATTCGACTGGCTAAATTCGACTTCTCAAATTCAATTGCCTAAATTCGACCGCAAATTTGAAAATTTTGAATTTGGCGCCTAAGGTTAACCGGTCGAATTTATAAATTCGACTGGCTTCGGTCGAGTTTATAAACTTACCGTAATAAATTTAGGCGGGAAATAAATTCGACTGGTTAAATTCGACCGAACCTCTAAATTCGACTGCTTAAATTCGACTGCTCTTAAAATCGACTGGATGCAGTCGAATTTATGTTTGACCATTAATTAATTGGAGCTGACCCTAAATTCGACTGGATCCGGTTGAATTTAGACGAGTCGAATTTAAGCAGTCGATTTTAGCCGAATTTTCTTGTAGTGAAAGTACATCGTCAAAGTACTCATAACAAAAAACAAGAACTAATAAATATACATATTTCAAAAAAATACCGTAAACATGGGATAACAAGAGTTAATACATATACGTATTAATATACTCATCGTCTAAGAAATATTGACATTATGACTTTTTCATGCATTTCAATATTTCCGAAACAAATAATAAAAAACAATGGGTAAAATAAAGACATACAAGTTCTCCTGGAGTAGCAGAGTGGTCATGTTGAGCTTCAGAGTTAATTTTCCTACAGTAAAAAACCAAAAAAACAAAATAAAGAAGTTAAATATGAGAAATAATATGCAAAAAAAAAAACTAGAGTGAGTAAAAAAATATAAAGAGGAACTGAGGAAAGATTGTTGGGATTAATCTCAAATCTGGACATTATTTACGTTTGTTTTGTGTCTGTTTTAGTTGCAGTAGTGCGTTTGAATAAATCAAACATGTCAACGTATTTTAACGTGTTTGTAGGATCAAGAATAAGTCAGTAGTGTTGGAGTCATATTAGGAAGTTGTTATGTTTTCGTGTCCTGATTTGTAGTGCCTATCTGTTATGGCTTTCCTTATTTATTTCCATGTAATTACAGTTTGGGAGAAATAACACAGCAGAAGTTTAGCTGAGCAACTTTCTTTTCCTCTAAAATATACCAGAGCTAATAGACATATATTTATAGTATTGTCAATATTTGGTATCAGAGCAGGAAGGTCTTGGCTGTTGTTTAAACCATCGACGATGGAGGCAAACAAGTTGAAAGGGGGATCTATAGGTTTGAGTTATCCTATGCTGACGAGGAGCAATTATACAGCATGGGCTCTCAAGATGAAGGTCTTCATGCAGGCGCAAGGGGTCTGGACTGCTGTGGAACCGAGCGACCCTAAGGCTGTGATCGAGGAGAAAACAGATAAGGTGGCGATGGCTATGCTATACCAAGGCATACCTGAAGATGTGTTACTCTCGCTCGCAGAAAAGAAATCAGCAAAGGATGTGTGGGGGGCTATAAAGACCCTGTACCAAGGTGATGATAGAGTAAAAATGGCAAAGATTCAAACTCTAAAGTCTGAGTTTGAGGGCCTGTGTATGAAAGATAGTGAGAGTGTAGATGACTTTCACATGAGATTGAACGGGCTTGTAACGAATATACAAGCCTTGGGGAAGACATGGCGGAGCCATATGTTGTTAAGAAATTGTTGCGAGCTGTCCCAGCAAGATTTTTATAGATTACATCCACCATGGAGCAATTTGGAGACCTCGACAATATGACAGTTGAGGGGGTAGTGGGTTCCCTTAAAGCTCATGAAGAGAGAGTCAAGGGGAAGACGGAAACAACTGAAAGCCAATTGCTGTTAACGGAGGAGGAATGGGCGAAGCGTGAAAACAACGAAGGAAAGCTACTGCTTACACGTGAAGAATGGCTGAAGAAAACAACTGGGGACAAATCGACTGTCTTCAAAAGTCGTGGAAATTTTGATAAAAGTAAAGTGAAATGTTTCAATTGCGGTCTGTACGGGCATATTGCAGCTGAGTGTCGAAAGCCTAAGAAACGGAGGGAACAAAGACAGGAGGCGAATATGGCAATGGTAGATGATGAAGAACCTGCTTTGTTGTTGGCAAAATATGAGAAGAAAGAATCAGAACTGATGCTGGAGGGGAACAAGGTAATACTTTCTTTAGTGTCCAAAGATAACGAGAAGACCAGTGAATCTATTGTGTGGTATCTCGACAATGGCGCGAGTAATCACATGACGGGTTTTAAAAGCAAGTTTGCTGAATTGGATGAAAGCATTACTGGGCAAGTACGTTTTGGAGACAGGTCCACAGTCAAAATTGAAGGGAAGGGTACTGTTATGCTGTTGTGTAAAACTGGAGAAACCAAAGCTCTGCAAGACGTGTATTACATTCTAGACTTAAGAAACAACATTATAAGCCTGGGCCAGATGTCGGAAGAGGGCAATAAAGTGGTGATTGGAGGTGAGTTTTTGCGAATTTTTGACAAGCAGGAGAGACTTCTATTAAAGGTTAAGAGGTCTTCTAACAGACTATATAAAATACTGGTGGAATCTGGCAAACAAACCTGCTTAATGTCAAGAGTGGATGAGGAGTCGCGACTGTGGCATAGTCGACTTGGACATGTCAACTACCAAGCCTTGACTCTGATGTCTAGAAACCAGATGGTGAACGGTATGCCCAGAATTATCAAGCCAAACGCAGTGTGTGATGGTTGCCTTTTGTCAAAGCGAACCAGAAAATAATTCCCTGCCAAAACGAAGTACTGTGCAAAAAAGGTTCTCGAGCTGATCCATGGCGACTTGTGTGGGCCGATATCTCCTGAGACTGCGTCTGGGTGTAGGTATTTTTTCTTACTTGTAGATGATTTTAGCCGTTTCATGTGGGTTTATTTTTTGAGGAGTAAAGACGAGGCTCTCAAGGCATTCAAAAGATTTCGTGCACTGGTTGAAAAAGAATCGGAGGAGAAAATCAAGGTCTTTAGAACGGACAGGGGAGCCGAATTCACGTCAAATGAGTTTAAAGAATATTATGAAGGTGCTGGGATTGAACGACATTTTACTATGCCCTATACGCCTCAACAAAATGGCGTGGTGGAGCGTCGAAACAGGACCGTAGTGGAGATGGCTCGGAGCAGTTTGAAAGAAATGGAAATGCCAGCAAAGTTCTGGGGTGAAGCAGTTAGAAACTCAGTTTATGTTCTTAACAGACTCCCTACACGTGCTTTCACAAATCAAACCCCGTATGAGGCCTGGTATGAGAAGAAACCAGATATTAGTTACATTCGGATCTTTGGATGCTTGGCTCACATGAAAAATCAAAATGCAAGCATCAAAAAGCTGGACAATCGAAGCAAAAAAGTTATTCATCTGGGACGTGAACCGGGGACGAAGGGCTATCGTCTATATGATCCTGAGTGCAATCGAGTCCATGTGAGTCGTGATGTTGTTTTTGAAGAGGAAAAGGGATGGTTTTGGGATAAATCTTAGGATAGTGAAAATATACTAGTGCAATTTCCAGGATCTAATGTATATGAATCTGATGAAGAAACTCAGGTCGAGACAGAAAAGGAAGAATTAAGTGATGGCAGTAGCGACTTTGATAGCAGTTTGCAAACACCTCAGTCGTCTGAAACTCCTGTGTCCAGACTTGATCGAAACAACTATGATGACAGTACAGAGCCTAGGAAGATGAAAGGCATATGACTTAGCCTATTTGTAGTTGAGGATTCTAATCCACTTAAATTAGATTGTAATAAGTAAATAATTATCTTTTACTGTCACAGGGATCTCAGAATGATATATCTGTCAGAAGAAAGAAAAATGACAATCAAGTGTATTGAAGTTTTGCATTGAGAGAAGTTCAGATTGCTGTTCATGCCTCAGTGTGATTATCAAGATATAGGGTTGTTTTCAGTGACAGAGATTTCTTGGTGACAGGTGAAACAAGATCAGTACAGAAAATTATAAGAGTTGAGAAGAGATAAGGACCACAGTCTAATGTCAAAGGGAAGAACAGATATTGAAGTTAGTCGTTCATGAACCAGACAGTACATCGAACGTCAACAACTGTTCAGTGGAAGTTCTTTGTTTTCAATTGGTGGTCAAAGGGAGGAAAGGATATTAATTAATTACTTTCAAATTAATACTCATTATATTAATTGATTTAATTAATTAATTAATTCTGTTGAATTAATTAATTTATTAAATTAATTAATGTGTTGATTTGAATGTTAATTATTTATTAAATCAAGATGACTTAAGTTCTAGATGACCTATCCATAGGTCATCCCGGGGAAAAGCAAAAGAAATAATTCAAGAGTGATCATAGGTCATCCCGGGGAAAAGCAAAAGAAAGAAGTCAATTGTGATCATAGGTCATCCCGGGCAAAAACAAAAGGATAAGCTGTAGGTCATCCCGGTTCTGTTTGATGTAGGGCATCACAGTTCTAAATGACCTAAGTAATAGGTCATCCCGAATGAAAGAGAATTAAATTGACAGAAGTATTTTTTCTCAGAGGTCATCCCGGCAAGACATAGGTCATGCCGAGTTTGATAGGTCATCCCCAAGTGCTAAAGATGTTACTGTTTGTCCAGAAAGATCTATATCTTTGAGTCTACTGCATTGAAGGCTAAGTACGAAAAAAAGACAGAGAAATTAAAAACAGAGCATTAAACACTTAACCTTCTCAACTGTCCAGGAAGATTTAATTCATAGAAAATCTAGTTCTACTTTGTTGTAACATTTTATCCACTAGAACTTGATTACTTGTAACTGTTATACTTCTAGCGAATTAATTTTCCTAGTTTGTGATATCTAGCGAATTTATTTTCCTAGAGTTTGATTTAATAACAAATATAGAAAAGTTCATGTCGAATTTTCTAATTTGTTATAAACAAGCTTGATTCAATTCTGTACTAGTTTTGTAACAACCGTCAAGTTTAATATACACCAATATTTAACTTGAATTTTGTTTCATTCGCTTCCGTAATATTTTGTCAAATCATAATTTTATTTCTAAGGCAAATATTCGATAAAAAGGTATAGATTGTATTCAACCCCCCCCCCCCTTCTACAATCTTATCGGACCTAACAATTGGCATCAGAGCCTTTTGATTAACATAAAAATCAAAGATCCTATTCTTACTCATTAAAAAATCAAACTCGAATTTTTAACTCATTTAAAAATTCATTCGTCATGACTTCCAAAGCTATTGTAAAAATTCCTATCTTTGACAAGGACAACTATGACATGTGGAAGAACAAGATGTTGTTGTTCTTGGATGTCACAAACCCTAAGTATCTGACCACTTTGACAAAGGGGCCCACAATTCCTCATGTAACTGAACCTGCTGTGATTCAAGAGGGTGTAGAAGTGGTTCCTGCTAGATCCTATGCGAAAGACCCTGTTCTTTACACACCTGAAGAAAAGGAGGATGCAGGACTGGATAAAAACCTGAGACTGATCTTAATAGATTCCCTGGATGGCTTGATGTACAGCCATGTTATGAATTGTGGAACAGCTAAGAAGATGTGGGAAATTATTGAGACAGTAAATGAAGGTACAGATGAAGTTAGGGAGAACAGGCTTGAGATCCTGACCTCTGAGTATGAACACTTTAGAGCTGGCCCTAATGAAGGCATTCAGGAAGTGTTTGAGAGGTATAATAAAATCATCAACAACTTGCTTATGCATGGCAAGAACTATACCCAAAAGGAGATCAATAGAAAGTTCTTATTGACAATGCCCACACACCTAGAGCACAGGATTACAGCTATTAGAGAATCTAGGGATTTGAATGAAATATCTCTTGAGAGACTCTTTGGGGTTCTAAAAACCTATGAATTAGAACAGATTCAACAAAGAGAGATTCTTGGTAAAGGTAGAGTGGTGAGTCCCTCTATAGCTCTAGTGGTTGAGGCTCCAGAGGAAAGGGAAGCTAAGGTTGTTCGACCTTACAGCTCAAGCAAGGAGCAGATTGAAGTGGAACAGGGTCAGACATTAGCCAGTGAAGATGGGAGTGAGTTCTACTCACTTGAAGAGCTTGATCAGCTAGAGGATGAGTCCATGGCACTCATGGTGAGACAGTTTGGTAACTTTAGATTTAGAAGAAATCCAAAGTTCAAGTTCAAGCCAAACAGTAGGTTTCAGAGAGGAGGTTCTTCATCCTCAAGTAGCAGAGGAGGCTACAAATCTGGAACTATTGATAGAAGAAAAATCAGATGTTTTAATTGTAATGAACTTGGACACTTTGCCAGTGAGTGTCAGAAACCAGTACAAGCACAAAAGAAAGACTATGCTTCTGATAAGAAGAAGGTTGGAAAAGCCTATGTGGCTGCTGGTAAAAGCTGGGATGATACAGACAGTGAAGATGAGGAGTTTGTTAATCTTGCACTGATGGCAGATAATGACTTGAAGACTGCCTCCACATCTCAGGTAAAATTTTCTGACTCTGAATTGGTTTATCAATTGAATAATTCTTTGGTTAGTGCACAGAAGACAACTGCTAGATTAATTCTTGAAAACACTAATCTTGTTAATGAAGTGTTAGAATTAAAGAAAGTGCATGATATTCAAGATAAGCTAAAAGGAGATATAGAACTTCTTAATAGAAGAGAGAAATCAATTCTTGAAGTTACTTCTAAACAACGTGCTAAAATAGCTGAACTTGAAACCAAAGTGAGTGCTTGTTTTAACTCTGTTAAAACTTCTAAGGAGTTTTTCAACAATCAAGCTGTAGAACGAACCGTAGGAATAGGGTTCGGCTACAACGAGGCTGTTGGAATGTTAGGCATAAATACCCCTAACCCTGTTAGTGCTATAGATAGGGGTATACCTTATGTGCTTAAGGATGTTGTAGATCCACTCTTTAAGGAGTCAATTGCAGAGCCCCTTAATCTGACTACTCTGGTCATTAATGAAGAGTTAAGAATTGAGGACATTGCTAATGGCATAGTCCTTGAAGATGTTAAAATTAATGACAAAGGCAAAGCTAAGATGATCCAATCACCAAAGCATGTTAGGGCTAAAACTGCAGTGCCTAATAGACCAGTTAGAGTTGAAGAGTCAACTAGTTTGTGTTCAACTGGATTAGGTAGTAATGATTTGAATGATTGCAAAAACATGACTAACATGAATGCCATGCCTATGTATTCTGCTAAGCATAAATCTTGTGGTATTATGAACTGTATGAAATGTGCCTTTAAAGCTATGTCTGCATACTTCTTCAATATGCATGCTAATGATAGTTCAAATACTCCAAGAAATGTTATGAATAATAGAAAGCATGTTAGATCCAGAACTGTTACACCACCTACCCCTAGTTCAAGGACTTCTAGCTCCCCTAAGGGATCTAGTCCTAGTTCAAGGACTTCTGGCTCCTCTAAGGGATCTAGTCCTAGTTCTAGGAACTTTATTCCTCCTAAGGGATCTAGTCCTAGTTCAAGGACTTCTAGCTCCTTTAAGGGATCTAGTCCTAGTTCTAGGAACTTTAGTCCTCCTAAGGGAAGGATGGAGACATGGACACCTAAGCCAAAACCTAAAGTGGTTAAGGCTGTTTATAAGGTGAAATGTCCAGTTCAAGTGGATGAGGTGGTTGTTAAAGTTAAGAATGTTGTTTTGCCTGACAAAGGTCAGTTTTTCAAGTACTCTGGACCCAACCAAGTTTGGGTTCCGAAGAAGGTTTAATCCATTTGTTATTGCAGGGTGTTAAACAGGGTGAACGAGTCGTATGGGTTCTGGACAGTGGTTGTTCTAGGCATATGACCGGAGAAAGAGCCCTGCTGACAGATGTGATTGAGAAGGCTGGCCCAGTGGTTACCTTTGGAGATAACAGCAAGGGTATAACTGATGGATATGGCAGATTAGTTAGTGGAAATGTTATCATTGATGAAGTGTCTTGTGTGATGGGACTTGAACACAATCTTCTTAGTATCAGTCAGTTCTGTGACAAGGGTTATCAAGTTTTATTTGATAAGAAGAAGTGTCTCATCTCACACAAGAAAGAAGAATTTCCTACTCTACATGGAGTAAGAAAAGGCAACTTGTACATAGCCGACATGAGCTCAGGAAGCAATGAAGATCTTGATTGTTTCTATTCCAAAGCATCTAAAGATGAGAGTTGGCTGTGGCACAAGAGACTATCTCACTTGAATTTCAAGACAATGAATTCCCTAGTAAAAAGGGAGTTGGTGAGAGGTCTACCTCAGATGGAGTTTGTTCAAGAAGGTCTATGTGAGGCTTGCCAGAAAGGAAAGTCAAAGAAAGCAACACACAAAAGCACTGACACAACCATAATAACTGAGCCCTTACAATTGCTACATATGGACTTGTTTGGGCCAGTCAATGTTATGTCTATGTCACGGAAAAGGTTTGCTTTAGTGATTGTTGATGACTACTCAAAGTTTACTTGGGTTTTATTCCTTGGTTCTAAGGATGAAACACCAAAAATAGTGATTGATCATATCAAGCTGATAGAGGTAGATTCCAAACGAACAGTCAGAGCAATAAGGTCAGACAATGGAACAGAATTTAAGAATGCAATTCTTGATGACTTTTGCACTGAGAAAGGTATAACAAGACAGTTCTCAGCACCAAGAACTCCTCAGCAAAATGGAGTAGTTGAAAGGAAGAATAGAACCTTGATTGAAGCAGCTCGTACTATGTTGAGCGAATCAAAACTTCCTATGTATTTCTGGGCTGAAGCTGTCAACACTGCCTGTTATACTCAGAATCGAACTCTAATCAACAAAGACTTGATGAAGACACCTTATGAAGGAATGTTTGGCAAACAACCAACACTCAAATACTTTCACGTATTTGGTTCTAAATGCTTTGTACTTATGGATGATGATCATCGTGGCAAGTTTGAAGCCAAGGCAGACGAAGCAATTTTTGTTGGTTACTCTAGAAGAGCTTACAAGGTGTACCTGATTGATCAACAGAAAGTGATGGTAAGCGTAAATGTAACATTTGATGACGCAGTGCTCCCAAGTATCCAAGCAGAAGATCCATCTGAAAGGTTAATCTTTAAAAACATGCAAGATCCAGATTCAGATGATGATCAAGAACCTGAAGTTGCTGCTGGTGATAATAATGATGCTAATGGTGATGATCATGGTAATGGTGGTGGAAACAATGATACTGGAGATACCACTGATACTCATGATACATCATCAAGTCAACCTGGCAACAATTCAGGGGGAGATAATGAAGGATCGTCTAGTCATACTCAAACTCCTACCAGAGAACAACGAGAGTCATCAAGATCTAATCTACCCAAACACTCTGTTTGGAATAGAGCTCATCCTTTTGAGTTAATCATTGGTGATCCAGAAGCAGGAGTAAGTACTAGAAGGGCTACTCAGAATCAATGTAATTATTCAGGTTTTCTTTCTGAGATAGAACCAAAGAAAACTGAGGAAGCCCTTAGTGATCCAGATTGGGTGATTGCTATGCAAGATGAACTCAATCAATTCAAGCAACAAGGAGTATGGAAGCTGGTACCCAGGCCTGAAAACAAGAAAGTAGTTGGCACTAGATGGGTATTCAGAAATAAACTGGATGAAGATGGCATTGTTACAAGGAACAAAGCAAGACTGGTGGCACAAGGGTACTCTCAAGCTGAAGGAATAGACTATGATGAAACCTATGCACCAGTGGCAAGACTTGAGGCCATAAGGATATTCTTGGCATTCGCAGCTTTCTCTAACATCAAGGTTTATCAAATGGATGTCAAGAGTGCCTTTCTGAATGGCAAGCTGGATGAAGAAGTGTTTGTAGAACAGCCTCCTGGTTTTGAAGATCAAGAACTGCTGGACTATGTCTACTATCTTTTCAAAGCAATATATGGTCTTAAGCAAGCGCCAAGAAAATGGTATGACACTCTTTCTGAATTCTTACTTGAAAGTGGTTTTGTTAGAGGTGTCATAGACAAGACTCTTTTTACCAAAAAGGTTAAAAATGATACTTTGTTAGTCCAAGTCTATGTGGACGATATAATATTTGGGTCTACTAATGAAAATCTCTGCAAGAAATTTGCTAAGCTAATGCAGGGTAAATTTGAAATGAGCTTGATGGGTGAGCTGAAGTTCTTTCTTGGATTGCAAGTAAGTCAAAGGACAGATGGAATATTTATTTGCCAATCCAAGTATGTCAAAGAACTCCTCAAGAAATATCAAATGGAGGATTCTGCTTCAGCAAGGACACCATCATCTACAGCTATTAAACTTGGTGTTTGTGAAAAATCTGCTAAGGTAGACATCACAAGCTACAGAGGTATGATTGGCTCATTACTTTATCTCACTGCAAGTAGACCAGATATTATGTATGCTACATGCCTATGTGCAAGGTTCCAAGCGGATCCTAGAGATGTGCATCTCGTTGCTGTTAAACGAATCTTCAGGTATCTTAAGGGTACACCTAATCTAGGTATCTGGTACCCTAAAGATGCTGGTTTTAACCTTGTTGGATATACAGATTCAGACTATGCAGGAAGTGTTGTAGATCGGAAGAGTACATCTGGGAGTTGTCAATTCCTGGGTGGAAGATTGGTTTCCTGGTACAGCAAGAAACAGCAAACAGTTTCCAACTCTACGGCAGAGGCTGAGTATATAGCTGCCGGAAGCTGTTGTGCTCAGATCTTGTGGATTAGGAATCAGCTGAGAGACTATGGATTTGTATTGGACAAGATTCCTATTTTGTGTGACAATACAAGTGCCATAGCAATCTCCAACAATCCTGTTCAGCATACGAGGACCAAGCACATCGACATCAGGTATCATTTCATAAGAGAGCATGTCATGAATGGTACTGTGGAATTGCACTTTGTGCCCACAGAAGAACAAACCGCGGATATTTTTACTAAGTCTGTTGATGAATCCACATTCACCCGGTTAGTTGGTGAATTGGGTATGTTAAACAGTCCTAGTAATTAATCTTGTTAGTATCCGAGGTGTGCTCTTTAATGATTTTACAAGTGATTTTCTAATTACTGGTGAAATTATTTTATCAACTAATGTTTGTTCTAATTGTTTGTTTAACATTGTCTTAAATCATCATATTTGTATCTCCATATTTTCTGTAATTTGAAAATGACTGATTTTCTCTAAAAATATTTTTCTCTAAATCTTAAAGATTATGTTTAATGAGAAATCTATTTTTATTGAAAATCTTATCATTTTTAAAATCACTTTTGGTCTATTTATAATATTTTAATAATAACTATTTTCTCTCTAAATAATTTTCTATGCAGAAAGTTATTTAATTAGAAAATTTTGTGAATTATTAATTTATTATAAATTTTTGTAAATTAAATCTAAATGTTTTGTAGTGTTTGTCCTTTTATTATTGTTCTAATTCTGTAAATTAGGCAACCTGTATTTGTTATACATATTTTAAAATATTTTGGGATATTTTAATTCAATTAAGTTTGTACAGGTTAATGTTAATTTTAGTAGGTCATCACAAGTCGTTTTTGTATATATAGTCATAGGTCATTCTGGATTAATTTGTAGTGTAATTCATAGGTCATCCCGGTGTTTTGTTGTTTTATTTGTTTTTGTACATAAGTCATCCTAGTCTGTTTTAAGTTTTTAAGAGTCATAGGTCATTCTGAGTCTAAGTATTTGCTCAGGTCTTAGGTCATCCCGAGTCTTTGTAGTTTAGTCTTTTATATTTATTTTGTTTTATTTTAATTTTAGTCATAGGTCATCCCGCATTTCTTTTTTACTGTATATATATATATTTAGTCATAGGTCTCTTGTCTATTATTTTGTTTTCTAAGTCCTTGTTCTTTTAACTGCGTGTAATAACCAGTCTATACACACACATATACACACGATTTTGAATTGAACTGCTGCCCGTTTATTTACAGAAATCGATCTTTAATCATCATCTGAGTATCATCTGTGGTCTTATTATTGATTATCTGTTGTTTTTCAAATCGATTCAGTCGAGTTTTCTGAGATTCAAAAGTTCTTGAAAAGTCGGTTTCTTAGATCTGAATTTCAAGGAGTTTGAGTTCGTTTTTCAGAAAACTAAAAATAGCTGTGAACTCGTGGTGTTGTGTAGATCATAGACTGATTTTTTCAGAATTTTCAAACCACTGTTGAATTTTTCGAATTTTTTAAGATTTCTTTAATTCGAAAATTTAACAGTTTATTTCATAGTTTAATAAAATCTGGTAAATTAATTAGTTTAATTAAAATGGCTGGTAATATTGCTGTTAATTTTGAGTTAGTTAAGCATAATTTAGTTGGTTTCTTTAGTCCCAGTAATTGTACACTTGGACGTTTTAGACCGTGGATTCGATTTTTAAATGAGCATCCTCTTATTGGTAATGCTATTTGTTTAGATGCTCCATTAAAACTTGAACCCCTCTATTTAATGTGCACCACTGCTGTTGTATCTGAAGATAATTTGTCTTTTATTTTCTCTGTTGGAGAAAATCAGTACACAGTGGATGAGAATGTCATTAATACTGTCTTGAATTTACCAAGTGACAATTTTGAAGGTTTGCCCTCTGATCAAGATTTGTTTAATTTCTTCTCTGCTATTCAATATCAAGGGGTTGTAAATCTTCCAACTTTAAGTAAAAAGGATCTGGTTCAGGAATGGGATTACTTGTTTGACACATTAGCCAAGGTTTTTGCTAATTCAACAAAGAACAATTTTAATAAAATACCTTCGCTTTTGCAATATATTGGTTTTGCTGCTGCTCATAACCGTAGAATCAATATTGGCAGACTGTTGTGTGGTCCCTTGGTAAGAAGAATCATTAATGCTAGAAGGAATTTTGATACTGGTGATAAAGTTAACTGTTATTACCCCAGATTCCTTTCTTTGATTTTTAATCACTTGGTTCCTGCTAATCTTCAAGATCAGTTCAACCATGGTCGTCCTGAAGTCTCTGGTAAGTCAACTTCAAGGTTATTTACTTGGTACGGTGATCATCCCAAATTTGTTCATGTACCTGTGCTTGTTACCCAGTACATGTCAAACTTTATTCCACGACCAGTAATTCAACCTGCTCAAATTGCACCACCAGTTCTACTTGCAATTGAACCTGAACATCAGCAAGAACAAATACATATCCCTGAACCAGAACCAGAACAAATACCACAATCTGAACCAACTCAAATTCCTGAACCTCAGCATGAACCAACACCTGCCCCTGAGCTACAGATTCAATCCTCATCAAATGAAGGTGCAGAAGTTTTTGCTGATCAGGTATTGTGTTCTATTCCTGAAACTACTGCTTTATTATCTCAGTCTTCTTCTGAAGTCCAAGTGGCTGTTAGGGCTGACCCAGGGGTTGTAGAACCACAACCTCTAACCCAGGTCGAAGAGCCAAACACTAATCCAAAGAAAACACACCACTTCAAAAGAAAAAGATTGCCAACTATCAAAAAGAAAAGTAGTGGAATTCAAATGAGTGAACCCACAGCTCTACCTCACACTAAAAAGAGTCGAACTACTTCTGAGGTATCTGTAAGCCCATCCGTATCCTCCCAAAAGGATATGGACATTGAAACGGCCGATAAACTGTTACTAGTGTCATCCTCTCAACAGGATGATACTATTGAAGTTCGCCACCGGGCCATGGCACCTTGTAATGAGTCAAGCACACCTCCATTACTCACAATGGAGGAAAACAGAACTCTAGATGAATTTTTGGACACATTGCAAGGAGAGCACGTTAGGGCTGATTCGGAATTGGTTACAGTGCCTACCATTGTTACGGTAGAAGAGCCTTCACAGGCTTCAGAGGGAAACAGTGAGTCCTTGCCACCTTTAATAGGACCACTCTCTCCCCTCCCAGGAGGAACATTCCTGGCTCCCTCAAGGGATTTTCCACTCGCAGCCTCGGCTGGAGAAAGTGGAAGGCAACTCGCTCTATCTACTACTGAAGAAATTCAGCTTTCAATTCAAAATGAGCAAGTAGATATGAGTGAGGATTGGGATTCGCGAACTCCCATTGCACCACCACTGACCTCCCTTGAGGAGGCTAGGGTGATTTCTCATGCAGGTACAGCTGTTCAAAAGGAAAAAGGGAAGCAAAGTGTGCAGAGTGATGTGAGGACCACCAAAAATATGAGTGAAACACAAGCACGTGAGAAGAGTGATACACAGAAGAGTGAAACTCAGGTGAGAGCACACACTGACACAAGAACTTTGTTTCTACAAGGGCAAATTGATCTACTTGAGAAAAAGCTTGCTGCTGCTGAAAAAGAGAAACAACTTCTTAAAGCACAAGTGGCTGAACGGTCTTCTTCATCCACCACTGTCAACAATCATCTACTTCTAATGCAGCAAGACATCCAAAGCATGAAGACTTCAATAACTCAAAGGCTGGATTCTGTGGCACATTCTCTTCATATAGCATCTGAAGACAGGACAAGCATCATTGGCTCTGTGGCACAGGTATCTGACAGGATAGATGAGATTCAAAAGGAGTTACACTCTAATGATAGCATCTTTGACAGCAGATTCAGTTCCGTAGAGACCAATTATGTTTATCTGAGTCAAGGATTGTCACATCTATTCAACATTGTCCAAGCCAGTCTTCCAGTTACAGATGAGCAAAGACAATTCTTCCAAGGACCAAGACTACCTGACAGAGATGACAGAGACCCTGGAGCTGGTTCTTCTGGAGCATTCAAAGATAAATCCGGAGAGGATAACCCAACTAAGGGGGAGAAAACTCAAGGGGAGTCTGGAGGACAGGGGGAGTCTGGTCAAGATAAAGGAGATACTCAAAGGAGTGATAAGGGGAAGAAGAAGCAACCTGAAGCTGAAGAAGATTATCAAGAGGACTATCAAGATTTTCAACAAGGCCAACAGGATCCAGAAATCGAATATCCTCCTGAACCTGATTTTTCTGAGTGGGATGATCCTGAATTTGAAAAGGAGCTGATGAAGCAGTTGAATATCTTGAAGGAGCAAGAGGTTAAGCTTGAGAAGACATCCATGCTGTTAGGAAAAAGAGAAGAAGTTCAAAAGCTTGAAAATGTTGAGAAACAGCGGATCCACAAGATGAAGATGGAAGCTCTAAAGCTGGACATTCAGACTAAGAATGGTCCTTTGTGGGATGCAGCCAAGGAGGTGATGAATACTCCTCAGTGGTCACCAGTGGATGATGCAGAATTATACAGAATCCTTTTGAGGTACAAAGAAGCAAATTCTGATCATACCATGTACTTAAAGGCACTGAAGATGCTGATCTCAAGAATTATGACTGGTCAAGTGACTCAATCCAAGGAGCTGAAGATTGTAGTCTACACAGTTGGTGAAGGATCTCATGAGGTTTCTTTAAGCTTCTTTGAAAAGAGAACTCTTTCAGAATTGTGGATTTTAATGTTTAAAGTTCCTACATGCTCAAAGCTGAATGTGTTATTAAGAGAGGAGCTGATGAAGTTTGCAACAAGAGCCAGTCCACAGATTGTAGATGTGCCTTATCAAGTCAAATATCTAAAGAATGACACTCTTCAGACTTGTCATCTTCAAGCCAAGACCATGAAGCTGTATAGTGCTAAACATTTGGTATGGGTGGAGCACATGGTGAGATCTACTGGATTTTTCTCTGAAGATAAGAAACATGCTGCTGAATGGTTGGAGTCATACTGTATATCTAGGATCAAGAAGTATAAGAAGCTAAAAAGACAGTTGAAGGCACTTGAACCTGCTCCAGTCAGACCAGTTGGTGGACCTTCAGAAGGTGAAAGACTTCTGGATGCTAATCTGATTCTAGCAATGAAGCTGATTGAAGAAGAATTAGAAGAAGGAGAAATAAGGGAGGAAGAATCAGAAATTTGAAGACCAGAAGATTTGAAGATCTGCTCTACTTGTTAGATTCTTAGAGCTTAGATAGAACAAGATAGTTTATTGTAATCATCTGATCAGTCTAGAGGATCAGCTATCTTGTATTTATCTTAATGTTTGAATCTGGAAATGTTGTATATAAACCAGAACTTTTTCATTATTTACTTTGCTTTACAAGTCTTATCTTTTACTTATTTAAGTTGGATTAGTTGAGTTATCCTCTAGGAATTTGATTGTTATTGACTAACAAACAAATAGGGGGAGATTGAAAGGCATATGACTTAGCCTATTTGTAGTTGAGGATTCTAATCCACTTAAATTAGATTGTAATAAGTAAATAATTATCTTTTACTGTCACAGGGATCTCAGAATGATATATCTGTCAGAAGAAAGAAAAATGACAATCAAGTGTATTGAAGTTTTGCATTGAGAGAAGTTCAGATTGCTGTTCATGCCTCAGTGTGATTATCAAGATATAGGGTTGTTTTCAGTGACAGAGATTTCTTGGTGACAGGTGAAACAAGATCAGTACAGAAAATTATAAGAGTTGAGAAGAGATAAGGACCACAGTCTAATGTCAAAGGGAAGAACAGATATTGAAGTTAGTCGTTCATGAACCAGACAGTACATCGAACGTCAACAACTGTTCAGTGGAAGTTCTTTGTTTTCAATTGGTGGTCAAAGGGAGGAAAGGATATTAATTAATTACTTTCAAATTAATACTCATTATATTAATTGATTTAATTAATTAATTAATTCTGTTGAATTAATTAATTTATTAAATTAATTAATGTGTTGATTTGAATGTTAATTATTTATTAAATCAAGATGACTTAAGTTCTAGATGACCTATCCATAGGTCATCCCGGGGAAAAGCAAAAGAAATAATTCAAGAGTGATCATAGGTCATCCCGGGGAAAAGCAAAAGAAAGAAGTCAATTGTGATCATAGGTCATCCCGGGCAAAAACAAAAGGATAAGCTGTAGGTCATCCCGGTTCTGTTTGATGTAGGGCATCACAGTTCTAAATGACCTAAGTAATAGGTCATCCCGAATGAAAGAGAATTAAATTGACAGAAGTATTTTTTCTCAGAGGTCATCCCGGCAAGACATAGGTCATGCCGAGTTTGATAGGTCATCCCCAAGTGCTAAAGATGTTACTGTTTGTCCAGAAAGATCTATATCTTTGAGTCTACTGCATTGAAGGCTAAGTACGAAAAAAAGACAGAGAAATTAAAAACAGAGCATTAAACACTTAACCTTCTCAACTGTCCAGGAAGATTTAATTCATAGAAAATCTAGTTCTACTTTGTTGTAACATTTTATCCACTAGAACTTGATTACTTGTAACTGTTATACTTCTAGCGAATTAATTTTCCTAGTTTGTGATATCTAGCGAATTTATTTTCCTAGAGTTTGATTTAATAACAAATATAGAAAAGTTCATGTCGAATTTTCTAATTTGTTATAAACAAGCTTGATTCAATTCTGTACTAGTTTTGTAACAACCGTCAAGTTTAATATACACCAATATTTAACTTGAATTTTGTTTCATTCGCTTCCGCAATATTTTGTCAAATCATAATTTTATTTCTAAGGCAAATATTCGATAAAAAGGTATAGATTGTATTCAACCCCCCCCTTCTACAATCTTATCGGACCTAACAGAAAACCAGGTTGATCACAGATATATATAATGATACGCAGGAGATTGAGCTAGATGAGGAGCTGTTCCTAATGGGCATTGACGAGCCTGTTAATTTCAAACAAGCTGAGAAAGACACTAACTGGAGGCGTGCAATGAAGCAAGAAATGGATTCCATTGAGGATAATAAAACTTGGGAATTAACGAGTTTACCTCCAGGTCAAAAGGTTATAGGTTTGAAGTGGATTTACAAATTGAAGAAGGATGCAAACGGGAACATCTTGAAGCATAAGGCACGCTTGGTGGCGAAGGGGTATGTTCAAGAGCATGGGATCGATTTTGATGAAGTATATGCACCTGTTACTCGACTCGAAACAGTCAGACTCTTGTTGGCATTAGCTGCTAAAAATCAATGGGAAGTCCATCACCTTGATGTTAAGACTGCGTTTTTGAATGGAGATATTAAAGAGGATGTGTATGTGGAGCAGCCTCAAGGTTTTGAAAAACCAGGGCAGGAGCAGTTGGTTTACAAATTATTGAAGGCGTTGTATGGTTTGCGTCAAGCCCCTCGTGCTTGGTATGAAAAACTGAATGCTTGCCTTGTGAGTCTTGGATTTGTTCGTTGTCCGTATGAACATGCGGTTTACACAAGAAAAGATGGAGATGAAAGCATGATTGTGGCTGTGTATGTGGATGACTTGCTCGTCACAGGTTCTAGTATGTCCATGATAGCAGAGTTCAAGAAAAAGATGAACCTGAATTTTAAAATGAGTGATCTGGGTAAACTGAGCTATTATCTAGGCATTGAAGTGGAGCAGGGGCAAGGATATATCGAACTAAAGCAATCTGGTTATGCCCGAAAAATTCTTGAAAAAGCTGGAATGTCCGATTGCAATCCTACTAAGTACCCGATGGATCCAAAGGAGCATATTAATCGTGATGAAAAGGGTAAAACAGTTGATGTAACTCAGTTTAGAAGTATGGTGGGTGGACTGCGGTATTTGGTCCATACAAGGCCGGATATTGCATATTCTGTTGGAATTGTCAGTAGGTATATGGAGAGGCCTACAAAATTGCATCAAGATGCTGTGAAGAGAATTCTAAGGTATATCAAGGGGACAATTCAATTCGGACTGGTGTACTCGAAGAATAGTGGGAATAACGTCTTAACAGGTTTTTCGGATAGTGACTTGGCTGGGCATTTGGATGATAGGAGGAGCACTGGAGGTATGGTATTTTATTTAAATGAAAGCATCATAACATGGGTTTATCAGAAGCAAAAGTGTGTAGCCCTTTCGTCGTGTGAAGCGGAGTTCATGGCTGCAACCGCTGCTGCTTGTCAAGGTATTTGGTTGCGTAACATTTTGAGTCGAATAACTTCAGAGGTCATTGGTCCGGTCATCCTCTGCATAGATAATCGTTCAGCCATTGATTTAGCGAAGAATCCCATGTTCCATGGAAGAAGCAAACATATAGACATAAGGTTTCATTTTATTAGGGAATGTGTGGAACGAGGCGAGGTGATCCTGAGGCATGTCAGTAGCAGTGATCAGCGTGCAGATATTTTGACTAAGAGTCTGGCAACAATCAAGTTCGAGGAGATGAGAAAACTACTTGGAGTCAAGAACTTGTGCAGACAGATTTGAGATTAAGGAGGAGATTGTTGGGATTAATCTCAAATCTGGACATTATTTACGTTTGTTTTGTGTCTGTTTTAGTTGCGGTAGTGCGTTTGAATAAATCAAACATGTCAACGTATTTTAACGTGTTTGTAGGATCAAGAATAAGTCAGTAGTGTTGGAGTCATATTAGGAAGTTGTTATGTTTTCGTGTCCTGATTTGTAGTGCCTATCTGTTATGGCTTTCCTTATTTATTTCCATGTAATTGCAGTTTGGGAGAAATAACACAGCAGAAGTTTAGCTGAGCAACTTTCTTTTCCTCTAAAATATACCAGAGCTAATAGACATATATTTATAGTATTGTCAATAAAGACATGGAGTGGGAGTAAAATGGTAGAGGCAAAGTGGTGTGTGTTAATCGGAACGACGTCGTAATACCCAGACTAGTGACTAGTCATAAGCATTTTCCGAACAGCCATCGGAGAAACAATGTGTTTGGAGTTGATTTCCAAGATTTTGTAGTGTGTTTTAATATATATGATACAAAAATCGAGTATTTATGAGATAATATGTTAAGACTCCATATTGCGGTGCCAACATAATCATACTTTGTTCATATTTTGTATATTCACATTACATATTTTTATGTATATGAATGTAAGGACAGGTATTGAATAAAATTATTTAATATTATAAAAAACTTTTACATATTAAGATAATATCTAAAAAGATTGTGTGTGTCAAAATTTCTCTTTCTATTAATTAATTACTAGCATATAGTAGATACAATACATGAGCTTTTTATATATTTTATTAATTATTAAAAGTAGTGTATTGATATTTTTTGGTTTGAGGATGTTTATAACAAATAATATGTTCTAATTAAAAATTAGTGTGTTTTAATTAAAAAATTTAATATTTCAATTTTAATGATATAGTATAAATATATTAATAAATGATTAAACTACATAACCCTACATTATATTAGTTAAAAAGTAACATGTATATCATGTTTTATTTTTAATCAATGCAAGTGAAAGTACTTCCTTCGTCACAATTTACACGTCCTTTTTTACTTTTTAATGATCAAATCTTTAACTTAGACATTAAAAATTATTCAATTATTATTTTTGACAACCGAAAGTTACATTTTAAAATAGATTACATGTACTTTTCAATTATATAATTTTTTTATTTTTCTCAATTAAATAATACATATAGATTTCACTTAAACTTTTTATCAATTAAAAATTAAAAGGCACATTTATAATGGGAAATCAATTTGACCAATTAAAAATTAAAAGGCACGTCTCTAATAGCACATCAATTTGACCAATTAAAAATTAAAAGGCACATCTATAATGGGACAGAGAAAATATGAGTTAGTATTAAATGTAACGCCGTTTAGGATATTGTAACTGATATGGCACCGGGGGTTGTGCATTAATTCATACTCCTTCGTCCGTTCCGATGTGAGCTGGTTTGACTTTCATAAAGTTTAAGAAAATTAAGTTGACTTATTAAGAAAAGATATAAAAAATGAGTAAAATTTGATGAAAGTTGGATAAAGTGGTGGAACCTATTAATATTTAATTATACATTTTAGATAGTGGAGAAAGTAGTGGGTGTAATAGTGATTATTTAATAATAGAATTGAGACCGTGGAAGAAAGTAGTGTGTGTAATAGTATTTTATGTTATTAAAAGTTTACTATTTTTGTAAAATTTTATATGTTAATTTAAAATGGGAAGAAGGGAGTATTTGGAAGCTAAGAGATGTAGAACGTCTATTTCCAAAATGAGTCAATAAAAATGCAAAACAGTCAAAGGTAGGGGATGCAAATCGAAATTAACTTTAAGAAAATTACTCACTAAAAGTAATTTTGAGATTGAAATTTTAGTTTTCATTGATCAATTGTCTACATTTTTTTGTCTAAATATTTGTCAATTATAATATATTTTATTAAATACTAAATAAATTTCAGTTTGAATATCTTCAACTATCTTAAATGTTTTTGGTAAACTAATTAATTTTTTTAATTTTTCTTTGCATAAAAAGGAACTAAGTTTAATTCCAAAAACGTTTTGGGGTCGAAAATTTAACTCACTCCTCTCCTCAGGAGGCTAGCCTAGAATCCAATTAAAACATCTCCAATGATATTGGCTAAATGGTTGGCTCAAATGATATAAAATTTTGATTATGTATAATTTGCTGAACCTATAAGGTATTGTGCTCCAATGAAGTTTGATACAATGATTGGCTAGATTTTAAAAACTGTTATTATTATTTCAAGCTATTGTAAATAGAATGTATTATATTAATATGGCAACAGATGATGTGAAGTTTCGTTTGTTAGGTTAGGGGACTATACACGATCCGAGATTCATAAACACCAATACAGAGCACATACACAATCAATCGATTAGTTGACAAGATCCACCAAAACGCGATAACACGTTATTCAAGTATTACTTCTACTTCTATCAACAATAAGTAAAAGCGAAATAAGAACACCAAACAATATTTGATGTGGAAACACCCACGTCCAACTTGTATTATTATTCAAAACAGTTATCAATAATACATCAAAACAATAACACCTCAATGGTGTCCCAAACTCAATACTTGAGCCAAACAATGCTCAAGCACCTCCCAAACAATACTTAAGACTGCATCTCTTAAGCATTCACCTCATCAAACCATAAAATGACTATGTTTATATAGTCATCCAAAACTTAGCCACCAAGACTTACCATACTTGTTCAACAAGTATTACCATACTTGTTCTACAAGCCTTCCAATTCTTGGCACCTAATTACCCAACTTAGTGATCAAGACATACCATATATAATAATTGTCTTATCTTACCCATATATATATCTTGGAGCACCCAAGCTCATAACATTATATTGGGTTGAAACCCAACATCGTTACAGGTCCCTAAAGGTGGAGTTTCGTTATAGGTCCCTAAAGGTTCGATAAATATAGTCAATATAAAGAGATTGACTAATTTTTTTCCTGAGGGTAATGTGACATTGGAGTGCAAAAAAATTTAAACATTATTTATAATTATTATTTAGACTAATTTACACTTTACATCCCCTTAATTTGGGCTTATTGCACTTCGCACCCAGTAGTATAATTATATGCACTTTGCATCCCTTAATTTTCTAACCCATTACACTTCGCACCCCTTTTGTCTGTTTTTGACCAAATTGCCCCTGATAATTTGGTAAAAAATAATTTATAAAGTAATATTTTCAAAAATATTTAGGAAAAATTCGAAAAAATAAAAAAAAAATTAGGAAAAAATCGAAAATTTAGGAAAATTTTAAAAAAAATTTAGGAAAATTTTAAAAAAAATTTAGGAAAAAATCGAAAAATTAGGAAAAATTCAAAAAAAAAAAAGGAAAAATTCGAAAATTTAGGAAAAAAATCGAAATTTAGGAAAAAATTCGAAAATTTAGGAAAATTTCGAAAAGTTGCAATTTTCTGAAATTTTTGAAATTTTATTGTTATGCATAACAATAAAAATCGAAATATTTAGTACTTTTTAATTTTACTAGCTTATACCCCGTGCGAAGCACGGGTACGTGCCAAAATTAAAATATTGATATAAATAAATCATCGATAAATTAAACAAATTAGAATAAATAAATATAATTAATAAGTATAAAAAATTAGAATAAATAAATATAATTAATAAGTATTATTTAAATATAAATTGCAACTTTTCGAAAATTTAGGAAAATTTCGAAAAGTTGCAATTTTCTGAAATTTTCGAAATTTTATTGTTATGCATAACAATAAAAATCGAAATATTTAGTACTTTTTAATTTTACTAGCTTATAGCCCGTGCAATAAAATATGCCATAACAATAAAATTTCGAAAATTTCAGAATATTTTTGAATTTTTCCTAATTTTTCGATTTTTTCCTAAATTTTCGAATTTTCCTTAATTTTTTTTTAAATTTTCCTAAATTTTCGATTTTTTCCTAATTTTTTCGAATTTTTCCTAAATATTTTTGAAAATATTACTTTATAAATTATTTTTTACCAAATTATCAGGGGCAATTTGGTCAAAAACAGACGAAAGGGATGCGAAGTGTAAAGGGTTAGAAAATTAAGGTATGCAAAGTGCATATAATTATACTACTGGGTGCGAAGTGCAATAAGCCCAAATTAAGGGGATGCAAAGTGTAAATTAATCTATTATTTATGGTAAGTAATTTAAAATTTTAGCTAAGCGTTGGTTATATATTTGGTTTCGAAAAGAAAAAAAAAATAGTCAATTGAGTGGAATTGAGTATAAAACCCTGCATCTATAGTTAGTTTGTTGAATTATAAGGTCCTGAAGCTTTTCTGCATCTATAGTTGTTGAATTATAAGCTTCTATAAGCTTCTCCTCCTGCATCTATAGCTGTTGAATTATTGCTCATCTTCCGCAATGAAGTTAAGGAGTTGCAGCCGACAGTCACATTTGCCTGAGGATCTGATGGTTGAGGTAATTCGAAAATTACCTTTAAAGTACATGGTGCAATTCAGGTTTGTGAATTGGTACTAGCTCTTTCATTAAATCATGGTACCGTTTGATTGGTACTAGCTCTTTCATTAAATCCACTATTGCAAATGCAAATAACCATTGGTTGCTATGCACTCACGATGGTTATACTACACTCTAACGGATTTATCAGCAAAAGCTGAAGATGAATTCTCTAATAACATTAATACACTCAAATATTACAACACTCCCAAGTTATATGGAGTTAACCAAATTGACTATGCCCCTTATGACACAGCAAAATTTCATGGCATTTGTAATGGATTGTTATGTTTCTCGGATCCCTATTTGCAACGCACAAGTAGGATATAAATAGTTCATGTCTTAAACTGTGATTCGTAATTTGTAGTACTGTGAAGGTGATTTGTACTTTGACAAATGATAGAATTGTTGAAGAGATTTTTTCAAGTATAATTTTGGCTATCCGGTTGTGCTTGGTGATTTTAAAATGTGTCTTTCTGCGTGTAGATTTATTAGAGTAAAAACTGTCATAATAAGTAAAGGACAAATGCTTCAGAGTACAGAGGACAAACCTTATATTCTATCAGTAGCTTGGCCAAATTCTGAAATTTTCTCACTGGATTGATGAACTAATAAACTTGGTGGAGAGGCTGGCTAAATAATTGATTATTGGCTGTTATAATGTACTGCATTTCATTGATGTTCTAAATCCATACTACCATTTCCGCTGGTTGCAGACCAGAATGTGCTTTAAGAATTAATGTCCAGTGTTGTCTATAAGCTGTCCGGTATGGAGGTTATTTGATCACTGGCCTATATATATATAGAGGGCTACTCCAATACAAACCTCTTAAAATGAGAACCATGAGAGCTAAATTAAAAAAAATATTTCAAGCTAATCTAATGACCAAACTAGGGGTACCCCAATACAAAAAATGTTTAAAATACTTGACTCTATCCAACAAAAAAAAAATCACTGTCACGCGATGACGTGGCAGTGGATTTCACTGGTTAACGGTGTTTCGCACATTCTTGTACGGCGCTTCACGCCTTTATCATTCTAAAGTTGTAAGGAATGACAATCAATGGTAAAGGCAATAGACGATTGACGGGTGTGTCGAGGGTCTGCGGCCCTCATGACTACCTAACTCATCCGTTTACTGTCTTAAATGCTTCGCATTTCCAAGGCAAGATTTTTTTTTTTTTTGGATAGAGTCAATTATTTTAAACGTTTTTTGTGAAGGTACCCTTGGCGGAAACCTTAGAATAGATGAAATATAATTAATTTAGTGTTGGTTTGTAGGTTTGTATTTTAAAAGTGGTTTGTATTTGATCATTTGCCTATATATATATATATATATATATATATATATATATATATCAATTTTTAACAACATTTTGATATGTAAATTAATAACATATAAATATTGAAAAAATTTAAGATATTATAGATATTAAAAAAGGAGTCGTGCAACACACGCGTTATAAGCTAGTATTTATAATTATATTAACTCACAAATTTTCCTTAAAATTTAATATTGTTAATTTTTAAATTTTTTTTGAAAGAGATTTTTAGTAATATTTTAATTCTAATAATATAAAGGATATTTACCAAAAATACTAGGTTTAAAGTTTCATTTTGCAAAAATACCATCTTCTTCAATTAATTGCAAAAATACCATCTTAATTGCAAAAATACTAGAAATTAGGGCTCCCTTTCTCCCCCCCTTCCACCTGCCACCTCACCAGCCGCCGCCTTTCCTTTGCAACATTCGTACTTTTTTTTTTTTTGGATGATTCTAGTTGCAAGGTTGGTTGATTCTGGTTGCAAGGTTAGTGGATTTAGGTTGCAAGGCCCCGACAGTGGCACTCATAATTGGTGGATTTAGGTTGCAAGGCCCCGCCAGGGGCACTCATAATTGGTGGATTTAGGTTGCAAGGCCCCGCCAGGGGCACTCATAATTGGTTGCAACTGTGGTTGCATATGCAACTGGATGCAACCTCATATGCAACTAAATGCAACTAAAATTTTTAATTTGAATTTTCAATTTTTTAACCAACTTCCAGCTCTATATATAAGGGCGCAGCAGCAAAAATGGAGAACCTTCAGTTTTTTAGTTGCCTTCAGTTACTGATTTCAAGTTCCATTTTTCAGTTGTCATTTTTGACCACTTTTTTGAATATATATATATATATATATATATATATATATATATATATTAGTTGCATGTGGTTGCATTCAGTTGCTGATTTCAAGTTCCATTTTGCAGTTGTCATTTTCGACCTCTTTTTTGAACTATATATATATATATATACATATATATAGAGTTCAAAAAAGAGGTCGAAAATGACAACTGAAAAATGGAATTTGAAATCAGAAATTTAGTTGCATATGGTTGCATTCAGTTGCATGTGGTTGCATTCAGTTGAATATGCCCCTGCGGGGCCTTGCAACACAAATCTACCAAAATCTCCCCACCTTAAAAAAAAAGTTGAATGTGGTTGCATTCAGTTGAATGTGGTTGTTAGTTGCATTCAGTTGCAGTTGCATTCAGTTGCATGTGGTTGCATATGCAACTGGATGCAACCTCATTTATGATTGCCCCTGGCGGGGCCTTGCAATCTAAATTCACCAATTATGAGTGCCCCTGACGGGGCCTTGCAACCAAAAGCAACCAACCTTGCAACCTAATTCCATCAATTATGAGTGCCCCTGGCGGGGTCTTGCAACCAAAAACAACCAAAAACATGTCCATCTTAAAAAAAAAAAAAAATTACACGGGAAGGAAGGAAGGTGGCGGGAAGGTGGGGGAGGGGATAAGGAAGGGGGAACCCTAATTTACAACTAAGATGATATTTTTGAAAATAGTTTTTCTTAACAAAAGTAAAATTGCAAAAAATTACTTTTGACAATATATTTATGAAAAAACCTCTAATATAAATATTCAATTTGCTTGGCCCAAGAGAAAAATCAACAACATAAAAATAAATGTTGTTTGTGAAAAATAAAATATTTACACATGTTTAATACGTATTAGGATGTCAAAGAATTACGATGATGAATTTTGAGTTACTTGACATTCCTTCCACGGCCAATCCAGATTGGCAGATTTGAAACACATGACACGGCGATAAGAAAATATTTACACATGTTTAATATTAGGATGTCAAAGAATTACGAAGGGCTGAGCAAAACCGAACCGAAACCGAAAAACCGAACCGAACCGTACAATTTCGGTTAGGTTCGGTTATTTTTTTTTAAAAAATTCCGGTTAATTCGGTTTTCGATTGATAACCGAATAACAATTCGGTTCGGTTCGGTTCTTAAAAATAGAAATTCGGTTTAACCGAAATAACCGGAATTATTTCAAAAGGATATTGTTACACAGGATGGCTTACATATTCGTTAATACGAAATTTCAGAATCCATATTTTGATGGTTATATTCAAACCATCCTAATGTCCAGTAATCCTGTAGAGCTGGCAGATGCTGCTGAACATTTGGAACAAGTAATGACTGGAGGTAGAAGAAATTCCGTATTTTTGTTTTCATCTGTCAACTTTTACCATTGAAACGTTGTATACTGAGAACATGTAGGCTCTGTTGGCATTGATTCAGTTAGCTTGTGCCTTTCCCAATTGTATAAAAGTTATCATTAAAAACAAGGCTTTGGAAGCTGTGCGGACCATTGTTGACAGTGATAGTGGTGTGCATGAATATATAAGTTACTCGGCCAAGTTATTGGCAGTAATCTGTCGTAACTACAATCTTCCTGCTAAAAAGGTTATTTGCTGGCTTCTTATTTTGTTTCGGTTTTCCCGTCGAGCCATTATTTATAACCAAAATCCTTTTTTAATTCGGTTTTTAAGAAACCGAACCGAAATAACCGGAATTATTTCGGTTCGGTTCGGTTCGGTTAATAAGACTAATTTGGTTCGGTTCGGTTATGAAAAAAACAAGTAATTCGGTTTTCGGTTATTTCGGTTCGGTTCGGTTCTGACCGAATGCTCAGCCCTTACGATGATGAATTTTGAGTAACTTGACATGCCTTCCACGTGTCATATTACCATAGGCCAATCCAGATTTGAAACACATGACACGGCGATAAGAACCAACCAAACTAACTCATCAAACTGTTGAGTCCTTGTCATATCATCAAATGGCACTCTGCACACAACCCAAGCTCGTTTCAATGTCGGCCACAACTCATGCATTTACGCAACTAGTAGAAGAAGAAACACGAGTGCATTTGTTATCTTTAGCAGAGTGAAAATGGCAGCTTCAAGTGGAGGAGAAATGGTTGGGTACGAAGAAGGTACGGTGCATTAGAAAGACCCAAATGGAGTGGTGAAACGCCTCTTTCTCGTCTCGTTGGAGCTCTCATTTCGTTTAAACCAATTTACTCTGTTCTTAAACTCGGCGCTCGACAAGTGGTTTATTCAAGAATCCTGATCATATTTCACTATGTGTAGTCTTACTTACAGTTTGTGTAAATATGTTTATATGGTCTTATTGTATGTGTTGATGAACAGTACAGCTGAAAAGAAAAATACTATACTATACCCTGGAGAGAAATTACGAAAGAGATTCTTGATTCAGATGTTTATAAGCTCATGGATGATATCCAGGACCCTTCCCTCGTTTATCCAGATTGTAATGTTTCTTTGACTTCATTACTTGTTTTAAATGAGATTTAGTATAATAATGTGTATTCGGTTCCCTTCATTGGCTTATGGCCTAGCGGATAAGTTAAGGGAACATAGAGCATGTTCGGTGATTTACTGGGGTTAATTGATTATAAGATAATTGAATTGATGACTTTTTGTTTCAGATTATCTTAATCCTTTTCATGCTTATGATGAGGGAAACCTTTCTTGGCTTCTAAGTGTTTATATTTCTGCTAAATCTGGCTAAGCTTGACATTAAAATTTACTTTATGCTCTTTGGTAGAGTTAGTCCTATAAAGATATTTAAATGACACAAGAAACTATAAGAAATGTACCTACTTGTAGGCTGCAGCTGAAGCAGAGGCTGCAACTATGTCAATGGTGAGGCGAGCAATACCTGATGCCTCTTCGTTGGATGAAGCAAATCAGATAGTTCGGGGAAATTGGCTTCAAGCAATTGATCAGCATCATACTATGTACCCGGGAAGTACAATGATTGAAGACATTCTTGATGTTGGATGCTCAGTTGGTGTGAGCACAAGATATCTTGCAGATAAATATCCTTCTGCTAGAGTTACTGTGAGTACATGAAATTTTAGTCCTTCAAGAAGTTATATTGTATAGAAGGGACGATACTGGTGAAATCTGACAGTAAGAGTTTGTTAATTTATTAAACGGATGTACAAACTTGTTGTCTTGCATATGTTTATGTATATTTGGATGCATGTCTGCAGGGGCTGGACTTGTCACCTTATTTCCTTTCTGTTGCCAAGTTCAAGGAAATGAAGAGCTCACCAAGAAAGAATCCAATTAGCTGGAAACATGCAAAGGGTGAAGACACAAGTTTACCCTCCCAATCGTTTGGCATTGTTTCCATTTCTTATGTGGCATGTCCGGTCATCGAATAATATGCTGTTTCACAATGAAATTGAGGACTATTCAATGTTTGCTTAGTTTAGACCGGATAAGCATTCTGCCTGGACCATCAGAGATCCTTGTACTAAAAATAGACCCACTTATAGTAAGATTTAATTTGTTCTGGTCTCGTATTGATATATTCCTTCAGGACCTTTACAAGTTCTTGGTTCTCTACGATTTGTGCAGATGCATGAATGTCCCACAAAAGCAATAGTTAATCTAATAAAGGAAGCATTTCGGCTCCTTAGACCTGGAGGCACCTTAGTCCTTAGCCATCACTGATAATTCGGTAAATACTTCATCTTATCCATGCGAATTCACTCACAATCATTGAGACACTGTCAATATGTGTCTAAGTTGCCTATGTCTGGTTTATTTTTGCAGCCAAAATCAAAGATCCTCCAGGCTCCAGGTATTCATTTTACTGTTTACTATTTGTTGGACCCCAGCCCACTTATATAGTAAAGCCCACCAAGGGCCCAATTAATACCCTATAAAAACACTTGTAACAGAACATGGAAAGGGATTGGCAAATTATTAAGCTTTACTTTAACAATGGCGCTAGAAGGAGGTTTTACCTCCACCTGAAAAAAACAAACAGCTGCAAACAGATCAGGCTTTAACTCTTGATAATCGACCTTAATTCTGTATTTCGAACACAAGATGGCCGATGAAAATCAAGGAGTAGACAAACGAACAGATCTTTGTATACGTGATGTTACGAGCGTCAAGCGAGCTGAAAGATCTAAAATCCCAATGATTCCTCAGGCGTTATTCTCTTCACCTCCTGGCCCTAGCCTGTCAGATCCGTTGAACGGACCTCACAGGTCGAAATATGATTCTAGACAGTTGGTTTTAACTCCTGTGCTCACGAGTGATGCTCGTCTGCATCTGGAGAAGATGAAAAAGCAAAGACAAAATCAGGAGAGACAAAAGGCGGTCTCAACTAACATCGTCTCCGACGAGGAACTCCGTCGCCTAGATCTAGAGAGGCAAATACTAGCTGAGAAAGTAAAAAAGAAAAGAGAGATAATAAGGTTGCAAAAGGAACTCCATGAGGTGTGTGGGGACCATACTTCCTCCGAATATCAAACGGAGAATTATGAGTCTTCGTGGAGAACATCTATGGGAAGTAAGTATTCTAAAACGGAAATGTCTTCTGATTCATTCTCGTCTAGAAAGCGTAAAGCCAGAAATACTGAAAAGGAGTACTCAGAGGATGATGATGAAGACTATGAGGAGGAGAAATCAAGTGGAGCCAGCTTATCGGCAAAGGACATATTGAGGTTCAAAGAGTTTATAAAGTCTCATTCGGGGGAGGCTGAAGTTTCCTCGAAAAGTCCGTTAATTAAAAGCATTGAAAAGGCTAAGATAAATAGGGATCTTAAGGTGCCTCCTATCGAACAGTTCGATGGCTCCACAGACCCCTGTGACTTCGTTAACCTCTTTGACGGAAGAATGTCTTTTTTTGGACACAATGAGGTGGCGAAGTGCCGGTTTTTCCCGACATGCTTAAAGGGCACAGCTCTCATGTGGTTCAACAACTTACCAGCAAGGTCAATAAGATCATGGAGCAGTTTAAAAGAAAAATTCAAATCCAGGTTTTCTACCAACAAGAAAGGCAAGAAATTAACAGCTACTCTTGTGAATGTACGCCAAAGGTCAAATGAAAGCCTACGGGATTACTTGAACCGATTTAGAGAGGAGATGATTCAAATTCCAGATTTGGTAAAAAATTTAGCAATGGCATACTTAGCAGCAGGAGTCGACAAAACCAGACATAATGCAGTCTTGGAGGAGTATTTTGAAAAGGAACCTCAATCACTTCAAGCGGCCATACAGCTATTTGAGCGAAGAATAACTCTCCAGGAGGCCGTCGGAAGCATTCAATCCTCAAGATCCCCAAGAGCAAGAATGAATAGGTTCATCGAACAGACTTCTCAGTGGGAATATCGCCGAGGTGATCGAGGTGAACGAGGAGCACGAAGATCACAAGCAAGGTCACCAGTTCAAGTGAAAAAAGAAGATGTAGCTTCACATACATCACACAGATCATCTACGTCACAGATGTCTCCACCAAAGCAACGTCCATGGCCTCAGAGACCTCGAGATGATCGGGACTTCACAAAGCTCAACGCTGACAGAACCGCAATACTGGGAATTCTCAAAGCTGATCCAACATATGTTCCCCCGAGGCCGATGAATCCTAACAGGCCTCCAAGTAACAAGTTTTGCCATTACCACGAGGACACGGGCCACGATACGGAAAGGTGTTACCAGTTAAAAAACTTGATCGAGGATAAAATTCAGAAAGGGGAACTTTCTCATTTCGTGGAAAGAGGCGATGAAATGCAACAGCGGAGAGGGGAAGCAGATAGGGTTATAGACACTATTTCTGGTGGGCGAACTCCGGGGGGCCCATCAAATAGAGCGAAGAAAGCTTATGCAAGAGAAGTGTTTCGTGTGGAAAACAAGAGGCCAAAGAGAAATCCTTCCTTGGTAATCTCATTTTCAGATGAAGATTTCGGAGACAGAATTATAGAAGACCACCAAGATGCATTGGTAATTACTACAAAAATTGGGACGAATACGGTCAAGAAAATTATGATCGATGATGGCAGCTCCGTGGATATTTTATATCAAGGGGCCTTTTCAAGAATGGAGTTAGGAGATAGGAAAGTCAACAGTGCAAAGGATGCACCGCTATATGGTTTCACCGGCAATGAAGTCAAAACGGTGGGAGTGATCGACATGCCTGTACTATTTGGGTCTCCACCTTGCCAAAAGTGGCTCATAGTCAAATTCCACATTGTCAATGCCATCTCAAGCTACAACGCAATATTAGGAAGATCAACAATTGCAGCCTTAAGGGGTATAGTTTCCATAACCCACTTAAAGATGAAATTCCCCACAGATTTTGGAGTCGGTGAAGTGTGTGGAGATCAGAAAATAGCTCGCCAATGTTATATAGGCTCAGCGCTTCCAAAGAAGTTAGTCGGTTCATCGGCCTCGGTAAATCAGGTAGTAGAGATGGATCCGAGGGACATAATTGAACTCCCCAAACCACCTAACCATGAACCGGTTGAAGAAATCTGTTTGTACCCCAATGATCCCGAGAAGGTCGTAAAGATTGGAACGAAACTTCCCTCTGAAATTCGTGAAGTCCTCATTCAGACACTCAGAGAATTTGCAGATATCTTCGCTTGGACTCCTAAAGATATGCCAGGGATTTCAACAGATCTGGCACTTCACCACCTCAACATAAAGCCAGGGGTGGAAGCGATCAAGCAAAAAAGACGAATTTTCTCCAAAGAGAAACAAGAAGCCATTACTCCCTCTCCACTTCAGAGGCCGGTGGAGCCGGTGTCATCCTCACCAGCCCAGAAGGCTTCACTGTTCGACAGGTCGTTAAATTCAAATTCTCAACGACCAACAACGAATCAGAATATGAGGGTCTCATAGCAGGCTTAACATTAGCCCGCCATTTGGAGGCGTCCATCATAGATATATTCAGTGACTCACAAATGGTGGTGAAGCAGGTACTGGGGGAGTTCAAAACGTTAAATGAAAGAATGGCAGCATACAGGCAGATCACCTCAGGATTACTCCAAGGGTTTACATCGTGGACCATCAACAACATTAATAGGGCAAACAACCAATGGGCTGACGCCTTGTCAAAGCTTGCCACCTCAAACACCTCGAGCACGTCAGAGCCAGTATATTTTAGAGAGTTGTACGAACCGTCAATTAATCGAAAAGAGGTACTTTGTATATCAGATCAGGACGATTGGAGAGTCCCGGTAATCAAATTCATCCAAGGGATCCAAGAGGGCCTAGATAAGCAAGAAGCCAGAAAGATGGAAGTAAAAGCAAAGCACTATTGCTTAATAGATAACAAGTTGTTTAGAAGAGCCCTGGTCGAACCACTCCTCAGGTGCGTTAATCAAGACGAGGCGAAAATGGTCATGATTGAGGTACACTCAGGAATATGTGGAGACCATCTGGCTGGGAAGAACATGGCTCTGAAAATCATGAGACATGGGATTTTTTGGCCTACGATGCGCCAGGACTGCGAGAAGTTCACGAGGCAATGTGAACCGTGCCAGAAGTATGGAGCTATGAACCACAGGCCTTCAGTACCTTTCAACCCGACAACCACTCCGTGCCCATTCTTTATGTGGGGTATCGACTTAGTGGGTCCTCTGCCGAAAAGTTCCAAGCAATGCCAATTTATAATTGTGGCAGTCGATTATTTTACAAAATGGATAGAGGCAAGGCCCCTAGCAAGAATAAGAGAGATTGAAGCAGTTCATTTCTTCATGGAACAGATAGTTTTTAGATTCGGGGTACCCAGAATGGTTATTACAGACAATGGAACACAGTTCACAGGTGAAAAATGGGTCAATGCAATGAATGAGCTTGAAATCCAACACCTCAAAGCCTCGGTTGCATACCCACAGGCAAACGGGCAGGTGGAGATTACTAACAAGGCAATCCTGCAAGGATTGAAGAAAAGATTACTCGAAGCCAACAGAAATTGGGTGGATGAACTTCCCAACGTGTTATGGAGCCTCCGAACTACTCCAAAAGCCTCCACGAGAGAAACACCATTTAGAATGGCGTATGGAACAGAAGCGGTTCTGCCAGTTGAGATAAGCTCCAAGTCCCTGAGGGTGGAAAAGTTTGACCCCAAAACATCTGAAGAGGGCTTAAAGCTAAACGTAGACCTCCTCGAAGAACTTAGAAACTCTACACAGGCAAATGTTTCCAAATACCAAGAGAGGGTAGCAAAGCTGTACAACTCAAAAATCAAGCCAAGGAGCTTCCAGGTCAATGATCTCGTCCTAAGAGAATCTGCAGTCTCAAAACCCTTGAAACAGAGCAAAATGTCTCCTCCCTGGGAAGGACCTTACAGGGTCACAAAGGTCGTCAGCTCTGGCACCTACCGCCTCTCACATCTAGACGGAACCCCAATAACAAATGCCTGGAACGCCGTCCACCTCAAGAAGTTTTATCCGTGAAATCCCCAACAACCATTATCTACTCCTTTAACTTATTCAAACCAAGGTATGAGATAGGTTTTTAAACTTTTCATGAAATCAAGTTGCTTTCGTGGTTCATTCCACTTACGAATGAATCACGATTTAAGTCAACATTTGTTTAAAGATTGTATTGAATGAAGGTACCAGTTGTGCTTGTTTAAATCAGGCTCCTGTAAGTCAACATTTGTTTAAGTTATCATGCTTTTTACCTACCAAATACCATGTTATGCCTTACTATGTTGCGCCTTACTTTTCATACATTTTAAGCTTTTGGTTTAACAAAAGAGAAAGTCAGCCGGGCAGCCCAGAAAGTACAAGAGGCTCAAAGCCCAAAAATCTAACTCGCCATATGCCAATTCGTACAATATATGCTACCTACAATTCAAGGAAAGGTAAAGTACGCTAAGGAAAGCAAAGGAGCTTAAACACCGCGCCAAACATCAATTCACTAAATCGCCAAAGAGAAAGGTAAAAATAAAATAAAAGGTAAAGTACGCCAAGGAAAGCAAAGGAGCTCAAACACTTCGCCATGTATCAACTCGCCAAATTGCCAAGAAGGAAAGTGAAAATAAAATACAAAGGTAAAATTTTGCGCCAAAACACAAATTAAATTACTCCAAACAACCTCACAAGGCCCATCAGCTTCGGTGGCATCACCAACGTCAAAATATCAAAAGGGAAAACTCGCCAAATAAAAGATCTCCATTCAAAGGTAAAATTTTGCGCCAAAACACAAATTAAATTACTCCAAACGACCTCGCAAGGCTCATTAGCTTCGTCGGCGGCACTAACATCAAAATGTCAAAAGGAAAAACTCTCCAAATAAAAGATCTCCATCCAAAGGTAAAATTTTGCGCCAAAATACAAGCTAAAATACTCCAAACAACTTCATAAGGCTAGTAAGCCTCGTCGGCATCACCAGCGTCAAAATATTAAAAGGAAAAATCCGCCGAATAAAAGTTCTCCACTCAAAGGTAAATTTTACGCCAAAAATACAAAGGTAAAGTTAAAATCGACAAGAACGCCAGAGAAATTACGACACACACTCGCCAAAAGACAACCAATGTCATTGAAAGCTTAATGCAAGGATAAACCAAAACAAGTTCAAACAGTTCAGATACTTCACCATAGTTCAAACGGGATAACAAAAGCGATATTAAGATACATAAGGCCTCTAGGGGCATACCCCAGGCAAACAAAAGGAACTTCAAGCTTTGGGAGCTGCTTCTGACGAACCGGTCTTCCCAGCCTCGTTTCTTTTTGTCACATCTTCCAAATAACAATCAAACGAATGACTTGACACGTCAATGCCCATCTTAGCGAAGCGTCCAACGCCCTCCATGTAACCTTCTTCAAAAGAGGAGAGTGATTCAGCTTGACACTTAGTCAATTGATCAGTAAGGTCCTCCATCTTAGCCACCAACACAGCCCTTTCGGCAGACCACGCGTTCACCCCTTCACTTAGGGTCTTATCCGATACCTTGACAGCCTCCTTCAGTGATTGATTCTCAAGCTCCAAACTCTTCACACGGCCGCCCAGAGAGTCACACTCAGTGATTAACTCAGACTTTTCAGTTAAGGAGGCAAAGAGCCTGTCAGCAGCAACTTTATTTTCATGAGCAAGATTCTTAGCAGTTTCTTCCAAACCTTCATTGAGCTTCTTCAAAGTATTCACCTCCCCACGAAGTTTGACCGTCTCAGCAGTCTCACCAGGGTCGCCAAGTTTCAACAGTTTCTCCAGTTCAACAGATAGCTGAAATAAAGGTCATATTATCATAATCCACGAAGCGGGGAAACCAAGATAGGTTGATCATCATTAAAAGAAGTAAAAGAAAAAGAAGAAGGTGAAAGGAGCCAAATCTAGAAGTACCTTATCAACCAAATCCTTGCAATTGCGGACAACAGTTCCAGAAGCAACCACACCATCTTCAGAAAGCAAAATTAACCCTTCAGAAGCAACACAGCTTATAGACTCCTTCAACTTCTTCGAATGAGTTCCCTTAGAGGAATGACCATCACGATGTCTTTTTTTCTCTTTACCCTTCCCAACAACAACTTCAGAAGTACCAGCATCAACCACATCAGAAGGAGGAACAAGAACTTTCGAGACAGCCTCGGGCCCACTCTCTATCCCAACACTAGGCATCACAGTAGATGCTCCCGCAGCTTTGCTCTTGACAAGGCGGGCCAAAAAGTCTTCAGTAGGCATATCGGCAAAAAGCTTCACTAAATTGAGCACCTTAGGTCCAGTCACTGCAAACAAGAACAAACAAGTAAATCAGAATGCAGAGTAAAAAAGAAGGGAAGCAAGCGAGTAAATCGAATACGAAAGGCATGGTCACAAGCTTACAACAGTGGGTACTCAAGAACTGAGCATCTATGAAATTAGACGGTTGATATTTAACCTCAGAACCAAGGAAGACTCGTAACTCCGCAGAGGTCCTAGACTCCAAACGGTTCACCGACTTCAAACGTCCAGAGCAAAGAGTTTGCCAAGGACCTACCTTTTCCAGTTCATTACCTTCATACCAAGCCCATAACCCGTGCCAACCAGAGTTAGACGGGGGAGCCTCAACCAACCTCTTACACCCCACTTTCTTATCTACATAAAGTTGTACCCCAGTACTTTTAACCCGGAAAATTGAAAAGAACAAGTCAAGACTAGGAAACTGATGAAGTTCATAGCACCTTGCAATAACACCATTTATCTGCAGAACTGCGTTAGGGACTAGTTGGCTCAAGCTACAACCTAGAACTTGAAGAATAAAATGGAAGAAAGGATGCAAGGGCAATCTAAGCCCATACTCAAAGTATATGTCAGGGATAGCAACACAACCAGGGCGAGGAGGTCTCCACATCCGATCATCAACACTAGGGGCAAAGGCATTGTAACCCTCAGAGAAGGAGACATACCGAGACAACTGGTCGAGGTCCAAGGGGTGCTTAGAATAATGACTGGGCTTGTTAAAAGACTTATTCGACTCAAAATTAGCCCCAGAACGAGGTCTAGCACTATCGCCAACAGAAGGGGTTCGCGAGGCAGACCCAACGAGGGGGGAAGCCTTACGGGCAGAATCCACATCAAAACTCGAAGAAAAAGTTAAAGTTTTCACAGAAGAACAGGGGCGAAGGTTGTAGCGAGAGGGAGTAATGGCTTCATTAGGGGAAATTTCAACACTGTGTTCCCCGTCAGAAGAATACTCATTCTCAGTAGAAGAGTAAGATGCGAGAATAGCCCTCATATTTGAAGACAATATCAATTACGGAACAAAGAAGACACAGACAAGAACAAGTATTCGCAGATAAAAGAGAAAGGTGCGAAAAAAAGACAGAGGCAAGACAAGATTGAGAGGAGTACCTTGTAAATGGCGGAAGAGGAGATAGACAGAGAAAGAAAGTAAAAAACACAGAGCAAAGAACATTTATAAAGACAAGGAAAAGAGAAGGAAAATGTTACCTTTCCAAAGCTTTAGACACAACTCCCGAAGCAAAAGAAGATGAAGAGATCAATAACTGCAAAATAATATCTTTCTACACGATATTATTTTTCAAAACGGACGACTTCTTTTTACATGGAAAATGGGCCTCCAAAATGTTTCTACGGGGCTTATAGAAGACATAGTTAAAAGATCTAAAGATCTTTTCTTTAGACTTGGGGGGGGACTGAATGTTGGACCCCAGCCCACTTATATAGTAAAGCCCACCAAGGGGCCAATTAATACCCTATAAAAACACTTGTAACAGAACATGGAAAGGGATTGGCAAATTATTAAGCTTTACTTTAACACTATTCATGTTATTTACTGTCTTCAATAAAACCGAAACAAGTCTGATTACTAGTGTTTACTTGAAATGTCATGGTTTTATAGTCATAGAGCTCAACTGAAAAAGGTACTAGAGCTCTGGATTTTCTTTGGTCCTATGTGGCTACGTTCTATCTACTATAAACTGCAGTTTGCTATGTCATCCCATGTCCTCTGGAGCAAAGGTTTCATTTGAGTGATGTTTTGACTCAGAACCTACGGCTCAACATCTATGTCCAGATTTTCATGACACTATTTATGTCATCACATCATCAACTGGTTTAAGTTAATCCCTCCTAGGAAAATAGTTTGGAAACTGTTCCTTGGGCATCTGAAAAATGAAATTAGATTGTTCGAACTTAAGGCATTGTAGTAGATGGATACATTTGACCTTGTTTGACGCAACCCTAATACTTGTTTGATTTGTTGTACATAGGAGCTATCTCCAGTTATGTTTACATTAATGAAAAGTACAGAGCCTTTCCTGGATGAATATTACCTGACCAATCTCGAAGCAACAATCAAAGAAGCTGGATTTGTGAATGTACAGACAATTCTTACGGATCCTAGACATAGAACTGTGACTGCTACCGTTCCTCGTTAACTTTTCAAGTCATCTGCAACAGAGAGTTTTAGCTTACCTGTGAATGACTGTAATCAGATATAGTGCATTACATTCGTGTAAGTTGAGTCTTTGATTGCACACGCACTTTCAAATGATCTCAAAAGGGTTTTGTGTCCTTGTGTAAAATGTTCTCTACATAATTTAAACCAAGAATCAACTACATCAAGCATACAAAGTTTGTTCTTAAATTTATTTTAGAGTTAGATTAAAGAACAGTTTTTCTAGTGTGTGCCCCAAGGGCACATGCACAGAATCTGTGCTATCTTAGTTGTCAAATTTTGATTGGTGGAGATTTCATTAATAATGATGGACCCCCTGTATTCACATAAATATCCACCAATTAAAATTTGACAACTCATTAAATACGGATTCTTAACATGTGCCCTTGGCACACACTAGACAAACCCATTAAAGAATAGTAGCATTATACGTTCTTTCAAAGTAAGAGCAGTATTATATGTTACGATCATTAATAAATGTAGCACTTTACCATTTATTATACGAACATTTATAAATAAAGGTTTACTTGGACATACTATTTTGATGGTTTTTTAACTTTTTTGTCATTCAGATTGTTTATTGTTTGTGCATATTTTTTTTATCTGGACCGGTGCTTAGCTGGAACTTAAATTTTCAGCTGAACCGTTCAAATCACATGTACATGCACTCTATTCAATGCCATTTTCAGGTTTATTTATTAATTATTATTACTTTTACATAATTCACATAATTGTTTACAGTAATTTTTTTGTCTATTCAAGTTTTTTAGATCACGTTTATTTTCTAACATCATTAACTATTTGACATAATACAAAATGTGAAGATCGCCTTTCTGAAAAAAATTTAATATATCAAATTATAAATATTCAATACTATTATTTGTTTATAAATTTTATTTATTCATAAAAAATCATTTAATTTAACAAATAACTCCGTAGATAATATTAGCAACTTTGACGAAAAAGAAGAAGTAATATTAATACACTAAAAAAAAGAAGTAATATTAATAAAATAAATTAATTTTAAGTTTAAAATTATCATTCAGAAAATTTATATTTCCTTTATATCTATTATATGGCAACATGGTTTTTCATCCTATTTAGTAATTTACCTTTATGTCCTTGAAATTATATTAATGTTAAAAAAATTGTTTTTCATGGGAATTGAATCCCCATTGTGCATAAGAGTTTATACTCACACCCACAACCATTGAACCAACTCAACCTTTGATACATATTTTTACCTTTGATACATATTTTTAAATCATTAATCACATTCATGAATAACCTCCTCACTATGTCCATGAAATTATATTAATGTTAAAAAATTTGCTTTTCATGGGAATTGAACCCATGACACCATTGTGCACAAGAGTTTATACTCACACCCACAACCATTGAACCAACTCAACCTTTGATACATATTTTTAAATCATTAATCGCATTCATGAATAACCTCCTCACTCTATCTATTTTAAAATTTATTCACACCCACAACCATTAAACAAGCTCAATTTTTGATACATATCTTCAAATCATTAATCACATTCATGAATAACCTCCTCACTATATCTATTTTAAAATTTATCCAGAATAAAATTATGAGAATATTTTCCCATTTTAATAATTAAAGATGTATATCATACAAATGATTAGAATATGTAATGATTATGATTCGATTTATACGAAAAAAATAAAATAAAGTGAATAACATAGATTTCGTTAATATTTATAAAATATTTCATATTAACTACATATACATTAAACATGTTATTTTGATTGACATCCATTAAAATATATGAGTAGGCTGAAAAAATAAAATTTTAAAATAATTAGATAAAATATGTAATTAGATTAGAGTGCAATATGTAACTACATCGGAAAAAACTAATTTTTTTTAAAAAAAAAATCATATTTGAGATTTCAACTCTACATCAATTATCAGATCAAATAATGAGATAAAATACATTGAATTAGATTACAATATTATAAATAAGATTATAAAGATTACACAAAAATTTATAGAGATTATATTTAACAAATAAGATACTAGCTTGTACATAATTATGAAAGAGATAATATTCAATTAGTCAAATGTTAGCACTACTAAAATAATTGTATTCATAAAAAAATTGTTTTTAAAAAAATGTCTTTTACTGTATGTAAATATTAATTCAAATTTCAATCCAAATCACGTATTTTTTATAATAGTGTATATCACCACCACCACGAATCACGAAAATTAAATAATAAACACTAAAAATTAGACCACCATCATCATCATAGTATCATTAAACATGGAATTATAGAATTTCATCTATAATCACAAAAAATTAATGCAAATTATGAAAATTTTATCAGAAATATCAAATTTTATAAGGTCAAGTTTCAAAAAAATTATTAGATCTGGACATGTCGTGATGTCGTGAATTTGAGTGTGGATGTCATAAATCATCATTATATATAATAATATTTACAACCACACCTCTTCCACTTCTATCGTTGTCGTATTCACCGTCATTGTGATAATCATCACTCTCCGAAATCAATCAAATTTGAGGAATTTTGGAAATACAATTCGAAGAGAGGTTACTAAATACTCCTATGAATTAGAGATTGTCGGACGAAGGAAAAATGAACAAATTTAAGATCGTCAAAAATAAAAAAGAGGTGGTCGGGGGAAGATGAATGCACATATATGACGAGGTCAGAGGGAGGAGAAGGGAATAAGTTGTAGTATATATGAGGTGGGAAGATGGGTAAAAGTGATAATAGATCTATTAAAATTATTGTGCCTATGATTCAAAATAGTTGAATTTATTGTACTGATCAACAGGTTATCTTAAATTCATCTTTAATATAAGGGTCCCGGTCCCTGACAATCATTTGTCAGGGATCCCTTATTTAACAATCTGTTTCCCAGTCGTTGGATCAAGGATCCAACGGCTGGGATTTCATAAAAATATTTTTATGATCCGCGGAAATTTTCCGCGGATAGGGGTTTTTACGTTCCGCGGAAATTTTCTGCGGATAGGCCTTTTTACGTTCCGCGGAAAATTTCCGCGGATCATAAAATTTTTTTTTATGGGATCCCAGCCGTTGGATCAAGGATCCAACGGCTGGGAAACCACATGTCATCCAGGGGGTCCCTGACAATCGATTGTCAGGGACCAAAACCCTTAATATAATAGTATAAATAATATAGATATATGATATTGTGTTCAAATATAAACTTTTTAAATGACAAACTCTATGAGTGTAATATAATGCAAACTATCATAATATACTTTATAAATTAAAGGATAATTCTTTTCAAAGCAACCTCCATTACAAAGAGAGCACGTGTTTAGTCTCTAAATTTTGTTAAATATGAGTTAATTATGTAACAATTTTAAAATATTTCTTGTACTTAAGGAATTCAACATTGTTAACACATAAAAAAATATTGTATTTTTATCCTACTAAACGAGTATACAAGATTATCATGGAAAATGTTTCATTGTTAAATTTAAAATTAAATTGTACTTGGTTTGAAATTTTGTGCTCAATTAGGTAAAAATATTGTTACATTGTAAATCTTGTTTATAAGTTTTGTAACATTCCCACATCGAGGAGGGTGAAGACTTTAGTTGACTATATAAGGCAAAGTACTACTACCAATTGCACCAACAAATCATAATTTTATGGGGATCTGTGGTGGACTTGTAGATTATCCAAGATTACATTTGGACCAGTGTACTTCAATTTATTTCGAATTCGAAAACGTGATTTAACCCGATTTCGGAAGGCTCAGGTTTGACCCGGATGTCACAAAAACAGACTACAGTGCACACTATTATTGTTGTAATACGCGACAACTAATGATTAACCTTTATTTACCGCATTTACCGGTCGTTCCATTCATCCATGGACATTCATTCTTGACGGAACCCTAATAACCCCTCAAATTCAATCCTCATTTCTCTAGCTTATTTTAATAATAAGCTAATAATACTGCTCAAATCCACCGTCGTCACTACACCAAACGGAACGCAGGTATACTATACACACGTCTTTAAATCCATTCTTTACCAATTTCAACTTTTGTTCTGTTTATTTATATTTTTGACTTTAGCTTATTTGATTTGTATATTTTTGTGTGTGTTTCAAATGTTACTGTCCCTTCTCGAATCGTTTGTTTATACATTGATTAGCCTGCATAAAATATTGTTCTACCACTTTCAATTAATGTTCATTTTTCTATGCTATTTGGAATTCTTACATCCCTTTTCGTTTTTTTTTTTGGTTTACTGTTTTAGTAATATATTTAGGAGCATGGAAAGTGATGCTAAAATAAGGCGACTTGATTGCACATCTGATAGGATCAGCAACTTACCCAGAAATGTAATTGACCTCATCCTCGAAGGCTTGCCGATTCGAGATGCAGCAAGAACAAGTATTCTGTCCAAAACTTGGAGGGATGTATGGGTAATGCACCCCAACCTTGTTCTTGATCAGCAATTTTTCTCACAACTGTATTCCAATACATTTACACAACCTATGGTAGTTGAAATTAAAAGAATCATCAGTAACATTCTTTTAGTTCACAATGGTCCTATTTTGGTATTTAAGCTTGATATACCTCCATACCTGAATCTCCTTCCAGAAACGGACTTTTGGATTAGGAACATATCAAACAACGGTGTTAGGAAATTGGAGCTCTTAAACAGATTCCAACTTACCTACAAAATGCCCTCTTATTTTTTTTCTTGTTTGGAGTTAACTAATTTGAGCCTCGCTAAATGTAGACTAGATCCACCCCGTGGATTCCAAGGTTTCAATAATCTTCTTAATGTTAAACTTGTGAACGTCGAAATTACTGCTGACATGTCATTTGGGACTCAACTCAAAGAATTGCATTTGAGCCGTTGCACTGGGATTGAACATTTGGGATGCCTTTTGAATCGTAATAACAATCTCAGTAATATAAAGATCTTAGACAGTGGAGATTTAGACTGGCAGTTGTTTGAATGCATCGAAAAGGTGCAACTTCTTACTCTAGCATTGAAAGGAGCGACACATTTTAGGAATGAAATCATCAATTTAGACAAACTGGTTGGAAATATGCCTAAAATCAAAACTCTCTGGCTTGATGTCTGTGTTCCCAAGGTAATGTGAAAATCCTACGAATTTGATTAGGAACATTCTGCCAAATGAGTCTCACATTTTAATTAACTTTCTAATATACATGCATATATGTATATATATAGTCTTTTGAACCAGGTGCAGCTGTTTTAACAAGGCCTATATCAACATTGGAGAAATTGATCCTTGCATGTGTTGACTTGTATGATTTGGTTCATATTCAATCTGTTCTTTGCTTGATCAGAAGTTCGCCCAAACTACGATATCTTTTCGTAAGACTGGTGAGAACTAGTACTATGATATGAAGATTTTAATTAAATTACATGTCCATCTGTATGCATATTAATGGTCCTAATTATCCGATTTTTTTTTGTCTCTCTATACATATCTAGGTTTGTGCTATAGGACTCATAATCTAAAGAGTGATTTTTATTACTTCCCTCCCACAAGTGGTAAATGGAGGGGCCAAATATCTTAGTTATATACGTTGTTAAATTCATATATGATTTATTTCATTCTGATTAACATTAGTCAAGTATAAATTCGTAAATGGAATTGAAAATAACATCGAAATGTAATAAATAAACAACTACTGTTGAGAATAATTCAAATTTAAATGAATAGCTTTGAATTATCTTAATTGTTAGTAGGATAAGTAGAATTAGTTCAAAAATTAGAATAGATAAGTTAGTATTGATATTTTTTTGGAAGTCATTTTATGACTAATTTTTAGGAACAGTTATCAATATATAGCTTGTAAAAAGCAAGTTTATGTATTCAGAATAGCCATTCTTTTTGTTATATTATTTTCTTATGTTTCTCCGTAAAAAGCCAACTACTACAAACTTTTGTGTACAGCCCCAAGAGACAACTACAAGTTTGTATATAACCCCTGTTTATCACTTAATTACTTGTACCTATTCTTTTTACCATTTGGCCTAATTATTGTTTTCTTAATTGTAAATTGTTTTCTTTACCGTGTCCTCTCTTAAATCTATGCTCACATTCTCCAACTAAATTTTGTTTGTATATACGTTTTTTCTAGCATTCTCATTATATCTGAACTTTTTTCATGTTGTTCGATATAAGATTATTTTCAGTTCTCATTAAACTTTGTTGTGTTTCTATGTGGACAAGTTTATATTTTCATGTTGTCCATTCTCCTGGTCGGGAAGTACTTGTAAATTTTACTATTTAAGAAACTGCATCATCATTTATTGTTGTCATGCATATGCAATCTACTAATTAGTATTTCGGCCAGTATGAACTTATTATCAACAATGATTTATAGTCTATATGTATCTACTCTATTTCTCATGCACAGATATCTATAATTAGGTACCCCAACTAAATTATTTGAATTTCGCATATTTATCTAATGTCAACCTTGTATGTAGGAACCAAAAGTAAATGGCAACGATGATATGGTCTTCTTGAACTCTATGGTGTTGCCAGTCGACATGATTTTAGATCAACTTGAAACTGTAGAAATACTTGGGATAATTGGTTCAAGGGTTGAGTTTCAGTTCATAAAGATTTTGCTTGGATCTACCCCTTCGCTTAGATGGATTAAACTCAAGAAAAACATCACAGTCGATGATCCTAAAGAGGAATTGAGAATTTTACGAGACTTGTTGCTGATCCCAAGAGCATCCACATCGTCACAGATTAAATGGGAGTAGTAACTACTAGTTGCAGCAAAGGCCAGAGAGCATACCTGTCTTGGTAGCGAATTTTGAAGCATATAAACTCGGCAATTATTGATTTTATGTACGTGATACCTGTCTTGTAAAATAACTGAAAATAATTTGGTTTACAATTTGGTAACAAATTTTTACTATATTCGATCTTTGGTAATCGAATTGTAATTCAGTATGGACAATGAATTACAACCTCAATTCTACAATAACTAACAACGAATTACAAAACTCATCCCTACAAGTAGGAAAATTTTAGAAATTACAAGTACAAGAACCATATTCTCGAGGAGTTCACAAATCTTGTTCACGAACTATATTGACGAACTTGTTTATGAACAATATAATCAAATTTGTTTTCGAACTTTCGAGCCGAATTATGTCATACTCAAGTTCAAGCTCATTTATGAGACGAACCACAAAATCGTGTTTATGTTCGACTCGTTTACAAATAGAATCGAACTCAAATCGAATTTTCTTCAAGTTGGATACCATACTATCGACTCATTTACAATCCTAATCGCAACATACATCTTGCAAAATTCTGAATTTTGTCATTTAACCAATCATTATTAAGATGTGAAATATTTCAAATTTAGATATGAGCTATATATTTTTTTTAAACAGTTTAACATATATTTGTTTCAAGTTTATAGATGATACTTATGGACATTTGAAATAATTTCGTTTCATTGGCTACTTAATTAGTCAATCGGCAAAACTGGAAATAGTATTATGGCACAGGTAAGGACATGATAATAATAAATGAGCATGAGAAAAAATATAAAAGTGGTTTCGAATAATATCTAAGTTTTCTTTTGTTGATCTTCGCAGGTGATCGGATATTGGACAACCTTTATCAGTTTTTTTGTCCCCGATAGTAATTCCAAAACTTGGAAATTCTATACAAAAGAGATATGATACGTTTTTTCATCTTGCTTTCTTCTGCACCCTGCCTGACATTGTGTAAATGAGTCTATATTCTATAGCCCTGGCATTACTTGTTCCAAAACATCTTGGAATTTATTAATTATTTAATTGGCTAAATGACTATAAAATTGTTTAGCTTTTCTTTCATATGTGCCACAGCTTCTGCTGTATTTTGATTCTTGTCCTATATTTATGTTGATTAGTCCTGTAAATAAACTGCTTTAATTTTCATCTTTGCCTCTGGTTCCGAAATTGGTTTACGACCAGGGATGTATGATGCTAGAAAATCAACAACTATAGGTCTCCCAAATGCAGTTTATACTTCTTAGGCAAATGGAACACCTCCAATTTAAAGCCTGCACAACATGGAACATTTACTAGTACCATAATTCTATTTAGTCCCTAATTATTGTAAGGTAGTCATAATAAGAAGTCTATTTAGGCAGGAACATGCATATTTACGACAATATATTAGTGATACTGATAATATTAGCATTCAAAGTTCAAACATCACACTAGCCACTAGCCACTAGCCACAAGCGGCTGCCGGAATCTAGATGTAAAATATATAAGTCATACTGATATTAGCATTCCAACATCATGTTGTTAGCCGCTAGGCACAAGTAGCTGGCAGTCAACATCATCGAGGACATCTACTTGCATATAAATAAACCATATGGACATCTCCACAAATTTCCATCAACAAAAGCATACCATTTAATCTACCTCATCCAAAACAAAACCAGCTTACCTGCAAAAGAGAACCGCGGATAGACAAAAAATACAAGTCAATGGAAGATAATGTGATAGCAAAAAAATGTAAAAAACCAGATGCAATCCATGGATATACAATCATAAATGTTTTTTTTTTCTAAATTACAATCATAAATGTTGCGACTTCCAGATATGTCAAGTATTGGTGGTTGTAAGAGTATAACTTTCAGACACGTATCGGTTGCATATAAGAGAACGCTCGGTTATAATAATTTTGCAGATAACATATGTAGAAACAAGAGTACTTGATAAACTTTAAACAACAAGAGCATGTAATTATACTTGTAAAGGGATTCAAAAAATGGGGTTCGGTCTACGGCAGGCGTTTGCTGTGGCAAACGGTCCGTACCGTACCGCATAAACTTTCTGCGATACGTGTACAGTAGATTTTTGGTGTGAAAGCAGGGGGTATTTTGGTCATTTGCCTGTACCGTGGAAAGTTTCTGCGGCACGAAACGAATTTTTTTTAAATCAGAGGCGTTGGATGATTGATCCAGCGGTCTGGAAACCGTATGTTGAAAAAAAAAGAAATTTGGCATACGGGTGCCAAATAACATTTGCCTCAAAAAATATAGGAGAAGTCCTGCCAAAGCTAGATCTGGATAGAGGATACTGTTAGAGAAAAGTGAGCATCTAAGAAGCACCTAAATAAGAACATAACTTTACAGGGGAGAAAGCATAAAATGGAATAATGTACAGAGTGCCATCAAGATGGACGCAATGTTCCACCTAGCATAAAACATATAACAGTACAGGACCTTAAGATGGTACTCCGTACATTATATGTTTCTCTGTACAGGACATATATGTTTCTCAAATCTCATATATAATGTATATGGTACCCTGTATCGTTATATGTTTTCTGCAAGGTGCAACATTGCCTCCATCTTTGATGGTACCCTGTACATTATTTCATATTGCGCATTTATTTTCTTTCTTGGCTGCCAGTCCAAGTATCTTAATTTCTTAGTTTTTGACTTTTTCCAAATAAAATAACAAAAGATTTCTGGAACAATTCAGAGTCAAATATCTTAACAACAATCTCCTTCTGTTTACCAAGTACTTTATAACCACTATATTATAGCCAACAGGTGATATTACTTCGAAAATATTTACATTCATGTCAACCTTATATAAGACTCGATTGCAGGATCTAATGACTAAGTCCATGGCTCCCAGAGGGGGGAGGATGAAGGAGAAAGATTGTGCTACACCCTCACAGACGTCTTGAATCACTAAGACTAGGATATCACAGATACTATATTTACAAAACTTGTAAATAATTATTAAGGGTGATGATAGAGATAGGTGGGAGAACAGTATACAAAATTAATCATATGTTTGCATAAGTATTTGAACTACAACAAATTTACTCGTGAACACATAAAACCATCTGGAGTATAAAATTTCCAAGAATTTCTCTCAACATAAGCTTACACTGAATCAAAATTAGCAAGCTCACAAATGGTTATCATGACCAAAACAGCAAGTTCTCAAAAGGTTATCATAATGAGTGAAGTTTCTCTATCTAATATTTACATATAAGGATAAGGCACTTAAACATATAGCATTGGTTTAGACTATCCACAGAGTGAGAGGAGTATAAATCATACGACATGCCAATTACCAAGCTATTAGCAAGTACCAGAAAATAGAGGAGAGGAAAGAATGTTGTACACAAGCCAAAATCTTAAATTATCACAACTTGAAGACATTAAAAAAAGATGCTACTTTTTGTAACAAAACTTCTCAAAGCAAAACAGTAGAGATTATGTACATGGATGAATGACTGTAATCAATAGGAAAAGAATGATACCTACTTACCACCAGCAGATACATGAGGATCCAGGACAGCTCACTTTGTAGATTTTAACAGTACATTTCCTCCCTCAAGCATGACTAAACTCTCTACGAAAGAAGTGTCACAAGAAGGCGGACGAAGAACCGGCCGATCTAATTGCTGACGAAATCCAAGATTTTTGTAGGACATGCTCTTGAGATTACATGACACTATGGCAGCTTCGCGGAAAAATGGGTGTCTGACCACCATTAACATTGTTCCACTCTTTGAAATACTCAAAGGCACTGTTGCTATCTTCATATCAACTTTAAAACCAATAGTCCAGGACACAATACCAGCTTCACGCTTCATCAACCAAACACAACAAGGCTGATTAAACTTTCCACCACTTTCATCTTTTCTAAACACACAAACGGAAAGTGAATCCTTAAACTTCATTAGCCGAAAAAAGGCAGATTCTCCTAGACAATAGCGAACTTCATCAGTCAATTTCACTAGCCCAAACACCTCACTATCAAAATCAAAAGACATGATCCACACCTCATCAACACGAGCTTGAGGTTCTCCCGACCCACCTATCCAATACACCACACCACCAACCGTTACCCCAATCTCCGCATCCGCAACTCTCGGAACTCTCACATCCTCAATCTCCCTCCACTCATTCTCCTTTAAACTAAAAACCTCCACTTTCGGTGCCAACTCCCCAACCAAATTTCCCTCCTCGACACCTTTATACAACATCCTAACAACCCTATAATCATCACTATCCCGACAAAACCCCAACCCAACAACATAAAAACATTTCTCTCCCCATTCATCCTTCAAACAAGACTTATCAACTAACTTAAACTTCCTAACACCGGGACTCCAAAAATACAAATCTCGACAAACAAACGGAACATTAACATCAGTCAAACACAAAAGCCCATTAACAGACCCAACTAACTGCAAAGAATTACTCCTGGTACTAAATGGAATCTCATACAAATTAAAGACATAACCAGTATTAGCACAAACTAAAGAAGCATATTTTTCTTGGACAACTTTATCCATGGGAATTACAAGAACAGCTGTTTCATTAACAGAAGACATAGAATGTTGCAGATGAGCTGTAATAAAATGAGGGTCTGTAATAAGAGAGTACCATGATTTGCTGACTGAGGTTGACTGGACTAGGGTTTTGACAGGAAGTCTTGAAAAGATATTTACGGTTGCTTCACTAGGAAGATCGTCAAATGATGTTTTGTCTGAATTGTTTCTTGAGGGTTCTTGATTCTCCATTTTTGTTTGGAATGAAATGCTAGGGTTTAAGGGTTTAATCTCAGAGCTTTGTAGACTTGTAGTGCTGTCCAGTGAAAGCTCTAATTTTGGGACCATCCAGGGTTAAACCAAAGTGAAATTCAGTAATTCTGGACGGAGATTCCATTATTAATGGGAATGCAAGGATTCATTATAATTAATTGAGTATAATTAAGGGAAAAATTAATTGAAATATCCTTAAACTATGCCCCTAGAGTCATATCCTTAAACTATGCCCCTAGAGTCATAGTCGATGAACAGTGATTTTTTAAAACTTAATTTTTTTTTTACTAAATATTGGGCAGAATTTTATACATTTTTTGTGAAGGTGCCCCTAGCGGGGCCCTTAAAATAAATGAAATATAATTTATTTAGTGTAGGTTTTTAGTTTCTATTCTAAGTTTGGTTTCTATTTGAACAAAAGCGGCGTTAACTAAAAATGAAAATTTGTCGAACCCGTAAGTCATTGTTCTCCGATGATATTGGCTATAATGATTGCGTATATCTTAAAAATGGTATGTTATTAATATTTCAAGTTGTTACTAATGAAATATATTATTTTAATAAGTGATGTGTCAATTTACTACAGGTCCCAATATCAAGAGATTATCTATTATTATAGACAAGGGTTTTGTCTGGCTAATTTTTTACATATTATGTATAAGTTTTATTTTTGGAAAACCATGTAGACTTTTAGCCAGGGGTTTGATATGGTTGGAGGTGCTCTTAAACTATATAACATTTTGGGTTTAAATCTTTAAATAATTATTTTTTATAATTATATCCATGAAATATACGAATTTAATGTTTAGGTCCTTAAATAAAAATATTTATTACTTGTGTACTTAAAGTAATATTTTTTAAAATTACATCATTCTAGCTAAATCTTTTAACATATATCAATTTAATTATTAGTATAACACTTGCTAATGTGATCCAATTATTTTGTATACATTATTGATATGGGCTGAAAGTAAGCCCTAAAAGTGCATTAAATGCTGCGATAATTGAATCCATGTTGGTCTAGGGTTGAAGCCCAATTATGAGGCCCAAAACTCTAGAAATAATGTTAAATTCGTAGCTGTTAAATCAGCCAAATAAAAGACCTCGTATTTGAGTCAACAAGGAAACCAAATCATCTTTGGAGTGGCCTTCAAGGCATATAATCCCAATACTTATCCATCTATCCTTCGGAAGGATCTAGAATTGAACCAAGGCAATAACCTGCCCACCAAGACACCTAATCAAACTCTTATTCTAGGGTTCTCAACACCTATATAAGGACCTGATCCTTCACATACAGAACTACGATTTTTGGCTTGATTCTCATCTCTGAGATACGTAAGCATCTTGTGAGGACACAATTTGAGTCACGAAACACAAGCGCAGCTATAAAAGCTCGAAGCTCCCATAAACCCTAGCAATAAATACACCCTACTTTTTATACCACATCATTTGGCGCCGTCTGTGGGACAACAACATCAACCATGGTAAGCACACGAAGCACTGCAACTGTTACGACCGGAACGACTGATAACACCGCCGCCCCTCCACACTCTGCCATTCCTCCCACTTCGGGAGCGATCTCTCAACCGATCGTTACTCAGCCCCAAGGGACAGATCCCCCAATTACTTAGCCGAATGTTACTCAGCCCCATGTGGTTATTCCACCAGAGGCTCGACCCCAATCTCAAGGGGATCCTTCTCACACAACCAATTCATTTCAGATGGTTGTTACCCCGCTAAGTACTCGCCCCATAAACACTGATGCGCACATCTCTACCACAATGATTCATGCAAGTGCAAACCCGACCTACGGGTTGGCAAACTACCCGCTTATCCATGGCCAAGGACCGAGTGGTCACGCCATCGTTATACGTGATCCCCCATATGTTGGAGAAGGATATTATGACTATTCTGGACCTTACACTGATGACTCCTCTTCTGATGAGGATAGGGATGAAGCCCCAAGGAGGCGACGCCCGGGTAAAGAACCTGAAGTACATTCTCGTAGGACTCGTGATGGACCGCCACAAACAGCGGCAGAAAAAATCAAGGCCCATGAGGCGGAGATTTTAAGGCTGAAGGAAGATATGGCCAGGGAACAACAGATGCAGAATAGACCCCTGACAGTGTCAACAGAAATTCCTTTTGTCGACTTGGAGAGGCCCCCTAGGAGGCACATGAGGGTTGATACCCCTAGAGGTGGAGGTACAAGGGCAGAAATCCTTAGGGCTGACCCCAAGGATCTTATGACGTTAGGAGATCCTGATGATCCAACACCTCCATTCACTGAGGAAGTGATGAATGTACGCATCTCCCGAAGGTTCAAGATGCCGACCATCAAAACTTATGATGGCACGGGAGAACCCTATAACCATGTAAGGACATTCTCGAATGCATTGTTGCTGCAACCGGCAAGTGATGCCCTGAAGTGTAGGGCATTCCCTCAAACCTTGGCGGGCATGGCACAACGTTGGTATTCACGTTTGCCACGAAACTCCATTGGGTCTTTTAAGGAGCTAAGTACGGCTTTCACTAGCCAATTCGTTAGTGGAAGAATACATGAGAAGAGTTCTGCATCTCTTATGCAAGTCATGCAAGGGAAGAACGAAAATCTAAGAGACTACATTAAACGGTTCACCAAGGAGACTCTTAACATTACTGATCTGGATAACAAGGTGGCCATGGTAGCCCTGAAACACGGAATGAGCAATGATTTCTTTAAGATGTCATTGGCTAAGCACCCCCTAGAAAACATGATCGATCTTCAGCAGAGGGCAAGCAAGTATATCAAGGCCGAGGATAGTATGAGGAAAGGAAACACATCCACCAACGGTGGAAGTAACGACAACTCAAAAAAGCGAAAGACGGAGCAAGAATATGATGGGAAGGACAAATACTCACGAACGGGTAAAGATTCTGATTTGACCCCAAAGAAAAATCCCGGGCAAAGGTTTACTGAGTATTCGCGATTGAACGCTCCGCGGAGCCAGATTCTAATGGAGATTGAAAGGGACCGTGACCTACGATGGTCAAAGCCACTTATAACCGATCCCGAGAAAAGGAACAAGGACCTGTATTGTCGATACCACAAGGATGTGGGACACAATGCCGATGATTGTAGATAGCTGAAGGACGAGATTGAGTTCTTAGTCCGAAGGGGAAAATTGAGCAAGTTTTGTAAGGACGGAGATCGACCGAACCCAAGGCGAGACTATGATCGAAGGGACGACGATCGTGATCGTAATCCCCAGCCCCGAGGGCCGGTTATAAACATGATTTTTGGAGGGCCAACGGCGGCCGGATCAAGCAGAAATTCTAGGAAGGCGTATACCCGTGAGGTGATGCACATCGTTGGAGAAGCACCTAAACGTGCTAAAACAGAGGTTGTCATTGGATTTGACGATTCTGACATGGAAGGGGTGAAGTTCCCCCATGATGACCCTTTGGTTATCTCCCCTGTGATAGGCAACTTCCAAGTAAAGCGAGTCCTGATAGACAATGGAGATTCGGTGGATATCCTCTTCCATGATGCGTTCTTGAAGATGGGGTATAATGAGTCTCATTTGACACCGTCTAATATGCTAATATACGGGTTCAACGGAGTTGAGTCGAAGGTAGAAGGCACTATTCAGCTACCCATGACCATAGGCCAAGAGCCAAGAGAGGCCACTCAAATGCTGAATTTCCTGGTCATTAAGGCCACGTCAACCTACAATGCCATCCTTGGGAGGATAGGTCTTCATGCATTCAAGGCCGTAGCCTCCACTTATCATTTGAAGATTAAGTTTCCAACTAGAAATGGAGTAGGCGAAGAGCGGGGAGAACAGAAGATGGCAAGAAGTTGTTATGTAGCAGCCCTGAGGCCTGATGGAACCGGGGGGCAGGTTCTCCCGATTGAGGATATGGATAACCACGATGATGAGGAGCGAAGGGGGAAGCCCGCTGAGGATCTAACTCCCATACCCTTGAATTTGGAAGATCCCGAGAAGGTTACATATGTTGGGACATCATTGAAGGAGCACTTGCGAAGCAAGTTGATCACTTTCTTACAAGAAAACAGTGATGTGTTCGCATGGACAGCGGCTGACATGCCAGGGATAGATCCCCAATTGATAACTCATAACTTGAACGTGGATCCTGGAAGGAAGACAGTTGTAACGCCCCCAAATCCGGGGTCAGGGATTTGGTCGTCACGCGGAAATCCTCAATATCACATCACCTGTAATCATTCAACAACTGTATTACATCATCTGCAACCCCAACTAACAAGAATCTTTTTGGTTATAGGGCTAGAAACAAGAACTATAGTCCTTTCATTACATCACACTGTCTTGCAAATCTTATACTACTAGTATAGCTTCGTTGAGAAGTACACCAGCAACTAGTACTACTCTGTACAATGTACTATTTATTACACAACAATATATGTACATATAACTTACTCCAGTTATAGACTTTCTGGATCATATCATCTTCACCAGGGCATACTACCTGCTTCTTCCAAGCTATGCAGTTAAGCCTCATCTGTCTACCTTCCTCTGAAAGGTTAAAATTTGAAAACAAGCAAGTATGAGCGAAAGAATTGCTCAGCAAGTTATTACTAGAGCTTAACAAAATATCCCATCATACGCATGGGGTTTCCAACATTCATCCGATATTTAATATATCATTCTTGAAACATTTATAACCATGAAACTTCCACTAGGGGGAAAATATGACTTTTGAAATAACATCAAATGAACTAATTAAGTTCATAATAACAATAGAAATCTTCATACCTTAGCAAAATAGTATACACTATAGTTTTGCTAATCTTTTAGAAAACTTTCAAAATACGCAGTTCACTATACTGCTATGACAATCCCTTTTTATCATACATATACCGAACCATTATAAGGTTCCCTCTCAGTATTTCTGAAGTTTGAAAACATATACATATACGTACATCATTCTCGTCAAAACACCTTACAGTTCAATATCCTGTACGGGGTATAAGTTCTTTGACCACTTGATAAGTTTAAAACTCAGAATTGATGGATAGTAAGAGGGTCAAAGTTCTTGAAGTAAAATACTTGAGAATCAGCAATAAATGCTAACATGATGACCAAGACATTAAAAGGAACTTTCGTTTAAAATACCATACAGTTCGAGATACTGTATGAGGAGCATATAACTGGAACACTTATTTCTTATCAAGTGCAAGACCGGCAATTTGTAAATCGATAGCTTGCAAAGTTTTGAATTTGATAACACCTCTCAGTATAACAACTGGAGTCGAAGACTTGATTCTTTTGACAAAACATTTCGTGCTATTCAAGGTATAGATTACACCATTTTCAAACCTTTTTCCTTTGTTTCCTTTAGAAATCATGCAGTTCAAAATATCGAATAACTTTGAAAGTTCATACCACTGTCAATACTATCGGTAATTGAGCACCTAGGCTTTCATTACAGTATTGCAGTACAATTCCAATTGGAAGAAAGGGATTTTGCTGGAGCCTCTCCCACGATACCTGGTGATCGGCCAATGTATCGTGCCTCTGCTTCTCTACTAGTAGAAGGACGACGTTCCCTTATCGGGTTGCACCCTGACCGCATACGGGCCTTAACATTTGGACCACGCTCGAGAGCGTAGCCCCCTCTTCCTCCAGTCCCCTGAAGAATCATACCCATCATTGGAACAGAACTTAATCCAGTTCCCCAAGCACAAAGCTTGTTGATAGGTCTGATAACAGTTACATAACTTTACTTCCAGGAATATTTGAGGAAGTAACCATAACATGTGGGTTGACTTCAGTCAACAGATTCTTTTTGACTATGAACTCATTTTGAACATGACTTGGGAATTAGTCGAAAAATCTTATTGATTTGATAAGTTGAAACATGTAACTGAGATCGGGCAGTGACCCCAGAGCATAACCGTTTTCGATAAATGGGATGATAAAACTCATTTATTCACTTTCTGAATTGAGTTCCCACTCTTTGATGAGTCAAAGAACATTTGTACTCGGTTAAAAGAATTGATTTGAATCCAAAATGATATTTGGGAACCCCTGCTATTTGTTTATAGATTTCCTGAGGGTCAGAAAATATTTTAAATGACTATGAAAGTCCTCAAATACTTTAAATAGTATTTCATAACCTTTAAATCATCTAGAGTATTTAATAAATATTTAAATAATATTTATTAAAATAATAAATATTCCATAATACCTTTTTAAATGAATATTCAAAATAATATTCATTGAATTAAATAACATTCAAATAACCTTTATCCAATATCATTCAAGATATTTTTAACTGAAATATCCAATTTATAACCATTGGGATATCTCTGCTATTTCTCCGGAACAAAGTGAATTTCAAGAAATCATTTTGAGAATGATATTCATCTAATTAAATAAATTTAATTAGATGAATAAAGTTTACTTAATCAGTAAATGCTTTTAGAAGTATTTACTAATTAAATAAGCACTGGTTTATTTGTGATGTTGCCTTTAGGTTAATTATTACGAAATTCTTTTTAAAAGCTTTGTCCGGGTTTTTCGATAATATTTATAAAATAAATATAAACCATCATTAATCCTTCTTAAATGAATATTCAATATAATATTCATTTAAATCAAATAAAGAACCATATGATATTTATTAATATCACTTAAACCTCAAAATATCCAAAGTATAATATTTGGAGTATTTTTAATCATCTTTCAAATACTTCACCTTCGGCACTCCTCCGGGTTTTCGTAAATTTTCAATATAAAATAATAATCCCGACTTGCGGGCTAAGTTCCAAAAATACCATATATGTCTTACCCCGGAGACCTTTATCAATACTGTTTCATATCTACATACTTATAACATATAGTCCACTTCCATCATACGAAAGATTTATATATATATACAATATAAATCAAGAGGTAGAATCTTACAACATCGACGCCCATTGACGGTATTATAAGTCATGGGGTTTTGATCCTTTGCATAAGCAGAATTTAATATCATTAACCAGCCCAGGATATAATAATTTTGAAAACAAAGCACAGGGCGGGGAACTTGCAATCATGGATTTAACTTAATCCGCATATTTCATATATTTCAAAATATATATACTCTGAACGATAGAGTATGCATAATTAAACTTGCCTTTGGTCCTTAGCCAGTAAGCAGAAAGCCGCGAATAAATCCCTCGCACCTCGTTCCAGCAACTCCATGGACCTTACCTGACGTCTCGATCTTCCTTTTTGGATGCATGTCGCTCCAATTTGATTACGCCCTAATGGTACTGAAATGGTTGCGAGTACGTGTCAGTCCAACCTCGTATCTCGAGTAGACACAACTCGGAATTACCACTAAATCACATAAAGTCAAACTATAGACGTCCTCCCTATAGTTGATTACTCTAATACCACTTATTGCACATAACACATTTAGTAAAAGAAAATAAAATGGAAAAATCCCCTTTTTATAAAGTGGACCTTTCCTGGTGCTACACACCTCAAAACCATTTAACAACTTAATCCAACTTGACCTTTCTCCACTTAACATATACAACTATAATACCCTTGACATTCTATGTCAAAACTTAATTAATGGATAATCCTCAAAATATACTTAATCCTCGATAAAGACTCATAATACCCATTTAATTCTCAGGACACATTTAATCCTCATATTAGCACATGATACTCGAAACAACAATTAACCTTCGAAACAATTTACTTAGCACTTATTCACATAAACAACTAGCACCAAAAGCATGCCTTTAGATTAGTGAATTTAACCAATTTAAATAAATTTAATAGCAGGGGATTTTCAGAAAATTTCGGCATGAAGTATTCGTTTATCGGACTATGGGCACAGCCCCTCCATGCCAAACAAAACAATTCAACCCTGTTTTAATAAAAATAAAGCTACCTCAATTGCAGCAAAATAAAGGAAATACAGCTGCCTCAACTTGCAGCAAAATAAAAGAAATACAGCTGCCTCAACTTGCAGCAAACATAAATGAAATAAAATACAACTGCCCCAACTTGCAGCAAAATAAAAGAAATAACATACAGCTGCCTCAACTTGCAGCAATCAATTAAGAATTACAATACCTGCTTTGACTTGCCGCACCTAAGCAGTTAAGAAAGTGTCTGCCCAGACTCGCAGCACATAAGCAATTAAGAAAATAAACTGCCTCAACATGCCGTCAACAAGTAATAAAATAAACTAACAGTTTATCATCTATACATAATATTTTATAACTGTACAACCAGGAAATAGACTCCTATTATAAGAAAATTTTCGAAATAACCTTTTTGTAAAATGGACTATCCCGGGGTCACAGCCCCTCAATTTCAATCAAAATCATTTCAAAGTAATACATACTTTATCAACATCATTTATCCTCTTTTAACTACCATCAAATGCCTCTAAGGCCAGTAGTAAGACTCAATAGCCACCACTCAATATTTATGCAAAAATATGAGGTTTAAACAACTATACATTACTCTGACAACTTCGACATCCATCAATAGTTATAAATTGACTTGTCTAATTTAAACCCATAAGCATGACCAATAATCATTTAACCACATATAATCCATCACTAAGTACTTGACATTTAAGACGTCCAACAATTACTATTTGCATTTAGCACTTAGCAATTACCATTTGAAACTAACAATTAGCAATTAGCACATAAACATTACCGGCACCATTTACAACAAGTAAAACCATATAAACTCCCATTTATTCCTCGACAATAATAATTAACAACCCTCAATCATTAACCCGAATATATTATCCGACAGTTAATCCCACTAATTACAATTAGCAAATATGGACTTTCTAAATTACAACTAGCACTTAACAATTAACTATTAGTCATTACTAACACGGACATTTAATCGGACTCGCACTTATCCCAACAATATAATTAACCACTAACCATTATAATTAACACCTCTAGACTCCGAATTAAATCACGTAAATTCAACTAATATTCATGATTTAGCATATAAGCTAATTACGACAACTAACATATCAATCTCACGATATAAACTAATTAAATCGCCAAATTTAACCTCGCAATTTAAACTAACTAATTACCACAATTAGCTAATTAAAATTACTACCACTAAATCATATATTATACTTACCACTAATTAAATTAGCATAAATAACTAATTTAATCATGATAATTAAATACATAAATTAAAAATCAAAGAAAATTATACCATTTCGATTCGCACCGATTCGTCTCGCAAAACCAATTCACCGGAAAATAATTTTCCATCTCCCTCCCTTCTCTCTCTCTCTCTCTCTCTCTCTCTCTCTCTCTCTCTCTCTCTCTCTCTCTGCACTCCACTGTCACCACGCCACCAGCGGCCCACCTGCGCGCCACCGCGTGCTGCTGCTTAGTCCGACGCCGGGAGCTCGCCTGCTCCGCCCGACGCCACCCACCTGCTCCTCTTCTCTGTCCGATCTGCTACACCAAGCTATACACACGCTGGACACACACTATACACACAGTTATATAAATATAATCGCTACTTGAATCTATAATATCCCTCCCCCACTGATTTCCCCGATGTTTTCCCCTCTCCCCTTTTCCGATTTGTGCGGCGTGTATTGTATGTATGTATAACTGAGGTGTTGTTTTGTTGTGTAACCTAATGGGCTTGGCCCAACACTATTTAATCTCATAACTGTAACCCACTTTAATATTAAACCCGTAAAATATTACTCGGGTAAAATAATAATTTGAGTTTTTTTTTTTTTGAAATAATAATAATTTGAGTTAAAAATTCCAATTCATAATAAAATAAAATTTTTAGCATTATTAAATACTAGAATACTTTTAAAGATTTATGGAGAAAGATATAGAATTAAATCTAAATTTTCTAAATTGATATGTATTTTACAAATATTAATGATTTGTAAAAATAATACTTAAAAATAATAATTATGATTCTTAAATCATAATTTACAGGGCTTTGTAAAATACCACAAATATTATTGCTTTAATAAAATCTTGAATTCTCGATTATATATATATATATATATATATATATATTAATCGAGTAATTCTATCAATCCTCAAATAAAAAAAATAATCATTTTCAAGGATTTTAAAATCTCCAAATATTCAGTAATTTTAAATAAAATAATTACTGACCAATTCCATACTTCAAACTGGACATTTACCCAATTAACTATTGACTCGAGATATCTACTCGATCAATAGAATTTAAAAAGGGATCCGGTTCCACTTAACCGAAAACAATTAAATAAAAAAAAATTCCTCCTCTTTTTAGGAAAACATTATTATTATCGAAATAATAATAAAAATCATTCCTTGAAAAATCCGGGTTATTACAACAGTGAAACAGAAAAAGAGAAATTTTGCACCTGAAAGGCAAGAGGCCATAAAGCAGGAGGTCGAGAAGCTCTTGGAAGCAGGGTTTATAGAGGAAATACAATTCCCAGAATGGCTGGCAAACCCGGTAATGGTTAAGAAGGCTAATGGAAAGTGGAGGATGTGTATAGACTTCACTGATTTGAACGACGCATGTCCAAAGGATTGTTTCCCACTGCCGAGGATCGATACATTGATAGATGCCACGGCTGGGCACAAGATGTTAAGCTTTATGGACGGCTTCAGTGGATACAACCAGATCAAGATGCATAAGGACGACATTCCTAAGGTATCATTCATCACTGACTTTGGTGTATATTGTTACCTAGTTATGGCTTTTGGTTTAAAGAATGCAGGGGCCACCTATCAAAGGTTGGTGAATAAAATTTTTGCCCATCTCATTGGGAAGACGATGGAAGTCTATGTTGATGACATGTTGGTGAAAAGTTTGAACAAGGCAGATCACATTGAGCATTTGCATGAGGCATTCGAGGTGCTAAGGCACCATAAAATGATGTTGAATCCGGCCAAGTGCGCCTTTGGCGTTGGGTCAGGGAAGTTCCTGGGTCTTATAGTCTCGAAACGTGGTATCGAGGCCAACCCTGACAAAATCAAAGCAATCCTAGATATGGAACCACCTCGTTCCATAAGGGACGTACAGAGATTGACTGGAAGAATTGCGGCATTGGGGAGATTCGTCTCCAAATCCGGGGACAAGTGTTTGCCGTTTTTCAAAACTTTGAAGAATGTGAAAAATTTTGAATGGACAGAGGCAAGTCAGGAAGCCTTTGAGGAGCTGAAGAAGTACATGAGTGAGGCCCCGTTGTTGGCTAAGCCCGGTGAAGAAGAAACTCTTTATCTCTACATGGCGGTATCGAATCAGGTGGTCAGTGCAGTACTTGTGAGGGAAGAAACTAAGGTTCAGAAACCCATATACTATGTGAGCAAAGTGTTGCATGGAGCAGAGTTGAATTACTCCACCATTGAGAAGTTTGCCTTAGCGTTGGTAACCGCCTCAAGGAAGCTACGACCATATTTTCAGGCACATAAGATCGAGGTCCTTACTGAACAACCTTTGAGGAACATTTTGCATAGCCCAAAGGCCAGTGGTAGGCTCATTAAGTGGGCAATCGAGTTAGGAGAATTTGATCTCAGATACAAGCCTAAAACGGCCATTAAAGCTCAGGCACTTGCAGACTTCGTGGTTGAATGCACCATTGACAACCAAGAAGTCGGGGGGCAGGAGATACCTCAGGAAGGCAATGAATCAGCAAAGGAGAATGAAGAATCCTTGAAGGAATATTGGATGCTCTATTTTTGATGGGGCATAAAAAACAAAAGCAAGTGGTGCGGGTCTTGTCCTACAAAGTCCCGAAGGATTCACGATTGAGTATGTCCTGAAGTTGGACTTTCCAACGACGAATAATGAAGCAGAATATGAAGCTCTAATAGCCGGACTTGGAGACTAGTGGTGGCACAAGTCAATGAAGAGTTTGAGGCAAAGGATGAAACGATGGCCAAATACCTGAGGCTGGTAAAGGCAGTGATAACCCAATTTGAGGAATGTCATATTGAACACATTCCTAGGGAGGAAAATACCAAAGACGATGCCTTATCCCAGTTTGCATCTTCTGAGATAAAGAGTTATTTGGGAAGTGTATACTTCCAAGTTCTGAGAACCCCCACCATTGATTCGAAGTTGGTGGCACCCATTGGCACCAGGGAGTGTTGGATGGATTCAATCAAGGTACATCTTGAGACTGGTTGGCTCCCGAATAATGCCTTGGAGGCACGAAGATTATCCGTGAGGGCGTTAAGGTATGCATTGATTGAAGGGATTCTTTACAAGAAGTCCTATGTGATCCCATACTTGAAATGCCTAAGGCCTGAAGAAGCCAAGTCGGCACTTGAAGAGGTCCATGAAGGAATCTGTGGGCAGCACTTGGGGGGCAGGGCCCTGGCTCACAAGATTGTAAGACTCGGGTTCTATTGGCCCGAAATGATGGCTGATGCCAAGGACTATGTGAAGAAGTGCGATCGATGCCAGAAGCATGACCCGGTGGTTAGGCAACCACCTGAGATGTTGACATCCATTAATTCCCCATCCTATTTGCCATGTGGGGAATGGATATTCTCGGGCCATTTCCTATGGCTACGGCACAAAGGAAGTTCCTAATAGTGGCTATTGACTACTTCACTAAGTGGATTGAGGCCAAACCACTGGCCAAGATTACGACCAAGCAAGTCGCGCAATTCCTGTGGGAAAATGTTATGTGCCGGTATGGAATCCCCCGAGTCCTGGTGACGGACAATGGGTTGCAATTCAATAACAAGGAGTTAAGAGACTACTGTGAGGAAAATGATATTGATCTTCGTTTCACCTCGGTAGCACATCCTCAAGCCAATGGTCAAGCCGAGGTTGCTAATCGAATAATCATGGACGGACTAAAGAAGAGAGTGGAGCGTTCGAGAAACACTTGGGTTGATGAGTTACTACCCATTCTTTGGGCATATCGAACCACTTGTAAGGTAACTACTGGAGAAACCCCATTCATGCTAGCCTATGGGGCTGAAGCTGTGGTGCCCGTAGAGATCATGCATGCATCTCCACGGGTCGAGGCCTTTGAACCGGACACCAACGAAGAAGGAATGAGATTAGCCCTAGATCTAATAGATGAGGTAAGGGACGAGGCTCATGCAAGGAACGTGGAACATCAGAAAAAGGCTTCCTTCTATTATAACCTAAGGGTGAAGGAGAGATTCTTCCGACAGGGAGACCTAGTGCTTAGAAAGATAGAAGCATCCGGAGTAGGCCAGAAGAGAAAGCTTGCCCCAAATTGGGAAGGACCGTATCGAGTTAAGTCAGTTCGAGGAAGAGGAACATACCATCTAGAAACCCTGAAAGGAATGGAGGTGCCTAGAACATGGCATGCAACAAACCTCAAGATCTACTATGTTTGAAAGTTCTAAGTAGGACATGATTGATAGGTAGAAATAAGGTCGATGGAACCATCCTGGAGTTCACTAACTCCTGGTAGGAAGTAGAGTATCTATGTAAGGATATAAACCCCCTAGTTATTAATAAGAATTTGTCTTTATGCTATCAATCGAGTTACTCTTTTTGTTTTGTTGACTTAAAACATGACAAAGCAAATGTTGTACCTTAACACTGAAAATGTGTAAGCTTGTAAGCCAAGTACCAAGAGAGCTCAAAATGTGATAAGCTAAAAGAGGAATTCGAGTATGCAAAAGAAACTACCTTGTTAAAAGTTAAGTCAAGATACATAATAACCCTAAAAGGGAAAATTCAAGGATAAGTTAAGTTACAAACAAGCCTCGAAGGGCCATGACATATAATAAAACCTATCTAAGTCTCCTTGGAGGCATCCTCCTCCTCGGTCTCACCAGATGAAGAAGCGGTAGCGTCCCCCTCCTTTGAAGGAGAAGGAGAGGAGGACTCAGAATTCCTCTTATCCTTCCCAGAGGTATCAGCATGCTCTTTGACCAGAGCATCATCCTCTCTAAATAGCTCATCGCTAACATCAACATCAGCAACTAGAGTATCAGGCAGATGAGGGCTCGGGAAGTCAGATTGCTGAAATAAGCCCGGGTGCTTCTTCAGGACTGCTTCCATAGCCTCATTCCACCCCTTATTGAACTGACCGGGAAAGAGCATGTCATCATGATGGTCCATGAGAGTCTTGTACTCAGCTGAATCAAGATAATCATCGATCAGCTTCTCCTTATCATTTGTTAACACAACCAGCTCCGAGTGAGCCATAGCTAGCTCCTCATCTTTCTTCTTCAGCTGCTCCTCCAACTGATGGATATGGAGACTCCTCTTCCGAGACTCAGTCTCAAATTCTTTGGCCTTCCCCTTCCAGGCTTTGGCCTGATGGACCAAACTCTGAAAGTGAACATTAGCCTGCACAAAAGGGTTAGTGTTACTCTCGAATAGTGAAATAAAAAGAAAAATATTGAAAAGGCAAGGTTGGGAACTTACCGCAGCTATAGCCTGAGATCCAAGTGCCTCAGACTCCTCGAGGCCTCCATTAAGGACCAAGTCCTTATAGTCTAGAGGAGTGATAGTGTTTAGTGACCAATCCATGGCATGCTTTGTAGAGCCTACCACAGTATCCTGCTTCCTAAAGCCCTAGGAAGGCCTAAACACTGACGACTGAACATTGACCTGGGAACTCCCCTCCAGGCCGGCTAAGTCGCTAAACTTTAGATTGCCTCTCTATGTCTTGTGAGGGAGCAGAAAAGAAGGTTCAGTTTCCTTCCCCCGAGGGTCAGCACCCCGCTTAGCTCGAGCCATCTTGCTTGTCTCATCGGTAGCAGGAGGGGCAGCCTCCAAGAGCATTTTCGCCACTGTGAAAATACAAACAGAAATAGAATTGAATAAGTTAAGTAGAAAAACAGATAACAAGGACTAGTAAGAGAATTACCCCGCTCAGAAACAGGAGAAAGGCCTACGGCCCTTAGAGACTCCTCATTTATAAGTAGGGCTGAGCATTCGGTCAAAACCGAACCGAACCGAACCGAAATAACCGAAAACCGAATTACTTGTTTTTTACATAACCGAACCGAACCAAATTAGTCTTATTAACCGAACCGAACCGAAATAATTCCGGTTATTTCGGTTCGGTTTCTTAAAAACCGAATTAAAAAGAGGAGCTAAAGAAATCAAACATCATCCTTTTTTCGAAGGTGTGAATTGGGCTTTGATTCGTTGCAGCACACCACCAGAGGTGCCAAGAATACCAATGGAGACCAAACTTCCTGCAACGTTTGGGGCGGTTGATTCAGTTGCTGTTGGCAGTAGCAGCCAAAGGATAGTTGGAGCAGACATCAAATCTGGTGGTAAATATCTCGACTTTGAGTTTTTTTAGCCTATTGTTAGGAATAATCATGAGTTGTGTTGATGTTAAGAATAGAATTTGCATGACACACAACTTCTTGTAATATCCTGATTTATAAAGGATTTGGGGAGGGGATTGGAGGGGAGGGGAGTTTTTGTTTGATTTTATCATCCTCCAATTTGGGGTTTTTTGGAGGGGAGGGGAAACATTTATTTGACAAAAATACCCTTACATGTGTAATTCTAATTTACATTCATTTTGCATATATGAAGGTTATAAATGTAATTTAATCATAAAAGCCTCCCTCCCCTCTTGTACTAAACAAAAAATGAATCCCCTCCCCTCCCCTCCCCTCCCCTCCCCTCCCCTCCCCTCATGTGAACCACACATAAATATTATTAAAATCCTCCCCTTGCCCCCCCCTCTTGAACCAAACATAGCCTTAAGGACATAATTATTAAAAAAAAAAAAAATTAAGAACTTGAACCTAAAAAATGATAAGTTTGCGGACATTTTAATCGATTTTTTCCAAAAAATTATGGGTACGCAAACAGGTTTGAGCTATCCCAACCCAAAACACGCTCTTTGTTATTGTAATATTGTGTCCTTTAGGGTTTCGCTCTTTGTTATTGTAATATTGTGTCCTTTAGTGACGCGGTTCAAACCGCACCGCACCACACCGCACCGCAATATTTAATAAATTGTATATACATATGTTATATGTATTTTATATATTTTATAAGTCTATCAGCGATCAGTCCATTTAAATTAACGGGTTCAGTCCAAAATTATTAATAATACTAAAAAGCTAATTAGTTTAATACCTCACAGTGAAGTATTTATTACATTATATATATATATATATATATATATATATATATATATATATATATATATATATATATATTAATTCATCCTTTATTGACTTTCATTTCATACAAAAATCTAGCTTAATTATTACAAATTTAGTATTATAGATTACCAACATGTTTTTATTTTTAATTATAGACTAATATGATTGCTTAAGATTAAGGGATCATTTGTTAAATCTGAACTGTTATTTCTGAACGAACGGAATATCTGGATGATGAGGAATTTGAATATTTGAACCGAATGATGCTGTTTGTTAATAATATTTCTAAATTATCTGGATGCTAATAAGCCCTGCTGATGGTTAAAAAAACTATATTTTAACTATATGCTACTCCCTTCGTCCCTCTGGATTCTTTACATGTGGTTTTTTCACGGAGACCAATGATTATGATTAAAATAAAATAAGTGGAGTAGTGGGTGTAATAGTGTATTTTATTATTAAAATAAGTGAAGTAGTATTGTAGTAGGTGTAACAGTGATTTATTATTAAAATAAATGAAGTAGTAGATGTAATAGTGTAAAGTATTGAAAAAGTGGAGTGAAGTAGTGGATGTAATAAAGTATTTTATTGTTAAAAGTTATTATTTTTAGTAATGTAAAGAATTGGTGGGACGTGTAAAGAAATGAAAGGGACATAGGGAGTATATTTTAACTATATGTATATTTTATTTTTACCTAAACTCCCGCAAAAATGTTGTATAAGATAGCAACGGGAATATAAGAAGTAAAAGGTTATCTGGATGACAGAGTCAAAAATTAGATGATGGGTCGTCCAGCTATTTTTTTATTTCGTCCAGCCCATTTTAAAATTAACAAACAATCTTGATGACACCTTAATCTGGACGAGCCCCAGAAATCTCTCGTTCAGGTGTTATCAAACAAGCCCTAACTAGATGAACAAGCAATGTACATTAGATCCTCAATATGCTTTGATGTTCAAGGTATTATGTTAGTATTTTCTAAGAGTTTGAGCTACCAACTGCAAAATAAAATAACAAAACGATATATAGATACAAATTACATAAAGATGAGTGAAGCAAATCAAATCACACTGGAAATTTAATTCACATTATAAAAAAAATATTTATTTTACCTAATAATTAATATAATTAATTTTTAAATGTATAAACCGCACAAACCGCACCGCACCACACCGCAAAAATGCGATGCGGTTTTCGAGGTTTTTGTGTTACGTGGTGCGGTCGCGGTTTGGAAATTTGTTCAAACCGCATGCACGATTTGGTTTGCGGTTTTAGGAAAAAACCGCACCGCCCGCACCGCGAACACCCCTATAATATTGTGTCCTTTAGGGTTTCTTTTTCTCACCCGCGCGCTTATTCTGGTCTCACTCCTCAATTAGCCTAATCACGGCAACACAGGTATGAAATGTAGTACATATGCTTATACATAAATGAATCAAAAGTTCTTTTTATAAAAACAAATCAATGTTTATATATGTTTATTGATATCTAAAATTAGTTTTGATGCTTGGTTTTTATCATTAGCTTGTGGGTTTTTCATTTGATCATATATGCTTGTATATTGAATTTTTGTTGTCTACTTTATAAATTAATTGTTTGCATATATGGGTATTAATGTATTATGAATGAATGTTGTTTAAACTGTGTGTTATGATAATTTTCAAATTTTGATTTGTACCCGGTTGGCCACTATAGATTTATGTTGTAGCATTATTGTTTTTATGATCCTTTTCATTTTGGTCTATTCCACATTTAAATTTCAGAAATATGGCCAGTGGTGCTAAAACGAAGCAGCTTGATTGTGGAGACTCGGTTGATAGGATTAGTAATTTGCCCTGTAACTTAATAGACCTCATTCTAAAGCGATTGCCGGTTCATGATGCAGCAAGAATGAGTATTCTCTCAAAGACATGGAGGGATATATGGGTGATGCACCCACGCTTAATTTTTGATGACGATTTTTTACACCTACTGATTTCTAAGAGGTTTTTAAAGAAAGATAGAGAAATTCAACTATATGAAATTTCAAGAGCCATCAGCGGTATTCTTTTAGCTCATCGTGGTCCTATTTTGAAGTTTTGTCTCTACATTCCTGAAGATCTGCCTCTTAATCACTATTCAGACACGATTTTTTGGATTAAGCACGTATCAAACAATGGAGTTAGGAAATTGGAACTTTTTAGTCATTTATTAAGTGCCTACAAAATACCGTCTTATTTGTTTTCCTGTTCGAAGTTGACTCATTTGAGTCTAGCTGGTTGTACACTCACACCACCACCGAAATTTGAAGGTTTCTGTAATTTGATTACTGTTAGTCTTTTGGATGTCACAATTACTGCTGACATGTCATTTGGGGCTCAACTTAATGAACTGGATCTGCAGTACTGCAATGGGATTGAACATTTGGGATGTCAATTTAAATATTATATCAATCTCACTCTGTTGACTATCGCGGAATGTGATGAAGTTGATTTGCAATGGTTTGAATGCACCCGAAAGGTGGAGTATTTTGTTGTCATTTGGAAAGGGCCGGAAAAGAAAATCATGGATGTAGACAAGCTATTTAACAATATGCCGAGAATCTGTAATATTCACCTTGAGGGCTTTTTATTCAAGGTAAAGTGAACATCCTGCCAGTTTGTTAATTGACAATGTCATTCTCTAATTGGATTAGTTAATTTAACCAAATCTTTCACTTTTTTCCCCTGATTTACCTGCGTATGTGTGTGTACATTTATAGTTTATGGAACCAGGTGCAGCGATTATGAAGAAGCTTATACCAACAATGCAAGCCTTGAAATTTATGCACCTTTATGATGTTGGATTTTATGATTTGGTTCGGATTCAAAATGTTCTTTGCTTGATCAGAATTTCGTCCAACCTGCAATATCTCCACATAGATCTGGTGAGAACTGGTTGCCATAAATTTTGTGTTCACTTTATGTATCTGAGATTCTGCTTCTTATTCATAGATATGTACTTGCATTTTCTCTATATTTTTCTGTAAATATGTCTTACTTCTGATAATAGATTTTCACTTCTTTGTGTGTAACTCTGTGTAGCATCTCCTTTTTTCACTTTATTCGCCAACCATTTTTTGTTCCAATTTCTCTCTAATAAATAATAATCACTTCATTTCAATGTTCTCATGTTGTCTATACTGTCTATAATAACATTGCACCGTATCTAGTCATGGTCAAAATTTGTTGAGTTTTCTTTTTAATATCTATCAATATATATCCTCTTGGTGTTTGTTCTCCTGGTCGGTCAAGACAACTTGTCAAATCTATCTGCCAGGCTTAAGGATATCCTTCCTCTCTTGGTAATAAGAGTTTTATGTATCAAAGTCTGAGTAGTCATGTGTGTAGTTAACCTTTACCATAAGTTCTTTTTTTTGTTAATTCATATACCATTATTATCTAGAAACTAATTTGTTTTAACAGATTACTATGATTATCTACAAATATAGTCTTAGTAACGTAATTCTGATTGCATAAATTATTTGTCCTAAACTAAGATCAAGCACTAAATGAATTTTACATATTCTTGAATACTTTGCTCTTATACTAACCTTGTATGTAGGAACCTAAGGTAAAGAGCATCAATGGTATGAACTTGGCAGAAAGCAGGGAACTTATGGTGTCATCAGTTGTACAATATCTGCAATCACCGAACTTGATAGACATGATTTTAACCAAACTTGAAACTGTGATAATACGTGGGTTGGTTGAATCGGCTGAGCTTCAGTTCATAAAACTTTTGCTCGCATCTTCTCCTTCACTTAAATTCATGATACTTTCCAACATCACAACCGATGATCCTAAAGAACAGTTGAGAATTTCACGAGAATTGATGAGGTTCCGTAGAGCATCCACAGCTGCAGAGATTAGATGGACATAACTAGTAGTGGTGGTGGTCGTAGACTTGTTATGCAAACCAATGTTGAAGCCTATAAGCTCCCCATGGTTGTGTATTCTGTGAAGCAACCTCTGTTTTGTGTTTGTAGAATCAGACCTTTTTTGTTGCTAGTGAATTGTTCTTCTTTCTGTTTTGAGATTAGGTAACTTATTATGTTTCCAAAATGCAATGGAACTTTGTCACTAGTGAGCCAGAAATTTATCAAGCTTCAATCTGTACTTGAAATAACTCTCCAGAAACTATAAAATTAAGATTTTTAGGTTTACCTGAAAGATGTAATGTACTGTGGACACATGTTTTAATTGTTTGTGGTGAAGGGTTTACTTGCATACCCGCAACTTGCAGGATAATATTCCATATACAGTAGATTGTTACTATCACTAAACTGCTAATCAAGTCACCATGAATGACAATGAGCGAGCAAGTACAAAGGCTGATATGAAAACTAACAAAATTATCATGTACAAAACTGTAACTATCACTCTCAGATGATAAGAAATTAAGAATTGCATCACAGGACTATATCAAACCTTTATATCAGTTTAAAGGGGGAGGCACACTAATATGTTTCAAGCCATAAGTTCAGTAGTTAATTTAAGACACTAGTTAGATATGACTACCCTTTTGTCCTGATCACTTGTGAGGCACTTAAAATTTGTGTAGTTTATAGCTTAGACTTCCTAGTCGGACAAATCGCAACATAGGAAAGTCAGTGGAGTTAAGTGGTCTGTAAAACCAAACCTAATGCAGACGGTTCAATATATAAACACAAACACAGATTACTGGTGAATGGATACAGTTAAGTGTTTGGAGTGGATTTTTCAGATAATTTTGCTCCAGTAGCTCGCTTAGAAACAATCAGAATGCTGCTTGCCTTGGCAGCACAAAAAAGATCGAAGATTTACTAGTTAGATATGTCAAATCAGCTTTCTTAAATGGCGAGCCTAAAGAGGAAATATGTCAGAAGGATTCAAAGTCGAGGGACAGGGGGAGAAAGTTTATCTGCTAAATAAGGCATTGCATGGTGTTAAACAGGGTGTAGGATCCTGGTACAGCAAAATTAATGAATTTCTTCCTCGTCTTAGTGTTGTTAATAGTTTCATATGGAAGATTGCAAAAGCACTAGCACACCAATGAATCAAGAACAGAAAATTAATTTATTAAAATGAATTCATTCGGTAAAGAGAATTTCTTTGCAAACAAACTGGTTAGACTGGATAGCATAAACTAATTGGCCTTTGTCTGAGGCCTTTTCACCGTCAATCAAGCTAACAAGGTGGAAATTTTCACAACGAGATATCAAATAAACCTACTACTTAATTTAATTCAATTTATGCAGATTGGATATCCAATACTGAAATGATGAAGCACAGAGTTATTGTTAGGATACTGATGAGTAATTTAGCACATTCACAACTCATTCTGGAGATCTGTTCTAAAGATATAGAGCCTGTTTGGAGTATTTTTTATTTTTTTTGAACTCACTTAAAATAAAAACATGGTGTTTGTCTTTTCTTAAAATTTTTCAACTTAAAGTTAGTTTTAATTCAAAAAATTTAAGTATTTTCGATATACTTTATTTCAACTTATTTTTTTTTCTCATATCAATTTTTATATATTTGAGTCACCTTTTAACTCGTATTATATTCCTTGCATATATTTGTATTTTATACTTTTATATTATGTTTAAAAAATATAAATTTCTATTTTTTTAATCAATTTTTTAAAACAAAATTACTTTGAGTAAAATTAGCCAAACAGGATACACGTAACTTAAAGTTGAAATTATCACTTTTCACTTAAAATGAGTAAGTTGCACTTTAGTTATAACTAATATTTTTTAATTTAACACAAACGAGCTCATAATATCACGAAGACACAGCCTGTGGTAGATAACAATGGCAATATAATTCTAATTAATGTTCGTTTGGTAAGAATTAAGAACCGGAACATCCCATACCGTTCCACCAAGTGACCAATCATGCTTAAGACTATCAATATTCAACACTTAATGGTGGACCGAGTAATAGTATATAATACACACAGGTGATTCATTATTAAAGGGGTGTATTCATTTGAGATTCTTATGGATTTTATTGGATTTTCAAAATTAGCAGGTATTCATTTGGGATTTTAAACAATTTTTTAAAATCTGCAGGTATTCAATTCGGATTTAAAATCTGCAGGTATTCAATTGGGATTTAAAATCTGCAGGTATTCAATTCGGATTTTGATGGATTTTGAAAGATTTGTGTTTGTTTTTAAATGAACGTCAAATTTGTTGTCAGTAGACAATATTTTGATGGATTTGTGAATTATAACGATTTTGAAGTAGAAGACAACCAACCATCCGACACGGAGGATGGTGGTAATGGTGGATCAAAATTTTCAAATCAACAACAACAAAGGACCGAAGCTAATACTTAGAGAGCTAACATTGCTAATGCCATGTGGAAAGATAGGCTTCGTACCGCAACAAATGAAGAAGATGATGATGATCAATATGATGAGAACGAGGAACACATGAATGATTGAGGACTAGACGAATAAGAATTTTTTTTATTTTGTTCTCGAATCTTTAGTTTTTATTTTTTCTGAAATACTGTCATTCAATTTTTTAAAAATTTTTGGACTATTTTGATTTTGGACTATTTATTTATAAATAGTTATCTTTAATTGATATATAGATATTATAAAATAAAAAATAAGAAATCAATCTTGTAGAATCTGTGGGATTTTGTTTATTTTACAAAAATTCATCAAAATCAATTCATCAAAATCCATCCAAATTTGTAGGGAATTAAAATAATCTGTGTAGAGATTTTAAACAATCCATGGATTTACACATTCCATTAAAATCCATGAATTATAATCAATCCACCAGAATCTAAAATGAATACACCCTCTTAGAGTAAGTTGCCTAATCATGCCTGTATATGACCAGGTGAATAAATAAGATTATATCTTTAGCAAGTCCAGGTAGCGAAATCAGACTACTCAACTAATGTTACATTATTTTTATAATCTAATAATAATTTATGAGTTTACAAATTAAAGATAATTATATTTAATGTTTATTTTATATTTGGACTAATTAAGTTGTCTAAAATAAAGGATCCAATAACAGGTTATTCGGTATGGACTTTGTAATGTGTAATACCCAATAGGAATCTGATAGGGCTAATGGGGTCTAATTGGACTAATATATAAAAAACATAATAGGGTTTTGGTCCCCAAGGCAATTCACAACCTCTACTCCTCTATTCCCATCGGTCAGAGCGAGATACGGCTCAAGTCTGTGGAAGATCAAGTCCCATAATCCGTATTCATATTTACTGTCATGGAACCAGGTACGTTTTTCGCACTACAGTTTTATCGTATAACCTTGATAATATCGCATAAGATGATCCGTTGTTATTTATTTAGATCTAACAATTGATATCTGATCCTATCTTATGTCAAATTATTGGGGTTGATCATAATTCTTCTATTTTATGATTGTTAACCATAAGCGTGATATATGACGTACATGTATATTAACGTTTTTTGTTTATATGTCTCTCGCTACTAAATAACATGGAATCAGTTAATTATGTCAATACAATTCTTTGTATGCTAGTTTTACGTTGATCAATTTATACATAATTAATTGATTAAATCCTGATGTGACTGATTTTGTTACATTAGTTGATGGTTGTTTATGCTCCCTGGACTAATATATGAAATCAAGAATTTTTTTTTAATCAATTTGTTTCGGTCATTGCATATGTAGGTTAATCATGTCATATTAATCATATGTAGGTTAAGTTTTTTTTCCTTGCACAGTATTACAAGAAAATCAGTATACTGACATGTATGTATATTGTTGGTTACTGGCTAAATTAGTTACTTTTTGGAATTTTATAATCAATCCACCTATTATATTCTAGTATATGCAATGCATAATTAATATGTTTTTTTTATGGTCATGCATGCTAGATCAGTATCGATTTGGTTTATTAGTGTTTAATCATGGATTACATTGACACGACGTTCTGGACATATTTTTTTAATATATATAGTGATATTATTATATTAATTCGGATTTTGGGCACATTTTATAATTTAATTTTTTTTTCTTCATAAGAAAAAAAATGTCCTTTTATTTCGCGAACAAGTAAGTTGAAGCAAAATATTGCCAAAGTGATATTTATGTGTAGATTTATTTATTTTGAAATAATAGGATGTGTATGTTTATTATTTATGCATTATAATAATTGACCTAAAGGAAGATTGTTTAATGGCCAAATAATGAATATACGTGCGGAAATAAATATGTAATATTTATAAATTTTTCATGTGAGTACTAAACCGGCCCAAAGGAAGGTTATTGCTTGACCGAATTTATTATTAATATTTGATTTCTGCGTGGAGAGTACCACTGTTAGGTCCAGATATATTTGTAGAAGGGGGGGTTGAATACAAATGTACTGTTTTATCGAATTTGTTCGTTAAATAAAATCAGAGTTTAAACAAAATTCGTGCGGAATTTAAATGAAACAATATTCAAGTTAAATATAAAATTATATTAAACTTGAAAGGTTGTTACAAATACAGTACAGAACAATACCTAGTAATTAAAAACAAATTAGAAAATTCGACAAGAACTTTTCTAATTTTGTTAATAAAAAACTAGATTCAAACTAGGAATATAAATTCGCTAGTAGCACAAGGAATACAAGTTATCAAGTTCTACCGGATAAAATATTACAAAGGTAGCAGCCTTGAATTTACAGAAAATTAAAAGAGTCCCGTGTTCTAAGCTTTTGAGAGAGAAAGATGAGTCTGTGTGATGAATGTGATGTTGTTGTCCGTGATCTTTGTGAAATGAGCTTCCCCTGGCTTTTTAAATCTTCTGCCTTTCCTTTTCCTTTTTAACACCCATTAATACATATCACTAATACTTGCCTATAATACTTACCAAAAGCTATTAATACTTGCAAGTATTAATAGGCTATTAATACTTAAAAAGTATTACTAAGGAATAAAACTATTAACACTTACAACTATTACTAGTACTAAAACAGTTACTAATACTTGCAAGTATTACTAGTAATAAAAGCTAACAATACTTACAAGTATTACTAGTACAAAAGCTAACAATACTTACAAGTATTACTAGTACAAAAGCTAACAATACTTACAAGTATTATTAGTAATAACACTGAAATATGTTCGGTAATACTTACCGAAAAACTGAGTAATACTTAAATAGTTAGGCAGGAAAAAGACAGATGCAGTGTACAGCAGTGCAGGACACGCTTTTGGCGTTTTGTTGTTTTGTAATGGCGCGTGGCCGTCACGCGCTAGCAGGCGCGTGAGGGGACAGGAAACTGGCAGACAGACAGCAGTCAGAGCATACAGTACACACGTGGTTGCTGTTTCTTTGTTTAATTCAGTTTGTGAATTGTTTTTTTCAACACAATACATCCGGCCCAATTCTTTTCTTGTTAAACAAACGGCCCAACTCCTTTTAATTCACAGCCCACTTGATTTAAATTAACAGCCCAGTTTCATTCCTTTTTAATCAATCTAGCAGCCCATTAACTTCTTTAATTAATTTAATTAATCAATTTAATCAAGGATGATTAATGATTAATTAATTAAATCAATTTAGATTAATACATTAATTCAAAGTTAATTAATATGATAATTAATTTAATAAATAAATTAATTCAGGATGAATTAATTTATTAATTAAATCAACTACATAATTATATTAATTAAATAAGAATTAATATAAATCACTTGACATTCCATTTCTTTTCCTCGAACCACTGAATGTAATAAAGACGTACCACTGAATTGATGCTGACGCTCGATGCACGGTCTGGTTCATGAGCGACTAACTCCAATGATTGTTCCTTATTGTTGACTTTATGATCTGGTTCCATTCTTCTTTTCTTCTCTCTCTTTTTCAATTCTTCTGTACTGACACTGTCACCTGAAATCTCTGTCACTTCAAACGAACCCACTTCTTGACGAACACTCCACTGAGGCTTGAACAGATAACTGAACTTCTTTCAATGTAGTAATTCACCAAGTCTATAGATTGACCTTGATCTTTTTCTACTGACAGATATACAATCTGAGATTCCTCGTGACAGCCTATGTACTATTTACTTTTACTATCTTGTTTAAGTTGAGTTGAATCCTCGAAATACAAATAGGCTAAACATATGCCTTTCAATCTCCCCCTATTTGTTTGTTAGACAATAACAATCAAATACCTAGAGGATAACTCAACTAACCACTTAAACAAGAAAAAGATGAAGCATTTCAAAGCTCAGTAAATAATACATACTAGAAAAAATTTCTCTGGTTCAAATATAACAATACCAGAATCCTCAGTTGATGAAATGATAGATGATGGTTCCTCTAGCACTGAACTGATCTTCATTAGACACAACTCATCTTCATTTCTGATTCTTCATATCTCTGCCTGATAATCCTTCACATCTTACATTGGTGATTATCAGCAGTTCTTGATTTACAATCACTTCCCTTCTCTGACACAGTTTTTCTCACTTAAGAAAAACAACTGTTCCTACTATATAGACAATGGTGAATCAATACCATTTCTACAACTTCTAGGAAATCTACTACTCCTCCAGTTAGCCTTTATACATAGTACATTGAAAGACTAATAGAATAGTATTGTGATGTAATCCTCCTTATATCTCCACTTTCATAACACTGAAAGTCCTCTTGCTTCTTCATCTGAATCTCCTCCTGAGTAACATGACTTGCTTCTCTTTCAAAGCACAGTCTTTGAATCTGCTCCCCCTTCCTAACTCACTCTCCTTTTTCTTGTACCCCATTACTTCTCCCCCTTAGTTGAGTATATCCTACTAAGGTAAGCTTGAAGCTTTTCTCCCCCTTAGTTAAGGAACCTCCAATCAACTAGTTGACAAAGAAGTAGTACCAATTGCAGAGTTCTTTGTTAGAAAGGAAGTTTGTTTTTCTTCCTCACTGTGAGTGTGTGATAGTGTTTAGTGTACCTCACAAGTGTTTCACTCTTCTCTCCACTCATTTGTGTTGAGTGCCTCACTTCTCTCTATGTTTACACTCTTGCTCACTAGTGTATCACTCATAGCTCCAGCATCCTTTAGTGTACCTGCAAGGAAAAATTTCACCCTAGCCCCTTCAAGAGAGGTCAGTGGTGGTGCAATGGGAGTTCGCAAATCCCAAATCCTCGTTGGACTCGTCAGACGAATCTGAGTCATAATCTACAAGTTGCTAGTTTTCCCTTTTTAGGGTTTTCAGATTTGAATTCTGAGAAGGTAAACAATGATCCATAAAAAATTTAGCATTGAGATCAAAGTTCCCTTCGGATGTCTGTGAAAACATAACCTTGTTAAACTCATCAGGTAAATCTGAATCATAGTCTTACAAGTTGCCGATCCGCACCTATGTCGGACCCGTTACCCGCAGGATCCAGATATGTTCCATCTGGGGAGTTAGGTAATGATCTTGTTGAATTTTGCATTGAGATCAAAACCTTCTCTCGAAGTCTGTGAAGACACTTGGTTCATTAAAGAACCTTTAACTTATAATCCTAACCGTAAAATGGTCGGATTACAAGTTTCCGTCAATTCATCCTTAGTGTGTGCAATCTCACTTTGTGCATATGAATTATTTTGGTAAGGTAGTGACTCTCCAACTGAATATCCCACACATCCTTATTTGCTGCATCAAGTGCAGTTACTCCCTGGTGACCTCTTGTCTGATAGGTTACTTCCTTTTAGGGGTAAGATAGAATGTGTTTGAGTTTGACTGTAGTCTGGGATAAAAGTTGTTGGGTTTACAACCTTATGACTAAACAAGTGAGAATACAAAACTTCACTGAGACGATCCTGCATCACAGAATATGAGCAATAGATATAATGCATTTTTAACATTGAAAAGTTTTCTGAGAAAATCATGCATTTATCTTTTGAGAAATGATGTACAGTTGTGATTTCAAAAGATTTACACTATAAGCAATCACAACTGTGGAAAGAGATTTGAGTTTGGAAGATATAAAGATCTTGAGCCGATTTTACTGAACAAGAACAAGCAAGAATTCAATTAATAAATTAATCGAATTAATGAAGGTTATTGTTCAAACCAATACAAACAAAACTATTTTATCATGTTTTAGGTCCTGTGAGATAGATACCAAATGTTACCAATTATTAGCAATGAATGGTCTTGACTTGCCAATCGCATTTGATAATAGGGTTCTTTCTTCGATGATATGCTTTGAATAAATCATTGATCATGCATAATCGATTAACCTGTTAAGCCCTACAATCACAAATGGATAAAAAGTTCTTGGTACCCAGATTTACTTGGGTCCAGATGGATTAGAGATTTCTCTGTTATAGAGGTAATCTAAAGACTTGACATACATACAGCATTTAAACCATTGCACATTTAAAACATGCAAACTACGACATGTATTGCATTAGTGGTAACAACAAACATAGCATTCATATAGCAATCAAACCATCACACATTTAAAACGTGCAAACTATGACATGTAATGCTATTTAGAAAATCCAGTTAACCTATTTACAAGAATTTTCTAAAACCAGTTGGAATAGAAGAATCAATAAATAGTCACTAATTCTATCCAGTCCAAGGATGTTGTTATACACCAGCTAATAGTCTCTATTACCTAAGTCAGTTTTACAAAAAAAACTTGATGTTCTACTGACACCCTAGGTAATCATTCCAACTTTTAAACTTTTTAAACCTTGACAACCGTTAGTTGACATTTACCAATTTTGATATCAAGAGGGTCCTATTTATGAAAGTCTGATAACAACAACAACACAACAAAGATTTAGAATTAAAACTGCAGGTTATGTGTGTGTTAAACAGAAAACAATAAAAGAACCAAGTACAGTGACCTTTTTGTAAGTTTTGCAAGTATAGTGACCAAAATGAAAAACTATACAAACTATTACTAATTTACATAAGTTGACTTATAAACAGACATTAGACTAAAATAGAAAGACAAACACTACAAAACATGTTAACAAAGATTAACATTCGAAAATTACAATACCTGTACAAAAACATTTAAATATAAACAAGAATATTTATAATAGGTTAGTAAATCTAAACATTTTCTAACAAAATAACTTTCTATTAGAAAATTATTTAGAGAGAAAATGAGATTTAATAAACTATCATAAATATGGCAGCTATTTTAAAATAAAGAAATTTTCAACAAAAATATCTTCCTCAAACATTCTAACTAGAGAATTAGAGAAAAGTATTTTTAGAGAAAATTTATCATTCTAAAATACAAGAATTTACAAGATCCATAATAAATTAATAATTCCAATTATTTTCTAATTAAATAACTTTCTACTTAGAAAATTATTTAGAGAGAAAATGGGATTTATTAAAGTATTATAGATAGACCAAAAGTACTTTAAGATGATAAGATTTTCAACAAAAATAGATCTCTCAATAAATCTTAACTTGTAGAATTTGGAGAAAAATATTTTTAGAGAAAATCAGTCATCTTAAATACAATGAAATATGGAGCATTGATAATGATTCCTAGAATTAACATCTCACAAGGTCTGGATGTAAATGAATTCACAAGTCCTTGCAATACGGACAATTGAGTACTTATGAAATCATTTAAGTATTACTTACAAGTCCTTTCAATACTGAAAATTGAATACTTGTAAATAAACTTCAAAAGTCCTTGAGATATGAACAAAGTGGTACTTGTAATCATGAGCTCACAAGTCCTTTCAATACGGACAATTGACAACTTGTGAACTATGTAAGAAACACATTCTTAGCATGCAAGACAAGCTCTCGAAAGAATTGATACCTTAAGCAAGATGCTTGGCCTTGAGTGTTCCACAGAGTTGTTGGAGATAATTTGTTTCCAAGTGCTCTCCTAGTACCAACCACTTTCTTGTTCTTTGATCTAGGTACCAGCTTCCACATTTCTTGTTGTTTGAAATGATTGAGATCATTTTGCATAGCAATCACCCAATCAGGATCAGCAAGAGCTTCCTCAGATTTCTTTGATTCCATTAGAGAAAGAAACCATGAAGTTACATTGTTTCTGAGTAGCTCTTCTAGTTCTTTTATCAACATCTGGATCATCAAGGATCAGCTCTAGATGAAATGAGCTCTATTCCAAACAGTGTGTCTGGATAGATTAGATCTTGATGATTCGCCTTATTCTGCATTGTGATGTTGTATTGACTAGTTGATCCTTTGTTTTACTCCCCCTGAGTTATTGCCAGGCTGACTTGATGATTGTTCTCCAATGACAGGGATATCTCCAATATTTAAATTGTTTCCACCACTATCACTTGGATAAGTATCATCATTAACATTGTCAAATATCAATTGTTATATCAATACCAATTGTTCATACTGACAACAACCTCAGGTTCTTGATCATCATCTGAGTGACTTTACATCGAATTTGATTTGTCAGATGGATCTTCAGTTTGGATGTTAGGGATGTTGTAGTTGTTGAATCATCACATTAAGACTTTCAGTCACTTCATGTTGATCAACTCCATTAAATGTGATCAATCAACATTAGTGGTCTTCAGTCTTCAGATTGTCTGAATCAACACCTTTTGACATGTCACACAATCATTTGACTTGATTCCATGTGAGACAGTCTTGTTTTATTACTGACAACATTCCTTAGCTATTGAATAGCCTTGACCCTCGGTCATACCCTTGCTGTTATCTCCAAGGGATGTAGCTGTATCAGACTAAGCTTCCAACGCTTGCAACTGATGTATGCTTGGCTAGCTTGGGTCACCACTCTTGACAGCAGGGCTCTATCCACTGTCATATGCCTTGAACATCCACTGTCCAGAAGTCACATAACACGATCTACCTGTTACACACCCTGCACTGCCAAAAACGGTTAAACCTCCTTCGGAACCCAACTTTGATTGGGTCCCGCATATTTAAAGAATTGGCCTTTATCAGGTATAACTACATTCTTGACCCTGACACCAATTTCTTTATTCAAAACACATTTAACCCTATAAACAGATTTGACAATCTTTTGTTTTATCTTGGGTATCCATGTATTTTTAGCAACAACAACATCCTGAGCAATGACTGGACATTTGACTTTGTAAACAGCCTTGGTCAAACTTTGTTTAGGCTTTGGTACAAATGTCTCTCTCCTAACTTGAGGAGGACTAGCAGTCTTTTGTCTAACATTTTGATTTCTATTCATATGTTGTCTAGGAGCAGTCTTATTAACACATGCTTGATTACCATTAAAGTAAGCAGACATAATATTGAAAGCACAAGACATGCAATTGACAACACCACATGCTTTATGAGAAGAATCAATGATAGGCATGTTATGCATGTTAGACATGTTATTGTTCTTATTCACATTCTTATCACCTAATCCAGTCTTAGAAGAACTGGTTGACTCAGCAACCTTGACTGGCACCTTAGGTGACCCTTTCTTAGAGCGAGCATTCTTGGGATTAATGTCCTTAACAGGTTTTACATTTGATTGGACACTACCACTAGCAATGTCCTCAACTCTTAACTCTTCAGCAATAAAGATTGAAAGCAAGTTAGGTGGTTCTACAACAGGCTTCTTAAACAGAGGTTCGACAACATCCTTGAGCACATGTGGTATTCCCCTTTCTTTAGCACTAACAGGGTTAGGAGAATTAATGTCCAACGATCCAACAGCCTCATTGTAACCAAAACCTATACTTACATGACTATCAATAGATTGCTTATTGTAAAACTCCTTAGAAGCTGTGCAAGAATTATACATACCAGATAGCTTAACATTAAGATTAGCTATAGTGGTATCACGTTCAGCAATTTGTTTCATTTGTTTAGACGCTACTTCTAGAATAGATTTCTCTCTTCTATTAAGACGTTCTATTTCTTCTTTTAGCTTCTCTTGATTATCATGCACTTGTTTTAATTCTATCACTTCATTTTCAAGATTAGTGTTCTCAAGAATTAGTCTAGCAGTTGTATTCTGTGCATTAACCAATGAATTACCTAAGCGATAAACCAGCTCAGAGTCAGTAAGTTTTACCTCAATCCTAGAAGCAGTGGGCATGTCAGTGTTTGCCATAAGTGCAAGATTAACAAATTCTTCATCATCACTGTCTGAGTCATCCCAGCTTTTGCCCTCAGCCACATAGGCACTGTCTGCTTTCTTCTTTCCAGATGCATTCTCTCTCCTTGCATCTTGTTGATTTTGTTGTTGACACTCATTTGCAAAGTGTCCTAATTCATTGCAGTTGAAGCACCTGATCTTGCTTCTATCCACAAACTCGGTTTCGTAGCCACCCCTTGTGCTACTTGATGAACCAGTAGACCTGAGTCTAAAATTAGGATTTCTTCTGAATCTAAAGTTGTTAAACTGCCTTACAATGAGTGCCATTCTGTCATCCTCTAACTCCTCTAGCTCCTTCAGTGAATAAAATTCTGCACACCCCTGACTTGCAGCTGTCTTCCCATATTCAACTGTAATCACCTCCTTGTCAGAGCTGTAAGGTTGAACAACCTTAGCTTCCATCTTCACCGGAGCCACCACCACTAGACATGTAGAAGTGCTGACCTCTTCATATTTCCCATGAATTTCTTTCTGTTGAATCTGCTCTAACTCATAAGTTTTTAAAATGCCAAAGAGCCTTTCAAGAGAGATTTGATTCAAGTCTCTAGATTCTCTAATGGCTGTTATCCTGTGTTCTAGATGAGTAGGCATAGTCAGCAAGAACTTCCTGTTGATCTCCTTCTGTGTATAGTACTTGCCATGCATTAGCAAGTTATTGATTATTTTATTATACCTTTCAAACACTTCCTGAATGCCTTCAACAGGGCCAGCTCTGAAGTGTTCATAGTCGGAGGTTAGAATCTCAAGTCTGTTCTCCCTGACTTCATCCGTTCCTTCATTGATGGTTTCAATGGTTTCCCACATTTTCTTAGCAGTTCCACAATTCATAACATGGCTATACATTAAACCATCCAGGGAATCCATTAGGATGAGTCTTAAATTTTTATCCAGTCCAGCATCCTCTTTTTCATCAGATGTAAATGAAGCAGGGTCCTTTTCATAGGATTTAGCAGGAACTGTAACTGCCCCATCAACAACAACTTCAGGTTCATGGACCATAGGAATTTTAATAGGTCCATTTTTTAAAACCCCCAAATATTTGGAATTTGTAACATCCAAAAATAATAACATTTTATTCTTCCACATATCATAATTTTCTTTGTCAAAGATTGGTATCTTCACAATGGCTTTCGAAGTCATGATGAATTTTTAAGTGAGTTAAAAATTCGAGAATGAATTTTTAAGTGAGTTAAAAATTCGAGCTTGATATTTAATTGAATAAAGATAGGATCTGATTTGTATATCAATCAAACGGCTCTGATGCCAATTGTTAGGTCCAGATATATTTGTAGAAGGGGGGGTTGAATACAAATGTACTGTTTTATCGAATTTGTTCGTTAAATAAAATCAGAGTTTAAACAAAATTCGTGCGGAATTTAAATGAAACAATATTCAAGTTAAATATAAAATTATATTAAACTTGAAAGGTTGTTACAAATACAGTACAGAACAATACCTAGTAATTAAAAACAAATTAGAAAATTCGACAAGAACTTTTCTAATTTTGTTAATAAAAAACTAGATTCAAACTAGGAATATAAATTCGCTAGTAGCACAAGGAATACAAGTTATCAAGTTCTACCGGATAAAATATTACAAAGGTAGCAGCCTTGAATTTACAGAAAATTAAAAGAGTCCCGTGTTCTAAGCTTTTGAGAGAGAAAGATGAGTCTGTGTGATGAATGTGATGTTGTTGTCCGTGATCTTTGTGAAATGAGCTTCCCCTGGCTTTTTAAATCTTCTGCCTTTCCTTTTCCTTTTTAACACCCATTAATACATATCACTAATACTTGCCTATAATACTTACCAAAAGCTATTAATACTTGCAAGTATTAATAGGCTATTAATACTTAAAAAGTATTACTAAGGAATAAAACTATTAACACTTACAACTATTACTAGTACTAAAACAGTTACTAATACTTGCAAGTATTACTAGTAATAAAAGCTAACAATACTTACAAGTATTACTAGTACAAAAGCTAACAATACTTACAAGTATTACTAGTACAAAAGCTAACAATACTTACAAGTATTATTAGTAATAACACTGAAATATGTTCGGTAATACTTACCGAAAAACTGAGTAATACTTAAATAGTTAGGCAGGAAAAAGACAGATGCAGTGTACAGCAGTGCAGGACACGCTTTTGGCGTTTTGTTGTTTTGTAATGGCGCGTGGCCGTCACGCGCTAGCAGGCGCGTGAGGGGACAGGAAACTGGCAGACAGACAGCAGTCAGAGCATACAGTACACACGTGGTTGCTGTTTCTTTGTTTAATTCAGTTTGTGAATTGTTTTTTTCAACACAATACATCCGGCCCAATTCTTTTCTTGTTAAACAAACGGCCCAACTCCTTTTAATTCACAGCCCACTTGATTTAAATTAACAGCCCAGTTTCATTCCTTTTTAATCAATCTAGCAGCCCATTAACTTCTTTAATTAATTTAATTAATCAATTTAATCAAGGATGATTAATGATTAATTAATTAAATCAATTTAGATTAATACATTAATTCAAAGTTAATTAATATGATAATTAATTTAATAAATAAATTAATTCAGGATGAATTAATTTATTAATTAAATCAACTACATAATTATATTAATTAAATAAGAATTAATATAAATCACTTGACATTCCATTTCTTTTCCTCGAACCACTGAATGTAATAAAGACGTACCACTGAATTGATGCTGACGCTCGATGCACGGTCTGGTTCATGAGCGACTAACTCCAATGATTGTTCCTTATTGTTGACTTTATGATCTGGTTCCATTCTTCTTTTCTTCTCTCTCTTTTTCAATTCTTCTGTACTGACACTGTCACCTGAAATCTCTGTCACTTCAAACGAACCCACTTCTTGACGAACACTCCACTGAGGCTTGAACAGATAACTGAACTTCTTTCAATGTAGTAATTCACCAAGTCTATAGATTGACCTTGATCTTTTTCTACTGACAGATATACAATCTGAGATTCCTCGTGACAGCCTATGTACTATTTACTTTTACTATCTTGTTTAAGTTGAGTTGAATCCTCGAAATACAAATAGGCTAAACATATGCCTTTCAACCACTTACAAGTTAATATTTCTGTCCAAAGACTAAATGTTAATGTTGTGCTAGGTATCTTGTCTAAATGGGCCCACACACTATAGTATTTAAATTCATGTTTTTTTGTGTGCTATTATATATGCATATGACATGAATTTCTATTATGCAAGCTTATATATTTTTTGTTCTAAATTGCTAGTTAATGCATCTGCTGCTAATATAACTATCAACATGAACTCAATTCACGTGCTTAACGGCACAAACTTTAAGAGCTGAAAAGAGAACGTTGTGTTAGTTCTCGGCTGCATGGATTTAGACTATGTTATAAGGAAAGAACAACCTACTTCTCTTACGGATAAAAGTTCTAATACTGAAAAATTAAACTTTGAGAAGTGGGAGTCATTCTTCATTTTTGTTCTTGAAATCTCATAACTCAAAACCCTAGAAAGCGCCTTGAAAGAACTTTATCAATTCGTTGATTTCTTGAGTTTTCTATGTTTAATCCATGGTGCTCCCGATGTTTCATGGATTATATCTCAAAAGCCCTCTGTTTGAAGTCAAATTTTATCAAACCCTGATTTTTAATTAGTTTATTTCTTTAATTTACTACTGATCTGATGAAATTGTGTGTTGTTTTCAAGATAAGAGTGTTAGTTTTCATGGTTTAATGATTTCTTGAGGCTTTTCAATTGCAACTCGCTCATGAATTAGTGAGTCCGATGAGACGATTTCCGGTTCTTAGTTCGTGTTTTACAGTTTGTGTTATTTTTGTGTATAATTACACGGTTTTGGAATATTTTACCATGTGTATTACCACAATGGTCAAGGTGCATGTCTCTCGAATCATTGAGTTTTACTGTTATATTAATTATTTGCCTAATTGTGTGAGAATAAACTGTTAATATGCTTGACTATGGGTCAATTAAATTGATTTTATTTTTGATTTTGTGTATATTAATGGTTATGACAGTGAAATTATCTTGAGTGACTTGATCTCTTAACTAGTTAAATTGGTATGGGGTGATTTGTTCATAAATTACTTTGTCTTGTTGAATTGCGTATGAATTGAGTACTATTTTTGCATTAAACTGGGATTCTTGATTAGGTTATGCATTAAACCATATCTCTGTGTAGTTTCTCATAACTCTTACCTAGTACTCTGCTTTACAGTTTCTTAATTCATTAGTATTTTGTGTTAATCTTATTGGAACCATTTGATTAGTGTCATATATTGGTTAAGTCATAGATCAATGAAACTCTTCTCTTGTCTCATGTGTGTCATTTAGCCTAATTGATAATTGGTAGTTCTTTCTTTTATCTGATGATACTATGTGCACTGTTTGCAGTCATGTTTTTCCTAGCTATTAACTCTGGTTATCTGTGAATATCAGAGTGGCCTATTTTTTTGTTTTTGATTCAGCTAAGTGATAATTCTTGTTGGTTAGCATTGCTTTCTCCAATAATGGTCAACTAGATCTTGATGTTTGTACTGTGTTATTAATTAAGTAATATGCTTGCAAGAGTCAAGGGACTCTATGTTTTTTTGTTAAACTCAAACTTTACTTTGAAACACTTAAGTGCATTTGTGATAGTTTTTCATGTATGTATGAGAGTATTATATGTTGGTATCCTAAATGTGAGTCTGTCTACTTCTAAAAGCTAAGTAATTTTTGTACCATTTTTGGGCGGTCATGATTGATAGTCTTTTTGGGCCTTTAAGAGGCAATAATGTGCCATTTTGATGGCTTGTCTATTACATATTTAATTTTTAGACTAAATTTTTCAGTTTTTTAAGAGGTAATTTAGTACCATGTTTTTTTGGGAATTATATATAATATATAAGTTTTAAATTTTTTTGATTATTATTTAGGTGTCTAACCAAAGGGGTCCCTTTGGTTAGAAGTGATCATCTATTTTGTCAAAATTTCAAAATAATTTTAATATATTTAATCTTATATCCCTTTAGTAATTTGTGTCATTTTAGATGACTGTTATGTACCTTTATGGAGTGACATATAATATTTGGGGGAAATATTGATGTCGTCTTATGGACGTTGTTGTGTCATAACAGTTGACTAAGGTATCTAGCCAAAGGGATACTCTTTTGACTAGAATAATGTTGCTTTTGTTAGTTTTAATTTTGCAGGAATTCCCGACATGTTTATTGACCTTCAATAATTGGCATAGACGAATATAGGTTGGAAGGTTACATGTGAAGAGATGATGGACGGAGGAAGGAGTGAAAGCTTATAGAATGTCTTAACCTTTATCTTAGGAGCCTCATGTGTTTCGATGATCTTGGGTTTCATGGAGGGCACTCTTTTTCCACTTGAGTTTTTTTCCCAAAGGGTTTTGATCTTGTGGGTTTTTAACGAGGCCCTTCTTTGTTCCCTTTGTGTCCCTATTAATTGGGTTGATGAGCAGAAATGCAGGTTTTCATAGTAGGCTGGTGACAAATTATTGAAAAGTCGGGGTTTTATTGGATTTGGGTTTTGAGACTTTTGAAGATCGGCCATAATACATTTTTGGAGTGTTGGTCTTGTAGTTTTACTTCACTTTTCTTTCTAGTATTCGTTTTATTTGTAATGTACTTACCAATCGGGTGGCATCTTCTCAGACATTAAAGTTCTATTGTCTAAGCATCCGGAGATAACATGCGTGCCTTTTGGTTAGATGATAAACTTTCTTGAATGAAAGAAACACCTTCTTACGAATATTGTACTCGTTGCACTTCATCTATGAAATAGATACCCCTGACCAAAAAAAAAGTGGGAGCGTTCTAATCACTTAAGTCTAATAATGATAAATCGCAGCATTCCTGAAACATTCAGGGGCGGTATGTCTGATGACTCCGATGAGTTATCTGTTAAGGAATTTCTTGATGAGCTTAAAAAACGTTTTGCAAAAAACGAAAAGGCTAAGACAAGTAAGCTTTTGGCTGAACTTGTTCAGATGAGGTATAAAGCTAAAGAAAATATTCATGAGTACATTATGGAGATGTCTAACATCGCTTCAAAACTTAAGGCACTAAACACTACTAGAAAAAGGTCAATAGACATCGGCTAAAAACCGATGTCTGGCCATTTTTCAACCGATGTCTTTGTGGGTGTAGAGAAAGGTCCATCCCTTTTCACATCGGTTTTTAACCGATGTCAAAGAGTATCTATCACATCGTTCACTTGCCTTTTACATCGGTTAGTAACTGATGTCTATGTTGGTTTTTAACATCGGTTTGCTTATGCAACTGAGGTTTAAGGTGTATAGTAGACATCGTTTCTTGCTTGAAACCGATGTAAAAGATGATCTTAGACATCGGTTAAAAACCGATGTAAAAGAGGGGTACCTTTCTCTACACCCACAAAGACATCGGTTTAAAATTTTTCTTCACATCAGTTCTTAACCGATGTCTAGTGCCTTTAACATCAGTTGAAATTAAAAACTGATGTGTTTGTTTACTATATTTATTACCGTATATATATATATATATATATATATATATATATATATATATATATATAATACTAAAATGAATGTTGTATTGATGCAACTTATCAATCCAAAACTCAAACACTTATGGAAATAACAAAAACTTCATTATCATTATCAAAAAAATTCAGTATATACATCAATGACTATCCGCAAAACTAACAAACTAGCTACATTTCAAGTCAAAATGCCTCTTCCAAACCAAAAACATAATTGACATACTACTCCATGTAAAAACAAACTATACCGCTCTAACTACCATAGTTAAAACAACCTAATTAAAACAACCTATATCTTGGCCGTTAATGGAGTGCTCGGAAGGTGAGTGGCAATGACATTGTTGTAGAACATAATCAGTTCCATCTATCTTTATTGATCCAGGATCTCCTGTCCAGTATACCTGCATTTTTTCCTCATAAGTTTCCAATTATACAGCATTATAGCAAGCAAAACTATGACAAGTAGATATACCTAAAATCACATGCCATTGTTTCAAGGATGCCACTATAGATTCAAATGATATTCCGTTAAGATCATTGAATGAATTGATATATGACCTCCACTATAGTGACCAATTTAATATTTAACCACATGATTAAATGGTTATAAATTTAATTCACATGTTCGGAATTATCTTTTGTTTCTTCATTTCTGTATAAAGTTTAAATCGATTTTGTACTAGAAAATAAAATGAGATGATTGTATTTTTTTATATATAATTAAACACACTCCATGCTCGTTATTATCCTACTGGGGATTTCTTGAATGCTACTGTGTTAGAACTTGAAAAATATTAAAGTTGTACACTGTGTTAGAACTTTAAAAACATATAAAGTTAATAGCACCATAGTAACCATAAGATAAGTGGATACAATTGTTGCTATCACAATCCTCTTAAGTTCACTGAAGAAGCTATATTCATTTAGAGACCCAGACATACACATGCAGGCTAAATCAGGTCTCTCTCTCTCTCTCTCACACACACACACACACATGCACATCTATGTTAAGTCCATAAATAGAAGTGATGGCTAAGAAACGTATACATACCTTTACTGAAGGAGTAAGTAATCTATATGCTGATCCTATTGAATTGGCTGGTCTACGAGAGTCCTCCGGAGCTTCCTCACTTGCATCATATTCTTGGTCTCCATCATCATTCTCTTACTGATTGTCAGCTGAAGTCAAGAGCAATGGTTGAACAAGACCCTTTTCAAGCTCTTCATTCTCTGTCGGGCCTGTAGGTATTACGCAAATCCCTTCTTCAGATAATTGAAACTTAATAAAAGCATTAAACGAGAAGAAGGATACTAAAGGTATCGAAATTTAGGATCTTAAACATACAGCAGTGGAATTCTTAGTACTATTACTTATTGAAAGACTAAACACAGTGGTATGACCATTTACTTGACAAAGTCATAGATTTTGAATCTGCAGAACTGACAAGGGCTTGCCTAATTTATTCAAATATATATTCAGTGTAGCTTCAGAAAGCCTGTAGGCTACTTTAAGTAATAAATTATTCTTCAGTTTATTCTGGTTAAGAAAATAAGATAATGTTGAGTTATTAATTTCAACTAGGCGTGATGAGTGCAGCGGGTGAATCCAACCAGTGTATTTACGTAAATATTCAAGACTTGTCTGTGATATGAATGAAAACATAATGAGTAGAATGAATGCAACTAGTGTATTTACGTAAATATTCAAGACATGTCTCTAATATGAATGAAAACATAATGAGTAGAGTAACACTCTTCAAAGGTCCTCCACAGGTTCTAAGAAGTAGCTGATCTGTTTTGTAATAACCCTAACTTGTAGAATGCTACAGGGACTCAATGAATAGTACTTTTGAGGATTTAGAGAAATGGAGTGCAAGTACACTATATTGGAAATGGAAAATGAGTAAACAGAAATCATATTAGTGTTATACTATGAAAATAAGTGACTCGAAATGACGGCGAATTTCAGAAATTCCTGAAATTGGATTTTTAGGATTTTGAGTTTGAATGAGCTTCTATTTATTGGATATTAAGGAATATAGAAATAGTAAAGGAATCATATATTGAGGAATTAGTGAATTTAAGATTTACCAGGGGATTATTAAGTTAAGAGAATGCTAAGGGAATTCGAATTTGTAAATGATTTCAGAACCACTGAGATAATGAGGTGTATTCGAAACGAATCACAATTAGACGAGTATGGAAACCAAATAACCAAGATTAGTATATGACAAGGATATATACCACATTATTATTACCAAGAGTGTTAGCAAAATACTTAGAAAAATCAAGAAAATAGAAGTGTTAGATTATTTAAAGGACATTATCATCCACTAACTTATTTTTAAGGGTAAATTAGACATTTCGCATGAGGAATTCTCTAGAAAATCATCAAACTTCCACAACACACTAGCTAAATCAGATATTAGCTAAGATATTAAGATGAGATAAGATCAAAAGAAAAACAAAACAAAACATTAGAACATTTTCTAGAAAAAAAAACAAGAAAAAAACAAGAATGTTCTAGAATTTCTTTAATATTTATCTACCTAATCCTACCTAATCCTCCATAAAACACATCATTATCCATTCCACCACCAAAACATCATCTTTTTCTTCCTTTTTCTTATCAAAACCGTGCTGCACTTGAAGAACCAAGGAGGGGGAGCAACTTTGAAGCCTTCTAAAATCACAGGATTAATTAAGTAAGCTCCTTACACTATATTTAAGATGTCCTATGAGTTGTAGCTTGATCCACCATGCAAATCTTTAGATATTAAATCATGAAGTGATGATGAATAGTAACCACTACAAACTTTCCTTGATTTTTATGATTCCTATCAATGATCTAGGTTGTGTTATGGTTGATTTATAAGTTAAGGTGTTATAGAACATGTAATCATGATGTTATAGTTGTTGTTATGTGTTTGATTAATTATGGGAGGATTATGTTCTTGTAACCATGGTTGGAATGATGTCCACATGGTGTAGGTGATGGCGTATAAGGTGGATGATTGATTTGGAGGAGTTGGATTTTTAGAAAGTATGAAAGTACAGCAGTTATAATGTCCGATTCTCGTTAGGATAAAAATTAGTCTATTTTGGAACCCCAGTAGCAGTACGGTGCTCTACTGTCCAGTGTACCAATGGACCATGAGATGATAGAGCTTAGTTCATAAATCGTTTTGATATAAAGTATGTTAAAATCGGATAAACGGTTTAGGAGAAAAGTCAGTTTTAGTGAAAGACGTTCGAAAACCGAGAAACTGTAGTTCTACCAACTTTGGGGCTATAACTACCATACTTAGACATTTTCAAAAATTATAAAATTTTGGGATATTGTAGTAGGATAGTCAGAGAAGCATGATCAGTTGACCTTATAGTAAAATTCGAAATCTATATTTTCTAAGGATTTTTACAGTGAAGGGTAATTGTTAAGGAAATGGTGGAAGAACACTAAAACATTGATCGAGTCTATATATGGTTAAATTCTTGGAACTTTTGGTCTGTAAAGGGTATGTTAAACATATACTATGTGTCAAGGGTATTACTATACAAGGGTTAGGAGGTTCAAGAGATTATATGCTAATGATGATCCTTTCTGTGTTTATAGAAACTCAGGACGAACCAAGGGCAATACTTCAAGGATATAGAGATCGAGGCAAGATTTTTTTTATCCTTATTTCGATAAACTGTTTATGTTCACAGATAAATGATTTTGTTAGATAATATATGGATCTTATATGATGATATGGTTAGGGATATATTCCCTGTTTGTCGAGATTATTGATAATGGAATATGAATATGGATGGAGAGAATGTACCCTAGTATTTAAAGGGATATGAAAGAATGGTATCAGTTGTTTTCTAGGGTTATATGATTTATATTATTATGATAAAACTATTCTTTAAACAAGTGGTGACTTAAATAAATATTATTTGATTATTATTTAAATACATTTAAAAATAGAGCAAATAGCTTATGTATATAAAAGCATAGTTGACTTCATCAGATACGGAAGAGATGATTTAATTATATTCAAGTATGATGATATATGTACTTTAAAAGTATTGATATATGGAAAGTGTAAAGTGAAATGTGAAATGAGAAGGTGGAATATGAAATGTGAAATGGTGGCTTCATAAAGGGAATAATAATTTTTACAAAAAGGGGGATTACAACAGTGAGCGTAAGAGGCTGTGTGCGGCGCAGTCCAGCACCCAATAATTATTTCGGTCCAAGAGCTGCCGAAGGAGGATGTAGCGGGTGGCCTTCCTCCAGGGATGGTAACATTCCTTCTACTAGTAGTAAAAAGGAAGCGGTATGATTAGGCGACTGATCATCGTCCTAACGTATCAGGCACAGTGGATATCCCCAGAACATGTAAAGAAAGAATTGATAATGATTTCAGATCTGTTTTCACAAAAAGGAAAATGGTACAATAATATGGAATTCTGGTATGAATAGAAGAGAAACTGATATTATATAGTTCTATTATTCTTTTCTTATCAAGACAAATGAATTATGTACGTTAATAAGTAAGAATAAATTATTTTTCTTCTTTGCTTCAAATCATGATTTGTTTCCTATTTACCTATAGAAAAATATATTTATGGTCTCCTTGATGCTAGTTTACAATATTTATCTTGCTGAGCTATTATAGCTCACTCTTGCTAATTATGTATATAACAGCTAGGTCAAATGCCGATACTCCGTACTACACCCCGCAAGAGGGTAAGGGCAAGGCCAACTTTTGAGAGAGTTCTGGAAACGATTCCTGAGGAGGAAAATATAGATGTATGGGTACGAATAAACTTATGTAGATTAAGCGAGTAAGGGATTGTAATAATCTTTTGATTGTTGAAATGCTTCCTGAAGAAGTATTATTCAGCAATGTACTTAAGTATGATTCTGGGTTTGTAATAACTGTTTCACTTTAACTTTTAAATATCAAGGATGTTGTTCTCTGAGCATATGACTGGTGTGTATTATTATTATGTGTGGGGTCTATTGTATGTTTTTAAATCACGCATTATATTTCAATTGTTAATGATATGTCTTTAGCAAGTAGAGGAAGTAGAGATGGGTCCGTGACGGCCTGGATCCATGACCCCGGATCCGGGGCCGTCACAGGTGGTATCAGAGTGTAGAGTCATAATGCTCAGGAACAAAAGTGATAATAATAAATATATCAGTAATAATATGGATTTTGAACTCACATCGAGTTCAAGGGTGGTTTATCGAAGGTAGCTTTTATTCTAAGTATTGATTATAAAATTTATAGATTGTTACTAATATAAGTTTATGTTTTATGATAGGGAGCGGGGATGGAGATAGGTGGGTCAGATACAGATCCCGTCCCTTCACCTCCACCTGTAGCTGCACCTTCACCGGTGCTTGTACCCCCTGAGGAGGCACCTCTATTTGCTGGTGATCCGATTCCTGTGGTTTTACTATCACACTATCATACCTTACAGGGTCAGTTGGAGGAGTCTCGTAGGATGATAGATACACTCTTGCAGAGGATAGCTGGAGGGAGAGGAGGTGTTATTCCAGATGGTGTGTCTTTGGGTTTGGTTAGCGTTGAGCTGCGAGCACTTACCAGCCTTAGGAGGTTGACGGAGGGGAGAGGAGACCTAGGCTGGCAGACTGAGGTGACCGCTGTTATTACTTCTGCTATGGTTCAGTTGAGAGACGTTATCAGGGCTGGACTACCATGAGATAGAGATAGGAGTTGTTAGTCCCTAATCAGACTGTAGTCATCTTGTTGATGTCATTTTGGGGATTAGGGTAGTTGTTTGCTGTCTTAATCCTGGTCTGATTAGAGGGTTGTTAGTAGTACTTTTGTTATAGCGGATTTGTATGTACGGATATGTTTTGGGGTTTCGAACCTTGTACTCTATGATGTATAATATTAGTAGTAAAAGACGTTGTACCCAAGTTGTAATATACTTATGTACATTAATGAAGTTTATGTATTTTGTCTAAATTATTGTATTTTTATAATGAATGTGGAAGCTCAAAAGTTGATGTGTAGCAGGTGATTGACTTCAATGTAAAGGTTATCGTGCTAAAGAGGATAAGTGTATTCGTTAAAGTGGTATTATAACTAAATATTACCTGTATAGATGTTAAGAATATTGTGGTTTATAACTGAGTTAATTAGCTATATAATTGTGCATATGGGGATAATGTATATTGTACTCTAAATTGGATAATTAATGGAGAATATTGTATGTGCAGAATAATGCCTAAGCGAAATACTAGGGCAAATGGAGCGGGAATTGATGGAGATCAAGGAAGTCATAACGTAGGGAATGATAGACAGACTGAGAATACCTTTGATGACCCGAATTATGATGAAGAAGAGGGTGAGTCAACTACCCAACAAGTAAATCAGGGAGGTGACCCTTTAAATCAGTTCATGGAATTAATGAGGCAGACTTTAGCAAACCAACAGAATCCACAACAACCACCTGTTCCCAATAACCAGGTAACAAATTCGTTCCGTGCTTTTAAGTCACTGAGGCCCCCAGAGTTTGTAGGAACTGCTGACCCAGTTGTGGCGAGAGCGTGGCTGAAAGAAATAGAGAAAGCTTTTGAGATTTTGAGGATAGATGAAGACCAGAAGACCATCTTTGCTGCTTATCTCTTAAAGGGAGAGGCTAATTACTGGTGGGAAGCTAAGAGAAATTTAGAGGGAGCAGGAGTGATAACCTGGGAGCGTTTCACTAGGGTGTTTCTAGACAAATATTCCCCTAAATATCTGGAGAACCAAATGGAAATAAAATTTTTGGAGTTAAAACAGGATAACCTAACTGTGGCAGAATATGAAACTAAGTTTACTGAGCTGTCTAGGTTTGTACCAGATCTTGTGAGTACTGAGGAGAACCGAGCGAAAAGGTTCCAACAAGGATTGAAACAATGGCTAAGGACGAGAGTGGCACCATTTGAACTAACTGATTATGCTGCCGTAGTTCAAAAAGCGTCAATTATAGAGGCAGAGAGTGATCAAACTCAAATGGCTCGAGACAATAAGAAAAGGAAATTTGAGGGTCAGAGAGGAGGTGCAAGTGAGGGGAGCTTCTTTAACAGAACTGGAAAAGGACAGAAATCTCAGTTTACTGGAAGGACAGGAGTTAATAAGACTACAAGTGAGACTGTGAATCAGGGTGGAAAGTCAGTAGGAACAATTCAGTCGAATCAATCACAACCACCATTACCAGATTGTAACACGTGTGGTAAGAAGCATATAGGAGTGTGTAGAATGTTAGGGGTAACTTGTTTTATGTGTGGACAAAAAGGGCACTATCATGACAGGTGCCCATCAACTGATCAAAACCCCAAGAGAGATGTTAAGTGTTACCAGTGTGGGAAATTAGGACACATAGCTAGAGATTGCCGTCCTAGTGGTTCGTCTGCGACGGGACAGAGTGTGGCTGCTTCGAATAGACCCACCGCCAGAGTGTACAACATGACCTTAGGAGATGCATTGAAAAAGCCGGATACAGATGCAGGTATTTTTACTATATTTTTTTATTAAATTCTCGAGTATAAATGTTTGATTAGGGATAGACTAGGTCAATGAATGGTGTAAATGGACTAATAATACAAGATGAGAATAATCTATCATTGAGGAGGTAAACTATGGTGGTCTAAGGACAGATATATGCTAGTAGAGACACGAACAGGAAAAATATATTATAACCAATATCTTCTTACGATTGTTTCGAGGAATAGTAATATAGCTTAGTTTCTGGAAAATTTTACACAGAAATTAGAAACCAAGGTTGGAGTATTAATATTTTATGTCATGATAGAGAGATTTATGGAAGAACTGAGGGATAAAGAGAGCAATGTGGGAACTAGGAATGTCAGGTGAGGAAGTATTCATTAGTATTTCAAGGTGATTCCGGGACGGAATCCTTTTAAGGAGGGAAGACTGTAATAACCCTAACTTGTAGAATGCTACAGGGACTCAATGAATAGTACTTTTGAGGATTTAGAGAAATGGAGTGCAAGTACACTATATTGGAAATGGAAAATGAGTAAACAGAAATCATATTAGTGTTATACTATGAAAATAAGTGACTCGAAATGACGGCGAATTTCAGAAATTCCTGAAATTGGATTTTTAGGATTTTGAGTTTGAATGAGCTTCTATTTATTGGATATTAAGGAATATAGAAATAGTAAAGGAATCATATATTGAGGAATTAGTGAATTTAAGATTTACCAGGGGATTATTAAGTTAAGAGAATGCTAAGGGAATTCGAATTTGTAAATGATTTCAGAACCACTGAGATAATGAGGTGTATTCGAAACGAATCACAATTAGACGAGTATGGAAACCAAATAACCAAGATTAGTATATGACAAGGATATATACCACATTATTATTACCAAGAGTGTTAGCAAAATACTTAGAAAAATCAAGAAAATAGAAGTGTTAGATTATTTAAAGGACATTATCATCCACTAACTTATTTTTAAGGGTAAATTAGACATTTCGCATGAGGAATTCTTTAGAAAATCATCAAACTTCCACAACACACTAGCTAAATCAGATATTAGCTAAGATATTAAGATGAGATAAGATCAAAAGAAAAACAAAACAAAACATTAGAACATTTTCTAGAAAAAAAAACAGGAAAAAAACAAGAATGTTCTAGAATTTCTTTAATATTTATCTACCTAATCCTACCTAATCCTCCATAAAACACATCATTATCCATTCCACCACCAAAACATCATCTTTTTCTTCCTTTTTCTTATCAAAACCGTGCTGCACTTGAAGAACCAAGGAGGGGGAGCAACTTTGAAGCCTTCTAAAATCACAGGATTAATTAAGTAAGCTCCTTACACTATATTTAAGATGTCCTATGAGTTGTAGCTTGATCCACCATGCAAATCTTTAGATATTAAATCATGAAGTGATGATGAATAGTAACCACTACAAACTTTCCTTGATTTTTATGATTCCTATCAATGATCTAGGTTGTGTTATGGTTGATTTATAAGTTAAGGTGTTATAGAACATGTAATCATGATGTTATAGTTGTTGTTATGTGTTTGATTAATTATGGGAGGAGTATGTTCTTGTAACCATGGTTGGAATGATGTCCACATGGTGTAGGTGATGGCGTATAAGGTGGATGATTGATTTGGAGGAGTTGGATTTTTAGAAAGTATGAAAGTACAGCAGTTATAATGTCCGATTCTCGTTAGGATAGAAATTAGTCTATTTTGGAACCCCAGTAGCAGTACGGTGCTCTACTGTCCAGTGTACCAATGGACCATGAGATGATAGAGCTTAGTTCATAGATCGTTTTGATATAAAGTATGTTAAAATCGGATAAACGGTTTAGGAGAAAAGTCAGTTTTAGTGAAAGACGTTCGAAAACCGAGAAACTGTAGTTCTACCAACTTTGGGGCTATAACTACCATACTTAGACATTTTCAAAAATTATAAAATTTTGGGATATTGTAGTAGGATAGTCAGAGAAGCATGATCAGTTGACCTTATAGTAAAATTCGAAATCTATATTTTCTAAGGATTTTTACAGTGAAGGGTAATTGTTAAGGAAATGGTGGAAGAACACTAAAACATTGATCGAGTCTATATATGGTTAAATTCTTGGAACTTTTGGTCTGTAAAGGGTATGTTAAACATATACTATGTGTCAAGGGTATTACTATACAAGGGTTAGGAGGTTCAAGAGATTATATGCTAATGATGATCCTTTCTGTGTTTATAGAAACTCAGGACGAACCAAGGGCAATACTTCAAGGATATAGAGATCGAGGCAAGATTTCTTTTATCCTTATTTCGATAAACTGTTTATGTTCACAGATAAATGATTTTGTTAGATAATATATGGATCTTATATGATGATATGGTTAGGGATATATTCCCTGTTTGTCGAGATTATTGATAATGGAATATGAATATGGATGGAGAGAATGTACCCTAGTATTTAAAGGGATATGAAAGAATGGTATCAGTTGTTTTCTAGGGTTATATGATTTATATTATTATGATAAAACTATTCTTTAAACAAGTGGTGACTTAAATAAATATTATTTGATTATTATTTAAATACATTTAAAAATAGAGCAAATAGCTTATGTATATAAAAGCATAGTTGACTTCATCAGATACGGAAGAGATGATTTAATTATATTCAAGTATGATGATATATGTACTTTAAAAGTATTGATATATGGAAAGTGTAAAGTGAAATGTGAAATGAGAAGGTGGAATATGAAATGTGAAATGGTGGCTTCATAAAGGGAATAATAATTTTTACAAAAAGGGGGATTACAACAGTGAGCGTAAGAGGCTGTGTGCGGCGCAGTCCAGCACCCAATAATTATTTCGGTCCAAGAGCTGCCGAAGGAGGATGTAGCGGGTGGCCTTCCTCCAGGGATGGTAACATTCCTTCTACTAGTAGTAAAAAGGAAGCGGTATGATTAGGCGACTGATCATCGTCCTAACGTATCAGGCACAGTGGATATCCCCAGAACATGTAAAGAAAGAATTGATAATGATTTCAGATCTGTTTTCACAAAAAGGAAAATGGTACAATAATATGGAATTCTGGTATGAATAGAAGAGAAACTGATATTATATAGTTCTATTATTCTTTTCTTATCAAGACAAATGAATTATGTACGTTAATAAGTAAGAATAAATTATTTTTCTTCTTTGCTTCAAATCATGATTTGTTTCCTATTTACCTATAGAAAAATATATTTATGGTCTCCTTGATGCTAGTTTACAATATTTATCTTGCTGAGCTATTATAGCTCACTCTTGCTAATTATGTATATAACAGCTAGGTCAAATGCCGATACTCCGTACTACACCCCGCAAGAGGGTAAGGGCAAGGCCAACTTTTGAGAGAGTTCTGGAAACGATTCCTGAGGAGGAAAATATAGATGTATGGGTACGAATAAACTTATGTAGATTAAGCGAGTAAGGGATTGTAATAATCTTTTGATTGTTGAAATGCTTCCTGAAGAAGTATTATTCAGCAATGTACTTAAGTATGATTCTGGGTTTGTAATAACTGTTTCACTTTAACTTTTAAATATCAAGGATGTTGTTCTCTGAGCATATGACTGGTGTGTATTATTATTATGTGTGGGGTCTATTGTATGTTTTTAAATCACGCATTATATTTCAATTGTTAATGATATGTCTTTAGCAAGTAGAGGAAGTAGAGATGGGTCCGTGACGGCCTGGATCCATGACCCCGGATCCGGGGCCGTCACAGGTGGTATCAGAGCGTAGAGTCATAATGCTCAGGAACAAAAGTGATAATAATAAATATATCAGTAATAATATGGATTTTGAACTCACATCGAGTTCAAGGGTGGTTTATCGAAGGTAGCTTTTATTCTAAGTATTGATTATAAAATTTATAGATTGTTACTAATATAAGTTTATGTTTTATGATAGGGAGCGGGGATGGAGATAGGTGGGTCAGATACAGATCCCGTCCCTTCACCTCCACCTGTAGCTGCACCTTCACCGGTGCTTGTACCCCCTGAGGAGGCACCTCTATTTGCTGGTGATCCGATTCCTGTGGTTTTACTATCACACTATCATACCTTACAGGGTCAGTTGGAGGAGTCTCGTAGGATGATAGATACACTCTTGCAGAGGATAGCTGGAGGGAGAGGAGGTGTTATTCCAGATGGTGTGTCTTTGGGTTTGGTTAGCGTTGAGCTGCGAGCACTTACCAGCCTTAGGAGGTTGACGGAGGGGAGAGGAGACCTAGGCTGGCAGACTGAGATGACCGCTGTTATTACTTCTGCTATGGTTCAGTTGAGAGACGTTATCAGGGCTGGACTACCATGAGATAGAGATAGGAGTTGTTAGTCCCTAATCAGACTGTAGTCATCTTGTTGATGTCATTTTGGGGATTAGGGTAGTTGTTTGCTGTCTTAATCCTGGTCTGATTAGAGGGTTGTTAGTAGTACTTTTGTTATAGCGGATTTGTATGTACGGATATGTTTTGGGGTTTCGAACCTTGTACTCTATGATGTATAATATTAGTAGTAAAAGACGTTGTACCCAAGTTGTAATATACTTATGTACATTAATGAAGTTTATGTATTTTGTCTAAATTATTGTATTTTTATAATGAATGTGGAAGCTCAAAAGTTGATGTGTAGCAGGTGATTGACTTCAATGTAAAGGTTATCGTGCTAAAGAGGATAAGTGTATTCGTTAAAGTGGTATTATAACTAAATATTACCTGTATAGATGTTAAGAATATTGTGGTTTATAACTGAGTTAATTAGCTATATAATTGTGCATATGGGGATAATGTATATTGTACTCTAAATTGGATAATTAATGGAGAATATTGTATGTGCAGAATAATGCCTAAGCGAAATACTAGGGCAAATGGAGCGGGAATTGATGGAGATCAAGGAAGTCATAACGTAGGGAATGATAGACAGACTGAGAATACCTTTGATGACCCGAATTATGATGAAGAAGAGGGTGAGTCAACTACCCAGCAAGTAAATCAGGGAGGTGACCCTTTAAATCAGTTCATGGAATTAATGAGGCAGACTTTAGCAAACCAACAGAATCCACAACAACCACCTGTTCCCAATAACCAGGTAACAAATTCGTTCCGTGCTTTTAAGTCACTGAGGCCCCCAGAGTTTGTAGGAACTGCTGACCCAGTTGTGGCGAGAGCGTGGCTGAAAGAAATAGAGAAAGCTTTTGAGATTTTGAGGATAGATGAAGACCAGAAGACCATCTTTGCTGCTTATCTCTTAAAGGGAGAGGCTAATTACTGGTGGGAAGCTAAGAGAAATTTAGAGGGAGCAGGAGTGATAACCTGGGAGCGTTTCACTAGGGTGTTTCTAGACAAATATTCCCCTAAATATCTGGAGAACCAAATGGAAATAAAATTTTTGGAGTTAAAACAGGATAACCTAACTGTGGCAGAATATGAAACTAAGTTTACTGAGCTGTCTAGGTTTGTACCAGATCTTGTGAGTACTGAGGAGAACCGAGCGAAAAGGTTCCAACAAGGATTGAAACAATGGCTAAGGACGAGAGTGGCACCATTTGAACTAACTGATTATGCTGCCGTAGTTCAAAAAGCGTCAATTATAGAGGCAGAGAGTGATCAAACTCAAATGGGTCGAGACAATAAGAAAAGGAAATTTGAGGGTCAGAGAGGAGGTGCAAGTGAGGGGAGCTTCTTTAACAGAACTGGAAAAGGACAGAAATCTCAGTTTACTGGAAGGACAGGAGTTAATAAGACTACAAGTGAGACTGTGAATCAGGGTGGAAAGTCAGTAGGAACAATTCAGTCGAATCAATCACAACCACCATTACCAGATTGTAACACGTGTGGTAAGAAGCATATAGGAGTGTGTAGAATGTTAGGGGTAACTTGTTTTATGTGTGGACAAAAAGGGCACTATCATGACAGGTGCCCATCAACTGATCAAAACCCCAAGAGAGATGTTAAGTGTTACCAGTGTGGGAAATTAGGACACATAGCTAGAGATTGCCGTCCTAGTGGTTCGTCTGCGACGGGGCAGAGTGTGGCTGCTTCGAATAGACCCACCGCCAGAGTGTACAACATGACCTTAGGAGATGCATTGAAAAAGCCGGATACAGATGCAGGTATTTTTACTATATTTTTTTATTAAATTCTCGAGTATAAATGTTTGATTAGGGATAGACTAGGTCAATGAATGGTGTAAATGGACTAATAATACAAGATGAGAATAATCTATCATTGAGGAGGTAAACTATGGTGGTCTAAGGACAGATATATGCTAGTAGAGACACGAACAGGAAATATATATTATAACCAATATCTTCTTACGATTGTTTCGAGGAATAGTAATATAGCTTAGTTTCTGGAAAATTTTACGCAGAAATTAGAAACCAAGGTTGGAGTATTAATATTTTATGTCATGATAGAGAGATTTATGGAAGAACTGAGGGATAAAGAGAGCAATGTGGGAACTAGGAATGTCAGGTGAGGAAGTATTCATTAGTATTTCAAGGTGATTCCGGGACGGAATCCTTTTAAGGAGGGAAGACTGTAATAACCCTAACTTGTAGAATGCTACAGGGACTCAATGAATAGTACTTTTGAGGATTTAGAGAAATGGAGTGCAAGTACACTATATTGGAAATGGAAAATGAGTAAACAGAAATTATATTAGTGTTATACTATGAAAATAAGTGACTCGAAATGACGACGAATTTCAGAAATTCCTGAAATTGGATTTTTAGGATTTTGAGTTTGAATGAGCTTCTATTTATTGGATATTAAGGAATATAGAAATAGTAAAGGAATCATATATTTGAGGAATTAGTGAATTTAAGATTTACCAGGGGATTATTAAGTTAAGAGAATGCTAAGGGAATTCGAATTTGTAAATGATTTCAGAACCACTGAGATAATGAGGTGTATTCGAAACGAATCACAATTAGACGAGTATGGAAACCAAATAACCAAGATTAGTATATGACAAGGATATATACCACATTATTATTACCAAGAGTGTTAGCAAAATACTTAGAAAAATCAAGAAAATAGAAGTGTTAGATTATTTAAAGGACATTATCATCCACTAACTTATTTTTAAGGGTAAATTAGACATTTCGCATGAGGAATTCTCTAGAAAATCATCAAACTTCCACAACACACTAGCTAAATCAGATATTAGCTAAGATATTAAGATGAGATAAGATCAAAAGAAAAACAAAACAAAACATTAGAACATTTTCTAGAAAAAAAACAAGAAAAAAACAAGAATGTTCTAGAATTTCTTTAATATTTATCTACCTAATCCTACCTAATCCTCCATAAAACACATCATTATCCATTCCACCACCAAAACATCATCTTTTTCTTCCTTTTTTCTTATCAAAACCGTGCTGCACTTGAAGAACCAAGGAGGGGGAGCAACTTTGAAGCCTTCTAAAATCACAGGATTAATTAAGTAAGCTCCTTACACTATATTTAAGATGTCCTATGAGTTGTAGCTTGATCCACCATGCAAATCTTTAGATATTAAATCATGAAGTGATGATGAATAGTAACCACTACAAACTTTCCTTGATTTTTATGATTCCTATCAATGATCTAGGTTGTGTTATGGTTGATTTATAAGTTAAGGTGTTATAGAACATGTAATCATGATGTTATAGTTGTTGTTATGTGTTTGATTAATTATGGGAGGAGTATGTTCTTGTAACCATGGTTGGAATGATGTCCACATGGTGTAGGTGATGGCGTATAAGGTGGATGATTGATTTGGAGGAGTTGGATTTTTAGAAAGTATGAAAGTACAGCAGTTATAATGTCCGATTCTCGTTAGGATAGAAATTAGTCTATTTTGGAACCCCAGTAGCAGTACGGTGCTCTACTGTCCAGTGTACCAATGGACCATGAGATGATAGAGCTTAGTTCATAGATCGTTTTGATATAAAGTATGTTAAAATCGGATAAACGGTTTAGGAGAAAAGTCAGTTTTAGTGAAAGACGTTCGAAAACCGAGAAACTGTAGTTCTACCAACTTTGGGGCTATAACTACCATACTTAGACATTTTCAAAAATTATAAAATTTTGGGATATTGTAGTAGGATAGTCAGAGAAGCATGATCAGTTGACCTTATAGTAAAATTCGAAATCTATATTTTCTAAGGATTTTTACAGTGAAGGGTAATTGTTAAGGAAATGGTGGAAGAACACTAAAACATTGATCGAGTCTATATATGGTTAAATTCTTGGAACTTTTGGTCTGTAAAGGGTATGTTAAACATATACTATGTGTCAAGGGTATTACTATACAAGGGTTAGGAGGTTCAAGAGATTATATGCTAATGATGATCCTTTCTGTGTTTATAGAAACTCAGGACGAACCAAGGGCAATACTTCAAGGATATAGAGATCGAGGCAAGATTTCTTTTATCCTTATTTCGATAAACTGTTTATGTTCACAGATAAATGATTTTGTTAGATAATATATGGATCTTATATGATGATATGGTTAGGGATATATTCCCTGTTTGTCGAGATTATTGATAATGGAATATGAATATGGATGGAGAGAATGTACCCTAGTATTTAAAGGGATATGAAAGAATGATATCAGTTGTTTTCTAGGGTTATATGATTTATATTATTATGATAAAACTATTCTTTAAACAAGTGGTGACTTAAATAAATATTATTTGATTATTATTTAAATACATTTAAAAATAGAGCAAATAGCTTATGTATATAAAAGCATAGTTGACTTCATCAGATACGGAAGAGATGATTTAATTATATTCAAGTATGATGATATATGTACTTTAAAAGTATTGATATATGGAAAGTGTAAAGTGAAATGTGAAATGAGAAGGTGGAATATGAAATGTGAAATGGTGGCTTCATAAAGGGAATAATAATTTTTACAAAAAGGGGGATTACAACAGTGAGCGTAAGAGGCTGTGTGCGGCGCAGTCCAGCACCCAATAATTATTTCGGCCCAAGAGCTGCCGAAGGAGGATGTAGCGGGTGGCCTTCCTCCAGGGATGGTAACATTCCTTCTACTAGTAGTAAGAAGGAAGCGGTATGATTAGGCGACTGATCATCGTCCTAACGTATCAGGCACAGTGGATATCCCCAGAACATGTAAAGAAAGAATTGATAATGATTTCAGATCTGTTTTCACAAAAAGGAAAATGGTACAATAATATGGAATTCTGGTATGAATAGAAGAGAAACTGATATTATATAGTTCTATTATTCTTTTCTTATCAAGACAAATGAATTATGTACGTTAATAAGTAAGAATAAATTATTTTTCTTCTTTGCTTCAAATCATGATTTGTTTCCTATTTACCTATAGAAAAATATATTTATGGTCTCCTTGATGCTAGTTTACAATATTTTTCTTGCTGAGCTATTATAGCTCACTCTTGCTAATTATGTATATAACAGCTAGGTCAAATGCCGATACTCCGTACTACACCCCGCAAGAGGGTAAGGGCAAGGCCAACTTTTGAGAGAGTCCTGGAAACGATTCCTGAGGAGGAAAATATAGATGTATGGGTACGAATAAACTTATGTAGATTAAGCGAGTAAGGGATTGTAATAATCTTTTGATTGTTGAAATGCTTCCTGAAGAAGTATTATTCAGCAATGTACTTAAGTATGATTCTGGGTTTGTAATAACTGTTTCACTTTAACTTTTAAATATCAAGGATGTTGTTCTCTGAGCATATGACTGGTGTGTATTATTATTATGTGTGGGGTCTATTGTATGTTTTTAAATCACGCATTATATTTCAATTGTTAATGATATGTCTTTAGCAAGTAGAGGAAGTAGAGATGGGTCCGTGACGGCCTGGATCCATGACCCCGGATCCGGGGCCGTCACATGTTTACCTTGCTAGAGTCAGAATTGCCCACTAATTTATTCTATCTGGTCGAGTGACTAATAACCCAGTACAGTCATGTCTACCTTAAGAAGAAGTCAGTAGATCACAATACAATTAGACACATGTTCATGGTACAGTCAGTGTCTAAAAGAATTTAAGAAGGAACTTCATTAACTACAAGTTATAATGCAAAAAGCATTATTTCTTCCGAAACTATCTTCTAGTTATGTGCATCAAGCAAGTAATGCTATGCTGTATAGACTGTTAATTCTGCAGTAGCATTTTCCTTGAGCACTTGTATGAATATAAAATCTAAATACACAGGCAACCACATGTTTAAACCATTAGCATAATATATCACTTGTAATTTGTAAATAAAAGCATATTCAAGACAATGAACAGTTAAATACACCAGATTATGTGCACCTGAGACATAAGATGTGTAATAATAAGCAAGTGGATTGAACCAAACAGGATGTAATATCAAATATTTACATTGTCTACCCAAAAGTGACAAACCAGTACATGCAACAACAATGTTAACCTAATCTTAAGCTAAAGACTTTGATACACATTGTATAACGAAAATTATTTGTGCATCCTCTGTGTATCAGTCTGTGTGAAACCGTGCGTGCATGCACATACTAATTATATTTTTTTATATATAATTAAACACACTCCATGCTCCTTATTATCCTACCGGGGATTTCTTGAATGCTACTGTGTAAACTAACAATCACATGCCATTGTTGATGGTCACTTCATCAACAGAAGCTGCCACATTGCATGTAACATGGTCAAATAAGCTCCTCTCTTCTTCAGAGGTATCCATTAAATTCCAAAGATCAATAAGTTGTTTGGCTAACTCTTGAAGCTGTAAAGAAGAAAATAAAAAACATACAAACATACAAACATGAGTATCTTATATGTACAGAGAGTCGCAGCAAAGGATAATAAGATTACAGAGGTAAGATAACTTCGAAGAGACATCTATAACTTATCGAAAGAACACTTCTACAAGCCTAAATTTATCGCAATAACATACCTCAATTACGAAACTAAAAATGACAAATTACAAACCTAAAACAAAATAAAAACAAATCAAACACAATACACTAATCGAAAACTAACAGTAAAGTATAACAGAAATAACAACCTCAACGATGTTTCCGACTAAGTACGGAAGCTGCAACGATGTTTCCGACTAAGTACGGAAGCTGCTTATTAAGCTTAATCTTCTTCTGATTCTCCTTAATCTTTTCCTTTATCGAATTGACTTCGAGATTTGTCCTTTGTAACTCATCCTACAACAATCAAACCATCACTTAATCCACATACAAATACACAAAATAAACACAATTAAATAAAAAATGTAATTAAACTATAAATTAATTAATACCTTGAGAACACGAATTTCATTATCGAGGAGACAAGAAGCCCTAGAAATATCTATCAGTAGACATAGAGGCCAATTGATCGTCCTCGAAGTTTGTGTCTTCTACCATCGGAACTGGAGTCGTCGCCATTTTTATTAATTTTTACCCAAATTCAATTGAGTTGCAGAGGATCGAGAAGTATAGAGTTTTTGTTTTAAGATGAGAGGGTGAGGCCGGAGAGAGAGAGAAAGAGAGAGAGGGGGTGAGGCCGTCGAGAGAGAAAGAGAGGGTGAGGTGAGAGAGAGATTTGTGTTTTTGTTTTAATTTACTTTTGTTTTTGTTTAAAACAGGAGCTCAAAAAAAGGGGGAAACTAAAAATTGGCTAAGGGGGGAATTTTTTTGGCATGAAGGGGGAAAAGCTGTGGGAATTAAAAATTTGGTTAAGGGGGTAAATTATTTGGGTATTAAGCGGTGAAAGTTAATTGTGTGGGCCCGGACAGCAAATTTTTTTAAGTCTACTTTAGACATCGGTTATTTTCTGACCGATGTCATAATATGTCAAAGACATCGGTTGTTTTTTAACCGATGTCATTGATATGTCAAAGACATCAGTTGTTTTTGGACCGATGTCATTGATATGTCAATGACATCGGTTGGCTTACAATGTGATTTCATAATATATCAAAGACATCAGTTTTTTTTCGACCGATGTCATTGATAGTTTTTACATCTATGACATCATGAACCGATGTTAAAGGGGTGATGTCTATTCTACTTTTTCTAGTAGTGAAAGCTTGACTTGTCCGATGACTTGCTTGTGCATTCGGTACTCATCTTTCTTCCTGCACAATACAGTCAATTTATAGTGAGTTATAATACTCAGAAGGATAAGTGGACTCTGAATGAGCTCATTTCACATTGTGTGCAAGAGGAAGATAGATTGAAGCGTGAAAAGATTGAAAGTGCTCATGTTGCAACTACCTCAAAGGTTAATCACCGAAAGATGACTAAAGATAAAGAAACTGCAGTGGGAAAATCACAGCCTAAGAAACAAAAGACTCAGGATCAAGTTGTTACTTATTTCTTTTGTAATAAATCTAGGCATGTGAAGAAGGATTGTCCTAAGACCATCTCCAACCCAACATCAAATTTGTACTTTTACACCATTTTGGTGTAAATTCCTCTCCAACCCAACACTAAAACTCACACCATTTTGGTGTCACACCAAAATTTACACCAAATTTGGTGTTACACCAAATTTTTAGAGTTTTTGTTTATCCCAACTTTGCCCCTGTACTCTTTACCTAAAACAAATTTGTTCCATATGTATCCAATCAACTTTATTACTTTTGTACCTTATTTTTATACTTTAGCAATAAAATAACTTATATAGTACAAGAATGGTGTAAAATTTAGTGTAAATGGATTGGAGTTGAACTTGAAAATAGTGTAATTTTTACACCATTTTGATGTAAAAATAACACCAAAATAGTGTGATGGGTTGGAGATGCCCTAAGTACGCTGCATGGCGTATAAAGAAAGGTAGACCTTTCACCTTTGTTTGTTCTGAAGTTAATTTGACTTCTGTGCCTAGTAATACATGGTGGGTAGAATCTAGTGCTACTACTCACACAAGTATTTCTATGCAGGGTTGCATTTGGAGTTGGAAACCAATTGATACATACTGATATATGTGGTCCATTTCCTACAGCTTCTTGGAATGGTCAACAGTATTTATCACTTTTATAGATGACTATTCTCGATATGGGTACTTATATTTAATTTATGAAAAGTCACAATCTTTGGACGTGTTTAAAGTCTTCAAATCCGAAGTTGAAAATCAGCTTGGTGAGAAGATTAAAGTTGTCAAATTTGATCGTGGTGGTGAGTACTATGGTCGTATGACGGATCCGGTGAACAATGTCCTGGACCTTTTGCTAAATTTCTAGATGAATGCGGAATCGTCCCATAATACACAATGCCTGGGCAACCACGCATGAATGGTGTTGCTAAAGACGAAATAGAATGCTTAAGGACATGGTAAGAAGCATGATTACTCACTCTTCTTTACCAGAATCACTCTGGGGAGATGCACTTAAGACTACAGTCTACATACTAAATAGAGTACCTAGTAAAACAGTGGTTAAAACCCCTTATGAATTGTGGACTAAGAAACCACTTAGTCTCAATCATTTACATGTGTGGGGCTGTCCAGCTGAGGCAAGGCCTTATATGCCGCATGAAAATAAACTGGACTCAAGAACTGTTAGTTGCTATTTTGTTGGGTATCTTGAAAAAACAAAGGGTTTCAAGTTTTATGATCCTTTAACAAAGTCCTTTTTTCGAAACAGGAAATGCTAGATTTCTTGAGGATATTGAGTTTGAGGGGGAAGATAAAGTCATGGATGTTATCTTTGAGGAAGAATTAGTTTCTTTGCCTCATATAGTTCAAGACAACAATGTGGATATACCTGTACAGTTTCCTACTCAAAATCAAGATGATGCTCAAGAAAAGAACTCAACAAACTCAAGAGAAAGTTTCACTTAGGCGATCCACTAGAGACAGAAGGAGTGCAATTTCGGATGATTATATTGTATTTCTTCAAGAGCATGAGTTTGACATAGGGGTTATAGAAGATGATCCTATCAACTTTCAACAAGCCAAACGAAGTGCTAATAGTCAAAAGTGGATTGAAGCCATGAATGATGAGATGAAATCCATGAAGGACAATGACGTTTGGGATCTTGTCAAGTTGCCTGAAGGTGCGAAAGTAATTGGTTATAAGTGAATATTTAAAACCAAAAGGGATTCAAACGGCAATATTGAAAGATATAAAGTGCGTCTTATCGCAAAGGGTTTTACTCAAAGAGAAGGCATTGACTACAAAGAAACTTTCTCTCCAGTATCATCGAAAGATTCTTTTAGGACAATAATGGCACTTGTGGCTCATTTTGATATAGTGCTACACCAGATGGATGTCAAAACAGCTTTTCTCAATGATGACATTGACGAAATGATATACATGATACAACCAGAAAACTTTAAAATTGTTGATCCAAAGTCTATGGTTTGTAAACTTAAACGATCCATCTATGGTACAAAGAAAGCTTCTCGTATATGGAATCGCAATTTCATCAAACCATTTTCTCATATGGTTTTGAGTTCGATGTTGTTGAGAAATGCATATATCACAAGTTCAATGGGAGTAAATTTATATTCCTTGTGCTTTATGTCGATGATATACTATTGGCTTACAACGATATAGGCTTATTGCACGAAACCAAGAGATTTCTTACTTCTCGTTTTGAGATGGAGGATATTGGTGATGCCTCTTTTGTATTAGGAATTAAGATACATCGAGACCGTTCTCGAGGTATCCTTGGGTTATCACAAAAGTGCTATATCGAGAAGGTGCTTGCTAAGTTCGGCATGAAAGATTGTGCACAAATAAGTACTCCTATTGCTAAAAGAGACAAGTTCAGTCTCAAACAGTGCCCTAAGAATGATCATGAAGGAAAGAAGATGCAGAACATTCGATATGCTTCGGCTATTGGGAGTCTTATGTATGCTCAAGTTTGTACACGGCTGAATTTGTTTTTTTCATTGTGGGTATGTTAAGCAGATATTCAAGTAAACCCGGAATGAATCGTTGGATTGTAATTAAACGGGTTATGAGGTACTTGCAAGGAACAAAATATTACATGCTCGTTTATCAGAAATCGGAAAATTTGGAGATCATTATGCATTCCGATTCTGATTATGTTGGTTGTGTAGATACAAGAAAATCTACTTCTGGTTAAGTTTTTTTGTTATGTCTAAACATATAGACATTAAATATCAAGTCATTATAGAGAGAATGCAATATCAATTAGTGTCTATTGAGTGTATAAGAACTAATTCTATGCTAGCAGGCCCACTTACTAAAGCTTTAGACACCATAAAGTTTTTTATTGGGCATACTGCTCATATGGGTGTTGTCTCATTGGAGGATATTCAGTTTTAGTGGGAGTTTTTTTTTGTTTTGTTCTTATATTCGGTACTCAATTTTTATTGACAGTATGGTGATATTTATGTTTTTTGAGTTTTCTGCAGAATAAAGTTAAGTTATTTTCTTTTATTTATTTCTCTCTATTGCTCTATATGAGTTATCTCTTTCAATTGTGGTTTTGACATAAAGTTTGAAAGAATAAAGATTGATCTCACTAAGGTATTAAGGACCAATTGGAAATAGGCATGATAGAGATCACATTGCATGTAATTTCCAGTTACACATCCATACTTGATCTATGTCATTGAATGTATTAATATGGTGATCATTGATGATCGAGTTACGACAATGTGACGAAGGCCGCTTTGGTTCCATGTTTATATATGAGATGGACCAGATCGAGTTACGACAATGTGACGAAGGCCGCTTTGGTTCCATGTTTATATATGAGATGGACCAGATTGACTAAGGAAGATGTTTTTTAAAGAATAAACCATTTTGTGCGCACTTATGGTTATTGAATGTAATTGTTGTTTTGGAACAATTTGTAGCCCAAGTGGGAGATTGTTAGATTATTTTTATAATCTAATAATAATTTATGGGCTTACAAATTAAAGACAATTATATTTAATGTTTATTCTATAGTTGGACTAATTAAGTGGTCTAAAATAAAGGATCCAATAACAGCTGATTCGGTATGGGCTTTGTAATGTATAATACCCAATAGTAATCCGATTAGGGTATGGGGTCTAATTGGACTACTATATAAAGAAGATAATAGGGTCTTGGTCCCCAAGGCAATTCACAACCTCTACTCCTCTATTCCCATCAGTCAGAGCGAGATACGGCTAGAGGCGAATCAAGTCTGTGGAAGTTCAAGTCCCATAATCCGTATTCATATTTATTGAACCAGGTACATTTTTCATACTACAGTTTTATCGTGTAACCTTGATAATATCGCATAAGATGATACGTGGTTATTTATTTAGATCTAACAATTGGTATCCGAGTCTATCTTATGTCGAATTATTGGGGTTGATCATAATTCTTCTATTTTATGATTGTTAACCATAAGCGTGATATATGACGTACATGTATATTAAAGTTTTAATGTTTATATGTCTCTCGCTACTGAATAACATGGAATCAGATAATTATGTCAATACAGTTCTTTGTATGCTAGTTTTATGTTGATCAATTTATACATTATTAATTGATTAAATCCTGATGTGACTGATTTTGTTACATTCGTTGATGGCTGTTTATGCTCCCTGGACTAATATATGAAATCAATAATTTTTTAAATCAATTTGTTTCAGTCACTGCATGTGTAGGTTAATCATGTCAGATTAATCATGTGTAGGTTAAGTTTTTTTTCCTTGCACAATATTACAAGAAAATCAGTATACTGACATGAATGTATATTGTTGGTTACTAGCTAAATTAGTTAGTTTTTGGCATTTTATAATCAATCCACATATTATATTATAGTATATGCAATGCATAATTAATATGTTTTTTTTTACAGTCATGCATGCTAGATTAGTGTGGATTTGGTTTATTAGTGTTTAATCATGAATTACATTGACACGACGTTCTGGACATAATTTTTTAATATATATAGTGATATTATTATATTAATTCGGATTTTGGGCACATTTTATAATTTAATTTTTTTTTTCTTCATAAAAAAAATTGTCCTTTTATTTCCCGAATAAGTAAGTTGAAGCAAAATATTGCCAAAGTAACATTTAAATGTAGATTTATTTATTTTGAAATAATAGGATGTGTATGTTTATTATTTATGCGTTGTAATAATCGGCCCAAAGGAAGATTATTTAATGGCCAAATAATGAATATACGTGCAAAAATAAATATGTAATAATTATAAAATTTTCATGTGAGTAATAAACCGACCCAATGGAAGGTTATTGCTTGACCGAATTTATTATTAATATTTAATTTCTGCGTGGAGAGTACCACTTACAAGTTAATATTTCTGTCCAAAGACTAAATGTTAATGTTGTGCTAGGTATCTTGTCTAAATGGGCCCACACACTATAGTATTTAAATTCATGTTTTTTTGTGTGTTATTATATATGCATATGACATGAATTTCTATTATGCGAGCTTATATATTTTTTGTTCTAAATTACTAGTTAATGCATTTGCTGCTAATACAACTGCCAACATGAACTCAATTTCCGTGCTAAACGACACAAACTTTAAAAGCTGGAAAGAGAACGTTCTGTACATTTAGAAAGAATGAATTGTACAATTTATGTTTTATACTTAGAGGGTGTATTCAACTGATATTTAGAGAGATTAATAATAATCCATGGATTTTTAAAGATTGTTGTTGATTTTAATTCTTTGCGGATTCTCGGAAAGTTTTCGTAGAATCTTGTAGAGTCTTCCAGATTTAGATTTTTTTTAGAAATCCTTCAAAATCTCAATGATTTTGGTGAGATTTCAAACTTTATAAAAAAACACTAACAAATCCATCAAAATCCACCATTTTAATAAATTCAAAAAATCCATGACTTTTTGAATACCATTAGATTTAATGGATTGTTTTAAATCCAGATTGAATACACCCAAATTTTAAAAGACTTTTTGAAATCCTAATTGAATACCCTCAGATTTTAAAAAACATTTTGAAATCCAAATTGAATACCTCAAGATTTTAATGGATTGAAAAAAAATCCAAATTGAATACCCCTGGTTTTCTAAAATCCAAAAAAATCCCTCAAAATCCTAGTTGAATACACCCCTAATTCAATATACATTGTTTTACAAATTCAATGAGTATTATCGAGATTCAAAGTAAAGATTCATGTATATTTAGATGATATCAAAGATAAAACAACATTTTTGAATGTTTTGCATGTAAAGAAGCACTCAAGACATCAAAAATATTGATTAATAACTTTTTAATGCTTTACGAAAACATTACATTTGAACTTTTGGATGCAACAAAGAGGGTTAAGGATGAGTTTCATATAGATTCAAATTTTAAGAACACTAGAATCATATTTTACAAAAGAGTAATACATATTTTTTTATGATTATAAAGGACATATTAATTTATAATATTATTGGGACCTATATTTATATAGGATTTTTCAAAAAATTATTATCTTATTATCTTATCGAAATTATTCATTTTTTGAACTGGCCCAAGTTGAGACCGGAGGTAATTATTCACTTAGAGAGATTATTAATTTATCGAGTATTAATTTAACGGGGTTTTACTGTAGTATATTTCTACCATTATACACTAGTCGGTAACCCGTGCAAAGCACGGATGATTTTGTTAATTTTTTATAAATCTATATAAATATGATAATAAAATAAATTAATCGGGTGATAACTAAAGTTTGGTAATGCCAACAAAAAGGGGTTATATATGAATATAATTAATAAATAAATCTAATAAAATAAATTGTACACCTTCACTCATAATCAAAGTTTGATTATGTAATAAGACTTATAATGGGAGTATGTGTATGATTATATATATAAATATATATATATATATATATATATATATATATATATATATATATATATATATATATATATATATATATATATATGTATATGTATATATATATATATGTATATATATATACATATATATACATATAATAAATTGAGTGATAACCAAAGTTTGGTACTATTGCGCCATAACAAAAAGGGGTTTCGCCTAAAATAAATAAATAAATAAATTGTACTCATTCACTCATAATCAAAGTTTGATTACGTAATAAGACTTATAGGAGGAGTAGGTGTATGATTATATATATAATAATATATATATATATATATATAATAAAATAAATAAATCGAGTGATAACAAAAGTTTGGTACTATCGCGTCCCAACAAAAAGGAGTTTCGCTTATTAATAAAGAGTATTGATTACTGTGAAATTTTAAAAATCAACATTGCACGAAACATGATATCTTGAAGTTATCCAACTTCTAAATAAATTTTACAGCACATTTTAAAATGACTTATGAAAATGCACACCTAGAGGGGAAGGGTGAATAGGTGTTATGACTAATAATGACCAATTTTAATTATTACCAAGTTACTTGACTGTATAAAAACAAAATAGTCTAAAATGTTGTCATGCAGCTTACTGGATTCACAGAATAAACACACAAGCAACTAGCTAGATTATGCAGTGTAATAAATGTAAAGTACATGTTGAGACATACATGTCTATAGATGATGATAACAAATACCACAAGGAAAGAAAAGAATCAAGGAACCGAAACTGATAAATAAATCAGGAAGCTAACTAATATGCAGATCAACTAAAGCTATATATTTTGAATGGAATTCTGCAATTGGTTAGGAATTATTTCTGTAGCAAGCTATGAGATGCTTTGATCGAGTATCTGTAATCAAAGGAGAGGTTTTTGCTAAATCAACTCATGCAAGTGATTCGATAAGTATGGATTCGAGAAGTCTTAAATTTGGCCAATTCGAGAAGTCTAGAAATCCACCAATTCGAGAAATCCTTAAAAGTATCCTAATCCGAGAAGTCATTCGAGAACTCCAGAAAATGGCTAATTCGATAAGTGCTAACTTATTCATTCGAGAAATCAATATACATCAGTTCGAGAACTCAGCAACTGGATTCGAGAAGTCCAGAAATACATTCATTCGAGATATCTTGATTGAATGTGTGTTACTCAAGTTCTCTAATGGGACATATCGAATGAAGAAAAGGGCTCAAAATCATTGTGCAACCCGTGACTTATAAACAGTGATCTATTACACAGAGGATGTAAAGAGTAGGGAGTCAAATTGTAAATATTCGAAAGCTCAAACCTTTACAAGTGAAAGGTGAAATCAATCACTGTTTATCCAGTTTCAAGGGCAATAATAAGAGTGGAAGCAACCTCCAAGATGATTACCTTTTACATGAAGAACCTAAAGGATAACTCGATAAGTGCATAATAAAAACTCTGTTTACCTGGGAAGTTCAAGGGCGGCTCAATAAGCAGAAAAGCTTATTGACGGCTAGACATTCAAATCTTTATCTAAAGTGGCTTTTCAGGATTAAAGATTTAAATAAACAGTGACTTTTGCATAAAGTATCATGTGGGCTTGAAAGCTAAGTCTTTTCATGGACTTAGTAACTGAAGAAAGCAACATACACAATCTTGAAGCATGCTGGAGATGTCCAAATCAAGAAGAGAAGACTTTCCAGAATTGGTGAACTTTCAAGATTGATTGTGAGATAAGCAATACCGAAAATGTATTCACATTTTTGTGTATCTTGTCTTCGTGCAGTATAAATGGACTGCATGAGCAACATTGTTATACATAGAGAAACACTAAGCTGATTTGGATAAATCTTTAGGTTTCTTATATCAAACTTTGTATACGCAGTTGTGTTCTTGTAACACAGATTTTCTTCAATATATATACCTCTGGTATATCTCAAGTGGATCGACCATAGTCCACCTGAAAGTTTTAAAGATTGTGTGTCCATGTACTGTCTTTAATTCTTACTTGCTATCATCTTGTTCATGCCTAAGAATACACACATAAATCTATATTCTTGTATTTAGTAACATTTTCATAGTTCGGAAGAAGAGTGAAAATTATTAGATTGTATTCAACCCCCCTTCTACAATCTAGGTTGTATTGTTGGGACTCAACAGTACAGTAAGTAAAGAACACACAACAATTTTAGCCAGGTTCGACCCCTATTGCCTAATGGTCTACATCCTGGTCCTCTACCAACTCGGTAAAGAAATATATTATTGATCACAATGAATTACAATTACACGATACAATAATATATCTACCTGATTCTCCCAGTCACTGATTGCAGCAAGCTGAAACACTTTGTTCCTCGAACACAGCTCTCTAAGTACTATACTAAACCAAGTATAAACTTCTCTAGCCTACTTGTTCCTTGAACCCTTGTTTCACAAGCTTGTCAATCCAGCAACTACCAACTTACAAGTTGAACAATACAAAGATAGAATGAATTACAAATGAAACTATGAACTCTAATCAAGTAAATAAATCTGTTAGGTCCAAAATAGTTTGTAGAAAGGGGGTTGAATACAAACTATACCGTTTTATCAAAATTATTCTTTGTGTGTATATTAATTTTTAAACAATTCGATGCGGAATAAAACGAAGCCAATATACAAGTTAAATATAAAATTTATATTAACTTGGAGGGGTGTGCCTTAATGCACGGGTACAAATTACAAGGTTTGAGGATCAAACTAATTATTACAATTCTATAGAAATTTTGACATGAACTTTTCTATATTTTGTAATAAAAAGATCGAATGCTAAAAAGCAATTCGAGAGATAAGTTCTAGGAGTAAAAACTCGCTAGAGGTTCCAATAGTACAAGTAAACTATTTCTATGGTCTTAGAATTAACAATCCATGGCTAGAAATAATTTACAAGAAATAAAATGAAGTACAGAAACACTTTCTCTTGATCTCTGTCTCTCTCTTTTCTCTCCTGTCTGTTTTTGTCCGAGAGTAAAAGTTGTGAAGTGGATGTCTGTCTGTGTCCTGCCTTTACTTTATATGTAAAGTCTTTTAACATAAAAAAATATCTTCTCTTTTGGCTGCCAAGACTATCAATTAGACTATCAAGTAGACTATCAAGTAGACTATCAAATACACTGAATAGACTATCGGGTAGACTATCAATATGCTGAGCAGACTATTGGATAGACTATCAATATGCTGAGCAGACTATCAGATAGACTATCAATATGCTGATCAGACTATCGGATAGACTACCAATATGCTGAACAAACTATCCATCTGCCTATACAGACTACCGGATAGACAATCAAGGTTGCACAGACAATCTTCTGATTAAACAGACTACCGGATAGACTATCAGTGCTGAGCAGACTATCGGATAGACTATTGAAAACACACTATTGTAGATAGTTTATATGAACTTTAAACACTTATAATAATTCTTAATTAATTAACCAAATAATTAACTTAAGAATTAATTTATTTATTAAGTCAACTAAATAATTTTAATTAATTAACAGAGAATTAATATAATTCCTTTGATAGACAAACCTTGTCCTTGAACCACTGAAATTTATAACGAGCAACCACTGAAATTCATGTTGACGCTCCATGCACGGTCTGGTTCATGAGCGACTAACCACAGTGACTAATCTTTATCTTGACTTTAAGGTTGTGGTTCCTGTCTTCCTTTTCTTTACCCTTTATTCATACCTTTATAATCTGTATTCTGTCATAGCAGAGACCTCTTGTCACTATAAATAGAATCTACTATCTTGACTACTCCACTGACGCTTGATCAAACAATGAACTTCTTCAATGAAGTAAAACATCAAAACTATAGATTGTCTTTGTCTTCTTTCTTTTGACAGTTGAGCATTTGAGATCCCGTTGACTGTAGGTATGTACTATTTACTATTACATTCTTGTTATAGTTGAGTTAAATCCTCGATGTTTACAAATAGGGTAAACATTTGACTTTCAATCTCCCCCTATTTGTTTGTTAAACATTAACATACAAATCCTAGAGGATAACTCTACTATAAACAAGAAGAAGATAAAGCATTAAAGAACTATAGTTAATAATACTTTAAAAAAATAATCTGGAGTAGATATAACATTTCCAGATTCTCAGTCATGAAATGATAGATGATTTCTCCTCTAGCACTGAGCTGATCTTCATAAAGTAACTCATCTTCATTTCTCGACATATCTGCCCGATAACCCTTTATATCTTACATTGAACATTATCAGCAGATACTAGAATTCCTTCAGTGGTAATGAATATGACTTGTCAACCACATACTGAAGAATTCTTCTTTGTCATTTCATACTTCTCTCCTTCCTTATGTCTCCCTGCCTAAGGTGATATGTTTCCTCCTTATAACAGTGAATACTTTTCATCTCCCCCTGACAAGGCGAATAAATCTATCTCCCCCTGACAAGGTGAATACTCCCCCTTTCTAAGGTATATCCTTTTTCATATCTCTCCCCCTTAGATAGAAAATCTCCCCTTACTAAGGTAAGCTTATAATCTCCCCCTTAGTTGAGTATATCTTACTAAGGTAAGCTTTGAGTATATCTTCTTCAATATATCTCTCCCCCTTAGTTGAGTAATCCTCCAAGCATTCAATTATAGCAAGCATCCAATTAAATTAGATGATACCAAATATTCAATTATAACTCACCTTTTACCTTTAGTACAACAGATTCTTCATACATATACCATTGTCTGCTGCAATAAAGAAAAGAAGCTTTGCTTGTGTTGAAGGATTTTCATGAAGACTTCCAGAATAGAAGTTGGTAGACTGATCAACTTTGCCCTTTAGATAGACAATATGGCTTCACTGTTGATCATCCTGACAACCAAATCTCCCGACAATTTCCTTATATCTCCTAACTATTCTTTCACTGCATTTGGGGAATAGGGAATGGGATTTGGTGTTTATCTTTCTTCCTCACTGTGAGTGTGTGATTCTATTTCGTGTACCTCACAAGTGTTTCGCTCATATCTCCACTCATATCACTTAAAATGAGTGATCTCATCTCTCATCTCTCAAGTGTTTACACTCATGCTCACTAATGTATCACTCTTATCTCTCATAGCTCCAACATCCATGTGTACCTGTAAGAAAAAATCACCCTAGCCCCTTCAAGAGAGGTCAGTGGTGGTGCAATGGGAGTTCGCAAATCCCAAATCCTCGTTGGACTCGTTAGACGAATCTGAGTCATAATCTACAAGTTGCTAGTTTTCCCTTTTTAGGGTTTTCAGATTTGAATTCTGAGAAGGTAAACAATGATCTATAAAATTTAGCATTGAGATCAAAGTTCTCTTCTAATGTCTGTGAAGACATCACCTTGTTAAACTCATTAGGTGAATCTGAATCTTAGTTCATAAGTTGCCGATCCGCAACTATGTCGGACCCGATACCCACAGGATCCAGAGATGTTCCCTCTGGGGAGTTAGATAATGATCCTGTTGATTTTGCATTTGGGATCAAAACCTTCTCTCGAGGTCTGTGAAGACTCTTGGTTCTTTAAGGAACCTTCAACTTATAATCCTAACCGTAAAATGGTCGGAGTATTAGTTGTTTTCGTCAATTCGTCCTTAGTGTGTGCAATCTCACTTTGTGCATAGGAAGTATTTTAGTCTTGTGTATGAGGTAGTGATTTACCAACAGATGCCCTGGCTGACAGGCGAATTTCAATGGACTCATCCTGTTGAGAGAATGAATCCAGAGACTGTTTTAGTGCCATTTTCAGCTCTGCATCCTTTTGGAAGAATGCAGGCGAGCTTACAGATACCTCAAGTTGTATGCATCTATTCTCCTTAAGAGGTAGAGCTGTGGGTTTACTATCCCTCACATCCTTATTCGATGTATATTTATTTTAATAAATATGAGGTACAGAGCAAATACTTATATTGAATTGCTTCAAGTTCCATAACCCATATAAGTCAAAATAAATAACAACTAAATAAATAAATACTAAATCTCTATGAGTTAGATTTTAGCATTTAAGTATTTAAATTATCCTTAAATAATCACCAATGAAATATATTCATTTATACACATGACAATTATCTAATAGATAATTCTCAGTGTGAGGTCTGGATGTAAATAAGTTCATAAGTACTTTCAATACGGAAGTTGAATACTTATGAGCTCATTTTAAGAATTACTTACAAGTCCTTTCAATATTGACAATTGAGTACTTGTAGATAATCTGTAAGAATTACTTACAGATGGGATGTTCAATGAATATGACATTACTAAAATCCCAAGATTTACAAACCAATCTTGAAAAATTGACTTAATCAAGTGATTTAATAAATATGTCTGCAAGTTAATCTTAACTAAAGACATGTTCTCTCAAACGAATTTATACCTTATGCAAGATGCTTGGCCTTGAGTGTTCCATAGAATTGTTGGAGATGAATTTGTTTCCTTGTGCTCTCCTGCTTTTGTTACAACTCATTTGATCTGTCTCTATGTAGCAAAACATGTCAGAACTGATGTCTCTAGGGTACCATTTCCTTAGATCCGAGTCCATCTTAAGACATCTGAAAATCAATTGTAATAACTATAAGAATAGATTCTCAAGAATCCACTTGGGACCATGCACAATTGCATAATTGAGAATATTATATGTGTGTAAGTGATCTATTAGCAATTGAATAAGATAATAAGCTGATGATTACTCTATAGCCTGATTAGGTCCTAATTAGTAGATCCTGAACTTGTTGGGTCAAATATCTCTAGGGTACCATTTCCTCAGATCCGGGTCCATCTTAAGATTTTTGATAACCAACTTGTTAGATCCAAACTAATAGGTCAAAATCCAGCTATAGTGATTATTGGTAGGTAGTCATGACAGGTCTAGAATCTTCTGAACAGAAACAAAAGATCCCTGACTAATTTTTATTGCCCTCATTCTTTTGACTTACTTGTAGTCCAAATAGAATTATTCTTTTGGCTTACCTGAGCTCCTAAAAGAATTCTTCTATTGGCTTGCATGAAGTAATTCACAAGAATTGCAACTTTACCAACATCAAAACAGCAAATATCTTGATACCAATTATTAGTTAATAAACCAACATATAATATAATCAAGATATCAATGCACATATATATCATTGTATTTGTGCCTAATGAAATAGAGAGTTCTATAAATATGACACCAATTATTAAATGATATCAATTATTAAAGATTGATACAAAATGTTAAATTATAGTTAGGGTGTCATACCATGTCTTCCATGATTGCTTGAGTGATGATACCAGTTCATACTAACCTGTAGAGATCTTCTATTATCTCAATAACCAGGAGTGCACTTGTTCACATTCCTCTAGAATCCAGATTCAGTAGGTCCGGATGTCCATCAAAATCTTGAATGTGTAGCAGGTGCCTGATATCCTCAAGTCTTGTCACTGGTGCTTCTTGTCAGATATACTGTCTTATCAGCTAGTAACCTTGCATCTAGTTTGGCTTTATCCCTCATAATAATGCCTTGACATCATCCAGATAGACTTCTGGTTATCCTTGTACCAAATATATCCTTGTTCTTTTGTCTGGATACCAGCTTCCCTTCAATCTGCCTTTTGTACTGATTGAGATCATCTTGCATTGCAATCACCCAATCTGGATCTTTCAGAGCTTTTGTAATTTTCTTAGTTTCTTCTTCAGAAGGAAAAATAAAGAAATAAGCATTGGTACTTGAAGCTTTGACAGTCTTTTACTTCCACCATTAGGAACACTAAGATCTAGGACAAAGAATTAATTGAGTCAACATTCTTTGTCTTGGCAGACATGTTCTCATAGTGTCCTATGATTTTCAATGTGGTGTTAAGTTGACTGGTTGATATTCTTTTGCTCCCCCTAAGCTGTTGCTGGATTAATATGAAGATTCTCCATGTTTCACATTGGTTGGATCTGAATAATCATCACCATTTACAGCTGGGAGCTTGAGGTTGTTGAATCATCACATTAAGACTTTCAATCACTTCATGTTGATCAACCATATATGATGTGATCAATAATCATTAGTGATGTCATGTCTTTAGATTGTCTGAACAACAACTTGTTTGTTGAGAGAAGTCATCAGTCATCACCACTAAAGTATATATTACTTTGATGTAGAACTTCTGTGTGATGCTTCTTTGACTTCCCTTTATGACATGCCTCATAATTTCATTTTACTTTAATTCCAGATGAGGCAGTCTCATTTACTGATTCGATTTCCTGGAAAGAATCTCTTGATTTGATATTCAGGTGTGAGAGCTTCTTATGTCATAGCTGAACTCCTATCTGATGAAGCTTTAGATTTGACCTTGTTGACTTCACCTTTGACTGAGATTCTATGTCAGCTACAGATAAGTTCTCTTTCCTTACTTCTCGAATAGTAAGCTTTTCATCTCTCTTGTGTAAGATCAGGCACTTCTCCTTGACAAATTTCACATTGTATGATCCTGATAAGTTGTGCTTGGGACCTTCCACATAAGAGGTATTATTACTGACAACATTCCTAGCTATTGACTAGCCATGACCCTAGGTCATACCCCAAGGGGTAACCACTTGGCCAGTCTTCACAATCACATTTGATAGCAGGGTTCTTTGTTCGATGATATGCTTTGAATAAATCATTAAAAATGCATAATCGATTAACCTGTTAAGCCCTACATTCACAAATGGATTAAAAGTTCTTGGTACCCAACTTATTTGTATGGGTCCGGATGGATTAGAGATTTTCCTTTTAACAGTGGTAACAACAGCTTAAACCTTAACATGCCTATTCTTATCTTTGACTGACCATTTCTCCTTTTGAACAGCCTTGACATAGTCACTAGGCTAGGAACATAATGGTTCCTTCCTAACTTAAGGAGGACTAGCAGTCTTTGCCCTATTGTAATTCTTAAACATGCTTTTTCTATAATCAGTGCAAATACTATGAGATGCATTTATGACATTTGAAATAAGCAGGCATGACAATAAGAATACATGCCATACATTCAGCATTAAAACATTGAAGATAAGAATTATGCAAATTAGGCATGTTATGTAATTTAGAAAATCCAGTACCATCTACTTTAACCTATGTACACAAGAGTAACAGGTAGCAAGTAGATTTACAGATATTCAATAATTTTCTAAACATACATGGAATAGAAGAATTAACAATTAATCACTAATTTTATCCAATCCATTCTTGTTATTATATGACATTATATAGTCTCTATTACCTAAGTCAGTTTTACATATAACTTGATGTTCTACTGACACCCAAGGTAATCACTCCATCTTTTAAACTTTTAAACCTTAACAAACAATTCAGAATGAATGAGCAAATCTTGTTCTACTGGGGATCTTGAAACTAGCTTAAGCAGAGGTCTTATATGCTTGACATATATCATTTAAGAATTAAGAGATATTGTCTAAGGAACACTTCTAGCTTACTATTGCAATTAATCAAATTCAACAAATATTTCATCCACATATTAAGATCTTCTAACCAAAGATATAACAATTAAAAACTAAGATCTTAACTTACTTTGAATTTCTGAGAATTACAGATTACACTAGTTCGAAGAATTGATACCTAAGACAAATGAGGTGAATCATCTTCAGAGATTGATGTGAGGGCAATATATTAATTATGCTCTTCTCATCACCATCTGATCCATCCCAACTCTTTTCTTCAGCAAGATAAATTCTGCAGTGATGCTTCTGTTTCATCTCATTTAATGATTCGCTATTCATCCTTGTTTGTTAAAATTCTGTACCATGTTGCACACCTTGATAGTTACTTATCACATATAGCTTTTCATAACTGCAACTATCATGTCTTGTTCTTTCCACCATCTCAGTCTTGTAACCACCTCTTGAGTTGAACTATATCTAGAAGAGTTTCTGCTTCGGAATAGATAGGCATGATCCCTGGATACAGCTTTAGTACTCTTTTCGAATTAGTAACTCTTCCTATCTGTTCTGAGGTTCCATCATTAATTCCTGACTGAGATGTCTAACTGTCTAGTCCATTCTCAAACCTCCTTGATTCCATTCTGTTAGGTCCAATTTAGTTTGTAGAAGGGGGGTTGAATACAAACTATGTCGTTTAATCGAAATTGTTCGTTGTGTGTATTTTATTTTTATAACAATTCGATGCGGAATAAATGAAGCCAATATTCAAGTTAAATATAAAATTATATTAACTTGGAGGGGTGTGCCTTAATGCACGGGTACAAATTACAAGGTTTGAGGACCAAACTAATTATTACAATTCTATAGAAAATTCGACATGAACTTTTCTATATTTTGTAATAAAAAGATCGAATGCTAAAAGCAATTCGAGAGATAAATTCTAGGGATATTTGATCCGCTAGATAATTCCAATAGTACAAGTAAACTATTTCTAGTGGTTAAGATTTAACAATACAAGCTAGAAATAATTTACAAGAATTTAATTGAAGCCCGGAACAATTCTCTTGGTCTCTCTCTTTTTCTTCTGTCTGTTCGTGTGTTGAGAAGAAATGATGAAGATGTGTTCTGTCTGTCTGTGTTGATCTTTTATAGAGGCTGCTAATTTGTGCCAATAACACTAAGCAAACTGCTTAGTAATACTAGACTAAATCACTGAGTAATACTAGCAACCACCCAATAACACTGGCGGTAACACTAGCCAAGATTGCTGAGTAACACTTGACTAATTTGCTGAGTAACACTAGCAGCAGTCCAATAACACTTGCGGTAACACTTGCTGAGTAACACTAGCAGCAGTCCAATAACACTTGCGGTAACACTTGCTGAGTAACACTAGCAGCAGTCAAATAACACTTGCAGTAACACTTGCTGAGTAACACTAGCAGCAGTCCAATAACACTTGCGGTAACACTAGCCAAGATTGCTGAGTAACACTTGACTAATTGGCTGAGTAACACTTGCAGCCACCCAATAACACTAGCTGCAACAACTAGTAATACTCGCGGTAACACTGGCAGTAATACTAGTGACTTAAAACCAATAACACTGGCGCTTCCTCTTGAATAACACTGCCGGTAACACTAGTAATACTAGCAGTTTATCTCCAGTAATACTCGTGCCTTCACTCCAATAATACTAGCAGTAATACTACTCTTGACCTCAGTAATACTAGCACCAGTTTTAATAAATTATATTAATTCAATCTTAATTAATCTTTTAATTAATTTACAAAACAAATTAATTCTTAGAGAATTAATTTATTAAATAAATCAACCAATGATTTAATTAATTAAGGGAGAATTAATACAACTCCTGAAAATCTAATTTTTGTGGTTTATGACATCTGTCAATTCTGAACATCCACAAAAATTATTCTCGAGCCAGTCTGACAGTGAGAACCCTGTGGTAAATTATTGGAGCACTCAGATGCTTGCACAGAGATTCTCTTTTTACCCAGTCTTTGATAGCAAAATCCTTGTGGTTAATTATGGTAGCACTTCTGTTGCTTGCACAATGATTTCTTCTTCCCTTTTTCAACTCAGCCCAGTTGTTAATTAAAATCAATTTAGATTAATACATTAATTCAAAGTTAATTAACATGATAATTAATTTAATAAATAAATTAATTCAGAATGAATTAATTTATTAATTAAATCAATTACATAAATATATTAATTAAATAAGAATTAATATAAATCCTATGATAGCCCATTCTTTTCTGGAACCACTGAAAGTAATAAAGAATTACCACTGAATTGATGTTGACGCTCGATGCACGGTCTGGTTCATGAGCGACTAACTCCAACGGCTTTTCTTTATTTTGGACTCTATGATCTGGTTCCTTTTCTCTTCTTTTCTTCACCTTAACTCAAACCTTTTGTAACCTGTATTCTGTCATAGTAAGGACCTCTTGTCACTATAAATGGAATCTACTGTCTTGACTATTCCACTGACGCTTGATCAAACAATGAACTTCTTCAATGGCGTAATATCAAAACTATAGATTGTCAATGTCTTCTTTCTTTTGACGGTTGAGCATTTGAGATCCTGTTGACAGTAGCTATGTACTATTTACTATTACATTCTTGTTATAGTTGTGTTGAATCATCGATGTTAAACAAATAGAGGTTTAACATATGACTTACAATCTCCCCCTATTTGTTTGATATACAATATCAAACAAATTCCTAGAGGATAACTCAACTATAAACAAGAAGAAGATAAAGCATTAAAGAGCTATAGTAAATAATACAATTAAAAAAGTTTCTGGAGTAGATATCACATTTCCAGATTCTCAGTCATGAAATGATAGATGATTGCTCCTCTAGCATTGAGCATATCTTCATTAAGTAACTCATCTTCATTTCATGACATACCTGCCTGATAACCCTTTACATCTTACAATGAACATTATCAGCAGATACTGGGATTCCTTCAGTGGTAATGAATATGACTTGACAACCACATACTGAGGAATTCTCCTTTGTCGTTTCATACTTCTCTCCTTCCTTATGTCTCCCTACCTAAGGTGATATGTCTCCTCCTTATAACGGTGAAATCTCCCCTTGACTAGGTGAATACTCCCCATTTCTAAGGTATATTTTTTTTTCATATCTCCCCCCCTTAGATAGAAAATCTCCCCCTCACTAAGGTAAGATTATAATCTCCCCCTTAGTTGAGTAAATCAAACTAAGGTAAGCTTTGACTATATATCTCCAATATATCTCTCCCCTATCAGAAGAATGAATCCTCCAAACAACATCGAAATATATCTTCATCGAAATATATCTTCTTCAATATATCTCTCCCTCTTAGTTGAGTAATCCTCCAAGCATTCAATTATAGCACACATCCAATAGATTAGATGATAGCAACTATTCAATTATAAATCACCTCTTACCTCTAGTACAACAGATTGTTCATACATATATACCACTGTCTGCTGCAGTAAAGAAAATAAGCTTTGCTTGTGTTGAAGGATTTTCATGAAGACTTCCAGAATAGAAGTATGTAGACTGATCAACTTTGCCCTTTGGATATGCAATATGGCTTCACTATTGATCATCCTGACAACCAAATCTCCCGACAATTTCCTTATATCTCCCAACTGTTCTTTCACTATGTTTGGGGAATAGGGAATGGGATTTGGTGTTTCTCTTTCTTCCTCACTGTGAGTGTGTGATTCTGTTTCATGTACCTCACTAGTGTTTAGCTCATCTCTCCACTCATATCACTTAAAATGAGTGATCTCTCATTTCTCACCACTAAAAGTGTTTACACTCATGCTCACTAGTGTATCACTCTTATCTCTCATAGCTCCAACATCCATGTGTACCTGCAAGGAAAAATTCACCCTAGCCCCTTCAAGAGAGGTCAGTGGTGGTGCAATGGGAGTTCGCAAATCCCAATTCCTCGTTGGACTCGTCAGACGAATCTGAGTCATAATCTACAAGTTGTTAGTTTTCCCTTTTTAGGGTTTTCAGATTTGAATTCTGAGAAGGTAAACAATGATCTATAAAAATTTAGCATTGAGATCAAAGTTCCCTTCGAATGTCTGTGAAGACATCACCTTGTTAAACTCATCAGTTGAATCTGAATCATAGTCTTACAAGTTGCCGATCCGCACCTATGTCGGACCCGTTACCCGTAGGATCCAGAGATGTTCCCTCTGGGGAGTTAGATAATGATCCTGTTGATTTTTGCATTGAGATCAAAACCTTCTCTCGATGTCTGTGAAGACACTTGATTCTTTTAGGAACCTTCAACTTATAAACCTAACCGTAAAATGGTCGGATTACAAGTTGTTTCCGTCAATTCATCCTTAGTGTGTGCAATCTCACTTTGTGCATAGGAAGTATTTTAGTCATGTGTATAAGGTAGTGACTTACCAACAGATGCCCTGGCTGACAGGCGAATTTCAATAGACTCATCATGTTGAGAGAATGAATCCAGAGACTGTTTTTGTGCCATTTCCAGCTCTGCATCCTTTTGGGAGAATGCAGGCGAGCTTACAGATACCTCAAGTTGTATACATCTAATCTCCTTGAGAGGTAGAGCTGTGGGTTTACTATCCCTCACATCCTTATTTGCTGCATCAAGTGCAGTTACTCCCTTAACCAGCTTCAGTATATAAAAGGTTACTTCCACTTCAGGGTAAGTTAGGATGTGTTTAGATTTGGATTTATAGTCCGGGATAGAAGTTGTTGGGTTTACAACCTCATGACTTTCATGTGAGAAAATTTCCACTAGGAGCTGAACCTGCATCACAGAACAGATAGAGCAACATAGAGATAGAATGCATTTCCAATATACCAGAACATTGAGTGAGAACATATGCATTATATCTTGTGAGAAATGATGTACAGTTGTGATTTCAAAAGGTTTTTCAATATAAGCAATCACAACTGTAGAAAGAAATTGAGTTTTCTTTTAAAAACTGTTAATGTGCAAGAGTTTGCATTTATGCATAAAACAATATATAATCATGTCTTTTATTTTGGAAAAGACACAAACTCTTGACTTCGCAGTAATTAAGAAAGAAAGATTTTCTATGATTATTTTATTTAAATTAAATTATGAGCAAATAAACCATTGAATTGCTTCATGTCATAATTTAACTAAAATAAGAATAATCACTGTTAAATACTAAATATTCAATAATGCCAATTATTTGATATTGAAAAATGAATACCAATTATCAGAATGAATATTAGTATCTAACTACTTATGATTATCATCCACTGATATTCACAAGTACGAGGAACTAGTTGTCAAGAAATTCACAAGTTCTTAAGATTAACATTTTAAACTTATAACTTCAAGGCAACTCCTCGAAAATAACAATTGTTAACTCTTAACAACTGTTTGATGGTAGACAACCTTGGTTCTATAGATAAGATTTTATTACCAAAGCTGTCTTGTCTGCAAACTTAGAAATAATCTTCTAAGTCCAATACACCTTGATTCATAGTAAACAGCATTTATTACCAAGGTGATCAGAAGCTTGCAAATAAGCATAAAAATTATTCCAAGTAAGTGAACTATGGTCTCTTTAGATATTGCATGATCCATAGTTCTACTTAGAGAATTTTCACACCATGTATAATAGTATGAGTGAATTGTAAAAGATATAACAATGATTACTTAGAGGAGTTCTAAGTAATTTCACACATACCAATACATCACAATTAGTTAGTAAATAGAATTCTAACTAAATATCATTAACTGATACAAGTCAAAACTTCAATACAACCAATTGTTAGAATCATTATATTAATTTTAGTGAATTTCAGAAAATGGAGCATTGATAAGTTCACTAGAATTAACATCTCACAACTAAATTGATAGCTAACAGGATGTTAGGTCCAATTTAGTATGATGTATATTTATTTTAATAAATATGAGGTACAAAGAAAATACTTATATTGAATTGCTTCAAGTTCCATAACCCATATAAATCAAAATAAATAACAAATAAATAAATAAATACTAAATCTCTATGAGTTAGATTTTAGCATTTAAGTATTTAAATTATCCTTAAATAATCACCAATGAAATATATTCATTTATACACATGGCAATCATTCAATAGATAATTAGAGGTCTGGATGTAAATGAATTCACAAGTCTTTGCAATACGGACAATTGAGTACTTATGAAATCATTTAAGTATTACTTACAAGTCCTTTCAATACTGACAATTGAATACTTGTAAATAAACTTCAAAAGTCCTTGAGATATGGACAAAGTGGTACTTGCAATCATGAGCTCACAAGTCCTTTCAATACGGACAATTGACAACTTGTGAACTATGTAAGAAACACATTCTTAGCATGCAAGACAAGCTCTCGAAAGAATAGATACCTTATGCCAGATGCTTGGCCTTCAGTGTTCAACAGAGTTGTTGGAGATGTATTTGTTTCCTTGTGCTCTCCTGCTTTCTTACAACTCTTTTGATCCGTATCTAAATAGCTAAACATATTAGTGCAGACATCTCTAGGGTACCATCTCCTTAGATCTGGATCCAACTTAAGATATCTGAAAAACAAACTGCTAAAAGACAAGATACTGGAATCCACTTAGAACACTGCACATTGGCAAATTGAGAATATAATATGTGTGTAAGTGATTTATTAACAATTGAACAAGATAATGAGTTTTTATTGATTCCCCTAAAGCTTGTAAAGTCCAAATAAAAGGTAGGAACGAAGCAAGCTCTAGTGGCTGATATTGACAGGGAGTCTTGGCAGGTCTAGAATCTTATCAAAAATAAAAGATTGTAGACCTACTTTAATTGTCATAATTCTTTTGCCTTACAAGAAGTAATTCAAAAGAATTGTAACTTTACCAATATCAAAACAACAAATATCTTGATACCAATTTCTAGTTAATAAACCAACATATAATATTATCAAGATATCATTGCACATAAATATCATTGTATTTGTGCCTAATGATATAGAGAGTTCTATAAATATAACACCAAATGCTAAATGATATCAATTGTTAAAGATTGATACCAAATGATAAATTAGAGTTAGGGTGTAATACCATGTCTTCCATGATTGCTTGAGTGATGATACCAGTTCATACTAACCTATAGAGATCTTCATTATCTCACTAACCAGGAGTGCACTTGTTCACATTCCTCTAGCATCCAGATTCAGTAGGTCCAGATGTCCACTATAATCATGAATGTGTAGCAGGTGCCTGATATCCTCAAGTCTTGTCACTGGTGCATCTTATCAGATATACTGTCTTATCAGCTAGTGACCTTGCATCCAGTTTGGCTTTGTCCCTCATAACAATGCCTTGACATCATCCAGGTAGACTTCTGGTTATCCTTGTACCAAATACAGCCTTGTTCTTTGGTCTGGATATCAGCTTCCATACAATCTGCCTTTTGTACTGATTGAGATCATATTGCATTACAATCACTCAATCTGGATCTTTCAGAGCCTTTGTAATTTTCTTAGATTCTTCTTCAGAAAGAAAACTAAAGAAATAAGCATTGGTAATTGAAGCTCTGCTAGTCTTTTACTTCCACCATTAGGAACACTAAGAACTAGGACAAAGAATTGATTGAATCAACATTCTTTGCCTTGGCGGACATGTTCTCATAGTGTCCTTTTATTTTCAATGTGGTGTTTAGTTGACTAGTTGATCATTCTTTTGCTCCCCCTAAGCTGTTGCTTGGTTTACATGAAGATTCTCCATGTTGACATTGCTTGGATCTGAATCATCATTACCATTGATAGCTGGGAGCTTGAAGTTATTGAATCATCACATTAAGACTTTCAATCACTTCACGTTGATCAACCACATATGATGTGAACAATAATCATTAGTGATGTCATGTCTTCAGATTATCTGAACAACAACTTGTTTGTAGAGAGAAGTCATCAGTCATCACCACTAAAGTATATTTTTCTTTGATGTAGAACTTCTGTATGATGCTTCTTTGACTTCCCTTTATGACATGCCTCATAATTTCATTTTGCTTTAATTCCAGATGAAGCAATCATGTCACTTGATTCGATTTCCAGGAAAGAGTCTCTTGATTTGTCATTGAGTCTGAGAGCTTCTTATGTCATAGCTGCACTCTTGTCTGATGAAGCTTTAGATAAGTTACTGTTGGCTTCACCTTTGCTCTTGTCTGAAATCACCTTGCTGAGATTCCAGGTCAGCTAAGAATAAGTTCTCTTTCCTTTATCCTCGAATAGCAAGCTTTTCATCTCTCTTATGTAAGATCAGACACTTCTCTTTGACAGATTATAATTGTATGATCCTGAGAAGTTGTGCTTGGGACCTTCCACATTAGAGGTATTATTACTGACAACATTCCTAGCTATTGAATAGCCTTGACCCTGGGTCATACCCTTGATGTTATCTCCAAGGGATAACCACTTGGTCTGTCTTCACAATCACATTTGATAGTAGGGTTCTTTCTTCGATGATATGCTTTGAATAAATCATTGACAATGCACAATCGATTAACCTGTTAAGCCCTACATTCATAAATGGATAAAAAGTTCTTGGTACCCAAATTTACTTGGGTCCAGATGGATTAAAGATATCTCTATTTATAGAGGTAATCTACAGACTTGACATACATACTGCATACAAACCATCACACATGTAAAACGTGCAAACTACGACATGTAATGCATTAGAGGTAACAACAAACATAGCATTCATATAGCATTAAACCATCACACATTTCAAACATGCAAACTATGACATGTAATGCTATTTAGAAAATTCAGTTAACCTATATACAAGAATTTTCTAAAACCAGTTGGAATAGAAGAATTAATAAATAATCACTAATTCTATCCAGTCCAAGGATGTTGTTATTAACCACTAATTGTCTGTATTACCTAAGTCAGTTTTACAAAAAAAAACTTGATGTTCTACTGACACCCTAGGTAATTATTCCATCTTTTAAACTTTTTAAACCTTATAAACAATTCAGAATGAATAAGCAAATCTGTTCTACTAAGGATCCTGAAACTAGCTAAAGCAGAGGTCTTATTTGCTTGACATATAGCAATTAAGAATTAAGAGATATTGTCCAAGGAACACTTCTAACTCACTATTGCAATTAATTAAATTCAATAAATATTCATCCACATATTAAGACCTTCTAACCAAGGATATAAAAATTAAAAGCTAAGATCTTAACATGCTTTTGAATTCCTGAGAATTACATATTACACTAGTTCGAAGAATTGATACCTGAGACATATGAGGTGAATCATCTTCAGAGATTACTGTGAAGGCAAGATATTCATTATGCTCTTCTCATCATCATCTGATCCAACCCAACTCTTTTCTTCAGCAAGATAAGTTCTGCACTGATGCTTCTGTTTCATCTCATTTAATGAATCCCTCTTCATCATCGTCTGTCATAATTCTGTACCATGTTGCACCCCTTGATAGTTACTTACCACATTTAGCTTTTCAGAACTACAACTATCAAGTCTTGTTCTTTCCACCATCTCAGTCTTGTAACCACCTCTTCAGTTGAACTATATCTTGAAGAGTTTCTGCTTCAGAATAGATAGGCTTTTATTCCTGGATGTAGCTTTAGTACTCCTTCTGAATTAGTAGCTCTTCAACAGTCCGTTCTGAGGTTCCATCATTAATTCCTGACTGAGATGTCTAACTGTCTAGTTCATTCTCAAACCTCCTTGATTCCATTCTTCTAAAATCTCTGTTGATTCATTGAAAGATATGCTCTTGTACAAACCACTAAGTATTTTGGATTTATCATTTAGAAAATCCACTAAGTGTTTGTATATCACTGAATCACTAGAGTTGACTAAAATCTTCAAGAAAAATTCCATCCACTAAAACCTCTTCCAATCCTGCTCCTGAAAAACCAGTGAAATCCTATCTATGAGGAACTTCCACAATTTAATCTCCAGAAGGGCTTGAAAACAAGTCCAGTGGAATAATGCATCTTCTTAAAAATAAACCAGTCATCTTTAACGTCCGGAGGAATCTTCAGCTAACAATCTTCTTAGAACCATTGGCTAAGAACAAATTCAAAATATTTAAAATTCAAAAACTTCAAGGACTTGAAATTTTTTGAGAAATAAAAAATCTGACAGTAAGTTCAAATTAATTAAAATTCGAAATTAGAGTCAAATTTATTAAGAATAAAAAAAAATTCAAGAAATGAAAATTTTGAGAGTTAAAGAATCCGAAAATAAATTCAAGTTGATTAAAATTCGAAAGTATCAAAAATTAAAAATTTTGAGAATTAAACAATTTGAAAATTAACTCAAGTTGTTTAAAAATTAAAATTTCCAAGAATTAATCATTTCAAGAATTAAAAAATTCGAATATAAGTTAAGAATATTTAACAATCGAAAATATCATAAAATGAAAATTTTTGAAGGTTAAACAATTCAAGAATAAATTCAAGTTAATTAAACATTGAAAATAAACTCATATTGTTTAAAAATCAAAAATATCATAAATTAAGAATTTTTGAAAGTTAAAGAATTCGAAAATAAATTTAGATTATTTAAAATTCAAAAATCTCAAAATAGAAAATTTTGAAAGTTAAAGAATCCAAAAATAAGGTCAAATTATTTAAAGTTCAAAAATCTCAAGAATTGAATTTTTTAAAAGTTAAAAAATTGAAAATACGAGGAGTTGACTTTTTGGTATAATACCGGATAAAATTTCTGAATGGGTCAACACGCTCGAAACCAATTGGAGGACCACAAAAATAAGGATCTTGATTTGTATGTCAACCAACCAGCTTTGATACCAATTGTTAGGTCCAATTTAGTTTGTAGAAGGGGGGTTGAATACAAACTATGTCGTTTAATCGAAATTGTTCTTTGTGTGTATTTCATTTTTATAACAATTCGATGCGGAATAAACGAAGCCAATATTCAAGTTAAATATAAAATTATATTAACTTGGATGGGTGTGCCTTAATGCACGAGTACAAATTACAAGGTTTGAGGACCAAACTAATTATTACAATTCTATAGAAAATTCGACATGAACTTTTCTATATTTTGTAATAAAATGATCGAATGCTAAAAGCAATTCGAGAGATAAATTCTAGGGATATTTGATCCGCTAGATAATTTCAATAGTACAAGTAAACTATTTCTAGTGGTTAAGATTTAACAATACAAGCTAGAAATAATTTACAAGAATTTAATTGAAGCCCGGAACAATTCTCTTGGTCTCTCTCTTTTTCTTCTGTCTGTTCGTGTGTTGAGAAGAAATGATGAAGATGTGTTCTGTCTGTCTGTGTTGATCTTTTATAGAGGCTGCTAATTTGTGCCAATAACACTAAGCAAACTGCTTAGTAATACTAGACTAAATCACTGAGTAATACTAGCAACCACCCAATAACACTGGAGGTAACACTAGCCAAGATTGCTGAGTAACACTTGACTAATTTGCTGAGTAACACTGGCAGCAGTCCAATAACACTTGCGGTAACACTTGCTGAGTAACACTAGCAGCAGTCAAATAACACTTGCGGTAACACTTGCTGAGTAACACTAGCAGCAGTCCAATAACACTTGCGGTAACACTAGCCAAGATTGCTGAGTAACACTTGACTAATTGGCTGAGTTAGGCTAGCAGCCACCCAATAACACTAGCTGCAACAACTAGTAATACTCGCGGTAACACTGGCAGTAATACTAGTGACTTAAAACCAATAACACTGGCGCTTCCTCTTGAATAACACTGCCGGTAACACTAGTAATACTAGCAGTTTATCTCCAGTAATACTCGTGCCTTCACTCCAATAATACTAGCAGTAATACTACTCTTGACCTCAGTAATACTAGCACCAGTTTTAATAAATTATATTAATTCAATCTTAATTAATCTTTTAATTAATTTAAAAAAACAAATTAATTCTTAGAGAATTAATTTATTAAATAAATCAACCAATGATTTAATTAATTAAGGGAGAATTAATACAACTCCTGAAAATCTAATTTTTGTGGTTTATGACATCTGTCAATTCTGAACATCCACAAAAATTATTCTCGAGCCAGTCTGACAGTGAGAACCCTGTGGTAAATTATTGGAGCACTTAGATGCTTGCACAGAGATTCTCTTTTTACCCAGTCTTTGACAGCAAAATCCTTGTGGTTAATTATGGTAGCACTTCTGTTGCTTGCACAATGATTTCTTCTTCCCTTTTTCAACTCAGCCCAGTTGTTAATTAAAATCAATTTAGATTAATACATTAATTCAAAGTTAATTAACATGATAATTAATTTAATAAATAAATTAATTCAGAATGAATTAATTTATTAATTAAATCAATTACATAAATATATTAATTAAATAAGAATTAATATAAATCCTATGATAGCCCATTCTTTTCTGGAACCACTGAAAGTAATAAAGAATTACCACTGAATTGATGTTGACGCTCGATGCACGGTCTGGTTCATGAGCGACTAACTCCAACGGCTTTTCTTTATTTTGGACTCTATGATCTGGTTCCTTTTCTCTTCTTTTCTTCACCTTACCTCAAACCTTTTGTAACCTGTATTCTGTCATAGTAAGGACCTCTTGTCACTATAAATGGAATCTACTATCTTGACTACTCCACTGACGCTTAATCAAACAATGAACTTCTTCAATGACGTAATATCAAAACTATAGATTGTCAATGTCTTCTTTCTTTTGACGGTTGAGCATTTGAGATCCCGTTGACAGTAGCTATGTACTATTTACTATTACATTCTTGTTATAGTTGAGTTGAATCCTCGATGTTAAACAAATAGAGGTTTAACATATGACTTACACATTCTTCTAAAATCTCTGTTGATTCATTGAATAGATATGATTTTGTACAAACCACTAAGTGTTTTGGATTTAGTAATGGGAAATCCACTAGGTGTTTGTATTTCACTGAATCACAAGAGTTGACTAAAATCTTCAAGAAAAATTTCATCCACTAAAACCTCTTCCATTCCTGCTTCGGAAAAACCAATAAGTCACATTGAATATGACTTACAAAAACTTAACAAATTAATCTGCAGCAGGTAGAAATAATTCTCATTGGAAAATGCATCTTCTTGAAAAGATTCAAAATCATCTTTGACGTTCGGAGGAATCTTCAGCGAACAATCATCTTAGAACCATTGGCTAAGCATAAATTCAAAATATTTAAAATTCAAAAACTTTAAGGACTTGAAAATTTTTGAGAAATAAAAAATCTGACAGTAAGTTCAAATTAATTAAAATTCGAAATTGGAGTCAAATTTATTAAGAATAAAAAAATCTCAAGAAATGAAAATTTTGAGAGTTAAAGAATCCGAAAATAAATTTAAGTTGATTAAAATTCGAAAGTATCAAAAATTAAAATTTTTGAGAATTAAACAATTTGAAAATTAACTCAAGTTGTTTAAAAATCAAAATTTCCAAGAATTAATCATTTCAAGAATTAAAGAATTCGAAAATAAGTTAAGATTATTTAACAATCGAAAATATCATAAAATGAAAATTTTTGAAGGTTATACAATTCAAGAATAAGTTCAAGTTAATTAAAAATTGAAAATAAACTCATATTGTTTAAAAATCAAAAATATCATAAATTGAGAATTTTTGAAGGTTAAAGAATTCGAAAATAAATTTAGATTATTTAAAATTCAAAAATTTCAGAATTGAAAATTTTGAAAGTTAAAGAATCCAAAAATAAGTTCAAATTATTTAAAGTTCAAAAATCTCAAGAATTGAAAATTTTTGAAAGTTAAAAAATTGAAAATAATAGGAGTTGACTTTTTGGTCTAATACCAGATTTAATTTATGTATGGGTCAACAATCTCAAAAACCAATTGGAGGACCACTAAAATAAGGATCTTGATTTGTGCGTCAATAAAAAAGGCTCAGATACCAATTGTTAGGTCCAAAATAGTTTGTAGAATGGGGGTTGAATACAAACTATACCGTTTTATCGAAATTGTTCTTTGTGTGTATATTAATTTTTGAACAATTCGATGCGGAATAAAACGAAGCCAATATACAAGTTAAATATAAAATTTATATTAACTTAGAGGGGTGTGCCTTAATGCACGGGTACAAATTACAAGGTTTGAGGATCAAACTAATTATTACAATTCTGTAGAAAATTCGACATGAACTTTTCTATATTTTGTAATAAAAAGATCGAATGCTAAAAAGCAATTCGAGAGATAAGTTTTAGGAGTAAAAACTCGTTAGAGGTTCCAATAGTACAAGTAAACTATTTCTATGGTCTTAGAATTAACAATCCATGGCTAGAAATAATTTACAAGAAATAAAATGAAGTACAGAAACACTTTCTCTTGATCTCTGTCTCTCTCTTTTCTCTCCTGTCTGTTTTTGTCCGAGAGCAAAAGTTGTGAAGTGGATGTCTGTCTGTGTCCTGCCTTTACTTTATATGTAAAGTCTTTTAACATAAAAAAAAATATCTTCTCTTTTGGCTGCCAAGACTATCAAGTAGACTATCAAATACACTGAACAGACTATCGGGTAGACTATCAATATGCTGAGCAGACTATCGGATAGACTATCAATATGCTGAGCAGACTATCGGATAGACTACCAATATGCTGAGCAGACTATCCATCTGCCTATACAGACTACCGGATAGACTACCGGATAGACAATCAAGGTTGCACAGACAATCTTCTGATTAAACAGACTACCGGATAGACTATCAGTGCTGAGCAGACTATCGGATAGACTATTGAAAACACACTATTGTAGATAGTCTATATGAACTTTAAACACTTATAATAATTCTAAATTAATTAACCAAATAATTAACTTAATAAATAAATTAATTCTAAAGAATTAATTTATTAATTAAGTCAACTAAATAATTTTAATTAATTAACAGAGAATTAATATAATTCCTTTGATAGACAAACCTTGTCCTTGAACCACTGAAATTTATAACGAGCAACCACTGAAATTCATGTTGACGCTCCATGCATGGTCTGGTTCATGAGTGACTAACCACAGTGACTGATCTTTATCTTGACTTTAAGGTTGTGGTTTCTGTCTTCCTTTTCTTCATCCTTTATTCAAACCTTTATAATCTGTATTCTGTCATAGTAGAGACCTCTTGTCACTATAAATAGAATCTACTATCTTGACTACTCCACTGACGCTTGATCAAACAATGAACTTCTTCAATGGAGTAAAATATCAAAACTATAGATTGTCTTTGTCTTCTTTCTTTTGACAGTTGAGCATTTGAGATCCCGTTGACAGTAGGTATGTATTATTTAATATTACATTCTTGTTATAGTTTAGTTGAATCCTCGATGCTTACAAATAGGGTAAACATATGATTTTCAAAATCGAATTATATATAGAGTTCAAGTATATAAAGATATATCGATTCAGTTCGGAAAAGACACTTGTATTTCTTTAGAATGATGTTCAACAACCTTAAAAACAAAACACATAAGTCTTCTTTATATAGTGAACAAGTAATGTTCGAATTATCCAAAACAAAACCCCAACGTTCTTGACCATAAAAATCTCACGTTTATTTTGTTTGATTAATTCAACACCAACGTTTAGAAAAATAACTTTTAGAAATTAGACGAACTTTGAAAACAGGAACGTTGAGGATACACCATACAACAGATTAGAAAACTCAGAGAAAAACAGAAGTTTGTTGTGAATAAAACGTTTATAAACAACTTCCTATAAATAGGGATTTAAAGGATAATTATATAAAAACGTTTGAAAAATATTTTGAGCCCACATATATAATTATACGATCTATTTTCTTATTAGAGTCCTTACAGAAATTTAGTCCTATTAAAACTCCATGAAAGTAGGACTTCCAATAATTTTGGACTCTGTCTGCCAACTTGCTGCATTAGAGTAAAACCTTTCTTGTCAGCTAGCTACTATACCCTATTTTGCTAGAAATAACATAAATACTAAACCTACAAAACAAAATTAGTTCTGCATATGTAACCAGCTTGCTACTACCGTGTGATCATCAAAATCTTCGTGTGATCATCAAAATCTCAGGGTTTCAACTTAAGATTCTTAAGTTATGTTATGTTTACGTGTAAAGGTAACAACAAGATTCTACGGCTACAATGATAAATATATACTCCCCCCGTCCTGCTCAAACCGATTTGTTTAATTTTTTTTTTGATCAAATTGACCAAACTTTGAATTATTTTTAAAAATTATATTTGATCAAAAATGTCAAACAAGACAATTTGAGTGGGATGGAGAGAATATACAATTTAGGTTCACGTCTGCATACCCTCACCTTCGAAACTGGTTCAATACAACTTTTTTTTTGAATAAGTAAACTTGTATGCCTTGTATCAGGGGATCATCTAAACAACAAAAAAACATAAAATAGGAAGCTGCCAGGAAGATTCAAAACGAAGAAAGGACAAACAAAAACAGATATTTATGTATTTTATGATATTTTCTTACAAAAAATATGAAAAAAAAAACACTTAATAATAAGAACAAAATGAGTAGATCTTTGTGACCAATGAAAAATGTCCAAATGGGCATCAATTTTGCATTTAAGAGAATAAAAAGAAAACAAAACATGTGAGACGTGGGAAACCTGTGACAACAAAACAAAATCAGACAACTATATTACTTATTATTTTCGAATATACAATACAACAATCTCTACAATTATTACGAAAACGATTTATAGCCTGAATTTTCATATACACACACACAATCAGATCTCACTAACTGTAATATATCATCCCTTTGCATCTCATTCAGATCGAACACAAGGTACCCTTTTCTTCAATCATCTTTTATTTTTGTTCAATCTTGATTTGAAAGCTACAGATGGGTTTTGATTTCTGTTGTTTCTTGAATTTAGTTTAGTATAAACTGATATGCTGTTTACCCACTTGCTGTAATTTGATTTTTCGAAAGTTTTAATGTTGGAGTATTGATATGTGATGATTTGGAGCTTGAATTAGTGGTGATTGTTTCTTTATTGGGCTGATTCGAGTTTCGAAACCGTGATTTGTTTACTGAACATGTTTGTTTCTTGTGTGGAAGAGGACTTTTTTCGTAAAGATCATCATGGCTTTAAGAAAATGGTTTGATGGATTCATCATGGTTTTTTTTAGTTTACGGAATGTAGCGATTTTGTGACTTGTCTCCGGTTATTGTGTAGTAAATGGTAATAGACTTGAATCAAATCCAACGAATCCATTTCCGTTGTAAATGAGATACTATATGATTATATGTTTGATATACACAAAGCAGGGTAGACTGTGTACACTATGGGGGATCTACTTTACACTTTTATTGATGCAGTGAAAGAATCATACCTTCCTATTTGTTTATTTTCGCTGTGACTTGTTGGTGGGATGGGAAACCTTTTCCGCTATAAAGAAAATATTTCCTACATCGTGGTTGGCTTGATCGCCCTCTACTTGTAAAAGTATGGTGAAGCAAGCCGAGTAATAGACACAGTCAAACCTCTTTACTGTGATCTTGTTAAGGGCGCCAAAAATCCTGAGTTGCCTATCTTTAATTGGTAACTTTGAGGGGCTGGAGAAATAGGAAAATTGCAGAGTCACTCCAATTTGTGGCCGTTGTTAATCTAACCAACCTAATTCCAATTTTTTTTTTTGCAGTTTTACCTTGCTGGTTAAATTGGTTTTACTATTTTGTTACAGCATAAAGAGGCAAAACATGTGTCGTAAAATTTTGTTGAGTGCATGGTGTATGTAATACGTATATCAAATATGCAGCTTTTCTAATAAGTTTCATTTACTTTATTTAGACGAATATGGGTGCTGAAAACAATTTCGACATGGACGAGGGGACACTCGAGATTGGCATGGGTAAGATTATCTAATATCCACAACTTTTGTATATATTCTACCATGAAAAAAATTGACAGCAAGGTAGCATCATACATAATATGTATTATCATGTTTGTGGCGTAAAATTATATTATTCTGAACATCTAAACTTTGTATACACAGAATATAGGACAGTCTCTGGTGTTGCTGGACCGCTGGTTATCCTCGATAAAGTTAAGGTGGGTATTATGCTCTTGCATCACTTGGTCATAACTTCTACACTCTTGTGCATCTGTATGTATCCTTATATAATTATTAATTAATGATTTTTTTTATAATATGCGGCCTTTTATTTCCTTCCAGGGACCTAAGTTTCAAGAAATTGTGAACATTCGGTTAGGTGATGGAACAACTCGTCGAGGTCAAGTTCTGGAAGTTGATGGCGAGAAAGCTGTTGTTCAGGTAATACAGTTGAACAGTGCCATGTTCGTTACTTTGTGGTCTTCAGTGGCCTCATAATTTCAGTGCCCACCATTGCAATGTGTCTCCCTAGTCTCATACTTAAAAGAGACTGTCCTGTGAAACAATGTTTTTTCTTAGTTCTATTCCTAGTGAGTTATCTACTAGTATTTTAGTATCATAGCGCACATGATGAGCTTTTTTAAGTGTATCACACTATAAGTAAGAAATTATAATTAACTTATCACTATATTTTAGTTTGTACATGATCATCATATTCAATGTGGAAGGGGTTCTAGACTTTAATTCTTTTTTAAATAGCAACCTCTGCTTTGCCAATCTACATTTATGGAATTTACGCCCATACTTGCTTTGATTTCAATACCAGGACATCAACAAGGAACACACTGTTTTTTAAATGGACAGTTAAACTAAAGCTTATTCTATCATTGTTAAAATGGAATAATCAGGTTGACATTTCGATCAACTGCATACATCCCACTCACTTTTAAACAACACTATATTAGTGGATTGTGGGCTGTGTTGAGATTGGAATATACCTGATTTGTTGCAAGTTCTCCTTCGTTTTTGCTACTGAGTATCACCACAGTTGGACTGTATTTATTCCATAGTTTGTTGTGGAGAATTTTCTTGGGGCCTTTAGTTAATTCATGTTCAAATGCATGGTACTAAGGATTTCATCAATCCAATTTATTGGATTTTAGTTTTTTATTTGTGAAGGATGTCTTAGATTTTGAATACAAATATTTTCAAAAATATTTTCTTAAAGAAAGAGTGGATACATTATATTGACCCTGCCATTTTTTGCTTGATTTCTTTTTAACTAGGTATTTGAAGGAACATCTGGAATTGACAACAAATACACAACTGTGCAGTTTACAGGAGAGGTATGAGTTTTTTTGTGTTGATGTGAATTTTATAGTGCCGAAAGTTGAGTTGAGTTGTCACACTACATGAACTAAATGGGGATAAAGAACATTTTAATTATTCATGATAATATTACCAAAGAAACTGTATTTTATGCTCTAAAGTGAAGGGCATTCATCCTTTGATATAGACTTATGTACTGTAGAGATCCAGCAATTGCTGCATATATGTTCATTGAAGGGAATTATGGGATCGTGTCAAGCATGACTTGGTCTTAAAGGAAACCCTATATATATGGTTGTGAATGTTTAAACCTTTCTGATGAAGAAAATGATTTAGTTATTTTATTTATAACAGGTCTTGAAGACTCCCGTCTCACTAGATATGCTTGGGCGCATATTTAACGGCTCAGGGAAACCAATTGATAACGGTCCTCCTATTCTACCAGAGGCATACTTGGATATCTCTGGTTAGTGATATTAATAGGCTGGTTACTTCGAAGTTTGAGCTACAATTTATCTTATCTGTCATTTCATTGAATCCCATGTTCCATACTTATGTGCTTCAGGAAGTTCCATCAATCCTAGTGAGAGAACCTATCCCGAGGAGATGATTCAGACTGGGATCTCAACTATTGATGTCATGAATTCCATTGCTAGAGGGCAGAAAATTCCTCTTTTTTCTGCTGCAGGTCTTCCACATAATGAAATTGCTGCTCAGATATGCCGTCAGGCTGGTTTGGTCAAGCGGTTGGAAAAAACCGAGAATCTTCTGGAGGTAACTGCTATGCTAGTACTTTTAAGTTAACGATATGGTTTCAACATTTCTTGAGATCTGTTTTGATCAAGGTTGTAAAAATCGGAAATCGGTTCGACTCGGTTTTGTTCCGGAAAAACGAGTACTCGGAAACTCGGAGAGTACTCGGAGAACAAATCGGATTTTTTTTAAAACTTTTTTCTCATATATTAAATCCATTCATTTATATTTTAATGTACATGTGTTAACATTTAGAATTTAACGGTAATATATATTTTATATATATACTAATAATAATTATTTAATATTATTAAAACCAATAAATAAACATTAAAAATACGAGCAAGTCTAATTCGATTTGACTCTGAAATTCGGAACTCGGAACTCGGATCGGATGAGGGGTTAAAAACGAGTACTCGGAATGAGTACTCGGTTGACTCGGCGATTTTTAGAACCCTGGTTTTGATAAAAGATCTTCAACCTTACTAAACTAGATATTAGTATATGCATTTATACATTTCATAAGGATGTATGTATTAGGACCTTATTATATAATATATTCAGTTTTTTCAAATTTACAGAATCATTTTTTCTAGAACTCGTGATATATGTATAGTGTGCACTCGCTTACCACAAGTGTGATGCTCCATGAATTTGCAGGATGGAGAGGATGATAATTTTGCCATAGTGTTTGCCGCCATGGGGGTCAACATGGAAACAGCCCAGTTTTTCAAACGTGATTTTGAGGAAAATGGTTCTATGGAGAGAGTGACCCTTTTTCTGAATTTGGTATATCCATGACTATATACCATATTAATGTTTTATGCATCTGCTACATTTGTCCTTGTTTGTACTAGGCGAGAACTAGCTTGAGACTATTATAACTTTCTCAATGTACAGGCGAATGACCCTACTATTGAACGTATTATTACTCCTCGAATTGCTCTAACCACTGCGGAGTACCTAGCATACGAATGTGGGAAGCACGTTCTTGTTATCTTAACAGATATGAGTTCATACGCCGATGCTCTTCGGGAGGTATTCAATTTCATTCTCATCAGTACGCGTATATTAATACTTTGAAGGAGTCTAAAGAAGTCATAATTGCATGTATCTTGTGCACAACAGTAAAAAGCGCTCAAAATTATACTTGATTAGTTGATTATACCCTTTTGTTTCTCCAGGTTTCTGCTGCTCGGGAGGAAGTTCCTGGAAGGCGTGGATATCCTGGTTATATGTATACTGATCTTGCTACGATTTATGAACGTGCTGGGCGAATTGAAGGCCGAAAGGGATCCATCACGCAGATTCCAATTCTAACTATGCCAAATGATGGTAAATTTTGAAAAATTGCTCACCTATTTTGTATAATAAGCTCATTGCAGTTTACTTATAATACGTGACTTGATGTTGACTCAGATATCACACATCCTACTCCGGATCTAACTGGTTATATCACTGAGGGACAGATATATATTGACAGACAACTCCAAAACCGACAGGTGCGATTATTACATTTTTTAAACTTCTAATTAGGTTAGTGTCCTTGAGGCACATTGATAGAGATAACAAAAGTTTAAAAAATTTATTTTGGACTAAAGCGTTGATGACATATTTTATTTGTAAGACCTACAGTTTTGCGCCATGTACATCTGGGACAGAACTAGTTTCAATTATTCTGTGGTTAGAAACTAAAACCCCGTTAGTCAGCTCTCTCAATGTAATTTATATCAATTTAATCTTAATATTTGATTCTATTCTATGCACCACTAAAAATTATGATATGGTGCTTCATCTACTTCTAGAAGTGCGTGTGAAGCAGATTCGATAAATGGGTACTATTTTGGTTTTACTTGCTTTATGATAAAATATTGAATGAGTTGGACTCCACCTTTGGAGTTATCGACACTGACAATGTGGGCTTTTTGTATTTTATCTAGGAGTGAGGTAGAGAGCTCATATCAATTTTTCTTTGATCTCATATCAGTAGTTCCTTGATTGACATAATAAAATTTAGATATGTTATTATGATGCATGTAGTTGTATAATTGTCATATTATTTTGATGCTGACTCGATGTTTCTCGAAAGATGAACTATTAGTTTCGTCATGTCATACCAATGATGGTATTTCTCTGTTTAATTGACAGATATATCCACCAATAAATGTGCTTCCGTCTTTGTCCAGGTTGATGAAGGTAAGTCATTGACTGCTTAGTTTAATTCGGGATATAGGTGCAGACTGTGCCAAAATGTATAATTATAATGTCATTTTGATATTGCAGAGTGCCATTGGTGAGGGCATGACTCGCCGGGATCATTCTGATGTGTCTAACCAGGTATAGCTGAACAAAAATAGCACAAAACTTGAGTATAGCGACTTTCCTCTTCTTATAACTGAACAAAAAATGCAGAAAACTTGAGTATAAAGACTTTTCTCTTGCCTGTTGGTTGTACAAGTCAATCTTATTCCATTAACATATTTTGTTCTATGTTATCATCAGCTATATGCAAACTATGCTATTGGGAAAGATGTTCAGGCAATGAAAGCTGTGGTTGGAGAAGAAGCATTATCTTCTGAGGATTTGGTTTGTCATTTCACATTTTTCTGAGTTATACTTTGGGGACCTAGTTATGTACAACTACAAACTTTGACAACTAATATAATTATTCCTATAACAGTTATACTTGGAGTTCTTGGACAAATTTGAAAGGAAGTTTGTTGCTCAAGGAGCATATGATACTCGAAACATCTTCCAGTCACTTGATTTAGCATGGACATTGCTAAGAATCTTTCCCCGCGAGCTTCTCCATCGTATACCAGCAAAGACACTTGATCAGTTCTACAGTCGGGATGCAGCCAACTAATGTTGGAAGCAAAATCTTTTGTACTTATCTGCATGTTCAATCGCCGGGCTTGAGTTTTCTGTTCACATATACTGTTGCTTTGCTTCTTAGATCATCCTCCTATGTTCAGCTCAGAAAATAAAGAGATCTTGTTCTCGTTGAGTTCCCCATAGCCTAAGCTCTCCAATAGTTAAGAGAGATTAATTCTTTTCAACGAGAAGCCGTAAAAGTGCAGTAATTTTATAAGGTACATGTCTGCATTTCCATTGTTGGCTGGCAGATTTGGCTATGTTATGTTAAAAGTGAGTTTAAGAGACAGATAGGGCATGTAGATCCTAGCAGTCATTGTACGTTTACGGTGCTTGTTTAATTATTTATTTCTTTTAGTGTGAAAGCTGATTTTTTGGGGGTACTCATTCTAGTAATAAATTTTTCAATGTAAAATTCCGTATATTTTGATGATGATGATGGACCAGACTAAGCATGTATTCAAAACCTACCTATTTTTTCTTAGTTTACCAGAGTGCAAATTCCATATAGTTGAGCCAAATGTTATTTACAAAAGATTCCACTGAGCTTTTAATGTGTTTTGATTCAATCTCTCTCTTTTTTTGTTCTCTTGCAATGTGACTAGAAGCTATTCTGAGGATACCCTGTTACTCAGTCTATGCAACTTCAGATTTCCTTGCTCTTATTATTGTCATTGGCCAACAGTTTACCGCTGATACTTTTTCTTGATCAAAGAGGTATGGGTGACAACAGTCTTCTAACCTTTAGCTCAAATAAAAATGCCCATGTTATCTGCTGGAGTAGCTATATACAAAGCTTCTCTTCTGGCTTCATCTCCCTAGGCTTTATCACTCTTTCTTGATGAAATGTTTTCTCCTCTGCTTCTGCCCCCCTTAGATTAGAAGTCCATTCGAGATCTTGTGCCATTGAGTTCCCATTTCTTTTCAGTTTTCTTGATCTTGTGCGCGTTGTGCATCGTCTACAAACTTTTTTACCATCCAACTTGTTACACTCTGTACAAAGCCTGGAAAGAGTAACTAAATGTTTTCATTTCATTACTTTTCTTTCCTAAACGTATTGAAAAGGTCCATTACTTGCTGATTATATGTATGCACTCCTTATTATTGATCTCTAACCGTGTGAGTGCCATGTTGAATTTTCTTGTTAACGATGACTAGTGATAACAAGAGGTGTCAATTGCCAAACATATAGAAAGCTAGACAAATGGGAAGCTTGTTGCTTAACAATCTGGCCTTCACTGACCATCAAATTGGATTGAGCAATGCACATGATTATAAAAAATTAACAGAACTTCGTACAAGACTGTTTGGAAATGATTCAAGGTCAAGCTTTCAGCAAATGAATATGTAGTGCTTGCATGTCCATGCCAGATCAAGATCAATGATATTAACAGCAATGTGGTTAATAGATGGAGCTATGGTGGCTACAGGTTCCTTGTATCCCATACATGCAGCAAAATGTACAATTGAGGAACAGGACCGGCCTTAAAAGCTTACACACACATCACTGCATATTTGCACTTTTAGGATGAAAGAGATATCATAATCATGGCCTAGAGTAATCAAAGTTAGCATCATGGAGATCAGGAAGGTCAGGACTGCGGGAGAATGTCAACCACTCCTTTCTCTCCGAGTACCAGAGACAAGGTTGCAAGACAAGCCCAATTACGAGGGCTAACAGGCTAATCATCATGACCTTTAAAGAAGCAAGAGCTAGAACTACAAAAATCAGTAAGGTTGGAGGAGTGAACATTAAAATTGTTGCAGTTGTACCTAGTGGTACCTTATAAGGCCGAGATGCAGCTGGATACTTAACTCTCAGCTTCACAAATACGATAAACTCCAGAAGCATACCAAAACAGTACAGGAAGTTTTCTGCAGCTACAATCTCTTGAAAGCTCAATGTAGACAAAAATATAACACCACATGCAGAGAATAATATACCAATAATTGGTGTTCCATAGCGAGACCTCTTGGCAAAAAACTCAGGAAGCATTCCTCGTTCAGCCATCCCTAAAAGTTGAAAGGAGTCGCTGCTCATCTCGGCCACAAACATGCCCATATTTGACATAGCAGAAGCTCCTTGGACCCATGTTCTTAACCATACCCCTCCTAGAATTTTAGCAATATCTGAGAAATAACCATCAGTCCAGAGCTCTTGGTTAAGCGGAACACCACCTGTACCAATTAGAAGTGGGAAAAAATACCCAAGCACAACAAGAATGACAGCATAAAAGAGTGATCTTGGGAGAGTTTGGCCAGGATTCTCAACCTCTCCAGCTAGGGTACTGACTGAGTCCCAGTAGTTTAAGTTCCAGAAGAGAGTGTTCAGGAATAAACTCCAGTCAACTTTTTGCAAGTCAACCACCAACCATCTTCTAGGCTGCAATCTTGGAATCGAAATAAGTCCCATAACCACAAAAGGGAGGATTGAAAACACTCCTAGTGTTATCGCAGCCCACCCCACGATATTCAATCCTCTGTAGTTCATATAAGTGAGGAGAACAACCAAGGCAAGGACTGTTGCCGCCCTAGGGAAACCACCTTCTAGAGCTGGAATTCCTGATTTTAGATAGTCTAGGAACAAAACAGGGTAAAGCGCATTATCAATGACTCCGCTCAGCCACTTCATCCACCCAAGCTGAAATCCCCAGTAGGGGCCTAAAGCTGAAGAGACCCAAACCACAAAACCTCCATTCTCAGGAAACATGGTTCCCAATTCTGCTGTCAATAGTGCTTCCGGAACACTCCATACAAGTGGGAAGACCAGAAAACCAACAAGGGCTAGTAGAGGACCAGCAGCTCGGACACTGTCTTCTACGCCAAAGGGTCCCCCAGAGACCTCATAGAATATGAGAAATACCAGAGGAAGCAGTGAAACTTTAGCGGAAGTATATGAACGTGGAGACTTGCTACTTTCCGTAGCTGTATGCTCAGCATTATTCTCCTCCATTTAGAGATGTTTGGTTAGAATTCTTAGCTCCCACTTTCAGCAAATAGTTACAATATCTGGTTAGAGAAACAAAGTGATCAATAGAATTCTGTCATCAAGGAAAAGATTGATTCAATTAGAATGTTACGAAATACTTGGTACATTGTCAATGTGAGATATGCTCAATTCCTTCAACCAAGATAATACATCTAGATCCTGAGTGAGGCAGGCAGCCGATCTAATATACTGGTAGAGCAATAAAACAAATAACATATAAACAAGTAACAAAATTGTGTAGCACATTTTCGATTTCTACAATGCACATAATAACAAGGTATCAGTAGAGCCTAGCTTAGAATTCAATGATAACCTAGTAGCAAGACTTGTTAATCCCCTTATGGCCAAAGGTCACTAGCAGCTTAAATCCATCCGATCTATCTCTCTCTCCATACTTAAGAAGCTAATTAAATTATATGCATCATAAATCAGTCTACCAGTAATTAAAGCTGAGAATTTTAGCAATAAGCAGCAACTCTAAAATCAGATCCTTTAACATATATTGGCAACAATGAGAAATTAGGGTGTTGGCCCTCTATATCACAATTTGAAAGTAAATGGTCCCAAATATCACAGCTCAAAAACTTGGCCCCAAATATCACTCCATAACACAGTTGCGTGTAGCGTTTTAATTTTTTTTTTTTTTTTTTGAAAACGCTAATGCGTGTAACGTTTTGGGGGCTACAGTGAAAGGAAACGCTACTTAATGTAGCGTTAACTTTTTTTTTTTTTTAAACCAACTAGCAAAACGCTAATTAAAGTTATGTTTTGAACTTCAAAACACCACATGAAAAGGTGTTATGGTGGGAACGCAACTTTATGTTGCGTTTGTTATTTTTTTCTAATTTTTTTTTTCGCTTTTTTTTTTTAAACACACTTTCTAAACTAGCGTTAACACTGAAAACACATTCTAAACTGGTGTCTTCCCCCCCAAAACGCAACATAATCTAGCGTTTCTAAAAACAAAAAAAATCATTCCCCCACAAAACGCTAAACGCAGTAGCGTTTTAAAAAAAATATATATATATATATATAAAACGCTACACGAAGTAGCGTTTTTACCAAAAAAATTAAAACGCTAGACGAAATAGTGTTTTGGAGTGATATTTGGGGCCAAGTTTTTGAGCTGTGATATTTGGGACCATTTGCATTCAAATTGTGATATAGAGGGCCTTTTCTCGAGAAATTAAGTGACACAAAACTCAATTTTTAAAATCCTAGAATACTAACATAACAACAATTAATTGTGCATTTTAATTTGGTATGGCCACCAACAAACATTCGAAAACTTATTAATCTAAAAAGAAAACATGTGAAAACTTATTGGTTTTCCTAATTAATAGTATAGAAAACACAAAAAAAATAGAAAAAAAGAATTAAAACTTGATTTTAAATGAAGGAAAATAAATGGAGGGTGGAAGATTAACCTTAATAACGATTTTGGAGATTCCACGTATCAAGTATATAGGGTAAATAGATATTTTCACCATTGTACTATTTCCGGAATTGCAAATACACTACTGTACTACAAACGGATTACTGTACTTTAACTTTTTTAACAAGTTCACCACTCCCGTCAGTCAAATTATAACAAGTTCACCACTACAAACGGACTACTTTACTGACAGGAGTGGTGAACTTGTTAAAAAAGTTAAAGTACAGTAGTCCGTTTGTAGTACAGTAGTGTATTTGCAATTCCGGAAATAGTACAGTGGTGAAAATATTCATTTACCCGTAAAAAGGTGGCAAGAATCACAAATAACACATGAAATTCATGTTGTGTTTGATTGGGGTGAATGAAATTGGAGGGAATGGAATGAAATTTGAATAAGAATATGGTTAAATGTTTAAAAATTTCATTCCTTACATCATTCCATTCCTAACCACCTAAGCTAAAGCTTAAACACACCATTTTGAAAAGGAATGATCCATTCTCCCTCCAACCTATTTTCTTCCCAAATCATATCATACAAAATTTGCACCCACTCATTTTTTTTTTAAAATCTTACCTCTCATGTTCATTGTATTCCTTTAATTTCTATTCATTCCATTCCATTCTCCCCGACCAAACGCAACCTCAAGAAAAAGTTGAATATTTTGTTGATGAACATGAGCTATGTTTTAATTACTGTTGGATGATGCCGTTATACATCCAAGAGGACGAGTGAGCAGAGTTCACTACACGTTGCCTTGACTGCCACGTGGGAAGGCTACGTGTAACATTCAGATGACTTCTGAGGCTAGTATGAACTAGACTATATTAGTACTACCCTACTAGGTCTAGTACTAGGTACGCGTGTAAGTTGCAACACTTCCGACGTTAGTAACAATGTAAGGTGTATATAAAATTCAGTATTGCTACATTTATAAAAGGGTTTGGGTCCGGGGCAACAGGTTGCCGGATAAGGTTTATCCGGCAACAGGTTACCCAGATCAATCATCCAAGATTGGGGTTTAAAAAAAATTCCCCCCGTATCGGGGAAAGTTTCTGCGGTACGGGCATGTACCGTAAAAACACTTCCCCTATTTTCACATAAAAAATACTGTACACGTACCGCAGAAAGTTTCTGCGGTACAAGTAAAACCGGTTGCCATAGACCGGTCCCCTTTATAAAATTGGTCACAAAAAAAATGTGTGCTTGAGGTGGATGTTATATTAATAGCTTTGTCCGCTAGTTATTCTTCGTCCTCGTTTACTTCCGCTTTTTATTCAATACTTATTATTAAAGTGTGCGATATATTATAAATTTTATTTAATTTTATAATTTTATTTTTATATAATTTATATATATATATATTTATATTTTTTAATTTTAATTTAATATAATTTGATATATTCATATTTACGAATTATAATCATGTTTGTTTTCTTATTTTAAATAATATATATTGATTTTAATATATTTTATTAATGATTGAAATATATAGTGTGATATTTTTGAATATATATTAATGATTGCAAGATTAATTTTAAATTAAAAGGTAACGCGTTTTAATTAGATAGAAATATTAATGATTAAAATATATGGTATGATTTATGTTTAAAGGTAAATGGTAATATTTTCAATTAAAAGTAAACGACAATGAGTTAATTACAATTAATTATATTATGTTATTATTTATTTTAATAATTAGGATAACCGTACCGAAAACTAAACTGACAAACTTTCAATGTTTCGGCATTAATATAATAGTATAGATTGATTCATATTTCTGTTTGTTAGTTCAGTTCATAAATTCTTAATTGATATATAATATTTAAATTTAATTATTAATTTATATAAAAAAGAATATATAAAATATAAACTAAATTATTATCCAAAAATAACTAATTGTCTAAATTTTACAAACATGCCAATTTTATTTGGATATGATATTAATGTTTTATTTGTTCACTTATTCACTTTATAATATAAGTATAGATTTTATTAAAAATTTACACGAAATAAGACTAACGTTCTATTAAAATATAAAATAAAATCAACAAAAAGAAAATAATCAAATAAATCTAAAACAAATATCAAAATTAAATTTTGCAATCTTGTTTATTTTGGTGTATGAATGAACAATTTTTTTTTTTTAATTTTCAAAAGATTTTTTTTTATGAAAAAGAATCATTTGTATACCAAAACAAACAACAATAAAACTTAATTTTATTATTATTTTAAGTTTAGTCGATTATTTTTTTTTTTTACAAATTTAGCTTGTACTCGCTCCGTGCCACTCAAATTGGCATGTTTGATTTTTTCTGGTCAAATTGACAAAAATTTGAATTACTTTTAAAAACTACTCCCTCTGTCCCAACCAATTGTTTACACTTTCCTTTTTGGGATGTCCTAACCAATTCTTTACGTTTCCTAAAATAGTAAGTTTTAACACTATTACACCCACTACTTCACTTATTTTAACAATACTTTACACTATTACACCCACTACTTCACTTATTTTAACAAAAGAATCACTATTACACCCAATACTTCACTTATTTTAACAATAAAATCACTATTACACCCACTACTTCACTTATTTTAATCATACTCCTTGGTTTCCGTGCAAAAAGCAAACGTAAACAATCCGCCGGGATGGAGGGAGTACTGACTTAAATTTTTATAAATCTAAAAAAATGTAGGTTGTAATAGATTATATATATTTTATATCATATTTTTTTCATTAATTATATTTAACATATAATGTACGTAATTTAAATTACAAAATTGGTTAACTTGACCAACAAAAGTCAAACAAACCGGGATGAAGTGGGAATGTTGGTATAATTATAATTTATTTTTTATGTGTATTTCAAATTTATATATATATATATATATATATATATATATATATATATATATATATATATATATATATATATATATATATATATATATAGAGAGAAAAGTTCTATGGAGTACTCTTTAATTGGAGTACTTGGAGTACATATACGTTCTGCATTCAAAATATTTTAAAATTTATTATTTTACAAACCTTGATATATGAATATCATAATTTCATTGATAATCTTGAAAATCATGTATGTTTTGCAATATGTTCATTTTGAAAATCCTTTATGTTTTGCAATCAGAACATAAATGTTTTGCAACCCAAATGTGTTTCGCAGAATAATTCGTTTTGCAATATTTTGTTAACAAAACATACAAAATTTTCAAGATTTTCAATGAAATAGTGATATTCATGTAATAAGTTTTGCAAAATAATAAAGTTCGCAAAATTTTGAATGCAAAATGTATATGTACTCCAAGTACTCCAATTAAAAGAGTACTTCATAGAACTTTACTATATATATATATATATATATATATATATATATATATATATATATATATATAGGCTAGTGGTCAAATAGAAACCTAGAAATCTACACTAAATAAATTATATTTCATTTATTTTAAGGGCCCCGCTAGGGGCACCTTCACAAAAAACTCTTAAAATTTTTGCCTCTATCCAGAAAAAAAAAAAAAAAAAAACTGTTCACTGCCACGTCAGCGTGAACAGTTTTTTTTTTGCTGGATAGAACCAAAAAATTTAAGAGTTTTTTGTATTGGGGTACCCCTAGTTTGGTCATTAGATTGGCTTGAAATATTTAATTTATGTTTAGTTTCTAGTTTCTATTCTAATTTAGTTTCTATTAAAACAAGACCCTATATATATATGCTTTTGCTCAAATACAAACCAAATCTTAAATACAAACTAACACTAAATAAATTATATTTCATATATTCTAAGGGCCCCGCCAGGGGCACCTTCACAAAAAATGTCACAAATTCTTGGCTCCATTCATAAAAAAAAAAACTACTGTTCACGTGCTGACGTGGCAGTGACGTCAGCACGTGAACAGTAATTTTTTTTTTTTTGAAAGGATCCAAGAATTCTAAACATTTTTTGTATTGGGGTACACCTAGTTTGGTCATTAGATTAGCTTGAAATGTTGAATTTGAGTTTAGTTTGTAGTTTGTAGTTAATTTTGGTTTGTAGTTGAGTAGGACTCTATATATATATAGGTCATTGCTCCGTAAAAAACACCCTTATATAAAGAACAATAAAGAACACCCTTAAATCAATCTAAACCATTGATTCTATTATGATCTAATGGCCCCGCCAGGGGCACCCAATACAAAAAGTTCTTATTTTTTTATCCTCTATCCATTCAGCAAAAAAAATAAATCACTGTTCATGATGACGTCACTACTGACGTCATCATGAACAGTGATTTTTCCCTGCAGAATGGAAGGAGGGTAAAAATATAAGAACTTTTTGTATTGGGTGTCATGACGGAATTCTTAGATTAGATTAAATATAAGTGTTATAATGGTGTTCTTTATTGTTCTTTATATAAGGTATTCTTCCTAGAGTGCAACCCACATATATATTCTTGTTAACTATTCATGCACTACTAGAAAAAGTGGATTAGACATCGCACCTTTAACATCGGTTTGAAAAGCCACCGATGTTAGAAAGGTTTTTAACATCGGTTTTTTAAAAAGCGATGTTAAGCTGTTTTCCAGACATCGGTAGGAAAAATAACCGATGTCTTTTATGATTTTTTAAAAAATAAAAAACAGGCGGCATTTCTAATAATACATTTCCCCGTTAGAAATTTCATTCCCCCGCCTTACTAAAATTTCATTCCCCCGCCTTACTAAAATTTCCCTAAATTGTTTTGCCCGCTCTGAACTTTTTCCCAAAAACTCTCATATCTCTCTCTCTCTCACTCATCTATTTCTTTCATCTCTCTCCCCCTCCTTTCTCTCTATCTCTCCCCCATTCATCTCTTAGCTTTATCAACCGTAAATATTTTTCCCCATTCTGGGAAACACACTTTGTCAACAAACACACACACTCTAATCTCTCTCTCTCTCTCTCTCTCTCTCTCTCTCTCTCTCTCTCTCGTTACAAGCTGCAGAATTAGGGTTCAATTGGGGCTCGGGTTCAATTGGGGTTCAACGGAATTAGGATTCGACTAGGCTTCGATTTGGAGTTCCTCGTACAGATTGAGTGTTTGATTTCGGATTTAATTCAGTGTTCCAACTTCGATTTAGGTATTTGCTCCCTCTCTATGTCTCGATTTGTACTTGTATTTGTTTATGTCTCTCTCTCTCTCTCTATGTTCTTCGATTTGTACTTATATTTGTATATGTCTCTCTCTATGTTCTTCGATTTGTAATTGTATTTGTATATTTCCCTCTCCCTGTCTCTCGATTTGTACTTACAGTAGTGTTCCTATGAGTTTTTGGCATACTCTGCATAAACCAGAAGCGTTAAATTCACAAGAAGAAAAGGACCTCGAATATCTAATTTTAGTGTACGATTTTTTTTTATTTAAAAATATCTGATTTATCCATGGTTTGATGCTTAGGTTCTTAAAATATATAAATATATAATAAGATAATTAGATACCTAGAAGTCTGTCTACCTGAAAACTGTAGTTGAGCTTAAACTAGAACACAGTTGCAGATTTTTTTTGGTCAAGTCACACAACTCTTTTGATATGGTATAAATTGAAATTTTTGATCATGATATTAAGAGCTGTATTGGGAAGGAGATGATGTTAGATTTATACTCGTATAAGCTTACTTGGTTTATGAATTGGAGAATAACTTACCATAGATTCACAACTCTTCTGCAGATTACCAAGGCCTTACAAAGTCATTCTCTCATGGAAAGATTTATTGTTCCTCAATTACAGCAAAACTTGTAAATTTGAAAATTGGTATCTCTTGGGATAATATACAAATTCTACCCCTTAACCAGAAAATTAGCATTGCTGGAATTGATGTGACATACTTTGATGCAAATCACTTTCCAAGTTCCATCATAATATTATTTGAACCTCCTAGTGGAAAGGTGTGTTATATTGAACTGGTTAGGTACATATTTCTAATATCCTTTAGTGTCATATTTGAAATTAGCTCTGAGCTTCTTCATTCATGTAGGCTGTTTTACACACCGGAGATTTCCGTTTTGACGAGGAAATGACTAGGATTCCTGCTCTGCAGGATTGCCATGTTGATAGCTTATTCTAGATACCACATACTGTGATCCTCAGGTAATGCTTGTCACTACCAGTTGAAAAAGATTATTCATTATCTAATACTAAACTCAGTCAACATGGACTGACCTGATTTTTTTATGCAAATCATTTGATGGAATTTAACTTCCAAAGAGTAATTGCTAATATACATTGTTGCATTGTCCATAGGTAGAACCTTTGTTCAGTAGACCTGTCTCGTCATTGGTTTCTTCAAATTTTAAATAACCTCCACAGTAAATTCCCACAAAAGATATGTATACTTTTAGTAGTGCACTAATATCTTGAGAGAGAAATATCAGTCATATACATATTTTAGGTAGGTGACTTCATTTTATTGTGGAAGATGTTTAGAACAGCACAGACCTTTTAAACTTTTCATTGCAGTATGATTTTCCAAAGCAAGAGGGAGTCATCCAATTTGTTATCGAGGCAATACAAGCTGAAGTGTTCAACCCAAAGACTCTCTTTTTGATTGGTAGCTATACAATTGGTAACTATTCCCTCCCTCTTTCAACTCGCTCTAGGGCCCCATCCCCAAAAGTATTTCATTCCACGATGTGATCCAGTGTTCTAATCTCCAGTGAAAATATTAAATTATATGCCTTTTGTTTGTTATTGTTTGGAAATAGGAAAAGAAAGATTATACTTAGAGGTAGCTCGTGTACTACGCAAGAAAGTCTATATCAATGCAGCAAAGCTGCATATTTTGGAATGTTTGGGGATTCCCAATGAAGATATGCAGTGGTTCACAACTAATGAACAGGAGAGCCACATCCGTATTGTGATTGTCTTGATGACTATGAAGTTAAATTCCATCTGTGTTCTTTGTGATTAATCTGAATTGATCACAGAATGAATTGTCATATGGCCAGTAAGCAGACAGGATAGCAGAATGATCATGTCAGGGAACATAGGAGAAAATCTGTTAGGTTTAGATGTTGGTGTTATGTAGTTTCTTAGCTTGGAAGACTAGTTTGTCAGCTTTGTCACTATTAAAATATTGCCTAATCTCTTTCAGTTCGAATGGCTGATCATTCTATGTTCATACTAATTAATATGATTAACTAAGCACAAGCACCTTTCGTCTGTTGTATAGCTTTAAAGAAGCTACAAACTATATACCATCTTATTGACTTTCTTACACATGTGTAGGATGTATTGTATATGAGATTACTTTCTAGGCTAAAAAGTTGAATTTACTAAAAGTTTATAAATCCCTGAATTCCTTTTATATACTTATTTTCTTTAATATTATTAAGTTCTAAATGATTCATAAGGGAGAGTTTCATACTAAGGCTTTCTAGGAAATTATAATAAGATTGATAAAATTTTACTTGTTTTATAGGTTTCTACATTTCACTATGTTTAGTTGTATGTATGCCAAATTTGTGAGTTCCCATTACTGATATCTGCGACTGTCAACCCTCGCTTGGAACCCTGGCTTCTTAGCCTCAAGGCATTTGCAAGTCATAATTCATGGCAACGAATATCTAGGAAATTGGAACTATTGATATAGAAAGACGTCTATGTAATATATAACCTTAATTTTTTATCTACTGTATTCTACTGCCTTAAGTTATCTTTGATCTTGTTGATCAGGCTCGTTACAGTCTTATAGTTGCTTTCTCTCCAACTGGTTGGACGTTCGGTAAAGGCAAAGGGAAAAAAAAGTCTCCTGGACGAAGGTCGCAACAGGGTACCATTGTGAGGTGATACCACATTACTACTACAAGTGTGCATTCAGTATAGTTTCTTTTCTGTTATGTTTTTTTTTGTGTAGTTCATATTCTCGTCTTTTTATTTTATAACATTAGCAATCTGGATTTTTTAGGGTCAATGCTGCTGTTCCGGATCTCGAACATTTGTACATGAACGCGTGTATGATGAATTTTTGGAGAAAGCCAAGGCACGTGCTCTGGAGCGTGTAGTTGGTGATCCTTTTAAGAAAGGTGTTGAACAAGGTCCTCAGGTATTACTCTGTTCCGTGACAATATCATTGATATGCAATGATACAAGACATGTTTCAATTATTTTGGGGAGTTTGAAACTAAGTTATACTACACATATCAAACCACTTGAGATAGCATGCAACTCTTCTCCTAATCTCTAGTACGCTGTGAGGGTCAGAATGATCCTTGTATAATATTATACATTTGTGATTATTTAATTTCATGTTATGGTATCTTTGTACTCAATTTATGTCCTTTAAAGACCCAGGGAGTCGCTGATTTGAAACATGTCATTACTAATACTTTTGCTAAATTGGGTAAATGATGTTTTCCTTGTACATCATGGTTGAAGATGAATATATTATGTTGTGTTAGGCCAAATACACACTTATAATCAAGATTATATGAGAGAATAACAATAATAACACAATTAAGCACTTAAAATTGTATGGGATTAAAAACCCTCTTCGTGATGTAAAATATCACAAAGAGCTGCTAGGTTACAATATGAATGATAGTTCGTTGTACGATACCCTTCTAGGGTTAACCTATCTGTATTTATAAGAATACAGCTACGTTACAATCTCTAATTGATATTCCTACAAATCAGCCATACAAAGATATCAATTACGATTGTCACTCGTTTCCTTAGTCAACTCAATCTCTTTGACAGCTATCCAATCTTCAAAGATATTGCTCCCATAATTATCTTCAATAATTCTTCTTTCTCTGTTGACCAGTAAACGCTTCCTCCAGACAGAGTTTAATAAACTATGTCGAGCTTCCAACAGTCAGACTTTAACAAACTCTGACCGTGCTTCCAGCTAAACTCTGATTTGTCACTGTAAAACTTAAACACTGAAAACATTCACATCAATTATATCTAACAATCTCCCCCAACTTGTTCATTAGCAAAAATGCACAAGTTAACAGATAATTGATGATGTCAAAACAAATAAACATATACAGTGTCTAACTACTAAACAGAGTTTAAGCTGCTACTTAGCAAAATTCACAGAAATTAAGACATACTTACAGAGCTTAATTCATTTAACCTCTTCAACATCTGGTGTTGATTTAAGATAATCTCTGAGCAAATTCCTTTCTGCAGCTTCAAGCTCTCTTTCCATGATCAGCTTAATCTCACGAAGTTCAGGATCACTATCACCAGTTTGATAGATTGCTGATCTTAGAGCATAAATCTTATTGTTTCTCATCTCATTCCCAAGTCTGATGTACTGTGCCTTTGCTGATTCTGAATTGAATTCCAACACAGTAACACCCAGATCTGTTCTCAGCTTAGCACTATTCTTCTTCATTTCAACAAGATTCCCTTGATAATTTCTGTACTTAGGGACATATTCACTTGTGAAACTAGTACCACTCAGTGCTTTTCCTTTCAGCATCTGTTGCCTCAGCACATTAGCAACTCGTTGACATCTTTGATTCTTCACCTTGAAAAGATACAGAACATACTGCACTTCTTCCCAAAGTTTCAAACCAACATCAAATTCACCAATTTTGTAAACTCTCCAATCATCCATGAAGTATAGTAGAAAATCTCTTCCCAAACTTCTTTGATAAATCAGCTGAACTAATTCCAGCTTATCCAAATTTTCTTGAGGAACACCAGCTCCTGGAACAGCTAATGATGTTGGATCTTGAGGACTATTGTACATTCTCCTTTCTCTGTGTGAACCCAAACCAGACGTGTCTCTCGGTTCCTTAGACAGCATAGCTCTGCTTTGAAGAATGTTTATACCTCCAGCTTTCAAAGCTTGATCAGGGATAGCTGGTCTTGCAAAATGACTTTGCATTTGACTGGATAATGATGTCTGTACAACATGTGTAGCAACAGAGGTTGTTTTTGATGTCTTTGAACTCTTCTCTTCCTCAATAACTTTTCCTTTCAACTTTAGCTTGGCTTCATCAGCTGTTGGTTTCCTAGACAAAGATAATGTCTGATCATTACCAACATTTTCATTGATTTTTATACCTTTAAGCACAGGCCTTGGAGTCTTTTTAACCTTCTTCAATTTACCAGACTTAACAGCCTTTTCATGCTCAGCTTGAAGTCTCAATTCTTCAGCTTTAAGATCTTCAAAAGTAACTCCTTCATGCTCTTCCAGAAAAAGCTTTGCAGCTAGCTCTTCATCATTCTGAGGATTTTCAGAAAATAACAAACTCTTGGTCTTAGAAGAACCTTGACCATCAGAGTCTAATCCAACAGACTTTAACTGTGTGTTTGCCCTTGTATTTGCCCTTCTTGATCTCAAATTATCAGCTCTTGACCTTGCTCTGTCATTTCCACCTCCATCTTCAGCATCATCCTTCCTCTCCAAGGATGGAAATTGTTTGCATACTCTCTCCCCCTTTTTGACATCATCAGGAATCAGGATGGAGGTTAGCAACTCCAAAGAGTTTGCAATGGTATCCAGCTTAGTAGCCATAGCAGCTTGATTTTCTTCCATTGTAGTAAGTCTAGCGGAGTAAACTTGATGTCTTAGGCTAGCTTCTTTCTCCCTCCTGAAGTCAGTGTTGTTAACATCAGTTCGAAGCCCATTAATAGCTTGTTCAGTTGCATCAAATCTATGATTTAGCACTTTGACTTGTAGCACAGTAGCTTTTAAACAAGAGAGAATCTCAGGATTTGAAATTTCATATAATCTTGTACTTTGGCATTAATCTGTACTGGAAGTCTTTGAGTAGATTGAGACTCAGTACTATCTTCTTCTGCATCTGTATCACTTGTCTCAGCATTGACAGTGTTTACTGGAGTAGGCTCAGGAAGTTTCTCTGCAACATCAACACTTTCTACAGGAATGTGCACAACATTTTCTTCAGTTCGCTCAACTTGATCAAGTTTAACAGCAATTTTTGTAACTTGTTCTTCATTGACAGCAACAACTTTTTCAACAACAGAAGTTTCAACATTCTCTACAACAATGTCAACATGATGTTCTGCAGTCTGTTCTTCAAATTCAACAGAGTTTAGCTCTTCAACTTCAACATTGTCTTCAAGAATGTTCTCAGCATTCTCTTCAGGATGTTGAACATCATCTGTGGTAACATTAGCAATAACTTGCTCAGTTGGTGCATGCTTCACTACTTCAGTTTCAAGTATCGATGCTTTAAGAGACTCTTCAACTGCAACAGAAACCTCATCCACAGGCTCAGAGATTATAACCTTGGATATTTGAACAACTTCCTCACCTTGTTCGACAACATGGTGAGCATCAGATAAGATATCTGTGTGAGTTTCCACTGTTTCATCAAGAACCTGAGTGGCTTGATCAGCTGGCAATGTAACCTCTGAATGAGTAGCAGCAAGATTTTCAATGTGCTCAGAGAATGGAAACAATGGATCAAGAATCTCCATGTTAGTCATACCATCTCTATTCTCTGCAGTTGGTTCTACTGTGTCAACAGTATTTAACTTCTTAGTGGGAACCTCAGGAGCTTCATTGTTAGCCTCCTCATCTGATTCATCAATTAATAACCTTCTTCTCTTTTGTCTAGGCACCTCAGCCTCATCACCCTTATCAAATTCAGCTCTTGGAACTTTCACCTTTCTTGTTTTGATTATTCTCTGCTTTGTCCTTGGTTTTGGCTGTGAAACAAATGCAGCAATGGGCTCAAGGATGTTTAGTGATGATTCAGTATTTGATGGTGATTTTGGGTTGGATGGTGGTTGGGTGTTGGCAGTGTTTGGCTCATGAGTGTGAGAAGTGTTTGTAGGCTCAGGTTGTGTTTCTTGTGGAGGGTCTTGTGGCTGGTTAAGAAAATTTTGAAGTGCTAAGGGAAATGCCATTGCAGGCAGGTCAGGTTGTTTGGCATCCTTATTAACAAGGTCAGAGAATATTCTCTTGGATAATTTGAAAGCCTGTATTTCATCCCCTTCAACAATCATTTGACCAGGCATACATGTAGTGTATAACATTTGACAAAATCGAGAATAATAGACAGTAGTTGGAAAATTAGATAACCTTTCTCCCAGATTCATCAGTACATGTCGACCAAAATCAAAATTTGTACCATAAAGAAGAGAGTACCCGATTTGAAGACTGTCAATTGGAATTGCATCCCAATTGGTGATTTTGTTGCCAAATGCCCTTGTAATGCAATCAAAGAAAAAGTTCCACTCCTTGCGCAGTTGTGGCCTCTTAATAGACCCAAGCTTCTCCACCGAACCAGCATATCCTATTTCTTTTAACATCTTTCTGAGATCAATGTCACCAACGAAGCTATAAGAATTGTAAGTCTCAAACCCAAGCGTATCACAGATAGTCTTAGGAGTAATGACAAACGCCTCTTCCTGTGGAGTAAAAATAATTGTTGGTGTCCCATTGCCTCCGTTATCATACGTGGAGTTTTTCCAGAAAGTGGCTATCTGAGAAGCAGATAATTTTGATGGTTCCACAAGTGCTTGACCGATTTCTGAGTCCTTCAAGAAGTTCTGAATCGTGTGAAAAGCTTCAGGAGAAGTATCTGTACTCAGTGGGGCTGCAAAGTTGTTAGTAGGAAAAGACAAAGCAGCAGCAGTGAAAAGTTTAGTGGCCATTTTAGCAAGAAAGAGTTGTGCAGATAAGGTGTTTGATGAAGTGAGTAAGTGAAATGTGAGAGAATATTGGAGTACTTGTGTGCAAAGTAAAAATGATGTAATGTGAATAAAAGAACCGTTGAGTAAAAATGATTAGATAAGTAATTAAAAATCAAAACTCAAGAGTTTTAATCATTAAGTTACACAACGGTTTCTTGTGAATTGTGGAGTGGTACACGTGGCACACATATATTCGTGCAGTTAAAAGCATGCATAGTAAATACAGCTTTGTTACTGCTATTCTCTCTCATGATTTCAAGGTGTATTAACTACCCACTTCTCTCTCTCTCTCCAAACCAATACAAATTAACTTACCACTACCAATTAACAGTTGGCAATTATTGGAAACACTTTTCAAATTACTCCTAATAAATCAATCATCATGAACAAATTTTGTACCTCAGAATAATTCACAAAATTCAACAGTGTTTGTCAATTATCCACCTTTATTACCATGACCTTTCCAAAAACTGTGCAGTCGTGAAAATATGTGTGTGTATAGCAGAGTTTACTGAAACAGTATTTAAAGCATCTAATTTTTCATAAAATCCATAAGGTAAATTAGTAAACACTGTTTGCACAAACTCTCATGGTCAACTGCTATTATGTAATAAAAGTTGTATAAAATCACAAAAGTCCATGTCAAATGCAAAAATAAATTGGTAAAAATGCTAAGTCTACAAGAATGCATTTTCGAGTAATTTCTTGGGATATTTAAGAGAAATAAATTTACCTTTCACTCAATGAAAAAGCACTCAAAGTTAAGGTAAGTGTTTCACTCAATTCCAACAAAATCAGTAGCATGCTTGACATTTGTTATTAATCTAACCTTAACACAACATACATTAATGATGATAATCAAAAGGTCTTTTATTTGAGTTTTAATTTTAGGCAGGGGACAAGGTATGACAAATAAGGCTTAAACAGGTGAAATGTCATAAGCTAGCAACATCCAAATTCCCTCCAACAGTTGAAAGATAAGTTCTTGACTAGTTGACTTTAATCAAGGATCACAAAAAACAATATTCTCTCTATTTTTTTTTATTTTTTTTATACCGATCCTTCATTTTATTAGAAGTCAACTAGCAAGTAGACAACCCATGATCAATAACTTCCTTAACTATGATCATCAATAAACTCTTCACCTTATTACTCCCTTTTGCACAATTACTAGCCTTTGACAATTTGGGTTCAAATTTTAAGTAAGGCCAATTGAAGAATAGTTTTAGGGATGTAATATGGCGTGTCACCGAAAAATAGGATTGAGCTCAACAGGATTAACTAATGGATCATTCAAACATGGTTTGGTAAATATGGAAATTATGTGGTTATTCCTACTGCCTTTATCATCTTATCAACAAATAATGTCATGTATTTCAAGAAAGATTTCAAGCAACTGCTAGCAATGCAACTAATCTGTGGACACTCAAGCGAAAGAATGAATTGCAAAAGATATGCAATATGGCTCAGAAACTCACTAGGTAGGTGAACATCGTTAATCCCAAGTATAAATCTCTATGACACAATTTCTTGTATTCAAAGCATGTAAACCAAATCAATGTGCACATATTCATGTCCTTCTAATCATTTACACAGTTTCATTAACAAAGAGTTTATTTTATGAGAGGTAATGCAGACAGTATTTGCAGATTCAGAGTTTAAATCATCAACGTTTGACTCAGCAGAGTTTGATCCAGATTTTTCAGCTGACTCACTTGCAACATTTGAGTCACCACTTTGAAATGTTTCTTCATGCTCCCCCTCAACTGGTTCTCCCCTATGCTGTGGCTGAGAAATTTCTTCCGTGTTTTCCAGTAGAGGTTCAGAGTATGCTTCGACAGAGTTTGTCGGTTCAGCTTCATCAGAGTTTACTTCACCAGAGAATAATTCTTCATTTTCAAAGCGCAGTTGATCAAATTCATCTACATCTTCAAGTCCAGTTATTTTCTTGTCATCAAATGACACATGTATAGATTCCATAATCACTTTTGTTCTCAGATTATAAACTCTGAATGCCTTTGTTGACAGTGGATAGCCAACAAAAATCCCTTCATCTGCCTTTAACTCAAATTTAGTCAACTGTTCAGGATGTGTCTTCAACACAAAGCATTTGCACCCAAAAATATGAAGATATTTTAGGTTTGGCTTCTTTTTCTTCACCATCTCATATGGTGTTTTTCCATGCTTGTTAATCAGAGTTGCATTTTGTGTGAAACAAGCAGTTTGAACAGCTTCTGCCCAGAAATAGGTTGGCAATTTTGCTTCATCAAGCATAGTTCTGGCAGCTTCTATCAAAGTTCTGTTCTTTCTTTCAACTACACCATTTTGCTGTGGTGTACCAGGTGCAGAAAACTCTTGCTTCACTCCTGTATTTTTGCAGAATTCTTCCATTGTTGCATTTTTGAATTTAGTTCCATTATCACTTCTGATTACTTTGACTTTGTGTTTTGATCCTTTGTCCAACAGCTTTACATGCTCTATCAAAATTGATGCAGTTTCATCCTTCTTAGCTAGAAAATACACCCAAGTGAATCTGGTGTGTTCATCAACAATGACTAAAGCATATTTCTTCCTTACAATTGACATTACATTCACAGGACCAAATAGATCAACATGAAGAAGATGATAAGGATCAACAATTGAAGATTCAGTTTTGCTCTTGAAGGATGACTTCCTTTGTTTGGCCTTTTGACAGGAATCACACAGACCATCAACATTTAATAGTGATTTTGGGAGTCCCCTTACAAGATTCTTTCTGATCAACTCATTGATATTGTTCAGATTCAAATGAGAGAGTTTTTTGTGCCACTTACAACTCTCTTCACTAGACATTCTTGTTGACAGGCACACAGCTTTTCCAACAGAGTCTGTTAACAGCTTAATTTCATAGATATTATTGTGCCTGTGTCCAACTAGAACAACTTTGCCTGTAGATTTGCTGATTACTTCACAATATTCCGGTTGAAAATCTACATGAAATCCTCTGTCACAGATTTGACTCACAGATAACAGATCATGTTTGAGTCCAGGGACAAGAGCTACATTTGTGATGATGACATTTCCAAGATTTATATTGCCATATCCCAGAGTTTTTCCTACATTGCCATCACCATAGGAAACTTTTGGGCCAGCCTTCTCCTCATAGTCTGATAGCAGGGCTTTATTTCCAGTCATGTGTCCTGAACATCCACTGTCCACGACTAGGGTAGTCTCCCTGTTGCCCTGCAATCACAAGCAATTACTGAGGGTTAGTTTTAAGGATCCAGACTTGCTTGGATCCTTTGGCATTCTTAACTTTATTAGCTTTAGCAGCGGAATTTTCATTTTTAGAGTTTAGGCTAACATTCTCAGAGTTTACACTTGCAGATTTAACCTTAACCCATTTCAAATTGGGTTTCAGTTCATAGTAATTGTGATAAATAGCATGATACTCTCTGCAAGTATAAATAGAATGCCAAGTGCTTCCACAGTGTGTGCATAAAGTCTGTGGTCTAGTTCTAACAAAATTATTCTTTTCTTCAGACTTGGAAGGTAAAGAATTAATGTCCTTGTTTTTCTTGCAGTAATTTGCAAGATGCTTAGTACTACCACAGTTATGACATGTTTTTCTTGGAGCAAAATTAGCAAGCATTGGTTTTTGACCTGATGAAATGCCTACCTTTCCATTTCTATTCTTTCTAGACACTTCCTGTTTCTTAACAGATTTTAACTCCTTCAATTTGTGTTTGAGTTGTTTATCTGTCATTAAACCAATGTTTACCTGTTTATCACAGGTTTTTACTAATTTTGCCTTAACAGTTTGTTTCTCATTTTCAGACAAAATTTATTTGTTCCATGAACAAATTTTGTTGGTGGTAGTTCTGTTCTGATTTTAACTTGATTCTGAAATCTAAGTTCATCTCCCTCACAGTAACCCAACCTAATTGTGTCTGTCTGAAAAATCTGTTAAGTGTCTTTTCCAGAATCAGTCCAAGTTCTAATTTTCTTATTTTCTTATTTGCTTCTGCCAACTCTGTTTCTAGCTGTCTATATTTTTGAAGCAAATCTTGTTCTATAGAAACAGCATCATCTCTCTCCTTCTGAACTTGTTGTATGTTTTCAAGTTTCTCTTCAATAATTTTATTCCTTTCTTTAAGTTCAGAATTCTCAGATTTAATTCTCTCATTTTCTAAAGTCTGATCCCTGTAGCTTATATGCAAAGACTTAAGATAGATCCTTAATTGAGATATATCATCAATATTATAAGCATAGGTAGTTAGGGGTACCTGATTTTCAGAATTTTCAGATTCAGTTGTAGCCATGAGAGCATAATTGATATCCTCATCAGAATCTGAAGTGTCTGCCCAATCTCTGCCTTTAGTGTAGAGTGCTTTTTCAGTTTTACCCTTCTTGCACTCAGGAGCATAGTGACCCATCTCCTTGCACTTATAGCATTGAATCTCAGACTTGTCTTTCTTCCCTTTTGAATCTTTCTTCTCAGACTTTCTGAAACTCTTCCTGTCAGAATTTGAATCATTCTTGGAGAATCTCTTTCCTTTCTTGAATTTCTTGAAACCCATCTTCTTAAAAGTCTTCACCATCAAAGCAGCCATTTGCATCATTTGTTCTTCATCATCCTCAGAGTCAGATGATTCATTAGTGTTTGAGTCATCATCAGAATTTGATGACTCACTCTCAGAATGAATGACCAAGGCTTTTCCCTTAGATTTCTTCCTTGATGCTTCCTGCTTCATGAGTTTTTCTTCAACCTTAAGAGCAACATATTTTGACTTCTTATTGAATCTTCTGTTTCTCTGTTCCATTTCCAGTTCATGAGTTTTCAGTAACCCATATATTTCATCAATCTCTGTCTCAGCAAGTTCATAATTATCTCTAATAGTGGTTGTTTTCACATCCCACTTTTCAGGTAGAGAAAGAAGAAATTTGAGATTGGAGTCTTCTAGATCATACTCCTTATTGACCAATGACAAATCATTTAGAAGCTTACAGAATCTGTCAAATGTTTGTGTCATGGTTTCTTCAGGTTTAGCCTCAAAATGCTCATACTCCTGTGTGAGTATGTTCCTTCTATTTTTTTTTATAGCAGCAGTTCCTTGACATCTAACTTCAAGGGCATCCCAGATTTCTTTTGCAGTTGTGCAACCAATCACCTTGTTAGACATAACATTATCTAAAGCACTATGAAGCAGATGTCTAACCTTTGCATCCTTAGCAATTGATGAAATGTCCTCAGGAGTCATATCTTTCTTCTCCTTTGGAACTACTTTAGCTTCTTGACCAGCAACAGCAGCAGCTAACTTTGTGGGCAAATGAGGACCTTCATAAATCCTATCAAGATATTCTGGATCTGTAGCCTCCAGAAACATGGTCATCTTCACCCTCCAGATCGAGTATTCTGCTGGCCTGAGAATGGGAACCCTGATAGTCTCATAGCGACTCACAGTTATAGGTTGAGCCTTCTCAGTACCATAATCTTGTGGTGGAGGAACTTCTGACATGATTACTTTTGTGTGTGTGTGGATCTTAAACTGTATTGATTAACAGATTGGCTCTGATACCAATTGTTAGGCCAAATACACACTTATAATCAAGATTATATGAGAGAATAACAATAATAACACAATTAAGCACTTAAAATTGTATGGGATTAAAAACCCTCTTCGTGATGTAAAATATCACAAAGAGCTGCTAGGTTACAATATGAATGATAGTTCATTGTACGATACCCTTCTAGGGTTAACCTATCTGTATTTATAAGAATACAGATACGTTACAATCTCTAATTGATATTCCTACAAATCAGCCATACAAAGATATCAATTACGATTGTCACTCGTTTCCTTAGTCAACTCAATCTCTTTGACAGCTATCCAATCTTCAAAGATATTGCTCCCATAATTATCTTAAATAATTCTTCTTTCTCTGTTGACCAGTAAACGATTCCTCCAGACAGAGTTTAATAAACTCTGTCGAGCTTCCAACAGTCAGACTTTAACAAACTCTGACCGTGCTTCCAGCTAAACTCTGATTTGTCACTGTAAAACTTAAACACTGAAAACATTCACATCAATTATATCTAACATGTTGGTTTAATGCATCTAAATTGGGTAAATGATATAGAGCTTTTAATTAGATATTCATCTCTAGATGAAAGAGATGTACTTGGTCAATCAAGATTGATTGATGGCATGCTTATCGAGGAATATGGCAGGTAAGAAATCATTATTCAACTTAATTTAGCCTATTTTGTAACTTTCAGTACGCATTTGTTCTTTTTTCACAGGACATTTACAAGAAATTTCAATACTGACTAAGGAAACCTGTGCTTGATTATATAGACAAGGGGTCATTTCTGTCATTGCTGAAGGAGGTGCTGCAGATGAAGCCAGGGCTGCAGGAGCTGATGTTGGTGGAGAGGACCTTATTGAGAGAATTAAAAAGTTGATTTTGTCATTCGGTACTAATTTGTAATGTAGGGATGTATTTGGACTTGATAGTATATTAGCTTTAAGAATTATGCTTTCCATTTCATCCTTGTATACTGGATTGGTTTTGCAATGATAATTGAAGTTTGGTATTTGTTTTGGTTTGTTTTTGGTTGTGGATTTGGTATTTTTAGGTGCATTTATATTACATATAGCTATGATTGGAGGAGGTCAACAGACATCAGCTGTATATGAAAGAACTGATGTCTGTTAGAACATTCAACATCAGTGTTATCATATGAAACTGATGTGTTTGACAATAATTCACATCACTTTTTCTAAAATAATCGATGTTTAATTGGGACATATAACATCGGAATATAAGTATAACCGATGTCTGTTAGGACATATAACATCGGTTTTGTTATTAAAGTCGATGTCTTCTATAACATATAACATCAGTATTACCAAGAAACCGATGTCTATGTCTTCCTACACTAGACAATGTAACATTATATAACATCAGTTTCACATATCAACTGATGTCTGAGATGACATATAACATCGGTTTTTACCAAGAAATCGATGTATATGTGTTTATTTACCTTGTCTCTGCTATGTTTATGTTAATCTAATGCACATAAATAAGCATTATTTAAAAAGAAATACTGCACAAAATTTATCTTAGACATCGTAAATATTTTAGAAACTAATGTCTAAAACCATCATAGACAACGGCCAAAAACCGATGTCTGGAGTTATGACCTTTCTCTACACTCGCATAGACATCGGTCAGAATTTTTTTTTACAACGGCCAAAAACCGATGTCTAATCCACTTTTTCTAGTAGTGATGTTTAGCACTTGAAATATTTAATATCAAACAAAACTATATTAAAATATTATATAATCATGTTGGAAGTGTATAAGTATAAAAGTTTCAAATCACATCAATATTTAAATTGAAATTATGTTCAAATGTTCAAAGTTAATTATTTTTGTACAATACTTAATTTATATTTTAAACTCTATTATCTTTTTTGCATAGACTTAGTCATTAATATTATCCTTAAAATTACATTATCGGTTAAGAATTTATGTTTTACAAGATACTTAACTCACATCTTTCAAAAAAAAAATACTTAACTAACAAGAATATCACCCAAGAAAAAAAATAAATTAACAAAAACATGAACCGTCGATAAGACTTGTAAGGAGGTGAAAAACAGAAAAAGTATTGAATAAGAAGTGAGGAGGTGGCCGACAAGTAACATCCACCTCATGCAAGACACGTGTGAAATTAATCCCCTATATCATAAATCCTGTTGCCAAATTCCAATGTCTTTTTACACCCCCTACCCTTAAAGTTGTATTAAAATTACTTACAAATGCCATCAAATCAGCCTCAAATTCTATTATTGACAAATAATGACAACTGTACTCCCATCTACATATATCTATTGTTCTGACAAATCCTATTATGTCCAAATCAAGCTTCTCGCGGAAGCCAAATTTTTCACCAAAAGATCTCAATCATACCTTTTTCCACTTCATTCTGTTGAATTCAAATTTCAAATTATAAATCTCATCTCATATAAGCTTCTGCTGAGTGAAAGCTTAAATTTGAATTTTCCGTCTATTTTCCTTATCCACTGGGATTCTCCCTCTCTATTCTACTCTCTCTTCTTCTCTATTTCTCTATCATTTACACATGATATTTGCACATCTAATGATTTCTTTGTATTATAATTGCAGTTCAAATAAGAAGATGTAGTGTTTGATGATTTATCTCAAAGAAAAGGAGTGATAAGTATCTTGATATTGTCTCTGTTAAAAGGAGTGATTCTCTAATAGTCGATTTGAATCTTCTCAGACGACTTCAAAGTAAAACTTTAGATCTACATCCTCTCTATTTCTCTCTCTCTCTCTCTCTATTTCAAACTTTTTTACAACTAATATCATTTGAATGTTTATTATTATGTTTATATCTTTAGTTACATGCTTCATAGAGATGTGTTGATACTTGATAATGATATTTTTTTTTAATTTTTTCAGGTCGATAATTGGTGATTTACGATTCCATTTATTATGATTTATAGATTTGTTGTATCTATTCTTTGTATTGGTTGTATCTATTCTTTGTAATTGATTGTTTATTGAGTCTGATTCCGATTATGATTGTGTTTTTTCAGGCGTTTGATTCCGTTGTTCGTATTGTCGGTGTTGATTGTGTTGCTGAAGGATTGCTAAGACATTACGATATTGTTTGGGTGATATTTTTACTCTCTTATTGTGTTTTTTTAATCTGTAATCATCAAGTGTTTGATTAAATGTGCCACTGAATATTTAATGTTTCTTTAAAACTAATAGTATGAGAGTTAATCTCAAACATCTTTCACCTGATGTTTTTTAATTTTGAAATTCAAAAGCAACTGTTCTTGGCCCAGCATTTCTCCTCTGTGAAGTTAATCTTGGGGTTGCTGCTGTTTTGGCCTACTCCATGGATAAACAAAGCCCTTTTCTACCCAGGTATTGTTTTACCTTTTTTTGCCCTTTTCTTGATCTGTTCTTCAAGTGTGTGTGTGTGTTCTTTTTCTTTATTATAGTTGGGTTCATTTGGAATGATAATATATTGGTTCTTTTGATGTTTTTTTATCATTTTTGATTGGGTTTTTTTAAAGCCTTTACTTTTAATTATATTGGACCATATTGTTGATTGCATATATATTGGTTCTTTTGATGTTTTTTATCATTCTTGATTGGGTTTTTAAAGCCTTTACTTTTAATTATATTGGACCATATTGTTGATTGCATATATATATATATATATATGTTTACTAAACTTTGATTTAAACTCTGACCTAAACACTGATTTAAACTCTAATGTAAACTCTGATTATTCAATAAATTATTAAACTTTGATTACACTATGAATTATTACCTCCGTTAGACTAATATGTCCTCTATTATGGTTGTCTATTTAAAAATATTTAAGGTTATGAAGCATTCTCCCAAGTCATCTTTGTCTGATATGTGATTTGTCATTTCTTCGTATATTTACTTATTCATTTGGGTTCCAGACATGCAAGAATTGCCAATATCAAATGGTTTTCTTATAATTTAAGCAAAGAAGGATTTCAAATCTGAAGTTAAGGTCATTTGCCATGTGCAGTATAAAAAATTGGTTAGACTTCTTGGATACTCGTGATTTATATTCTCCGTCTTCATTATACGGTCTTCCGCCTGTTTATATGCTGAAATCCCTGATCCCTGCAGGTTTATCACAGAGCTTGCTTCCGTTGCAGATTTATCCCAGAGCTTGCTTCCGCTGCACTCACTGCAATAACACCCTAAAGGTGATTTTTACTCGCGATGTGATTTATTATTTGTATCCATTTATCATTTTTAACCATTTGCACACTTATACAACTAGCCTAAAGGTGCTGCAATGGAAGATAGTAAGATTGTTAACTCTTCTTTTCACTCAATTTATTTCACCAAATATTTGATGTATTGTCCTAAAGACGTTTTGTATTTGTTCTTATATGTGGCTGTTGTGGAGCATGATCCTGGATTATTTATCGAATTATATTTGCATACTAAATGGAGACCCTGGTGCATACAACGTTGTTAGTCTTCCTATGCACTTTACAGATATCCAATTATGAGTATAATCAGGGATATGTGATTTGTCATTTCTTAGTATATTTACTTATTCATTTGGGTTCCAGACATGCAAGAGTTGCCAAGATCAAATGATTTTCTTATAATTTAAGCAAAGAAGGATTTCAAATATGAAGTTAAGGTCATTCGCCATGTGCGGTATAAAAAATTGGTTAGACTTCTTGGATACTCGTGGTTTATATTCACCGTCTTCATTATACGGTCTTCCGCTTGTTTATATGCTTATATGCTGAAATCCCTGATCCCTGCAGGTTTATCACAGAGCTTGCTTCCGCTGCAGGTTTATCCCAGAGCTTGCTTCCGCTGCACTCACTGCAATAACACCCTAAAGGTGATTTTTACTCGCGATGTGATTTATTATTTGTATCCATTTATCATTTTTAACCATTTGCATACTTATACCGCTAGCCTAAAGGTGCTGCAATGGAGGATAGTAAGATTGTTAACTCTTCTTTTCACTCAATTTATTTCACCAAATATTTGATGTATTGCCCTAAAGACATTTTGTATTTATTCTTATATGTGGCTGTTGTGGAGCATGATTGTAATAACCCGAATTTTGGGTAGAATTAAAAGTTTTCTTATTATGGTTAAAGAGCATTAGTGAATGGTGATTCCAAAGAACAATGATGGTAGTGAATGGATATTGCTATGGACGATGATCCTGATTCATTTGTATATTGTCAGAATAGAGTAATCCAATGTTTGAGGACATAGATAAGAATAATCTATCGTCCAGGAAATGAGCTAATGGATCCTTGAGGGGAAATGATACGTGCATAGTGTTTCCCATACGTGCATAGTGTTTCCCGTACGTGCATAGTGTTTCCCGTACGTGCATAGTGTTTCCCATACGTGAATAGTAATTTGGTGGATGAATAGTGAATTTGTAAGTTGGAAAACTTTTCACGCCACCCTATGTACGGAACGTGTTATGGATGTTTCGAAGTCATATTAGTAATACGCGGAGGAAATGAGTGTATACGAAGACGATCGGAATTCAGAAATTCCAAATTCTATTTCGGTATAATATTTGACCGGACAGTGGATTATATATTATTATAATCCAAGAATTGAGATATTAACTTTGAGGATTTGATACTTTGGGATTTTATTATATTTGATTTAAGAATGAAGGACGGAAGCCACTAAGACAGTGAAACGAGCGTTCTAGAAATCGCTGAAACGTTATAACGAGATTAATCGATAAAGCGAACGAATCTTGGATTACGAATTAAGTTCATATCGAGATTAAATATCCTACATGATCATCAAGAGGATTATAATAAGGATTAAGGAAGGTACTATAAATACCGAGAAGTTTCCTGGTAAACCCTAGCGGTAACTCTACTTGGTTATTCTTCGAACAATCAGCGAAATTGAGCAATAACCGGACAAAGACACGTACAAGTAACCAAGGATGCATCCAATATAGATAGTGGAACATGACATCATGCCTTTATGGAAATATCTAGCACCTAAATGCAATTTGCCAAGGACTTATGTGCTAAAGCAGGAGAATTAAGGAACCTAGTTGCATTTTTCAAGGATAAGGCAATCTAGAATCAACCAATGGGAGCATGACACCTAGCACAAACAAGATGCGTCCAAGATAAGTGATATATATCACTTGTAATAAGAATTATTAGTCATAACTTAGCAAAACAACCAAGCAAAATACCATTTCCTTAGCAATAAAAACATTCGGCCCTTTTGCAAATCAAGGAGGAAGAAGATCAAGTTCCACCCATCCACAATTGCTCATATTTTGTAGGTAAGACCTATATTTCATAACTAAGATATATTATGAATCTTAGATTTTAATTCCAAGGTTTACCTAGGTAGAAAAAAATCATTTTTAGAGGAGGAATGAATAGTGAAATCAAGAAACTAACTTGTTTTTCTTGATTTTGTTTGATGATTCAAGCTTGGTTAAGGTACTACAAGGATCATACAAGGCTTGTTAAGTGTTTACATACTTCAAAGGAAGGTATAAAGTCCATAAAACCTAGATCTTACCTTGAGATTATGTGTTTTTATGGTTGATTTTAGTGTTAGTAGGTTATGATATGTTTAGAGCTATGATTCTAGTTGCTTATGATTATGGTTGGATTGTGATCCATGAAATTGTTGAGTTATAATGTTGTTAGACTAGTCATGATGAGATCATGTGATAGAAATGGTGGTGGTTAGTGCTTGATTGAATCGCGGTGATGCGAAAACTTTGAAAAGCGTGTAAACATAGCCGTTATAATGCCCGATTTTTCAATACCATGAATTGTATGCCATTTTTCGTATAAAGGCCCTACTGACCAGTGACCATTTCTGCCATGCTTAGTTAGTACGTGTTACGAGGATCGTTTTGACGTGAGAATCGTAACATTTGGACTTACGGTTTAGGAGAAATCGTAAAAATCGTAAAAACGGTTCTTAAGCGTAAGCGTGAATTTGTAACTTCAATTGAACCCCTTTAAAACAAGTAATTCGGTTGCGAATCTTAGAGATTAAATACTAGAGGTCATAATGAAGATATGAGAGAAGACCTCGTGTCAAAAAGATTATTTTTGGATTTTATAAAAATGTTTGAATCAAGTTTAAGTGCAAAGGAACCCCTTAGAGGAGCACTTAGCTATAACTTTGAGAACCACTTAGTAAAACGGGCGAATGAGATCCGAATTCTAAAACGAACCTTCGACCTAAGTATTTGTCGATTGACATGGATTTAGTATGAGCCTAAAGCGAGTTAGTAATGCCTTGGTTGTGATTCGCTTACGTGTTTATGCTTTAGATATTAAGTGGATTATCTAGGGGATTAACCGAACGCTTTCTTTGACTTTGTCTAGATGATACGACATTGTCACGAGCCCCTACCACTTCTCAAGCATCAGGCAAGATTTCTAAATCTATACTTTGAAGTATTGATTATAATACTACTTTTGCCATGCTTAGATTTGCATAGTTTTGCGATATATATACTTATTGTAAAAGTTTGACTTTCGGTCTATACATGATCTTTTGAGATATAGTATATATACAAACCGGTATACCTTGTGGCTCTATAGATAAGGGCATATTTATTGTTTCGACTCTAGACCGGGAGTCGGTATTTTCTGTTATATAAATAGTCGTGGAAATCCGGAGGGATTCCAGCGACAGAATACTATGTACTTTGAGGATTGTTATTATTAAACATTATTATATTTCCAGAAAATATTATTACTTGGAAATAAATTGGGAATTGGCTTATAAGCTAGATATGGGGATATCAGTTATAAGCCAGACTTTATTATCACCCTTAGCGAAGGGTGTACGTGTCGTATCTTTCGTAAAAAACCGGGAGTCGGTATTTCGTATACTTTTAAAGATATATTTTCAGAATATAGCGAATACATATTTTTGAGGTTAATGAATATTATTTTTAATATTCATTGAAAGTTTATTTATTTAAATGAATATTATTTTAAATATTCATTTAAGATTATTTATTTAATGAATATTATTTTCAAATATTCAATTGAGAATCATTTATTTAGTGAATATTACTTTTGAATATTCACTTGAATACTATTTATTTAAATGAATATTATTTTGAATATTCATTTAAAGATTATTTATTGTAATGAATATTATTTCGAATATTCATTAGAGGATTATTTTATAAGTGAATATTATCATGGATATTCACTCAAGGACTATTTATTAATGAATATTATTTTCAAATATTCATTTAAATATTATTTACTTGATAAATATTATTTGAATATATTCATTCAAGGCTTAATCATGAAGTGAATATTATTTCGAATATTATTTTGTTTAAGACTATTCCCTTAAATATTATTTAATTAATAAATATTCTTCGAATATTTATTAAATACTTTTAATTGGTTTTAAAGATAGTTTATCTTATTTAAAACTTATCTTTGACCTTCAATAATTATGAAGGAGATTTTCTGAAGCTTTATTAAGACTATTTTATCAAGGAAAGGTTCTCAAATCATATTTTTCCATTTAAATCTATCTTCTAAGAAGATTTAAATGTTCGCTCAAACTTTCAAAACATAGGGAACCTTACTTAGAAGCTATTATTTGTAATTGACTCCCCGGTCATAAACTTTTGAAAGAATCCTTTTCTCATTCGCAGTTCAATGACTGCAAGTCGTAATGATTTTGTTACTTCTTCAATCATTCGAGAAGTAATCCAAGTAGCAAGTTTGAAATCCATTAACAAGCGATAGCTTGGGAACAATTGGTGAAATTTTCCTTTCCAACTCGATACGGCTTCTTTGTGGAGTCCTATTAACAAGTATTATACTTGGGGAAAGGAGGACAAGCTTTACGTTTCAGAGTCATAGATACTGTTTGAACTAGGAGTATTGTGTAAGAGCTGTGGGATAGTCCATCCTTTATAAAGGGTCCGAGTGGCGCCGATCCCGTTTATGCCCAACCGTTGGCCGGGAGATCCGGAGTGTGGAGGTGCCCATGCTTTCTTCCTTCTACATGTAGAGAAACAAATTCTGAGATGCACAACCTGTGACTGATCATCATAAGGGTGTGGCTTCTGCACGACGTACTCCAGTATTAGTTCATCATCCAATTTGGATATTTTCTGCAACATGGATCAAGGAAACAAATCGATCATGTTGGCAGGGTTTAAAAAGTGTTTAAACTGAGGTTACAATGAATTCCCTTGTAACTGCATCTTTTATATTATATGACTCTGTGGATACCTTACATAACAGGGGTTATGGTAAGGGGGTTGTTTATATTGAATCACAGTATAACTTCATCTTTTAAGTTATATGTTGATGTTGATATTCTGCTTATACTTATATAGCAGATATTTCTTTTCTACAAAAAGATTATATTGGTTTACTTTGAAACCTCATCCTTTTATAATATACTAGAACTTGGTTCAATAGTATAATAAAAGTTTGCAGAGATATTATGAAAAGATAATTAAAGTACTAGGAGAGTACTATTTTGAAATATATTCCATTGAGAAAATACTCTCGGTAAAGAGTTATTTTGACAAATATTGTCTTATACCCGCCTTATTCTGGGTTAAGTCATAGGCAGAGTTATGCCATGCTTTCATTACCTTGCTGAGCTATTTGCTCACTCTTGCTATTGTTTTATATATATTATAGATCAGTGAAGCAGGATGTCAAGAACACAAACCAGGAGTCTTCCATAGACAGTTTCTAGCAGTGACCCCAAGAGTAGTACGAACCAGTCGGATCAGGCTGCAGCTGGTTATATTGAAATTATGTATAGATATGAATGGCAGGAGAAGATTGTAATCATCAGAAGTCTGAGTTGAAATTGTACCATTTCCTAGATATTGTTTCAATAACAGATTTTGTAAGACAATTGGGTATTGTAATAAAAGTTGTTTATTCCGCAGTTGTGTATTGTGTCGTTTCTGAGACTCTAATCTGTGTGTGTGTGTGAGAGATATATATTGTGGGGTCATAAGTTGTTGAATCAGGTACATTGTGAAGGAATACAGGTAAGACAAGAAGTAAATGGATCATGACTACTCTAAATCCTAGACCCCGGATTTGGGGCTGTTACAGAAATGGTATCAGAGCGTTAGGTTACAGTTCTCAGAAACGATAGGAGATTGAGTCTTACAATACCCTTAAGAGTAATAATAATTACTAGAGCTCGAGTAGAGTTCGTAGTCGGGTTAGAAGACATGACCCCGACTGTTGGAGATGAAGCCCAAGAGGGGACTTCTTCTGAGAGACCATGCTTAGGACTTCATGGTTAGTAACCTCGACTCGTATGAGTTGTAGATGGATGGGATTCTGAGAGACCAGATCCCGAGGCCTTCGAGTAGGCATTTGATGATGGGCTCCTTGAGATGGACGGAGACCCGATAAAGGAAGATCCATAGGAGGATCTAGAGGGGGACCCATGGTGGGTCAAGGTAAGAATCTTGTAAGAGAACGGGTTGATTGATAAAGATATGGAAGGTTACTTGAGGTCTTATGATAGGACCGGACTAATCTTTAGAGGTCAACTAAATGACGAGATAAGAGTTTAGAATCGGTTATGATTCGTTAAGAGATATGATAAAGGAAATGGAGTAGAGTCTCCAAAGCATAAGAGGTAGAGGCAGTATAGCCAATACCGGTGGGTTGATTCGACTTGAGCAAGACCTATTACTTGTAGTCTGTTGCAGTTGCCCTGGAGAGGCAGCATACGTAAGGACCGAGATGTTTGAATTTCGTGTACGATTAAGAGTACTTAGTTACCTTAACCCGTGGAGGCATTACCTTACCTATGGAGTTTAATTCCCCACGATCAGCGATTCCGCCAAAGAACGCTGTTACTATGGTGCTGAGGAATTTTATTACCTCGAGCAAGATTGTATATGTACTACGTAAAGTGTTATTATAACACGAGTACGCTAAGACGAGGCATATTGTAAGAGACATGATGGACTAAGAAAGTCTGTGATTGACTTAAATGAAAAGCTGTAATGTTGCCAGGGGTACGCTTAGGTAGCCCCCTGGAGTGTTACGAGGAGATGGCAAACGTGGTATAAAGACGGTTAGAATAGCAATTGGGTTTAAGCCTGCAGTTTCTAAACGATCTTCCGAAATATCGGCCGTCCGACATGTGGAATTCGTCGTTGCTATGGGTGGCAATAGTATTGAAGACTTCTTGTAAGAACAAACGCTTGCTTACGATGCTTGCGCCTAGTCGAATAGAACTTCCCGCAATTGCAAATGTCAATGGTTGAATACGTAGCGATTATGATGAGTTAGCAATAACGTAAGGATCGAACACCTTAGGGCGTATAGAGAAGAAAAGCTTTAGAATCGAACGATTATCCGTCAGAGGTACTAGGGCTGAGCATAACCGAACCGGAACCGAATAACCGAACCGAACCGCACAATTCTGGTTAGGTTCGGTTTGGATTTTTATAAAAAGTCCGGTTAATTCGGTTTTCGGTTTATAACCGAACTAAATTCCGGTTCGGTTCGGTTGACAAAAATATATTTCGGTTGTAACCGAAATAACCGAATTAGATTTATATATATATGATTTTTTTAATTATATATATATATAATGTAATCTATTATCTTATTCTTATAATCTTATATGAGTATCTACTGACTACTATCTAATTTAGTTTCTAGGTTTTCTTTCTATTCGTATTCTCAGTATACCACGACGGCACGACCAAGACTCCACGACCAGTTCTGATTCCATTCCACAGCCACCAAGCCGAAACGCAAAGCTCTCTGTCTGATTCTGATTCAAAGATTCAGGTATCAAAGATTTAAAGATCCCAATTCCCAAATCTAAATCGAACTTCTAATTTCTAAATAGACTAAATCAGTAAATTGATATCTTTATTTGCTCCCAAATCTATTCTAGGTTTTATTCTTGTTAGTTAAATTGATTTCATTATTTGCTCTTCTTCCTGATTTGGTTTAATTTACAGTAGTCACTGATTCGTACTTTATTACCCTTTTGATTGAGTTTTTTGGTTGGTTGTATAATGGTTGGGATGGGAAAGATTGCACATTGGTTGTTATGTTCTCTACTTTGTACTATGTTCTCTACTTTGTACTAGTTACAATTTTTATTGGGGGGGGGGGGCATTGAGTAGTCCATTTGATACTATGACTGTCGTGATAATATGCCTTTAAAGTTTGAGTTAATTCAAGAATCAAGAGTATACTTGTGAAGTGTTCTCTCGGAACCCCATTTGGACTCAACAAGTGGACCAAGGGGTTATGTAAAGATTGTCGTGGCTATTAAAATAAAATAAAAATTAAGAGTGTAGTAAGATCACAAATTTAGCACATTTAAATTTTACAACTATTATTTTTCCTTCTAATAATATTCACTGTGGAGGCACGAGTCATGTTAAATACCATTTGTCTGGTGTCTCATAGTAGTTATAAATTTCATACGGGTATGTGTTGCACAAGTGAAACTTGAAACACCAGACCTCTTACTATATGTTCTGAATAGTTAACTTAACTCTAATGAATATTTGCTTATTATTATGTGCAGATTTTGGAGATTGTAGACTTGATTCAAGTCACTTGAATACTTATCACCTTCCTGGATAGCTGGACTCCTGCCTCCTGAAGCTATTTTTACTTTTGTTTTTGGACTAGCTGATACTATGGTCTCAGACTACGTTTTGTTAGCAATGTTATGTACTCAGTAAATCAAGTATTGAACTACTTAACTTATTTTTATTTTTAATTTTGTAAACTTATGAATGGATGAATCATGGATATTTGGCTTTAATTATAAGTAATCATGTATGTTTGGCTTTATAAACAACTGAAATACAATCATTCATTGCACTGGAGTACTGGACAGTGGACACTGGTACAGTGGTACAGGGGCTGGCTTCTTTAAAATTTCGGTTTTTCTGGATATCCAACCGAACAAACCGAAATATACCGGTTCGGTTCGGTTCGGTTTATAATGTAAGTTCGGTTCGGTTCGGTTATAAAAAATTTAAAATTTCGGTGTTCGGTTATTTCGGTTCGGTTCGGTTTTAAACCGAACCGACCGTTTGCTCAGCCCTAAGAGGAACCGACATATAAGGCATCAGTAGAGACCTTGGCAGTACCCTCCCCATTTGCAAATTATGTTGATCATCCCTAAATTTATGATCTATCTTGACATCTCTCCAAGAGAGAATTGAGAAAGGAAACAGTTCCTCTTCGAAGTATTTCATAACACTTGTGTTAAACCATATTCAGTTTCAATTATGCCAGAGGCTGTCACGATACCTACCTTCAGGTTTCTGAAGCCCTGTCAAACGATGTTATTTAAACCCCCACTTTCCTTCAATAGTGGGTAATACAATGGTGATATAGCACCACTTGCGTGTTAAATACCAGTATCTTCTGGTTATTCTTTTCTTTGGAAATCGCACCTTTGGAACTTGTTCACTTTAATCCAAGGTGTCCATTTGAGAATCTATTTTCAAAATATGACGATAATTAACTCGACCTTGAATTTTTCATATTTCTCAATTTCCACTGAGACGAACAACCCTATACTTATAGGGGCCACAAGGACCATCTATCTGTGTGATAGAAGTCTGATGGGACGCCATCACTTGTAAGTTGTGAAATACAAGAAGGCTAATTACCTTTAGTAATGTCTCGACAGAGACACACAACGTTGAGTTCTTATGATCATATTGATCTCTCGGTAAATTCTTTTATCTCAAATAAGGTTACCTTAAAAGTCATAACCTTGTAATCACCAGTGTGTGATGTTTTCTTCGATATGGGAGCTGTCTTTTCAAAGCCCCATAAATTTTGTTATTGAATTACAAGGGGAAGCCAACCAGGTCGAATAAGTTAAAGTCGCTGATAGGAATTAGATTCGCAACGAAATAGCCTATGGCAAGAGCGGATCCCTAAGATGAATAGAATATCGGTAACATGTCAATGAATTTAGTGTGTTCTCTCTCAAGGATGTTATGATAGCGAAAAGTTGGTCAATCGATATACGTGAGAGGAATAGTAATGTGTTGTGAAACCCCAATGGTAGTGGAGTCAGTTAGAACCCACATAATTTCATGAAACCACTGATCTAATGGAGGTCAGAGCTTGGCTTAAAGAGATGAAGAAATCAATTGTGACACTGAGTATTGCAGAGAAGCTGGAAATGGTGGTCGCCGCCTATCTCCTGAAGGGAGAGGCGAATCACTGGTAAGAATCTAAGACAAGCCTAGAGGTAAAAGGTGTTGTGACTTGGGGAGAGATTCAGTTTGTTGTTTTTAGAGGATTTTTTTTTTGAAATATAAGAAGATCCAGATGGAAATAGAAGCTTCTAGAATTGAAATAAGAAACCATGATTGTGGCAGAGTATGAGGCCAAGTTGGTGGATGTAGAAGAGAAACGAACCCGTAGGTTTCGACTAGAGCTGAAACAATGAATCCAGAATCACGTGACGATGTTGGAATGACATTATGATTGCCCAGAAAAGGGGAGTGGTCCTTTAAGGACAGACGCAAATTACGAAGTTTCTTACAGTAATATGAACAAATGAGTTATTATGGGATGGATGTGTGGCTTATCTAGCTTATGTGGTTGATACCAAGAGAAAGGCACCTAGCCAACAATAGATCCCAGTGATTGAAGAGTTTAAGAATGTATTCCAGAGCCTCTACGCAGATTATCACCCGATCGAGAGATTTTCCCTAAAATTGGTACATACAAGTGGTGGACTAGAAATATGAGATCGACACTTTTAATAAGTTTGACTCCCTTCGAGTTGGGAGAAGTTGATATAATAATTGTGATGGATTGGCTAATACCCAATGAAGCAAACTGATGGTAAAGAAAAGAGAGTAATGATTATGGGATGGAGACAGATTTAGAAATTCTGGAGTATAGTTCAGATTGAGAAATTATGATACCAGGGATATGAGGCTTGATTAGTCCTTATAGTTGACATTTAGGAAGGAGACATCAAGAATAAAGGAAATTATAATGATTTTGGGAGGTTATACAAGGTTTTAATAAGCTACCAGATAACGATCTGGATGGCATGAGCTATCAGATATCAATTTGGATGACATGAAAGTGAATACCGAGTATTCAGAGTATAGTACTGCATCTCCTGTTAGCCAATGGGAAGGAAAGAATTAGCAACTCAGTTACGAGAATTGCTGTAACAGCCCCAAATCCGGGGTCTAGGATTTAGAGTAGCCACGATCCATTTACTTCTTGTCTTACCTGTATTCCTTCACAATGTACCTGATTCAATAACTTATGACCCCACAATTTATATCTCACACACACACACAGGTTAGAGTCTCAGAAACGACACAATAACAACAACGGCGAAATAAACAACTTTTATTACAATACCCAATTGTCTTACAAAATCTGTTATTGAAACAATATCTAGAAAATGGTACAACTCCAACTCAGACTTCTGATGATTACAATCTTCTCCTACCATTCATATCTATACATAATTTAAATACAACCAGCTGCAGCCTGATCCGACTGGTTCGTACTATTCTTGGGATCACTGCGAGAAACTGTCTATGGAAGACTCCTGGTTTGTGTCCTTGACCGCCTGCTTCCCTGATCTATAATATATAAAACAATAGCAAGAGTGAGCAAATAGCTCAGCAAGGTACTGAAAGCAAGGCGTAACTCTGCCTATGACTTAACCCAGAATAAAGCGGGTATAAGACAATATTTGTCAAAATAACTCTTTACCGAGAGTATTTCCTCAATGGGATATATTTCAAAATAGTACTCTCCTAGTACTTTAATTATCTTTTCGTAATATCTCTGCAAACCTTTATTATACTATTGAACCAAGTTCTAGTATATTATAAAAGGATGAGGTTTCAAAGTAAACCAATATAATCTTTTCGTAGAAAAGAAATATCTGCTATATAAGTATAAGCAGAATATCAACATATAACTTAAGAGATGAAGTTATGATGTGATTCAATATAAACAACCCCCTTACCATAACCCCTGTTATGTAAGGTATCCACAGAGTCATATAAAAGAAGCAGTTACAAGGGAATTCATTGTAACCTCAGTTCTTGAACACTTTTCAAAACCCTGCCAACATGATCATTATGTTTCTTGATCCATGTTGCAGAAAATATCCAAATTGGATGATGAACTAATACCGGAGTATGTCGCGCAGAAGCCACACCCCTATGATGATCAGTCACAGGTTGTGCATCTCAGAATTTGTTTCTCTACATGTAGAAGGAAGATCATACGGACTGTCATCCAGCCTCTTCTCCCCAGCCAACGGTTGGGCATAGACGGGACCGGCGCCACTCGGGCCCTTTAAAGAGGAGGGACTGTCATCCAGTTTCCTCGAGACTGTCATCCAGTCTCAAATACTCCTAGTTCGAGCAGTTATCCATGACTCTGAAACGTAAAGCTCGTCCTCCTTTCCCCGAGTATAATACTCGTTAATAGGACTCCACAAAGTAGTCGTATAAGTTTGGAAAGAGGGAGTTCACCAATATTTCCCAAGCAGTGCTTGTTAATGGATTTCAAACTTGATACCCGAATACTTCTCGAATGATTGAAGAAGTATCAACATTGTTTGCAACTTACAGTCAGAGAATTGTGAATGAGAAAGGGATTCTTATAAAAGTTATGACCGGGGAGTCAATTACAAATAACAGCTTCCAAGTAAGGTCCCCTATGTTTTGAAAGTTTGAGCGAACATTTAAATCTTCTTAGAAGATAGATTTAAATGAAGAAAATAGGATTTGGGGAACCTCTCCTTGATAATATAGCTTTAATAAAGCTTCAGAAATCTCCTTCATGATTATTGAAGGTCAAAGATAAATTTTAAATAAGATAAACGATCTTTAAAACTAATTAAAAGTATTTAATAAATATTCGAAGAATATTCATTAATTAAATAATATTTAAGGGAATAGTCTTAAACAAAATAATATTCGAAATAATATTCGCTTCATGATTAAGCCTTGAACGAATATTCAAATAATATTTATTAAAATAAATAATCCTCAAATGAATATTCAAAATAATATTCATTTCAATAAATAGTATTTAAGTGAATATTCAAAAGTAATATTCACTAAATAAACAATTCCCAAATGAATATTTGAAAATAACATTCATTAAATAAATAATCTTAAATGAATATTCAAAATAATATTCATTTAAATAAATAGCGTTTAAGTGAATATTCAAAAGTAATATTCTCTAAATAAATAGTTCTCGAATGAATATTTGAAATAATATTCATTAAATAAATAATCTTAAATGAATATTCAAAATAATATTCATTTAAATAAATAAACTCTTAATGAATATTAAAATAATATTCATTAAACTCAATAATATTTATTCGATATATTCAGAAAATATATCTCCAAAAGTATACAAAATACCGACTCCCGGTCTTTTACGAAAGATACGATACGTACACCCTTCGCTAAGGGTGATAATAAAGTCCGGCTTATAACTGATATCCCCATATCTAGCTTATAAGCCAAACCCCAAATCATTTCCAAGTAGTAAATACTTTTTGGAAATATAATAATATTTAATAATAACATTCCTCAAAGTACATAGTAATCTGTCGCTAGAATCCCTCCGGGTTTCCACGACTATCTATATAACAGAAACTACCGACTCCCGGTCTAGAGTCGAAACAATAAATATGCCCTTATCTATAGAGCCACAAGGTATACCGGCTTGTATATACTATATCTCAAAAGATCATATATAAATCGAAAGTCAAACTTTTATAACAAGTATATATCGCAAAACTATGCAAATCTAAGCATGGCAAAAGCAGTATTATAATCAATACTTCAAAGTATAGATTTAGAAATCTTGCCTGATGCTCGAGAAGTGGTAGGGGCTTGTGACGATGTCGGGCAATCTAGACAAAGTCAAAAAGAAACGTACGATTAATCCCCTAGATAATCCACTTAATATCGAAAGCATAAACACGTATGCGAATCACAACTAAGGCAATACTAACTTGCTTTAGGCTCATACTAAGTCCATGTCAATCGTCAAATACTTAGGTCGAAGGTTCGTTTTAGAAATCGGGTCTCGTTCGTCCGTTTCACTAAGTGGTTTTCAAAGTTATAACTAAGTGCTCCTCTAAGGGGTTCCTTCGCACGTAAACTTTATTCGAACATTTTTATAAAATCCAAAAATAATTCTTTTGACACGAGGTCTTCTCTCATATCTTCATTATGACCTCTAGTATTTAATTACCAAGATTCGCAACCGAATTTCTTGTTTTAAAGGGGTTCAATTGTAGTTACGAATTCATACGTACGTTTACGAACCGCTTTTACGAATTTACGATTTCTCCTAAACCGTAAGTCCGAATGCTACGATTCTTTCGCCAAAATGATCAAGGAATCAAGATCTATCCTAACATGGCAGCTAAGGTCACTGGTCCGTAGGTCACTTATACGAAAAATGGCATACACTTCATGGTATCGTAAAATCGGGCATTATAACGGCTATGTTTACACGATTCTAAAGTTTTCGCATCACCGCGATTCAATCAAGCACTACACCCCACCATTTCTAACACATGATAAACATCATGACTAACCTACTAGTATATCATCCATAAAACTTAACATAACTCAAAGTAAAAGCTATAGTTCTTGAGATTTATACCTTCCTCGGAGAGTGAACAAGCCTTAATAAACCTTGTATAGTCCTTAGAATACCTTAACCAAGCTTAGATCATTCAAAGAAATCAAGAAATCAAAGTTAGTTTCTTGAAATCACTATTCATCACTATTCATGCTCATCTTTGTAAAATCAAAATGAAAATGGAATGCTTACCCCCTTGATTCCATACTTGGTGGATCTTCCTAACTTCCCTCAAGCTTTGTTTTAAGCTATAGATCATGATTTATGGTTGGCTAGAACTTGAGTTACAAAAAAATTACTATTCATCATCTTCATTTTCTTTAAAAACCGTGGGTATGAGGTCTTGGATGGTGGTGATGATATTTTGTGTTGGTTTTGGTTGAATAATACAAGTCTTTATCTTTTAATCAACCTCATCCACTTTGCCATGAGGTGTCATCTTCTCATTGGTTGGTTTAGATTTCCTTATCCTCCAAAATTGCACCCAAGTCCTCCTCTTTTGTGTTATTGCACTTAAGTCCTTGGTTTATTACCTTTTGATGCTAGTTACTTTAATAAAGTAGTGATGTCATGATCCACTCACTTGGATGGTGTATATTGCAAGATTGGATGCATCCTTTTGTTCACCGACTTGATTTCTTTTGTGTCGTCTTAATAAAATAAATACGTTACGACTTATATGTTGCACTTCATTGATCCAATGTGGCATAATACCTTAAATCAATAATATCTCCAATATTCCTTGTTTATTCTCTTTCTATTTCTTGTTCTCAGAAAATGTTCCCGCGCTTTCTCAACTGTTCTCAATTTCTTTTCCTCTAGGGTTTTATTCTCAATTTCATTCTCCTTTAGTAATATATCCTCCCTTGGACTCTTAATATACCATATCCTTAATCCATGATTCGTTCGCTTAATCACTTTAATCTCGTTATAAAGTCTCGGCGGTTTCTAGGACGCTCGTTCACTATCTCAGTGGTTTTCGTCCTAAATTCTCAAATCAAATATAATAAAATTCCAAAATATTAAACCCTCAATTCTCCAAATTTAATATCTCATTTCTTGAATATAATAATATATAATTCACTGCCCGGTCAAATATTCCACCAAAATTAAAATAGGAATTTCTGAATTCCGATCCTCTCTGCATACACTTATTTCCTCCGTGGATTACTAATATGACTTCGAAACATCCATATCACGTCCCGTACATAGGGTGGCGTGAAAAGTTTTCCAACTTACAAAATCACTATTCATCCACCAAATTACTATTCACGTATGGAAAACACTATGCACGTATGGGAAACACTATGCACGTATGGGAAACATTATTCACTTCTCATTTCCCCTCTCAGGGTTCATTAGCTCATTCCTGGATGATAGATTATTCTTATCTATGTCCTCAAACATTGGATTACTCTATTCTGACAATATACAAATGAATCAGGATCATTGTCCAAAGCAATATCCATTCATTACAATCATTGTTCTTTGGAATCACCACTCACTCATGTACTTAATCATAATAAGAAAAGTTTTAAATTCTATCAAAAATTCGGGTTATTACAATTGCTGGGCAAGAGTATGATAAGACCCAGTGTGCCATCGTGGAGAGCCTCAGTGTGGTTATGAGATAGAAACATATTAGCACGAGATGATGCATCGGACCTTAAGAGTTGAACGAGTTCAACATTTGGAATAGATACCTTGGTAGATGATGGTTTGATTAGCTAAAGGATGCTGTGTATTTTGGTCCAAAGTTATTTAAGAACTGGATATCACCAGTGGGAAGTTAAATTCGAGAGTATACCCAAGACAGCGATTCGTATGAGGTATAGACACTCCAAGTTTTTTTAGCAAGGACATTTTGGGCTGACTAATGCCCCCACAACTTTTTATGGAATTTGATGAATTGGCGGTGAGTCATCCACGATAGTTTTCGCCTAAGCATATCGAAACGTCGTATACACGAAGGAAATTTGCGGAATCGAAAAGGATCAAAACATGATCGACTTTCAGGTCTATCAGATATGAGAATATGTGTGCTGGTGTATATGAAGATTATGATTTGTGATAAAAGGGTTAAGAGTCCTTGAGCCAGACAACATCCCCCGCCAATAAATTCCCCAAGAAACTCGCCTTTCTTTCAGAGAGAGGAGAGATGGGATAATATAGAATGACTAAATACAGGAAGTAGATTAGCTTCTTGCAAAAAGATTAGAGAAGAAGCTGGAACCCTGGAAGGGTTGATAGTAGATAACATGAGACCAAGAAAATGGCTAGAATTGACATCAGATTATGACTCTAAAATACACTACCATCCATGGAAGGCCAATGTAGTGGCCGATGCCCTTAGCCAGAATGAGAAAGAGATGGATTCCGAATGTTCAGGAATTAAAAAGATGAGATTTTACACGAGACCCATAATCCGAGATATTATATGCACCTAGACGGCACCCAAAATATATAGAGATTCCAGAAAGTGCTATTGGGGGCCAACCATGAAAAAGGAAGTTGGAATGACCACTTACCATTAATTGAGATTGATGAATGACAAGCAAGTTTATGTTAATGTATTTATGTGCAAACAAGATAGAGAATATGAGGTTTGAGATTCGTAATGAAAAAAAAAGGTATCCTCGTGGAAGGAATTAACCAGATTAGAAATGAAAGGAAGTTGAGCCCGAGATTCATTGGGCCATCTGAGAGTTTGAACGCATCAGGAGGGTGGCCTATGAGCCAGCCTCACCCAAACCGGTAGAATGGTCATAACATGGTTCATGTGTATGTGCCTCATCAGTATACTATAGATGCCCGGCATATGACAGAGTACGAGCAGATAGATATACATAACCGGATCTGAACTACGAAGGACAACCTGTGGAAATTATGAATAGAAAAGAGCAAGTGCTAAGAGATAAGGTTGTCAAGCTAGTGGAGATTAAAGAAAATCAAGAAGTGGAAGAATCCACCTGAGAAATAGATAGTGCAATAGGAGAGAAGTAACCCCAACTATTCCTAAACTGATTCCGAGGACGGAATCCTTTTAAGGAGGGGAGACTGTAATAACCCGAATTTTGGGTAGAATTAAAACTTTTCTTATTATGGTTAAAGAGCATTAGTGAATGGTGATTCCAAAGAACAATGATGGTAGCGAATGGATATTGCTATGGACGATGATCCTGATTCATTTGTATATTGTCAGAATAGAGTAATCCAATGTTTGAGGACATAGATAAGAATAATCAATCGTCCAGGAAATGAGCTAATGGATCCTTGAGGGGAAATGATACGTGCATAGTGTTTCCCATATGTGCATAGTATTTCCCGTACGTGCATAGTGTTTCCCATACGTGAATAGTAATTTGGTGGATGAATAGTGAATTTGTAAGTTGGAAAACTTTTCACGCCACCCTATGTACGGAACGTGTTATGGATGTTTCGAAGTCATATTAGTAATACGCGGAGGAAATGAGTGTATGCGAAGACGATCGGAATTCAGAAATTCCAAATTCTATTTCGGTGTAATATTTGACCGGACAGTGGATTATATATTATTATAATCCAAGAATTGAGATATTAACTTTAAGGATTTGATACTTTGGGATTTTATTATATTTGATTTAAGAATGAAGGAGGGAAGCCACTAAGACAGTGAAACGAGCGTTCTAGAAACCGCTGAAACGTTATAACGAGATTAATCGATAAAGCGAACGAATCTTGGATTACGAATTAAGTTCATATCGAGATTAAATATCCTACATGATCATCAAGAGGATTATAATAAGGATTGAGGAAGGTACTATAAATACCGAGAAGTTTTCCGGTAAACCCTAGCGGTAACTCTACTTGGTTATTCTTCGAACAATCAGCGAAATTGAGCAATAACCGAACAAAGAAACGTACAATTAACCAAGGATGCATCCAATATAGATAGTGGAACATGACATCATGCCTTTATGGAAATATCTAGCACCTAAATGCAATTTGCCAAGGACTTATGTGCTAAAGCAGGAGAATTAAGGAACCTAGTTGCATTTTTCAAGGATAAGGCAATCTAGAATCAACCAATGGGAGCATGACACCTAGCACAAACAAGATGCATCCAAGATAAGTGATATATATCACTTGTAATAAGAATTATTAGTCATAACTTAGCAAAACAACCAAGCAAAATACCATTTCCTTAGCCATAAAAACATTCGGCCCTTTTGCAAATCAAGGAGGAAGAAGATCAAGTTCCACCCATCCACAATTACTCATATTTTGTAGGTAAGACCTATATTTCATAACTAAGATATATTATGAATCTTAGATTTTAATTCCAAGGTTTACCTAGGTAGAAAAAAATCATTTTTAGAGGAGGAATGAATAGTGAAATCAAGAAACTAACTTGTTTTTCTTGATTTTGTTTGATGATTCAAGCTTGGTTAAGGTACTACAAGGATCATACAAGGCTTGTTAAGTGTTTACATACTTCAAAGGAAGGTATAAAGTCCATAAACCCTAGATCTTACCTTGAGATTATGTGTTTTTATGGTTGATTTTAGTGTTAGTAGGTTATGATATGTTTAGAGCTATGATTCTAGTTGCTTATGATTATGGTTGGATTGTGATCCATGAAATTGTTGAGTTATAATGTTGTTAGACTAGTCATGATGAGATCATGTGATAGAAATGGTGGTGGGTAGTGCTTGATTGAATCGCGGTGATGCGAAAACTTTGAAAAGCGTGTAAACATAGCCGTTATAATGCCCAATTTTTCAATACCATGAATTGTATGCCATTTTTCGTATAAAGGCCCTACTGACCAGTGACCATTTCTAACATACTTAGTTAGTACGTGTTACGAGGATCGTTTTGACGTGAGAATCGTAACATTTGGACTTACGGTTTAGGAGAAATCGTAAAAATCGTAAAAATGGTTCTTAAGCGTAAGTGTGAATTCGTAACTTCAATTGAACCCCTTTAAAACAAGTAATTCGGTTACAAATCTTAGAGATTAAATACTAGAGGTCATAATGAAGATATGAGAGAAGACCTCGTGTCAAAAAGATTATTTTTGGATTTTATAAAAATGTTTGAATCAAGGTTAAGTGCAAAGGAACCCCTTAGAGGAGCACTTAGCTATAACTTTGAGAACCACTTAGTAAAACGGGCGAATGAGATCCGAATTCTAAAACGAACCTTCGACCTAAGTATTTGTCGATTGACATGGACTTAGTATGAGCCTAAAGCGAGTTAGTAATGCCTTGGTTGTGATTCGCTTACGTGTTTATGCTTTAGATATTAAGTGGATTATCTAGGGGATTAACCGAACGCTTTCTTTGACTTTGTCTAGATGATACGACATTGTCACGAGCCCCTACCACTTCTCGAGCATCAGGCAAGATTTCTAAATCTATACTTTGAAGTATTGATTATAATACTGCTTTTGCCATGCTTAGATTTGCATAGTTTTGCGATATATATACTTGTTGTAAAAGTTTGACTTTCGGTCTATACATGATCTTTTGAGATATAGTATATATACAAACCGGTATACCTTGTGGCTCTATAGATAAGGGCATATTTATTGTTTCGACTCTAGACCGGGAGTCGGTATTTTCTGTTATATAAATAGTCGTGGAAACCCGGAGGGATTCCAGCGACAGAATACTATGTACTTTGAGGATTGTTATTATTAAACATTATTATATTTCCAGAAAATATTATTACTTGGAAATAAATTGGGAATTGGCTTATAAGCTAGATATGGGGATATCAGTTATAAGCCAGACTTTGTTATCACCCTTAGCGAAGGGTGTACGTGTCGTATCTTTCGTAAAAAACCGGGAGTCGGTATTTCGTATACTTTTAAAGATATATTTTCAGAATATAGCGAATACATATTTTTGAGGTTAATGAATATTATTTTTAATATTCATTGAAAGTTTATTTATTTAAATGAATATTATTTTGAATATTCATTTAAGATTATTTATTTAATGAATATTATTTTCAAATATTCAATTGAGAATCATTTATTTAGTGAATATTACTTTTGAATATTCACTTGAATACTATTTATTTAAATGAATATTATTTTCAATATTCATTTAAAGATTATTTATTGTAATGAATATTATTTCGAATATTCATTAGAGGATTATTTATTAAGTGAATATTATCATGGATATTCACTCAAGGACTATTTATTAATAAATATTATTTTCAAATATTCATTTAAATATTATTTACTTGATAAATATTATTTGAATATTCATTCAAGGCTTAATCATGAAGCGAATATAATTTCGAATATTATTTTGTTTAAGACTATTCCCTTAAATATTATTTAATTAATAAATATTATTCGAATATTTATTAAATACTTTTAATTGGTTTTAAAGATAGTTTATCTTATTTAAAACTTATCTTTGACCTTCAATAATTATGAAGGAGATTTTCTGAAGCTTTATTAAGACTATTTTATCAAGAAAAGGTTCCCAAATCGTATTTTTCCATTTAAATCTATCTTCTAAGAAGATTTAAATATTCGCTCAAACTTTCAAAACATAGGGAACCTTACTTAGAAGCTGTTATTTGTAATTGACTCCCCGGTCATAAACTTTTGAAAGAATCTGTTTGTCCCGGGCAGGATTGCAGAAGGGGGGGTTGAATGCAATACTAATAAATTCGAATCTTCGTCAACAACAAACAAAGATTCTCACCTATAAGTATTTGAATGCACACACAAGTAGTAGAACTCAAGAGATTCACAAAATAAATATTTTTATTTATTTTGCTGGGTTTGCTACAACCTTGAGAAAGTGTTTTCTCAAGCTTCGGTTTCTTGAGAGATACAAGCAAGTTCGTCTCAAAACTTGGATACTAAAGACAGGATAGTAGTTAGATCTATATCTCCTAACTTTTTCTCTACTATCGCTATCTTCATGGGTTGTAGAGCTGCTGTCATTTTCATTTGGCAGCTCTTTACAAATTGTACACCCATGTGACTACCTAGTATTGCTATACATATTTCTTTTCAGTACAAAAGCAGCAACCTAGATATTTTCTATTTTAAGCTAACACAATCCTGCTTGATGTGGACTTTGCAGGTTCTCGAATTGTGCCACTTGCTCATGTGAATCTCTCAAGCTTCTGTCGTAGTCTTCACAGGTCTGCCACAATACAAGGATACTGCAGCACGCCTGAAAATTGAACACCCAATCTGCCACCTTGTTTGACTGGAAAAATGTCCCAATCACTTTGTTTCTGTTAAGATAATATCCTTGACTCCAAGTCTGCTATCAAAAGAATATTCCTTGTTGACAGTACAAACTCCCCGCAGATGTTGCTGTCAGGAGTCTCAAACTTGCTGTCGTGACACATATGCAGAAATTGATGTCTTAACGAATCCTTGCCAAAGTTGCTATCAGATTGAGCTTTTTGTCTTGACCTGCAACATGATGTCTTCTAGTAGCTTCACTGTGGAGGACAGTGACTTTATTCCTGCTATCGAGATGCTTGTGCTTCTTGAGGCTTGAACATTTGCATGAACTTCTTCCAAGAAACTAGCTTATTACATGACAGCAATTTATTTGCTATACAAAAGACATGCCTTGGCTTGTGACAGTGTGTTCTACTTAGTCTATACAATAAACTAAGCTACAATGTTAAGTTGTCAATCTATGCTATCACCCATGAATCCTAACAATCTCCCCCAATTTGTTTTTATGGGCAATAACAACAAATTTACAATCTAAGCATGCTGACAACTTAACTAACATAGATCAGAATAGCTGAAATAATACTCTGATGAATGTTAAAAATAATCCAGAACATTTCCTATGATAAACATGCAATGACAAGGACAATGTTTTAGCTGCAATTGAAATACTCCTTTAAACTGAGTAGATATGGAATTACTTAGCTTGATTTTGAGCTTCCCTTCTCTGTCCGAGTCTTGTTTCTCTCTCAAGAGCGTATTGGAAGGCTTCTTTGAGTTTCTGAACAAGGCCTCTTTCACTGTCAGTGAAAGCATCATCTTCAACTTCATCGATGTATCTTTGGATCACTGGAGATGGTGAACTCAATGCATCCTTATCATCCATCCAGAGTTCCATTTCTCCACTCATGAATGTTCTGAATTTCAGCATACCATCAATGAACTTGAACCTTCGACCAGGGTAGGAGTTTAGAGTTTTTCTTCTCTTTTTGTCCACAGAAGGATCTTCATTCTTTCTGCTCAATAGGATGTTCTCAAGTTCATTAGAGAACATCACTTCATCAGTATTGACAGATCCAACTATGTCATAGAGAAGCTCCTCCAGAACACTAGTTCTTAGCTTTGGAAGACTGATCATGAAGATTTCTTCTCTTCCTTTCCTTATCCTCAAAGGCAAACTGAGCACATGAGGCTTATACCCTACAGACATACTGTTTGCTCTGTTCAACCTTCTGCACTTCTTCATGAGATCAGATTCCATTTGCTCAACATTTTGCTTTCTGAGCTCTCTAGCTTTTCTGGCTGCTTCTTCTCTAACCCACACATCATATTCGCTTTCAGGATACACTATATCTTCAGCTGACAACTCCTCATCTGAACTACAAGCAATATCCTCATCTGCATGATTCCTCCAGTCACCATATTTCTGACAAAATTCAGCATATCTTTCATCATGGTATTTCTGGACAGGCTCCAAGAGATGGCTGTAGGTGTTGCCATAGCCTTCAAGAATATCTAGCATCCTTTCCACTTCAATGTAACTTATCTTTTCATGCTTCTTTAGAGTGGTGAAGTCTGTTCCAAGCTCATGAATGACTTTAGAGCCTTGAGTTAGGGAATATGATTTTGCATTCCCATCAGCATCTCGCTCTATCTGTACATTTGTTATATTTTCCTTAGCTTGTTCCCTCATGACTTCAAAGCTATTCATTTTACTGGTTTTGATTGGCCTTACTGGTCTGCCAAGTCCTGTAGCCTTTTCCTTCCCTGCATATTTTCTCAGTCTGGGATCTCTCATCAAAGGCCTTCTTGACTTAACCTTTGTTCTTTTAGGCTTAACTACTTCAGTAGTCTCACCCTCAACAGTATCTTCCTTGCTCTTTTCGACAGAAACAGATTTGTCCTTCTTGACAGCATCTTCACTTTTGTCCTTGACAGCATCTTTTTCGACAGTGTCCTTGATGACAGTGTCTTTGACATTCTCGACAGCATCTTTGTTGACAGCAACTTTTTCAGCACAGCTGCTATCACTTGCTTCCATTTGAATACTTGCTTCCATTGCTTCCAGAATGTTTTTCTCCCCTTCCTCAGTGACAGCATCTTTATTTTCAGTTCTGAGAGTAGTTTCTTCTTTCTTTTCATCCTTCTGGGTTTGTGAACTTACATTCCCAGAGGCTTCAATGCCAGTAGATTTGGCATTCCCAGTTCCTCCTGCTCCTTCATCATCATCCTCATCCAAAGTATCATCATAAGTACAGCTCCCACCTTTTTCACTTCTGCCTGCATTAGCCTCAGCAATCATCTCCTTGATCTGCTTGCTAAGCTCCTTGTCCCTCCTATGCAGCACTCTGTGAATGGCTTTGACAGCTAGTACCTTTTCCTTGCTTATCTGGGTTTTGAATATCTGTTTGATCAACTTGATCAATGGCTGTGTGGTCATCCTTGGATTGCCCTCCAGACATACATACCCTATTTGCTTCTTGCTGGCTTTAGCAGTTCTGTAATGAACTCCCAATGGGTCCACTTCAACTTCAGGAAGTTTATCATCAACCAGCCTTTGGATTTGCATTCTCAATGACTCATTTAGAGGGGATGAACTGGCTCTCACCTTCGACGCAAAGGCATTCAGAATTCTAGCAGGTAAGCTCTGCAAGAATTTGAAAATTATGAATTCTGAAAGCCTATTTGATAAATATACACTGATGGCCCATCTTCGATTTTGATTTACTTTCACAGAGATACTTATGATCTTTTCTTTCAGTATGACTGAGAGTTTTGATTTGTCTCCTCCTGCTTCCAGTTTTGATTCCTCAATCATTTTACTGATTTCTTCATCATTGTTGTGCAAAGTACTCTCCATGTGATCAATCATCATTGCATTTATCTCTTCATCAGTACCATCAACCTCTTCAACCCAATGAACTTCTTCTGAGATGTACTCAGGCATCTTTTCTTTGCCTTTACCCATCCTGTTGCTCTCCTCCTTTTCTCTCCACAATTTCTGAATGGCAGATTCCTGGGGCTGTGAAGTTTCTCTGATTTGTACTGGTGGCAGTGTATGCTTTTTGCTTGCAGTTATTTCCTTCAGTACATCTTCAGATGCCACCACCCTTTCTCCATCAATTTCCATTTCAAAGAATTTTTCAGGATTGTCTGCTTTCAATTTCTCACCAAGATTCTCTTCTTCTCCAGATTCAGCATTGTACACATGCTCTCCTTTATCTTCAATTTCACCTTTGTCTCCACCTTGTTGCTCCCCCTGAGTTTGCTCACCATCTGAGTTTTGCTCCCCCTCAGTTCCACCCAGTTTCTCCTTGGATTCTGATCTAATAACCTCCTTCTCCCCCTTAGTTAAGTTACCAGCATCAAATTTAGATAACAGAAGTGTCAAATCATGTTTGATGTCAGCAAAACCAGTAGTGACTAGGGTGGACAGAGTGGCCAATTGAATTTCCATAGTTGCACACCTGTCCTCAAGGGATTTCAACCTTGACTCAGCTTGTTTAGAAGGACCACTAGTTCTTAACCTCTTTGGAGGATGAGGAAAAGAATAGGGCTTGGAGGCTGCGGGGTTTCTCACACTCTCATGGTTTTTCTGAGTGATCTCATCACTCCTCACAGTGTGACTCTCAAGGCCTAATGCCTTAGATGGTTGGGCTCTCTCAGTTTCACTCTGGACATGCTCAAGTCCCTCACCTTTTGCCAGCTCATTTGGCTGCCTCTCATTTTTATGCTCACTTCTCTTTTCTTTTATCTCTCTTTTCTTTTTCTCTCCCTCACTCATCCTAGATGCATGGGTATGAGCAGTACTTGCATGCATTTGAGTAGTAGAAATAGAGGATTTAGATTTTACCTTGAAAGCAAGAGAAAGAGGCACATCATCATCAGAGACATCCTCGATAATTCCATGTGGTGGCATAGGTGAATTCTGAGTGACAGCAGCTTTGCCCAAAAAGGTACTGTCATTTGACTGTGTGACAGCAACTTTTGGTTTTTCCTTGACAGCAACTGAGGCTGTGACAGCAACTTTTGGTTTTTCCTTGACAGCAACTGAGGCTGTGACAGCAACTTTTGATCCTTTGATAAGGCTGCCTGCAGTAGTGTCTTTGACAGCAGCTGGGGCTGTGACAGTAACTCCCCTAGGGTCAGTTACTGTTAGGATTCATGGGTGATAGCATAGAATGACAACTTAACATTGTAGCTTAGTTTATTGTATAGACTAAGTAGAACACACTGTCACAAGCCAAGGCATGTCTTTTGTATAGCAAATAAATTGCTGTCATGTAATAAGCTAGTTTCTTGGAAGAAGTTCATGCAAATGTTCAAGCCTCAAGAAGCACAAGCATCTCGATAGCAGGAATAAAGTCACTGTCCTCCACAGTGAAGCTACTAGAAGACATCATGTTGCAGGTCAAGACAAAAAGCTCAATCTGACAGCAACTTTGGCAAGGATTCGTTAAGACATCAATTTCTGCATATGTGTCACGACAGCAAGTTTGAGACTTCTGACAGCAACATCTGCGGGGAGTTTGTACTGTCAACAAGGAATATTCTTTTGATAGCAGACTTGGAGTCAAGGATATTATCTTAACAGAATCAAAGTGATTGGAACATTTTTCCAGTCAAACAAGGTGGCAGATTGGGTGTTCAATTTTCAGGCGTGCTGCAGTATCCTTGTATTGTGGCAGACCTGTGAAGACTACGACAGAAGCTTGAGAGATTCACATGAGCAAGTGGCACAATTCGAGAACCTGCAAAGTCCACATCAAGCAGGATTGTGTTAGCTTAAAATAGAAAATATCTAGGTTGCTGCTTTTGTACTGAAAAGAAATATGTATAGCAATACTAGGTAGTCACATGGGTGTACAATTTGTAAAGAGTTGCCAAATGAAAATGACAGCAGCTCTACAACCCATGAAGATAGCGATAATAGAGAAAAAGTTAGGAGATATAGATCTAACTACTATCCTGTCTTAGTATCCAAGTTTTGAGACGAACTTGCTTGGATCTCTCAAGAAACCGAAGCTTGAGAAAACACTTTCTCAAGGTTGTAGCAAACCCAGCAAAATAAATAAAAATATTTATTTTGTGAATCTCTTGAGTTCTACTACTTGTGTGTGCATTCAAATACTTATAGGTGAGAATCTTTGTTTGTTATTGACGAAGATTCGAATTTATTAGGATTGCATTCAACCCCCCCTTCTGCAATCCTGCCCGGGACCAACAACTGGTATCAGAGCAACCAGATTGACGTACAAATCTGAAGATCTATGGCGATGGCTAACATGCAGAAGTCAAGTAGTATCAAGATCCCAGCTTTTGATAAAGAGAACTACAATGTTTGGAAAAGAAAAATTTTGTTGTTTATCAAAGCTGCAAACCCACTGTACATGGGTATCCTCGAAAATGGACCATTCATTCCTCAGAAGGAGATTCCAGCTGCTACGGTAGAAGGTGTGGTAATCCCTGCTCATTGGGTTGCCAAGAGACCAACTGAGTACTCTGACTCAGAAAAGGAGAAAGTAGCGTTGGATGACTACCTGCAACTCATTCTGTTAGATTCACTTACTTTGGACCAAGCTATGTGTGGAAATGTCATTGGATGCACCTCGGCCAAAGATATGTGGAACAAGATCGAGTTGCTGTGCGAAGGAAGTGAAGAGGTCAGAGAGAACCAAAGACAAATTTTGGTGTCTCAGTATGAAGCGTTCATGGCCAAGCCTGGTGAAGAGTTAACTCTCATGTTCGAGAGATTTAGCAAGTTGATAGCAGAACTGCAAATACATGGCAAGTTCTATGAGAAGAAAGAGATAAACGTCAAGTTCTTGCTAACTCTACCCGAGCATCTTGAGCACAGAGTAACAGCCATTCGAGAAGGAAGAGATCTAAACACTGTTTCACTGGAAACATTGTATGGTGTTCTAAAATCTTATGAACTCGAACTCTATCAAAAGAGAGCCATACAAAATGGATCTAAAGGAAAGATGGCAAACATGTCTAGTGCTTTAGTAGCTCAAGAACCAAGAGTCACTCAACCAAGCGAACAACTACAAATATCTCAACAGGTGCAAGTGCCTACTTTGAAGATAGAGGAAGTAGTTGAAGATGAAGAGAAAGTTGTTCTACAACTTGAGAATGTTGAAGATGAAGACTTCTATACTTTAGAAGAGATGGAAAACATGGATAATCCAACCATGGCTTTTATGGCTAAGAAATTTAAGAACATACGGTTCAGGAGGAACAAGCCATACAAGCCACAGGGTCAAACTTCAAGATTCAACAAAGGAAGCTCTTCAAAGGCTGTGAGTGGTTCAACCAAAGGAGGATACAAGTCTGGGTTGGTGGATAGATCAAGATTCAGGTGTTTCAACTGCAAGGAGCTTGGACACTTTGCAACAGAATGCAAAAAGCCAAGGCAGTTTCAGAGAATGGACAAAGGGTCAAGTGGTCAGTTTAGCAAAGGTCAAGGAAGAGCCTACGTGGCTGAAGGCAAGTGCTGGGATGAAACTGAAGACGAAGAAGAAGAAGAGTTTGTGAACTTAGCCCTCATGGCTAGATCTGATGATGAAGCATCAACTTCTTCCAATCAGGTACCATCTCTACTTTTATTTGACATGTCTATAACTGATTACAAAAGAACCATTGAAGAAATGAGTGTTGAGATGTTTAATGTGCATACTAGTTTATCTGCTGCTCATGAAGAGATTGCTAAGTTAACTAGTTCCAACAAATCACTCAAATCTGAAAATGAAATGTTGTTACTTAAGACCAGTCCATTAGATTCTTTAGCTCAAGAGAATGGCAGATTAAAGAATGATTTAGTTTGTACTAAAGAAATAGAAGAATATCTAAGGAAAGAATTGGCCGATAATGAATTCAAGCTTAAAGCCTTTAGAAATTCTTCTAAGTTGATACAAGATTATCATGAGAAACAACCAGAGAAAAAGAGAGTTGGAATAGGATATGATTACGGTAGGAGACCTGGAAAGGAAGTTGTTGAAGATTGCTCAAATGGTGATACTGTCAAACCCAGCATTCTAAAGAATGTCAAAAATGCCATATTCAAGAGTGTGGGATTCGAAGTTGATGAATTATCCTTGATCATCAACCAAGAACTCCTGGACGAAGATGAAGGGATTGACAGTACAACCATTGGTGGACAAGATTCTGTCAAGAAACCCATGACAGAAACTTTGCCAAGCAATCAGACAGAATGTTCTAAAGATGCTGTCAAAAAGGATGAGACAGAAACTTTGAAAGATACTGTCAAAAGAGGATCCATGACAGTAACTCCCAAACCTGCTATCAAGACAATAGGAGGAAAAGGTACTGTCAAGGATAGCTCGACAGCAACTTCAGGACATGCTGACAGCACAGTTTCTTCCAAGTCTAAGAATAGGAATGGTAAATTAGGGATTGATAAGAAGAATGGATACGAATCTGTTAGAAATGCACCTAGGAAGCTTTGCAATAATTGTGGCTCATCTCAACATCTAACATTTGTTTGTAAGAAGGCAACCAGTACTAAGGTTAATTCAACTGAGGTAAATGGTAACTTACATAGAACCCCCATTATGCAAAGAAAGATGTCTGTGTGTAATAACATTGATTGTATGCCATGCAAGATAACTGCTATGAGCACTTGTTTCAATCTGCCTATCCTGTCTACTGAAAAATGTTCCTATGTGCAAATTGCTGAGACTTATGAGCCCACTGAAGTCAGTGAGAAAGCTACATCCACTAAGAAAAAGACCAAGTCTATTTCTAAACCTAAGTGGGTGGCAAAAGAAGTTGAACAAAAACTTTCTATTTCTGATGAAAATGTTGTGAATGAAAATGTTTCAAATGATGCTAAGAATGCAGGACCCAACAGAGTTTGGGTACCAGATGCAAATTGAGTCTCAACTGTTTTGCAGGGTGTAAATAATAAACAAGTCATGTGGATCATCGACAGTGGATGCTCCAGCCACATGACAGGTGATATAACCCTGCTATCACAGTTTGTGGAGAAAGCCGGCCCAATCATAACCTTTGGAGACAACAGCAAGGGTTACACTGTGGGATATGGCTGCTTGGAAATTGGGAATGTTGTCATTGAAGATATTGCTCTTGTGGAAGGGTTAAAGCACAATCTACTAAGTGTCAGTCAGTTCAGTGACAAAGGATTCAAGATTGATTTTGACATGATGAACTGCTACATTTACCACAAGAAAGATAGAAGCCTCTCTCTGAAAGGAGTAAGGAAAGGAAGCCTGTTTGTTGCAGACCTAAGCTCAATAAAGGAGGATAAAATTTACTGTTTCTACAGCAAGGCATCTGTTGGTGATAGCATGCTCTGGCACAGGAAGCTATCTCATCTCTACTTCAAGACAATGAATATTTTAATGAAGAAGGAGTTGGTTAGAGGACTTCCTCAACAAGAATTCTGTCAAGAAGGATTGTGTGAGGATTGTCAGATGGGAAAGTTAAGAAGAGCAGTACACAAGGCCAAGCAAGTGAACACCAACACTGAATCACTCAAACTGATTCACATGGATCTCTTTGGCCCAGTCAATGTTGCATCTTTGGCCAGGAAGAGATATGCCTTAGTCATGGTGGATGACTATTCTAGGTACACTTGGGTTAAGTTCCTAGAAACAAAAGATGAAGCTGCTCAGGAGATCATTGAACACATCAAAGTTCTTGATAGGACTCCAGGTGCTAAAGTGCAAACTCTAAGAAGTGACAATGGAACTGAGTTCAGAAATTCAGTGCTCGGAAATTTCTGCAAGGATGAAGGAATTGTTCAACAATTCTCTGCTGCTAGGACACCTCAGCAAAATGGTGTGGTGGAAAGAAAGAACAGAACTCTCATTGAAGCTGCTAGGACTATGTTGAGTGATGCAAAGCTACCAACATACTTCTGGGCAGAAGCAATCAACACAGCCTGTTATACTCAGAACAGAACATTGATCAACAAGACTCATGGAAACACTCCCTACTATCTCTTGACAGGAAAGAAACCTACTGTCAAATACTTCCACATCTTTGGAAGTAAGTGCTTCATGATGAAGGACAACCATGAAAGAAAAGGAAAGTTTGATGCTAAAGCTTATGAAGGCATTTTCATGGGATATGGGATAGAGAGGACTGCTTACAGAGTCTATGTCATTGAGCACAAGATTATTGAAGAAAGTGTGAATGTCACATTTGATGAAGCCAAGTTTCCTGGTGTGCAGGATGATGAACAAATGCAACCACTCAGGTTTGAGAATCAGGGCTACTTGGAGAAAGAAGAATTTGTGAATGAAGAACCAAGTTACACTCAGACTGTGGAACATGGGAGAGATGAAGGAAACATTCAAAATGCAAATTAAACTCCAGCACAATCACAGACCATATCTGGAAACAATCAACAGGATGGTGAATCTGGAGATCAAGAAGAGCATGGAGAAGACAATGGCAATGGTGGAGATTCTAGTCCTCACAATGAAGATGATCAATCTGATCAATCTAGAAGCTTGCCCAGAATCACAAAGTGGAACAAAGATCACACCAGCAATCTAATCATTGGTGATCCCACTTCTGGTGTCAGGACAAGGAGGAATGTCTCTGCTGACAGCATGTTTTCTTGTTTCCTTTCTCAACTGGAACCCAAGGTAGTTGAAGAAGCATTGTTGGATTCAGATTGGGTGATAGCCATGCAGGAAGAGCTCAATCAGTTCGAAAGGAACAATGTCTGGAAGCTGGTTCCAAGACCCAAGGACCAATCAGTCATTGAGACAAAATGGGTCTTCAGAAACAAATTAGATGAAAGTGGAAATGTGACAAGGAACAAAGCAAGGCTAGTGGCTAAAGGTTACTGTCAACATGAAGGGATAGATTATGATGAAACATTTGCTCCTGTTGCAAGACTTGAAGCCATAAGGATATTTCTGGCATTTGCTGCACACTGTAACTTCAAGGTATTTCAGATGGATGTCAAAAGTGCCTTTCTAAATGGAGAGCTAGAAGAAGAAGTGTATGTTGAGCAGCCCCCTGGATTTGAAGATGGTGAATTCTATGATTTTGTCTATAAGCTGTTCAAAGCCCTCTATGGTCTTAGACAAGCACCTAGAGCCTGGTACGATACACTGTCTACCTTTCTATTGGAAAATGAATTTACAAGAGGTGTTGTAGATAAGACATTATTCTACAAGCATCATGGCAAGGACATCATTCTAGTGCAAATCTATGTGGATGACATTATCTTTGGTTCAACAAATGAAAAGCTGTGTGAGAGGTTCTCATCCCTCATGAGAAACAAGTATGAGATGAGTATGATGGGAGAGCTGTCATTCTTTCTTGGACTTCAAATCTATCAGAAGAGTGAAGGAATCTTCATTTGTCAAACGAAATATGTTAAAGAACTTCTCAAGAAGTTCAACTTGGAAGATTCCTCACCTGCCAAGACACCTATCTCTACTGCAACCAAACTGGATTTAGATCCCAAAGGGAAGAAAGTGGATTCTAGTATCTACAGGGGCATGGTTGGATCATTGTTTATCTAACTGCTAGCAGACCAGACATTATGTTTGCTACATGTCTCTGTGCAAGGTTTCAGGCTGATCCAAAAGAATCACACTTGATTGCCATAAAAAGAATCTTTAGATATCTCAAAGGCACTCCTAATCTAGGCCTTTGGTATCCTAAAGATACTGGATTTCTAGTTGGATATTCTGATTCTGACTATGCTGGTTGCAAGATTGACAGAAAAAGCACTACTGGTAGTTGTTAATTTCTTGGAGAAAGGCTGGTGTCATGGTTTAGCAAGAAGCAGCATTCAGTATCTACATCAACAGCAGAAGCTGAGTACATTGCAGCTGGAAGTTGCTGTGCACAAATCCTTTGGATGAAGAATCAGCTGATGGATTATGGACTAGAGTTGACAAATATCCCTATCTACTGTGACAACACTAGTGCCATAGCCATAACTGAAAATATAGTTCAACACTCCAGGACAAAGCACATTGATATCAGACATCATTTCATAAGGGAGCATGTTGAAAAGGGAACTGTGAAGCTGATCTATGTTCCAACGGATAAGCAACTTGCAGATATATTCACAAAACCGCTTGATGAAACCACCTTCAGCAGGTTGGTAAGTGAATTGGGAATGCTAAATCTGGTATGTTAACTTACTAGTATTTACATTTCTTATGTGCTATTTGAAGCTCGTGACAGTAGCCTTCAATGTTGCTGTCATGAGAAGTTACTGTCTTACGTGCTACATGTGTTGACAGCATGTCTGCTATGACTATGCTAAAATCAAATTAAAATGTTTATTTTAATTGATGTGTTTAGTAGTCACGTGACTTTAACTTGTTACCTTGCGTGCTGAGAATAATTAGTCAATTAATTTTAAATCTAAAGGGCTAATTATTAAAACATTTGGGTTAAATTGTAAAATGAGTCATTACACGCGTGTGGGTAAGTGAAGCGTCGCTCAGGGTGCTATAAATAAACTCAAGGCAAAACCCTTTGTTTCTTTACAACACTCTGTGCAACCAAAAGAGAGAGAGAATGAGTAAGAGATCGTTTGAGGAGATGAACAGCATGAAGAAGGAAGACAGCAGCGAGGACAAGGATATGGGTACTTGGGGACCCTGGTTCGAGAAGCTCGAAGTGTACCTCGAGATGTTGGGGGTCACTACCGAGGAGGAGGTCGAGAAGGTCATAGAAGGCCTGTTGGTGGAAGCCTTTCCAAGGCTTAAGAAAGATGTTTAAGTTTGTTCTGTTTTTAATCTATCTTTGTAATGTTTAAACTCTTTTTTTTATTTAATAAGATGATGTGGCTTCATCTTACCACCATTTGATTCTTGTTCCTCTTATCTCGTTAATCTGTTCTTCTATATTCTCATGCCATGCTTTAATATCTTATTTGTGTGATATGTGTTTGAATGGTTGTGTTTCTTGAACAAATGCATGCTGAAATGATTATCTGCAAATCAGTAATTTGATCTGTTTTAAGTAAGTGGACAAGGATCTAGTTAAAAGATTTTGTGACGATTGATATTCACGCACAATTTGTTTTTACAAGTAAAGGTGCAGTCATAATATCTTTTCTTCTTTATTTAATTGTCAATTGGTATGCTTACTTGTGACAGCATGTTTGTCGCGCAAAAGTTGTTGTCAAGCGAAAACTTGCTGTCACACTTCCAAATTACTGACTTACACTTGTTCTAGAGCACAGGTTACTGTCAAGATTGGTGGTATTTTTTTTTAAAAAAAAAAAAAGGGGGAACAAATTGATTAATCCACTTCTTTTACCCACCTTCTAAAAGTAACTGCCCCACGTGACACACTTACTGGGGTAATTGGTTCAACACACGAAGACACGCTTCATCCTTTTCTAAAAAGCAACTGATTTGACCTTTGGTTACTTAGTTGTCTTTTCACATCTTTTTACTCTACTACCTATTGCTCAGAGAACGAGAAATATTTTCTTTGATTTTCTCTCTGTACACACAAATCCCCAAGCTTACACAACAATGGCACCCAAACAAATTTCATCTCAGACAAACTTTGCTGGCATCTTTTCTCCAAATGATGCTGGTGAAGGGTTCAAAGGACTCGTGTCCTTTCTAAATAAGTCATATCTGGGTCATGCAATAATCTCAAACCCCTCAGTAAACCCGGATAGGCTTAAACAATTTTGGAGAACTGCTAGTGCTTCTGGCACAAATGATGGTGAGGCAATACGATTCAAGATCAATGGAAAAAGCCATACTCTCACTATCAAGAGCATCAATGAAGCCTTGGGTGTTGTGCTCCAACAAAATGAGTCCTTTCAGGAGCTAACAGACGATGACACCCTGAGGAAATTTTTCTTGAAGATTGGGTACTCTGGACCTAAACTTGAAGAAAACTCAGAGAAATGGTATCCCACTGGTGAGATGGACAGAAAGTTTTTAAGGAAAGAATGGAGCATGATTTTTGATGCTATGGTCAAGGTATTTTCCACAAAGTCCACTGGATGGAATGGTATACCCTCCTACATCAAGAAGCTCACACACTCTCTAGTCCATGGATACAAAGTGAACGTTGGAAAGCTGATAATGGCACAACTCAGAAGTGCCATAGGTAAGAAGGTAACAATCTATCCTCGCTTTTTAACTATGTGCATGAATTCTTTATGTGGTGTTGATGAAGCAGCCCCTCATTCTGAGGAGTGTCCTGTTTTGAAAAAGAACACACACACAACTCTCAATTCACAGAATTTAAATGCACACATTCCACTTTGTTTCACACAATTCATGGTTAATCAAGTGCCTAACCTTGATTTTCCATTACCCACTAGGTACGCTACTTTTTCTCTTGAGAATGAAGCTGAATTCGACCCAAATTCAGCTAACCCCCATTCAACTCCATACACTCAGCCTAGGAACTCTAGACTACCAAAAGCCCAACAATTGGCCAAACAAGAATCCAAGAAAAGACCCTTGGAATCTGGTGCTGGTAGTAGCTATGAGAGTGTTGAGGGAGTCACTGCACAAAGTGCAGCAAACAAGGATGTAAGTGGACCTGAACCTACAGTGGTTCCTCTTGAACCTAAGGGGAAGAGATTTAAGAGGGCCAAAACCACTGTCAGCCACTCTACTGTCTCCCAAAAGACTGTAGAGCTTAACAGGGAAACAAACACATCCCTAGATGCTTCTTCTCAACAAGAGGTATCTATTGAAACTGGCCTGTCTCCCAGGGCATCTTGTAAAGAGTCTGCACAACCTCATGAACACACTTGTGATGAGCCTCCACTTGCAGAAACACACATGGAGATAGAGCACAGTGAGGAGCAACCTCCCAACGTCTTTGATGTTCCACATTTCACCTCTGTGGAACAGCCAGAAATCTTCTCTACACGTTTATCTTCTTACTTCTCTACTACACCATTTGTTTCTTCTCAAGAACCTAGAGAAGGGGACAGTCCCAACCCTTCAGGTTTTGATCATCCATCTCCAATCATGGATGAGCCTCCATCTAGTAGTCCACAAGAACCCATTACTCAAAGTGTAATGGATACTACTACTTCAAACACTGAGTTAGAACAAGATGGTACTTTGCATCTAAATGAAACAGCCAACATCTTGTTCGACCTCCACAAAGTAACTGACCCTAGGGGAGTTACTGTCACAGCCCTAGCTGCTGTCAAAGACACTACTGCAGGCAGCCTTATCAAAGGATCAAAAGTTGCTGTCATAGCCTCAGTTGCTGTCAAGGAACAACCAAAAGTTGCTGTCACACAGTCACCTGACAGTGCCTTTTTGGGCAAAGCTGCTGTCACTCAGAATTCACCTATGCCACCACAAGGAATTATCGAGGATGTCTCTGATGATGATGTGCCTCTTTCTCTTGCTTTCAAGGTAAAATCTAAATCCTCTATTTCTACTACTCAAATGCATGCAAGTACTGCTCATACCCATGCATCTAGGATGAGTGAGGGAGAGAAAAAGAAAAGAGAGATAAAAGAAAAGAGAAGTGAGCATAAAAATGAGAGGCAGCCAAATGAGCTGGCAAAAGGTGAGGGACTTGAGCATGTCCAGAGTGAAACTGAGAGAGCCCAACCATCTAAGGCATTAGGCCTTGAGAGTCACACTGTGAGGAGTGATGAGATCACTCAGAAAAACCATGAGAGTGTGAGAAACCCCACAGCCTCCAAGCCCTATTCTTTTCCTCATCCTCCAAAGAGGTTAAGAACTAGTGGTCCTTCTAAACAAGCTGATTCAAGGTTGAAATCCCTTGAGGACAGGTGTGCATCTATGGAAGTTCAATTGGCCACTCTGTCCACCCTGGTTACTACTGGTTTTGCTGACATCAAACATGACTTGCAACTTCTGTTATCTAAATTTGATGCTGGCAACTTAACTAAGGGGGAGAAGGAGGTTAGTAGATCAGAATCCAAGGAGAAACTGGGTGGAACTGAGGGGGAGCAAAACTCAGATGGTGAGCAAACTCAGGGGGAGCAACAAGGTGGAGACAAAGGTGAAATTGAAGATAAAGGAGAGCATGTGTACAATGCTGAATCTGGATAAGAAGAGAATCTTGGTGAAAAGTTGAAAGCAGACAATCCTGAAAAATTCTTTGAAATGGAAATTGATGGAGAAAGGGTGGTGGCATCTGAAGAAGTACTGAAGGAAATAACTGCAAGCAAAAAGCATACACTGCCACCAGTACAAATCAGAGAAACATCACAGCCCCAGGAATCCGCTATCCAGAAATTGTGGAGAGAAAAGGAGGAGAGCAACAGGATGGGTAAAGGCAAAGAGAAGATGCCTGAGTACATCTCAGAAGAAGTTCATTGGGTTGAAGAGGTTGATGGTACTGATGAAGAGATAAATGCAATGATGGTTGATCACATGGAGAGTACTTTGCACAACAATGATGAAGAAATCAGTAAAATGATTGAGGAATCAAAACTGGAAGCAGGAGGAGACAAATCAAAACTCTCAGTCATACTGAAAGAAAAGATCATAAGTATCTCTGTGAAAGTAAATCAAAATCGAAGATGGGCCATCAGTGTATATTTATCAAATAGGTTTTCAGAACTCATAACTTTCAAATTCTTGCAGAGCTTACCTGCTAGAATTTTGAATGCCTTTGCATCGAAGGTGGGAGCTGTGCTTATGTTGATACTTTGGATGAGGATGATGATGATGAAGGAGCAGGAGGAACTGGAAATGCCAAATCTACTGGCATTGAAGCCTTTGGGAATGTAAGTTCACAAACCCAGAAGGATGAAAAGAAAGAGGAAACTACTCCCAGATCTGAAAATAAAGATGCTGTCACTGAGGAAGGGGAGAAAAACATTCTTGAAGAAATGGAAGCAAGTATTCAAATGGAAGCAAGTGATAGCAGCTGTGCTGAAAAAGTTGCTGTCAACAAAGATGCTGTCGAGAATGTCAAAGACACTGTCATCAAGGACACTGTCGAAAAAGATGCTATCAAGGACAAAAGTGAAGATGCTGTCAAGAAGGACAAATCTGATTCTGTCGAAAAGAGCAAGGAAGATACTGTTGAGGGTGAGACTACTGAGGTAGTTAAGCCTAAAAGAACAAAGGTTAAGTCAAGAAGGCCTTTGATGAGAGATCCCAGACTAAGAAAATATGCAGGGAAGGAAAAGGCTACAGGACTTGGCAGACCAATAAGGCCAATCAAAACCAGGAAAATGAATAGCTTTGAAGTCTTGAGGGAACAAGCTAAGGAAAAGATAACAAATGTACAGATAGAGCGAGATGCTGATGGGAATGCAAAGTCATATTCCCTAACTCGAGGCTCTAAAGTCATTCATAAGCTTGGAACAAACTTCACCACTCTAAAGAAGCATGAAAAGATAAGTTACATTGAAGTGGAAAGGATGCTAGATATTCTTGAAGGCTATGGCAACACCTACAGCCATCTCTTGGAGCCTGTCCAGAAATACCATGATGAAAGATATGCTGAATTTTGTCAGAAATATGGTGACTGGAGGAATCATGCAGATGAGGATATTGTTTGTAGTTCAGATGAGGAGTTGCCAGCTGAAGATATAGTGTATCCTGAAAGCGAATATGATGTATGGGTTAGAGAAGAAGCAGCCAGAAAAGCTAGAGAGCTCAGAAAGCGACATGTTGAGCAAATGGAATCTGATCTCATGAAGAAGTGCAGAAGGTTGAACAGAGCAAACAGCTTGTCTGTAGGGTATAAGCCTCATGTGCTCAGTTTGCCTTTGAGGATAAGGAAAGGAAGAGAAGAAATCTTCATGATCAGTCTTCCAAAGCTAAGAACTAGTGTTCTGGAGGAGCTACTCTATGACATAGTTGGATCTGTCAATACTGATGAAGTGATATTCTCTAATGAACTTGAGAACATCCTATTGAGCAGAAAGAATGAAGATCCTTCTGTGGACAATAAGAGAAGAAAAACTCTAAACTCCTACCCTGGTCGAAGGTTCAAGTTTATTGATGGTATGCTAAAATTCAGAACATTCATGAGTGGAGAAATGGAGCTCTGGATGGATGATAAGGATGCATTGAGTTCACCATCTCCAGTGATCCAAAGATACATCGATGAAGTTGAAGATGATGCTTTCACTGACAGTGAAAGAGGCCTTGTTCAGAAACTTAAAGAAGCCTTCCAATATGCTTTTGAGAGAGAAACCAGACTCAGACAGAGAAGGGAAGCTCAAAATCAAGCTAAGTAATTTCATATCTACTCAGTTTAAAGGAGTATTTCAATTGCAGCTAGAACATTATCCTTGTCATTGCATGTTTATCATAGGAAATGTTCTGGATTATTTTTAATATTCATCAGAGTATTATTTCAGCTATTCTGATCTATGTTAGTTAAGTTGTCAGCATGCTTAGATTGTAAATTTGTTGTTATTGCCCATAAAAACAAATTGGGGGAGATTGTTAGGATTCATGGGTGATAGCATAGAATGACAACTTAACATTGTAGCTTAGTTTATTGTATAGACTAAGTAGAACACACTGTCACAAGCCAAGGCATGTCTTTTGTATAGCAAATAAATTGCTATCATGTAATAAGCTAGTTTCTTGGAAGAAGTTCATGCAAATGTTCAAGCCTCAAGAAGCACAAGCATCTCGATAGCAGGAATAAAGTCACTGTCCTCCACAGTGAAGCTACTAGAAGACATCATGTTGCAGGTCAAGACAAAAAGCTCAATCTGATAGCAACTTTGGCAAGGATTCGTTAAGACATCAATTTCTGCATATGTGTCACGACAGCAAGTTTGAGACTCCTGACAGCAACATCTGCGGGGAGTTTGTACTGTCAACAAGGAATATTCTTTTGATAGCAGACTTGGAGTCAAGGATATTATCTTAACAGAATCAAAGTGATTGGGACATTTTTCCAGTCAAACAAGGTGGCAGATTGGGTGTTCAATTTTCAGGCGTGCTGCAGTATCCTTGTATTGTGGCAGACCTGTGAAGACTACGACAGAAGCTTGAGAGATTCACATGAGCAAGTGGCACAATTCGAGAACCTGCAAAGTCCACATCAAGCAGGATTGTGTTAGCTTAAAATAGAAAATATCTAGGTTGCTGCTTTTGTACTGAAAAGAAATATGTATAGCAATACTAGGTAGTCACATGGGTGTACAATTTGTAAAGAGCTGCCAGATGAAAATGACAGCAGCTCTACAACCCATGAAGATAGCGATAGTAGAGAAAAAGTTAGGAGATATAGATCTAACTACTATCCTGTCTTAGTATCCAAGTTTTGAGACGAACTTGCTTGGATCTCTCAAGAAACCGAAGCTTGAGAAAACACTTTCTCAAGGTTGTAGCAAACCCAGCAAAATAAATAAAAATATTTATTTTGTGAATCTCTTGAGTTCTACTACTTATGTGTGCATTCAAATACTTATAGGTGAGAATCTTTGTTTGTTGTTGACGAAGATTCGAATTTATTAGGATTGCATTCAACCCCCCCTTCTGCAATCCTGCCCGGGACCAACAGTTACTTTGTGGAGATCGAACAAGATGTTGGCTGTTTCATTTAGAGGCAAAGTACCATCTTGTTCTAACTCAGTGTTTGAAGTAGTAGTATCCATTACACTTTGAGTAATGGGTTCTTGTGGACTACTAGATGGAGGCTCATCCATGATTGGAGATGGATGATCAAAACCTGAAGGGTTGGGACTGTCCCTTTCTCTAGGTTCTTGAGAAGAAACAAATGGTGTAGTAGAGAAGTAAGAAGATAAACGTGTAGAGAAGATTTCTGGCTGTTCCACAGAGGTGAAATGTGGAACATCAAAGACGTTGGGAGGTTGCTCCTCACTGTGCTCTATCTCCATGTGTGTTTCTGCAAGTGGAGGCTCCTCACAAGTGTGTTCATGAGGTTGTGCAGACTCGTTACAAGATGCCCTGGGAGACAGGCCAGTTTCAATAGATACCTCTTGTTGAGAAGAAGCATCTAGGGATGTGTTTGTTTCCCTGTTAAGCTCTACAGTCTTTTGGGAGACAGTAGAGTGGCTGACAGTGGTTTTGGCCCTCTTAACTCTCTTCCCCTTAGGTTCAAGAGGAACCACTGTAGGTTCAGGTCCACTCACATCCTTGTTTGCTGCACTTTGTGCAGTGACTCCCTCAACACTCTCATAGCTACTACCAGCACCAGATTCCGAGGGTCTTTTCTTGGATTCCTGTTTGGCCAATTGTTGGGCTTTTGGTAGTCTAGAGTTCCTAGGCGGAGTGTATGGAGTTGAATGGGGGTTAGCTGAATTTGGGTCGAATTCAGCTTCATTCTCAAGAGAAAAAATAGCATACCCAGTGGGTAATGGAAAATCAAGGTTAGACACTTGATTAACCATGAATTGTGTGAAACAAAGTGGAATGTGTGCATTTAAATTCTGTGAATTGAGAGTTGTGTGTGTGTTCTTTTTCAAAACAGGACACTCCTCAGAATGAGGGGCTGCTTTATCAACACCACATAAAGAATTCATGCACATAGTTAAAAAGCGAGGATAGATTGTTACCTTCTTACCTATAGCACTTCTGAGTTGTGCCATTATCAGCTTTCCAACGTTCACTTTGTATCCATGGACTAGAGAGTGTGTGAGCTTCTTGATGTAGGAGGGTATACCATTCCATCCAGTGGACTTTGTGGAAAATACCTTGACCATAGCATCAAAAATCATGCTCCATTCTTTCCTTAAAAACTTTCTGTCCATCTCACCAGTGGGATACCATTTCTCTGAGTTTTCTTCAAGTTTAGGTCCAGAGTACCCAATCTTCAAGAAAAATTTCCTCAGGGTGTCATCGTCTGTTAGCTCCTGAAAGGACTCATTTTGTTGGAGCACAACACCCAAGGCTTCATTGATGCTCTTGATAGTGAGAGTATGGCTTTTTCCATTGATCTTGAATCGTATTGCCTCACCATCATTTGTGCCAGAAGTACTAGCAGTTCTCTAAAATTGTTTAAGCCTATCCGGGTTTACTGAGGGGTTTGAGATTATTGCATGACCCAGATATGACTTATTTAGAAAGGACACGAGTCCTTTGAAACCTTCACCAGCATCATTTGGAGAATAGATGCCAGCAAAGTTTGTCTGAGATGAAATTTGTTTGGGTGCCATTGTTGTGTAAGCTTGGGGATTTGTGTGTACAGAGAGAAAATCAAAGAAAATATTTCTCGTTCTCTGAGCAATAGGTAGTAGGGTAAAAAGATGTGAAAAGACAACTAAGTAACCAAAGGTCAAATCAGTTGCTTTTTAGAAAAGGATGAAATGTGTCTTCGTGTGTTGAACCAATTACCCCAGTAAGTGTGTCACGTGGGGCAGTTACTTTTAGAAGGTGGGTAAAAGAAGTGGATTAATCAATTTGTTTCTTTTAAAAAAAATACCACCAATCTTGACAGTAACCTGTGCGCTAGAACAAGTGTAGGTCAGTAATTTGGAAGTGTGACAGCAAGTTTTCGCTTGACAGCAACTTTTGCGCGACAAACATGCTGTCACAAGTAAGCATACCAATCGTCAAGACAAATTGTGCGCGAATATCAATCGTCACAAAATCTTTTAACTAGATCCTTGTCCACTTACTTAAAACAGATCAAATTACTGATTTGCAGATAATCATTTCAGCATGCATTTGTTCAAGAATCACAACCATTCAAACACATATCACACAAATAAGATATTAAAGCATGGCATACTAAGAAAATGGAAGCAGATGACAGATCTAGATATGAAGACGAGAATCAACTGGTGGTAAGATGAAGCCACATCATCTTATTAAAAAAAAAAGAGTTTAAACATTACATAAAAAGATTATAAATAAAAGTACTTAAACATCTTTCTTAAGCCTTGGAAAGGCTTCCACCAGCAGGCCTTCAACGACCTTCTCGATCTCCTCCTCCTTGGAGACCCCTAGCATCTTGAGATAAGCTTCAAGCTTATCTAGCCAAGGCCCCCAGGAAGCTTCCTCCTTGGGAGACATCTCTTCTTGCTTGCCATCTCTGCTTGCTTCGTTCTGCATGCTTGAATTCATCTCTTCAAATGATCTTTTGCCCATTATCGCTCTCTAGGTTACACAGGATGTTGTAAAGAAATAAAAGGTTTTGCCTTGAGTTTATTTATAGCACCCTGAGTGACGCTTCACTTACCCACACGCGTGTAATGACTCATTTTACAATTTAACCCAAACGTTTTAATAATTAGCCCTTTAGATTTAAAATTAATTGACTAATTATTCTCAGCACGCAAGGTAACAAGTTAAAGTCACGTGACTACTAAACACATCAATTAAAATAAACATTTTAATTTGCTTTTAGCATAGTCATAGCAGACATGCTGTCAACACATGTAGCACGTAAGACAGTAACTTCTCATGACAGCAACATTGAAGGCTACTGTCACGAGCTTCAAATAACACATAAGAAATGTAAATACTAGTAAGCTAACATACCAGATTTAGCATTCCCAATTCACTTACCAATCTGCTGAAGGTGGTTTCATCAAGCGGTTTTGTGAATATATCTGCAAGTTGCTTATCCGTTGGAACATAGATCAGCTTCACAGTTCCCTTTTCAACATGCTCCCTTATGAAATGATGTCTGATATCAATGTGCTTTGTCCTGGAGTGTTGAACTGGATTTTCAGTTATGGCTATGGCACTAGTGTTGTCACAGAAGATAGGGATATTTGTCAACTCTAGTCCATAATCCATCAACTGATTCTTCATCCAAAGGATTTGTGCACAGCAACTTCCAGCTGCAATGTACTCAGCTTCTGCTGTTGATGTAGATACTGAATGCTGCTTCTTGCTAAACCATGACACCAGCCTTTCTCCAAGAAATTGACAGCTACCATTAGTGCTTTTTCTGTCAATCTTGCAACCAGCATAGTCAGAATCAGAATATCCAACTAGCTCAAATCCAGTATCTTTAGGATACCAAAGGCCTAGATTAGGAGTGCCTTTGAGATATCTAAAGATTTTTTTTATGGCAATCAAGTGTGATTCTTTTGGATCAGCCTGAAACCTTGCACAGAGACATGTAGCAAACATAATGTCTGGTCTGCTAGCAGTTAGATAAAGCAATGATCCAACCATGCCCCTGTAGGTACTAGAATCCACTTTCTTCCCTTTGGGATCTAAATCCAGTTTGGTTGCAGTAGAGATAGGTGTCTTGGCAGGTGAGGAATCTTCCAAGTTGAACTTCTTGAGAAGTTCTTTAACATATTTCGTTTGACAAATGAAGATTCCTTCACTCTTCTGATAGATTTGAAGTCCAAGAAAGAATGACAGCTCTCCCATCATACTCATCTCATACTTGTTTCTCATGAGGGATGAGAACCTCTCACACAGCTTTTCATTTGTTGAACCAAAGATAATGTCATCCACATAGATTTGCACCAGAATGATGTCCTTGCCATGATGCTTGTAGAATAATGTCTTATCTACAACACCTCTTGTAAATTCATTTTCCAATAGAAAGGTAGACAGTGTATCATACCAGGCTCTAGGTGCTTGTTTGAGACCATAGAGGGCTTTGAACAGCTTATAGACAAAATCATAGAATTCACCATCTTCAAATCCAGGGGGCTGCTCAACATACACTTCTTCTTCTAGCTCTCCATTTAGAAAGGCACTTTTGACATCCATCTGAAATACCTTGAAGTTACAGTGTGCAGCAAATGCCAGAAATATCCTTATGGCTTCAAGTCTTGCAACAGGAGCAAATGTTTCATCATAATCTATCCCTTCCTGTTGACAGTAACCTTTAGCCACTAGCCTTGCTTTGTTCCTTGTCACATTTCCACTTTCATCTAATTTGTTTCTGAAGACCCATTTTGTCTCAATGACTGATTGGTCCTTGGGTCTTGGAACCAGCTTCCAGACATTGTTCCTTTCGAACTGATTGAGCTCTTCCTGCATGGCTATCACCCAATCTGAATCCAACAATGCTTCTTCAACTACCTTGGGTTCCAGTTGAGAAAGGAAACAAGAAAACATGCTGTCAGCAGAGACATTCCTCCTTGTCCTGACACCAGAAGTGGGATCACCAATGATTAGATTGCTGGTGTGATCTTTGTTCCACTTTGTGGTTCTGGGCAAGCTTCTAGATTGATCAGATTGATCATCTTCATTGTGAGGACTAGAATCTCCACCATTGCCATTGTCTTCTCCATGCTCTTCTTGATCTCCAGATTCACCATCCTGTTGATTGTTTCCAGATATGGTCTGTGATTGTGCTGGAGTTTGATTTGCATTTTGAGTGTTTCCTTCATCTCTCCCATGTTCCACAGTCTGAGTGCAACTTGGTTCTTCATTCACAAATTCTTCTTTCTCCAAGTAGCCCTGATTCTCAAACCTGAGTGGTTGCATTTGTTCATCATCCTGCACACCAGGAAACTTGGCTTCATCAAATGTGACATTCACACTTTCTTCAATAATCTTGTGCTCAATGACATAGACTCTGTAAGCAGTCCTCTCTATCCCATATCCCATGAAAATGCCTTCATAAGCTTTAGCATCAAACTTTCCTTTTCTTTCATGGTTGTCCTTCATCATGAAGCACTTACTTCCAAAGATGTGGAAGTATTTGACAGTAGGTTTCTTTCCTGTCAAGAGATAGTAGGGAGTGTTTCCATGAGTCTTGTTGATCAATGTTCTGTTCTGAGTATAACAGGCTGTGTTGATTGCTTCTGCCCAGAAGTATGTTGGTAGCTTTGCATCGCTCAACATAGTCCTAGCAGTTTCAATGAGAGTTCTGTTCTTTCTTTCCACCACACCATTTTGCTGAGGTGTCCTAGCAGCAGAGAATTGTTGAACAATTCCTTCATCCTTGCAGAAATTTCCGAGCACTAAATTTCTGAACTCAGTTCCATTGTCACTTCTTAGAGTTTGCACTTTAGCACCTGGAGTTCTATCAAGAACTTTGATGTGATCAATGATCTCCTGAGCAGCTTCATCTTTTGTTTCTAGGAACTTAACCCAAGTGTACCTAGAATAGTCATCCACCATGACTAAGGCATATCTCTTCCTGGCCAAAGATGCAACATTGACTGGGCCAAAGAGATCCATGTGAATCAGTTTGAGTGATTCAGTGTTGGTGTTCACTTGCTTGGCCTTGTGTACTGCTCTTCTTAACTTTCCCATCTGACAATCCTCACACAATCCTTCTTGACAGAATTCTTGTTGAGGAAGTCCTCTAACCAACTCCTTCTTCATTAAAATATTCATTGTCTTGAAGTAGAGATGAGATAGCTTCCTGTGCCAGAGCATGCTATCACCAACAGATGCCTTGCTGTAGAAACAGTAAATTTTATCCTCCTTTGTTGAGCTTAGGTCTGCAACAAACAGGCTTCCTTTCCTTACTCCTTTCAGAGAGAGGCTTCTATCTTTCTTGTGGTAAATGTAGCAGTTCATCATGTCAAAATCAATCTTGAATCCTTTGTCACTGAACTGACTGACACTTAGTAGATTGTGCTTTAACCCTTCCACAAGAGCAATATCTTCAATGACAACATTCCCAATTTCCAAGCAGCCATATCCCACAGTGTAACCCTTGCTGTTGTCTCCAAAGGTTATGATTGGGCCGGCTTTCTCCACAAACTGTGATAGCAGGGTTATATCACCTGTCATGTGGCTGGAGCATCCACTGTCGATGATCCACATGACTTGTTTATTATTTACACCCTGCAAAACAGTTGAGACTCAATTTGCATCTGGTACCCAAACTCTGTTGGGTCCTGCATTCTTAGCATCATTTGAAACATTTTCATTCACAACATTTTCATCAGAAATAGAAAGTTTTTGTTCGACTTCTTTTGCCACCCACTTTGGTTTGGAAATAGACTTGGTCTTTTTCTTAGTGGATATAGCTTTCTCACTGACTTCAGTGGGCTCAGAAGTCTCAGCAATTTGCACATAGGAACATTTTTCAGTAGACAGGATAAGCAGATTGAAACAAGTGCTCATAGCAGTTATCTTGCATGGCATACAATCAATGTTATTACACACAGACATCTTTCTTTGCATAATGGGGGTTCTATGTAAGTTACCATTTACCTCAGTTGAATTAACCTTAGTACTGGTTGCCTTCTTACAAATAAATGTTAGATGTTGAGATGAGCCACAATTATTGCAAAGCTTCCTAGGTGCATTTCTAACAGATTCGTATCCATTCTTCTTATCAATCCCTAACTTGCCATTCCTATTCTTAGACTTGGAAGAAACTGTGCTGTCAGCATGTCCTGAAGTTGCTGTCGAGCTATCCTTGACAGTACCTTTTCCTCCTACTGTCTTGACAGCAGGTTTGGGAGTTACTGTCATGGATCCTCTTTTGACAGTATCTTTAGAACATTCTGTCTGATTGCTTGGCAAAGTTTCTGTCATGGGTTTCTTGACAGAATCTTGTCCACCAATGGTTGTACTGTCATTCCCTTCATCTTCGTCCAGGAGTTCTTGGTTGATGATCAAGGATAATTCATCAACTTCGAATCCCACACTCTTGAATATGGCATTGTTGACATTCTTGAGAATGCTGGGTTTGACAGTATCACCATTTGAGCAATCTTCAACAGCTTCCTTTCCAGGTCTCCTACCGTAATCATATCCTATTCCAACTCTCTTTTTCTCTGGTTGTTTCTCATGATAATCTTGTATTAACTTAGAAGAATTTCTAAAGGCTTCAATCTTGAATTCATTATCAGCCAATTCTTTCCTTAGATATTCTTCTATTTCTTTAGCACAAACTAAATCATTCTTTAATCTGGCATTCTCTTGAGCTAAAGAATCTAATGGACTGGTCTTAAGTAACAACATTTCATTTTCAGATTTGAGTGATTTGTTGGAACTAGTTAACTTAGCAATCTCTTCATGAGCAGCAGATAAACTAGTATGCACATTAAACATCTCAACACTCATTTCTTCAATGGTTCTTTTGTAATCAGTTATAGACATGTCAAATAAAACTAGAGATGGTACCTGATTGGAAGAATTTGATGCTTCATCATCAGATCTAGCCATGAGGGCTAAGTTCACAAACTCTTCTTCTTCTTCGTCTTCAGTTTCATCCCAGCACTTGCCTTCAGCCACGTAGGCTCTTCCTTGACCTTTGCTAAACTGACCACTTGACCCTTTGTCCATCCTCTGAAACTGCCTTGGCTTTTTGCATTCTGTTGCAAAGTGTCCAAGCTCCTTGCAGTTGAAACACCTGAATCTTGATCTATCCACCAACCCAGACTTGTATCCTCCTTTGGTTGAACCACTCACAGCCTTTGAAGAGCTTCCTTTGTTGAATCTTGAAGTTTGACCCTGTGGCTTGTATGGCTTGTTCCTCCTGAACCGTATGTTCTTAAATTTCTTAGCCATAAAAGCCATGGTTGGATTATCCATGTTTTCCATCTCTTCTAAAGTATAGAAGTCTTCATCTTCAACATCCTCAAGTTGTAGAACAACTTTCTCTTCATCTTCAACTACTTCCTCTATCTTCAAAATAGGCACTTGCACCTGTTGAGATATTTGTAGTTGTTCGCTTGGTTGAGTGACTCTTGGTTCTTGAGCTACTAAAGCACTAGACATGTTTGCCATCTTTCCTTTAGATCCATTTTGTATGGCTCTCTTTTGATAGAGTTTGAGTTCATAAGATTTTAGAACACCATACAATGTTTCCAGTGAAACAGTGTTTAGATCTCTTCCTTCTCGAATGGCTGTTACTCTGTGCTCAAGATGCTCGGGTAGAGTTAGCAAGAACTTGATGTTTATCTCTTTCTTCTCATAGAACTTGCCATGTATTTGCAGTTCTGCTATCAACTTGCTAAATCTCTCGAACATGAGAGTTAACTCTTCACCAGGCTTGGCCATGAACGCTTCATACTGAGACACCAATATTTGTCTTTGGTTCTCTCTGACCTCTTCACTTCCTTCGCACAGCAACTCGATCTTGTTCCACATATCTTTGGCCGAGGTGCATCCAATGACATTTCCACACATAGCTTGGTCCAAAGTAAGTGCATCTAACAGAATGAGTTGCAGGTAGTCATCCAACGCTACTTTCTCCTTTTCTGAGTCAGAGTACTCAGGTTATCTCTTGGCAACCCAATGAGCAGGGATTACCACACCTTCTACCGTAGCAGCTGGAATCTCCTTCTGAGGAATGAATGGTCCATTTTCGAGGATACCCATGTACAGTGGGTTTGCAGCTTTGATAAACAACAAAATTTTTCTTTTCCAAACATTGTAGTTCTCTTTATCAAAAGCTGGGATCTTGATACTACTTGACTTCTGCATGTTAGCCATCGCCATAGATCTTCAGATTTGTACGTCAATCTGGTCGCTCTGATACCAGTTGTTGGTCCCGGGCAGGATTGCAGAAGGGGGGGTTGAATGCAATACTAATAAATTCGAATCTTCGTCAACAACAAACAAAGATTCTCACCTATAAGTATTTGAATGCACACACAAGTAGTAGAACTCAAGAGATTCACAAAATAAATATTTTTATTTATTTTGCTGGGTTTGCTACAACCTTGAGAAAGTGTTTTCTCAAGCTTCGGTTTCTTGAGAGATACAAGCAAGTTCGTCTCAAAACTTGGATACTAAAGACAGGATAGTAGTTAGATCTATATCTCCTAACTTTTTCTCTACTATCGCTATCTTCATGGGTTGTAGAGCTGCTGTCATTTTCATTTGGCAGCTCTTTACAAATTGTACACCCATGTGACTACCTAGTATTGCTATACATATTTCTTTTCAGTACAAAAGCAGCAACCTAGATATTTTCTATTTTAGGCTAACACAATCCTGCTTGATGTGGACTTTGCAGGTTCTCGAATTGTGCCACTTGCTCATGTGAATCTCTCAAGCTTCTGTCGTAGTCTTCACAGGTCTGCCACAATACATGGATACTGCAGCACGCCTGAAAGTTGAACACCCAATCTGCCACCTTGTTTGACTGGAAAAATGTCCCAATCACTTTGATTCTGTTAAGATAATATCCTTGACGCCAAGTCTGCTATCAAAAGAATATTCCTTGTTGACAGTACAAACTCCCCGCAGATGTTGCTGTCAGGAGTCTCAAACTTGCTGTCGTGACACATATGCAGAAATTGATGTCTTAACGAATCCTTGCCAAAGTTGCTGTCAGATTGAGCTTTTCTTCTTGACCTGCAACATGATGTCTTCTAGTAGCTTCACTGTAGAGGACAGTGATTTTATTCTTGCTGTCGAGATGCTTGTGCTTCTTGAGGCTTGAACATTTGCATGAACTTCTTCCAAGAAACTAGCTTATTACATGACAGCAATTTATTTGCTATACAAAAGACATGCCTTGGCTTGTGACAGTGTGTTCTACTTAGTCTATACAATAAACTAAGCTACAATGTTAAGTTGTCAATCTATGCTATCACCCATGAATCCTAACAGAATCCTTTTCTCATTCGCAGTTCAATGACTGCAAGTCGTAATGATTTTGTTACTTCTTCAATCATTCGAGAAGTAATCCAAGTAGCAAGTTTGAAATCCATTAACAAGCGATAGCTTGGGAAATATTGGTGAAATTTTCCTTTCCAACTCGATACGGCTTCTTTGTGGAGTCCTATTAACAAGTATTATACTTGGGGAAAGGAGGACAAGCTTTACGTTTCAGAGTCATGGATACTGTTCGAACTAGGAGTATTGTGTAAGAGGCTGTGGGACAGTCCATCCTTTATAAAGGGTCCGAGTGGTGCCAGTCCCGTTTATGCCCAACCGTTGGCCGGGAGATCCGGAGTGTGGAGGTGCCCATGCTTTCTTCCTTCTACATGTAGAGAAACAAATTCTGAGATGCACAACCTGTGACTGATCATCATAAGGGTGTGGCTTCTGCGCGACGTACTCCAGTATTAGTTCATCATCCAATTTGGATATTTTCTGCAACATGGATCAAGGAAACAAATCGATCATGTTGGCAGGGTTTAAAAAGTGTTTAAACTGAGGTTACAATGAATTCCCTTGTAACTGCATCTTTTATATTATATGACTCTGTGGATACCTTACATAACAGGGGTTATGGTAAGGGGGTTGTTTATATTGAATCACAGTATAACTTCATCTTTTAAGTTATATGTTGATATTCTGCTTATACTTATATAGCAGATATTTCTTTTCTACGAAAATATTATATTGGTTTACTTTGAAACCTCATCCTTTTATAATATACTAGAACTTGGTTCAATAGTATAATAAAAGTTTGCAGAGATATTATGAAAAGATAATTAAAGTACTAGGAGAGTACTATGTTGAAATATATTCCATTGAGAAAATACTCTCGGTAAAGAGTTATTTTGACAAATATTGTCTTATACCCGCCTTATTCTGGGTTAAGTCATAGGCAGAGTTATGCCATGCTTTCATTACCTTGCTGAGCTATTTGCTCACTCTTGCTATTGTTTTATATATATTATAGATCAGTGAAGCAGGATGTCAAGAACACAAACTAGGAGTCTTCCATAGACAGTTTCTAGCAGTGACCCCAAGAGTAGTACGAACCAGTCGGATCAGGCTGCAGCTGGTTATATTGAAATTATGTATAGATATGAATGGCAGGAGAAGATTGTAATCATCAGAAGTCTGAGTTGAAATTGTACCATTTCCTAGATATTGTTTCAATAACAGATTTTGTAAGACAATTGGGTATTGTAATAAAAGTTGTTTATTCCACAGTTGTGTATTGTGTCGTTTCTGAGACTCTAATCTGTGTGTGTGTGTGTGAGATATATATTGTGGGGTCATAAGTTATTGAATCAGGTACATTGTGGAGGAATACAGGTAAGACAAGAAGTAAATGGATCGTGACTACTCTAAATCCTAGACCCCGGATTTGGGGCTGTTACAATGATCCTGGATTATTTATCGAATTATATTTGCATACTAAATGGAGAACGTGGTGCATACAACGTTGTTAGTCTTCCTATGCACTTTACAGATATCCAATTATGAGTATAATCAGAGATAGTATAATCCTATGCCTTAATTTCAAGTTGTATAGGACATTATCAAGTTGTCTTGATTTGAAAATCGAAGCAGTTCCTACTGGTTTGAATCTTTTCCAACATCTGTACCATGTACCATATACTTTTTTTTGTTTGAAAATATGACCAAGTCACTGATAATCCAGACATGGCATCTAAATGGTTTGGTTAGTTGTTCCTCATTTTCTTTGCGTCTTATCTGTTCTATCTTAGATTAGATACAAAATCTTAAAATCTTCATTTTCTTTGCGTCTTATCTGCTCTAATGATCTTTATCTATGGGAGATATGATCTTTTATTTTTTGTGCAAATTTTCCAAGCTCCTTATCTATAATGAAAATGCATGCATCTGCTTGAATTTAATTCTTAATTTCTTTTTAAAAAACAGAGAAACTTCTGGATACAGACTTGCAAATTATGGGTAACGGCTGTTTTTGCATATGGTATGCTAAATATAAAAAAAATACATAATTTGAGAATTTAGTCCTTAATCTCTTATTAAGGAACGGAGAAAGAAACGTCTCTAAACATAATCTGCAATTCTTTTTTCATGTTGTTTCGATATTACGTATTTTTTTACCTTATTATTGGAGTGTTGTAAGTGTTTGTGATTTGTGGTGGTTGGTAATTAAAAGGCCTTGGAACTCTTTGGCAAAAAAAAAGGCCTGGTAATTAAAAAAAACCATTTTAATGGCTGCAATGGCCGCTACTTCTGGGTTCTTTTCGGTTGCTTCTACTGCAGTTACTGCAGTTGACTCTGGTGGAAAGACTACAACAAAACATAGCATTCTTTACATCCAACCATGGAACCCTAAATGCATGTGGTTTCTTATGCTCTAAAAATTGCTAGACTGATGTAGTATCAACAATAGGTTTTCAGTTACCTCTCCCGTTTTCGACATAGCAGCAGCATTTAGAATTTGTTATTACATCTTACTGATCAATTATGGTTATAATGCAGGGGAAGGGATCAACAATGCCGTCTGTAAAAGTAATAAGACAAGCACTTCAAAGAGTTACTAGGAAGTCCTGAAGACGTGCTTATGCCAAATTTGAAGTTTCCCTTTGTACATTGTTTGTACATTGAAGGTCCTATTATTTTGATTAGAAAATGAGAATCTTGATTAGTGCTTTTGAATGTAATCCTTACCAATAGTGCTATTGATGCATTCTTTTGTAGCACAATAGAATCTCCCGAAGTATGCTGTTTCATCCCAGCAACACATTTTTTTTTTGCCACGACTAAGTTATTTAGAATTTAGAACTTTTGAGTTTTGCTTCAGGAATGTCATATTTCATTGTTTCACTATGCAGACTACACGGTATAGTATTATGGCATGAACTAAGAGGGGACTCTCCACGGATATATTGATTACTAAGAGGCCATATTTTAAATTTGATGATTTCGCTTGGGTGTTTGTCCTTATGATGGGGTTTAGTAAGATGGATCTTTTTGGACATGTAAACTCTAAACTGTATGAGGACTTTATAAAGAAAAATATAAACAAATGTATTTTATATTTTATTTTTTGTGATGGTTCTCTATGTAAGTACTCTCTCTCTAGAATGCCATCCATATACTTCATGAGTTCAAGGCCTAGCCCACGTACACCGAATGATTTTGTTGTCCTATAATCCAATTTTTGTTATTTTATCAATTTATAGAAGTCAAGGCTTTGATCGAGAAAATTTCTTATAAATGTTAAATTTTAACAATAAGAATGTATTAATAAATTTTAATTACAAGATATTTAAGAGACAGCTACATATTTAAATGAAAAAAAATATTTTTCCAAATTATGTAATAACAATATATTTTTAAGAACAAATTTATCAATTTTTTCTATTATATCAATGGATAGGGTGTGAGGCCTTGCCGGGGTCGAGGAGATTTGTTATAAATATAAAATTTTAATTTTAAAAAATATGATGATTAAAAAAATTCTTATATTTATTAAATATTAAATTTTGTTATAAAAAGTAAATTTTAATACTAAGTTTTAACTAAAAAATACCTTCAAAATTCTAATTATAAATATACAAAAAATGTTACTTTTCTAAATACATAAAATTTACTTCTCAAAATTTAATATTTCTAATCAATTTTTAATCAATTTTTTCAAAATTTAATATCTAATCGATTTTATATTAATATTTATTATTTTTGTAAATTTAATTTTATTACATATAAAATTCGAGGCGCCGTCGGAGACGGGGCCGAGAAGGATCTTTATTAGATATTAAAATTCTCAATTATAAAAAAATATTTCTATTATAAATATTAATATTAACATAATTATTTTTAACTTATTTAATTAAAATAATTATGATGATTTATTATAGTCTGCAATAAGTATTTTTGTTATATTAAAATATGAATTTTGATTTTAGAATAGGGTGAAGCACAAGAATAGCATTATTTTGGAACAAAAAGACTGAAATAGCATTAGGCGGGACGGCGGCACCGAAATAGCATTTGTATACGCATAGGCTTTATGCGTATAGGTCTACACGCATGTAGGGCTTGCGTATAGGTGCCCCTGCGGGGCCAACAATTGACAGGTTAAGAAGAATACGCATAGGTGTCTGGCGTGTATGTGTATACGCATTCCTGTCATGCGTCTAGCTTCTTGAAGACCACGCATAACACTCATGCGTATTCTCATTGACTGCTGCACATACTGCTGCACATGATAAATCTGACTATCTTAAATGAGTGAAGAACACGCATAACACCCATGCGCATTCTTCAGAGACTAAATACGCATGTACAGTATGCGCATACAAATGCTATTCTGGTACCTGCCTCCCGCTTAATGCTATTTTGGTGAGAGAAAGCTGAGATAGTGCTATTCTGGTCATTTTCTCTTTAGAATATATGAAATTAGTCATTTAACATAGAAATAATTGACATCTAATCATTGAATTAAGATATGTTGACAGAAATATTATGAAATATAATTCTATTGAAAGTAGAATGTTATAATAGGTTATCTTAATCACTATATATGTGCATAAAATTTCATTCAAACTAAAAATATTCTATCTTTCTAATATAAATTATGAAATATTATTCTATCTTTATAATATAAATTATGAAATATTATTCTATTTAAAATATAGTAGATTATTTTAATTAGAGAAAAATGTGCCTACGAGAATTACTGTATGGAATTGAACATATATACGTGTCGAAGTATTATACGTGTCAAACATATAGACCATATCGAGGTCGCTCTAAGTTTTTTAAAGACGCAACGAAAATTTTAAGTGTAAAGTCAACGATGTATAATATTTAATTAATTTTCAATTTTGTATTGAATATAGCACAATGACTCAAAAATAATAAAATATTAAAAATAAGGAAGCCGATGCGTAGCGGGCAACATACTAGTAATATATAAAGAGGTATCAAATTGGGTACCAAAATTTGTTACCAAATAACATGGTACCAATTACTTGACATTTTGGGATGTTTTAGGGTCCATTACAATTATAACCAATCAAAACAATGCCACATCATTTTGTAACAATTTTTGGTACCCAATTTGGTATTCTAGCATTTTTCATATATAAATGAGCAATGCTAGAGACCCCAAATTTTTTTCCAAAAATTTTCCAAAATGATGTGCCATGACACATGGCACGTTTTGATTTGGTGCGCGTATGTATACACGCGGGGCCTCATCTTTTTATTAGGCAAGTTACTAATTAAATGGATGGCATGTAATCATTTCGGACAAATTTTGAGAAATTTTTTGAGTTCTTTAGCATTTTTCTATATAAATTTAATTTTATTGGCATCATTTTGTTTTAGTTTTTGAAAAAATATTCACGCAATCACACTAATATAATACATTTTTTTGATAAAACTAATAATATAACATCACATCAAGAATTAAATTTAGTTTAATCATTGTCAAATGATTAGAGCACCAAAAAAATTGTGAAATGATAATTTTTTGTATGTTAAAAAATAATTTTTAAACCGAATCTACTGGAGAAGATCGAGTTTAACAAAAGAGATAGCGTACTTTGTAGTATTTTCTAACAAAAACAAACAAACTGTGTTATTGTATTGGCTAAAAACTAGACAAGTGTTTTTCCACCACAAATTTGTTTGAGTTATACTAATTATAAAACTGCTGCTAATGCTAGTATTATAGACCTACTCAACTTGAAACTCTTTCGACATATACAGAATCCTCCTTGATCCAAATCACTACATATTTTCATTTACATACATATCATAATATGGAAGTTAAGTTGTACGTTAATTCCTCCTTATCATTATCATCAAACCTTATCAACTCACATGTCAGCAGCAGCAGCACTAGCAACATTTTTATTGATCCCGATAACTTTGAATTTAAATTTGAGATGGTAGCACTAGAGGCTAATAACAATGATGATCATGATACTAGATACACCAGCCTCAAGGATATTTCTCCGGTGCCCGAGTTGGGGATGAGTAGGAAGGAGAGCTGGAGGGAGGTTCCTCTCAAGGATCCTTTGGTTCAGCAGGCCGCGTGGGCATGGGCTTATTTGCCATTCACCAAAGCCGAGCATCAGCGGAGCAGCTTTGCGGCAAAATTGAAAGATGGCTTTGTTGGTTGCTTCAAGAATGTTATATTGGCCTTAACTGGTAAGATTTTACCAGCTGATGATGAAAATTATTTCATTCATCACCATCAAGAAACTTGTAAGATTGTTGATTCACAAAATGTTAGTCATGTTACCAACTAGTTGCATGTACATATATATATTGGATTTTGATCAAACTAGCTATCAACTAAGCCCAAATTTCAGTCGAGATTGTGGGATTTCAACCGGAGTAACGGAAATTAGAATGAAATTTCAATGCAAAAATGTAGTAGAAACTCATTCTTGTTATAATCACATGATCCACAAATGTTTACCAGGTGTGGTTTTATGTAAAAGTTTCAAAGGTGAATTATGTAACTGTTAATTTCCGGTATTGTGAAATATATTATTTAAAATATTGGATAGCTGTGATCAGATTGTGTTTTGTAGATTAATAATTAATGCTTGATACAAGTGTGTACATGTCTAACAAATATTGGTCAATTTAAGAATTTGAGTAGATTCGGAAACACAGTTTTTGGCATTTGCTGTGCGGAGGCGAACTGCGATTCGGTCAGTTGGTCGGTTTAAACTTTAAAACATCATCAAATTCTATTTTTTATTTGCTTCGGTGGTAAGTCTATAATTTATAATAAGACATCTTAATCAAGGTCATCAACATGGTTGAATGTAAGTAATTAATTATCACTTAACATTCTAATGGTTCTCTTTGCTCTCGGCAAAGTGTTATTGTCAGTCTTAAATTAATTTAATTGCTGTGAATATTTCAACTTTTCAGCACAAAATATGAGTAATTAAAATGGGTTAAGTGTATCAGACCGGTTGAATATATGAAGATGTGATCAAAAGCATTGATTGTAAACTTAGAAAGAAAAAAAAAACATTGATTGTAGTATAACATTGTGTATGCAGTATTCTAATAGAAAAAATGTTAAAAATAACAATGAAGTTAACAAAAATATCAATTTCTGGGTGCATTGGTGATTTTTACCGGATTGGATACGCAGTTGGGTATCCCATTTTGTATAAGATACCCAACTCACAAATATGAGTATCTCAAAAATATATATATATATATATATATATATATATATATATATATATATATATACATACCCATTTGCCAGTTGGGTATCACATACAAATGCGTATCTGTTGTATTTTGAATATCCATTTAGTAAATGCGTATCCAATCCGGTATTTTCAGCCATCCCCTCTCAGAATTGTTATTTTCGTGATGGAGTTTCAAAAAATGGTTATTTTTAACCATCACCCATTTTAATTTACAATTTACAGTGTAATTAAATAGCTTACAAGACAGTCATAAATATTGTCAAGAATCAAAGGAGTTCCTGAGCAGTGGCAAATGCTGGGGCTAGAAGAAATCTGAATTTCAATTTATCTAATTTGGACTAGCATTATATATATAGACTTAAATTTGTCACTGACACTTACATAAAGAGTTGCAAAATGTGGTATATTGCTTCACAATTAAACATGGCAGTTGGCACATGTCACCAATGCCATAGTAATTTTTCATCATAGATCATATCATAGATCATAGAATTATGATAAATTACTATGCATTACAGTAAAGATGGGCTAGCCTTACAAATTAAAGATGTAACACATTATACATCAAGGTTGTTCTTTGCAAGAAAACACTAGTCTGAATTTTCAAATGACAATCCATCTTGTTTATATCTTTCTGTGACATGGTGTCCCTAAAACCAAAATCGCTATCAATATATGTTACCGGAAACTTTGCTCATACCACTGATGATCTTAGTGCTAAAGAAATACTTCTTAGGTATCTTTCATGTGTTGGGTTCATGACAGATGATTGTTGCAGCATACCTTATCGCGCTTATTATCAGCAATATAAAGTAACACTTGTTTTTTTTATGTGAATATTGGGGTCCATTCAAATTTTTATTGTTGTTCTTGGACAATCATCAGCCATGAACCTAGCCCTGTGACATAATGCCATGAAAAAAGAAAAATTAAAATATGAACTTGTTATATTTCCGAATAATCTCCACCATTGTTGGTATGTAAAACCTCAAATCTTCTACAACAGTCTGTTAATCTTGTACTTCTTCAAGGCACAGTCACACTACAATTACCTAATCACCAAGTAGCAGATCACCATAGATGGAATCACAAAGACCAGAGCCAGAAACATATTCAGTTGAAAGATACATCTCATCTCTTGTCAAAATACTGGACAAAACTAAAATGAGATCCATCATGCTTATGAAACACAAGATATTCGTGGACCACAACAGCATGTAATATGATTAGATATCTCTTAGATGATGTATTGTACAACGTCTAACCGTATCACGTGCAATGTTCGTATAAAATTTAGGTACACAACACAATCAAATTAGTTCTAAAGCTGCATGTGGCCTTGATTCATATGGATGTATAAGAAAGATGAGAACTTTTCTAGAGTTCACTTGTTTAACTAGATTATACAGACTAACAATATGATGAAGTAGTGTAGATACCTGTTGTTGGAGGCCCAACTTCTGAATGGGCCGAAGCAAGTTCTGGCCCATGTAGCCGAAGAGAGCCCAGCATGGTTCGGCCCACTTATCTCCTAAAGCCCAATATAGACAGAGACGTTGTGCAATCGTGGGACACATAGCCCACGTCTTCCACCATCTGGTAAACAACCCCACGTTCGAGAACACGAACGAGGGAGAAGAGAAATCAAATAGGTTCCTTCATTTTCTACTTCAATTAATCACAAATACACACAACTACACTTTTACGTTACCAATTACTCTCTAAGGAACCCATAACTTTTTCTCACACCGGAGGTGAATCGGGGGGCATCACCCTCGCATTCTTCTCATTTGCAGGTCCGACCGAAGGATCCATACCCGACGGAAAGTGGTTCCAACATTTGGCGCCGTCTGTGGGAACGTAGAAGTAATCTTATTGCTGTGAATCATCAAAAGCTATGACGAACGAAGATACCCCAATGAATGAATCAACCCCTAGAACCGAAACCAGTCGTCGTCCCACTTCACTGACGCCCCAGGTATTGCAATTCGATGAAGAAGGCCCAATCCCAACTCCCGAAGAGCAAAGGATGATGTTGATCAAATGGAGAGAGGACCTTCAAGTGAGGGGCAAACAGAAGGAAAAGGACGATGAGAGGAGCAGGAGGGAGGCCGAAAGGTTGGCCAAACAAAGGGAGGCTGACCGGTTGAGGCTACAAGCACTCAAGCTCCAAAGAGAAGAAATTGAGATACAGGAAAAGGCACTTCGTGAGGCGCTGGAAGCTGAGGGTCCAGACACCGAAGATCGAAGCACGAAGAGGACGAGAGACGATGAAGATGAGTCGTGGAACTCTGAATCGTACTCTAGAAGGACCCGACAGAGGGCGATTTATACCTCTGATTCGGAGGAGGATGAAGGGCCAGATACTCAAGACAGGATTCGAAGGATTGAAAAGGCGATGTTTGGCGAGAGAAGGGTCAGCCACGAGCCAGTGGTGACCGAAGAAATTGAGAACTATCGACCCCCTTCGGGGGGACAATTCCCTAAGATGAATGAGTTTAATGGAAAGGGTGACCCCGAAGACCATTGTGAGAAATATGAATCGCTCATGACTGGTATGGGGCACTGTGATGTAATGCTGTGCAAAATGTTCAAGACCTACCTGAAGGGGAACGCGTCCATGTGGTACAGGTCCTTGAGGCCCAGATCCATTGGTTCGTATGAGCAGATTAAGAGGAAGTTTTTGAGGCACTATTCCCACCTGTGCCGAAGGGAGAAAGACACGGAAGCTCTGATCCACTGCAGACAGAAGCCGAACGAAGAGCTGGGAGACTACCTGGCCAGGTTCAAAGAGGAAGCGGGAATGGTGACAAATCTGGACAAAGTGAAAGCGGCTGGATTTCTTTCGGCAGGCCTTGACCCTATAAAAGGTAAGAAACTCAGATCTTCACTTTATGATATGCCTCCTAAGTCTTTAAATGATATATACTTGAGAGGAGAGGCTATTCGAAGAAAGATGGAGTCTATTGGAGGGTATAAGGATGATAAGAAGCATGACTCCCGAAAGGAGGATCGAAGGGATGATCGAAGAGACGACCGGAGGGGTCGTGGAGACATCAAAAGTAGGCTGAATGATACCAGACCAGACAAGGGAGCCGACAGAAGGCGAGATAGAGACAACACAGTGTTCACACCATTGAACACCCCCGTCTCGAAAATTCTCCATGAGATCAAGGGCAAGCCCAGCTTTGTTCGGCCAGCCCGAATGAAGACCCCTGAAAATCAAAGAAATGGGAACAAGTACTGTGACTACCATCAGGACAAGGGGCACAACACCGATGAATGTTACCACTTGAAGAAGTTAATTGAGAAGATGATCAAAGACGGAGAACTAACCCAGTTCGTGGGCGACTTGAGGGACAAGCTTGATAACAAAGAGAAAAAAAAGGATGCGGAACAGGAGAAATACAGAGGTGAGGTACGAACGATATCTGGGGGAACAGTATTGGATCGGGACAGTAAGACAGCCCGGAAGAAGTATGCAAGGCAAGTATACAGCCTGTACCAGTCGAGTATGGCGAAGCAACCACTGCCAATCTCGTTTACTGAGGACGACTATGAAGATGTTATATGGCCGCACGAAGACCCACTTGTCATCAACCCATTCATTGGGGAGAACAAGATTTGGAAAGTGCTGGTTGATGAAGGAAGCTCGGTGAACATTCTCTACCACCGCACCTATTCTAAGATGAACCTGGGGGGCGAACAACTGGAGCCATGCCATGAGGCGCCGTTATATGGCTTCGGTAACCAGCCCGTGCCGATTGAAGGTACTATTACACTGTCTGTGCTATTGGGGAAAGCGCCATACACCGTGGCAAAAGAAGCCAAGTTCTACGTGGTTCGGGTGGACAGCCCATACAATGGGATTTTGGGAAGGCCAGCCTTGTCATTATTTCAAGCGGTGTCGTCCATCCCACACTTGAAGTTGAAGTTCCCTACAGAACATGGCATTGGAGAAATGAGGGGCGATCAGAAGGCAGCCCGGATAATTATGCTTGAAGATCTTGAGAAAGACAAAGATGTGGAGATGGCCGAAGCAGGCAAGAGAAAGAGAAGTGAGAATGAAACCGGAGGTAGCCATCAGCTATTGAACATTGAGTGGGAGAAATTTGGGGCCGACCTGTCTAGCCCGATAGCCGAACCAGCGGCGGAGACCGAAGAAGTGGAGCTGTTTGTTGGTCAGTCAGGGAAAATGATTCAGATTGGCAAAGATATGGAGCCAGAGCTGAAAGAAAAGGTGATCAAAGTGATTCGAGATTATTACGACGTGTTTGCCTGGGGACCCGAGGACATGCCAGGTTTGGATCCATCAATAGCCAAACATTGTCTTAATGTGAAAGCCGATGCTCAACCGGTGAAACAGAAGAAGAGAAACTTTGCTATGGAAAGGCAGAAGGTGATCAAGGCTGAGGTAGAAAAGTTGTTAGAGGCAAAATTCATTGAAGAGATTGACTATCCAGACTGGCTGGCGAATGTGGTTGTGGTTAAAAAAGCAAACAACAAATGGAGGATGTGCGTAGATTACACAGATTTGAACAAGAACTGTCCGAAGGACCACTACCCACTGCCAAACATTGATCAGCTGATAGATGCTACTTCGGGGCATCAAATACTCAGCTTTTTGGATGCTTTCTCCGGATACCACCAAATCGCCATGAATGCCGAGGATATACCAAAGACAGCGTTCATCACCCCGAATGGAACTTATGCGTACATCAAAATGCCCTTCGGTCTGAAGAACGCAGGGGCAACCTTCCAGAAGATGATAAATAAAGTATTCAAGACACAGATAGGACGAAACATGGAGTGCTATGTGGACGACATGATCGTCAAATCACAGAAGAAGGATCACGCCGAAGACCTGAAGGAGTGTTTTGAAACGCTCCGAAGAAACAACATGAGGATAAACCCGAACAAATGTACTTTTGGGGTAAACAGTGGAAAGTTTCTGGGGTACATGGTCAGTGCCCGTGGAATCGAAGCTAATCCAGAAAAGATCAAGGCTGTGATTGACATGGAAGCACCGAAGACAATCAGGGACATCCAAAAGCTGACCGGACGGTTGGCAGCCCTGAGGAGGTTCATTTCCAGGTCAGCAGAAAAGGCCCTGCCATTCTTTGAAGTACTGAGGGGTAACAAAAACTTTGAATGGGGGCCAAAATGTCAGAAGGCATTCGAAGAAGTCAAGGAATATCTAGTACGGGCTCCACTCTTGATGAGGCCCGACCCGAAGGAGAATTTGCAGTTGTACCTAGCGGTGAACGACCAAACCTTGGGAGCAGTCTTGGTAAAGGAGCATGAAGGGAACCAGCATCCGGTATTCTACGTCTCCCATATACTCAAAGATGCAGAGACTCGATACCCGAATGCAGAGAAGTTCGCCTATGGATTGGTGATGGCATCTAGAAAGCTAAGGCATTATTTCCAGGGAAGAACAATCAAGGTGATCACCGACCAACCCCTGAAGAAAATCTTACAAAGGCCAGAAGCATCAGGCAGAGTAGTGGCTTGGGCGATCGAACTTGGGGAATACGAGTTGGAATATGTGCCAAGAACTTCGATCAAAGCACAAGCACTTGCCGATTTTATGGTCGAATGTTCTTTTTCTGGACCGAAGGACCTGACACCCGAAGAGCAGCTGGTTCGGTCTCCAGGAAAATGGAAGCTGTTTGTCGATGGATCGGTGGCCGGGGAGAAATGTGGCGCAGGTCTAATTTTGACCAGCCCCGAAGGTTTTGAAATTTGCCAGGCAATCAGGTTCACTTTCCCCCTAACCAACAACGAGGCGGAATACGAAGCTTTGCTGGCTGGGTTAGAATTGGCCCGAAGTTTGGAAGTAAAACATCTTAGAGCTTTTAGCGACTCAATGCTGGTGGTCAAGCAGTTCACAGGAGAATACGGACAGAAAGATCCACGCACCAAGGCTTATGCTTTAAAGGTACGCCAGAACACCCAGCTTTTTGAATCATTTGAATTAAGTCAAGTAGCTAGAGAAAACAACAGCAGGGCCGACGCTCTATCAAGGCTAGCTTCGGCAGAAACCCAAAGTCTTACAGGGTCAATCTACCTGACCGAAGTAAAGATGCCATCTATTGACAAGAAGTTGTGCATGGAAATCCACCAAGGAATCAACTGGATGACCCCAATCAGGGCATATCTGGAAAAAGGAACACTACCGCTTGACCGAAGGGAGGCACAGAAAGTGAGGCATCGGTCGGCGAGCTACACTCTTGTTGGGGGCCGAATGTTCCGAAGATCAGTTTCTCAACCACTCCTTCGGTGCCTGGATGCAGAAGAAAAACAGTTAGCCCTTGAAACGGTGCATGAAGGAATTTGTGGAGAACACCTGGCGGGAAGGTCCTTGGCCTTTAAGATCTTAAGGCAAGGATTTTTTTGGCCAAAACTGAAAGAAGATGCAGCAGAGTATGCGAAGAAATGCAAACAGTGTCAACTATTCAGCACAGTCCCGAAGCAACCCCCAGAGATGATGTCATCGGTCCTCAGCCCCATTCCTTTTGCCATGTGGGCCGTGGATATAGTCGGGATTTTGCCAACCAGTACCAAGCAAGCCAAGTATTGCATTGTGGCGATAGATTACATGACCAAATGGGTAGAAGCTCGACCACTGTCAGCCATCACCGAAGAGGCAGCAAAGAAGTTCATGTTGGAGCAGGTGATATTAAGGTTCGGGATCCCCATGGTTTGCGTGTCAGATAATGGAACGCAGTTTATTGGAAGCAAGTTTAAGAAATTCTTAGCTAAGTTCGGCATTCAGCAGAAGTTTAGCTCCGTCGGTCATCCTCAGGGCAACGGAGCGATTGAAGCGGCAAACAAAATAATCTTTGATGGAATCAAGAAAAGGTTAGGAGAAGCAAAAGGACTTTGGGCCGAAGAACTACCGTGGGTTTTGTGGGCCTACCGGACAACCGCACGATCATCTACAGGTGAAACACCTTTTAAGTTGGCTTTTGGAACAGACGCCCTCCTACCGGTTGAAGTTGGCCTAGAGTCCTACCGAACGCAAGTATTCAATGTGGAAACGAATGAATTTGGGCTAAGAGCAAACGTAGACCTGCTTGAAGAGGAAAGGGAGGCAGCCCACCAGAGAAACTTAAGGTACCAACTCCAAGCAGCCCAGTACTATGACTCGGGGGTGAAGAAAAGATCTTTCCAAGTAGGAGACTTAGTGCTACGGGAGCTGGCTACTTCAATGCCCTCCAAGCAAGGAAAACTTATGCCAAACTGGGAAGGTCCATACACTGTCATTGAGGTGGTTCGTCCGGGCACATACAAGCTAGCACATTCGGACGGAAGCCCAATTAAGAACACTTGGCACGCAGCTCGCCTTCGCCGTTTCTACCAGTAAGCTTACTGGACGCTCATTGCAGTTTCATTTCTTTTGTTTCAATTCTGTTTTTGAATTCCCTAAGAAAGCATCAATCTACATGAACACGATGTATGTGCCTTATTTACATGAATGAAAAGATTGCTTGCTCGCATTATTTACCTACCATTGCTTATAGCTCAAGTACTTAAATTGTTGATTAGACTGAGTACATTAAAAAAGGCTTAACGGTCTCATGCTTGGGGCCGACCGAACGAAGCACGAGTCCTTTTAATTAAATGTAGTATTCAAGGCATATAATTAGGGCCGGGAGAAAAATTTTTTCAATATCCAACATAGACCCTAATTAAACCTTGAAGAACTAGCCCACACATAGGCATAACGGACCCATATTTTGGGACCGACCGAATGAAAATATGCGTCCACATGCATTTGAACTACCTTGGCATAATTAAGGCCGGGAGGAAATTCTTTTCCAACAACAGGTGATGACCTTAATTATCCACGAACCCTTCATCGGGAAAGAGCTAGGCTACGGCCGAAGAAGCAAACTAGCAAATAACGAACGACCATGTTTGGGGCCGAACGAGCAAAACATGATCCCTCCTTCGATCTAGTATTCAAGAAGCCTGGCTGTGACCGAGGCCGGGAGGGAATATTTTTCACCAACCACAGCCGACCTCAATCACACCCAGAACCCTCAAATACTGGGGGCAGCTAGGCTACGGCCAAAAATGCCAAAATATAAAATTGTGCTAAGGCCTGGGAAGAACGGCCAAAGATGCACAGAAACACAAAATCATGCTAGCTAGGCTACGGCCAAATATGCCAAAAAGCAAAATTTCCGTTAAGGCCTAGAAGAACGGCCGAAGACACAGAATAAACGAAAATATGCTAAGGCAAAAACAAAGCCAAACATGCATAGAGATTAAGCAAAGAAAATTAAAGTTATGCTAGCTAGGCCATGGCCAAAAATGCAAAAAAGCAAAAATTCGCTAAGGCTTGGAAGAACGGCCGAAGCTGCAGAAAACATAAGAAAATGCTAAGGTAATACCGAAGAAGCACAAGAACAATAAATGAATTACGCTAAGGCGGATTCATAAATGAAAATACATATTACAACACAAGTTCAAAGCCCAAAGGCAGAAAATTCTACAAAGGAATTACAATGGAAACTATGAAGACAAGTCCGAGTCTTCACCCGAAGAAACGACTATGGGCTCGTCAACATCCACCCGACCGACGGGATCAGTCATATCAGGCTCCAGCAGAAGAGCATGGTCCAGGCCGACTGAATGAGCCTTCCGCACGGCTTCATCATAGCCCATTTGGAAGACCCGATCCTCGGTGCCCTCCAAAATCTTCTTGCCCTTCCGAGCGTCCTTTCGTAGAAGCTTAAGCTGTTCGTTTCTCCGAACGACCCGAGCTTCAGACGCCGCAAGCCGGGCCTTCAAATCGTCCCTCTCCGTCGCTAAGGCGGAAGATTGACCCGCTAAACGCTCCAGCTCGGCGCTAGCAACATTCAAATTCTCCTCGGACTTGACCGCCCGAACCTGCAATGCCTTCATTCGGTCGCTAACAACAGCGGACCAAGGAACAGCCTGGGAAAAAAAAAAAAACTAAGTATCAGAAACTGAGCATTCAAACAATCAAAGTGATAAGGGCTAAAGTATTACCATCGACAGGAGGGCCATCAACTCCGTGCAGGCATCAATGTCATTAACCTTGTCGTAAGTTGGCCAGTCGGCCGGCAAGACAAGGCCTCGGCAGAGATCCGGACCAACGTCCCTAGCAGGGGAAGGGGCAGAAGCCGCTATGGCATCGTTCTCCAAAACGCCCCACTTAGGGACGTAGGTCCGAACGATAACGTCTTCCGTTCGAACCCTTTTCCTGGGGTCAACCAGAACATTCTCCAGATCCTCAACCTCCGGAGGGGGACGTTCGGTAGCAACGGGCTCCCTGAGCTCCTCGTTCTCAAGGTCTTTATTCGGTCGCTCCCCCGACCCAAGAGAAGTAGCCGAAGCAGTAGCAGCGGCAGCAGCCGCAGCAGCAGCATCAGCCTTCTCAGCAGCTTTCTGCCTCCTTCGCTCCACTATTTCTTGTCGGGAAGCCACTGCAACAAAAAAGGCAAAGTCAAATATGGCAAACATGATAGGGAATAACAGAATATGGAAAAACATTCTACGAAGCTAAAAGTCAAGGGTTGTTACCACTACCCCAAAGGGCGAACAACCAATTGTTGCTTCGGCTCTCAGACGTCAGAACCTTGTCCATGTCCAGATTACAAAGAATTCTGTAATCAGTATCGTCAGCACCACCCAGATAGGGCAGAACGACCTTGGACGGATCCACGTTCGCCCAGTAAGCAACTTTATACACGTGCGGGCCAGACAGAAAAAACCACTTTGTGTGCGTCTCCTTGTTATTCGAGTGAGTCTGGGCCCAATCAGGTCTATTATTCCGCCTAGCAATGGTATAAAACCCCCTACTTTTCGGGTTACGGCGAAACTCGTAGTGACGCCAAAATAAAGAAGACCTAGGCGTCATCTGAAGGGCTAAACACCTAGCTTGGAAGACATTTATGTGGAAGAAGCTGTTCGGGTCGAGCTGGCCTATGCCGATCCCCATATCTCTTATGACGTGCTTCAGCAAAGGAAGCATCGGTAGCCGAAAGCCACACTTGAAGGCAGCTTCGGAGATACCAGTTGAGACCTCCCCGCAGCCCGAAGGAATAGGAGGGTTATGATAAATTCGGTCTCTCTTTCTAGGTGCGAAGGTAAACCATAAACCCCTTACAATGTCGTACTTATCTAGCATGCCCTCAAGGTCATCCTCGGAAGTCTTTGACCGATGGTTGGCCGCCGGATAATCTTCGGCGTTGCTAAAGGGAGAAGCGGCCGAAGGACCTGCGCCTCCAGTAGACCGGTCCATGTCCCTGCATTCGAAAATGAAGCGACATTAGCCTTGTACTCGGGATAAAGGAAGAAAAATGGAAGACGCAAAGGCCGAGTACAGTGGGCTAGGACCGGTCGGGGACAAGGGAATATTAGTTGGCTATTAAGGCGAATGAAGCTACGTGGGGGACTAAAGCATAAGGGATGACCGACCGTGTTCATAAGGTTTAAGCGTCCCGAAGGATACTCTTCCCAGAAAAAGGCAAAAGAAGTGGAAAAGGCTGGAAATAAAAGGACAGGGAAAATACAGGTACATCCAAACTGGGCACATGAGAAATTATTTTCTCATTTTCTGCCTCCAGTATGCCCATTACCTACCCAGGAAATTAGAATACACAGCTTTACATACACACGCCTATATCTATATCCCCCAAAAACATAAAAACATCTACCCAAGCATACATCTACGAATAACCAGAGAAAAATAGACTAGAAGAAAACTTCGACTTCGAAGTAACAGGTACATGCAGGCGAATGCAAAAATACTAACATGGTATGAGAAGCTACTGAAATAATTGAAATGCGAAGGAAATCGAAGACTTACTTTCTTGCAGATAGATATTGATGGGAATGGGAGGGCTTGGTTTGCTTTGCGCCTTGCCTATGATGAAAAACCTTTGGATCTCCGAATGTTCTTGGACTGTGCTCTGAAATTCTCTAAAATAGTGATGACAACAGTGAAACGTAAGTTGTAAAATGAAGGGGTTTAGAGTTTTTAAAGAAGGAGGAAAAGACGTTTGGACAAAAACCTTTTCAACTTCAACGGCCGTGATTGAAGCGCAGATCTCGAGAAAGGACAGTTGTCGTCATTATTGGGACACAGCTTCCTAGGTGACGTGTCTCCTGAGACCGTTGGTGTGTCTATCCAGATTCCAGAGGAAGCTTCCCGAAGATGGACTTTGGACAATGGACTTCGCCCAGGCGGTACACCGAACGAAGCCCAGGGACATGTTGGAGGCCCAACTTCTGAATGGGCCGAAGCAAGTTCTGGCCCATGTAGCCGAAGAGAGCCCAGCATGGTTCGGCCCACTTATCTCCTAAAGCCCAATATAGACAGAGACGTTGTGCAATCGTGGGACACGTAGCCCACGTCTTCCACCATCTGGTAAACAACCCCACGTTCGAGAACACGAACGAGGGAGAAGAGAAATCAAATAGGTTCCTTCATTTTCTACTTCAATTAATCACAAATACACACAACTACACTTTTACGTTACCAATTACTCTCTAAGGAACCCATAACTTTTTCTCACACCGGAGGTGAATCGGGGGGCATCACCCTCGCATTCTTCTCATTTGCAGGTCCGACCGAAGGATCCATACCCGACGGAAAGTGGTTCCAACACCTGTATATATGATACAGTTCAACTAAAATGGCTTAAATTTCTGTAAGATAATTAACATCCATTAGTTGAAAAAATTCAAAAAAAGTAAAATACATGTAAAGTGTGTTTCATTTTTTGTATTTTCTCGTAATGCACCACGTACGTGTAAGCCCAAAACATGCGGGCTTTATAAAGAATACAAGTCATAAACTACCTTGGGCCATGGCTACATATCCATATTGGTAGTAAAGCCCCAACTACAAAAGAAGAGTTATACTTCACCCGTCACCATAAGCATGTATTTGTCTTGAAAATAAATAAAAGGTTTACGATGTCTCATTTTGTTTGTTTGTCGCACTTTCAAATTCTTAAAGATCATTTTACTCTTAATAATTTGCAAATTAATGTATTTTTTTTTAAATAAGTTATGATAATTAACAGTCCATTTAAAATAAACGGTTCATATTTCATAAAAATTGATCACATAATTAAACCAAGACATAAAAAGCATACAAGCTTTATATTATTAATAGGCTATTCTTCATTAACTTTAGCAATGTATATTTTTTGTCGGGCATTATATTTAATAATATAACCATTAAGTACAAAACCATGAAGACAATTTCCTTTATATAATTCCTCATTTTCAACTGATATATATGATTATAGGATTGGAGAAATTTAATTTAGCCTTGTACTTATTTATCTCTACAATATTAAAACTAATTTTTTTAAATAATTTTTAGGATTTTTAAATATTAACTTTGTTTGAAATATAAATAAAAATAATGTAATAATTAACAGTTACAAGAAAAAAGTAAAACAATATTTACAAATAATTCATCTTCTATATACGTGTTACGTGCAACTCTTTTTGGAAAAAACTAGCGGAAGAAATGAGGTTACATATATGACGTAAAAAGTAGTCACGTTGTCTCCCTCCTTATTGTCCACGTTGACACGGCCGTTACAGTGTATTATGCGTTTTTTCCTCTCTTTATATATGTTCACCTGTGCGATCATATATTTTCATTACATTACATACTTGACAGTACTTGAAGTTGAAAGCCTCTTACACAACGAAAAATAAAAAATATTTAGTCGAAGAAGAGAGCTTGAGGCAGACGAAAATGGGGGAGAATGATGATGACAAGTTGGGAAGGATAAGGCACCTGTTTGTGACAGTGTTCCTGTCAAACTTGGGAACAATCATAGTGACTCCTGCCATAACTGATATTACCATGTCTGCTCTTTGCCCTGCTCAACATCACTGCTCTCTTGCCATCTACCTCTCTGCCTTCCAACAATCTGTATGTCTTTCCTTTCCTTTCCTTTCCCTTTCCCTTTCCCTTTCCTTCCTTTCTTTGTGTGTGTGTGTGTGTGTGAAGGAACATGCATACATTGAGGATGAAACTCAAATTGTTGTCCAGTGGTAAGGCTTATTCTCTGTCCTCCTTGTTGTCGGTGGTACGACTTATCGATTTGAGTGAGGAGTTCTGAGTTCGATTCCCGCTCATTCGAGAATCATTATAATGGACACCGCTTTTAAGATTTAAACTAAAAAATAGTAAAAAATTATTTCCCTTGATGAATCCATTTGTTTATGGAGTAATATGTTTTCTTGCTACTTAGGTGTTTCCCTAGCTTGCTAATTGTAAACATATGCAAGTACGTACATTTCTTATGTTGTTATAAATTCAATCTTCAAATATGTCTTTTACAAACCAATAGTTGTGTAACTAGCTACCTTTTTTCTTGGGAATGTAATTTATGGAGTCTAATTAACATCATTTGGACAAGTAAAAATAGTTTTAGCAACTACTACTGCAATTAACCTCTGTAATTAGTTTATCTTATCACGAGCCAGGACATAGCATTTAAACGAATTACTAAGTGATTAAGCAATTATATCAAACCTGAATGATTTGTCTAAACATTTTACTACTAAACTTTGAGGGTTTATCGGACCCCCTTACCCTTTGTGAGTTCAGTCGGATAAACGATGATATTAACATGAACAATATATATTATGTGATTAATATATGAAATTTGCATGCATGAATGTTTATTATTAATGCAGATTATCGGTGTGGGCTCAGTAATAATGATGCCGCTAATTGGGAATCTTTCTGACGTGTATGGAAGGAAGGCCATGTTAACATTGCCTATGACTGTATCCATCATTCCCCTGGGTATGTATAATGTATATATTGGAGGTTGTCTCATTTCATCAATCTCTTGCTCCCTAGCTAGCTAATTGTTCGTTCTTCCAAAGTGCCACGGTGGTCCTACCCACCGGCCCGTCTTGAACTTTTGAGGGGCCCTGTGTTAAGTTTAAAATGGGGCCTCAATGCCGACAGAGAACATTACTATAACAATTGCAGAGATGCCAAAATTATGTAAATAATGTAATTATCCGGGTATATGATATTATAAATTTCCGAGCAATCGTGAAAGAAATATAGATTTTAGGTCTATTTCATTGTTTAAAAGATAAACATATATGTAGGTTTAGAAATTTGGGGACCCTTCAAATTTTGAGGCCCTGTGCTGTAGGGCTTCTTGCACACCCTCGTAGACGGCCCTGCGGCTACCCACTTCCTTTGCCTACTCTCCCATACCTGTACCTACCTATATAAGTTGTCTATTACATCAATGGAGCGTGATAAGATATAATGTTGTTGCTATCATGCAACTTCTGTACTATACTTTACCATAACATGACCACATCCCTTTGCTTTTCCCTCTACATTTTTCAGTTTGTAGAAAAATTCAGATAAATATCTATGTTCATATGTCATCACCTGTATTAGTTTTGGGTGTGTGTATCACCAAAATATTCGATTGCCAATCCTAGTTATAACAAAGAACATTAAAGACATTCGAGATCATCAAGTAAGAAAGTGGTAGTTAGAAATGCACATCTTTTAATCTTTCATACATCTATCTATGTCAGCTTAGTCATAGAAGCAAATAAAGTGAAAGGAAAAAGAGAAAGCCAATTTCCTATCGAAATTTTAACCTTAGTAGCATAAAAGCCTAGATTCCTGCGATCTTCTTGTTATCTCATGACGCTAGTTCGGAATCTTTTATATGTAACTTTAGACGGATGAACTGATGGTTGTTATGGACTGATGTGAACTTTATGCGTCCGAGTAAGATATTGTTGTGTTCTTTTCAATACTCACAAAATGCTTTTTGGCAGTTATACTGGCATACAGCAGAGAGGGAAACTACTTCTATGCATACTTTGTGTTTAGGACTCTCTCTGCCATGGTTGCTGATGGCAGCGTCCAGTGCCTGGCTCTTGCTTATGTGGTAAATAAGGCCCAAAATCTCTTTACTTTAATTTCAAAGGGAAAAAAAAATATAGATGATTATGTAAGCCTAGACCTTTTTTTCTTTTCTTTATAATCCTATAAAATTCTAGATAATATAGCATTCAATCTAGAGATATGGTGGTATACCGATATGCAATGACACCAATTCTGCAATAAATTGAAGATGTGGGCTTTCGGCCTGTCTTTCGTGAATTCATTTGTATTGCTATCAGAGAAACAGCAAAGATGTAAGTATTTAGACTTAGTGTAGATCACAAGATAAAAAAGACAAGGTGTTCTTCTTATCCTTAGTGCTTGGATTTCAGTGCATCGGCACGTAATACGGAATTCCAGGAACCTTAAAGTCTCATAGTCATTTGTTAAACAAAAAGAGCAAAGAAATTAATTGAAGATGGTCAAGTATCTAAATGCTACCAAAAGAGAGAAGTAAACGAGATGAGTATGGTATGGAATGGATTACTGGAAAGTTGTGAGTTGAAATTGAAGTTATCCTTTTACTTGAGTATGGTAGCAATGTTTTTGCATAGTTGGTTAAGACTTTTTCTAAAAAAAATCCTGAAAGAGAGCACTTACCAGAAAAATAAAGATTTATTATGTACACACAAAATCTTCTTAGGCAGACAACATTTCGGAGGGGAAACGTTGTGCAGCCATTGGAGTGCTATCTGGGGTAGGTTCAAGTGCATATCTCGGGGGAACTTTAGTCGCTCGCTTTCTTTCTGCTGCTCAGGCATCTCAGGTTTGTGAATATACATCGTAACATATGATCATCACAGATTCTGTGTTTTTTTATGCCACTTCTTTACAAGTACAGGCGTCTGCATTTATATCAATACTTGCCACCGTCTACATGAGAATTTTCCTCAAGGAATCATCACGTCAGAATGATGCTTTAACACATCCAATCTTGAAGACTGCAGTAGAGAATTGTCAATGTGATGGTGAATCATCTAGTAAGATAAAGGAGTTCAAGAAAATTCCAGCCCCGGCTGATTTTGTTTTCTTGCTTAAGAGTAGGTGCGACTTGGTTCTTTTATGATCCCTTTAACATTCAATTTTTTTTCGATCATGTCCAGTCTATAGTTTATCTTCCATGCTCATATGTTTATCTTCCAGTGGCTTAATGCTTTGAATATATTTTCTACTGTTGGCAATTATGCGTGTTTGTTCCATAATTTGCTCATGTTACAGCCCAACATTTTCACTAGCAGCAACTGTTGCCTTCTTCCAGAGTTTTGGAGATGGTGGACTTGCATCTTCACTTTTGGTATTTTATCTCTCCAATGTGTAATGTGATAGTTCTCCAAATGTCAGAAACTTTTGCTTCTTCCATTGAATTATACATACTTGAGCACAGAGGAAATTTCTCAAAATTCCAGACTGCTCATAACGGCTTAAAGTAAATAACAAGAGCAAGAAAATATACAGAAATTCAGAAACACAAGCCAACCAAATAGATAATATATAACCCCATGATCCTAATATTTCCTTACCTCAAATCGTATGTCCAATAGAATCTTGCTTACATAGTCAATATTTCCCTCTGCAGTACATTCTAAAGGCGCGCTTTCACTTCAGCAAAGATCAGTTTGCTGACCTATTCCTGATTGGTCATCTTTCAAGTGTTATTTCACAGGTCTTCACAAGTCATTAACCACACTTCACTATCACTTATTATATAAATGTCTGTTATTTCCTTTTGATGATATACCTTTTTTCATGCCAACTCATAATATTTATCCTATCATGCAGCTTCTTATCATGCCTCTACTGGTTCCTCGTATAGGAGAGGAGAAATTACTATCTTTGGCAATGCTTGTTGGATTTTTAAATGTATGTCTTATGTATATCATTTCAATAATCTTATGTCCGAGATACTTGCAGAACTCATGTGTTTGTTACACAAAATTGTGTGTTTTGCAGTTGTTATTTTACAGCATCGCGTGGTCAGTTTGGGTAAGATCTACTATAAACTTACTAATAAGTTAGTTGGTTTATACTATTTTCTAGCATACTTGTGATGGTATGAACCAGTTAAGACACTGACGAAACACTGATAAATTTGTCAAACATGCTAATTCTCAAATATGTATCCTTTCCATTGTTTGTTTACTTGCAATATACGGATAATCTGGGCCTTTCTATAAGTCTGCAGATTCCTTATGCTATAGCAGGGCTCTCCATGTTCGTTATGTTTGCATCACCATGTGTAAGTGCTCTATGTTCATAGATTTCAAAGAAGTGAGCTTCATATACCAGTATTAATGGCAATCTATGACCTTCTTGTAGTTGAGAAGCATGGTATCTAAACAAGTTGGTCACAGTGAGCAGGTAGGTACTTGTCTTGTTTGTTGAAAAGTATGAAATCCTCCGGCTAAATTTATTTTATTGACCTAAATTTTTAATTTTTTCACTGAACAACTCTAATTTAAGATTTAAGTTTAGGCTTATATGTTTGCAAATTTAGGGAATGGCTCAAGGATGCATATCGGGCATAAGTTCTGTTGCAAACATCATTTCTCCAGTAGTATTTAGTCCTCTCACCGGTAAATGATTATAGCAATATTGTTTCGGTAAGATTTTTTATCTTAAAAATTAAGTATCAAAATGCAATTAAAAAGACGTATTCTGCTTTCAGCTTTGTTCCTGTCGGATAGAGCTCCATTCGATTTCCCAGGTTTTAGTCTCCTGTGCATTGGACTGACTTATGTAAGAAGATATTCTCGTGTCTGGTTGCCAATACTAATATACTTTTGTCTCTCCAGTGTACTACTAATCTATAATATTCATCTTATAATATTTTGCAAGTCGTGAATGTTGGCTAACAACTTACAAAATTTACCGCGCAGTTGATAGCCTTCATTCCCAGTACAATGATAACTACTGCTTCTCCGATTTCAAGTAGCGAAGCTAACAATGACTGCCTTGAGGCATAGTTATGAAGAAATATTTCTGCTGCATTTGCAAAGGCACGTCTATTGTCTAGTTACCCTATCTGTATGAATTGAAAACTTTAGTATTAGCAGTAGCAAATGTATGATACGAACTAAACTTATGTGTATATAGTTTTGTAAAATATGTGACTGGTAATGTAACTATTTCTGGGGACAGCTTATATATAAATGCACTCATGTTTTTACAATAGACATACTTTGATGTAGCTATTTTCAAAGAAAAACCGGTGGAAAACCTGTTTGGACAATTGGACCAACTTCTTCTGTAGCGCTAAAAAGAGAGATCACACCCTCATGTACTACCAGTAGTTGCTCTGAATAGCTTAATCTGCATTCAGAGCTGCATGTTGCCTGATGGATTTGAAGAACGAATAAAGAATCAAAACAAAGGACTACTAATCCGCAAATGGGAAGCACAAGAAGAAATTCTATCACATAAAACCATTGGTGCATTTCTTAGCCATTGTGGTTGTAATTCTGCACTTGGAAAGTATGTGTGCACTGTGCAGGTGTACCGATACTAGCCTGGCCACAGGCTGGAGAACAGTTTTTTTAACTCCAGTTTGTTAAAAAAAGAACTAGGACTAGGAGTATGTGTTGAAGTTCGAGACCGAAACAAACCTGGTTTTGTCAAATATGATCATATTGCAGAAGCCATTAAAATGGTAATGGGAAACACTATAAAGGCCGAGGAGATGAGATCAAAAGCCATGGAAATTAAACAGAAGCTGGGAGGGGCTATGACAGATAATGGAGAATAAAGGGGTTCATCTGTTAAAGCAATGGATGATTTCATCAGAACAGCATTATTAACAGGCAACAAAATGAACAATTAGAAGAGTTTCTTATTTCTATTTTTGTTTATATTATCTGTGCGAGCTAAGACCTACTATCCTCCTCTGTTATCATCAACTACTTAAGTTTGCATCTTTATACAACAATTAATTTTCCTTCTCCCAATATATTATATATACTAGTCATATACTCATATATCAGTGCCACTTAAGCCAGTAACTCACCCATTCTAACAAAGATCAACAAATCACTCTTCATCACCACTACCGTCTCCAAACATGGAAGCCATTTTCATGGCCAGATTCGCTGCCAATTCTCTCCTCTGAAAATCTGGCATCAACCTCAAACTGTCACGCATGGTCCCAATTTCGGACAATAATTGTTCCAAATTATCCAACCCATAAGGTGTACCGTCGTCAGATTCTGAGGCTTTGTCAGATACATCTGCTATAGAACTTTCTTCATTATCAATCTCTTCCTGCAAGGCAGATGCTGCTGATGTTGAGGGCTGCAGCTCCCCAGCTGACCTATTGTTTCTCTCTGCTTCACTATTCTCTGTAGCATCACTATTCTCTGTAGCAAGGTTTTGATTGACAGTATCACCTTCTGATGTAAAGTGATTAGCGGAAACCCAATTTCCATCGGTGTCATCCCATGGTTCCACAGAACCAGCAGATAATATTTCATACTCGACTTCAAAGTCCGATTCTTCTTCTGACAATTCTGGCATCGATTAGAAGCATCACCATCAAATATGTTCTAATAAAAGATTACATCAGGATAATATTTAAGGGAAAAATGACTAAACCTTGCTCCTCAGGCAATGAAGGTTGAACAATCCTATCCCCAGATTTTAATATCATTCCCGGCCACATATGAGCAGAGAGGGCTCCATGGATCCTCTCTACACCCTGTGAATCACCATTGACAGATAGACCTATGAAAGGAAAATTGTCAACTGATTACGATTGATAAGAAAGAAGATCAGTAAATCTGAGTATGTTGGGTGTTTCACAATTTGAATAATATGAACTTGGCCAGATATCATATTACAAAACCTAAATTCAAATAAAATCTAATCTACAGTCTTTATATATTAAACATTTGGTTCATCAATTTTTCGCTTATACATGATAACGTAGTCCATAGGATTTGTAATGAATTTAGGGGGCGTTTGGATGCATAATGGGAATCGCAATCGGGAATGGAGGGTATGAGAATGAGAATGAAATGGAAACCCAAGGGGTATGGAGGGTTTGCCGGTTTGGTTTACCCACCAAGTGGGAATGGGGGGTTTCCCATTCCAAATAACTAAATTAATGATCCAAACACTATCACATAGAATTAAGGTTGCGATTCCCGTTAACCGGGCACATTAACCATCAACCAAACACCCCCTTAAATGGGGGAGCTAGTCCAAGGGGAACATTGGCTCCTCGACCGGTCAGCACAAACTTAAAATCTCATTCTCAGCCATGTAATTAGATGTTGGACGGCTGAGATATAGGCTTCAAATAAATTTTGCATGCAAAATAGTCATGGTCCTCGTGAAAGGGGATAGTCCTATCTGCCCCTCTAATAAACGGGGACAATAATTGATAGAAAATTTGAGTTCCAGGAATTTTGAAGCAAACTTGACATCAGTTAAATGATCAAAAATATTAGATGGCTGAGATATAGACTTTCATTAAACTTTCCGCACCAATTAGTTGTGGTAAGGAAGTCTCATTCAATTAGGCGCGGACAGTAAGTCCCTATTTGCAGCTCATAGGTGCGGCCGGTAAGCCCTATTCACATAAGATAGGTGCAGAGATGGTATTTGATCAGATTTTGAGTTCTGCAAGCAGCGGGAATCTCCTTCCGTGAATAATAAGGTTCAGAAGATTTCATGAAACTGTAAATTTCAGTTTTCTAATATTGGACACAGCTGAGGGACAAGTTTGCCCAACTGGTCCAGGGCATATGCTCTCCCTTTACCATCTCCCTTTTTATTAATATCGATATTCTATAATATTGTATATCCTTTAAACTTTTGGGGAAACTCGGATACAATTTAGAAAAAAATTAATAAACGATTGGACTGCATAAATCAGAAACCTGTTTACATTATACTTAAGTCATGGGTAACTATTTTTAAAATGTAGGTGATATGTCTACATGGTATACAATTACATGATAATAATCTGACCTGCCACGAAGGATGTGAGCCGGCATGTATGAAATATGTGTCCACCTGCCTATAGTTGTCTACCATCTGTAAACTAATTATAAGCTAAATGATGTAATAGTTGCAAATTCAAGGTCTGCTGTTAACAATGACATCGGGTGCTACACCCTACCTTTTGCGATCTTGTACTACTACTTTCTTAATCTCAATATTGGAAGACAAAGGTCCTTTAGATCCTCTATGTACATCCGTCCCAACCATATTAATATGTATGAAACCTTAATTTTGAGAAACGCAAAGGTTCCTGATTACCTAACTTGAAGAGGGAGTAGAAAACGTGCAGGGAAAGCACATGACCTTGGTGAATAGAAAAACAGTTAAAAAATGCTGCTATGGACTGAGAATGATGACTCACTATCATAGGCCTATTAGACTGCAATTACAACCTGTAATAGATAATGCAATAAGGCCTTACATTTGTCAAAATCAGCATTTGATGCACAAGCTTCCACATATTCGATGTTGTGTTCAGAGCACCATTCCAAACAGGAATTCTTTATCTGCCATGATGATTCTTCATCTCCTAATAAACTACTTCCTTCCGTTTCTGATATTCCATAATCTAACTCTGAAGTAGTATTACCCCAGGATTCTTCGAGTTTCTGCAAACGTCTCCTGTATCCAACATGTGCTGAATGACCTGAAAGAAGATCCACTTTGTTTCCGATGCATAACAATATGTCGAAAGCTTGAATATCTGTGCGAGAAACCCATTCCTTAAGTGCATCGAGAGATGATAGCTGTATATAAGAGACACAGACCATGTTAACATCTGATGCTGCATAGTACAGTTAACAGCAGCTACTGCTAGTGAAATGAATTTTCTATATAAAAAAAAAAAGTAATATAATGGTGGTAAGGTGATGAGACCAACATCATTAATGTCAAAGACCATAACTAAAGCAGCCAATCTATCAAATACTGGAAGAGCTTCTACTGAAAATTCATCATGAAGATGTGCCATCCACAAAGAAACATCAGCTGTGTAATACTTTGTGTCAATAGTCCACCTGTTTATGGAAGCTTACATTAAATTGGACAGCTCACATCAAGAAAAGAACTAACAATGGAGGAATATATAGATATATAACCAAATGGGTAATGGGTCCATCCGTTTAAAGAAGATAAAACTATCAAATTTACCTGTATGCAAGTAAATCACGTGAAGAGTCAAAAGCATCTTCAAAATCTACCGAGAGTAGTCCTGCAATACATTTATACTGTTCAGTATTCAGAAATGATCTAAACTTGACTAATCAATAATAGTGACAACGTATTATCAACACTAGAAACCTTGCATGGAAAAATTATACCGACTCAATCACAAATCAACCTTTTTGTGACAGAAGTTATGGTACATCCAAAGGACTGAGAATCTAGAATTATAGGGAGCTGCGAAGATGTCCTTGGTATTTTAAATTTACTTCAGCTTATAGACATGTTTGCAGGAATATATACAAATTATCCTTGTGTTGGTCATAATTATGAATTTTGAAACTTTCTCGACTGTTGACTGGAATGACTTATTTCACATAATCTCAAGCATAGACCATCATTTGTGAACAAAAAAAGAAAAGGAAAAGGGACAAGAAAATCACTAGCAAACATGTGTTACCACTTAATATAAACTACACCGCCTGTTCCAAATATGAAGATGCGGCCTTCAGAAGGAACAGAACAATGCGAAAAGGAAAAGCCTTTCAAGAAACAAAATTAGATGTAAACAACCACGACCAATACAAGATTATACATGAAGAACTGATGAACCAGCATAACTTAAGCTTAAGAATAAAGTACAAGGTCCAATATCCACGAGATGCTTGCAGTGTCCTGACAAAGGAGAATTTCATACCATCCTCTTATCATACCATTCTCAACAAAATATAAGAATCATGAATACCATTACTCCATCACACTTCACATTTTTTTATACCACAGAGAGTAACTACCATCTCATTACCTAAACTATCCCCCTCCTCCCTCCACTACACCATGTTATAGCCTAAAATCTCCCTATAGATTACTTGGTACGAATCGCCGGTTACAGTCATAAAATTCATCATCACACAAATTATCGAAACCAGCATTCATTAATGGGTTTTACTTAAACATACTTTAAATCTCATCATACAACAAAATTCAACTCCACCAATTCAGCATATCACAAGATCCCATATTTCAAGATTTCAATAAAGAAACATAATTTAAAGTCTCCATTTTGTGAAAACCCCAAAAACAATCTCACATCATTGAAGCAGATCCAAAACTCATATACTCAATCAAAACAGCAAAATAAATAAATATGTGATAAAACTCACGGGAGATGATGGTGCGTTTGCCAACGTTAGGAGAACCAATAAAGAAGATCCCAGGTCTTTTTTCAAGATCAGTATCCACACTTTTTACTGCTGCTTCTTCTTCCATTTCAATCCCCCCTACAAAGTTCAACAATTATCAAAAACTAACGCTCCTTTGTATATCAAACTAGCCTAAAAACCCGTGCGAAGCACGGGCCTGCTTATTTGCTGAAATAATTTTTCGCACGAAAATGTATATATATCGAAACAATTTTGTAATTAAAATTAATTTTGAATTTATCTTATATTTGTATAAAAAAATTTTAATTTTTTTAATATTTAATAAGATTTCACAAAATTTGGAAAAAAAATCTATAAAATAAAGATCAAATTATTATTTTCATTTGACAAAATATTAATTTAGTTTTAAATGTCGTGAAATGCATTTTATCAAATTCAACAATTAAATATAATCTAAATGATTATTTTAGTATAGTTGTTTATGATATGGATGTATCTAAACTAATGTGTTTTTAACGAAATGACAATATACTTGTAAATAAAATATAAAGTTGGTCACGTACGTAAGACTACACACCGTGATCACATCTTAAAATATTTTAGTCTAAAGTCCGTATATAACATTAGTGTATGTAAATTAATATGATAACGTAACTGTGCCAAACCCAAGGCTTTGGGACTTGTTCATAGTGAGTATTATTGATATTAAGAACAAATAGAAACAATGTAAAATTTGAAACACGGTCGAACTATTGTTCTTGTTGCAATTATAATCAGGTTTACCGGAGTTTTCTATGTTGGAGAAAGTATAATTTGTAAATAGGTATTTTGCCTTAGTAGTTGTTGTTTGTTTTTCAGCGATCAATTGATTTGGTTTTTTTTATTTTTTTGCAGTCTAGAATATAAATCGTTAAATGCACACAATGTTGTTGTAATATAATCGAACACATGTGAATGAGATAGAGGATTTTAAAAAGAAGCTGAAGGTTGGTGCATCTTTGCACACTCTCATGAGACTATCTTGCGGTGTAAATTACAAAATTATCGGTATATAACATAGGCGATGCAGTCTTATAACATTGTCAGATATAAACGTAGGGCTGAGACTTATTACAAAATCTATTAATATTATTTAAAAGTCATCCATGCGGCGTCTCACTCAATTTTTTTACTTTTAAAATTTTATAAAAATTTTATACTCTAATCTTATATGTTATCTATAATCTTATTATTATGTAGAAATTATACGTTATCTATAATCTTATACTCTTTTAAAATTTTATTTTTTATATCAATCATTTAAAATAAAAGAAAGAGAATCGTAGAGTATGCTCAATCCATTAAAATATTTTTGGTAATTATATACAATGCAAAATTTTATAAATAATATAAACCAACATTTTATTTATTTAAAAATAAAAAATTATAAAAAAGAAGATGAGAGAAGAAGAGAAATTAACATTAATAAGATTTTAAAGAAAACTTAAAACAAAATGTACTATGCTACTTATGCATGAGCTTGATTAGAGAAGATTAATGGTTCAATTTACTACACTAACATAATTTTATCTACTATTTGCATAAATATAAAAGAGTTGACGTTTTTGTAATTTTTTAACATGTAGGGGCAAAATCATAAATTCAAGGTATTAAAATGACATATATCAATAATTTAAATTGATAAAACAGAATTGTAGATTATGTTCAATTGCTAAAAATATTTATTATAACTATGTATTGTGCAATATTCTAAAAATAATATAAATCAATGTTTATTAACTCAAAAAATAAAAAAATTGGAAGAAGAGGTGGTTTATCTAATAAGAGTTTGAATACAAGCTCAAAACAAAGTGTAGCACAGTTGGTTATGACATGAGTTTGACATGGATATGTTAAGGGTTCGATTCCCATCATTAACATAATTTCACAATTTTTACATTTTCATTAAAGAATGGTATTTTTGTAATTTTAGAAAATATAAGGGTAAAATCGTAACTTCACAGCCATTAAAATGGCAAACTTTGCCCTTTGTTGGCTTTTAATATATAGAGAAAGATACTTTTTCGAATTGAACCGGGGTCATTCACTTTACATGGGTCTTTTTAGTGAAGGGTCCCGGGTTGTCAGCGACCCCTTATATAACAATTGGTTTCCCATTCAACGGCTGGGATTTCATAAAAATATTTTTATGATCCGCGGAAATTTTCCGCGGATAGGCTTTTTTACGTTCCGCGGAAATTTTCCGCGGATAGGCCTTTTCACGTTCCGCGGAAATTTTCCGCGGATCATAAAAATATTTTTTATGGAATCCTAGCCGTTGGATCAAGGATCCAACGGCTGGGAAACCATATGTCATCCAGGGGGTCCCTGACAATCGATTGTCAGGGACCAACAATCGATTGTCAGGGACCAAAACCCTTTAGTGAAACTTGATTAGAGTAAAATATCTGTAAATTAATCCTCCCTCCGTATCATAATGTTCTTCTCGTTTCATATGTCGGGACTGTTCATAACATGAGATAAATTATTAATTTACGTCTAATCTATAAGAGCATATACACCCGGGCCATTGAACCATTAATTCAGCAAATGGATTGATGGAATCGGAATCAAAAAAAAAAAAGCATGCAGCGGTTCCCTTTGTACGCCATCAATTTGGCAAGTGCTCCATCAATATTTGATGAGTATACAACGGGCATTAATCTGTAGGGCCCATAATTTTATTACCTCCTTTTGCTACTTTTTCCTTTCTACACATTGCAACGGCTATGTACTGGCCAACGGTTCGAACTTTAACGGTCATATTTTTTATTTATAAATATGATCCTTTTGTGTTTACCACATTTTAGAACACCCACATTTCTATCTTCAGAATCTTATTCTTGCTTCATTTGTTATACATATAAATATATAATGGGTTCAAATTGGCTTCCTTCCGAAGAATTGCAGTTATGTATTACATGGGCTCGACAATCTATTGATCCGATCACCGGTCGATATACAAATAAATAATTTATGGGGGCGAATTTATGAGGATTATGCAAAAAATTGGTGTGGCACTCCCGAAAATCCTCATGCCGACCCTCGTTAAAAAATTGCTCTCGAATCCCACTTTGCACCGTTGAAGAGAGCACTAAAAAAATGGCAATGTGCCAAAAATCAAGCTAGCAGACACAGTGGAAGCGGAACCAATTTGGTGGATGAGGTAGGATTTTTTTTTTTCACTTTTAATATGATATATTATTTGTGTGATAACTTAATATGCATAATTTGTTATTTTATTTAGATAACTCAAGCTCAAGGATAAGGATATTATTTCAAGGAGATGAATAAGCCATTTGACAAATGGGAATGTTATGAAGCAGTTGCAGCACATCCTCAATTTGTGGACGTTCCCACCACTTCTCCTCCGTTTCAACGAAATTTTCCAACACAAATGGAATCACCAATTAATCTGAATAGTGATGATTGCGTTGATGAAGATACATCATTAAGTGGCAAGCGAGTATTGTTTAACTCCATCAATTGATGGAGTTGATGGAGTTGGTGGGTGCATAAAAACTAACAACAAAAGTTAATTTTTGATGAATAGTAATCAACTCCATCAATTCAATCCATGAATTGATGAATTGATGGAGTTAATGGGTGCATATGCTCTAAGATCAAATATAGTCATGAGTGATCTTGTTGGATTCGTATTTATGATTACTTTAATACAATGAAGTTTTTATATTTAATACTAATACGAAATTGAAGATATTAACGATCAAAAGTGTGCGTTGACAAACGTGTCCAACAGAAACGGGAAGAATTTTTTGGGACGGAGGGAGTATCATGAAACCCATAAATTTTAATAATTTATTGATACTAGCTTATAATGTCAGGAATAGAGTAGTATTAGACTCATCAAGGGTATTGTGGTCATTTTACATTTTACAGCTAGTATTAGTTTGTACTATAAATTAGGGGGAGCAAATTCGGATATCCGGCCCGGTTTTAAAATTTGGATCGGATATTCGGTTTTTCGAATCATGAAAAATCTATTTTGGTCCCGGTTTCGGTTTAACCGGATATCCGGAATTCGGATATCCGTTTAAACCGGATCGAAAATCGGATAATTCGGATCCGAATTAATTAAGTAAAATTTAGTTTAGTTTGTATAAATAAATGAATTTTATTAAATTTTCAATAAGTTATCGTTAACTTTACAAATGAAAAATTAATTAATAAAATTTTAGATATCATCATCTCATATTTTAACATTTGTATATTCATTTTTTTTCTAATTTTATTTTGACCTATCATAAACTACCATTCATTTCTTTAATGAGTTCTTATAAATATTTTTTAAGAGATATTAATACTTCTTTCATCCCATTTATATTGGCCATAATTCCTTTTTTGCATGTCCCAAAAGTAGTGGACATATATTTCCTAAATAAATCAAATTAAGTATTAATAATGTTATGTTTTTCAAAGTATCCAAACAATTGAGAGTAAGTTTGTCAGTTTTCACTTTATTGCTCAATACGTGCTTTTTGATTGATGGTCAATATAAACAGGACAGAGGGAGTTCGAATTCATAATTTTAAGTAAAAAATATTATTAAAATAAATCATTCTTCCATTTGCTTTGTTTTTATTTTTTTAGCATCTTAATTTCTTAATTAATCACTTTGGATAAAATGATTAAGTAAGAGAAAATATTTATCAAGGTTGATTTAAGAAAACTTACATGAGGTTACGAAATTTCCACTTACAAATATATGGAGTTGTATTTATAAATTCACACTTAAGTACATCCATATTTCAGTTTTTACACCTAAAATGCTTATAAATTTAGATGATACACAATAAATTCATTAATTTATTAGTGATAATTCATTACTTAATTTAATATGTTTAATGTTGAATTATTATTGAGGGCTTAACCCAATTAAGGGAGTCGCGAACCTTTAATTGTATCTATAGGAATTGTGATGAATTGGGAGAGGATTCATAATTCTTGTTCATGATGTGGTAGACATAGTTCAATTATTGAATCGAGAGATTAATAAGAGGACTGTGAAACTTGTAATTCTTGGGTCTTAATAGTTTATAATTGTATTTCGATTGATCGTGGGAGTGACTTTTTGAGATATGGTTGTAGGCACTATCTTGTATCTTGGGAGAGAACATTATAAAATTTAGAAGGATTGTTTTTAGCAAAGTACGAGAAGTAGATATCGCATTACATCAACATCATTGAACCAATTGAAGAACCCTAGTTCTCGGGTTGTTTTTTCCTTATCAATAAGACTTAGTTTTACTTGCTTATTATTAAACAGATGTGAAAATTTTAAGCCAATATTTATTTGGATAATTTTATATTATGAGTGACTTATAAATTATTAAAAATGTAAACATAAAAATAAATTTGATAAATTATCTATTTGAATGATGATATTAACTTTTATCAAATAAAATCCTCAAAATAAAATAAGTCATTCAAAAAAGTACCTCATGCGAACTTGTGACTTTAAACCGATTTTTTAACTTTAAGTCAATTTCTGATTTATTACACAAACAACCATTTTTTAACTTAAAGTAAAAAATGGCTTTAATCCCGGCTTTTAAACCGTAGCCAAATAGGCTCTTAGTATGGTTATAGAATCTCAGTCCTAATCTACCATTAGAATAAGATTAAAGTGTAATGCCTTTTTTTTTCCCTTTCTTTTGGAGGGATAACAAAATTTTTGTACCCTCATTTTTTTTTTATGATAAAATGTTCCTGACATGTCAAATTAACCATGTGGTTCTATGTGCACATTTGATTCATTGATATCACTTGGTTCTATGGTGCTTTTGCTATAATATCCATTCTAATGTATGACTTATTATTTTTCAGCTATTAGCACTAGACTCTGCTCTAGATCATTTTAAATCATACAAGAAGGATGTGAAGTGTGTTAAGAGGATAGGAGATGTTCTCACTATTAACGTCGTTGCTGGTATAATATTCTTATAATATAAACTAAAAAGATGTCTTTGTTTAGATTTATGATTTATCTCTATTAAAAAATCAGAATAAACTTATTTGTACTATCAAGCACAAATACCGAAACATATTTGTGCTATCAAGGCATAAAGAAATACCGAAACATTATCGGGTGCATTTTTATGATCGTCCTGGTGATCTCATTGATATTTTTCGGTAAGTAAATCTTTTCATTAATAATTTTACTTGTATTATGTTTTTTAATGCGTGTTGATACTCGTTTAACTAAATTTGTAAAATTTTCTTAATTTTATTTTAATAATTGTAACCTCACTTACTTTCAACTGAATTTGGTGCCGACATTAACCACCACCACCACTTAGAAGGACAGGTTAGACCATCTTCAAACCATTACATAAATGTTTTTTCTACACAGTACGAAGAGTACATAAAACATTCAGTATCCTCGTTCTATTAGATTGATAGTTATAATCCTAATCAATATACATTTACACTTGACAAAAACTCAATGGCTGCATTGTAATCTCACACTCATTTCTAGCATATCTTAGAAACAATATAAAGTTTTTGGTAAAGTATATTTAGGATAAAGAGTACACAGAGCTTTACCTATTAACACACTTGAATGAAGCGATGTCTACATTGTAAATAATCAAAAAATTTATGGAAAGGTTTCAGGTTTCATCAAACAAGCGTTCTAACATAAGTACTAGGTTTGTAGCTGAACCACATGTATTGAATTTGCAGATTTATTGGTCTGTGACAAATTCAAACATAACAGAGCTTGTGGTTAATGACGTACTAAACGAAGGCTGCAGTACTGGTTTGGTTAACTACACTATCATCCATATGGGTGGTAGTTGCTTCTATCCTCAGGTGCGGAGCCTCTATACATCCTATGTGATGAACCTTCTTTACCTGGAAGGGATTCACAAATGTGATTTCGGTGGTCACGGTCTATCCAACTATCACGGATCCTAGTAAGTGACATTTTAAATTTTTTTGAGAATAAAAAATTACTAGAATAACTAGTAAGTAACACAATTTGTGCTTATTTAATCACAAATTGTGTTTAAATTTTTATGCTTGCTATGTAATGTAAGAAGCAAATGTTAGTGGGTGGAACCCGATATTTTAAATAAGCACGTAAGTTGCACACAAATTATACACTAGTTGCACACAATTTGCACAAAATCTGTTGTCACATGTATATTTAATATTTAATGTTTTTTTAGGTTAAACGGATTTTCCTTATATAAGCACATATTCCTTTGTGCTTCAACCAAATGTAGATTCCTGCTTGAACTCTCCGCGATTGAATTAAATAGTTCTTCATGACTGAATTACACAGGTAAATAGCCCAATTCAAGTTAATGTTCATATCATATGAATTGTGCCATCCATTAGAGTTTATGTTATACACATGTTGAATCCCAACAATGCAGCACAAGATTGTAGAAGGGGGGTTGAATACAATCTTGACTATATTCTTTTCGAATTTCTTGAGGCTGAACAATTTTATATGAACAAGAACAGAGAAATAAAAGCAAGTAACTAAAAGTAAAGCAAACACAAAACTCTTTAAAAATTTCAGGTGGGTTTTTCAGTTCCACTTGAGAATTATATTTCGAAAAAATAATTTGTGAAAAAATTCACAACTGCTTTATAGTGCTTTTGTGTTTACAAGAAAACCTAGAAAATGCTAAGTGAATGCTCAGTGTTTTCTCTACTTTAAAGCACAATTATACTCGGTTATATACGCCTAAGTTTACAAACCCTACAAAATAGAATATTACAATAGTCAAACATTTGTAGGTTTGCTGCTCCATCCCTTGTCTCCATGTGATGCAAATTTGTCTGATTGTCTTGGACATATATTTCTTGATTTTATCATCCAATTTGCTTGTTGAGAAAATGAATGTTTCTTTTTCTTCTTCGTTTCCAATACTGGCTACCATGCTATTTTTGAAGTCCATCAATCCATGTGAATTGTCAGCCATTGTCAAGTCATTATCAACTACTAAAATCAAGACATTATTTGTTGGAGTGATTATCCGTTGAAGCTGTCATCCATTGATGGGTTGAAAGCTATCCGTTGAAGTTGTTATCCATTGATGTAGTATCTTTATCCGTTCAAGTACTATATCACTTATACATAATTACAAAGCACGACCTATTTACAATTAGCTAACCTATTCTGCATTTTCATTGATAGTCAACATGACTTAGAAAACTATCAACTAACACATCAACTGATAACTTATCCGTTGAGACTTCATAGCATGTTACATACTTATCCGTTGATAAGCTACCTCATCAAAGGATGCTGATTAGCATGCCATCTGTTGATGAGTTACAAAATGACTTATATAATTTATGTTTCCTTTTCAGTTAACTTAAAGTTGGTAGTAAGAGGAGAACTAACAACTTTAGATTTATCCGTTGAACATGCAAAGCACCTTCTCAATATACTACTCCTATGATATATGTAACTTCTTGGCCGCTCTATCTCGATGAATATGAATGCCAAGAATCTGTTTTGATGGCCCCAAGTCCTTCATAGCAAAGGACTTACTCAACTGTTGCTTCAACTGGGAAATTCTTCCAGCATTTTTGCTAACAATAAGCATGTCATCCACATAAAGCAATAATATGATAAAATCATCATCTGAAAATTTCTGAATAAAAACATAATGGTTAGAAATAGTCTTATGGTAGGCTTGCTCCTTCATAAATGACTCGAACTTTTTATACCACCGCTGGGGTGCCTGCTTCAAACCATATAGACTCTTAAGAATTCTACAAACATAATCCTCTTTACCTTTTACCTGAAAACCTTCAGGTTGCTCCATGTAAATTTCTTTGTCCAAGTCACCATGCAAAAAATGCTGTCTTGACATCCATTTGTTCAACCTCCAGATCAAGACTAGCTGCTAAACCAAGCACCACACGAATTGATGTCATCTTAACAACTGGAGAAAATATCTTATCAAAATCAATACCTTTTCTCTGACTGAATCCCTTGACGACCAACTGAGATAGATGAGGAAGATCAAGAAGCTGATGATGATGAGTACTATACTCTAGAAAAGCTTGAACAGATGGACGATGGTTCCATGGCTTACATGGCTGCGAAGTTCAGTCACATTAGGTTCAAGAAAAACCCTAAGTACAAGTTCAAGGGTTCATCAGCTAACAGGTTTCAGAAGAAGAATTATAATTCGGGTTTCAGCTCTAGAGGAGGGTATAAATCAAGCATGATTGATCGTAGCAAATCAATATGCTATAATTACAGAGAACCAGGGCACTTTGCCTCGGATTGCAAGAAGCCTCGACAAGTGAGAGATATGAATGATTCCTATGAGAAGAAAGATTCTTATGATGAGTTGAAGAAAGAGAATGCAAGGTTGAAGAATAAACTTGGGGTAATGGTTGCTAAGCACAAGGGAAGAGCTTATATAGCTGAAGGGAAGCATTGGGATGACACTGATTCTGATCGTGAGGAACAATATGTGAATGTTGCATTTATGGCAGACACTACAGAGGAGTTATCACCAGCATCCCAGGTACCAATTCTAACCACTCTTGATATGTCTAACTCTGAATACAAATCTACTGTACAAGATCTTAGTGTTGATTTGTTTAATGTACACACAAGCATGCTAGCTACTGAAAAAGAAAATGCTAGTCTAGTTCTTAAGATTAAAAAACTAGAATCTAAAAATGAAGAACTAGGGCTTGTTGATGTCACTGTAAAAGATCTTAAACAGAAGGTTGAGTACTTAGAGAACAAGGTCAGAGTTGGTGATGAAGTTGAGACTATTCTTAGAAGTCGAATTTCTGATTTAGAATTGAAACTAAATGCTTATAAAAACTCTACTTTTATTGCTAAGGAGATCATTGATAATCAGGTTATAGACAGGAAAATAGCTATAGGTCTTGATTATGGGAAGAAAGTAGGTAAGAAACCTATGGTGAACCCTATGATATCCGGTTTTGTCACAGAAAAGGTCATATATGTTCTTAAGGATGCTGAGTCCCCAATCTTCACAGAACCCATTGCAGAACCCCTTTCATAAGAGACTTTAGTCATAAGACAGGAAATGCTTGTTAAGGATCAAGATAGGAAGAAAGAGAGGAATAAAACTGAAGTACTTAAGAAGTCAGTAAAATTGGTTAAATCCAAAATAGACATAGGTAATCAGGTGCACAAAGGAAAGAATAACAGGATTGGAAAAGTAGATGTAGTTAAAAAGGATTATTCAACATCTAGTTCCAATGTTTCTAGGAAGTTTTGTGTTAATTGTAACTCTGCTGGACACCTTACACATAATTGTAAAAAGGTTAAAGTAGAAGATGTTAAAACTCCTGAAATGCATAACATGCTTGACATGCCTAGTTTTCATGATCCATGTGATAAACCTGGATGTATGCTATGTGCTTATAATGTCATGACTGCTTATTTTAAGTTGATGAATGCATTTGCTGGCACATGCACTGACACTAGAAATGACATGAGTACTGAGCACAGTCAGGCGAAGACTGTTTTATCCCCTGTTCTTAAGAAGGATAAACCTATCTCAAAGCCAAAAGGCAAAAAGCCCAAGGCTAACACTGAAAAGGAAACAGTCGACGTGAAAGCTAAGCATGTTGAGAGTAAATCAAATGTTACACCTGTTAATACCCCTAAACCAACTAGACCCAAACATGTTTGGGTACCAAAGTCCGCTTAATCAATTTGTGATTGCAGGGTCAGGTCAAGAAAGAAAAGATCATGTGGATAATTGACAGTGGATGTTATAGACACATGACAGGAGAAAAGTCCCTGCTCATAGGATTGGTGGAGAAAGCTGGCCAGATAGTTACCTTTGGAGATAATAGCAAAGGATTCACTACGGGATATGACAATCTGGAAAAAGGAAATGTTATCATTGAGAACATCTCTCTTGTTGATGGATTAAGGCACAATCTTCTGAGCATCAGTCAGTTCAATGATAAAGGATTTGATGTGAACTTCGAAAAGACAGGGTGTTTGATCAAAAACATAAAAATAGGAAAGATGGTAAAGTTGCTTTGTAAGGAGTAAGAAAGGGAAACCTTTTCGTAGCTGAATTGAATCCCGCCAGAAATGGAGAAGTTAGATGTTTTTACAGCAAAGCTTTGACGGATCTAAGTTGGTTATGGCATAAGAAGCTCTCACACTTGAACTTCAAAACTATGAACTCTTTGGTAAAGAGAGAGTTAGTGAGATGGCTACCACAGATGGAATTCTCTCAAGAAGGACTCTGTGAAGCATGTGAAAAAGGGAAGTCAAAGAAAGTATCACATAGAAGCAAGGGAATGACAAGTATCACTGAACCTCTTCAGTTGATTCACATGGATTTATTTGGTCCAGTGAATGTCATGTCACTATCAAGAAAAAGATATGTTTTAGTGATTTTCGATGACTACTCCAAGTACACGTGGGTGTTGTTCTTACAATCAAAGGATGAAGCATCTCAGATAATCATTGATCACATAAAGAAACTAGAGTTAGAAGCTGACCTACCTGTACGTGCAATCAGATCAAATAATGGAACTGAATTCAGAAATGCAGTTCTGAATGACTTCTGCACAGGAAAGGGTATTACTAGACAGTATTCAGCACCAAGAACTCCTCAACAAAATGGAGTTGTAGAAAGAAAGAATCGCACTTTGGTTGAAGCATCAAGGACAATGCTAAGTGAGTCAAAGTTGCATACGTACTTTTGGGCTGAAGTAGTCAACACAGCTTGTTACACTCAAAATATTATCCTGATTAACAAGGATCATGAAAAGACTCCATATGATATTATGGCCAACAAGAAGCCATCACTGAAATACTTTCATATGTTTGGTGCAAAGTGCTTTGTGTTGAAATATGGAGAGCATCTTGGGAAGTTTGATGCTAAAGCAAATGAAGGCATCTTCCTAGGCTATTCTCTGGAATCTAAAGCTTACAGGGTTTATGTGATTACTGATAAGAAGGTTGTTGATAGCCTTAATGTAACGTTCCACGACACCAAGTTACCAAGCCTGCAAAGAGAAGAGGATCCCGAAACTCTAGAATTTAAAGATCTATCAGACGACCTCTAAGATAATGAAGAAGTACCTGTAGTTGTTACTAGCAACAATGGAAATAATGATGACATTGATCATGATCATGGTGGTGATAATGGTGGTGCTAGTGGCAATACTGGTGGTAGTACTACTCAAAATGCAACTGGTTCCACTAGTCAGACAATAGGATCATCAGGTCATACCAGCAATAACTCAGGGGGAGCAGGTGAAGGATCAACTAGTCACACTCAACATAACAATGAGAAAGGAGAATTATCAAGGTCACATCTTCCAAGACAAAGGGTTTGGAATAGAGATCATCCCATTAAGATGATCATTGGTGATCTAGATACAGGAGTGAGAACTAGGAGTGCCACTGGCAATGATTGCAATTATTCTGGGTTTCTTTCAGAAATAGAACCTAAGAAGATAGACGAGGCACTTGAAGATCTAGATTGGGTTATAGCAATGCAAGAAGATCTCAATCAGTTTGAAAGACAGAAAGTTTGGAAGCTGGTACCCAGACCAAAAGGCAAATCAATCATTGACACAAGATGGGTATATAGGAACAAACTTGATGAAGATGGCATTATAATCAGAAATAAGGCCAAAATGGTAGCAAAAGGTTACTCTCAGGAAGAGGGAATAGATTATGATGAAACAAATGCTCCAGTAGCTAGACTTGAGGCAATCAGGATGTTTCTGGCATTCACAGCACATTCAGACTTTAAGGTTTATCAGATGGATGTGAAGAGTGCATTTCTGAATGGGGAGTTAGAGGAAGAAGTATATGTTGAACAACCTCCAGGGTTTGAAGATCCAACATTGGTTGATTTTGTGTATTTTCTCTTCAAAGCTCTCTATGGAATCAAGCAAGCACCAAGGACATGGTATGACACTCTATCTCTATTCTTACTTGAAAATGGTTTTACTAGTGGTGTCATTGATAAAACTCTCTTTTATAAAAAGCCCAAGAATGATCTGATATTAGTGTAAGTTTATGTTGATGATATTATATTTGGTTCTACTAATGATGATCTATGCAAGAGATTTGCTAAGCTAATGCAGAGCAAATATGAGATGAGTATGATGGGTGAGTTGACGTTCTTTCTTTGACTGCAAGTGAGAAGTGAGTTAGAGTACTCACTAAAACAATTACGAAACGGGAAGAACAAGTATGTACTAGTGAAGTACAGAGAGAATGAATGTATGTGAATGAAGCTAGAATTCGGAGAATCCAAGCATTGTTTATTCCATCAATGACAGGGAAGTCAGGAATATAATAAGTGGACTATAAATGGAAGATATTAAATATTAGAAGTCCAAGGAAGGATATATTATGAAAGGTAAAGAGGATTGAGAATATGATCCTAGAACAAAGAGAATGCAAACGAGTTTGAGAACGCTTGAGAACCCGGGAGAAAACCGGGAGAGCAACTTTTGAGGTAAAGAGAATATACTAAGGATATTGGATTTAATACCTATTTGAGGATTAGAACCACCCTAACACACTAATATATATGGTGGGAGAGGATAATATATATCCAAGAGGTTTACAGAGGAGAAACCACTAAGACGATCACAGAAATCATACGATGAATCAAACGACTAGAGAACTTTGAACGGAGCCCAAACAAAAGGCCCAAGGACATAGGGAAGGCCCAATTTTCAGCCCAACCATAAGACAAGGAGCTTATTTGAAGAGATTTAAGAGTGGAAGCCCCTTGGTGCAATAAGAAAAGGGAAGAAAGGACTTGGGGACAATATGCTAAAAGCTAAGGACTTCCATGCAATTATCTTTTGGATGAGCATCTTTAAAGGCTACACATGGCACCTTGGCATTGGCCAATTGAGATTACATCAATATAAGGTGCAAGTGGATGAGATAAAAGAGATAGATTCATGTATTATCCAAGGAAGAAACAAAATAAAACATCACCACCACCAAGCTTCATTATATTCGGTTTTTTGAGGAATGAATAGTAAAAAATTTCTATCTTGAGTTCTAGCCAACTATAATTCAGGATCTATAGCTTAAAATAAAGATTGAGAGAAGTTAGGAAGGCTCACCAAGTTTGAAGGCCAAAGAGTAAGTGGAAGATTTTCATTTTGATTTTACAAGATTCTATGTTCTTGAATGAATAGTAACTTTATGATTTTCATGTTTTTTTTTCTTGATTGTATGGCTTCCAAAGGATGTTCTAATCAAGGTTCAAGACTTGTGAGGCCTTAATATCACCCTTAAGCTTCAAACCAAGGTATAACACTTGAACCCCCTCTGATAGATTATGGGTTTTATGTGAGTTTTGTGATGATATGCATGTTTAGAGCACTAGAGCTATGTATGAGTTTTGTTAGATGTTAAAATATGATTTGTAGCACCAAGACCAGTCTAGGCAGTGGTAAAGATGGTGAATAGTGAATATGAGTCTTGGGTATCAATTGAATGATTATTTGGGTTGTTCGAAAATTGGATTATTCATTTTTAAGCCATCGTAATATCGAAATTTACTTAGATCTTAAAATCAGAGCATGTCCGAGACATTAACTTTCTGTCAAGGTCGAGCACCTATCATGAACCTGTAGATCTTGATTTATAGATCATTTTGGCGAAAGAATCATAGCATTCTGATTTACGGTTTAGGAGAAATCGTGAAATTCGTAAAAGCGATTCGTAAACGCAAGCATGAGTTCGTAACTTCAATTGAACCCCTTTAAAACGAGAAATTCGATTGCGAATCTTAGTAATTAAATACTAGAGGTCATGATGGAGATATGAGAAAAGACTTTATGTCGAAAGGATTATTTTTCGATTTTATAAAAATGTTTGAATCAAGGTTAAATGTGAAGGAACCCCTTAGAGAAGCACTTGGTTATAACTTTGAAAACCACTTAGTGAAACGGGCAAACGAGATCCAATTTCTAAAGTGAATCTTCGACTTAAGTATTTGTCGACTAACATGGACTTAGTATGAGCCTAAAGCGAGCTAGTAATGCCTTGGTCGTGTTTTCGCTTGCATGTTTAAGAGTTGATTTATAAGTTGATTATCCAGGGGATTAACCGCATGTTTCTTTGACTTTGTCTGGATTGTCCGACATCGTCGCGAACTCCTAACACTTATCGAGCATCAGGCAAGTTTTCTAAATCTATACTTTGAAGTATTGATTATATAATACCGCTTTTGCCATGTATAAAGTTGTACACTTTTGCGATATATCCTATTTCCTGTTGAAAATAGAATTTGACCTTTGGATTATATACGATCTTTTGAGATAAGTATTTATAAACCGGTATACCTTGTAGTTCTATAGATAAGAGCATGTTTATTGGTTCGACTCTAGATCGGGAGTCGGTATTTTCCGTTATAGAGATAGTCGTGGAAACCCGGAGGGATTCCAGCGGCAGAGTACTATTCATTTGGAGGAATGTTATTATTAAACATTATTTATGTTTCCAGAAAGTATTAATTACTTGGAAATGATCTGGTAATTGGCTTATAAGCTAGATATGGGATACTAGTTATAAGCCGGGTTTTACAAATGCCCTTAGTGTAGGGCGTATAATTCTTAATTTTTATCAAAGGCCGGGAGTCGGTAATTTGTATACTTTCGAGGATATATTTTTTATAAATATATCGAATAAATATTATTGTGATTAATGAATATTATTTTGAATATTCATTTAAAGTTTATTTATTAATGAATATTATTTTAAATATTCATTTAAAGTTTATTTAATTAATGAATATTATTTGAATATTCATTTAAGGTTTTATTATTTAATGAATATTATTTTAAATATTCATTTAAAGATTTATTTCTGAACAATTATTCTGTTTAAAAATATTTATGATTTAATAAATATTATTTGAATATTTATTAAATACTTTAAAATTAAAATAAAAATAGTTTATATTATTTAAAATTTATCTTTGACCTTCAATAATTATGTAGAATATTTCTGAACTTTATTAAAAATTATTTTTATCAAGGAGAGATTCCCAAATGCTATTTTCCATTTAAATCTATCTTTAAGGAGATTTAAATACTCGCTGAACTCTAAAAAATATACAGAGGAACCTAACTTAAGAAACTGTTAATTATTATTGCCTCCCCGGTCATAAACTTTTGAAAGAAAGATATCTTCTCTTAGCAATTTAGTTGCTACAAGTCAAATGAGTTTTTGTTACTTCCTCAACATTCGAGGAGTAAGATTGATGGAATAAGTTATAATCCATTAACAAGCAATAGCTTGGGAAATATTGGTGAAATTTTCCTTTCCAACCCGATACGGCTTCTTTGTGAAGTCCTATTAACAAGTATTACACTTGGGGAAAGGAGGAAGAACTTTACGTTTCAGAGTCATGGATTTACTCGAACTAGGAGTATTGTGTAAGAGGCTGTGGGATAGTCCATCCTTTATAAAGGGTCCGAGTGGCGCCGGTCCCGTCTATGCCCAACCGTTGGCTAGGGAGATCCGGCGTATGGTGGTGTCCATATGTTCTTCCTTCTACATGTAGAGAAACAAATCTTGAGATGCACAACCTATGACTGATCATCGTAAAGTTGTGGCTTCTGCACGTCGTGCTCCAGTATTAGTTCATCATTCAAATTTGGATATTTTCTGCAACATGGATTGAATGAATATACCGATCATGTTGGCAGGGTTTGAAAAGTGTTTAAAACTGACGTTACAATGAATCACCTTGTAACTTCATCTTTTATACTATATCTTATGACTATGATACTTTTCATAACAAAAGTGGCTATGAGGTGGTTATACTGAATCACCTGGTAACTTTATCTTTTAAGTTATATGTTGATATTCTTCTTATATTTTACATAGCAGATATTTTGTTACAAAAAGGTTATATTGATTTACCTTGTAACTTCATCTTTTATATTATACTAGAACTTTGTTCATAGTATAGTAAAAGTTTGCAGAGATATTATGGAAATGATATTTGAAGTACTACAATGGTACTGTTTTTAGAATATATTCCGATAAGGAAATACTTTCGGTAAAGAGATATTTTGACAATTATTATCTTATACCCACTTTATTCTGGGTTTAAGTTAAAGGCAGAGTTATGCCATACTTTCATTACCTTGCTAAGCTATCGCTCACTCTTGCTATTGTTTTATATATATTATAGAGCAGTGAAGCAGGATGTCAAGGACACAACACATACCTCGCTAGCAAGTGGTAACCGCAAGGCGTTTCCATAAGCAGTTCCTAGCAGTGATCCCGGGAGTAGTATGAACCAGTCGGATTAGACTGCTATTTTGTTATTTAGCTTTTGTATAGATATGAATGGTATGAGAGGATTGTAAGCATCAGAAGACTAAGTTGGTAATGTACCATTACTTAGATGTTGTATCAGTAACAGATTCAAAAGACATTTGGGTATTGTAATAAAAATTATTTATTCCGCAGTTGTTGTATTGTGTCGTTTCTGAGACTCTAACATGTGTGTGTGTGTGAGATATATATTGTGGGGTCATAAGCAGTTGAATTGTGTACATTGTGAGTAATACAGGTAAGGCAAGGAGTAAATGGATCGTGACTACTCTAAATCCCTAACCCCGGATTTGGGGCTGTTACAGAAATGGTATCAGAGAGTTAGGTTATAGTCCTCAGAAACGATAGGAAATCGAGTCTTACAATACCCTTAATAATGATAAGAATACCTAGAGCTCATATCGAGTTCGTAGTCGGGTTAGAGGACATGACCCTGACTGTTTGAGATGAAGCCCGAGAGGGGACTTCTTCTGGGAAACCGTGCTTAGGACTTCATGGTTAGTAACCTCGTTTCGTATGAGTTATAGATGGATGGGATTCTGAGATACCAGACCCCGAGGCCTTCGAGTAGGCATTTGATGATGCGCTTATTAAGATGGACGGGGACCCGATAAAGGGGGATCCATAGGAGGATCTAGTGGTGGACCCCATGGTGGGTCAAGGGAAGAAGCTTGTAGAGAGCGTGCCAATTGATAAAGATGTGGTATGTTACTTGAGGTCGTATAATAGGACCGGATGAATCTTTAGTGGTCAATTAAGTGACAAGACGAGAGTTTAGAATCAATTGTGATTCATCAAGATAGATGACGAAGAAAATGGAGTAGAGTCTGCAAAGCAGAAGATGTTGAGGCAGTATAGCCAATACCGGTGGATTGATTCAACTTGAACGAGACCTGTTACTCGTAGTCTGTTGTAGTTGCCCTAGGAAGGCAGCATACGTAAGAACTGAGACGTTCGAACTTCGTGTATGATTAAGGATACTTAGTTACCTTAACTAGTAGAGGCATTACCTTATTTATGGGGTTTAATTCCCCGCGATCAGCGATTCCACCAAGGATGGTGTTTACTACGGTACTGAGGCATTTTATTACCTCGAGCAAGATTTTTATATGTACGTACTACGCAAAGTGTTATTGTAGCACGAGTGCGCTAAGACGGGATATATTTTAAGAACCAAGGCCGACTAAGAAAGTCTGGGAAAGGCTTAAATAAGAAGGCTGTTATGCCACGAGTGTTAAGCTTAAGTGGCACACGGGATTGATACGAGAAAAGGGATATGTGGTATAAAGATGGTTATAATAGTAATTGGGTTTAAGCCTACAGTTTCTAAATGATCTTCCGGAATACCGCCCGTTCGACATGTCGAATTCATCGTTGCTATGGGCAACAACAGTATCGAAGTCTTCTTATAGAATAGAACGCTTGCTTGAGATGCTTGCGCCTAGTCGAATAGAACTCCCTGTGATTGCAAATGTCGATGGTTGAATCCTTAGCGACTATTATGAGTCGGCAAAACGTAAGTATCGAGCACCTTAGGGTGTGCATAGAAAAGAAAAGCTTTAGAATCAAACGATTATCCGTTAGAGGAGCCGACATAAAAGGCATCCGTAGAGACCTTGGCAGTACCCTCCCCAATCTATGATCTATCTTGACATCTCTCCTAGAGAGAATTTTGATAAAGGGCATATTCCCTCTTCGAAGTTATCTCATAACACTTGGGTTAAACCATATTTAGTTTCAATTATGCCAGAGGCTGTCACGATACCTACTTTCAGGATTTCAAAGCCCTGTCAAATGATGTTATTCAAGCTTTCACTTTTCTTCAAATAATGAATAACTCTAGGGTGATACCTCACAACTTGCTTGTTAAATACCAGTATCTTTTGGTTATTCTTTTCTTTGGAAATCACACCTTTGGAACCTGTTCACTTTTAATCCAAGGTGTCCATTTGAGAAATTATCTGTCAAAAGATGATAATTATTAACTTGACTTTGAATTGCTTTCATACTTTTCAACTTCCACTGAGACGAACAACCCTATACTTATAGGGGCCACAAGGACTATCTGTCTGGGTGATAGAAGTCTGACGGGACGCCGTCACTTGTGAGTTGTGAAATAGAAGAAGGCTAATTACCTTTAGTAATGTCTCGACAGAGACACACAACGTTGAGTTCTTATGATCGTATTGATCTCTCGGTAAATTCTCTTATCTCAAATAAGGTTTACTTCAAAATTCATGATCTTATGATCACCAATGTGTGACATTTGCTTTGATGAGACAACTATATTTTCAATGCTCCATGATTCTTGTTATCTTTATTGAATTTCAAGGGGAGGCCAACCAGGTCGAATAAGTCAAAAATTCACTGATAGGGATTAGATTCGTAACGAAATCGTCTATGACAAGAGCAGATCCCTAAGACGAATTGAATATCGGTGACACATCAATGAAATTAGTTTATTCTCTCTCTCAAGGATATTATGATAGTGGAAAGTTGGTCAAGTGATATATGTGAAAGGAATAGCGATGTGTCGTGAAACTCTAATGATAACGGAGTCAGTTAGAAACCCCTAGAATTCCATAGAACCATTGACCCAGTGGAGGCCAGAGCTTGGCTTAAAGAGATGAAGAAATCATTTGAGATACTGAGTATTACAGATAATCAGAAAACGGTGTTCGCCGCCTACCTCCTAAAGGGAGAGGCGAATCACTGGTGGGAATCTAAGACAAACCTAGAGGGAGATAGTGTTGTGACTTGGGAGAGATTCAGCTGGTTGTTTTTAGAGAAATATTTTCCGAAATATATGAAGACCCAGATGGAAATAAAGTTTCTAGAGTTAAATCAAGGAAACATGACTGTGGCAGAGTATAAGGCCAAGTTTTTTGAGTTATCGAGGTTTGTCCGGAGTCTGTAATTACAGATGTGAAAAGAGCCGTAGGTTTCAATTAGGGCTGAAACAATGGATCCAGAATCGCGTGGCAATGTTGGAGTTAACAGATTATGCTACATTAGTGCAAAAGGCATCGATTGCGGAAAGCTTGGACACAAGGCTAAGGAATGTCCATCTACTGGACCAACTCTACCAAGAGATAATAAGGCTACCTCCAGCAGGCAGCCCACTACCTGGACCTTCAAATAGCAGATACCCTCCTACTTAAACTCAGTTAGTATTAACGTTTTATTTGATCCAGAGCTGCTAAGTACTTTGCATCTCAAGATTTTGCATGATAATTGAACCTTAAGGTTGAACCCCTAAAAGAGTAACTGCAAGTAAAGATGGTCGATCGAGAAACTTTCCCGTAAAATTAGCACATCCAGGTTGTGAACTAGAAATATGAGGTCGATACTTTTAATAGATTTGATTCCTTTCAAGTTGGGAGAATTTGATATTATAATAAGGATGGAGTGGTTGGCGCCCAATGGAGCCAAATTGATTGTAAGGGAAATAGAGTAATAATTAAGGGATGGAGACAGATTCAGAGATTCTTGAATATAGTTCAGACTAGGAAATTACTACGCCGGAGATATGAAGCTTAATTAGCTCTTATGGTTGGCGTCGAGAAAAGAGACACTAAGTATAAATGAAATTACGGTGGCCTTGGGAGGCTTTACATGGTTTTTATGAGCTACTAGATATCGATCTGGATGATGTGAGAATGAATACCGAGTATTCAGAGTATAGTGCTGCATCTCCTGTTAGCCCCAGTAGGAATGAAAGAATTAACAACTCAGTTACGAGAATTGATGGCCAAGAGTATGATAAGACCTGGTGTACCCATGTGGAGAGCCCGGTGTTGTTGCGAGAAAGAAAGATATTAGCACGAGATTGTGCATCGAACATCGAGAGTTGAACGAGTTCACCATTGAGAATAGGTACCATTACCGAAGGTAGATGGTTGATTGACCAGCTGAAAGACGCTGTGTATTTTTCCAAAATTTACTTAAGAACTGGATATCACCAGTTGAAGGATAAACCCGAGGATATACCCAAAACTGCGTTTCGCACTAGGTATAGACCCTACGAAACCTTTGGTGATATCGTTTGAGGTTGACTGATGCAACCGCAATTTTTATGGATTTAATTAATTGATCAGAGCTAGCCGAGATAGTTTCTGCCCCAAATATATCGAAACGTTGATTATATATGAAGGAAAAGTGCGAGATCTAACCGGATCAAAAGAACTTGATATAGATATAATTACGCAGAAGGAGCTGACCATGTGACAGGCCAAACAACATTCCCCGCAAACAAATCCCCCAAGAGACTCGCCTTTCTTTCAGAGAGAGGAGAGATGAGATAATAAAGAATGACTGAATACAAGAGGTAGGTTGGCTTTCTGTAAAATGATTAAAGAAGGGGCTGGAGCAGCGGGGGTTGATAGTAGATAACATGAGATAAGGTAAATGGCTAGAATTAACATAGGATTATGACAGTGGGATACACTACCATCCAGGGAAGGCCTATGTGTGGTGGCCAATGCCCTTAGTCAAAATAAGAAAGAGATGGATTCCGAGTGTTCGGGAATTAAAATACGAAATATTACACAAAACCCACAGTTCGGAATATTATATGCACCTAGACGGCACCAAAAAGTATAGAGATTCAAGAGAATGCTATCGGTGGCAAACCATGAGAAAGGAAATTGGGATGACCACTTACCATTAATTGAAATTACTTACAACTTCAGTTACCATGCCAGTATAGGGATGCCACCTTACGAGGCCCGGTATGAAAGGAATTGCCACTCTCCTTGGTGTTGGGAGGAGGTGGGCGAGAGAAAGATATGAGGATCCAATTTAGTCCAACAAACCAGAGAGACAAAAGATCTTCCCAGTAAGTGGCTAGCAACAGCCCAGGACAGATAGAGAAAGTATGTGGACCAAGCCCGCAAGGGTAGAGATAGTACTGCTATTGATAAGCTAAATGGCATATTGATGAATGACAAGCAAGTTTATGTTGATGTATTTCTGCGCAAACAAGATAGAAAATATGAGGTTGGAGATTTGTGATGCTAAACGTATCCCCGTGAAAAGAATTAACGAGATTTGGAAATGGAGGGAAGTTGAGCCCGAGATTCATTGGGCCATTTGAGGGTTTAAACGCGTTAGGAAGGTGGCCTACGAGCCAGCCTTACCCCCAAACTTGTAGAATGGTCATGACATGGTTCATGTGTCAATGCTACGTCAGTATACTATAGATGCCCAGCATATGATAGAGTACGAGCAGGTAGATATACAACCAGGTCTGACTTACGAAGAACAACCTGTGGAAATCACGGATAGAAAAGAGCAAGTGCTAAGAGATGTAACAGCCCCAAATTCCTTACCGGGAATCCAGGTTGTCACCTCTCTTGCGGAATATACAATCACCTGTTCACAATTTAATCTACACAATAATCATAATAAACATCATCTTTTACTCCACGGGTTATAGTCTTAGAACAAGCACTCCATAATACAAAAGTTATTACAACACAAGTTCACCTACCAGAATCTCTGAATAATATTACAATCCAAAAGTACTAGATAACAACACATTAAACTACTATTCTTCAGCTTATACCCTTCTCTAGTGCTATAAGGCCAATGCTCTGAATCAGTAGTCTGTCACCTTCCCTTTGCCTCGGTTCACCGTGCTCGTGCCCGCTCGTGGTGTTGCTGTTTAATAATATTTAATAAAGCAAGGGTGAGCGAAAGAATGCCCAGCAAGTATATATATATATACCATAACACCTCGACACTAACTCACACAAAATATGATTTTTTTACCCCTCTTTAAGAACTTCTCCCCTCATATAGATATATTTTTGAAAAAAGATTTAACTCGAATGTTTTTATCGACCTCAGAATTCTCCTCATATAAAGAGATAAACATAATTCAATAACTCCTCGGAACTCCTCAATTGATGTGAAATAATATAATATAAAAACTCCTCATGAAATAAACATATTTCATTAACTCCTCAGAACTGCTCAATGGATGTGAAATAATATAATATAACAAACTCCTCAGATCAATACCCTAGTTAACAGAACCATAAAGGCATCGGTTAACTGTAGAGCATCAATGAATGGACATCTCCTCAAACGCCACCTCAAGTAATGGATGATCAATCCATTGTCACGCCTCAATTCTATCGATAGAAAGGATGGTCGACGTCTCGAACCACCCAAAAACTCCTCAGAAGGATGAGCCGTCTTTCTCGGCCCTTCACCCTTCATATTAACCGTTTGGGCCGGTGCGTTACTCTGGTCACTTTTGCCATCATTTAGTCCAGAATATATAAGGTGTCGGGATTTTCGATCACCTTCAACAATAAATAGCTTAGGCGTCACGGTAAAATAACACGTGCACCTTTATTTACTTCTCAATAAAATACTACTCCAATATCGTTCAGAAACAATGAACGATAAACACCTACAATGAATTAGTTTTCCCCTCGAATGAGTAGAGGAAAATATTTAGAAAGACTGTCCTGATCACGGATTCAGAATGAGCGAACCCGTATCAGTATTCTTAAATTACTCATTATATGTATATATAAAACATCACTCTTAAATAGCAATTAATATATATAGTATGAAGATATTATTAATACACCTCTATCACCTCCTCTTCGAGTACGAATGAAGTAACTCGATAAATGTCCCATCATATGGACCACCTCAAGGAATAAATTGAACACCTCGTATAATAATATTATCCGAATAACAGCTCAACAATAATATATATAATGAAATTACAAGAAGAAAACACCTCTGATAAGTAATCGTCTAGATAGAATAGTTTTTGTAAATCGTATTTGTTATTTCCTCAGACAAAGTGGTTTTAAGAAAATATTTTTAACAACGATATTCATCTAATTAAATAAATTTAATTAGACGAATAAGGTTTATTGGTGATGTTGCCTTTAGGTTAGTTATTGCGAAATTCTAAAAAAAAACTTTGTCCGGGTTTTCGAAAATCCTCTCTCCTCAGCACTTCGTGCTCATCGCCTACTCCTCATGTTACATCATCTACTTGGAATGTAGGTTTCCTCTAACCATACTTCCTTTGTCTCCTCATTATGCTTACTCGTATTTAACTATTATTACGAACAACTTTCGTTACCAAATATACCTCTATTCCGAACGATAGAGTAAGAGTTAGCATACTTGTATTTGAAAACTAACCAGCATGCTCATGTTTCGAAAATATAAATACCCTGAACAATAGAGTATGAATAGTAAACTTGCCTGGTACTCGCGCTGCAGTAAGGACTTGTAGCGGGGTCCGACAGTCTAAACAAAGTCAAGAAAACACACTATTAATCCCTTATACGATCTATTTATAACTCAACGTTTAAACACTTAAGCCAACCTCAACAAGGCACTTAGGGGTCCCTCTAGACTCGTACTAAGTCCTTAATAATCAACAAACACTTAAGTCAAGAGTTCGTTTTGAAATTGCACCTCGATCGCCCATTATATAAAGTCATTTTCAAAGTTAAGTCCAAGTACTCTCCTAGGGGGTCCTCCCGCTCGTCACCTTGACTGAAACATTTTTATAAAATCGAAAAATAACTCTTTTGACATACGGTCTTCTCCCATACCTTTATTATGACCTCTAGTATTTATTCTCAAAATATCATGTTGTAATTCCATTTTTAAGGGTCTCAATTCCAGTCACCAACTCAACACTTACGTCTACGAACAACTTTTACGAATTTGGTCATAATCCCTAAACCGTAACTCGAAATGCTACAATTCTTTTTCCAAAATGATCTATAATTCAAAACCTACAAGTTCATGGTTAGAAACCAACTGGTCAGCAGGTTTATGGTTCGGACATGCTCTGTTTTTTAAGGGTTAATGAAATTCGGGCATTACGACGGCTATAACTCGGATATTTCCAAAATCAAAACCCTCCAAATAATCATCCAATCCACAACCAACACTCATGGGCACTATTCATTGTCTCCCTCACTGTCAAAACAGATCTTGGAGCCGCGCAACATATTTTAACATCTAACAAAACTCATACATAGCTCTAGAGCTCTAATCATGCATCATAACACTAAAACTCATCAAAAACTCATGATCCATCAAAGGGGATTCAAGTATTATACCTTGGTTTGAAGCTCTAGGATGTTATTAAGACCTTATAAGTCTAGATCCTTGCTTAGGAGATCCTTTGGAGGCTAGAAATCAAAGATCAAAACAAAACTATGTTAGTAAAGTACTATTCATCAAAGAACATAGAACCTTGCAACATCAAAACGGAGATGATCCACTTACTTGATGGCTCTCAAACTTTGAACACCTCTCTAACTCTTCACAAGCTTTAATTTAAGCTATGGTTTGCTAATTGTGGATGGCTAGATCTTGAGTTATGAAAATCTTACTATTCATTTATATGAAAACCGAATATATGATGAAAATGGTGGTGTTGGTTGTTTTGTCTTGGTTGAAAAATGATAAAGCTAACAATAATGCTTGATATTTGTTGGATGCATCTTATCTTCACTTTACTAAAGTGATGACATCACTATCCACTACTTAATCTTGTGTTAAGTGGTGTGTTAAAGAAGATTGGATGATGGAAGCTTCGTAACTTCCCTAGTTAGCTTCTAATGATGCTAGTTCCTCTTTATAACCACTTGGTTCGTTCTTTTGCCACTTGTACTTGGTTGCCACTTGGTTATTCTGTTAGTGTAGGTGCCCTAGAGGCAATACATTGTTTATTTCAATAAACCTTTATGTCATTTGATTATTCAGTAAATGTATTTATTATGACTTTAAATACTGCGATATATTTGTTAGCATAATAAATGTCCTTAGAATCATGATACACATTATATAGTTTAAGAACATAACTTGAACTTGAGATTATATAATATATCATATTCTTAAAGGTCCCTAGTCGAGTATTATTATATAGGACAATAATAATACATAAATAGACTAGTATGTTGTTTGACTGATAACCACATCTCATTGGTTATAAGTATGGAGATACTAAAGTCAAAAACATAGGTACATGTAAGGGTACATGGTACTGGACAGACCCACAGTGAGATTCTTCATGTTTAAATAAGTCATAAGAAAGTCTCACAGTGATAATGGTGTAATGATCCTTTAACTTAAGATCATTATATTTCTATACGAGGATTAATATGCTTTGACGACATTAAAAGTTACCTTTGACCAGGTGATGATAAAAGTGGACATCGGGTATATTGTGAGTCGTATGAGAAATATGAATGATAGATAAAGGATTTAACCCTCCTATTATTAGGAGAGATATTATTGGCCTCTTGATTGAGTGAGACTATAAAATGCATGGCCGTGCTCAAATAATGATTTGTCTTAATAGTCTACTCATGGATCATGTAAACCTGGATTAAATTATGAAGAGGATGACAATAAACATGCCTCGAGTTTAGTCTATAATATTTGGTTAAAGGGATTATATTACACGGAAACATTAATCACGAAAGGTTATCGAATCACGAATTAATTATTATTTAATTGGGTAGCAATGATGTATTACTAGATGCCGCTCATTGTTTATAATTTTATTGAAGAATAAAATTATTGCCAATTAAATAATAACCTACAGGGTCACACACATAGAACATTTAAAGGAAGAATTAATTTAAATTATGAATTTAAATTAATTAATGATAAGTTGGATTTTATTATATTAATTAAGTGGGACTTAATTAAGCTATAATAAAATACAAAGATATATGAGATATGATTTTATGATTTTAATAATTGAGTGTGACTTAATTATTATTTAATTAAATAATAGGATTTGATTCTATTATTTAATAAATCAACTTGGGCTAAGTTTTGACAGGGGCTTTTACTTTACATTATCATATAAATATATGATGATAGGTAAAGAAGGGTTGCAAGTTTTGTACGACTAAAAACTACAACCTGCAAGAGGCGTAGAAAACCCTAACCCTAAAAATCAGATCTCTTTCATTGGAGGCTAGTACCTCCCTTCCAAGCAAGAACGTAGGACGTTCTTGAAGGTGTTCGTGTGGATACCGTAGAGGAGGCTTCGAAGAGGAGCGCTCAGTAATCATGGGAGGCTTGCATCTTCATTGTTTCACCAATCGTAAAGCTCATAAAAGGTAAACGTTTCTATCTACCATGATTATCCGGTCATTATACATGGATCCGGGTTTGGTTTCGATTTATTTTTACCGTTTTTCCGCTGCATATATGCGATCGGAACCAACAATGGCATCAGTGCTACATGTTTAATGGGATAATCTGGTTTTAATTGATGTATATGATACATATGATCGACCTTTTGTTTACCAGATTTTTTTTTATTGCTTCTGGTTTCTTTACTGGCGACTTACATGAATAAATAAACATGGCTGCGATTTGTTATATTCTGCATAAAAGTACGTCTGTGGTTTGATAATCTGCCATCATCTTGCTTGCCGTGTGTACTTCTGTGATTACCTGCAAACCACATATGTTTGTATATATATAACACGCATATATGTCTGAGTTGGGTTTACCAGTTTTGTTCATATTGTTTCTGGTTCATCTGTTCGCCTTAACCTATGTTTTACCAGACTGCGAATTATAACATTAGGTGTTCATCTGGTGACTTATTTGCTGCGTAAGATATATTTTAACATATCTGGTGCCTGACTTGCTGTCCTCATATCTGCGTTTAACATATGTATGTATAATAAACTGTTAAACAAATCTGGTCTGTTTTTCACGTTAACATAAGTTGTGATGTAGTCGATATGGAGGATACATAAACAGTATTACAGATTTGCTTGATAAGGCTAAGAGATATAATCATACCATATACTGATATGACGATTATATACAACTTGAAACTCTATAAACAATTTTTTTTTCTCGCTGGTATCGTTAATAACAATAGAGACCTGAGACTGTTTCGTCCTAGGGTGAACCTGTTTACTGCTATGTTTATGTAAATATGTAATGCATGTGCTGGACTGATTCTTCCCTGATAACGTGATAAAGCCATGCGTTTATTCTATTGTCTTTAGACTCCTGCTTAGGTTATGCTAGCTAGGGTTTTACAACCATGCGTTAAGGCTTATCCTGTTGAATGCTGTTAAATAAAATCTGTTTATTTAAATGAGTTTTATTAATAGTAATTTTGATTACTATATTAAATAATTTTATGCTTCAATTATGGGCTTATTTTATGCACTTTTAAATTTAATTTTATTTAAAGTGTTAATTTATTATTTATGATTTGATCATATTTAATTTATGTTGTATAATACTTATGATTATACAATATGTGTTGCCTATAATTGTTATGTGAGCATGATGCATGGTTATGGCCCAAAGACCTATAGGATAGGTTTTTTGATTTAATTTTATTTATGGTTTGTAATAATTAAATACGACTTGCATGTCATTTTTCTATGTAATTATTTTATCTCGAATGCAACTCGAGTTCTTTTGTAATATGTTTCAAAAGGAGCTTGGAGGCAATCAATGGCAGCTTTGGAAGCAAAGGAGGAAATTATGTAATAATTAGTTATTAACACCATAGATTGACCTTGATCTTTTCATTAGCTTGAAAAGATCGCATAGGATCGGGCCATAACCATAGCATATTTATTTATGTGATGCACTTTACATATAATGTATGTGCTTACATATGATGTATGGATAAGTAGGATGGAATGTATGTATTAGATACGACACCCATGCCATGCCTGCTTAATCAAGATAAAATCTGTAACGATTCAAGATTTTAAAATTAACAAACGATCATGAGATTCTTGTGTTTATAAAATATGGATTTTAAAACACGGAATTAAATATGGATTTTTTTGATATCTAAAAATTGGGATTTTCTGTCAAAAGCGGATATGCGTATTCGTAAGGTTGATGGGTTTTAAGAGTGACCAATGGTATCCTCCATCTACCTGGGAAATGAACAATTTAAGATGTCAATATGAAATATTTGGTTCAAGGAAAAATTGAGGATGTCTTTATGATGTGATCATGATCGTTATAAATTTTGAAAACCCCTTAACGAAATATTAAGTTTTAATCGGATGCTTTCCAATGAATGAACACTCATTGAATCCTAGATCGATAAGGGGAAGGGCTGTCAGTGGCAGGGGACTCCTATCTATCGTGGTGAGATGCGACGAATATAAACGGTTATATTCGGCCGTTGTATCATTGGGTCAAACTTAACTAAGTCGTCATAAGGTGAAAATAAACGGTTATATTCGACCATTATGAACTTAGAAGCATAGAGTTTGGTTAAAATCTATTAAATAGATTTGAACAATGGTTGTTCACCAAACTATCCAAGAATTATATAGAATATAATTGACGATTGTTGTCTACCTAAATAATCATTTTTTAAAGGACTTCCAGTGGTTGACTTAGAACTTGACGAAATATGGATCTTGGCTCACTATAAAGTATAATGGGATATACTTTCCGAATTAATAGTAAGGGCTATTTATTTGATAAAAATAGTGGGAGATATATTATGAATATATCATAATCATTTGAACATAATAATTGATAACTCAGACAATCTAATGTTTATTTTGTGCTTTTAACATTGTAGATACTAAGAAATGGCAAACAACACAAACTCTCTATCCGTTCGATCAATCCTTGAGAAGGATAAACTGACAGGAGGAAATAACTTCCTAGACTGGCAGAGGAATTTGAGGATTGTCCTCAGGTAGGAGCGCAAGCTTCATGTCATTGACATCCCTCCGCCAGGTCCCCTTCCTGAGGGCGCTACTGTTGAGGAACGAGCGGCCCACACAAAGGATGAGAATGATGCAAATGATGTTGCATGTCTTATGTTGGCAACTATGAGTGCTGAGCTTCAAAGGCAGCATATGCATATGGATGCATACACTACCTATGAGCACTTGTAAAGCATGTTTGCAAGCCAAACTCGTCAAGAAAGGATCAACACGAGTAAGTCACTTTTTAATTGCAAACAAGGGGCAAGTGAACCAGTTGGACCACATGTTCTGAAGATGATTGGTTACATTGAGTACCTTGAAACTTTGGGTTTCCCGGTTGGACCGGAAACTGGTATTGACCTAATCATGAATTCTTTGAACAACAAATTCACTCAGTTTGTTGTGAACTACAATATGAATGAATTTGATAAAACGCCTACTGAATTGTTGGCTATGTTGAGAACATATGAAACCAACATGAAGGTAGCTGAACCTGCTTCCATACTGATGGTGGGCAATAAAGGTAAGGCGAAAGGGAAAGGCAAGTGGAAGGGTAAGAAGAAGATTGGATCTAATTCTGCACCCAAGCCAAAGTCAGGTCCCAAACAGGCTTTCAAACCTAAAGGTGGTGTTGAAAAGGGTGAATGTCACTACTGTAAGAAACCTGGTCACTGGAAGAGAAACTGTTCAGTTTTCATGGAGGATCTGAAGAAGAAGAAGGCTCAACAAGCTTCTACTTCAGGTATATATGTTATAGAAGTCAATCTGTCTACTTCTACATCTTGGGTATTTGATACTGGATGTGCTTCTCACATTTGTATAAATGTGCAGGAACTACAGAGAAGTAGGACATTGGCTAAAGGAGAAGTGGACCTACGAGTTGGCAATGGAGCAAGAGTTGCTGCTTTAGCTGTAGGCACTTATTATTTATCTTTGCCCTCTGGGCTTGTTTTAGAACTTGATAACTGTTTTTACGTACCTGCGATTCGCAGAAACATTATTTCTGTTTCTTGTTTGGACAAGAAGGGTTTTTCATTTATAATAAGGAACAACAGTTGTTCTTTTGCTTTGAATGATTTGACCTATGGTATTGCACGTTTGTTTAATGGTTTATATGTTCTTGATTTAGATAATCCTGTCTATAATATAGAAAACAAACGACTTAAAATTAATGACTCAAATCATACATACCTCTGGCATTGTCGTCTAGGCCATATAAATGAGAAACGCATATCCAAATTACATAAAGATGGATACTTGGATAAATTTGATTTTGAATCATACCAAGAATGCGAATCTTGTTTGCTTGGTAAGATGACCAAAGCCCCTTTCACTGGTACGGGTCAAAGGGCCACTGAACGTCTGGAGCTTATACATAATGATGTATGTGGCCCAATGCGTGTGATGGCTAGAGGAGGCTACTACTACTTCATAACATTTACTGATGATTTCAGTAGATATGGATATGTATATCTTATGAAGAATAAATCCGATTCTTTTGAAAAGTTCAAAGAATATAAGGCTGAAGTAGAGAAGCAAATTGGCGGAGGTGCAAGTATTAAGATCTTACGATCCGATCGTGGGGGTGAATACTTGAGCACCGAATTTAAAGAGTATTTAAAGGAGTGTGGTATTGTATCACAACTCACTCCGCCAGGAACACCTCAATGGAATGGAGTTTCAGAGAGGAGAAATCGTACCTTGTTGGACATGGTGCGATCGATGATGAGTCATGCAGATCTTCCAATTAGTTTCTGGGGTCACGCTCTAGAAACAGCGGCTTTCACACTTAACCGTGTTCCTACTAAGAAGGTTCAAAAGACTCCATATGAGATATGGGAGGAGAAACGGTCAGGCATGAACTTTATGAAAGTTTGGGGATGCAAGGCGTTTGTGAAACGTCAAGTATCTGACAAGCTTGGACCTAAATCCGAAGAGTGCAAATTTGTGGGATACCCTAAAGAAACAAAGGCGTATTATTTTTATAGTCCCTCTGAGCAGAAAGTGTTTATTGCTCGAGATGCTGTCTTTATGGAAAGAGATTTTGTTTCCAAAAGAAACAGTGGGAGAACTATAGATCTCGATGAGGATCGAGAACCACAAAATAGCATTGAACCTGAAGTGGAACAAGAGCAGGATAATGCTCAAGTAACACAGATTGTTCGTAGATCTGGTAGAATTCGCCATGAGCCAGAGAGATATGGATTTCTCTTGACTCAATGTGGTGATTTGATGTTCATAGATGAAGATGAGCCTCTCACATACCAAGATGCTATGAACAGTCCAGACTCTAAGAGATGGCTTGAAGCCATGAAATCTGAAATGGATTCCATGTACGAAAACCAAGTATGGACTTTGGTTGATCCACCTGAAGGGGTAAAACCCGTAGGGTGCAAATGGGTTTTCAAGAAGAAAACTGACGTGGATGGAAATGTTCGGACCTATAAAGCAAGGCTGGTTGCAAAAGGTTTCAAACAAATTCATGGTATTGACTATGATGAAACTTTCTCACCAGTGGCTATGGTCAAGTCCATAAGGATTTTGCTTGCCATTGCAGCATTCCATGATTATGAAATCTGGCAAATGGATGTCAAAACAGCCTTCCTTAATGGAAGCCTTGAAAAGGATGTGTACATGACACAACCTGAAGGTTTTGTCGATCCAAGGAATGTTGGCAAGGTATGTAAATTACGTCGATCCATTTATGGATTGAAGCAAGCCTCTAGGAGATGGAACATCCGTTTTGATGAAATAGTCAAAGAGCATGGCTTTGTTCAAAACGAAGATGAACCTTGTGTTTACAAGAAGGTTAGTGGGAGCCATGTGGCATTCATAGTATTATATGTTGATGATATACTACTAATGGGGAATGACATACCTTCTCTTATGGCTGTTAAGACTTGGTTAGGGAGCAACTTCTCTATGAAAGACTTAGGAGAGGCATCCTACATTCTAGGAATGAGGATCTATAGGGATAGATCTAGAAGGATGATCGGTCTAAGTCAGAGTACATACATTGATAAGGTTTTGCATCGTTTTGGTATGCAAAATGCAAAAAGGGGATATGTCCCCGTGTCTCATGGGATAACGATCTCTAAAGATCAGTGTCCGCAATCATTGGATGAAAAGGACCGCATGAGTAAGGTTCCATATGCCTCGGCAATTGGATCTATCATGTATGCAATGGTATGTACTCGTCCCGATGTTTCGTATGCTTTGAGCATGACGAGCAAATACCAGTCTAATCCAGGTGAAGGTCACTGGACGGCAGTCAAGAATATTCTAAAGTACTTGAAAAGGACTAAAGATTCATTCTTGGTGTATGGAGGAGAGGAGAAACTGGTTGTAAAAGGTTACACCGATGCAAGTTTCCAAACAGACAGAGATGATACTGTATCTCAATCTGGTTTTGTGTTTTGCCTAAATGGAGGTGCTGTAAGCTGGAAGAGTTCAAAGCAAGAGACAGTAGCTAATTCTACAATGGAGGCTGAGTACATTGCAGCTTGTGAAGCAGCAAAGGAGGCAGTTTGGATTCGAAAATTCATTACTGAATTGAGAGTAGTTCCATCGATCGCAGATCCCATAGATTTGTACTGCGATAATAAGGGAGCTATTGCACAGGCTAAAGAACCTAGATCTCACTCCCGAGCCAAACATATACTCAGGAGATTTCACCTTATTCGAGAGCTTAATGAAAGGGGTGAAATACACATATGTAAAGTGCATACAAATGATAACATTGCAGATCCACTGACCAAAGGCCTGTCGCAGCAGGAGCACGACGGTCACACTAGTTCCATGGGTATTAGATACATGGGTGATTGGCTCTAGTGCAAGTTGGAGATTGTTAGTGTAGGTGCCCTAGAGGCAATACATTGTTTATTTCAATAAACCTTTATGTCATTTGATTATTCAGTAAATGTATTTATTATGACTTTAAATATTGCGATATATTGTTAGCATAATAAATGTCCTTAGAATCATGATACACATTATATAGTTTAAGTACATAACTTGAACTTGAGATTATATAATATATCATATTCTTAAAGGTCCCTAGTCGAGTATTATTATATAGGACAATAATAATACATAAATAGACTAGTATGTTGTTTGACTGATAACCACATCTCATTGGTTATAAGTATGGAGATACTAAAGTCAAAAACATAGGTACATGTAAGGGTACATGGTACTGGACAGACCCACAGTGAGATTCTTCATGTTTAAATAAGTCATAAGAAAGTCTCACAGTGATAATGGTGTAATGATCCTTTGACTTGAGATCATTATATTTCTACACGAGGATTAATATGCTTTGACGACATTAAAAGTTACCTTTGACCGGGTGATGATAAAAGTGGACATCGGGTATATTGTGAGTCGTATGAGAATTATGAATGATAGATAAAGGATTTAACCCTCCTATTATTAGGAGAGATATTATTGGCCTCTTGATTGAGTGAGACTATAAAATGCATGGCCGTGCTCAAATAATGATTTGTCTTAATAGTCTACTCATGGATCAAGTAAACCTGGATTAAATTATGAAGAGGATGACAATAAACATGCCTCGAGTTTAATCTATAATATTTGGTTAAAGGGATTATATTACACGGAAACATTAATCACGAAAGGTTATCGAATCACGAATTAATTATTATTTAATTGGGTAGCAATGATGTATTACTAGATGCCGCTCATTGTTTATAATTTTATTGAAGAATAAAATTATTGCCAATTAAATAATAACCTACAGGGTCACACACATAGAACATTTAAAGGAAGAATTAATTTAAATTATGAATTTAAATTAATTAATGATAAGTTGGATTTTATTATATTAATTAAGTGGGACTTAATTAAGCTATAATAAAATACAAAGATATATGAGATATGATTTTATGATTTTAATAATTGAGTGTGACTTAATTATTATTTAATTAAATAATAGGATTTGACTCTATTATTTAATAAATCAACTTGGGCTAAGTTTTGACATGGGCTTTTACTTTACATTATCATATAAATATATGATGATAGGTAAAGAAGGGTTGTAAGTTTTGTACGACTAAAAACTACAACCTGCAAGAGGCGCAGAAAACCCTAACCCTAAAAATCAGATCTCTTTCATTGGAGGCTAGTACCTCCCTTCCAAGCAAGAACGTAGGACGTTCTTGAAGGTGTTCGTGTGGATACCGTAGAGGAGGCTTCGAAGAGGAGCGCTTAGTAATCGTGGGAGGCTTGCATCTTCATTGTTTCACCAATCGTAAAGCTCATAAAAGGTAAACGTTTCTATCTACCATGATTATCCGGTCATTATACATGGATCCCGGCTTGGTTTCGATTTATTTTTACCGTTTTTCCGCTGCGTATATGCGATCGGAACCAACATATTCATTTATTTCTTTGCCCGGTTATTGCTCAATTTTGTCGATCGTTTGGGAAATATCCCAAAGGTTTTATCTCTTGGGTTTACCGGAACCTCCTTGGTATATTTAATACCTTCCTCAATCTTTCTTAATAAATCTTGGATTTATAAAATCCCTCTCCTCATAATATTTTAATGAATTAAGGTGGTTCTTTTCCTCAAACAGATATTAAATCCAATATCCCTTGAATATTCTCTTTATCTCATAATTTGCTCTCCTGGTTTCTTAAGCGTTCTCGAACTCGTTTGCATTCTCCTCGTTCTACGATTATATTCTCCATCCTCTTTCCTTCTCATAATATATCCTTCCTTGGACTTCTCATATTTAATATCCTCAATTAATAATCCAATTATTATATTCCTGACTCCTCTGTCAAAATTGGAATAAAATAAAGTTTGGATTTTCTGAATTCCGATCGTCTTTACATACACTTATTTACTCCGCAGATCACTAATATGGCTTCGAAATATCCATACCCTATCCCGAACATAGGGTGTCATGAAAAGTTTCTTAGTCCTCAAAATCACTATTCATCCAAAAATTACTATTCACGTATGGAAAACACTATTCACGTATAGAAAATACTATTCACGTATATACTTATTCTTAAGAAGAAAAGTTTTAATTCTACCGGAAATTCGGGTTATTACAGTCTTTCCTCCTTAAAAGGATTCCGTCCTCGGAATCAACGCAGGTAACAACTAAGGTTATTCGTCTCGTACTCTACTTCTCAATATACTCGCATTACCTTAACTGGTTTTATGCTTTCTCATTCCAGTTATAAATCCTCATACTATATCGTTTATTCCATCTCCGATACTCTTCTCTTATTCTTTAACATACCTCTACTTTCATACTGGCTCATCATTTATCTATGCATTTACAACATTAAGAAAATAAGTACCTGTCATCTCGTCCATCTCCTTTAGGCCATCAGCCAAAGTCATGTTGAAAATCCTAGCTGTTGATCGGTTGTTATTAACTCCACTGCTTTGTCGGGATGCCGCGGGTCCCGCTGTTGACACTCTACAATCTCTGGAGATGTGACCCTCTTTCCCACATTTATAGCAAACCACTCCCTTCCTGGGACAATTCGTCCTTTGATGCCCCTCTTGACCACAGTTATGACACATACCTTGTGCACAAGCCCCCAGATGCTTCTTCCCACACACCCCACAGTCTGGCAACGGTGGTCTTGGCTGCCTAAACTGGCTCCCATTCCCCTGCTGTCCCACTTGGACACTATTTGTACTTTCTGCTCGGTTAAACCCTCCAGATCTTACAGGCTGAAATCCAGACCTCCTACCGTTTTGGTTCTGAATTGTCCCACTAGTTGGATATCCTCCCCAACTCTCCGCTTTTCTTCCCTTCCCTTCATTTTCCTTGGGATCAAAATTACTCCCTGCTTCTACCACTTCTGCCTTGTTCACCACCTTAACATACTCATTAAGCTCAAAAACAGCCACTCTAGTCTGTATCCACGGTTTCAACCCATGCTAAAACCTCCTTACCTTTTTCTTATCAGTATCCACGAAATGCGGTACGAACCTAGATAGCTCTGTAAACTCCTTTTCGTACTCAGCTACTATCTTATTATTTTGTTTTAGCTCCAGAAACTTTATCTCCATCCTACCCTCCATATGCTCAGGAAAATACTTCTCCAAAAACAGCTCAGTGAATCTCGCCCAGGTTACTACCCCTTCAGGCTCCATTGCTTCCTTAGACTCCCACCAATAATTCGCCTCCTCTTTCAGCAAATAGGTGGCAAAGATCGTCTTCTGCGCATCTTCTACTCCTATAATCTTAAAGGACTTTTCCATCTCTTTCAGCCATGATCTCGCCTCTATGGGTTTACCAAACCCCTTAAACTCAGGTGGTTGGATTGACTTAAAAGCCTTGAAATCTGTTGTAGTCTGGTTCACCACGTTAGGTATAGGACCCTGGTGGCCACGGTCTAGGGTCTGCCTCAACAAATCCAAGAGTTGGTTCATTCCTTGATTGTTCTGGTTGTCATTCTGGTTATCTCCTCGGTTGTCACCTCCCCCTTCATTATTTCCACCTCCAACGGATCCTTCATCAGGGTTAGCCCTCGTGTTTCTCCTTGGCGGCATTCTTCTGTAATAAAAGAAAAACTTAATAAATCAGTCGGTTCAATGAAACTGCATACCCATGAAACACTTATTTACGAAAGCAAACAATATATACACATGCACATAAATATATATATGTGTATTTGCAACTACAGATATATATATCTACGGATCCATATAACTATATGCTCGTTTAACTCCTTCAATAATCATGGATACACATTTCTCTCGTCCCAACTGGTTCTACTACTGGTATTGACCATCATGCCTCCACCCTAACTACCCCTTAAGGTCCTACTATATCTCTTCCATATCGGCCTCCTTATTTCTAACTCTCCTTCTCTTGTTCTAAGGTTTATAACTTACATCTCTGATACCATTCTGTAACAGCCCCAAATTCCTTACCGGGAATCCAGGTTGTCACCTCTCTTGCGGAATATACAATCACCTTCCCTTTGCTCTGAATCAGTAGTCTGTCACCTTCCCTTTACCTCGGTTCACCGTGCTCGTGCCCGCTCGGGATGTCGCTGTTTAATAATATTTAATAAAGCAAGGGTGAGCGAAAGAATGCCCAGCAAGTATATATATACCATAACACCTCGACACTAACTCACATAAAATATGATTTTTTTACCCCTCTTTAAGAACTTCTCCCCTCATATAGATATATTTTTGAAAAGAGATTTAACTCGAATGTTTTTATCGACCTCAGAATTCTCCTCATATAAAGAGATAAACATAATTCAATAACTCCTCGGAACTCCTCAATTGATGTGAAATAATATAATATAAAAACTCCTCATGAAATAAACATATTTCATTAACTCCTCAGAACTCCTCAATGGATGTGAAATAATATAATATAACAAACTCCTCAGATCAATACCCTAGTTAACAGAACCACAAAGGCATCGGTTAACTGTAGAGCATCAATGAATGGACATCTCCTCAAACGCCACCTCAAGTAATGGATGATCAATCCATTGTCACGCCTCAATTCTATCGATAGAAAGGATGGTCGACGTCTCGAACCACCCAAAAACTCCTCAGAAGGATGAGCCGTCTTTCTCGGCCCTTCACCCTTCATATTAACCGTTTGGGCCGGTGCGTTACTCCGGTCACTTTTGCCATCATTTAGTCCAGAATATATAAGGTGTCGGGATTTTCGATCACCTTCAACAATAAATAGCTTAGGCGTCACGGTAAAATAACACGTGCACCTTTATTTACTTCTCAATAAAATACTACTCCAATATCGTTCAGAAACAATGAACGATAAACACCTACAATGAATTAGTTTTCCCCTCGAATGAGTAGAGGAAAATATTTAGAAAGACTGTCCTGATCACGGATTCAGAATGAGCGAACCCGTATCAGTATTCTTAAATTACTCATTATATGTATATATATGTATATATAAAACACCACTCTTAAATAGCAATTAATATATATAGTATGAAGATATTATTAATACACCTCTATCACCTCCTCTTCGAGTACGAATGAAGTAACTCGATAAATGTCCCATCATATGGACCACCTCAGGGAATAAATTGAACACCTCGTATAATAATATTATCTGAATAACAGCTCAACAATAATATATATAAGGAAATTACAAGAAGAAAACACCTCTGATAAGTAATCGTCTAGATAGAATAGTTTTTGTAAATCATTTTTGTTATTTCCTCAGACAAAGTGGTTTTAAGAAAATATTTTTAACAACGATATTCATCTAATTAAATAAATTTAATTAGACGAATAAGGTTTATAGGTGATGTTGCCTTTAGGTTAATTATTGCGAAATTCTAAAAAAAAACTTTGTCTGGGTTTTCGAAAATCCTCTCTCCTCAGCACTTCGTGCTCATCGCCTACTCCTCATGTTACATCATCTACTTGGAATGTAGGTTTCCTCTAACCATACTTCCATTGTCTCCTCATTATGCTTACTCGCATTTAACTATTATTACGAACAACTTTTGTTACCAAATATACCTCTATTCCGAACGATAGAGTAAGAGTTAGCATACTTGTATTTGAAAACTAACCAGCATGCTCATGTTTCGAAAATATAAATACCCTGAACAATAGAGTATGAATAGTAAACTTGCCTGGTACTCGTGCTGCAGTAAGGGCTTGTAGCGGGGTCCGACAGTCTAAACAAAGTCAAGAAAACACGCTATTAATCCCTTATACGATCTATTTATAACTCAACGTTTAAACACTTAAGCCAACCTCAACAAGGCACTTATGGGTCCCTCTAGACTCGTAATAAGTCCTTAATAATCAACAAACACTTAAGTCAAGAGTTCGTTTTGAAATCGCACCTCGATCGCCCATTATATAAAGTCATTTTCAAAGTTAAGTCCAAGTACTCTCCTAGGGGGTCCTCCCGCTCGTCACCTTGACTGAAACATTTTTATAAAATCGAAAAATAACTCTTTTGACATACGGTCTTCTCCCATACCTTTATTATGACCTCTAGTATTTATCCTCAAAATCTCATGTTCTAATTCCATTTTTAAGGGTCTCAATTCCAGTCACCAACTCAACACTTACGTCTACGAACAACTTTTACGAATTTGGTCATAATCCCTAAACCGTAACTCGAAATGCTACGATTCTTTTTCCAAAATGATCTATGATTCAAAACCTACAAGTTCATGGTTAGAAACCAACTGGTCAGTAGGTTTATGGTTCGGACATGCTCTATTTTTTAAGGGTTAATGAAATTCGGGCATTACGACAGCTATAACTCGGATATTTCCAAAATCAAAACCCTCCAAATAATCATCCAATCCACAACCAACACTCATGGGCACTATTCATTGTCTCCCTCACTGTCAAAACAGATCTTGGAGCCGCGCAACATATTTTAACATCTAACAAAACTCATACATAGCTCTAGAGCTCTAATCATGCATCATAACACTAAAACTCATCAAAAACTCATGATCCATCAAAGGGGGTTCAAGTATTATACCTTGGTTTGAAGCTCTAGGATGTTATTAAGACCTTATAAGTCTAGATCCTTGCTTAGGAGATCCTTTGGAAGCTAGAAATCAAAGATCAAAACAAAACTATGTTAGTAAAGTACTATTCATCCAAGAACATAGAACCTTGCAACATCAAAACGGAGATGATCCACTTACTTGATGGCTCTCAAACTTTGAAAACCTCTCTAACTCTTCACAAGCTTTAATTTAAGCTATGGTTTGCTAATTGTGGATGGCTAGATCTTGAGTTATGAAAATCTTACTATTCATTTATATGAAAACCAAATATATGATGAAAATGGTGGTGCTGGTTGTTTTGTCTTGGTTGAAAAATGATAAAGCTAACAATAATGCTTGATATTTGTTGGATGCATCTTATCTTCACTTTATTAAAGTGATGACATCACTCTCCACTACTTAATCTTGTGTCAAGTGGTGTGTTAAAGAAGATTGGATGATGGAAGCTTCCTAACTTCCCTAGTTAGCTTCTAATGACGCTAGTTCCTCTTTGTAACCACTTGGTTCGTTCTTTTGCCACTTGTACTTGGTTGCCACTTGGTTATTCATTTGTTTCTTTGCCCGGTTATTGCTCAATTTTGTCGATCGTTTGGGAAATATCCAAAAGGTTTTATCTCTAGGGTTTACCGGAACCTCCTTGGTATATTTAATACCTTCCTCAATCTTTCTTAATAAATCTTGGATTTATAAAATCCCTCTCCTCATCATATTTTAATGAATTAGGGTGGTTCTATTCCTCAAACAGATATTAAATCCAATATCCTTTGTATATTCTCTTTATCTCATAATTTGCTCTCCCGGTTTTTTAAGCGTTCTCGAACTCGTTTGCATTCTCCTCGTTCTACGATTATATTCTCCATCCTCTTTCCTTCTCATAATATATCATCCCTTGTACTTCTCATATTTAATATCCTCAATTAATAATCCAATTATTATATTCCTGACTCCTCTGTCAAAACTGGAATAAAATAAAGTTTGGATTTTTTGAATTCCGATCGTCTTTACATACACTTATTTACTCCGCAGATCACTAATATGGCTTCGAAATATCCATACCCTATCCCGAAAATAGGGTGGCATGAAAAGTTTCTTAGTCCTCAAAATCACTATTCATCCAAAAATTACTATTCACGTATGGAAAACACTATTCACGTATAGAAAACACTATTCACGTATAGAAAACACTATTCACGTATATACTTATTCTTAAGAAGAAAAGTTTTAATTCTACCGGAAATTCGGGTTATTACAAGAGACAAGGTTGCCAAACTAGTGAGAGAATTGCGGAAAATCAAGAAGTGGAAGAATCCACCTGGGAGTTAGAAAGTGCAATGGGAGAAAAGTACCCCCAGTTATTCCTAAACTGATTCCGGGACGGAATCCTTTTAAGGAAGGGGGATTGTAATAACCCGAATTTTTGGTGGAATTAAAACTTTTCTTATTATGATTAAGTTCATTAGTGAATAATGATTTCAACAAACCATGGTTGTAATGAATGGATATTGCTTTGGATAATGATCCCGATACATATGTGTATTTTCAGAATAGAGTAATTCAATGGTTGACGACATAGATAAAAATAATCTATCATCCAGGAATGAGCTAATGTACCCTAGAGGGGAGTTGAAAATTGAGTTAGAGTACTCACTAAAATAATTACGAAACGGGAAGAACAAGTATGTACCAGTGAAGTACAGAGAGAATGAATGTATGTGAATGAAGCTAGAATTCAGAGAATCCAAGCATTGTTTATTCCATCAATGACAGGGAAGTCAGGAATATAATAAGTGGACTATAAATGGAAGATATTAAATATTAGAAGTCCAAGGAAGGATATATTATGAAAGGGAAAGAGGATTGAGAATATGATCCTAGAACAAAGAGAATGTAAACGAGTTTGAGAACGCTTGAGAACCCGGGAGAAAACCGGGAGAGCAACTTTTGAGGTAAAGAGAATATACCAAGGATATTGGATTTAATACCTACTTGAGTATTAGAACCACCCTAACACACTAATATATAAGGTGGGAGAGGATAATATATATCCAAGAGGTTTACAGAGGAGAAACCACTGAGACGATCACAGAAATCATACGATGAATCAAACGACTAGAGAACTTTGAACGGAGCCCAAACAAAAGGCCCAAGGACATAGGGAAGGCCCAATTTTCGGCCCAACCGCAAGACAAGGAGCTTATTTAAAGAGATTTAAAAGTGGAAGCCCCTTGGTGCAATAAGAAAAGGGAAGGAAGGACTTGGGGACAATATGCTAAAAGCTAAGGACTTCCATGCAATTATCTTTTGGATGAGCATCTTTAAAGGCTACACATGGCACCTTGGCATTGGCCACTTGAGATTACATCAAGATAAGGTGCAATTGGATGAGATAAAGGAGATAGATTCATGTATTATTCAAGGAAAAAACAAAATAAAACATCACCACCACCAAGCTTCATTATATTCGATTTTTTGAGGAATGAATAGTAAAAATTTTCTAGCTTGAGTTCTAGCCAACTATAACTCAGGATCTATAGCTTAAAACAAAGCTTGAGAGAATTTAGGAAGGCTCACCAAGTTTGAAGGCCAAAGAGTAAGTGAAAGATTTTCATTTTGATTTTACAAGATTCTATGTTCTTGAATGAATAGTAAGTTTATGATTTTCAGGTTTTGTTTTCTTGATTGTATGGCTTCCAAAGAATGTTCTAAGCAAGTTTCAAGACTTGTGAGGCCTTAATATCACCCTTAAGCTTCAAACCAAGGTATGACACTTGAACCCCATTTAATAGATTATGAGTTTTATGTGAGTTTTGTGATGATATGCATGTTTAGAGCACTAGAGCTATGTATGAGTTTTGTTAGATGTTAAAATATGATTTATAGCACCAAGACCAGTCTAGACAGTGGTAAAGATGGTGAATAGTGAATATGAGTCTTGGGTATTGATTGAATGATTATTTCGGTTGTTCGAAAATTGGATTATTCGTTTTTAAGCCGTCGAAATGTCGAAATTTACTTAGATCTTAAAATCAGAGCATGTCCGAGACATTAACTTTCTGTGTCGAGCACCTGTCATGAACTTGTAGATCTTGATTCATAGATCATTTTGGCAAAAGAATCGTAGCATTCTGATTTACGGTTTAGGAGAAATCGTGAAATTCGTAAAAGCGGTTCGTAAACGCAAGCATGAGTTCGTAACTTCAATTGAACCCCTTTAAAACGAGAAATTCGGTTGCAAATCTTAGTAATTAAATACTAGAGGTCATGATGGAGATATGAGAAAAGACCTTATATCGAAAGGATTATTTGTAGATTTTATAAAAATGTTTGAATCAAGGTTAAAGGTGAAGGAACCCCTTAGAGAAGCACTTGGTTATAACTTTGAAAACCACTTAGTGAAACGGGCAAACGAGATCCAATTTCTAAAGCGAATCTTTGACTTAAGTATTTGTCGACTAACATGGACTTAGTATGACCCTAAAGCGAGCTAGTAATGCCTTGGTCGTGTTTTCGCTTGCGTGTTTAAGAGTTGATTTATAAGTGGATTATCCAGGGGATTAACCGCATGTTTCTTTGACTTTGTCTAGATTGTCCGACATCATCGCGAACCCCTAACACTTCTCGAGCAACAGGCAAGTTTTCTAAATCTATACTTTGAAGTATTGATTATATAATACTGCTTTTTCCATGTATATAGTTGTACAGTTTTGCGATATATCCTATTTCCACTACGCCATAAGTGGGCAACTGTAACGCGCTCCTACAGTTACAATAGGCCTAAAATCCGTTACATTAGGGCTAATGTAACGGTAGGGGGGGTTACATCTGCGGCCGCTACATTAGGCCCCTAATGTAACGTTTTTAGGATCCTATTGTAACTGTAAGAAACTGTTACATTATAAATCTAATGTAACCACAAATCAACCTACTGTAATGCTTTCCAGGGTTACATTAGACAATTACATATCAGATAAATATTTACACGTGGCAAGCTAATGTAGTGACACGTGGCATCCACGTGGCATCCAGTGGCATCCACGTGGCATCCACGTGGCATCCACGTGGCATCTACGTGGCATCCACGTGGCAGCAAGTGGGGCCCACATGGTCCCACGTGGCAGTGCCACGTGGTGCTTGTGGGCCCCACTGCTGCCACGTGGCAGGTGACCTATTGTAACACTTTTCATCATCTATTGTAACACTGCATATATATAATGTAACTGTAACTATTACTAATGTAACTAGACAAATGTAACACCACAAGTGCAAATGTAACACTAGATTAAAAAAAATTTACAAAGTCTGCCTTGTTTATGCAGTATTTCCATCCAAAAAACATCCAAACTCCAACAAAATACAATCAACCCAAACTCCAACAAAATACAGTCAACCCAAACTCCAACAATCCAACCTCCGACAAACAAAAACATGGATGAAAACAGTTCTAGATAAATATTAAACATGGTAACTACAAAAGTACGATTAAAATAGTAAAGTGTTTAAGATGTAGCTCCGCCGCCAGGAGTGATAGGGGTTCCATTTTCGTCGGCATCGCTAGAAAGGGTGGCGCAGAAGTCAGTAAGGTCGAGTTTCATCTCCGGATTCGCCTCTCCTAGTTTTTTCACGAACCAAGCCATGTTCTCCTGAACTTTTTTGTTGACCTTGGCGTCCATTTCATCCTGAAGATTCTGAGTAATCTTCGCAGTCAGCTCCTCAACATAGGTATCTGGAACAGCCGGCTTGTCTGTGGAGGAAACGGTTTTACCTTGCCTTCCCACCAACCAATCCGGTCGATTCTTTTTTCTGGGAAACACCACATCTGCATCCTTTCCTTGTTTCACCATATCCTCAATTCCCTCCTGCAATAGACAGTTTCATCATATTTTGGGAGGTAAAATGAGTTCAAATATATAACAAACAAATTGATAGACTTACCATTTTTTTCTGAAATTCAACCTGATTTGACTTGTACTTGCGCCCAGGCTTGCGCTTACGACTTTTTAGATACATTCTAGCATCTGATGGGGAGGCATGATTTGGATCTTTATTTTTCTGGCATGTATCAGAAACAACATACACATAACATTTCTGTGATTAGCCGATAAATTCTACTAGCATAATATACAAGAAATAATAATGTCAAATATGGCAGACTAGTTTTTAAGTTGAGAGGTAATAAAATGATATGGTAATTTGTACATGTTTCTTAGCAAATTAATCATACCAGCTTGTTTTTAACTTCAGCATAGCTCTTCGGACCGAGAGTGTGAGTCTCGACATAGGAATTTCGACGAGCTTTATTATCCTCAGCAAATGACTGTAACGGGAAAAAATACAAGTGTCAGATACAACTTTATATGATGACAAGACTACAGAAATATAAATAAACTACATACAATTTAAATAAAGTATTAGCAAAGATGACAAGAATATATGATGACAAGAATATATGATGACAAGAATATAAATAAAGTATTAGCAAAGAGCATCAATTTATAATTTAAACCAATACCAGATATTTGTAATACTCGGCTCAATATTTATGTATACATAGATATTTGTACCTGAACTTCCCCATCCGACCAATACTTTAACAACATTTTAAATTCCTCGAGTGGAATTTGATCAGGCCTGTTCTGGATCCTCTCCTCATCATTATCATATTTTGAAAAAAACCTCGTCTTCGTACGGGACTTGTGTGTTTTCCATAATGAATTCAGCGTCTTTAACACCCACTTTTCCCCTTCTTGCGGAATAACATACCTTTGCTGCAATGTATCATGATTGTAACGCTTTAGTCCATGCATATATGTGAAAAAGCATTGGTAAATTTAAGTTAAGGTAATAGAGGTCACCAAAGTATATTCCAGCATCCACTTCTTTAGTTCTTCTGGAACAACATGCCAATTAACGTAAGTAATCGTCACGTGATCCTTGACTAGTGTCCCCAAGAAATTGCTCAACTCAGCCTTAAGCTTCCTGTCCCCAATTGGTTGACCTTTTTTATTAACCTTAATGACTACCTTTTCATTCACAGTCCTAGCATGAACTTTTAACATTTTTGATCGTCCTCTGCGTTTTTTAGGACCTGTCGAGGCATACAAAACATAAAGGAACATTCAATGTATCGCATTACTACATTAATTCTAATAATCATATTAATATAAAGTTCATGAGGCATACACATGCATTACCTGCTTCAACAACTTCATCTGCAGGTTGTAAACTCGATTCACCAACGTCGTTCTCTATCATTGGATCAGCTTCAAGGTTCTGCTTCTGACGTTCCCGAAGCGCAATATAAGCAGCAACTGAACCACTTGGTACAGAATTGTCAGCTGCTTTTAACAGTTTGCTACACGTCGGCTTTAAAATTTTAGCAGTGTCAACTTGCTTTCCTTCTTTCTCAATAGCATTCCGCATGTCCTTATCTCCTAAATCCATAGCATTAGCACGCGAACGAGTTCTAGGACCAGGTTTACTGATCCTTTCCTTGATAGATTTAATTCTCTGTAGTGAACATAAATATAACATTAGCTAAACACAAAAAAAAAATATGCTTAGGAACAAGAAAACAATAGAACCTCGTCTTCAGTTTCAATCTCGTCTTCGATTGGGACATATTCATCATCTTCCTCCCCATTTTTGTTCTTTGTTTTACTTTCTTCAACGCTAGGCTGACTTGGATTAGAAGCATATTTTCCCAACCCAAGTTCGTTAAACTTTTCTTTATTTTGTTGCACACGATTCAGCCTAGCCAGCTCGTATGGATTCATTGGCTGCTGCAAGTGCAAGAAACAAAGATGAGAAGACAATAATTAGCAGAAAAAGAGTAAGGGGACAATAGTACCTCAACATTAGTATTCTTCGATAGATCCAATTTCCTTTTCGTCATTCCTCTTGTATTCACGGGTTCTGGTCTTGTATTCACGGGTTCTGGTCTTGTATTCACGGGTTCTGGTCTTAGCTCTTGCATCTGAGGAGACCTTGCAATTTTCTTGTAGTTTCTTTGTTGTTGGAGTTGGTGTGAGCTAACAAATGCACGCTTCACTGTTTCAGTATTGCCAGCTGTAACAGAAATGTATCAATGCAACAAAACATTTAAAAATAAAATTGTGAAATGTGTGTGCTGCAGGTAATGTGCAATTATAAAAAAAGAAATAGGGAACCAAGACTAAACACTTTAAGCAAACTTGCAAAACATCAGGTTAAATACCTGCAACTATGTTCTTCCTCGGTCGTTGGACTACAAATGGCACCCCTGGCCACATTGGCATTTGGTTCATCTTCTACATTCTGAAAATTCTTGCCAACGCAGTTGAACATCTCTTCTAATTTATCTCCGAAACCATCCCCGGTTTCAGATTCCATGAAGTCACTATTGCCTTGTGCCTTCTTTTGCGAAACCTCACATATCCAGTGGACATGTAGAGGGGAAGGTCCCGTGCAAATAAGATGATCATAAATTACATCTTGACGATGCCAATTTTGATCATTACAATTCTTGCAGGGGCACTTCATTTCATCACCTACGGAAAAAAGGGGAAACGCATTCTCCACAAATGCTTTTATCCCTTCTACGTATTCTTTACTAAATCTTGGGAGTCCTATCCAATCACCCTCCATTACTAAAACCTAGGTACAGGCCTGTCGAGTAAAACATTCAGCTGGCATGTTCAGCACATCAGTCTAACAATCAAGTAAGTTAGTAGTATCAAGAATCCTATGAAGCTTGACAATCAACAACATGAATAATATTAGTGTTTACAGAAGATCCTACAAGTAAAAAATTGTGATAATACAGGACAGGGATAACTCTATGGTCTCTAACTATATTTAAACCGTATGCTTTACTGACCATTTCTATCATTAATCACCATGTAATACTACTTGAGGTCAATTTTTCAAACAGGATTACACAGCCAAGTGTATAATAAAATATAGCATATATAACACAAATCAATGGAAATAAAATTTCAGTTACAACATATATTATCAAATATAGCATTTTTAGCATTTTATTCAATGGAAATAAAAATTCAGTTACAACATATATTATCAAATATAGCATCAAATCAATTAAAAGTTACAACATATATTATCAAAGCGGGTGAGAGAGAGGGAGAGAGAGAGGGGGAGAGAGAGGGAGAGAGAGACAGAGAGTGGGTGAGAGAGAGGGAGAGAGAGAGGGAGAGAGAGAGGGGGAGAGAGAGAGAGAGAGGGGGGGAGAGAGACAGAGAGCGGGTGAGAGACAGAGAGCGGGTGAGAGAGAGGGAGAGAGAGGGGGAGAGAGACAGAGAGGGGAGGGAGGGAGAGTGAGAGAGAGAAATAAACCCCCAATTTTTACCTTAATTTGAAACCCTAATTCGCCAGCTATCTTCAGATTCTTCAGATTGTTGATATATCTTCAGAGTGAGAGAGGGAGAGGCGTAGAGAGAGAGAGAGAGGGGAGGGGGGGAGAGAGAGAGGGAGAGGGCGGCGAGGGGCGGCGAGAGAGAGAGGTCGTCAATTAGGGAAATGTTAGATGTGAATTAGGGAAATGCCGCTCATGAGCCTCAATTATTTTCATTTTGGGGGGAAAAATGCCGCACTAATTTCATTTTGGGGGAGAAATGTGAGCCCACTTGTCACTTAATTAATTAATTGTTAATTTAGTTATTAATTATTAATTATTATATAATTAATTATTAATTAATTATTAATGTGGGCCCACTTGTGGGGTCCACTTGTGGGATCCACTTGTGGGGCCCACTTGTGGGGCCCACTTAATTATTTATTTATTATTTATTAATTAATTATTAATTAATTAATTAATTTTTAATGTGGGCCCACTTGTGGGGCCCACTTGTGAGGCCCACTTAATTATTTATTTATTATTTATTAATTAATAATTAATTAATTTTTAATGTGGCACACATGTTGGGCCCACTTGTGGGGCCCACATGTGGGCCCCACATGTTGGGCCCACTTGTGGGGCCCACATGTGGGCCCACTTAATTATTTATTTATTATTTATTAATTAATTATTAATTAATTTTAAATGTGGGCCCACATATGCCCCATTTGTGAGGCCACTTGTGGGGCCCACTTGTGAGGCCCACTTAATTATATATTTATTATTTATTAATTAATTAATAATTAATTAATTTTTAATGTGGGCCCACATGTGGGGCCCACATGTGGGGCCCACTTGTGGGGCCCACTTAATTATTTATTTATTATATATTAATTAATTAATTAATTTTTAATGTGGTCCCACATGTGAGGCCCACTTGTGGGGCCCACTTAATTATTTATTTATTATTAATTAATTAATTAATAATTAATTAATTAATTTTTAATGTGGGCCCACATGTGGGGCCCACTTGTGAGGCCCGCTTGTGAGGTCCACTTGTGGGGCCCACTTAATTAATTAATTAATTATTTAGTTATTAATTATTAATTATTAATTAATAATTAATTAATTAATGTGGGAACCACCTCCACCTCGTGCCACGCAGGAGTGCCAAGTGGCATTAATAATAATTTATTATTTATTTAATTGATAAATACGTCAACTGTAACACTACGTAGTAACTAATGTAACTGTATTTGAGTAGTGTTACAAAATGCCATCTACCGTAACGCTTGTTTTTTGTAACACTTCAAAAAGCGTTACAGTTACCCACTTATGGCGTAGTGTTCCTGTTGAAAATAGAATTTGACCTTTGGATTATATATGATCTTTTGAGATAAGTATTTATAAATCGGTATACCTTATAGTTCTGTAGATAAGAGCATGTTTATTGGTTCGACTTTAGATCGAGAGTCGGTATTTTCCGTTATAGAGATAGTCGTGGAAACCCGGAGGGATTCCAGCAGCAGAGTACTATTCATTTGGAGGAATGTTATTATTAAACATTATTTATGTTTCTAGAAAATATTAATTACTTGGAAATGATCTGGTAATTGGCTTATAAGCTAGATATGGGATACTAGTTATAAGCCGGGTTTTACAAATGTCCTTAGTGTAGGGCGTATAATTCTTATTTTTTATCAAAGGTCGAGAGTCGCTAATTTGTATACTTTCGAGGATATATTTTTTTATAAATATATCGAATAAATATTATTGTGATTAATGAATATTATTTTGAATATTCATTTAAAGTTTATTTATTAATGAATATTATTTTGAATATTCATTTAAAGTTTATTTAATTAATGAATATAGTTTGAATATTCATTTAAGGTTTTATTATTTAATGAATATTATTTTAAATATTCATTTGAAGATTTATTTCTGAACAATTATTCTGTTTAAAAATATTTATGATTTAATAAATATTATTTAAATATTTATTAAATACTTTTAAATTAAAATAAAAATAGTTTATATTATTTAAAATTTATCTTTGATCTTCAATAATTATGAAGAATATTTATGAACTTTATTAAAAATTATTTTTATCAAGGAGAGGTTCCCAAATGCTATTTTCCATTTAAATCTATCTTTAAGGAGATTTAAATACTCGCTGAACTCTAAAAAATATATAGGGGAACCTAACTTGAGAAACTGTTAATTATTATTGACTCCCCGATCATAAACTTTTGAAAGAAAGATATCTTCTCTTAGCAATTTAGTTGCTACAAGTCAAATGAGTTTTTGTTACTTCTTCAACATTCGAGGAGTAAGATTGATGGAATAAGTTATAATCCATTAACAAGCAATAGCTTGGGAAATATTGGTGAAATTTTCCTTTCCAACCCGATACGGCTTCTTTGTGAAGTCCTATTAACAAGTATTACACTTGGGGAAAGGAGGACGAACTTTACGTTTCAGAGTCATGGATTTACTCGAACTAGAAGTATTGTGTAAGAGGCTGTGGGACAGTCCATCCTTTATAAAGGGTCCGAGTGGCGCCAGTCCCGTCTATGCCCAACCGTTGGCTGGGGAGATCCGGCGTATGGTGGTGTCCATATGTTCTTCCTTCTACATGTAGAGAAACAAATCTTGAGATGCCCAACCTATGACTGATCATCGTAAAGTTGTGGCTTCTACGCGTCGTACTCCAGTATTAGTTCATCATTCAAATTTGGATATTTTCTGCAACATGGATTGAAGGAATATACCGATCATGTTGGCAGGGTTTGAAAAGTGTTTAAAACTGACATTACAATGAATCACCTTGTAACTTCATCGTTTATACTATATCTTATGACTCTGTTGATACTTTTCATAACAAAAGTGGCTATGAGGTGGTTATACTGAATCACCTGGTAACTTCATCTTTTAAGTTATATGTTGATATTCTGCTTATATTTTACATAGCAGATATTTTGTTACAAAAAGGTTATATTGATTTACCTTGTAACTTCATCTTTTATATTATACTAGAACTTTGTTCATAGTATAGTAAAAGTTTGCAGAGATATTATGGAAATGATATTTGAAGTACTACAATGGTACTATTTTTGGAATATATTCCAATAAGGAAATACTTTCGGTAAAGAGATATTTTGACAATTATTGTCTTATACCCACTTTATTCTAGGTTTAAGTTAAAGGCAGAGTTATGCCATACTTTCATTACCTTTCTGAGCTATCGCTCACTCTTGCTATTGTTTTATATATATTATAGAGCAGTAAAGCAGGATGTCAAGGACACAACACATACCTCGCCAGCAAGTGGTAACCGCAAGGCGTTTCCATAAGCAGTTCCTAGCAGTGATCCCGGGAGTAGTATGAACCAGTCGGATTAGATTGCTGTTTTGTTATTCAGCTTATGTATAGATATGAATGGTATGAGAGGATTGTAAGCATCAAAAGACTAAGTTGGTAATGTACCATTACTTAGATGTTGTATCAGTAACAGATTCAAAAGACATTTGGGTATTGTAATAAAAATTATTTATTCCACAGTTGTTGTATTGTGTCATTTCTGAGACTCTAACCTGTGTGTGTGTGTGTGTGAGATATATATATTGTGGGGTGATAAGCAGTTGAATTGTGTACATTGCGAGTAATACAAGTAAGGCAATGAGTAAATGGATCGTGACTACTCTAAATCCCTGACCCCGGATTTGGGGCTGTTACACTTCAGGAAACTGTCAGTTTCTTGGAAGAAGACTAGTTTCCTGGCAAAGGAAGAAGCAACACTCAGTTTTCACTTCGACAACAGAGGCAGAATACATAGCCGTTGGTTGTTGTTGTGCTCAAATCTTGTGGAAGAGGAACCAACTTCAAGACTACGGCTTTTTTTGAACAAGATTCCAATATTCTGCTACAACACAAGCGCCATAGCAATCTCCAACAACCCGGTTCAGCACTCGAGGACCAATCATATCGATATCAGGTATCACTTTATAAGAGAACATGTCATGAATGGTACTATGGAATTACATTTTGTACCCACAGAGGAACAACTTGTAGACATCTTCACAAAGCCACTAGACGAATCCACTTTCTCTAAGTTGGTTAGTGAATTAGGGATGTTAAATCTGTCTGATTAAGTGATCAGAAGTATAACACTGCAAGGTGTTTCTAATAAATTCGAGTGTTTCAAATGTTATCAATATTTGAAGAACACTTAAATTTATTTACCATCAAATTATTCTGTGAATCAAATGCCATGTGTATGATTGATATATTCTCTGGCAAATGATTTATTAATAATTTGAAATTATTATCTAAGTGCTTTTATTTGTTCTAAATAACAAGCATTTATTTAATAAAATTAATTTTATTTTGTCAATACAAAATAGAATGAACCATTGGAATTTAAGTATGGTTTTTTCTGTATCTTTTACTGATATTGAAATTTTTTCATATTTGAACCTATGTGTTGATTCCTGATCTATGTGAATTCTTCTTAAAATTAATCTGATAATTTTAAGAAATTCATGAAAATTAGGAAATCACACTTCCTATCATGTTTGATCAAACTGAGAATTTTATTTTCAGTAAGAATTAAATTTGGTTAGAAACCAGAAGTTTTGTCAGTAAACTCATAAATTCTCAAAGAACTCAAAGAAACTTGTAAAAACTTAAACAAATTCATAAATTTTAGATTTTTTGAATTTTGTTAAGTAATTAGTAGCAAAAAAGTAAAATCTTTATTCAAAGATTTTTGTGAAAATTACTGCAAATTTTTTGAATTAATTTTCAGAATTTTTGTCAATATTATTTTTTGGGAAATTTTTAGTAATTTTTGTGCTTTTGAAAGATAATAAACCCTGATTTGATTAAATAACCTAGGTAATTCTTCTTTCGATTAGTTTTTCTAAAACCAATCGAAATAAGTACAATTACTTATTTATTTTTCAAACAAAAAGAAAAAGCAAGAACTTAAAGGATAATCATATCTTCGATTAGTTTTGTTAAAAACAATCGAAATAATGTTTTTCCTTTTTATTTTTCTTTTAAACCATTTACTTCGATTCTTTTTATAAATATACCTTCGATTGGTTTTTGTCTATTAAGGATAAAATAATCGAAAGTGTATTGTATAATTGACTTCGATTGGTTTTTGTTTAAACTAAACAAAACAATCGAAAGTATATTGTGAAAGAGGGCTTTCGATTGGTTTTTGAAAACCAATCGGAAGTGAAAAGTCCACTTTGCCCTTACAGCAAAACAATCGATAGTATTGTTGAAAACCAATCGTACATTAATGTACTAAAATACCCTTGCAGTCGTGTTTTGTATATATTCAAGTACTTAGAAAATTTCTCTAGTCAGTTTTCTAAATTCAATCAAGAGATCTCTGAGTTTCTTATGAATATACATACAAAACACATAATTTCAAACGAAGTTTTGTCCGATTGCTTTCAAAATCAAATCACATTTTCACCGTTAGAATCTTGAGGGCTACATAGTGATATAACTTATTTGCTGTGATTTTGATTTTAAGTTACATAACTGTGATTTGTGGTTTCCTTTACATTCAAACAAGAACTAAGAATATTTTGGGGTTTTCTGAATAATAAAGAATTTCAATGTTGTTTTTAAAAATCTAAAATTAATTTTTCAAATTAATTTGAGATTTTAATTATTTAATTCGAATGACCCTATTAGTTCTAAATTAGTTCAAATTTTTAGAAGGTTAAATTGTTGGTGATTTTGCATTTGGGTTGTTTTTATTTGAGATAAAATTTCTCTCTGTCTAAATTGTCTAAGTACAAAATGGTTGGAGAATTTAAAATCTCGAAAACAAACCACACTTCATTTCAGGATGTGCAATCCATCCCGGATATTCATTTCCGGGCTTGGGCACAATTCCTGAATACACACTCCCTGATAGCTTATGCACTATCTACACCTGTAGTCCTTAATGTGGACATGTTGTAGAGGTTGTATTGCACAGCTGTCGACAGCTCGGATGGACATGGTTACGCCTTTAGCTTTGTTTTGCCCAATGGCACGGTTAAAAGGATAACAGAACAGGATGTCAATAGAGCATTATATTTTTCGTTAGATAACTTTGTTCATCTGAATGAACCTTTAGAAGAACAGATACATGCTTTCTTCACTCTAATAAGATGTCAACAACCAAACTTCTTTATCGGAGAATTTATCAAGAACTACATAACAAGGCATTGGAATTTCTTCTTTCACACCTTAATCCTTGTCTTCACCACCAAAAAGACTAACTTGCAAGGCACACCTTTTTTCATTCAAAGGATTGGGTATGTTGTGGCAAACAATAGAAGACTTAACTTTGGAAAAGCGTTGACTGAACAAATCATCCTAACCTTAGGACCACTGGCTGATAGGAATCTTCAACACCATAATGTTGAATGCATGTATCCAAGGTTCCTACAACTAATTCTTAATGGTGTTCTTACAGATGATGAGAAAGACATGTTCTCATATGAAGATGTGCAACCAAGCATGCAGATGAAGAAGAATGCTATTACAAATCTGATCAACAGGGTACTCTTTCCAGGGATACCAACAGTGCTAACTCCATATCTCAGTACTGTGCCCCTAGCACTTCTGTCACCACATCAACCAGGAATAGGTGAGCCACAAGGTATAATCCCTAACCCTATTGCTCATGTAAATGATCCTATGCCTATGGATGTTGAAAATGTTGTGCCAGAGCCCCCAGCGGCCATCCCTGACCAAGAGGTTTAAGACCAACAACCTCTATCCCCGATCGTAGAGCCTTTCATACATCTAGAAAATGAACCGACAATATAAAATCCTAACCCTACTTCACCTAAAAATGCACAACTAGTGAGTGTAGAGGGATATAGTGCCTTAGCAGCACCACATAAGGATTTACCTTCTTCTTCAACAGCTCTGCCTCCACGTAATAGGAGAAGAACTGAAATAAAGGCATCTGTTGACCGATTGTCAAATACTTCACCTACTGAAGGTTCTTTATTGAACCACCCACCTTCACAGGCATCTGAAGGAAAATCCGATTCTTTGCCAATTATAACAGACTCATTTTCTCCCCTCCTAGGAGGAACATTCCTGGATCCCCAACGGGATTTTCCACTCGCGGATTCATCTGGAAAAAGTGGAAGGCAACTTGTCTTGTACAAGGAAGGGGACTTTCAAAGCCCCATTGCACCATCCGTGACCTCTTTAAGGAGCGCTCAGATGATTTCACTTGCAGGTACAGCTGGAACTCAGGAATCGGAGTTAAGAGTGTCGAGTGAAACACCAACAGAATGATTGAGTGAAACGCCTAACCCAAATCTGAGTGAGTCAAGAGTGCTGAGTGAAACACCTACAAAACCCATGAGTGAAACCCAAAGGCCAAATGTGAGGAGTGAAACCCTAACCCATCCGCATGATGAACTTCCAAGAACAGATAAAGAACTTCATGCTCAATTGACAATCGAGGAAGTACCGATTCATAACAGGAAAGGAAATATCATCAAGCTGATCCCAACAAGAACTTCCTTTTCCAAGAGGTTTTCTATTGCTGCTAAGTCAGATCAACTGGAAGATAAGTTAACAGCAATTGAAGAAAACATTCAGTATGCAACAAGGACTTCCAAAAAGACATATATGGTTATTGCAAGTGCATCTGGAACTATAACAGGAACGAAGCAATCAGTTGATGCACTCAGAAAGGAAGCTATGGAGGAGTTAGTTGAACTACATTATGATGTTAGAGAGGTACGTGATGGAGTTATAAATGATGTTCATTTAATTCAATAGTGCCAGGAATCTCTACAAGAAGACGTAATGGTTGTTCGAGATTCTCAATCACGAGTCAAAGATGCAATGGACATAATATCTAGGGTAGAGTCTCAATTAAATCAGAGGCTTACCAGGCTATAAAGGTATACCATGGTCAGGTTAGACAGCATTGATATTAGACTAGAAGAAATGGAAAAGAAGAATCAACAACGGCATGATGAATTCACTAAATTTCTGGACAATCAAAACGACGGTGTAGAAGCTATCTATAAGATGCTCAAAGAACAGGAAGCTTTCAAAAAACTCACAACAACAACAACCTCAATCTCATCTCAACCAAGCTGGACCTTCTACCCACCTTTAACAACATCAAGAATTTGAGGGTCCTCCACTTTCAGAGGATTACTCAACTAAGGGGGAGAAGAGAGTGGAAACATCACCGTTTAGATAGTACTTTGATGATTACATGACTGAGGGGGAGCATGAACCTGTGAATGAACCTTATGAACCTGAATATGTTGAAAATGTTCCGACTCATGATTCCCTAGTGGCTGAAGAAGAAGAGCCAGAAATCATCAAAACTATTAGAGCTCAAAGAGAAGAATTTGATAATAGACATGCTGGATAGCTGAAACAATATGAAGTAAGAAGAGCAAAATAGCTAGAGAGATTCAAGAAGTATGTAATAACCCAAATTTCCGATAGAATTAAAACTTTCCTTTTTAGTAATAAGTTTATACGTGAATAGTGTTTTTCATACGTACGTGAATAGTAATTTTGGATGAATAGTGATTTTGAGGACTAAGAAACTTTTCATGCCACCCTATGTACGGGATAGGGTATGGATATTTCGAAGCCGTATTAGTGATCTACGGAGTAAATAAGTGTATGTAAAGACGATCGGAATTCAGAAATTCCTATTTTAATTTTGGTGTAATATATGACCGAGCAGTGAGTTGTATATCAGTATTATCGAGGAATGAGATATTAAAATTGAGGAATTGAGGATTTGATATTCTATAATTTTACTACATGTGATTTGAGGATTTAGAACGAAAACCCCTGAGATAGCGGAACGAGCGTTCTAGAAACTACTAGAACTTTATAACGAGATTAAGCGATTAAGCGAACGAATCATGAATATTAGAAGTCCAAGGAGAATATATTATGAGAGGGGAATGGAATTGAGGATAAAACCCTAGAATTGAGGAATAGAGAATGCTTGAGAAATCGGGAGGACGTTTTCTGAGATAAAGAGAAAATACAAAGGAAATTGGACACAACAATTGTTTGAGGTATTAGGCCACACTATTACAATAAAGTGCAACATATAAGATGTAACATATTGATGTAGTAGATAGTTAAGAAGGGAAGCCCTTGGTGCAAATAAGAAAAGGAAGGAGGGACTTGTATGCAAATAGCTAGAAACCAAGGACTTGCTTGCAATTTATGAAGGATAAGGCAATCTAGAAAGGACCAATTAGAAGATGACAACACACCAAGGCAAGATGAGGTTGAATAAGAAGATAGATATACACTTTACTTATCATTATCCAAGCAAAAACAAAACAAAAACATCACCACCATCATCTTCTTAACATTCGGCCTATGCATTATATGAATAGTAATTTGTTTCAAAACCCTAGATCTAGCCATTCATAATTCAAGAACTATAGCTTAAATTGAAGCTTAAGAGAAGATAGAAAGGTTCACCAAGTTTGAAGACCAAAGGGTAAGCCTAGCATTTTCATTTTGATTTTAGAAGTAGTAGTGTTCTTGGATGAATAGTAACTTATATGTTTTTCATGTTTTGTTTCTTGATGAAATAGCTTCCAAAGGCTTTCCTAAGCAAGGATCTAGACTTGTAAGGTCTTAATAACATCCTAGAGCTTCAAACCAAGGTATAATCTTTGAAACCCCTTTGATGGATCATGAGTTTTTGATGAGTTTTAGTGTTATGATGCATGATTAGAGCTCTAGAGATATGTTTGAGATTTGTTAGTTGTTATAATTGTTTATATGGATGTAAAGGCATTGTTTTGCCTTAGTTTAGAGTTGAAGATCATGTATGTATGATTTGGAGTGGATGGTATGTTTATTGGAGAGTTTGAATTTTGGGATTATCCGATTTATAGCCGTCGTAATGGCAAAATTTTGTTAACTCTTAAGAACCGAGCATGACAGTAGATGTAACCCTTCTGACCAGTTTGGTTTCTGACCTATACGTGTAGATTTTGAGTCATAGATCATTTTAGTGCAAGAATCGTAGCATTCCGAGTTACGGTTTTTGAGAAACGGTTAAATTTGTAAAAGTTGTTCGTAGACGTAAGTGTTGAGTTGGTGACTGGAATTGAGACCCTTAAAAATGGAATTAGAACATGATATTTTGAGGATAAATATTAGAGGTCATAATAAAGATGTGAGAGAAGACGGTATGTCCAAAGAGTTATTTTTAGATTTATTAAAAATGTTTCAGTCAAGATGACGAGCGAGAGGACCCCTTAGGAGAGCACTTGGACATAACTTTGAAAATGACTTTGTAAAGTGGACGATCGAGGTTCGATTTCTTAGCAAAATCTTGACTTAAGTGTTTGTCGATTAACATGGACTTAGTATGAGTCTAGAGGGACCCCTTAGTGCCTTGTTTGAGGTTGGCTTAAGTGTGTAAGCGTTGAGTTATAAATGGATCGTATAAGGGATTAATAGCGTGTTTTCTTGACTTTGTTTAGATTGTCGGACCCCGCTACCATCCCTTACTACATCAGGAGTACCAGGCAAGTATACTAAACCTTACTCTATTATTCAGAGTATATATGTTCAATGAATGGTGTATGTAGTTCAAAATGTTTTCACTACAAGTTGCAAGTATTTCATCTAGTTGATTAAATACCGGATATTGATGCAATTGAATGCATGTATATATACGATTGTTCCGAAGGTTATCCGGATAGTATATAATTATAGTAGTATATATACGAGTTATTGGTCCATATGATTGGGACAAGTATCGAGGTACATTGTTCGTACTCGAAGGAAGATAAAATGTTTCTGTAAAAGTATATTGTAATTATGAGGAGTGATAAGAGATTAATCTGGATCATTTTATTCGAATCCATGATCAAAGTAGTCGTTCATATTTTTCCTCTTATCTTTCGAGGGGAAAGTGATTTATTGGAAGTAATAATCGTTCGTTGTTTCCGAATGATAATAATTATTATGAATTAAGGTGCACGTGGAATTATACGTGACATCTAATATGATAAGTATTGAAGGTGGCCAGGGGTACTCTGGTACCCCAGGTTCTGGACTAGAGATAGTGTAAGAGACTGGTACGGTGGCCAGTCCAACAATTGTGTATAAAAGCCCGGATGCGGCTTAGGATGTAGGCCGTTAAGTCGGCGAATCCTAGGATGTAGGTCGTTAAGTCGGCGAATCCTTCTACCGGTAGTAAATTGCAAGATGTATGGACTGATCATCCATTACGGCCTAACGGATAAGAATCTCCTGAATATAGTCCATCAGCAGCGTAATTGATACCCGAACGTTCGGTATTGATTGCAGCAGGAATTGTATATCCTTACTCAGTTTTGCGAGTAAATTCCAGTATGATGAGGAAAGTATGGGGTTCATTTCTTGAAAAAGTTTTGTGTGTATATTTGAGTAATATCCACAGCAGGAATTTCAAAGGGTTCAAATGTTTATAAAAAGGGGAAATGTGTTCAAAATGATTTTAATAAGTACAATTCATGTCTTTAAGTATATATATGCGATTCTGGTATATAAAACTTGCTGGGCAATTTTGGCTCATTCTTGCTATTGTACACTAATGATACAGCACGAAACAAGAGAGATGAGGCTTCGGCATCTTGTTTGGCTAAGGGGAAAGGTCATGCTTTTGACCCAAAACGTTAGATGGAATGCTTGAAGGCTGGGGATAAGCTGGACAGACTTTTGTTATGTGCTAATTAGACTTGTTATTTAGAGTCATAAGGTTATGTTGTCTCTGTGTAATGAAGGTTTGGGTATTGTAATAACTCTAAGTAGAAGTCGTAAGAGATTCTGAAGACTCTGTTGTGTAATAACTGTTTGATTATTAAGTTCTCGTTCTAAGACTATAACCCGTGGAGTAGATTATGGAGTTTATTATGAGTATTGTTGTAGATTATATTGTAAGAAGGTGATTGAATATTCCGCAAAAGGTGTGGCAACCTGGATTCATGTAGGGAATTTGGGGCTGTTACAAAGTATGATCAAGATCGTGATTCAAGAAGAATGGATTTGGCACTGAAGCAAGGACCAGAATGGGAACAAGCCTACAAGACATTCAATGGGACTGAAGATGGCTTGGAAGCTAATGACAATCATAAAGTTGAATCATATCTGGATGACCTAAGGCAAGCAAATCCTAACACACAAACATACTTCTCTACTCTCAGGCATGTTGTTTCTTATCTGAAGGTTGGAGTAAGACATAATGGTACCTGGAACATCATTATACATATCATTGAGAAAGGTACCTACATTATATCTACTAAATTCTTTGAAACAAGGTCACTTACTAAACTCCAAGTGCTTCTAATAAAGATCTCAAGAAGCACTAAGCTGAATGAAATTTTGAGAGAGTTAGTAACGACTTTTCTGATCAAGGCTAGTCCAGAAGCCTGTAAGAATCCTCTAGTAGTTAAGTTCATCAGGAACAATATCTTTAGGAACTACTACTTGGATGAAAAGACCATATGCTTGTACCCTAACAAGGAACTCATACTAGTCGAAAAGATGTTGAGAACAACTGGAATTGAAACAGCTGAAAAGTCTCAAACAGCTAACACTATCAGAGAGTATCTTATGATACATGTTCCCACCTATAGACGAAATGTTGACAGGGGTCTAGACATTCTTCCAGAGTTACCCAAGAAGCCAGAATTAATTCTTGATGAAGAAGAAATGAAAGATGAGCTTCGAAAATGGGAATGGGCTAAATTGATGCAAGAAGTAGAATATCAAGGAGATAGTGGTTTGAAATCAAAGCTCACTCATCGGGAAATTGAATATAATAAATACAAATATGATGAGACAACAGAGTTTCTACCAGAGGAAGGAGAGAATATAGAAGGTTGAAGACACAAGGAAATATCTGCTCAGGCTAGAGGAGCAATCATTGTATTTTGTTTTCTTTGTACTTAGAAATCTGGAAATGTACATTTAATCCAAAATGCATTTAATATTATCAATTGTCTTAGTTATTGCAAGTTTAGTGTTTCCAGTAGTTAGTTGGGTTATCCTCTTAGCTAAATATTTGCTTGTGAAACTCTAACAATCAAATAGGGGGAGATTGTTAAGCAAATGTAACGTAATATATAATAGAGAATAATAACTCAACAAACAAGAGAAACAAGATAGAGAATAATATTAGAAGAAGCACAGAATCCAGAAGATTGAAAGACAAGGTAAATACAAAGAATCAAAACAAGCCAAGTAAGAATGAATCCTGTCAAAGGGTCACCGAAAGAAGTTCATTGTATGTTCAGGCCTCAGTGACGAATAAAGAAATCAGACATTCATATCTAAAGAGGTATTAAGATTCTAAGTAAGTGCCAGAGGATTCATGTAACACCCCAAGACCCGGGGCCGAGGCCTAGGAGGTTACCATGTCCTTTCTTTCCATTATCACATACTTATTACTGATTAACAATTATCTAGCATTGGTTCTTTACTCAACATATAAAGTGGCCCCGTTAACAATCACATCTATCACAAGTTATAGGTTCTGAGCGAAATTTAACTATTACAACAAATTGTCAAATCCGTCCAGAATCAAAGTTATTACAGACCAGAGTAATATAGTTTCAAAAGGGTTTGAAATAACAAAAGGACCACTACCTATGGTGACAACAGTTGATGGATATTTTCTTTGTTTCCCAGAGTTTGCATAGGTTATAATTATACAGAAACCGAAACAACCTAAGCTGATACCCTATCCAACTGAGTCCGCTTACCTGAGGAAGTGGTGCTCCGAACAACCTACGAAAAAGATGCGTGTTTCCCACGCGCTTTTGGGGGGTATGATATGTCCTGGCCATGCTGATCTGTTGTTGTTTTGTGATATATAAAAGAAAAGCAAGTGTGAGCATAATCGCTCAGCAATATAATAATAGTTTTCATAATACTGTAAAATTGTGCACAGTGACTTCACATAACATGTTCTGGCATTAGAACCTTAAAACTTTTTCTTCCATTGGATTAGTATGTTACTCAATAAAGAGTTTCGTGTGCTGAAGAATTCAGGACCCTGCCAACACTAGCGGTAATTGAGCACCTGGGCTTTCATTACAGTGTTGCAATACAATTCTAATTGGAAGAATGGGACTATTATTGGAGCTTTACCACGATACAAGGTGATCAGCCATTGTATCGCCACTTTACTCCTCTACTAGTAAAAGGATGACGTTCCTTAATCGGGCTCGCACCCTGATCGCATATGGGTCTTATGCTGGACTATCCCACAGCCTCCTACGCTTTGATGAACTGTCCCACAGCCTCTTACACTTTAATGGACAACGCTTAAAAAAATGTAGCCCCTTTCCTCCAGTCCCTAGAAGAATCCTATCCATTTTCGGAACGGAATTTAATTCCAGTTCCCCTAGAACAGAGCTAGTTGTTAGTCTTACTTAAACTTTAAACCCTTACTTCCGGAAGTATTTGAGGAAGTAAGACAGATATGTGGGTTGACCTTTGCCAACAGATTTTCTTTGACCTTGAACTCATTTTGAAAACATACGGGGGAGTTAGTCGGAGTTTTGAAATTATTCAAGTGATGAACGAAGGGGGAAATCACTATTTCACTCCCAAAACCTTGGTTCCCAAGTTTTGAAGGAAAATCGAAGCCTTTACCGGCTAGTAGTTTATTCGTAAATACTCATTGGGAACCTTTAATAATTTTTAAAATAATTTTTGGAAGATTAGAAAATATTTAAAGTAAATTTTGAACCCTTAAATAAATTTTTAAAGAATGAATAAGATTTTTAAATAATTTTGGAATATTTAATAAATATTTAAATAATATTTATTTAGAAATAAATCGTTCTTAAAAGAATATTCAAATAAATATTCATTTTATTAAGAAATATTCAAAGAATATTTATTAATAAAATTTAAAATATTTTAAACCCAAATATCTCCAATTTATAATCAATTGGAATATTTTTAAATCACATTTCAAATTAATATCTGTCTCCGGCGATTCCCAGGTTTTTATGACAGAATTACGATAAAATAACTCCGACTCCCGAATTAGATATAAAATAAGAGTGTGCTCTCCTCCAGAGCCCTTACATGTATATATATATATATATATATATATATATATATATATAGGCCATTGCTCCATGAAGAACACCCTTATATAAAGAACAATAAAGAACACCCTTAAATCAATCTAAACCATTGATTCTATTATGATCTAATGGCCCCGCCAGGGGCACCCAATACAAAAAGTTCTTATATTTTTACCCTCTATCCATTCAGAAAAAAAAAACACTGTTCATGATGACGTCAGACTACGTCATCATGACCAGTGATTTTTTTTTTTTTTTTTTGCTGAATGGATAGATGATAAAAATATAAGAACTTTTTGTATTGGGTGCCATGACGAAACTCTTAAATTAGACTAAATATAAGTGTTATAATGGTGTTCTTTATATAAGGTGTTGTTCGTAGAGTGCAACCATATATATATATATAGGCCATTGCTCCATAAAGAACACTCTTATATAAAGAACAATAAAGAACACTATGAAATCATTTATTCTAATAGATCCAATGGCCCCGCCAGGGGCACCCAATACAAAAAGTTGTTATTTTTTTACCCTCTATCCATCAAGCAAAAAAAAAAAAAATTTCAAAAAAATTACTGTTCATGATGACGTCAGCAGTGACGTCATCATGAACAGTAAATTTTTTTTTTAATTTTTTTTTTGCTTGATGGATAGAGGGTAAAAAAATAACAACTTTTTGTATTGGGTACCATGATAAAACTCTTAGATTATATTAAATATGAGGTGTTCTTTATTGTTCTTTATATAAGGTGTTCTTTATATAAGGTGTTCTTTATGGAGTCAAACCCTATATATATATATATATATATATATATATATATATATATATATATATATATATATATATATATATATATATACATACATACATATACATACTTATCTATACTCTTGATTCGTACCTCGTAGGTAAGTAACCGTCATCACAATATTTAGCAAAATAGTTTGAGCATTTCATATCACACAACAACAGTTTGAAAAATACTTTAAAGCCAGAGTTTTAAAAACTTGCCTGGTGGTGTGGGCGTGGTCAAGTCTCGTGTCTTGGAGCTTCGATCTATTAACACAAGTAAATACTCGGTTAGCTCTTTATACGTTTTAACACAACTCATTAGGCACATACTAACGTAACTCTTAATGATACCACCATTTACTAACACTTAGCTTGTTACCAATGCATGACATTGTACTTTACATTTGGTAGGTACTTGAGTCGTATGGGTTTTAAAGTCGGTCATTTACTCGAAAAGGTTGTATTTCATTATCTTTCGTCCATTTAAGAGGTTTTCCACTTGCGCAACCTCGACTCAAACATTTTTATAAAATCGATAAATTATCCATTTGAGGTGATTCTTTCGCACACATTCTCTTTACGATATCTAGTATTTAATAAACCAGATTCGCAACCAAAAATATCTCTTTAAGGGGATCGAATGAAGCCACAAACTCAACACTTACATTTACGAACCACTTTTACTAAATTGACCATAACTCCTAAATAGTAAATCGGAATGTTGCGATTCTCGCGCCAAAACGATCTATAACTCGAGATCTTTAAGGACAAGTCATATACTCAACAAGGTCAGTGGTTTATATCTATTGTTAGGCTCGGTTTTCAAGGGTTAAAGAAATTTCACCATTACGACGGCTATAAATCGGATATTTCCAAAATCCAAACTCTCCAAAAATCATACTTTCCACTCCATATCACCCATACATGTTATTTAACTTTAAACTAAGGCCAAGCAATGCCTTTACTTCCATACAAACAATTTTAACAACTAACAAAGCCTATTCATAGCTCTAGTGCTTTATACATGCATATCATCACTAAAACTCCATCAAAACTCATGATCCATCAAAGGGGTTTCAAGTATTATACCTTGTTAAGAAGCTTATAGTGCTAGAGTACCCTTACAAGCCTTAGTTCTTGCTAGAAGAACCACCAAGAATCCATAAAACAAGCATTCAAAATAAAAACAAGAAGTTAGTTACTATTCATCATCATTTTCATAATTCATTTTGAAAATGAGAACCTTAAAGGATGATGTTAAGCTCTTGGATATACCTTTATCTCTTCCTCCTCTTTAATTTAAGCTATAGATGGTAGCAAGTGGGTGGGTGGAGCTCAAGATCCCCTTTTTCTTCTTCCTTGGCCTAGAGCAAGCAAGAGAGAAATGGTGTAGTTTCTTTTTGTGTTTTGCTATGTTTATGGCTTAATACATGTATTATATCTCACATTTTGGATGCATCTTGTTTTTAATGTGTTGTTGGAAATCCATTGGTGCCACTTGTTGCTCTTCTACTTGGCCAAATGTTGGCTCCAAAATATGCAACTCCATTTTGTGGTTAAATGCAAATACACCCCTCATCTTGTAGTTGACTTGCTTGCATGCTACTTTGGTTTCTCCTTTTTCCACCAATTGGATTTCCCTTTGCCTTTTTAATAAAATTAATATGTCACAACTTATATGTTGCATTTTATTGCTATAGTGTGGCACAATCCCTCAAACAAATATTAACTCCAATATTCCTCGTTTATTTCCTTTTTATTTCTTGTTCTCAGGAAATGTTCTCGCGATTTTTCAAATGTTCTCAATCCCCTTTTGTAGAGTTCTCTAACTCTTTACTAACTTCCTTCCTAGGATATCATAACTCACTTCCTAGATGACAGATTACTCTTATCTAGGTTGTCAAACAAAATTACACTATTCACAGAATACACATATACACTGGAATCATTATCCATTTGAAATACTCGTTCATTAAAACCACTGTCCACTGATATATTGTGGTCACAACCACTATTCACTAATACACTGATTCATAATCAGAAAAGTTTTAATTCCACCAAAAATATGGGTTCTTACAATTCATGTGAACCTGAATCAACCAGAACAGTTAATGACTAGCTTATCAATTGGAAAACAATGATTACATGAAGATTGAACTCAGTGGTCATCATCTGTAAACCAGACCAGTGTACGAGATGTCATCACATACGAGAGAAATCAACATGTTAATTAAAGCAACAAAGAATTGATTCAAGTCAGAAAATCTGCAGCAATAAGGACTAAAGTGAAAAGATGAAAAGAACAGTGGAAGAAAAGATGAAAGGAAATTCCAAGGACTTGAATGAAAATATACAAAGTATAGTGACTGGAATTGAATTGGTAAAAGAATTATTTAAAAGAAAAAGAAAACTAAGTGGAACAACCACTTCGATTGTTTTTGATAAAAACAATCGAAGGGTTTGAATGTCTTATTTAAAAAGCCACTTCGATTGGTTTTTAAATAAGCACATCGATTGGTTTTCTAGAAAACCACTTTGATTGGTTTTGAAAAGCAATAGAAAGTAATTCTTCGATTGCTTTTGATAAAACTAATCGAAAAGAAAGTTTTACTTATTTTTCTTTATAAGTTAGGATTGATTTGTTTGTAAATCATTTCTTACTTAATTCTTTTACTCTTTTGAATGGTTTTCTTTTAAAGGATTGCAGCAAAGACTTTGTCAAGGTTGACACCTTTCGAATTATATTCGATTGGTTTTAAAGACTACAAATATCAAGCAAGAAGAGATAATCTTCCTCAGTTGTGAAAATTAGCAGAAGATAGACAAGAATACATACAGAGATAATTTGAGAACGGAGAGTTTTTCTTTGAAGATTTTATTTGATTGAATCTTCATTAGTGAACCAAATTCCTTGAAGTGAATTGATAAACTATCTAGACTACTTGTAGTAACTAATCTACGGATTAGTATTTGTAGCAACACCTCCGGGTTTATGTTTTTTAACAAAAGATATTTACCCCGAATTTGTGTTTTGTTACTAGTTGATTGATTTGGAACTGATCATATTATTATCCACAAAGAAATCGAAAAAATACTAGTATCATATTCAACCCCCCCTCCCCCTTCTACGATACTTTGGACCTAACACACATGTCTTGGAGGAATTGGATCCAAATCAACTAGATCATTGTTATATTGAGGAACTGTCTCTGCCTTCCCAATATCTTTCAAAGTCCGATCTTCAATAAAAATAACAACTCGGCTTCTCACAATCTTCTTTGAAATTGGATCGTAGAGCCTATAGCCGAACTCATTTTGGCTGTAACCAAGGAATATACACTCTTTAGTCTTCACATTAAGTTTAGACCTCTCATCTTTGGGGATATGCATAAAAGCCTTACATCCAAAGACACGTAAGCGATCATAAGAAACATCTTTACCACTCCAAGCTCTATCTGGAATATCAAACTGTAAAGGAACACAAGGTAAGAGATTTAACACAGTTACTGCAGTATTTAGAGCCTCACCCCAAAAAGATATCGACAACTCAGCATGTGAAAGTAAACATCTGACTCGCTCCACCAGTGTTCTGTTCATCCTCTCTGCCAAACCATTAAGCTGAGGTGTCTTTGGTGGAGTCCTTTGGTGCCGAATACCCTGTTGTTTGCAATACACATCAAAGGGACCTATATACTCCCCTCCATCATCTATCTGGATACACTTCAGTTTCTTCCTAGTCTGTCTCTCAACTAAATCCTGAAAATGCTTAAACACATCTAACACTTGGTCTTTCGTCTTCAAGGTATAAACCCACAACTTCCTTGAATGATCATCGATGAATGTAACAAAATATAATGAACCACCATTAGTTTTGGTTTTCATAGGGCCATAAACATCGAAATGCACCAAGTCAAGCATATGCTCTCTACGAGAGGGAGGACGACTCTTAAAAGAAACTCTGTTCTGCTTACCTGCCACACAGTGTGAACACCTTTTCAAATGTATATCAGCCAAACCATATAATACCTTTTTCTTCGATAGCATGTTCATTCCTTTTTCAGTTATGTGAGCAAGTCTCTTATGCCATAAATCAATCATATCAACATTCTCAACTGCATTAACAATGCCCTTGGAGATTTACGGTTGTGTCATATATATTTTCGGAGAACTCTTCCCTCTTGCAATAATTAAAGAACCCCGAGTGAGCTTCCATTGACCATTACCAAAGCTGCTAACATACCCTTCATCATCAAGAAGGCCAGTAGAAATTAAATTCATTCTCATGTCTGGAACGTTCTTAATATCACGAAGAAATAACTCCATGCCTGTATCAAACTTTAGACACACATCTCCAATGCCAAAAACTTTTGATATGTCAGTGTTACCCATCTTAACATCTCCAAAATCACCAGAAGTATAAGATGTAAAGAAGTCCCTTCATGACGCAACATGACACGAAGCACCACTATCAATTGCCCAACTTAAATCATCTTGTGCAAGGTTAATAATATCTCCATCACAACAGATCAGGTGCTCATCAGTAGTAGCAATCACCACAGAATTATCATTACCATTGTCAGTTTTCGTCTGATCATTGTCGAAACCCTTTTTATTTTCTCGCTTCAACTTTCTGCAGAACTTCTTTGTATGCCCTTTTTTACCACAATAATAACACTCAACATTAGAATACTTACCTCTAGAACTATTCCGTTGATTACCTCTGTTGGTTGGACCTCTACTTTGAGCTCTCCCCTTCCTTTCAGTGACTAGGACTTCTGACTGTGAAGAGGAACCCTGTGACTTTCTTCTCATCTCTTCATTCAGAATACTGCTCTTAGCTAATTCCATACTGATAATACCATCCGGAGCTGAGTTCGATAAAGACATCCTAAATGTCTCCCATAAATCTGGTAAAGTACCCAAAAGACACAATCCCTATATCTCATCTTCAAACTTGATACCCATTCCAGCAAGCTGATTCATAGTTCCTTGGAATGCATTCAAGTGATCAGAAATTGCAGTGCCATCATGATATTTTAGAGACATCAACTGTTTAATCAAATACAATTTATTATTTCCAGTCTTTCGAGCATAGAGTTGTTCTAGCTTGTTCCATAAAGTACGCGCATGTGTCTCCCCACTAGTATGGTTCAACACGTTATCCTCCACCCATTGCCGTATATACCCACAAACCTGTTGATGCAAAATAGTCCATTTTGCCTCTGTTTTATTTGAAGACTTCTTCGTAGCAAACACATGTAGATAATATTCCTTCACATAAAGAAGATCCTCCATTTTCCCCTTCCAAACATGATAATTAAAACCATTTAAATTAACCATTCTACTTGTATTCGTTTCCATCGTTCAAACAAGTTCAATAACAACCAAGCTCTGATGCCAATTTGATGGGAAAAAATGACCACAACGGTAAGAACTAAGTACGGAATTAAACTTCATTTGATAATACTTATCCCTACTCGTATGAACCTTCGATGAAACAAACAAGTAAAGTAACAATAAACGAAAAACAAGACACCAAAGTTATACATGGAAAACCCCCTCAAAGATAAGGAGTAAAAACCACGGGACCGTAATCCACCCAAACAATTCACTATCACAAATTATATGAGAATATACCAAGTCTTCTCTAGATAAAACTAGAGGAATACAATCACCTTTACACTCTTGGAATCAGTCGTCAAGAAGTATGGAATCAAATAAGATAACAATGAGAAACTCACCGCGGGGAGATTAACCTTCACAGTGGTGCAAATAGCTTTTGTTCAGCCCCTTAACTACTGACCTTATGGACCTCCAAATCCGATCTCCATCGTTCCGAATTTAGATATCGGTGTAAGGAGGATGCTGTCCAAAATTCAGGACGATCCGATCGGTAGAACTCTGGGAATCGCAAAAACAAAGCAGCTTGTACAACCAGAAAAATTCCTGCGTATTTTCTCTCTATATCTCTCTTGTGTCTATTTTTCATCTCTCTTATTTTACTTATAATCCTCCTATATTTATATACTAGTTGACTAAGTCGCGTTTCGCGGCGACCTTATAATATTTTATTCAAATTTCAAAATACATTATTAAATAAAATTATCGAGAAAAAAATCTATAATAATATACATATTAAATATATACATAGACAATAAAATAAACTATTCACATCTATCTATACTACACTATTATAAACAGAATAGATGATATTTGGTTGGTTGTTGCTTGGTCTTCAATTTGTACAATAAATAACAACCGTTAGATTTTAAAGCAGAAAAAAAAGAGAACCGTTTTATACCAATTTTGTGTGACATTTTCTTAGGCCGACACCCGTTATAATAAATGTATATAAATAAAAATATTAACAATATGTAATATTAAAAATTTAAGGATGAATTAGTGAACACATTATTGTTCAAATCAAATATACATAGAATATAAAATAAACTATTCATACTTTTTTATCCGCTTTGGTGTCACGGTTTTTTTAGGCCGACACCCGTTGCAATATTTATAGATAAAAATATTAATAATATGTAATAATAAAAATTTAAGTACTAAGCACCGCTCCAACCTTCTATCATTTATATTACATAAAAGTACTAATTTTTTGACCGTCCTAAGAACTAATACTAAACGTTACAATAATTAAACAAATTGCTATAAAAAAACATTACAACACGAAAACAAATACAGAGAAGTCACAACAAATATGTAAAGATTAGTAAGAATAACGAAAATTCTTAAACAGTCTAATTATCATCCAAACCAAACTAAAAGAGATAGTAAAAAAAAAATTCCAAACCCATACAAATAGAAGAGATTTATGTATTACGTATCTGCAAAAAGTGGTAGAGATAACAATGTACGTGAAAGGGAAGCGATGGAAGAATAAACTGTTTTAATCATCCTTACAAATAAAAATCATGCACGTGAACCTAATTAATACAAGTACAGAACAAAAAAAATAAAGCCCTTCACTATCACCAGAAGAATCAAAATAAATACTATCGATATATTAATAAATTGATAAATAATCAATATCTTGCTATAGGCCCAAAAATAACAGAATTCGATTAGATTTATAAATTTTAAAGGATTTGTAAAAAAAAATTATCCAATCCTAAAAAGGTTTCGATTTTTTTTAAAAAATAGAGCCAAAAGATGAAAGTTTGATTTTAAATATTAAGCTCACATTCGATATCTCAAGACGAAAATTAAAACAAAAATTGAATCAAACAAAATACAAAATGTTACAATAATCAAACAAATTGCTATAAAAAACATTACAACACGAAAATAAATACAGAGAAGCCACAACAAATATGTAAAAATTAGTAGGAATAAAAGAAATTCTTAAACAGTCTAATTATCATCCAAACCAAACTAAAAGAGATAATAAAAAATACAAATAGAAGAGATTTATGTATTATGTATCCAGTAGAGATAACAATGTACGTGTTAAGGAAACGATGGAAGAATAAACTGTTTTTAATCATCCGTGCAAATAAAAATCATGCACGTGAACCTAATTCATGCAAGTACACAACAAAGAAAATACTATTATAAAAATACTAAACGTACACAATAATAAAAATTTAAATACTAAAATTCTCTTTGACTTTGATTTCGGTTTGCACGTCGGTGAGATTTTCTTATGATTCAATATATATATATATATATATATATATATATATATATATATTCTTGTCCAGTTTAAATAAAATTTTGATTTTCTTTTCTTGTCCAGGTTAAACAAGATTTTGATTTTTTTTTCTAAAAAATAATACCTTAAAAAGGAAATTTTGATTTTAATTATTTAAAATAGAGAAGCTCGAAAGCATTTTCTATTTTAAATTTAAAAATTTCTTGTCCAGTTTAAATAAGGTTTTGATTTCCTTTTCTAAAAAATAGGACCTAAAGAAGGAAATTTTGATTTTAATTATTTAAAATAGAGAAGCTCGAAAACATTTTCTATTTCAAATTCAAAAATTTCTTGTCCAGTTTAAATAAGGTTTTGATTTCCTTTTCTAAAAAATAGGACCTAAAGAAGAAAATTTTGATTTTAATTATTTAAAATAGAGAAGTTCGAAAACCTTTTCAATTTCAAATTTAAAAATTTATTTTTCAGTTTAAATAAGGTTTCGATTTCCTTTTCTAAAAAATAGGAACTAAAAAAGGAAATTTTGATTTTAATTATTAAATATAGAGGAGCTTTAGAAAAATAGATAAATATGATTCGAGCGATTATAGAGCTCCAGGGGTTTTTCTTTATATATATAAAAGATAAATATTTATCTAGTTGACTAAGTCGCGCTTCGCGATGGCCTTGTATATTTACAAAAAAAATTCAAAATATAAATTTAAGAAAGAAATCGAAAAGAAAATATCTATAAATAAATTAATGAACACAATATTGTACAAATTTTAATATACATGGACAACTAAATAAACTATATACTTATTTTTTATGTCAATTTTGTATCACGTTTTCTTAGACCGACACCCGTTGTAATAAATACATATAAGTCGCGTATCGCAGCGGCCTTGTAATATTTTTAAATTTTTTCAAAATATAGACTATTTAAGAAAGAAATAAAAAAATATCTATAAATAAAGGGTGAAAAACCAAAATACCCACCTTTTAATTCCAGGTGTCCAAAATACCCACCGAGGGAAACCTCTGCCCTTTTACCCACGGACCACGCATGTGTCACATGCGTACACAGTACACGCATCTCTCACATGCGTGGTCTTCAGAAAATGGAAAGTAGTTGCCACATGCGTATTCGAGATACACATGTTGAGGATGCGCAGCCGCGAATACGCATCTCTCAGATGCGTAACTGAAGAACCGTTCATCGTCTTCGTCGAAGGCGAGAGAGAGACGACTGATGACGATTTTTTCAAAATTCCGGCCACCCATTCGTTCACTATCATCCAAGCATCGTTCAGTCACGTACCATACACCAAAATGATCACCATCTCACCCTCTACAAGCCTATACAATTCGATTTCTGTTTGTTTTGCCGGATTCGAAAACCCCAAAATATGAACTCGTTTTCGATCAGGTTTTCCGATTGGTCTATGTACGCCCCTGCGGGGCCAAAATCAATAACGGAACAAGGGAAAAGAGAGAGGGAGGTTTGGTCTTCATTTTGATGTGTCCAGTGGTTGAGGACGATGCCTGAAAGTGCTAGACGGGGGAGAGGCGATTAGAGCTCGCCTGAGACGCCGGCTGCGTTTGTGAAAAATGATGCATGATGACGTCATCACGCATCTGGGTGATGCGTGATCCAGGATACGCAACTCTGTAATGCGTATCTTAGGCTGCGCATGCCCATCATGCGTGGTTCGTGGTCAAAAAGGACGGACAGCAGCGCCTACGGGTATTTTGGGCAAGGAGACTACAAAAGTGGTGTATTTTGGTCATTCTTTCATAAATAAATTAGTGAATACAATATTGTACAAATTTTAATATATATATATATATAGACAAAAAAATAAACTATAAACTTATTTTTTACGTCGATATTGTGTCAAATTTTCTTAGGCCGACACCCGTTGTAATAAATACATATAGATAAAAAAAACAGTTTTGATTGTATTAATTAAAAGAAGATGTTGAAATATTATGATGAAGAACAATGAGAAGATAATAATGATAAATTAACAATTAATAGTGAATAAATAAAGAGGAAATGGTAAAAGTTTAAAATTTTTATGTCAAGTTTCTCAAGCGCTTCTACTTCTCAAACAGAGAAAAATCTCCTAATTCTTGTTCACACGATCAGTTGTTTCTGTACCGAGATCACTAAAAAAAAAATACAAAAGTCAAAGCAAAGATCAAACAATGGTTACTAATAATTCATAATTATAACTAAAATCATAAAAAATCATAAATTTAAAAATAAAACGAAGAAAGCAAATACTAAATCAGTAAATTCAAACCTTAAAAACCAACAAAAAAAAAGCAACCTGAAAATCACTAAACAGAAGCCATGTACTTTGAGAATTAAACAAAATAAGAGTGAAAAAAACTAAAAGAAAATAGACGAAGACAAAAGCAAACAAGAGTAAGAAAAGGGTTACAGACATAGTTATAAAATTTGATCGTTAGAAGCAATGATCGTATACATATAAGAATATAAAATTTCTTCTCTATTTTGAATATATAAATTTGACTTCTTCTTCGCTACAAATTCGAAAAGCTTTTCTATTTGGAAGACATTAATGTTAAAAAAGGAAGTTTTGATTTCTTTTCTAAAAAATAGGGCATAAAGAAGTAAATTTTGATTTTAATTATTTAAAATATAGGAGCTCTAAAAAAATGATAAATAGGTTTCGAGCGATTTTAGAATTTCTCTCTTGTGGGCCAAAACAAGATAATCCAATTGGGATTTTAATCTCATACATACAAACTAAATTTGTTACTTAAGTTTGCATGTTTATACAACAATTAATTTTCCTTCTCCCAATTAATAATAGGAGATTTTTTCCCAAAAAATATAAGGACGGAGACTTGGTAATAGAGCAGATATCTCAAATGGAAAGAATGTTGAAAATAACGTTTTTTTTTTCAGAAAAGAAACCGAGAATACCAATTCCCGGGAGTAGTGGCGGAAAATACCGGATTGGTGACTCAATCACCAACTGCGTACTGGAGATACGCATGTACGGAATGCGTATTAGGTGTCACGCATCTCTGAGATGCGTGATGACGTCATGTGATGTCATTCTCATGGAGCACGCCGGTCGTCGTTCTCGGCGAGAAATCGCCGCCATGGTCGCCACCAGTCGATCTCGGCCATCTCTCAACCATCTCTTTCGCTGAGTACATAGAAACCATCGCCACACCTCACTCTACCTTCCTCCCCGGTCTGTATTAGCGATCTTTGGCCCCGCAGGAGCGTGTGAAGGTCACCGGAGCTTTCAATCGGGAAATTAGGGGTGAATTGGGCGTCTTCAATCGTGCATTAGAAGTGTAATAAAAGTGGTATAGATGTGTAGAGCTTGAAACGACGATTGTAATGGTATATGGTATGTGTTGGGAAAGTTCCGGATGGGGACGAACGGATGGATTGAAAAAACTCGTCGGAATCATCATGAATCGCCCGACTGGAGCTCCCGTCTGTGGAAAGATGACAATGACGTCATATGACGTCATTGCGCAGGCTGACAATGCGTTACACGGGATACGCCGGTTGAAAATGCGTATCCCATGTTACCCAACACCCAATTACGTATCCAAGGCTTTAATATACATGTATTACCCGGTTGAAATTTGCGTAACCCCTATTACCCCAATCCCAAATGCGTAACCCGCGTTACCCTAACCCCAAATGCGTATTTTCAGCCACCCCTTCCCCAGATTGTTATTTTCATGTTTTTAAACCAAAAAATTGGTATTATTAACACTTAGCCTCTCAAATGTCTGGGCAGTTAGCATTCTCTTTAATTAGTAATTTAAATAAAATATATAAAATATTTGATCTTATAAAATAGTATTTTTTTTAAAGAAAATATTACTTCATGTATCACAATTTTAATACATGTGCCCCAATTCATAAATGCACTATAAAAGGGTAGTATGCCACTATTTTATTTTGTACAAGCATAGTTTTAAATAACTCTTTAATGAAAGTACTATTTTATAATATTAAAACTTAAAAGAAATAGAAAATAAAAGATTATTAAATAAACAAAAATAGGGTGAAGGCCCAAAATAATCATTTTTGGGATAAATTTGCCCAAATTACTGATTCCGGAAAAATTGGCCCTAAATACCGACGGGATACGGTATTGCGTGCACTGTATCCTTCAAATACGGCGTTTCGTGTGCCGTATCATCATCTGATACGACGTTTCGTGTGCCGCAACATCGAGATACGGCATTTGGTATAACGTATTAGGTTAAAAGTTTAGTACCCCTGGCGGGGCCTGTTAGAGTATCAGCATATACGGCGTTTCGTGTGAATTATCAACGCTGATACGGTATACCAAACTCCGTAATAGCTGCTGATACGGCACACCAAACGCCGTATTAGCCGTTGATACTTCACACGAAACGCCATATTAGATCGGTAAATAGGGCCAGACATGCTCAAATACGATTATTTTGGTAATTTTCTCACAAAAATATGGGTCTGTTAAGAATTAATGTAGATGGATAAATACATTTAATATATCAATCTTATACTTAATACATTAATCTTGTATGAAGCTTAATATGATTATTTAACAATTTGATATATTTTTATTGTTGAATGCAAGTGTCAACTATTATTAGTCAATGAATTTAAATTAGTGTTGCTGGAAAACTAAAAATATTTAAATACCTAAAAATAGACGTTGAAATACGGAGTATTTAAACATTAAACATTTTCCTTCTTTTTATTCCCTTGGTTTTGTCTAGGATAAGAGACAGAGAGGTTATGCAATTTGAATAAAAAGACATGAGACAGGATTTAAAGAACAGGAGCAATCCAAACAGTTTCTTGAAATTGTGACCACAACAGAAAAAGGGTGTCTTCATTTACTTCAATATCTGGTAAATCAATAATCTTTTCTTTCATTTCATGGTACAAAGACTAAGATTGTGTATATTCTGATAGATTCAATTCTTGATTGTATCTGATATGAAACTATTTTGCTTCAGTTAACTCCCTAATATTTTGGTAGGTCACTTGATATTGATGTTTCAACCCCTAAGAACTAGTCCTCCTTTAGTTTTTCGAATTTACGAGTTCATGCGAGTCATGCTGGATGCTATATGATCGACTACTGCGATCTGTACCGTAATGTAAGGAATTATTATGACTAATTGCTTAAAGTAGACTTATATATACAATCCTTGGACTAAGTAATGCTGTCTTAAGGCTCAAATCCAAATACTGCCAGATATTGGACTTCATGAACCGATAATCGGCTATGTTTGTTTTGTGACTAGAGCCTAGTGGGATTACAATTTAGGGACTGCTTGCTTTTTTTTTTTTCTTCCTATTTTGTTACACTTAATACCTGAAAATTATCCTATGAATTGATTCCCATTAGTTTGTAGTTCATTTTACGGGAATTAATAGTACCGTGAAGAGTCTGGTAGTAGACGAGGAATTACAAAATGGACTGAATAATTACGAAGTCAGGAAGCTCTACAAGTCAAATTAAATAATAGTAGAGATTGTAAGAAAGTCATAAAACCTATTTGCATTTAGGGCCTATTGAAGGAATCCACAAATAAATCACAAAATTTTGTTTAAATTCCTTAATTTTGCGGCCCTGAGTTTCAGGGGGCCTTAGGCAAAACCATTTTTTTGGGGCCCTAACGTACATATAAACTGGGTATCTTACAAACTTATATATAGGGGATTCGAAAATTGGGGGCCCTTGAGCGTTGGGACCCTAGGTGCAAGTCTTGCTCGCCTATAGCCAGGATCATTCACAACTTTATTAAACAAACATATACATTCCAAAGACAAACCTTGAGTGTATATCATACAAACGTAAATTAATATGACACTATATCCTTATAGACCAAATTTTTTATAAATGTAGCAGATCCAGAACTACAAACTAATGATCTGTTTATACCACAAATTAATCAAAATTTGCAGTAACAAATTCAGAAGAATAAGGCTAAATTCAAATTTCAGGTTGGTATGAATCTTTAAAACCACAGTTGGTATATGCCTGAGCTATTATTCTTTCCATTAAAGCTAATTTTAACAGTTTTTAAAAGTTCCCATCTTATGATATGTTTATGAAGAATGTTAGTTTACCCAGATACAATATTTATGCAAGTCACTCAGTTTTTGTGTCCAACTATTGTTTATAATTGTGTAGACAATGGGAGTTAAAACTTGTGCAATGTAGAAGTCAAAGTTTGGGTACAGCTAATACACAGGTATCTCAACTCACTAGCAATTATGGAAGCTCTACAACTGTCACTGCCATATCTATTTTTATTTGCCTCCGGAAAGGAGTGTCACCTCGGAATTTCACTGAAAATTGGGATCCAGGACCAGAAACTGAACCTAGATCTTGCCAGATCCAGGGACAGAAGCTGGTCGGCTGGACCACCTTCATTGGAGCTGGTCGGCTGACACCTGGTCGGCTGACACTCCTTTCCGGAGACATGTTGACATGTTGCCTGTTTTTATTCGTGAAATTCATATGATATGTATGATTGAAATTGTTTCATTTATAAGAGAAAAACTAATAATGTATTAACAACTTACCATTCAGAAATGATTTTGAGAATGATTTTGTATACTCTAGCATTTTTATGTAATATAAATTAATTGTTAGGCCAAATACACAATATATAATCAAGATAAATATGATAATAATAATCAAGAACACTGTTTATGAATCAAAACTGAATTATATAAATAATTCTTCTCTCAGTGATGTTAATGAATCACAGAGAGCTGCTAGGTTACAAGAATAATAATTCTATGTTCGCATCCCTTTTAGGGTTAACCTATCTGTGTTTTTATAATACACGGTTACACAATCAATCTCTAATTGATACTCCTATAAATCAGCTATACAGATTATATCAAATTAGGATTGCTTCTGTCTTCTGTTCCGTTTCCTTAACTGTCTCAATATATTCTGCTTTTTTCCATCTTCAGAATATATTGCTTCTAGAATATTCAATTCAGCACCGACAGCTAATTCAACTATCACCACGTCAGATTTTAACAAACTCTGACTGCCTTCAATGTAAACTCTGATGAGCACCTGTTGCTTAAACACTGATGAAGAAACGTCAGCAATTATATCTAACAATCTCCCCCAACTTGTGCATAATAAAAATGTACAAGTTAAACAGATAATTGATGATGTCAAAACATATAACAAATGCAGTGTTTAAAATATATCAGAGTTTAACTTTAACTTAGAACAGAAAACTTAAAAACTTACAGTCAGACTTTACTTAATTTCTTGAATATCAGGCACTGTCCTGATATAGTCTGTAAGCAATCTTTGTTCAGCTCTCTCCAGTTCAGCAATCATAATCTCCTTCAGTTCTTTATACTCTGGATCTCTTTCACCACTTTGATATATGGCAGCCCTCAGAGAATATATGTTGTTTTTCCTCATTTCATTTCCGAGTCTTATATAATATGATTTGTCTAACTCCAAATTGAATTCCAAGACTTTGATATCAAGTGTTGTCTTAAACTTTGCACTGTTTCTTTTCATCTCAACAAGATTTCCATGAGCATCTTTGTACTTAGGAATGTAAGCACTTGTAATTTTAGCACCACTGAGAACCTTTGCTCTCATCATCCTTACTCTCAAAACTTCAGCAGCATTTTGAGTCCTTTGATTTTTGACTTTGAGTAGATATAAGACATATTCTAACTCTTCAGCCATTTTCAAGTGTATATCATTTTCATCTATTCTGTATACTCTGCCATCATCCATGAAGTATAACAGAAAGTCCTTCCTAAGTCCCTTATGATAAATTAACTGAACAGACTCTAGCTTGTCAAGGCTCTCTTGAGTAACCCCAACACCAGGTTCTGCCAGTGAAGTTTGATCCATTGGACTGTTATTTATCCTCTTTTCTCTGTGTGATCCCAGACCTGATTTATCTCTTCCTTCCTTGCCCATAGTAGTCCTACTTTGCAGTATGTTAACAGAACTAGGGTTCAGAGTTTGTGGTAGAGTTGGTCTTGTGAAAGTGTTTAGCAGTTGAGAAGAGAGTGGTGTTTGAACAACTTGAGCAACGTCAGAGGTTGTCAATTCCTTAGTAGATCTATCAACTTGAGCTTTGTCAGAGGTTGAATAATTCTTCTTTGGTAACTGTCCTTCTTCTTCCAGTTTACCCTTACCCGTATCAGTATTTGTTATCACAGACCTCCTTGAGTATTGTATACTCTGTTGAGAAGTTTCCTTGATGGAAATACCCATTTCTTTCTTTCTAGCAACCTTGACAGCTTTCGTCTTGTAAGTACCAGCCTTTAATTTCCTCTCATGCTCTTCAGCAAGACTCAGCATTTCAGCTTCCATGTCTTCAACTGTAGCTTCATTACCATGTGCTTCTAAAAACATCTTAGTAGCAATTTCTTCATCTGTCAATGGATTGGCTGAAATAATTAAACTCTTAAGTCTTGAACCACTGGCAGAGTTTGAGATTCCTTTACCAGAGTTTGTCAACCTATCAGAATTTAATCTTGATCTTCTTTGCCTTTGAGCAGAAATTAAATTCCTTTCAGTTTCCTTGCTTCCACCATCAGCAGAATCATCCCTCCGTCTCAGAGTTTGAGTGTCTTTGCATTTGTCATTTGGTACACTCTCCCCCTTTTTGACATCATCAGAAAGTAATGCTGATGTCAGCAACTCTAACGCAGTAGAAATAGAAGTCAGTTGCGCAGACATTGCAGTCTGATTCTCCTCAACTTTCCCAAGCCTCTTCTTAAGTTCATCAGAATCCTTGGCTTGCTGCTTGAACATTGCAGAATAATAAGACCTATCAGTCTTCAAAGTGAAATCCCTTATACCAACTTCATTTCTAAGATTAGTAACCACTGTTTGTGTTTCATCAAACCTATTGTGTAAGGCTTTGACTTGAACCACAGTGGCCTTTAGACTTGTAAGAACATCAGAATTTGAAATATGCTTTACAGAATCAGATAGAAAATCCGCAGCCCTTTGTGCTGAAAATACACAATCTGCATCAGCCCATCTGTTATAGTACATATTCCGGTAATGCTCATCAGTCTCTCTATTAACTTCCCTTGCTTCATCAGTATTTACATCATCAGACAATGAAACTTGAATACTAGGGTATGAATGAGAACCTTCAGCATCATTTGCAGCTTCTTCATCAATGTCTGCTTCATGTGCAGCAGGGACATTTTCAGCAGTAAATTCATTATGTAACTGTGCAGCTTCATCAATTACTTTCTCTGCAACAGTTTCAGGAATATCAGAGTTTGCTTGAGCAAAAACCTCTGCTTCTCTTGTAACAACTTCAACAACAGCATGTTGTAGAGCTTCAAGTAAAACAGTATCTTGTAGAACATTCTCTGTCACAGCTTCCAAACTCTGATCAACTTCTTCACCTTTTTCAGAATTTGCATTATTTACGGAAATAACTTATGTGTGAGAACCTACAGAATCTTCAATCACCAAGGTGGCTTGATCAGTTGCCACATCCTCAGTATCACAAACACTGATACTAGGATGTGCTTCCAAATTTTCATTATGAACAAAGAAATTCATTTCAATATCCTCATTCTCAGAAACTCTGCTGTCAGAGTATGCAGCAGCTTCCTCAACTACATCAGCTCTAGATGTAGGAGCTTCGATATCAGCACTTACCATTTCAGGCATAGGTGTTGCTTCAGAATTTTCAGCATCCTCCTGAACAAGAACTTCAGGAGCTTCAACATTTGTAGCATCAATATTGTCAACATTGTCAGGTTCAGAAAAATCTAGCTCTTCAAAAAGATAGTCAGCCACTAACTTTCTTCTTTTCTGATGTGAAGTCTCATCTACAATAGGAAAAGATGGCCTATTTGCAAAGAAATTTATGCAAAAGCTTCGTAAGAGTTTGTAAGTAGGGAAGTGTTTGTGAATATGTGTGTGTGTAAATTGAAGTAAGATGTGAAAGATTTAGACGTATGTGTGTGTATTGTATAAATATGAGATTCAAAATTAAAAATTGAACAGTTTTTAATCATTAATACACAACTGTCTTACTCCTGTAATTATGTGAGTGGGACACGTGGCACACATGCAATGACTGACAGCAAGTAATTGACAGTTTCCAATGCGCATGCGCAGTAAAAACAGCAATAATTACCGCATGTTACACTTTTCTAGGAAATTAACCTCTCTCCTCTGTTTAAAACATTCTTGAACAACTGTCCAATCATACACTTTTTAAGTTTTCAAAACAAATGTCTTTTTCGCAAAATTATAATATGTCTGAAACCAACAAAATTTATTTTAATCATCAGAGATTAAAATTAAATTACCTCGGCGTAGAGTACATAATCCATCAGTGTTTACCAATTCTCCTCCTTTATAAATAAACTCTTTTCACAAAATGTACAGGTGTGTATATTTGTGTGTGAATTAGCAGAGTTTACTGAATATGAATATTTAGATCATCTCAAAGTGCATAAAATCCACGAACTAAAGCAGTAAAAACTGGTTGCCTAAACTCTCATTTATAAAATAAAATCTGATTTATATATCTAAACTCTGTATACTGATATCCTTTCATTTGGATATGTCTTTTATTTTCACCCCCTTTATATATTATTTTTTTATATATTTTTTTTATATTTTTTTATATTTTTTTATTTTTCCAGTAATCAGTGGTTGGCACTAGTCACCAAAAATCAAAGATTTTAGCCCTTATTTCATACAATAAGTTCCTGGATCTTCCTAGGCACAACATGATCTCAAAGTAATTTGTGCTTATTTTTGCATCTTTTGATTTGAGGGTGAAATATTTGCACTTAAAAATCAGAGTTTAGACTTTTTATCAGTTAATACATTTAATTTATGAGAGAAAATGCAAACAGCTAATACAAATTCAGTGTATAGGATCTATAAACTAAGAGATGCTAGAAATATAAAGACAGTATCATGCTGTGTAAAATTTCTGCACATCTTGTAATCAGAATTTATAATACTCAGAAGGATTCATGATTACTTACTGAAAATCATGCTTCATACATTTTTCTTCATTGGTCCATGTGTTTCAGACAAAAATCATAATCAGAGTTTAACATCAGACTTTAACCGACAGAGTATGACTGACAGAGAATGACTCACAGAGTTTTACTGACAGAGTTTACCATCAGAGTTTAACACACTGGTACACATAACAGTTAACACATGCAAAGAACAAAGAGTGTAAAATCATGTATTGAGTTTTGAATCTAACCAGTATCTCTAGTCAAAACCAGAGATCATTCCAAGTTCATTTACCAGTCTTGTAAAGGTACTTTCACTCAAAGGCTTGGTGAAAATATCTGCAAGCTTTTGGTCTGTAGATACAAAATGAAGCTCAATATCTCCTTCTTCCACATGTTCCCTGATAAAATGATACCTGATGCTGATGTGCTTGGTCATGGAATGCTGTACTGGATTACCTGTCATAGCAATAGCACTTTGATTATCACAGTAAATAGGTATTTTAGAGTACCTTAATCCATAGTCCAGCAACTGATTCTTCATCCATAAAATCTGTGCACAACAGCTACCAGCAGCTATATACTCTGCTTCTGATGTGGATGTGGAAATCGATTTCTGTTTCTTGCTGTACCAAGAAACTAATCTGTCACCTAAAAATTGACAGCTTCCACTTGTGATTTTTCTGTCTATCTTACAGCCTGCAAAATCTGCATCAGAGTAACCAATTAAATTAAACTCTGATTCTCTAGGGTACCACAAACCAAGAGTTATGGTTCCTTTGAGATATTTGAAAATCCTCTTCACAGCTGTTAGATGTGGCTCTCTGGGGTCTGCTTGAAATCTTGCACAAAGACATGTTGCATACATGATATCTGGTCTACTTGCAGTGAGATAAAGAAGAGACCCTATCATTCCTCTATAGTTTGTCATATCTACTGAGGCTCCTGTGTCTTTGTCTAGCTTTGTTGCAGTAGCCATGGGAGTTGTAGCAGATGAACTATCAAGCATACCAAATTTCTTGAGAAGATTTCTGGTATATTTTGCTTGATTGATAAAAATCCCATCATCTGTTTGCTTGACCTGTAAGCCTGGAAAATAACTAAGCTCTCTCATCATGCTCATTTGATATCTTGACTGCATAAGCTTGGCAAATTTCTTACAGAGTTTGTCATTAGTAGACCCAAAAATTATGTCATCCACATAGATTTGTACTAACAGCAAATCAGCACCAGCATTAAAATAGAACAAGGTTTTGTCAATTGTACCTCTAGTGAACCCACTTTCTAAAAGAAATTGAGCCAGAGTTTCATACCATGCTCTAGGTGCTTGCTTTAGTCCATATAATGCATTATCAAGCCCGTAGACATAATCTGGATGTTTGAAATCTAGAAACCCTGGTGGTTGTTCAACAAACACTTCTTCTTCAAGTTTCCCATTGAGAAAAGCACTTTTCACATCCATCTGAAAGACTTTAAACTTTTTGTGAGCAGCATAGGCCAGAAAAATCCTTATTGCCTACAATCTTGCAACTGGAGCAAAAGTTTCATCATAGTCAATTCCTTCCTGCTGAGAATAGCCTTTTGCCACAAGTCTAGCCTTGTTCCTTGTAATCACTCCATCACTGTCTGTCTTGTTTCTGAAAACCCACTTTGTACCAACTATAGATCTGTTCTTTGGTCTTGGTACAAGTGTCCAGACTTCATTCCTCTCAAATTCATTTAACTCCTCTTGCATTGCTGTTATCCAGTTAGCATCTTGAAGAGCTTCTTCCACTTTCTTTGGTTCTGTTTGAGATAAGAATGCATGAAACAGACATTCATTATTTGTAGCACTTCTAGTTCTTACACTAGCTTCTGGATCTCCAATTATCAAGTCAGGTGTATGTGCCTGTGTCCACCTTCTTGTTGTTGGTAATTGGCTTCTTTCATTATTATTAGATCCTCCCCCTTGATCCATGCTATCCTGACTTTCTTGACCATTTGTATTCTCTGAGGCTCCCCCTGAATTGGACTGTTCAGTATTTGAACTTTCAGAGTTTGACTCAGAGTTTCTGTTTGATTCTTCATTTGACTATCTTTCAGAATTTGAGTCTTCATTTTGAGAATTTTCTGAAGTTTCTTCACGCTCCCCCTCGACTGGTTCTCTATTTTGTTCTGTCTGAACTAATTCTTCAGTGTTTACCAGTAGAGGATCATAGTATGCTTCGTCAGAGTTTGTTGGATTCGCTTCATCAGAGTTTACATCATCAGAGTTTAGATCTTCATTTTCAAAGCGAAGTTGATCATGATATTCTTCATCTTCCATTCCAGTTATTTTCTTGTCATCAAATGACACATGTATAGATTCCATGATCACTTTAGTTCTCAGATTATAGACTCTGAATGCCTTTTTTGACAATGGGTATCCAACAAAAATTCCTTCATCAGCTTTTAAGTCAAACTTGGTCAACTGTTCAGGATGAGTTTTAAACACAAAACACTTGCATCCAAATATATGAAAATACTTCAAATTTGGCTTCTTATTCTTCACCATCTCATATGGTGTTTTCCCATGCTTATTGATCAGTGTAGCATTCTGAGTAAAACAAGCAGTTTGAACAGCTTCTGCCCAGAAATATGTTGGCAATTTTGCTTCATCAAGCATTGTTCTGGCAGCTTCGATTAGAGTTCTGTTCTTTCTTTCAACTACACCATTTTGCTATGGAGTTCCAGGTGCAGAGAATTCTTGCTTCACTTCTCTTTCCTTGCAGAAAGCTTCCATTACTGAATTTCTGAATTCAGTTCCATTATCACTTCTTATTATTTTCACTTTAAAATCTGATCCTTTTTCCAGTAGCTTTACATGTTCAATTAGAATTGAGGCTGTTTCATCTTTCTTTGCTAAGAAATACACCCATTTATACCTTGTGTACTCATCAACAATGACTAAGGCATACTTCTTTCTGCCCAATGACATTATATTTACTGGTCCAAAAAGATCAACATGTAAAAGATGATAAGGATCCATAACTGAGGATTCAGATTTTGTCTTGAAAGATGACTTCCTTTGCTTGGCCTTTTGACAAGAATCACACAGACCATCTAAGCTTAGTATTGACTTTGGAAGTCCCCTTACAAGATCTTTTCGAATTAATTCATTGATGTTGTTCAAGTTTAGATGAGAGAGCTTCTTATGCCATTTCCAACTCTCTTCATTTGACATTCTTGCAGATAGACACACATTTTTTCCTTCAGAGTTTGTTACCAAACTTGCTTCATAGATGTTGTTGTGCCTGTGTCCAACTAGAACAACTTTTCCTGTAGATTTGTTGATCACTTCACAATGTTCAGTATGAAAATCTACATGGTATCCTCTGTCACGGATTTGACTCACGGAAAGAAGATCATGTTTGAGTCCTGAGACTAGAGCTACATTCTTGATGATGACACTTCCAAGATTGATATTTCCATATCCCAGAGTACGTCCTATGTTGCCATCTCCATAGGAAACCTTTGGGCCAGCTTTCTCCTCAAAGTCTGATAGCAGGGCTTTATTTCCAGTCATATGTCCTGAGCATCCACTGTCCAAGATAAGTGTGCTCTCTTTTATACCCTTGTTTTCAGATGACTCAGCTTCATTAACAGTTGCCATGAGAGCATAATTCACTCCCTCATCTGAGTCTGAAGTGTCTGCCCAATCCTTGCCTTTAGTGATGAGTGCTTTCTCAGATTTTCCTTTCTTGCACTCTGGAGCATAATGACCCATCTCTTTACACTTGTAGCACTGGATCTCAAACTTGTCTTTCTTTCCAGACTTGGTATATCCTCCATCAGACTTTCTGAAATTTCTCTGATCAGAGTTTGAATCTTTCCTTGAGAATCTCTTTCCTTTCTTGAAGTTCTTGAATCCCATCTTCTTGAAAGTCTTCACCATTAAAGCAGCCATCTTCACCATCTCTTCTTCATCATCCTCAGAATCAGAAGCCTCATCATCAGAGTTTGAGCCATCATCAGAGTTTGATGACTCACTGTCAGATTTAATGACTAAGGCTTTTCCTTTGGCTTTCTTTCTTGATGATTCCTTCTTAACATGCTTTTCTTCAACCTTGAGAGCAACAGACTTTGACTTCTTGCTTGATCTTCTGTTTCTTTGCTCTATCTCAAGTTCATGAGTTTTGAGCAATCCATAGATTTCATCAATTTCTGTATCAGCAAGTTCATAGTTATCTCTTATTGTGGTTGCCTTCAAGTCCCATCTTTCAGGAAGTGATAGAAGAAACTTGAGATTTGTTTCTTCAAGGTCATATTCTTTGTCCACAAGAGATAAATCATTTAACAACTTACAAAATCTGTCATATGTCTCAGTCAAAGTTTCACCAGATCTTGAATCAAAGTGCTCATACTCCTGAGTGAGTATAGTTTTTCTGTTTTTCTTTATAGCACTTGTTCCTTGACATCTGACTTCCAGAGCATCCCAGATCTCTTTGGCAGTCTTGCAGCCAATAACCCTGTTAGACATGACATTATCTAATGCACTGTGTAGAAGATGTCTAACCTTTGCATCCTTTGCAATTGATGAGATGTCTTCAGGAGTCATATCTTTCTTTTCCTTTGGAATTAGCTTCTGCTCTTCATCAGGAACAACAGTAGATAATTTTGTTGGCTTATGAGGACCATTGTAAATTCTGTCAAGGTATTCTGGATCTGTGGCTTCCAAAAACATGGTCATCTTCACCTTCCAAATAGGATATTTTGCTGGTCTTAACATTGGAACCCTGATTGACTCATATCTGCTAACAGAGATTGGTTGAACCTTTTCAGTATTAGAACCTGTTTGATTGTTTTCAGCCATGATTATACTTGTGTTTGAATCGTAAAACTGTATATATTAATCAGCCTTGGCTCTGATACCAATTGTTAGGCCAAATACACAATATATAATCAAGATAAATATGATAATAATAATCAAGAACACTGTTTATGAATCAAAACTGAATTATATAAATAATTCTTCTCTCAGTGATGTTAATGAATCACATAGAGCTGCTAGGTTACAAGAATAATAATTCTATGTTCGCATCCCTTTTAGGGTTAACCTATCTGTGTTTTTATAATACACAGTTACACAATCAATCTCTAATTGATACTCCTATAAATCAGCTATACAGATTATATCAAATTAGGATTGCTTCTGTCTTCTATTCCGTTTCCTTAACTGTCTCAATATATTCTGCTTCTTTCCATCTTCAGAATATATTGCTTCTAGAATATTCAATTCAGCACCGACAGCTAATTCAACTATCACCACGTCAGACTTTAACAAACTCTGACTGGCTTCAATGTAAACTCTGATGAGCACCTGTTGCTTAAACACTGATGAACAAACGTCGGCAATTATATCTAACATTAACCAAGTCAGATTTTGCGTCGAATTTAATTAACTGATCGAAAAAATTGTTTAGAGCAAACATGTTTTTGGATTCAATTAGTCTAAACTAATTCACTAAAGTTCGATCTTAAATATTTTTTTCTTTTTGTAAAACATCTAAATTTTATATAAATAATAAAACGGAAATCCATGACAGAAACCCGACTCCTCGAGTGAGCAAATTCACGCTTACAAACAAGCATGTAAGCAGAGTTCACAATAACAAATTACAAACAAGTAAAAATTTGCTTGCATCCTCAACGGTCAAACATCGCTAGAAAATCTTTTTTGGCATCAACCCTCAAGTACGTAGGAACCAATTCCTACAACTATCTGTTCATTTTCGCTATGTAGCTTGGATGATGTCTCTACCCCCATTGAGTAGGTAATCCTGTGGAACATCAATCCCTTTGCATGAGCCACTGGTTTCAATGCATTGTTGTCCTCTGCTTCCCCTGTCAGCACATCCCTCATTAGTCCTCTTTTGCCTCCTTTGTAGCTTTTGTGTCCCCTGCTTGGTAAAGCTAGAACTCTGAGTCCGGTTCATGTTCTGAGAAGATTGTCCACAGTGTTGACACTATGCACTCAACTGTCGCTTGGTCACAGTGGGAGTAGGACTTGATCTCGACCCTGAAGGAGTCAAAACATCATACAAACTATCTCCCGTACTAATCATCAATACAGATGTCTTGTACCTCTTTCCCTGAGTGAGCAGAGTCACACAAACAATACACAGAAGAAACACCCAACTAAACTCCCGGAAAACTAAAACTTCATGTTGAACCAAAACAACATAAATCATACTATAGTTCATAGCTAAACCGCCAGAGTTCACTCGCAACAAAAGAATATAGCAATGCATCACAGGTCTTAATAAAACAAACCCAAAGTTCAAATAATGCTCAGATGCCAAAGTAGCAGTGAGAGCATTGTCTTCACTGGTAAAACCAAGGTTGAATATAAATTCATAATTGTAATGGGAAGAGAACAAATCCCCAAAACAAATTAATCCCCGGAAACAATTTGTTAGGTCCCGAAGTATCGTAGAAGGGGGGGTTGAATATGATACACACTAACTATAAAAAATTCTTTCGGATCTTTTGCGGATAATTAAATTAGTCTTCTTGTAGTGGGTTCGTGTTCTTGAGGGTGAATAGTATTTCGGACATGAAAATAACAACACAAGATTTTCCAAGAATTATATTCGATATATAAATCTTGAAGGGATGCTACACCCGGTAAATAAATTTACCGGCTACCAAGAACAATTTGTTCTTGCTTCTACAAAGATTATACAAATTAAATCCTAAACAATGTTTGTATCTATTTGTTTGTCTAAAGGATTTAATTACCGGAGAAACTTTATAATGACCCTTAAGATTAAACAAAGTTTGGGCATTATAACGTTTACCCGGTGAGAAGTTCAGGTATGTATATAAATGTCTCTTTCTCTGTCTCTCTATGTTTTTCTTCTCTTTTCTTCGTCGAAGAAGATGAAGAACAGAAGTACTCTTTTGTTAAGTAATCCTCCTGCTTCCAAAGTGTAGTCTTTTTAGTCTTTAAAAAAACTATCGAACACAACATTAATTTGTGTCCACACAATTCTTCACCAATAATTAAGCTCCATTTGAGAAACTATTGGATAGATGCTGCAGGAGAAAAAAAACTATCAAAGAAAATCATCTCGATAGTTTCTTTTAGAAAACTATCTAACCATTCTCTGTTTCCTTTTTCAAAAACCACTTCGATGGTTTCTTATAAAGAAACTATCGAAATACTCCTTATTATAGTTTTTTTGTTTTAATAAATCTATAAAATAAACTTATTTAAATTTATAATAAACTTAATTAATAAGTTTAAAATAAATTTATTTAAGTTTATAAAATAAATTTCATAAACTATCGGAGCATTAAAAGTATCGCAGCAGTCAAAAATCTCGGCCCCAACAAAGCTGAATTGGTTCGAGTGTGAACCCAAAAGAAACTCTAGAAGCTTTTAAATCTAAAAACTATCGGACATTAAAACGATCGAAATGGTTTTTGGCCAAACTTTTCAAAGTGTAGTTTAGTACCCAAGGTTTGGTTTGGTTAGCACTTAAACCTTCAAGTTTCCTTTCTTGCAGTTTCTTTATTGAGGTTTCAACTTTTGTACACTTAACACCTTTTGACTGTACGATTTGCCTTTCGATAATTTAGCTTCTCATGATTTTCTTCAACATTGCTAATTCATGTTAATATGCTTGATATTTTCTGGAATTATCATGTCGGACTTCATCAATTCTTTTTGTCGAATAAATATGATGATCTTCTTCGTATGTGTTGATGCCTAGTGCAACTGGTCTGGTTCACAGACGACTAAAACTGAATTGAATCTTCACATCTTCATTGCATTCCAATTGATAAGTCGGCAGCAGTACAAATTACTTCAAACACATATTGTCAATAAACAACGCACTTTCACTGGAATCCTTCCTGGTACTTAGACAATGTCTTCATTGCTACTACAATCTTGAATACTTCATTCTATGTTCTTCACTGACGCTCGAACATATAAATGAACTTCTTTCAGTGAGTATAACTTCAAGACTGTAGCTATCTTCTTTAACCTTTGTCTTTACCATGTATTCAATTAAACTAGATTCTTATGCTTCGAACACTGTCTATAACACAATCAATGCTAATACACTGAAATCTTCTTGTGGCACTTATACTGAATCTACACACCTTCTGAAACCTTGAAAGTCTTCAAACCTTATTCTTCACTGAGGCATGAACATGCTAATGAACTTCTTTCAATGACCTGTAGTAGACTTCAAAGCTTTATCTACTGTTACATTAGATTATTTGTATTTGCCTTGTATTCATTTATTCCTGATTTCTGTGTAAGCATAGTATTATTTACATGTCCTATTCTAGTGTTGAGTTATCATGTCTTCCTGTTCATACTGCCTTCTGATCACACCAACACAATTCACTAGATTGTCCAAGTTGAATACAAATACATCCAAGAAGTTAACATCAACTACCTCATAAGCCACTTGCTTGACAGTAATAAAAAAAGTAATATGCCCAATACAGAAACTTCACAAGCGAAATATAAACATGTGATAAAGGACCATATGTAAAACCATGAAAGTTATCACTTTTGAACCCACCACAAGACAAATGAGTCGTAAAGTGTGGCATAACAGGCCCAAAACTCTTGCAATTAAATTCAATGAGTACTGTTGTTGGAGGAATTTCGTAACAACCCGAAATCGGAGGTTGCTGGAATAACGAATTATGAAAATAGGGGGATTTGGGATTTTTGGATGTTTGGGGGCTGAGCTCGTATGATGACTCCTCAGAAATTGAATAGAGAATGGGTTCTTTCTCTTCCTTTTTCCCGAGTTTCAATTGATGTATATGATACAAGGTGCATACGTACCCTTTTATATAGGGCTCAAGCCTCACGTAGTTCTTGGAAAACAAGTCATTAGATAAGCCCATTCAGTCCAAGCCCATAAATAATCAATGTTTATCCATCCAATGTTCCCATAAATAGTTCAAGGATTATCAATCCACCTCACGTTCCCATAAATAGGTCAAGGATTATCAATCCACCTCACGTTCCCATAAATAGGTCAAGGATTATCAATCCACCTCACGTTCCCATAAATAGTCCGGTCTTCACACGTTCTCCTACAATCTCGCGGCATCTCCGTATTTCTTTCCATGATTTGAAGAATATCGTTTGGAGATATTTTCCGTTATTCATTGATTGAGATTGATTCTTTCCTCGATTCAGAGAGAGGATATTATTTAGTGGTTGAACAATTAATTATTAATCTAAATTAATAATTATTAAACGGAGAAATTTGGACTATGCCAAAATGTGGCATAACAACAAGCCCCCAGTTCTTCAGTGTAGCTTGCTACAGTGGATAATTATTAGAAAACTTTGAATTATTTTAGGACCAACCAGATGTCAATCCTAAATTTTAGGTCAATCACAAGAACCTAAAAACTTTCCTCATATAATTTTATTAACCAAGAATGGTTAAACTATCCACACAACGCGATTAACCAATCAAAATTCAAAATTTAATTTATTTTTAATTAGAATTTAAATCAATTAAAACTTTTCTCATATAATTTTATTAACCAGGGGTGGTTAGACTATCCATACAACTTGATTAATCAATCAACATTCAATAATTATTTTGGTTTTAATTAGAATTTAAATCCATTAAAACTTTACTCATATAATTTTATTAACCAAAGGTGGTTACAATATACGTGCAGCGCGATAACCAATCAAAATTCAAAAATTATTTTGTTTTATTACAATTTAAATCTATTGACTATTATATTTATATATTTCAATAATTTGATTATCAATTAAAATTATTTAATTTTTGATTAGAATTTAAATTATTTATGATAATAATATACTTCGAGATTTTGATCATTAATTGTATTATCTATTTAATATAAAATTGTCTATTTTATAGATAAACTTCGAGTGAGTAAGCACTACGAGTATATGTATTTTTTATGACTTAAATCAATAATTTATATTTTTGATTGTTTAATTGGTCGTAATTTAAGGTTTTTACACATAGATGTGATGGTAGTTATCTATTATTTACTTACTGTAAATTCAAAAAAATATCCTATGTTAATTGATTATATTTAAAAACTTAAATCAATTCACTATTATATTTTTCTATTTCGAGAATTTGGTTATCAATTAAAATTATTTTATTTTTAATTATAATATAATCTTTTATTATATTAATATACTTTGATATTACGATCATTTGTTGAACTATGCGTTCAATAAATAATCATCTATTTTATAGTTGTATAAATTTTACAAATTTAATATATAATTTATGTTTTTATTTATTTAATTGTAAAACGTCGTAATTTTAGGTTTTTACATAGATGTGAGACTAATTATACAATATATTATTTATTGTAATTTAAAAATTCGATGTTAGTGGATTTTGTTGAAAAAATTAAAGAAAAATGTTACTTAATATATTAATGGATACTTAAAACTGTTGATTTTATTTTGTAGATCTTTTGTGTATAAAATTATTGTAATCCTTTATTATAATGCTTGAGTCTAGATACTATATAATTCACCGATCAGAAAATATTAATTATTTTAAGATTAATCAAAAACTACTCCTAAATTTTTTAGACCAGACATATTATAGATTTGTTTTTCTTATACCTCGTTTTCATCCTATTTTAATTATCATGATTAGTTGACAATTCTAAATTAAATATAGTAATTACTTGATTTAAAATATCCATGTATTACATATTTGTTTTAGTCACAAAAAAATATTTGTTAATAAATCACTTTTTATTTAAAATTATTCACAATTATATTATCATATTTATAATTAAAGTTTCAAAAATATTTATTAATCAAAATATTTGATTGCTATTTTACATTAAATACGATATTAATAATTCAATGTCAAATATAAAATTTATAATATGATATTAATAACTATTTGTTATTCATTTATTTACATGCATATTACATTAATTATATAGATTAATAGTTACATTGTTGTATGTTTTAAATAAATGTTAAAATTTTAAAAGTGGAAAAATCATTTTAATACAATATCTACCTCAATTTATCAATATATAACTATTTTAAATTTGTCTCATTTCATTAGTAGTTAAGCCGTCTTTTATGACGATTTAAAATAAGAGACTATGCAGATTTAATTAAATTTAAAATTTTGAATTATTTTAATTCAAATGTATTTTTTAAAGTCATACTTAAACGAACACATCATCTTCGTAAGTATAATTATTTTGAATTTAAACAAAATTAAAATTTAAAAGTAAAAGAAATTAATTTCAGTACACAATATGTTGACGAAGTATTAAAAATTCAATTTACCGATGTAAAAATAATTTAAATCTATCTTACACAAATTACATGTGGGGTCAACTAAAATGTTTTTCAGACCGTTTTAAAATAATATTAGCAATATAAAATCAAATTGATAACATAAAATTTTAAATTATTTTAATTCAACATTGTATGTGAACGAATAAATTATCTCTTTATGTACTTTTCATTTATTAATAAAATAAGACATATCTTCAAATTATCTTGATAATATATTCTATATAAGCAGATTATGCTCTGAAGTTCGGATATTAAACCAGTACGTTGCTTCTTCTTTATTTCGTTATCAATTCGGTGTAGTCATTATACTCATCAATTCTTCATTATTAAAATTTTAAAATCTTAATGCAGATGTAGGTGATATATCATTTATGATTTTACAGTGTTGAAGATATAATATGGGAGACTCTATATCATTAGCTATATATATATATATATATATATATATATATATATAGAGAGAGAGAGAGAGAGATATTCTAGTGAGACCCTGTTATTATGAGAACTGCATATTGGACCACAAAATTAGGCCCAATAACTAAACGGGCGCTCCTCAGTCAGTCCACCACAATCACCAAAAATCAAGTTATCATCAATAATCAATCACGCCTATGTAATTACATATCACCATCTTACCCCTAACATTCCTTGCACCACCACCACTGTCTTTCTTCCATATCCACCACAATCACCATAAATTACTGTTGTCATTACCATTTGCTCTGCCACGACACCATAACCACAATCATCACCATCAATTCATTGTCACCATCGCAACCACTAAGATTAATCGTGCCTATAACCGCCTCCAGAAAATACAAAAATCATCGTCACTCTATCACTAGCTTAATCTACAGAATCACAAAATTCAAAAATAATTTACCAAAAAAATCAACACAAATCACCGAATTTCAACAAAATAATCACTATCTTAATCTACAGAATCACCAAATTCAAAAATAATTTACCAAAAAAATCAACACAAATCACCGAATTTCAACACAAATCACCAAAATATTTTTAAACAAATCACCAAAAGTCGCTACCTCTATCATATATACCACCACCATAACCATCATCTCAAACATAACCTATATCCCCTGCATCTCTACCACCAGTCCATCACCATATCTTCCAAAACCCCATTATCTATTGAAATCATTAGATGTGAATAATTATGTATCTCAAGCAGGCCATACCTGACACATATTTCTGTTTAGGCTACATCGATGGAAAAAGAAAAGAAAAACAACGACGGTCGTAGGATAAACGGTGGCGGATCGAAAGGATGCATATCGGAAGTAGTGTAGCGATGGTGATGACTTATCATTCATGACTTTTTTTAGTGATAATGATGTTTTGATAGCGAAATGATGGTCAGGAGTGAAGTTTAGCGAAGTAGAGAGAGAGTGAGAGAGGGGGGGAGAGAGAGAGAGAGAGAGAGAGAGAGAGAGAGAGAGAGAGAGAGAGAGAGAGAGAGAGAGAGAGAGAGAGAGAGAGAGAGAGAGAGAGAGAGAGAGAGAGAGAGAGAGATGAAAATGGAAGTCGTGAGAGTGATGAGAGAGAAAAAAAACCAGATTTTATAATTGTATGGCTACGATTTAATTTATGTATAAAATATATGGGGTTGAGATTGATTCTCAGTTCTCATTTTAAGGGGGGTCTCATTTGATCACTTGCCTATATATATATATATATATATATATATATATATATATATATATATATATATATATATATATATATATAAGTTGCACTCTAGGAAGAACACCTTATATAAAGAACAATAAAGAACACCATCATAAACACTTTATTTTTCATAAAAATTGATTTTTTTTAAATTAGAATCATAAAATTGAACAACAATTAAGCTCAACATATCGAATTTAACGTAGAATCTCATCTAAATTTAAAAATTAAACATTACATATAATCCAGTATAGAATCCAGTACAGAATCTTGTATATATATTTATCACAACGAAATTACATGTAATCATGTTTTATTTGATTCTAATTTTTTGTTAGATTCTATTTTTATTCGTAATAAACCTTTCTTGGTGAGAAAATTAGAATCAACATACAATTTATGTAAGATTCTATGGTGTTCTTTATTGTTTTTTATATAAGAGTGTTTTTCATGGAGTAATAGCCTATATATATATATATATATATATATATATATATATATATATATATATATATATATATATATATATGTGTGTGTGTGTGTGTGTGTGTGTGTTTAAGGTACATGTTTATCATAATTATATAATTATTTTAGGTTTAAGGTACCCATCTGTATTATTAATTGAAGTTAAGTACTTCAAAGATTGTTATCATCAAATGTTGACGAGAGCCTTTGTGGTCAAAGGTAATGACGTACTAAATACAAAATCCTAAAAGTATAGCATATTAATGTAAGTTTAAAATTTATTCTAATGAATTCAAAACTTTCATCATATGAAGAAAATTAAAATCATTATCCTGAAAAATTGAAAATCATTATAGGAAAAATTCAGACATTCACTATATTTTTGAATGATTGAAAGTTAGTACATATCAATACAATATAATTTGCCTCGAATGTGGTAAAATTAATTCAAATTCTAGAGTTTCAACGCTCTCACAAGAATTTAAAATCATCTCATACAATATTAATTATGACGTGGTGAACATAAAATTTTCAATTCAAATAATTAATTGTTATATTTGTCCAACATCAAATTTGTCTTTCTCATTCTTAATAACTCAACCATTTTGTTTCTCTTGAAGCAGATGCATGATTTAGCTAATAATTATAATTCTATTGTGATAATCTAGAGTCAAAATCGAAAACAAATAAACACATATCCAAATCAATGATGATGGAGTTAAAAAAAATGTATAATTCTAAAATAGGTTAGGACGTTCCACATTCTTATTAATTTAAAAACTGATGATACATTTTGAACAAATTCTAATATCGTATTTTATGTTATTTTGTTATGATGGTAGTTCAATCAATATTTTATGCGGTTGAATATTTAATTTTTAAGTATAAATATCTACCAGCTTAAAACCTGTGCGATGCACGGATTTTTAACTGTTGTTTTATTATTTAATTTTTACTATTTTATTAATTATGTTTGTTAAAAAAATAAGTAGGCATGCTAAAATATCTAAATGTTTTTAAATAATTAAAGTATTAAAATAGATTTTAAATATCTAAATGTTGTATTTATATTTATTGTAACATAATTTATATTTATTAATACATGTATGTGTATATTTAGTAAAAGCATGTGGTAAAAAATTGATAGAAGTTCTGTTATATAACATATTTATAATTTTTTTGAAATTTTTAAGATTTAAAAATTTAAAAATTGTATTTTCGGTGCATATCACGAGTAAAATCAAAGTGAGCTGAAACTCAATGTTTGACAAATATTTATGTTTTGTTCGGCCTAAACTTGCTTGTGATCAATCAAATTAAATGAATTGGGGCTTATTAAGTTCGAAATTATGTTCTTTATTAACAAATTTAATTTGCTTATTGATAATGTATGATGCAGCAAGATTTCTCCAAGTCACGGATCGAATTTGTGATCGGGGCTAGCCTCGAAAAGAAGGAGGACACAGCTTAGTAAGAAGATCTGATATTGATTTGACATGAAATTTCAAAAAATAGATATAATAAATGAAACTCCAAAAAAATTCCAAAAACTTTTCAATAAATAGCATTACCGGTTAAAAATAGCTTAGTAATAAATGATATTAGCATTTTCCGATAAATAAGCGGTAATAGCAAATCCCAAAATTTGGAAGACAATTCCACATACTTAAAATAGATCATACAAATAATAAAATTACAGCAAGATTGTGGACACAAATATCGCTACATCTGATATGCTGATTTGTCATTTTGATCTCAACCATTTTGTACAAGCATAGTCAATTTCCGATCACACGAAAAAATGGTGTGATTAAATTTACTTGTACATGCGTTTTCCTAAACTCTAACGGAAAATAATCAATGTTCTCAATAAATATCGCAGCATCTGACATGCTAATTTGTTATATTTATCCTAATTATTTGTCAAAACAGAGTCACTTTTGGTTCAAACAAAAAATTCATCGAATTTACCCTATAAATATAAATGTGTTTGATTATAGTGTATTTTATTAGGTAAATTACTTACATTCTTAGTCTATAAACAAAAAAACTAAATGATAAATAAATATTTAATAATAAATAATTTAATTTACTTTTCTATAATGCAGTTCATAACTTCTACCGCCATTCGTTAACACTTCCATTTGAATTACTAGCTTAAAACTCGTTGCACGGATTGTTATTAATAATTATTATTTTTATTATTTATGTTTTAATATTCTATTAATTTGCATTTGCTAAAAAAAATAAGTAGGCGTGTTAAACTTTTTTAAATAATTAAAAGTATTAAAATAGATTTTCAAATAAATTAATAACTGTTTGTCCGTGATATTTTTGGAAAATGAGAAGTTTTAGTAATGAAAAATAAAAAAAGTAATGTGTTTTAGCTGAAAGGGTAAGTGCCCTTAATTTAAAGTATTTAAATATGTTTCAAAATAAATAAGTAAGGATTTGTCCGGGATTTTTTTGGAAAATGAGAGGTTTTGGTAAGAAAAATATAAAGAGTAACATGTTTTAGGTGAAAAGGTAATTGTCCGTGATTTTTTTTAGAAAAAAAAAGATTTTGTTAGAAAAGAAAAAAAAGAAAAAGCAATGTATTTAGGTGAAAAGATAGTTGATTATAAAAATGTTATTATTTAATAATAATTTCTTTAGAAAATAAAAATAAGAAAAAGTAACACGTTTCATCTAAAAAAGTGCTCATAATTAAAAGTATTAAAATAGATTTTAAAATAAATAATTAAAGGTTGCCTGTGATATTTTTGGAAAATAAGGGGTTTTAGTAAGAAAAAATAGAAAAAGTAACATGTTTTTGCTAAAAAAAGATAACCGCCCGTGTTTTTTTAGAAAAAGAGATGATTTGATTAGAAAAAAATAAAAAAAAGGTAATGTATTCAAGCTGAAAAGGTAATTGGTTATAAATAATGTGTTATTATTTGGTGATAGTTTTTTTTAAAAAAATAAGTAAGGGTATTTAAGTAAAATCACTAAGTACCGACCATTCGTATGTCCGACTACCAAACTTTTAATGTTTCGTCTTTAATAATATAGCTTAAAACCCGTGCGATACACGGATTGTTTTTAATAAATATTAATTATATTTTATTAATTGCATTTATTAAAAAAAATAAGTAGGCGTTTTAAACATTTATAAATAATTAAAAGTATTAAAATAGATTTTTAAATAAATAAGCAACGACTTGCCCGTGATATTTTGGAAAAAGAGGGACTTTAGTAAGAAAAATAGAAAGTAACATGTTTTCGTTGAATTTTAAAATATAAAATAAACGATTTGCCCGTGATATTTTTGAAAAAATAGGGGTTTTAGTAAGAAAAATAGAAAAGGTGACATGTTTTAGTTGAAAAGGGTAATTGTCAATTAAAAGTATTAAAATAGATTTTGAAGTAAATAAGTAAGGGTTTGCCCGTGATATATTTGAAAAAGGAGAGATTTTAGTAAGAAAAATAGAAAATATAACATGTTTTAGCTGAAAAAGGTAATTGCCCGTGATTCTTCTACAAAAATGGGGGGAAGGTAATTGTAAATTAAAAGTATTAAAATATGTTTTAAAATAAATAAGTAAGGATTTGCCCGTGATATATTTGGAAAATGAGGGATTTTAGTAAGGAAAATAGAAAAGGTAACATGTTTAGTTGAAAAAGAAATTGCCTGTGATTTTTTTAGAAAAGAAAGGTAATGCATTTTAACTAAAAAGGCAACTAATTATAATAATTTTTATAATAATTAAATAAGGCAAGTACCATACCAAAAAACAGGTACCAAAAAACAGGTATCAAAACTTTTAATGTTTCGTCTTTAATAATATAGTATAGATAAATAGATAGATTTATAATATTAGTATTTCATGCTACTAAATGGAATAGGTCGTGATATTTTTGAGGTTTTAGTTATGAGAAATTTTGGTTAAAAATATAAAAAAGAATATACATTTGAAAAAAAAAACTAATCGGTTAGTCATTAATAATTATAATATTATTATTTTATTTTATTAAATAGAACTGTTGGTGATATTTTTGAAAAATAAGAGGTTTTATTTAGGAAAAATAGAAAAGTAGAAATATTAGTTAGAAAATATAAAAAAGAATATACACTTTAGCTAAAAATGGTAATGTGTTTTTGGAAAATTAGATGTTTTAGTTAGGAAAAATAAAAAAGATATTTTATATAATAATTTTAATATTTTATCTAACGGTTCTCATCGATTTGATCATAGATATCTAACGGCTATGAATAGAGTGGCCAGACTACAAAAACTTTCATGACCAGACTACAAAACTTTCAATGTTTCGTTTTTAATATATAGATAGATATTTTAACTACTGATGGTCAAATACATGCGTAAGAATTTAAGAAAGAACACATGTGCACAGCTCATCGAAAACTTCTTAAATATTTTGCACGGAGGAAAAGCGCTTTTTTTTTTGAGAAAACACGGAGGAAAAGCTTGTTTCATGTCATATTTCAAAGTTATATAACTATATGATTTAAAAATGAACATTTGTAAAATATTTTATTTTTGCCCAGCATCTCAACACATGAATTTAAGTGTGTGTTTGAGATATCACATAAAAGTTGACTTATAGCTTAAAATAATTAAGTGTATAAGTTCATGAATTCTTATAAATTACACGGGTGTTTGGATAAATTTACATATAAGTTAATTAAGAGTTTGTTAAATTAAATTTGAAAAAAATAATTATTAAATACAATGATTTCAACGCTTGCATTTTAAATTAAAAAAATATTTAAAAACACAAAGATAAAAATTTAAGTATTAAAAAAATAAAGAAATTAAGTAATAAGTTAATAAGTTCATAAAAATGTACCACATTATTAACATTCAACTTATCAATATATAAGTTATAAGTTGAGGTTATAAGTTGGATTGACAAAACACCCCCCTAAACTCTTATTACTCCCTATGTCCCTCTCATTTCTTTACAGTTTTTTTACATTGTTTGACACGCATTTTATGGCTCCTATAAAGTATAATTCTACAACTTATTTTCAAAATTTTCCTTTTCTAAATAAAAATTAAACATTATACTTTTATTCAGAATAAAAATATTTAAAGTAATTTATAAAAATATATTTTATTGGAGTTTTAAAATACGTAACGAGCCTCCGTCCCCCAATGTAAATAACTCAGGGGACAGGGGGACAGAGGGAGTAACTTATAATGTATAAGTAACAGTGGCCAAACATGCCCTAAGTAAGTTGTTTACTTGTAGATAATACAAAAAGTGTAATTTGTAACGACATAGTTAATTTATTTAAAATTTTAAATTATTTATATATTATAAATTTTTAATCTTTTTTAATAAGCGAAACTCCTTTTTAACGTTATTTTATAAAAATTATACGTATTTTAACTTGATCAAACATAAGTATTATACTCAAAATATACTCGGTAGAGTTAGGAGGAGAATGATACCTAGAGTTTTGAGGGTGGGTTATGGGTAGATGCTTCGTACAAAGTAGATTAAAATAAGTAATAAAAGGGTATAAAATAAATTGAAATTTGTATCTTGATTCAATAACTAAGTAATTATAATCTGATCCGGGGGTTGATCTTATTGTGACGTTGATAGATATAATAATAATATAATATATTTGGTTCAATAATAATACTATAATATATTTTAGATTGATATTATTAAATTGTATAAAATAGATTGAGATTAGTATCTTGATTCAACAACTAAGTGATTATAATTGGGTCTGGTGGGTTATCTAATGTGACGCTTATATGTATAAAAATAAAATAATAATTATATTTTTTTTGAAAAAACGCACTTGCATTATAATTTCTCAGAATCAAGCGTACAAATGATAAAATCCGGAGCCCACTTCGTAAGACCTCACATATAATATGTAACATGTGCTAAGGTATGAGCCACAATATTCGCAGAACTATGTGCATAGAACTAACACTTCATCAAAGTGTTTAAGTATATCGATATAGTCTTCCACAATCGCATGAAAATAAATATTTCCCTGACCTCCATTAATTGCATCAACTAGAAGTTTTGCATCAGATTCAAATATACATTTACTTCTCCTTCATCCCTTTTATATTTTAGTATAATAATAATAATAGCATAAAATAGAATTTTATTTTTTCTTAAAAGATAAAATAAAATTCTACGTAAAATACGATTTTTACGTGAAATAGAATTTTAGAGATGAAACAAAAAAAAAGTGTGAACAAAATTCGGTACAATACTAATAAAAAAGGTTCTGTTAATTATGTTATAAATGTTTGAAAGTTGAACGCATGCATCAACAATCAGATACTTATCTTTTCGAAAATGACTTCAGACAAAGAGTTGATCTCATTATCACTAATAATAATTTAACAACGCATTAATCAATAATCATATTGTTTAAGGTCTAAAGGGTTGTGATATGAGCTGTTATTAGCTCTGTCCAAACACAGTAGCTAGTTTTTCTTTGGTGCACCTGTTGTATATGGACAGGGACGGAACCATGAATCTAATATGGGGATCAAAATAAATAGAAGTAGAAAACATACCGATTTATTTGAGATGTGCGCGTCTTTCTTTGATCAAATAAAAAGAATCAATGATCTCCTCGGTAAAAATGGTCTCCTCAATCTCCTTTTCAATATACACTATCAAATAATCCCTAAGAAATTCATTTTCCATTCGATTGCGAATACTTGTTTTCACAATTTTCATAGCAGAAAAAGCTCGTTCAGATGTTGCAGTAGATGCCGGAAGAGTCAAGACAAGCCTTAATAGTCTATCAACTAATGGATACATGTCAGCTTTCCATGTGGTTACCAATCCATGACATAAATCACCAAGAGTAGACAGATTCTTCAAATCTGGAAGAACCGGAACATCTAACCCATAATGTTGTAGTTCACACTGTAGATGGATTTTTTCATCTCCCAAAAAATCTTCTGGATAAAATTTTTCAGCTAACTTGCAAATGTTCTCTATATTGAAAGACCTGTAACCATCCCTAGGATTTAGTGATGCACTTAAAATGAGAAGCTCCGTCATTTGTTCACTGAATCTATTGTTTAGCTCCTGTAATTGTTGATCTATGGCAGCTGTAAAGATTTCTACTCGGTAATGATGTTCCATTATCACCATTTGCTTTTGTTTTCCTTACCGACGAAGAGATTTAAGCACATCAAAGTAGGGAGCATTCATATCCGGAATCAAGATAGTATGTCGTTCACAAAATGATCTCACATTTTCTAAGAGACTCTCCCAACCATCACTTATCAATTTTTGAATCAACATCTTTGTAGTAGAAACCAGATGCATGACATTTAAAATATCTTGAGACTTTTGTTGTAATGCTCGACAAAGTAGATCAGTAATAGCCATTATCTCCTTAACCACGTGTAAAATAAACACAAATTCATAAGACATTAACATTTTAATAGCACTTAAAGCATCACCTCGTTGAGAAAAAGTTGTCCCTTGAGCAGCAACGTCAATTAAAACCGAACGATTAGCACCATACATTCTTATCAAACTACATATAGCAGTGAAATGTGAACTCCATCTAGTATCTCCGGGACGTTGTAATGTTCCAATTTGATTGAGACATTTACCTGTTTGAATCTCTTCTATTTCCTTTAAATGTTCAATTTCAGCAATTTGATTAGCTTGCAACTCATCATGCCGCTTAGAAGAACTAGTAACCGCATTGATAATAAAGACCAAATTTTGAAAGAAAGTGTGAATCTGAGGTACTTCTCTTGTTGCAGCCACAAGTGCTAATTGTAATTGATGTGCTAGACAATGAATGTAATATGCATAAGTACAATCTTTAAGAAACAAGGCTTGCAGCCCATTCCACTAACCACGCATATTACTGGCACCATCATATCCTTGACCTCTTATGTTCTGGACATTAAGATTATGATGAGACAAAATATCACATATTTCAGTCTTTAAAGTTAAAAAAGTTGTATCTTTAACATGGACTAAATCCAAGAAACGCTCCCTCACAAAGCCGCTTTTATCAACGAACCTAACCACAATAGCCATTTGCTCCCTTTTAGAAATATCTCTAGATTCATCCACAATCAAACAATATTTTGCATCATCAATCTCATCACGAATTAAATCTTGCACTTTCCTAGCAAAAACATGTAAAAGTTCTTTTTGGATTTTTGGTGAAGTATATTTGGCATTTTTGGGGGCTTTATCTAAAATTATTTCATCTACTTGAGGATTGTAAGAAGCCAAAAGTTTTAACATCTCAAGAAAATTACCCTGATTCTTCGAGTTGCAGCTTTCATCATGTTCTCTGAATGCACAAGCTTGGAATGTCAACCATTTGATTGCATCTATCGATGTTTTAAGACGCATTCGATTTCGTTTGATCTCTTCTGCACTTTGTTTCTCCACTATCTTCTCCAAGTGACAAGGCTGATTTTTAAGATTATAATAACATTTAGCCGCAAAATTATGAGCTGAATTAGAACCATCTCCTTTCCCAACATGACATCTAAAAGCACAATCTTTTCCATTGTTTACTTTCCTCCAACTATTAAACCCCTTGACAGTAAAAGTATTCGAGCCACACCTTCCTAATGGATTTTTAGCAAAAAAAAAAACAATAAAAACAATATGCTGCATCTTTTTCTGGGGAGTACTCTAACCAAGGAAATTTATCAAACCAACTCTTTTGAAATCGACGGGGATAATGTTCTGGACCAGAGAAGGGATAAACTTGCACAAGTTGATATGGGCCAAGATCAATGTATGCTCTCCTAATTAAATCTTTTTTATTTGGATGATAAGTCTCAATTTGTTTCCGCAAACCAGGATCACGTATTAACGAATTGAAATCAATAATTTCATCAGTGTTCTCAGAATCAATACCTTCATTAACAATCAGAGGCTCAACTCCATCTCCAGCGACTTCAATTGAGGCGGCAGAAGGTTCTTCATCTTCACAAGTAGTTGTTTGCTTCTTCTTAGGTTGAAAATAGGATGTAATCTCTTTTCTTTTGCTCATATTTACGGATTAGATGCAAATGTAGAGTAGATAAAGATAGATGATATTAGGGATTGTAATTTTGTAACTTGTATGTATAGTGTGTATTGGGGGTTTTGGGACCGGGGCAGAACAACTGAACAAGTATGTTCTGTTTTTAGAGTTTAGTTTAAGCATCTTTTTTTTTTTCAAATTGTACTATCTTTATCTTATATGTTTATTTATTAATTATTAAGATTAATGAACAAATTCCATGATTTCCATTTAACCAATATTATTTTGGATGAAATAATTAACAAAATCAATAAAATTTTGTATAATCAATTCTCAATTTCAATTTTTTTTTTAAATCTAGGGGGACCAAAAAAATTTTTGATAGTAAATTTTAAAATTTTATATTAAAACTAGGTTTATAGCCCGTGCGAGCCACGGGCATGTTCTAGAATATTGTGTAATTTTCATTAATTTCAACGTATTTTATGAGTTACAGATATATTGATACGAGATAATTATAATATATATTAAAATGTCATTTCGAAATTTGAGAGTATAATTATCATTTCGTATTAAATAAATTGACTCATTGAAATTCTTAGTTCATTGAAAAATTATTGCATTCCCCACCCCACCCCGACCCGAAATCCCCCCTCTCTCTTATGCCCCCTCCTATGGTGGTCTCTCTCTCATTTCCCCTCCTACGGTGGTGGCTGACTTCTATTTTCGATATCACTTTTTGGAGACCCCTCTCTTATCCTTCTTTTCCCTCTTTTACTGTCTCTTTGCCTTTTATTTCATTTCTCTCCGTCTCCTCAACTTTTTCTTCTCAACTTTTATTTAGGATCTGTATTTTGATCTCTCTATTTTCATGCCCCCTCCAATGGTGGTTACCTTCTATTTTCGGTGTCAATCTCTTGAGACGCCTCTCTTATGTGATGATCATCGGGAAGACATAATATATTCCAACACATTTACTGAAATGCATGTTATGCTTTGTTTATTTAGGGTGCGTCATAATTGTTTACTTAAATGCATTCTTTGACTGTTTAGTTTATGTTTATTTAGAGTGTGTATCATGTGTTTGATGGAATGATTGAACCAAATTTGTAGGCTTTGTGCATGTAAATGCACTTGGGGTTGGTCTGCTCATTAAAGTAAATATTTGTCATGGGTTGTTGTTTGAGCTGACAGTGACAAATTGTTCTTTATCGATATTGTCGAGTTTGTGCTTTTTTTGGGGTTAATTTATTTATGTTATTTGTCTCTTTCTCTCATGCCTCCTCCTACGGTGGTGGTTGTCTTCTATTTTCGGCGTCACTCTTTGGAGACCCCTCTCTTATCCTTCTTATCCCTCTTTTACTGTCTCTTTGTCTTTTCTTTTTTTCCCGTCTCCTCCACTTTTTTTTCTCAACTTTTGTTTTGGATCTGTATTTTGATCACTCTCTCTCATGCTCGCTCATACGATGGCTGCCTTATATTTTCGGCGTCACTCTATAGAGACCCCTCTTTTATCCTTCTTATCCCTCTTTTACTGTCTCTTTGACTGTACATTGAGCCAATTTGTTCACTGTTAAAAGACAATTATATACTTCAAAGTGTAAAATGACTTTTCAACCTTTTACTTTATTTACTTACAAAATTATTATTAATATATAATAAATAGAGATATTTTAGTAATTTCAGACTGAATAAATTGTCTCAAGCAACCCCCTAGTTGCTCTATTATATATATAATAGATAGCAGACATACTTATTACATATAAGGATATAATTGGAAAGGTGTAAATATGTCGATAGTTTTAAATTTTAAAATAAATATTAAAAGAGAAAATAATAAGTGGTAGTGACTATAGATGTCAACATTTGTCACACTGTCACCGATCATGGTTTAATTCAAATTAAAAACAATTTTTTTATCATCAATATATAATTGGTGGTTTTAGTAATTTGATTTCATCAATATAATATTGAAAGGGTAATTTAATAATTTAATATATATATTGATAGTATATAGAATTTGTAATCTAATAGTATATATAATCTGAGAAAATATATACTTACTGCAAATAAACATGATTTACAATATCAAAATATTAATATAATTCTTTTTCTATCGACCAATTTCAATTTATAACATTTTGTTTTGCTTGCATGAGGCTTTCTCTGATACGGTCAAATATATAATTTTAAGGCACTTATGAAAATAATTTTTTTTATCATCAATATACAATTGGTGGGGTAATTTAGTAATTTGATTTAATCAATATAATATTGAAAAGATAATTTAGTAATTTAATATATATTGATTGTATATAGAATTGTGTAATCTAATAGTATATATAATCTGAGCAAATATATACTTATTGCAAATAAACATGATTTACAATATAAAAATATTAATATAATTCTTTTTTCAATGGACCAATTTCAATTTATAACATTTTGTATATATATTTTGCATGAGTTTTTCTCTAATATGGTCAAATATATGATTTTAAGGCACTTGTGAAAATAAATTATCTACCTTACCAAATAGATCACAAGAAGAGACCAAAATAGAATATATAACATATTGAGTATTTGCACATATTAATAAAGAGTTTTATGATATAACCAAAATTACTCTGTAGCATAGTGGTTAGAAGTGTCCTCTCTAATTTAGAAGGTCAAGGGTTCGACTGCCATTAGAAATAATTTTTTTATCATTAATATAATAAGTAGGGGTAATTTGGTAATTTCACACCGATTAAATTGTCTCAAGTAACCCCCTAGTTGCTCTATTATATATATAAATAGGGTCCTATTCAACTAGAAATCTGCACTAATTAAAAACTAGAAACTGCACCACACACACTTAAATACACCCTCTCACATACAATCCCACCTAATCTCCTCCATTCGTAATTATATTTTTCCCGTTAATTGGTGATCTTTTTTTGAAATCTGACTTCACTGTATTTTTTTTCATCTCGTAACAATTAGTTTGCATACCATATTTGATATATTTCGACGATAAATCACTATTTATGCTTGCGAGAATCACTAAAATGTTGGTGATTCATGCGATCACTATTTATGCTAAAATGTTTGCACTCAAAATTTGCAATCACTATTTTATACATTGCGAATCACTATTCTTTACAGATAAAATCACTAATCTATATGTTGAAAATCACCAATTACTTCTGGTTCAACAGTAGATCTAATCTTTACAAAATAATACATACAATCATCATCATCAACATGAAAACATATCTAATCGATCACCGTCATTTCTGATTATCACAGTTTCCGACCAACACTAAGTTCACATGCATCTATACATACAAGACATGTATACATATCATCACAACCAAAACATATATTACTTTTGGATCGAATTCTGATTACTTTTAAATTTGATCTACACCAACAACCACAAGTAGCAACCATCACTTTAACAATTCACTGGATTTGAATTTTTAACATGATATAATCAGTAAATGCGGTCATGGCGATGCAACAAGCCCTAGTGACAAGATTCGCGGCGAGTATTGATGAGGTGACGAAACAACAAGATGAGAAGATGGAGGAGGCGATGATTAGCTTAGAAGGACGAATCAGTAGATCTCGCGACCACCAGGAGTCCCTCATCACATCGATGAAGGATGCCCAACTCCGGTTTCAATCAGAGATGATATCGACCCTCACAGCCAGGCAGACGGATCAAATCCGCTCAGGAGAACGGCGGAAACAGTTGCCAAGAAGGGGGTAATGGAATCGGTGAAGGGAGCTCAAATTGGGGGAAACAAGGCGGCAGTGTAGATTAAATAAAATAAGTGGCTGAGATGTGTGTAAAAATTAGTGGCCAGGATTTAGTTTCTAGTTTTTATTTAGGAAAAAGTTTCTAGTTGAACAAAAGTCTATATAAATAATAGATAGATTTTGGGGTTATTCCACAGTTGACGGGGACCGGGGCTCCCTTCGGTCCCCCTAGTTCCTCCCCTGTATATGGAATCAGTTCCTGCACTGCAAGACTTGTTGTTATATTTCGATAATAATTAAATGTTATATACGTACATTAGTTAGATGGATTTTATTAATGAACACATCTTAATTAGTCACTAATCATGGCTTCCGGTACACATTATTGATTCAACAAATATTGTTAACAAAAAAAAAAGATGAACAGAAAAGTCGTAACACTTTAATGTAGATGAGAGAAGAATAAGGTTCTGTCCTGGAAGATCCTTGAAGCATATACTAACCTAATCTATAGGTAAAATCACCTAATCTGTGTGACCCCACATTTATGATTTGCCAAACTAGTGCTTGTGAACAATTAATAAATCAAGATATGAATATTAAAGCTAGCTAGCTAGCTTGCAAAAACAGTATAGTCTGGGTTGATGATCTTGTGAGCGACCTAACAAGTTGCTTGAATATAATTGCTACTCGTATCTGTTAGTTATGATATGAAGAATCCCCATAGCATTGAATTTTTCAAGGAACGAGGTCAGAAACTAAAATGTTGGTTTGTTCGTCAACTGGATACGCAAGATTTCATGGGGACCAATTTTTTATATTTTGTTTGGGGGCCTTTGCCCTTTGTCCACTTCTCTTTGTACAACACCTACGGCCGTTGCTCTATTTTGTAATAGACATGTACATCTTTCGTGATATTTTTGGGGAACCAACGTCCAATCTGAGTTTATTTTAACGTTAATGATGTAGAATTATATTTTGTGATACATAATATTCTTTTCGTTTTTTTATGTCATTTTAGAAGTTTTTAATTTTTTTCTAAATGTACGACGTTCTCACTTTTCAAAAGTAAATTAAATATTTTTTACCCTTATTTACTTTTCTCTCTCGATAAACCTAGAAAATCTCAAACGTCTCCGCTTACATTCATTGCCCCACCTATGTTTTTAAGTTTACGTATAAAATGTTTGTATATACAAGTTATCTTCTCCACACAATATCTTCTTCTCCAAATATTTTTTTCCCCTTAGAATATGATGGGAGATTGAAAATTTCAAATTTTAATTGGAGGGTAACTTGAAATTTTTAGAGGGAAGTAAAATTTAAACAAATGGAATAAATAGTCTTGAAGCTGAGAAGTTTTTACGTAGATTTTCTTAAAAATTAGGTTGATTTTTTTTAAAACTCGCGTAGCTGCATTAATTGTACATCTATAATATCTATAACATTTATTAATAAGCGAAACCCCCTTTTAAATGATATTTCGGTACCAAAATTTGGTTCCACACTTATTTTGGTTTCACCCCAGAATCCTATTTCCATTATAATTCTATATATGTATTAGTTTTTAATGCTTCCACCTTTATTTTGGTTTCGCTCATAATCATATCACTCATACGACTCTATACTATCAATACTCTCATAATCCTATTATAATTGCAATTATTTTATTACGAAATTTAGAAATAATGTATCTATCATGATTAAATTAATAAATTAACTTTATTAATACTTCAGTTTCAAATATGATTCAATTCTTATTTAGGTTTTATCATTAAATTTTTATCATTCACTATAATTCAAAATTATTTTTAAAATTGTTTTATTATTAATTGATTTAAACAAATTCTCTATCGGACCCGTACTTCGCACGGGTTATCATCAACTTGATAATAAAGAGAGGAAATGAATGATCGCAGGGTTAAAAAAGGAAAAAGAAACAATAACAAGCTGTTATAATTACATTCCTTAATTTTGGGTGAAAACATCTCAAACGATATATAAAAAGAAACGAAAGAATAATAAGTAATGTGCGGTTGAGTGAACGGGGAAAATGGTGAATACATGATGGAAATGTGGTATGTGCCATTGAAAGTGTGTGTATAGGATGTGTCGGCCAATGTAGTGAAAGAGGCAGACCATAACTTTGCTCCTAAACAAAAGTACTCCTATATGGAGGGTGGATCTAATCATCTTCATCATATCTTGGATGCTCTTATATCACCCCCCACTCCTTAATTTTTTAATTTAAAAAAAGAAAAGGCCGAATAGGACGGTGGCAGATTTACGAGAGGGACAAAAGAAATTTGAAATTCAAAATGCTTACAAATTTAAGTATAAACTTCATGTCAATCTCGAACAAAAATTGAAAAGGCGATTATTTAAATTTAATTATTACGAATGTCAAGATAATTTAGATACGAATCTTGTACATGCTGCAATTATGGTTGTGCAACTTGGAGGGTCCGGCTAATCCATATGCTTTTCGTCTCTCAGTATCCCTTGTGTAAGACTTTGTGACTCCGTTCTGTTTCGGATGACATTCGGTCTTGCATCCGTGCTGACTAAGATGAGTTGTCCATGATCAGGGGACCAGAGTGAACTCGGTCTAAAATTATACTCCCTCTGTCTCTAAATGATCTTCCTCTTTGTGTTGCTGGCACTATTCATAACATGAGACAAATTACTAATTTACGCATAATCTATAAGACCAAATATAGTCATGAGTGATCTTGTTAGATTCGTATTTATGAGTACTTTAATACAATGAAGTTTTTATATTTAATACTAATACGAAATTGAAGATATTAACGATCAAAAGTGTGCATTGGCAAACGTGTTTTTTGAAATGGGAAGAGTTTTTTGAGACAGAGGGAGTACAATTTTTTATGTAAAATTTTAAAATAATTCCGATCGATTTTCCTTGAATATTATTCAAATTTTCTATGTCCGCGCCTGATTGTAATAATCAGTAAAACGGTGAAAGTAAATGAAAATTAGAAAAAAGAAATACGTATTATAAACCTGGTGAAAGAACTTTCAAGTAATCATCAAATCTTGTAGAAGAAAAGGTCGGGTGCTTCTTCTGGACTTCCTGTTGCTATCTAGTTACCAGCTGCACATAATAAAGCAACAAGCCTACTTTTGTCGGTCCAACTTGCATTAATGGAGAGTTTGATTTCTTGTCAGTCAAATTTTATTGGGTGCCGCTGATTTACTTCCTCCGTCATTCTCAATTTTTTTAAATCGAATTTAAGAAAAAATATAAATTAATATAAAAAATGGGAGAAACGGAGTAATATATGCACGCCCTTGTTTTATAGTTACGCACCTTCAAACTTTTTTTTTACTCAAATACCCTTCTTTGTCTTCTACTGTACAGCGCGTTCTTTTGTTTTGTCCGGCAGTTTCTTAGGGTGTGTTTACTTGGACTGAAATTTTTTTGTTTTTCCATTTCCATTTTTCCAAGAAAATTTCCCATTTTCTATCTCCTAGAAAATCAGTGAAAATCATGAAAATGTGTTCCAAAGCATACACCAGTTTTCCGTTTAAGAAAAACAGAAAACTTGTTCCTATCAAACCATTTTCTAATTTTCTTAATTTAAGTTTTTTCTTGTCAAAGTTTTCTTAATTTAAATTGATTATATTTATTTATGTATATTTGCTTATATGTATTTTAATAATTTATCTAAAATATTTTAAATATTTACGTTACAATTGACAAATTAATACCAAGACTTAACCAAAACAACCTGCAAGAGGCATGGTTAAAGCTTTCTTGGCTACTTAGCTTGCACTGTTCTTGACCTTAATTATAATTCAAAACATGAATTTTGTCTAGGATGACACTTCAACTTATGTGTCAAGATGTGTCAAGAGGTCAATAATTCTTGTTGCATCACTTCAGCAAGTACAACTTACATAAAAAGACACCAGTAAGTCATTGGTAAGTAACATTTTGTATATTATATATAAAAAGGATGAGCTTGAACAAAGATATGCAATTCTGTAACATCAGAACTTGAATACACAATAATATAGTGAAGTTCTGGTATTTTGCAACAAGTATATCAGCAGGCCATTTATGGAGTTCCGCTTTTTGTGCCGTGTTTTCTAGTTTTCTAAAACTAGAAAACTATTTTTTATTTGCACAGGAAATTTCTGAAAACAGCTTAAATGAGTTTTCAAATTTTTTCTAAATTTTAGTTATAATTTAGAAAACCTTGTTTTCCAGTTTTCCAGATTTTAAACTTAAAAAACTGCTAATTTGAACATATTTTCTCTTTTTCAAGTTTTCTTAGAAATTTTTTCCAAAAAACTATTGAAGTAAACACATCCTTAACCTCTTTATTTCAGCCTCACTTTGAGGATACATAACTTCTCTGCTAATTCATTATTTAGGTTAATATATTGGCCGTGATATCAAATATCTTAGATGCTGGGTAGCAATTATCCTTTTTTTTTACGTAAATCTATTCAACAATAAAAATTACAATATTTAAAAATATCTAAATTAAATTTTACGATATACTCAAATTGATCAATTAATGATGCAATTTATTTAGTAAATTAATTTGTTATCTGTTTAGATTTGATAATAAATATAATATTAAAATAATGAAAAATATTAAACAACTTTTTTTTCTATATTTGTTCAAAATTTCTGTAAATAACCAAGACGAAATGAAGAATTTAAAACAAACCCTATTTTTATGTTATATTATTTTATCTAAAATATATTTATAATTATAAGTGAATTATTAATTAATAATAATATTTGGATCATATATTGTTTTGTCGAAATATATCATTTTTTGAATCGACCCAAGTTGAGACCAGAGGAAATAATTAACTTAGAGAGGTTATTAATTTATCCGGTATTAATTTACCGAAATTTTACTGTATATTTAAAGTTAATATTATCATTAAGAAAATCGTGGATCAATGAAAATATCTCTTTTTAATTTTTGCTTATACAATTGAATTAAGTAATTCTTTAATTTAAAATAAACACCTAAATTTATTATTTGGTGTTTAATTATAAGTGTTCAAATAATAATGATAATATTTCATAGTACAGAGTATATTATAGAATTAAAAAAATACATATGTAAATAATAAAAATTATATTACGATATGACTCTTGCTTTTTAACATTTTACGAATAAATCATCTGCTGAGAAACTAAAAGGTACAAAATTGTTTGAGTGCAGCAAAACAAAACTCACAAAACAGGGATGATATGGTCAATATAAAAGTTAAGGATGTGTAACTATAAATTCGGATGTGCATATATCATTGTCCATTTTATTTTACTAACGATATTTGTGGTCACCATAAGTTTACAATTAATAATAATAAATTTATATATAAATCAATAAAAAATTAATGTAAAAACTTATAAATTATTGAAAATAAAAATAGAAGTAGAATATGTACATGATGATATTCTGACTTCAATGAATGATATAATAAGAACAAAACAATTTGTTCAAAAAAGGTATCTACTAATTTATGATTTTAAACTATTTTATAATATAAATCTGGTAAATTAGTTCTCAAGTTTGTGCTCGCGAAACTAAGTCAAGATTATACTGATTCTATTTTATGAATACTAAAACAAAGTTTCTACTCAGTTATAAATAAATTATTATGTAATGTTAACTTATAATCCGTGTAAATTGAATATTTTACTATTGTTTAAATTTTTAAATAATTTTTTAAGACAAAATTTCAGTTTTATTTATATTTTGACCCACTTTAGTCGTAATGAATTTGAATTACTATTTTGAGTAAAATAAGTTTTAGGATTTCTTATCAATTTGAAAATCTAATAATTAAGATTGGAAGGATAACGAAAAATAGGATTAACCAAAGTATAAATAAAATCGTTATGGTATCTTCAATGGTTCAAATCCTTAACTAAAAATCTAGTTAGTATACCAAAAATAGTTTTTTTTTGGACATATTTTGTAAAAAAATGAGCGCTCCAATGGGACAATCCTTTTCTTTATAATTTTAATCAATCCGTTCATGTTGATTATATTTGTCGATCCTATGAAGATTTGTAACATAATTCCACCTCTCATTTACCTTATTGAGATAATATATTCTATTTATAATAACTATAAATAATTATAATATAGTATTTTAAAAATATAATTAACCATTATAGCTAATAATACTAGAGTATATTGTCTTACAAGTTCAGAAAATTTTAACAAATTATATATTTATTTAAATATAACTAATCAATTAAAATAACATCATTTGTTTGTTAACTTCCGATTAGAGATGCACAAAAAGCTTTTCGGGTCGGGTTTTATTTGGATTTTTAAACAATCGGTCCAGGTTGGACTTTTTCAAAAATTGAACCGGCTTTCTCTAAAATACTAGGCATGTTTTTGGCCCTCGGGTTGGGCCGGGTTTTTATCGGGGTTTTTTTTTTCATTTATATATATATATATATATATATATATATATTTATTTGCAGAAAAAACCAAGTTTTATAAAAAAAAAATCTAAAGAGTTACACCCCTCAACTATTAGAATACATATTATATATATTAAAAGACACCGCGATTCCTAATACTAAAAAACTATTAGCCTAATGTTTTATCATAAAACATCGGTGCAACTCAAGAAATTTCTACTCATAATGTCATGACCGTGAGCTATATAAATCTTCTCGTAAATGGTCATTTGAAGAAGCACATACACTGCACTCAATAAATTTTCGGGGAAAAAAGATTTTTCCTACATACTGTTGATTCTTTTTAGGCTCATGATTCTTTACATTTCATCAATTGCTATGTTTAATATTATTGAAATTTATTTAAAATATTATAAATTTTCAGATTTTATCTATAAAAAAATCGGATTTTTATTCAGATCTCTAAAAAAGTCTAAGTTTTTTTCTGGAATTTTTGAAAGCCCAAGCTTTATCCGATCTTTTCAAAAACCCGAACTTTTCAGGTTGGACCGGGATTGATAAAAAATAACAGGTCCATTTAAGACCCTCGAACCGGACCAAATTATACCATACTTTTTAAGTTTTTTTTGAATCAGACCGAATTTCGAGTTTCAGACTTTTTTAGCCTGTGTGCATGCGAGTGCTAAAGAATGTTTATAAACTACGAACTTTCAATATTGTGATGATGGGCCGGGAGTCGTAACAAGGAAACTAAGAAACTTTTGTACTTGTATTTTATGTGTGTATGTATAAATCGATCGTGGGCCCCGGCCACAGTCCAAATACAGTACAAAGCTTGTACGAGTAATGTACTCATGTACATTTCAAAAATGAGGCCCAACCCACCTGTAGAGAGGTGTTCGAAATTTTTCGTACATTTTTTTTAAAACCCATAAAAATAAATAAATTTTGCATTCATTTGGAACGGGTTATAGTTTTTTTTTTTTTTACAAGTACGGGTTATAGTTAACTTATTAGAGTATCTTCAATGATATAAAATTCTGAGTTAAAATTAAATAAAACTTACCATAAATAATAATTATAATGAATATGTAAGAATTTTTCTACTCCAATGGATCATTTATGTTATCTAAAATTTTAGCCAAACTATGTATATTGGTTAAATTTATCGAAACTCTAAAATGTGTAATAAAAATCTATGTCATCTATTTTCATATTCCAAATAGTAAATTCTATTTTTAAAAACTTAAAACTATAATAATATTCTAGTTTTAAAATATAGTCAAGGCAACTCCATTAAACTCCATTAGAGCACAACACATTACAGATTCAACAAATTTTACGTAATTAGTATTTTATATAATTTTAGTAAACACAAAAAATAACTATAAGTAACCAACATAAGCAATATACAAGGTTTCCTCATTTTAAGAAAAATGTTGGTTGAATTAAATTTTTCACCAAATACCCTAAATTAGTATTTTGAAAAATGTGAATAGTATTAAGTTTGAAAAAAGTCAAATCTTACAATTAATAAATGTAGGGATAATTTTACAAAATTACCTTTAAATCTATTATATATATATATATATATATATATATATATAATAGAGTAACTAGAGAGTTTAGTGAGACAAATTATTCAATGTTAAATTATAATAACACCCTTCAAATTATAAAAAGACAATTCAATCCATATTCTATTTATTTCATATAAATGCCTTCGTTATTAATACATCTTAATATCTCTAATTATTATTAACTAATCTTCATTAAGTAGCTAATCATTTTGTAATTAATACTTGCATATAAATGTACATATATATATTATTTTATGTAGTATAATTTAAAAAACTAATAAAATATAATTAAAAAAATAGTGCTATTGAGATAATTATAAATATGACATGAATTTGTAATATCAAATATTTAGTAACATAACTTGATTTCATGTCATGTTAATTATTTTTTAAAGGATTGACGGATTAGAGCTATTCATCACCAACTAAATTAGAGTACGCGTGCAAAACATATCGAGTAATATTTTTATAAGTTTGATACATGTAACATGATCATTCATGTATCTTAAAAAACATAATATGCATCATCAGACACCTATACAAAATTAAGAGAAAAAAAAATTACCTACTAGATATTACATGAAAGAGAAATCAATCCACATCATTAGGATATAACATTACAAAGCATCAAACCATATAAGAATCCAAAACTATATCGAATCAAAGAGATTAATCACCAAGACGCAAGTGGAGGAAACAATGTAGGGATGTCGATTTCTAATTGATAATTTTTTTAGAAAACCAGACAGTTAAACTAACAAAATCTAAACTATATCTAAAATAATTATATAATTGTAACATATCTTGAATTCCGTTTTCGGTCATGAAAACTATCAGTCATGATCTGTCACAACGTCCTGGAACGAACATCAACTAGAAGACATAGAGTTAGAATGAACCGATCAAAATACAAATCTAAAACAAAAGTTGAGAAGAAAAGGTAGAGGAGACGGTGAGGAAATAAAAAGGGTGGACGGGGAGGAAGGAAGTAAAAGCTAAAGAGACAGTAAAAGAATGATAAAAGGGATAAGAGAGGGGTCTCCGGGTAGTGAAACCGAAAAGAGAAGGCAACCATCGCCAAAGAAGGGGAACAGAATGGTGCTAAAACTTTGACACAGAGATACAATGAGAGAGATTTGGGGGAGGGGGGCACAATAATTTTTCAATGAACTAGGGAGTTCAATGAGTCAATTCATTTAACCCGGAATGACAATTATACTCTCAACTTGCAAAATGACATTTTAGGTAGCCGTAAGGGAACCTGTGACTGGATTGAAAAGAAAAGGCCCGGGATGGATTTAGGAGATTCATATTAATATAATCTTATATCAATATCTCTAATATTAGTTTATCTTAATATCTCTACTCATTTGATAACTAATCTTCATTAAAGTAATATATATATATATATATATATATATATATATATGTTATTTTAAGTTATTTAAAAAAGCAAAAAAATATAATTAAAATGTTTGTAATGTTGAAATAATTATAAATATTATATAAGTTTACAACATCGACTTATTAATGTGACATGAAATATGTTAACTTTTATTTAAGTGAGTGATGAAATATTGTTATTAATCATCAATTAATTTTGAATATGCATGCAAAAGCATATCGAGTAATAATTTTAAAATTTTATTAACATGTAACATAGTCATTCATGTTTAAAAAACATACTATGCAACAACAAATGATTGTGAAATCGATAACAATTTATATCTAAATCATAGTTGTGTTTACGCGAACTTTCTTCTAAACAAATACGATGTATATAAAATACGGGATTTAGTCTCGTAACAAATACTGCTAACTTAAATTTCAAATAATTCATAAAATATGTCAAAATTAATAAAAAAATCACGCAATATTCTAGAATATGTTCGTGGCTCGCACGAGTTATATAAAATTAGTTTGTATTAAAAGAAGATATATACATGTAAAATGGAACAAATCATTTTTTCAAAAGGAACTTGTATAATGGAATGAAGAGAGTAGTTAATTTCTTATTCCTTATTAGCAAGTTAGTTCTAAAACTTTCAAAATCTTACTCACTCCATAACATTTACTCAGTCTAACGATTATGTGATGGAGTTACTTTTATAATGGAGTAACTTTTATGATTAAATAACAATTAAATAGGCCGGTATCCTCCTCCATAACATTTACTCAGTCCAACGATTATGTGATGTTTTTCTCTCATTTTTTCACGTTAAATTTTGTCTCCGGTCAGGGACATGAATTCAAAACTTTTACGTATTTCGGGAGCACACCAAATTTATACACTTTATTATTTAAGAAAATCATGCCTTCTAATTAACATTATACCTGAGTTCGTTCGATTCTCTGTAAGTACTTAATTAAATAAGTGCAAATATTCATTTAATTTAAATTTTTTAATTTTACTCCGATTTAAATTCCTATCACTACATAATTAAATATTATTTATTTATTTGATCCTAATTTCAGGATAATTCTTTATAAATTTATATTTAAATAATACATATTAATTATATTAATGTTTTAATCCCAGCCCGTGATCCATACGATTATTAGCTTGTATTTTTTAAAAAGACATATATATATATTCAAAATTCAAATTTTAAGAAAACACTTTTATATTTTTTTCAAAAATTTTGATGATTAAATGCTAAGTTTACTGTTCACTGCCTGCGTTTAAGAATAAAGTAAACGGATAACGTATTTGGCTAAGCTGAAAGGTATATACTCCTTCCGTCCCCCTCAATTCTTTACATTGAGGGGACAATACGAATGTTAAGAAAAAATCTAAATTAATAGAAAAAAGTAAAAAAAATGAGTAAAGTGGTGGGATCAATCAATATTAATGTATAAAGTGGGTATAAAGTAGGTACAGTGGAGGAAAATAGTGAATGTGATTGGATTTTATATTATAAAACGTTAATATTTTTGATATGTAAAAAAATAAGAGGAACGTACCAAAAAGAAAATTGTAAAAAAATGAGAGGGACGGAGGAGCATTATGTTAAATGAATAATAACTACAAATATGGATAGATTTTAGATTTGAAAGCCGTACTTATTCGTTCAATCTTTGGCCTGCAAAAGGACAGAAATTCGTATTTTATTATGGGCTGACCAGATTTAAAATATTAATTACCATCACATGCTAAACGTTAATTAAGCTTAAGAAATACTAAAAACTATGTTATACAATGACTTTAAGAAATACAAAAACTGGCAAAGGTTTCAAATAGAACCATAACTTAATAGTACATTAGAGTACCATTCTGGACCGTTCGATTGATTCCAATCACGATCATTCATCTTTTTACTTATCCCTTATGATTTTTAAAATTCATAACAAATTGAAAATATTAGATTTTTATCTAATTCTTTTTCCGCAAAATCCTATAAATATTCTAGTATTTAAATTTACTTTTATATTATTTGGACAACCCCCAACTTGGTATCAGAGCCATGTTTTTATTTAAAATGAATATTTTAGATAAAGAAAATCCCGAGGAAAACTCTAAAGAAATTCAGAATAATTTTGAAATCGAATTTTCTGAAAATGAAAAAGGTTTTCAAGGTAGCTTTTTAGTAAAGCAAGAAATTCTTTCTAAAATCAGGAAACAAAACTTGATTTGAAAAAGGAGAAAATATTTAACATCCCGATGTTAAATTTCTTAAAAAGAAAAAATTCTACATTCTATTTTGTTAAAACAAAAGAAATGCATATAGATATTAAAGATACTAAAGGTTCAGTGTTCATACCCCTTATCACTAAGGATGAGATCAATAGAAACCTTCAAAAAATCGACTCTAAAATTAGAGCAACCATTAACGTAGTTCATTTAGGAGCTATAAAAATTCTGTTGAAAGCAGAATTCAAAGAAGGTATAGATTCACTTATTAAGATGGCCTTAATAGACAAAAGAATCAATGACCGTAGTGATTGTATTTTGGGAGCAGCTAGAGGAAACTTAGCTTACCAAAAATTTATGTTCACAATCTATCCTAAATATGCATTTAATAAAGACACTAAGAACATAGATCAAGTATTATCTTTTGTACATCAATTCGAAAGAGAGAATTTGATGAATCCAGGAGATAAAGTCTTTAGCATAACCTATCTGGTAGCTTATGCATTAACCAATAGTCATCATAGTATCGACTATAGGAAGGAAGAAAACATAGAATTAGAAGATGTTTTCTCAGAAATAGGATCGGTTGAAGAAAAGCAATTTTCTGAAATAAGACCCTTAGATAATTCTTGGACAATTGATATTGCTAAAGATAAACCTTTACTAGGACAACAACCTAGAATGAGTTTCAGGAGAAACAGTCTAGAAATTGAAGAGACATCCAATAGCAACTTGCTAAAAAGCGTTTCTAGAAAAGTTGATAATCTATGTCAAAGATTAGAACTTTTACAATAATTATGACTACCCCTTTTATGATGCAGCCATACATCTATAAGAAAGGAAAAATCCTTAATATCAAGAAATTGAATGAAGGATCAGATAGTCAGCAAAGAAAGTATATCTTTAGTGGATATACTGGAAATCAGAGTCTAACAACTCTTATTTCTTCTACTAATAATCTTAACCAGATTACATGTAGAATTTTACTAGGATGTTATAAACTATTGAGTTATTTTGGACTCAGTAAAGATCCCAGTGAAGAATTGTCTAAAACAAAAAGTGTTTATGACAAATTCTCCACTCTTTTGGAAGGGAGAGATAACCAGAAATTAGAAGACCTAAAAAATCTTTTAGTTAAAAACATTGAAAAAATCGATAGAATAGAAGAAAAGATTAACCATCTTGAAAAAATTCCTATCGACAGAAATGAAGTTTCAGACTTCACTTCTAAGTTAAATGAAATCGAAGAATACCTTAAGAAAATCTTAGGATGAGTCTTAAAGAATTCCAAGATATTATTAAGCCTCAGATAGAAGAAATTCTTAAGTTGCTTAAAGAACAGCGTGCTAACAATGTTATTGAAGCCGCAACGGCAAAGATAATTACAGAATTGAAAACAAAAATTCAAGATTGTCACTGCAATAAAGAAATTCTTGAAGCCATCAACAAAAAATCAAAGGCTCCAGAGAACAAACAACTTGTTCCATCAACAGAACGAGGAAACATAGATAAAGAAAAAAACCGTTATCGATATAGTTATCCTAATCATGATGTAGGAAACGAAGAACTCGGAACTGGAAAGAATCCGAACAGTATGACTTGGCCATTCAGTTCACCATCAATAAAGAAGGCATGAACTATATGCAAAACATAGAGAAATTCTTTTGGAATGTACTTGAGTCAGAAATTCAAGACGACCAACAAGAAAAACAATTTGCGAAAGCATTGGAACTTCTAGGATTAGAAGACAACGAGCTTGCTAATCAAAAAGTATCAGATAATTCAGAATTACAATCCTTATTTGGCTTTAATTCTACAAGTTATCTAAATGTCATTAACGAATTTAGCTCATCTGAAGATAATCCTCAAGAGTCAAGTTCTCAAGAAGAATATTCATCAGAAGAAGAGTTTGCTCAACAAACATTCAGGGTGAATAAACAAGAAGAAGATGTTAATCAGAATCAGGATGAAAATCCATTCGCAGCATCAACTTCAGGAACAAAAAGACCAGTTAACAGGAGAAAATGTAACTTTTACCCACCTACTACTGAGTTTAGAACGAATCAAAGTCTATTCGGTTCTAATGTACTAAATATCGATTGTGAATCAGGTAGAAAAGTATTAATCGATAGTTGGGAAAAGGAAATTAGTTTAATAATTCAAACCAATCATATATCTTATGATGATGCTAATACAGTTTTGATATTGGTTGATCATAAAACAGCAGGAGTTGTTAACAGATTTATTAAAGATGTAAATTGGGATCTCGACATGTTTGAACCAATAGAAGCCTTTAATAAAATAGTAGATGCTATCTATACCATGTTTTTAGGTGTTGATTATATCAATGCAAAGGAACATAAAAAAGATAAAATCAAGCAGAATGATAAGTTAGCTCTTAGTAAAATGCAATTGTGTGATATATGCCTCATTGACAAATTCTTTTGTATATATGAAATGCATATGATTAACACAGGAGACCAAAATCAATATCATGTCTATGTCGAAGATTACATTCGCAAGATACCTTTGGTAGGTGAGAAAGCCATGACTAAGTTTTTGCAGGAAAGAATGATCCTGACACAACATAGTTTAGCCTTTGCTCAACGAATAGTCAAGAATGAAATCCTTAGTTATTGTAATTTCAGTCGGACACAGAAGAAACTTAAAGAGTTTAGCAAAAATTGTTGTGCTAGGCTTTCAGAAGAATCTTATAATTTTGGTTGTAATCCTAATTATGACAAAAAATTTAAGAAAAAGAAGAAATATTCTAAGAAAAATATATCTTCAAAATACAAGTTTACCAGGAAAAAGAAACCTTTTAGGCCAGGTAAGTATGTAAAGAAAAAATCTTTTAAATCGTCTAACGATAAACAAAAGTTTTGCCCAAAAGGCATGAAAAACTGCACGTGTTGGATCTGCAACGAAGAAGGACATTATGCAAATGAATGCCCCAATAGAAAGAAGCATGATGACAAAGTCAAAATGCTTGAAAAAATTCGTTATTTGGGTTATGATCCTATTGAAGACCCGTATGAAGAAGAACAAAAAATCTATACTATTGAAGAAATAGAAACCGAGACTGAAGAATCGGAATCCGATGAATCATCTTCTTCAGATTGAAGAAATTGGAGAATTAGTAATGTCAAATATTACTAACCCTAATTCTATTTACATATCTGGAAAATTGAAATCTGCAGGATATAAACAAATAGAATTACATTGCTACGTTGATACAGGCGCAAGCTTATGTGTTGCAAGTAAGTACGTTATCCCAGAAGAACATTGGGTTAACACAGAAAGATCTATACAAGTAAAAATTATGAATGGAATCACCATTTCAATTAGTAAGGTATGTAAAAACCTTAATGTTTTAATAGCAGGAGAAATATTCCATATTCCAACTGTTTATCAACAAGATTCTGATATTGATTTCATATTAGGTAACAATTTTTGTCAGCTATATGAACCATTTACTCAGTTTACAAAAATGATTATACTAACTCTTTCAGGAAAAGAAGTATATATCAGTAAGGTAACTACAGCTTATAGAGTTGGAGTCAAAGGTTTCCTTGAATCTATGAAAAAGAAATCAAAGGTTCAAAAACCAGATGCTATCAATATTAGTTCTAATAAAATTCACTTTTTAGAACAGGGGAAGGATAGTATTAAAAAATATAAAGAATCGAATTTTATTATACAAAATTTAGTTCTTGAAATAGAAAAGAAATCTATAATTGAAAAATTATTAGATTCAGTTTGCTCAGAAAATCCCTTAAATCCTGAAAAAACTAAGAATTGGATGAAAGCAACAATCATGCTCAAAGATCCTAAAACTGTAATTAAGGTAAAACCTATGAAATATAGCCCACAGGACAGAGAAGAATTTGGTAAACAAATTCAAGAGCTTCTGGATATGAAGATCATCATACCCAGCAAATCACCACATATGTCTCCGACATTTTTAGTAGAAAATGAAGCAGAGCGAAGACGTGGAAAGAAAAGAATGGTAGTCAACTACAAGTCCATTAATGACGCGACAATAGGAGACAACCATAATTTACCCAACAAGGATGAACTTATCACCCTTATTCGAGGTAAGAAAATGTTTAGTTCATTAGACTACAAATCTGGATTCTGGCAGGTACTGTTAGATAAAGAATCACAGCTATTGACTGCATTCACATGTCCCCAAGGACATTATCAATGGATCGTTGTTCCCTTCGGTTTGAAGCAAGCACCTTCCATATTTCAAAGACAAAGATTAATTTCTTAGGATTAGAAATTGATCAAGGAACTAATTGTCCTCAACCTCATATCTTAGAACATATTCATAAGTTCCCAGATAAACTTGAAGACAAAAAACAGTTACAGAGGTTTTTAGGAATATTAACCTATGCATCTGATTATATTCCAAAACTTGCAGCTTTACGTGCACCATTGCAGGCTAAGATCAAAAAGGATATACCATGAAAATGGGAAGATTCAGACTCCAACTATATCAACAAGGTCAAGAAGAATCTAAAGAGTTTTCCAAAACTCTATCATCCACAACCAGAGGATAAGCTTATCATTGAGACTGACGCTTCTGGAGAATACTGGGGAGGAGTTCTCAAGGCAGTTAATTCTGATCAAGAATTAATATGCAGATATACTTCTGGTAGCTTCAAAAATGCTGAAAGGAATTACCACTCTAATGAAAAAGAGTACCTTGCAGTAATTAGAGTTATCAATAAGTTTTCTATTTATCTTACTCCTATTAAATTCTTAGTAAGAACTGACAATAGAAACTTTACTTATTTCTTGCGAATTAAGCTTGCAGGAGATAACAAACAAGGTCGACTAGTGCGATGGCAACAGTGGCTTTCCAGATATTCTTTTGATGTTGAGCACATTGAAGGAACAAAAAATTGTCTAGCAGATTTCCTGACTAGAGAATTTAATACTACCCAATAAAATTTCTACTTTTCAAATTTTATCATGGAAAAGTATTCAGAGGATTACTCCAGAAATCCTATAAATAGAGACGTTCGGCTATGGTATTCATCACACCAAAAACTCAAAACACCTCTATTACACACGCGATTCTCCCAAAAGAATCAAAGGCATTTGGCCTAAATATAAATCTCTTTCTTTGAGACCCTTCCATCAGAATGGAAGAGAATATAGAAATATTACGATTAAAGGAGAGCATTCTTCTTAAGGAACTCGAGCTTGTCAGAACAAAGCTTGAATATGTAAGTCTTTTGAAGACTGAACAGCAAAAGGTCATTTGTTCACCTTCCTTTTCACAGAGTGAAGAACAAGCTATTCCAGAGCAAACGGCTCCTGGTAAAGAAACAACAAATCCGTTGAATGCTGTGAATTTGCAAAAAATTCAGACCGAGGTTCAGACCTCTCTAACGTTAGTTTAACCCTATGATTTAAATCTAAGGCCTAACGGGGGAATTCAAATCCCACAAAAATCATCAGAGCAATATTTTGTAAAACCTTCTGGTACAACTTCCAAAAATTACTATGTTGTTTATAATGGTCCCAATCCAGGAATCTACAACAACTGGGCAACTGCGAATCTTGCAGTTTCAGGAATTTCAGGAGTCTCGCACAAGAAATTCAAAGAATTTCAAGAAGCTAGAGTATCTGCAGATCTCTATACCACATAAATGATGAAGCCACCCCTTTGTCTTATCAATTTTGCGGACCAATTGAAACCAACTTTCAAACAAGTCTTGAAAAAGACAGCCTCTTCTCAAAAGGTGTTAGGAAAGGTAAAATCAGAAAATCTAATCATAGATTTTAACGAAGATAGTGGAGAAACCATCTTCGACAGTTTCAGTTACTTCTATGAATTTGGAAGAACAGCTGCAGAACAAGAATTCGTGGAGCATAAGTTTTTCACCACGGATAAAACAAACATAAGTTATTTCAACTTTTATCCAAATGCAAATGCGGAGATAATTCATGAAGCTTATGTTAATGGGTTAGTTAATCTAATTTACCCATCTAGTAATTTGCTAGAAATTGGCAATTTTCCAAAGTCTTTCAGGGAAGTAGTCAAAAATTTCAGAACGAAGTGCGTCAAGAACCCCGCGAAGGAAATCTTCATCAAGGTTCAGTCATCACTACCATTCTGGGACGAAGACTACAACGACATGTTGGTAAAACCATTCCATTATGTTCAGTTGGGAATTGTCAAGGAAATGAGCTATACACCAAGTGAATCAAAACCAGTCACCCTGGAAAAGAAAGACTTGAGGTAGATAGCCCTCCACAAATATGCAGCCATTCTGGAAAAGATTCTCTGCATAAAAGAAAGCGATATGGTAAAGATAAATTATTTTACCACAAATTGCATCATGACTTCCAAAACTCATACTTTTATGAGCCAAGAAGACAAAGAAACTTTAGTTGCATGCCAGAGACGCATGACTAAAAGCCAACAAATATTCGATGCCCACTATCCAGACTTTTGTAAAGTTAGTGCTCGAATAATAAAGAAGACAGGAACAGCTGGAAGCTATCTCTGTCAATACTGTAAAGATGACATCCCTACCAATAAAGCAGATGAAAAAGCAGTGGTCCATGAATGGAATCTTATCGAGCTACAATAATGTAGACTACGCATGCAATGACGTAGATACACTTGTACAAATCCTCATTCCTTATTCTATAAAAGGATGAGTTATTTTCAGAAGAAGGATATCAATTTCCTGAATTATCAATTATCAAGGAAACAAGTTTAGTCCAGAAAGAAAATGAGTGAGTAGTCCCCTTAGGGATTGTAAGTGTGATAAAGGGATTCATAATGAATCCTTTGTAATATATTGTATGGAATAAAAAAGTTTAATTTGAATTTATAATCTATTTCATGCTTAGTGTCCGGTCTTAGACTCTGGAGTTCGCTTGGGTCACAGGAAAGTACCGCTTTAGGCAGGTGGCCGTTTAGGGAAATCGCCGACCATGGATTGAGCGACCACAAGGCAGAGTAGCATGAGAAGAAGAATTCAAACTAAGGTTCTATTCAACGTTACAATCACTGCTACAAATAAAGTTCATTAAGAGAATACCCGGTAAGATCATTTACAATCTCTATCTATAAATTTATTCTGATTTATATAAATTCATTATTTATAATGATTGACAGTTATCTTCCAAGTTTTCTGAGAACTTAAAATTATGACTAATACACATCCGTGATTTGTCAATATAGAAGGTAATGCCATGATTTATATGGATAACCATCAATATCTAGAGCATCTATTACAGGTATCTAGGAAAGTTGTCTCTAACAAAGACAATAGAGAAATTAGAGCCCTTATCTGGGATTTAGAAGAATTTAAAACTGAACAAGTTCGGTTTTATTATAAATTCTCCATGCAGATAGAAACAGAGATATCTTCTCTTAGAAGAATTATCGGTTATGATCTTATTAGAAACCCTAATAGGATTAGACATAATGAATAATACGAGAAATTCGTATTTCATAAATCATCAGATGACTAACAGATCATCGTTAATAAGACATCATGTTTTAACCTCGGTTTTTAACCCTAGGTTAATCATCATGACCTTAGAGAAAATGAAAGGCCAGGATTGGTTCTCTGGTTCTCTCTTAAAAATGAGTTCTCTCCAGAACTCTACCCTACAAAAACTTATGTTATATTTTATAAGAAAGTACTGTACAATAGAATATATACTAACAATTTTTTAATAGAAACAAACTACAAAATTAATCCAAAATTACCAAGTGGAGCGACCTGTATTCATTATTCCTTATGGGGGTGGATTTAACTCGTGTGTATATTTCTAAGCATTAAAGTCATTCCCCAATTTATTCGTAAGATAATTTTCACGTGTGTTTTGTCGCCTAAAATGCTAAAATCGCTAAACTTATCTCAAATATATGTAAAATTGTTAACTTTCTTAGTAATAATATTTTATAATAATAAAAGATTCACGTGCATATATGTTCTCCCATAAATTAAAATTTTGATATTTATTATAACACGTTATTTGAAAAATATTTTGAGAATAAATATGGGGTATAATCGCTTGTCACTGTCTATCCATGATATTCAAATGGCATAACAGTACTTTGTTTACGAAAAACATCTCGACTCATGGAAGTGTTAATGTATCATTTTCAATCAAGTTATCCTAATATAAAATTTAGAAAAAAGAAAGGCAGAATCGTGCATTTTGGAAAGATGTTACTATTTCAATTATTTGTCAAGGAATTAAGTGATATGATTATATATTGAACGCAACAGCAGAATTAGAATCCAAAATATCTTCAAATTTTTCTTAATAATATTATGTTTTTTTAGGTAATCATTTTTAATTTATATACATAAAAGTATACAAAATCGTATGCGGTCCTATAAAACGACAAGACATAGTCAATACAACAAACAAGATCCCGGCATAAAGCCAAATTCACTACATAAATGTGAAAAACATAAATGTAAAAGAAAGATTGAAATCCTGTTACAATCTTCTTCCTTCTGTTGTTGTTCAAATAACCATCAACAACTAAATTATCGTGAAAGCATCCGTCTGAGTTAGCAGCAACTCTATTTCTATCTTGTTTTCTACTTCCGTTCTAATAGTACTTACAGTACTCACATCAATGACAGACTCCTCTTCATCTTTGTCACCAACCTGCATTCTCATTGACTTGTTCACTAACATGGTTGCTTCTGTCTCCACCGTCACTGGCCTCATTGTCACAATTGTCATAATTGTGACCCGTCCTTCAGTGTTTATGGTCATACCAATATACACTTGAAGAGGCCTACGAGGAGTCTCGTTGACTTGTCCAGTAACATGGTTGCTTCCGTCTCCACCGTCATTGGCCTCACTGTCAACATTGTCACAATTGCGACCCGTTCTCCAGTATCTCTAGCCACACCAATATACACTTGAAGAGGCCTACGAGGAGTCTCCAAAACACCCTTCCCTCGTCCAGAAGTATCATCAAAATTCCCTGTAAAGTTCCCGATTGAAGTTTTAGTATCAAGTTCTCCATACAAATGTCACCAGGAACCACGCCTATTTCTCGTCTAGTATCAACCTGCAAACCAGAGCCAAACATTGGAATCTTGTCCTTGTAACCCTGACTGAAGCCAATATTCTTGATTCATCAACCCGCCTTTTCCATAACACCAGCAGCCTGAGTACCAGCCTCTGCACCATCCCTCATCCAAAATCGCGACATCTTAACCATAAGCTCTTTTCTTTCAATTGCCACAGCAGTATCAACACCCACAATTTCGACTCCATTTCCAATATCTTCTTCTACGGTATCAACAATTTTCCTGCATTGTTCCCTCATGTCAAGAGTCCTCCCAATCAATGGTTCCTCAACCAAAAGCATTCTCCAATATTTACCACAATCTCCCTTGGGATGTTCATAAACTAAACAACGCCCACATGAATCCGCATTCACTCGATGAAACAAAACTTGTTCAATGTCCTCCGGAACAATGACATTATCAACCACCGGAAAAGTGGCCCGAGGATCTAACATCTCATTTTCAATCAACATCGCAATCATGACATCCAAATCGCAACGTACCAAAAAAATTCTCTTAACGATCTTGCAAAGAAACAAACAAATACCATATTTTCACCCTTTAAAAGAACAAGAATGTAACCGACATGATGTTCAGACACATTCAACAGTCCATCAAGAATATTCATAGTATTTAAACCAAACAAATAAAGAGCAAAGAAACTATTTCTCCAAATCAACCTAAAAAAGTGTAGAAATTCCAAATTTTGTTCAACCCAAACACCACCATTGTTTCTAATTAGAACGTTCTTCGTCCAAGCGAAGTCGACGCCTAAAGCTCTTGAAAAAAGACAGTGAGAGAGTAAATTAACATGATAAATTTCCAATATTATTTCTTGTAGATGGAGAACTTGTTATTTAGCAGGTTCTGAATTAGAGATGCAACGAGTCGTCATCTTCCCTTCTTCAACCTTGAAAATGTTGGGTATAATACACTAACCACACAGCAACAATAGGGCAGTTGTATATATTTTGTATAAACAAGAACATGCAAGTATACCAATAAACGAAACAAACACGAAGGTCGAAACAAAAGTATAATTAGAGACTGAAAATAACAAGACAAGAAATAACACTTATCTCTCAGGAGATTTAACAAATACTGAAAGATAATAACAGCTGAGTCGCCAAGCCTTAGAGAAGTCTTGACTGTTCTTGAAGAGATTATTGCCCCACTTACGCTGTGTTGGGTTGCAACAATATCACTCTCAGGATAAAACAGCACAAATCAATCCACTCACAGATATGGCAATGATCAACAACGACCTGCACCTCAGTTCGCCCAAAAATCTATGTAAATTCTGTATGTGTTGTGTGAGAGAGAGAAGAATTTCTTTGCTAGGGTTTTCACAGTTACGTATATCCCAATATATGTCCAACGTTCTCTTTTGTACATATATAAATATAATAAAAAAATAAAATATAACAGACTAAATATTGTAACTGAAGATATGCCATTTAATACTAATTATTCTGATTTAATTACCATAACAGTTGTCATCAGTATTTAATATCAGTTACAGCTCAGTCAGGATTTCCTGGTCCATCAAGATTTGATCATCATCAGTACTGAAGTCAAGTCAAAGGATAAGTCTTATCCTTAACGGTGGATAAGACTTATCCTTCAAAGAAATCAATACTTATCCATTAGGCTTTTAAACGCCTATATAAAGGGTCTGACCCCTCATCTCAAAACTACGTTTTGGACACAGCTCCATACGTCATCTACTACGTTTTGGAAACAGCTCCATACGTCATCTACTACGTTTTGGACACAGCTTCATACGTCATCTAAAACGTTTTAGACTTCATCCTCGAATAAGGACATACAAGTCACTATGTCCTTGGTGTGCCCCTGACGCCATAGCCCTGAGAGCAACACCAAGAACTACGTCTTTGGCTTGATTCTCAGCACCGATTGAGATACGTAGGCATCTTGTGAGGACCGATTTAGTCTCGAAACACAAGAGCAGCCATTAAAGCTCGAAGCTCTCTTAAACCTTAGCAATCATCATCAGTACTGAAGTCAAGCCATCAGGACTTGCTGTCCGTCAGGAGTAGCATCAGTACTTGACCGACCATCAGGATTTCGTCAGGACTGGACCATCATCAGGATCCAAATACTGACCCAGGCCATCAGGATTTAACTCCAAATACTGACACTGGCCATCAGGATTTGATCCAAGAACTGGTCCATCAGAATTTAATATAAATCCTGACCCAGTTCGTTTAGCTGTTACAAATAAATACTGATACTGTTAAATTAAATCAATAAATAATATTAAATAAATAGGTAATAAAATTCCTCGCCCAGGTCGCCTCGCGTACGCGAGACGCCGAGACATTCGCCCAAATCGCCCTTCGACCCGACCCGAGTCGAGCCGTGACGTGGCGGGGCGAGGCAGCGGCGTGTGTGTGTGTGCACGCGCGCATGAGGCACATACTAACACCATGCACACCCACATGCCTTAGTAGTTGTACACTACTCTTGCACATGGTTCTATATAAACCCACCAACCTCTCATTACCATTTCTATGTGGGATACAAGTTATTCCAATATAACCAACCCACATAACCCATTTCAAGCAACCTATTTCAACTCAATTTATTTATGGATTACACTAAGAAAATGTCTTAGATCCAAACATGAAAGTTTAAGTCCTCATTACAAGGAACAACCTCCAATTATTAGTTTCCGGAAATTCCATCAAGAACATATTTAAAATATGCCTCAAACTTTCCATTTTCAAATCCATACATAAATGCTCACATATCGGTCTTTATCATGACTTGTTTTTCAGAGTCGGTACCCTTCCGGGTTTGAACCCTCCCAAGTCCTCTACTTCGATGGCTGCCGGATCTAGATGGAATGTTTCACCTTGAATCTTTATCCGTTTGGTGTAACCACACTCCATAGACGACGACAAATCAAAGGCTATGGTGTTGATCTACGGCTTTGAGACGTTAATGGTCCTATCTCGATCCTGTTCGTCGAATGCTTTAAGGAATAACCATTTCCTCTAATTGCGACCACACAATTACATTCGCTTAGCTGGGCATCTCCAGAGATGTACTGCTATCATCTCGTCAAATGACTTGAACCCATTCAGAGTTCATATAACTCTTGCTATACTGGCAGTAACAGTACCTTTTAGGTTTACAAGGGATAGACTCAGATACGTGCGTATCAAGGTATATAGTAAAGGTACTACCAACTCACACTCACAGCTTGTTATTACCACATTGAATACACTTCAAGGGATCTCCTCTCAGGTGTATTGGTTTCCCGCTACTGAAGAATCATTATGGGCTATCAGTCCCATCCCCAACCTAGACTTAAGGACTACTGCATGCTCAAGTCCTTTAGTCAAAGGATCAGCTATATTATCCTGAGTTCCAATGAACTCTACAACAATAATCCTTTCAGACACTAGACCCCTTATAGACTTAAGTCTAACTTGGATGTCTCTATTTGTTTTAGCATTATACTTTTCACTACTGATCTTGTCGATAGTTGTGCGGCTATCACAATGAACAGCAATGGCTGGAAGCGGTCTGCTTACTACAGGTAACACTGACATAAGTCCATGCAACCATTCAGCCTCCGTCCCCGTGGCATCTAGTTCACACAACTCAGCCTCAAAGGTAGACCGAGTTATCAAAGTCTGTCTAGTAGACTTCCAGGATATTGCTCCACCTGCTAGGGTAAACAAATATCTAGTCACTCCATTGGTACCAGATTTCTTAGCTATCCAACTTGCATCACTATATCCCTCGAGTACTCCAACTTGTATATCTAGCTAACTTAGACATTGAATAAGAAATATCTGGTCTAGTCACATTAGCAAGATATTGAAAACTCCCAATAATCTGAGAATACCTTAACTGAGATACGGGAATTCCCGAACTATTCTTGACTATGACAACTTTAGGATCGTACGGTGTACTAGCGATTATACAATTTGAATAACCATACTTCTCAAGTACAAATTTCTCTATATAATGAGATTGTGACAATGTTATTCCATCAGTTGACTGTGTCAACTTGACCCCAAGAATCACACTAGCCTCACCCATATCCTTAGTAGTTGTACACTACTCTTGCACATACTAACATCATGCACACCCACATGCCTTAGTAATTGTACACTACTCTTGCACATGGTTATATATAAACACACCAACCTCTCATTACCATTTCTATGTGGGATACAAGTTATTCCAATATAACCAACCCACATAATCCATTTCAAGCAACCTATTTCAACTCAATTTATTTATGGATTACACTAAGAAAATGTCTTAGATCCAAACATGAAAGTTTAAGTACTCATTACAAGGAACAACCTCAAATTGTTAGTTTCCAAAAATTCCATCAAGAACATATTTAAAATATGCCTAAAACTTTCCATTTTCTAACAGAAAATACCATCCACCTTGTCCATAACACAGCCAAACAAATTCCCAAACAAGTTAATAGGCCCACGACCCATTTTACTCGTTCCCAGTTCAGTTTAAGCGGTTAAATCAGATGAATCCACCATCGTCTTTGAATCACTATTGTTCACTCTTGGATAAAGATCTAAGGAAGAATCAATCAAGACCATCTCCAAAAGCGAATCCTCAAAGACGTCTTGAACTTCAAGGGAGGCCATACACATGGGAGACAAAAGCTCCCCCAAATCAACATCGACGTCCCAAGGAGACGATGAAGAAAAATCAAGAAAAAAAGGCAAGAGGAAGAGAAAGCTCGAGGTGGGGGTGAAGGAGGGAGGGATGGAATGTGAGGAATATAAGGAAAAAGTGATAGGGAGAGGGGCGGCTAGGGAAACGAGAAAAAAAGGAGGAGAAGAAAGAGAGGGAGGAGAGAGAAGAGAGAGAACGATCGACTCTTATTAGGTGTGTTCGCGTTAATATTATGTTATTTTTAACCTTCCAACTAACTTTAAAAGATATGTGATACTAAGAGCATCCACAATGTTGTCCAAAATTTTAAAGCCTAGCTCATGCCACCTAAGTAAGAAACATGATTTCAAAAAAATTGGCCAACTTCATTCAATGTCAAGCCCAGTTTCCACCTCTCGAACATCTCCTTATATTCATATTATATGGACCAGTTAGAAAAATGAAAGATAAGAAGAATGAAGTTGAATAAAATAATAATAAAAAACTGAAAAATAGTCAAATGGGTCGAGACCATCATTGAGGGATTACCCACTTTACATGTTACTCTTTCAAAACAAACTAGGTTATAGCCCGTGCTACGCACACGGGATTTTAAAAAAATATTTTATAAATATTTATTTAAATAGTAATAAAAGGGATAAATGAAATAAATTGAGTAACTATAAATTTATGATCAAACAATACAATAGTGAAAGAAATCATTTTAATAAAATAAAATATTACTCTTTTCTCAATAATAGATACATTCAAATATTAATCCAATTTAGATGTTTGATTATGTGATAATATGCATTAAGTAACTTGCCAAAATTAAAAGATTGGTTCAGTTATTTGTTAATGAGATTACTATAAATATTATAAATGATATTAATGACACTTAAAAATATATATAAACTTTCTATAATTATAAACGGGGCAAATAAGAATATGGATTTTATACAAACCAAAATATGGATACCTAACCTGAAAATTGGATAGTCCATGGATCAAAATAGAGTTAAAAATTTTACCCGTACCTAAATATGGATACCGAACCTGAGGTATGGGTTATGCAGAAATTTATAATATATAAATTTGTCTTGACCAACCCATTTTACGAGGATCGGGTATTAGTTGGGCTCCCATTATAGATGCTCTAATGTATTCATATTCCTATTATATTTAGGTTCGATCCGAGATTTAGGTTGACACTCTCTGATAATGACTAAACACAATTAAAAACCGTGTGGATTAAATGTTCCCTGCATGATAAACTCTTTTTAGATGACAAGACTCCACTTAAACTTCTCTCAAGTGATAATTACAGTATTTGGCTCTTGAATCAAATCTAAAGTCGAGCTGATAAGATTTTTAATGGTAGTCTAACGAAGTTGCCTAGCTTTTTAACTTTTTAAGTTCTATTCATCAACAAGATACTATTTCTGTCCATCTCATTTACGTCTCTCTTATTTCTTTACGTATCAAAAATAGTAATATTTTATAATATAAAATCCAATTACATTCACTACTTTCCTCCACTATACATACTTTATACCCATTTTATTATTTATACATTAAATATTGGTTGATCCCACCATTTTATTCATTTTTCTTAATTTTTTATATTAATTTACATTTTTTCTTAACCTACGTGCCGTCCCCTTAATGTAAAGAATTGAGGGGACGGACGGAGCAGTAACTGGTAGTGCCAAATTACGCAATCAAATTATATAAGTGAAGGTCCACATATGTCAATTATGCAGTTCCTTAAGCTTAGTAGTTTATGTCCATTGTCCAGTGGAGTTAGTTTAAATAATGAGACTCAATCTAGGAAAATACTCCCTCCGTCTCAAAAAACTCTTCCCATTTCTCAAAACACGTTTGCCAATGCACACTTTTGATCGTTAATATCTTCAATTTCGTATTAGTATTAAATATAAAAACTTCATTGTATTAAAGTACTCATAAATACGAATCTAACAAGATCACTCATGACTATATTTGGTCTTATAGATTATGCGTAAATTAGTAATTTGTCTCATGTTATGAATAGTGCCAGCATTGAAAAGGGGAATAACATTATGAGACAGAGGGAGTATTATGAATGGTTACTTGTGGGGTCAGTTTTAAAAGTAAGTTTGGTCCATTGCCTTTGTCTGAATGCCTCTGATTGCTTGGTGGTGAACAAATGAACACATCATATTATGGGCTACACAGTCCCCCTCTCTGCTTTGCATCTCGTTTTACAGACACATACATTTCTGATTCAATGCCAATGTTATGGGCTTCCATCTCAACACAAAACTGACATGCTAAACTATTGCAGATTCAACGTAAAGATTAAAAAGTGCCAGTTTACTTTCTGTCTAAAAACATTACCCTAAGGTAATTAAATTTTGTAATCTTGTTCTTGTCTATTGATGTATAGAAAACTGTAAATGAATAAAGCCGTTCGTGAACAAAACTCGAGTTCGACTCGTTTTACTTGAGATCGACTCGGTTCATTTACTAAATACACCCGAATTTGAACATAAAAATGTGTTCATAAATAAACGAGCTCCAATCAAGCTTTACCATATTCGACTCGAACTCGTTAAAGATTCATCACATACTACGTATAAGACTATGTGCGTGTTTGGGCTATCACAAAAAAGTTGACTTATAGTTTAAAATGAAGTGATAAGTTATTGTAAGTAATACGAGTGTTTGGATAAATTTACTTATAAGTTAGTTAAGAGTTTGCTAAATTAAATTTGAAAAAATAATTATAAAATATTTAAAAACATAAAAATAAAAATATAAAATATTAAAAAACAAAGAAATCAAGTAATAAATCAATACGTTCAAAAAAATGTATCTCATTATTAACATTCAACTTATCAAACCAATCTCATTATTAAAATTCAACTTATCAAACCAACTTACGGCTTATAAACCCGTTGTTTAAGACCAGTGTACTTTTGGTTTCAGTAATAATGAAAATGTAAAGGAGTATATTAGTACTATATTAAGGTACTGTACCTTTCACCAAACTACTAGTAAAGCATAGGTAGATAAAGGGGACAGTTTACTATAGGATGCTTTTTGGTTTCTGATAAATGTGAACTCTAACAGTACTTTCATTGGTTAAATGTCTCATCTTCTTTTATTCTGACTTCACACTCAACATCCTCCACACTCTCTCTCTCTCTCTCTCTCTCTCTCTCTCTCTCTCTCTCATACTATCATATTTGATCTTATCTCAATCTCTTTCCATTTTCTTTCCTCACTAAATTTAGTAAAGACTTATAATACTTGCACAGTCTTGTCTTCTGATAATCATACTCTCATCAAGAATCACTTGAAGCATACAAGGGTGAACCAAAAACTTCTAGATGCCAAGTATGTATCTATCTCTTTGTGGCCTTTTAGAACAACTATTTTAGATGTTTCTTGATTGTTTATATCATTATTATTGATTCTAGTGCTCTAATTTTCACTTTGTGTTGGTGGGTTCATGTTTGCTTGGACTTATTCAAGATTTTATTTCATGGCTGAATTTAGCATGTAGGTTGTTTTCAAGTTAGATTGTAGACATAAATTTTGTTGTTATGGTTGCTTAATTTTGTGTTTCAAGTTGTGCAATTTAGGTCACTGTTAGTGGAACCTGATAACCTGTATAGAAAATTAGAAATTGTATTCAGCTTTCTGACAAAGAGAAGCTGTGCAAGATGAAAATTCCTAGTCTAGTAAATGAACTTTTATGATGATTCAGGAACACAAATAAATTTGCCAGGAAACATAGAATCCTTAGTTGGGTTAAGCTCAAATCTCTTACCTATTAGGGTCTTTACCATTTTAAAACAAGCAAGCTCGATATCAAGCTCCCCAGTCACTTCTATTCCTTTTCCTTAGTCTTAAATACCCTATCTAGTCAAGCCAGCTATTTGCTCTTCCCTGTATGAGAATTTTCGAAAGGCTGAAAGAAAATGAATAGAGGTTGTGCTGAAATCAAAGGTCTCGTGGCTTTTCTCTACATGTTGATCGATGTTATGAATATTTTTATTTAATGTTTTATACTTAATAGATTTACTTGAACATTTATCGAAGTGTCTCAACTAAACTTTAATAGAAGTGTCTTATGCAATGTTTTGCTTCTTCCCTCTTATTTCGTCAATATTATATGCCTACAAAGAATCGTAAGTGCATTAAACTGAAATTGATATGGTAGGAGATTTAATTCACCTCTGTTTTTAGGGTTAATAAAAGTTAGCTTTGTGCTATAACACCTGCCAAAATCCCTGGTTTTGGTCGCCCATAAAAAACCTTAATGTTTTCTCTTCATTAAACATGACTGAAACTTCGGATGCTGCACTTGAAAATCGTGCTCTTGATGTGGTTTCCCATACTGTCCGGGAAGATAAGTATATTTTGACACCTTTTATGTCAGGCTATACTCTCTTAGCTTCTTTTGATTTTAATTCAAGTAAAGGGTTAACCTTGAGATGCTTTGGTCTGGACTCTTACTCCCTTGCCACAAATTACTCAGTAATCAGTGTTTTAATGGTATGGAACATGGTTTTGAGGTACCATCTGTGCTTCTCCCTTCTATCTTTAACCCCCAATGAACAAAATTTCGTGGATTTGGAATATCGCTTTTTTGGTTACCCCAGGAGACTTGCCACGTGTCTTTGGCAACCTGGTTGTAGTACAAACCGGAGCACCTGGTTACCGTGGACCACTGTAAGATGCATCTAGGCTAACCCGAATCTAAAAAGGAAATCTCATTTTTAAATTTGATCCCTTCAATAGCGATGGTATTATGACCATAGTGGAGGTCACTGTTGAAAATATTTTTTCCATACTCGCAATGCAGAAGGCATTCCTGAGAATGACTGTGCTTCTACTCTTTCCGGATGAACAAGATGGAGATATTGTGTGCAGGGGACACTTTAAGGGTAAACATTCACATTTTATGTAGAAATCAAGTATTTTTTTAACAAGAACATAGGAAGTAGGAACCCTTTTCATCAAGACTAATTGCCTTCCTACTATTGGCAGGAACACCAAATGTCTTTCATGACTGATTGTCTAATAAAAACTTGGGGATTACAGTGGAGAGTGATGCTTGTAAATTAAGTATGGGGTTTCATTTAACCTGTCATTTATTCCCTAAGATATTGTTGTTGGCTTATAGTATATGTTTGTGCTAATATTTATAAACAATAGCCTTTTAATTTGATTCTTTGATCTCTTTCTCTCTCTGCTCTGGCTTGATTATTAATATGTATATATAACTACTCTTACATTCGGGTCAGCTGGTTGTTGCATACAAGCAGTTCTTATATGACGCTTGTTCTATGAATATATTGTTACTATTTATATCAACTAATAGTTCAGATAGAGGAGTAGAGTAACAATGATAAAAGCATTAAATTTGTACAAATTTCATGGTGAAGGTATCTTAATAATTAATATCACTACGTTTGTTGTTGTTCAAGTAAGTTGTGCATTTCATTTGACAAGGTATCAGGCTCCCCGCGGCTAATAATAATTCAGTTTGAATAGGTGCAGGGGCGTGACCGCTAGTCCACTACCACCAGTTTGATCAATCATCCTCGTGGTTTTTCTAGCGTGGAATAGATTCAAACTATCTGATATCACCTCTTTGGTCATGATGCAACCTCCAAATAAGACGTTTGAATCTGAAGATGAATCTGAAGTCAGCAGCCAAGTAGCTTCAAATGTATCCATCCAAGATAAATCCCCTGGATCCAATCACAGCACCACAACTTCCTCCAGCCTCACAAATCCCATACAGCTTCAAACTGATCCAAAATTCAATACTCTTGACCTAACTCTTGGTTTCACTTCTTCTAATGTGGAGGCAACAAAGGATACAGATATGCATGATCATGTCACCGAGGAGAATGCTCCTCATATGCCACCAGGAACAATGCCTAGAGTTTTTTCTTGCAATTATTGCAGGCGGAAATTTTACAGCTCACAGGCTCTAGGAGGACATCAAAATGCACACAAAAGAGAAAGGACAATAGCAAAGAGGGCAATGCGGATGGGAATGTTATCAGATAGGTATGCAAGCTTGGCCTCTCTTCCACTACATGGTTCTGCATTTAGGTCTTTAGGAATTGAAGCTCATGCCTCCATGCATCATGGAGTTGGGCCACAGGTTAGGCCTCCTTTTCATGTGGCCAGGGGTGGAGCAAAATTTGACCAAGGATTCTGCGGATTGCCAATGTTTGTGGAGCAAGATGAAGCTGAAATGTTTTGGCCTGGTAGCTTTCGACAAGTTGAACAGAGAAGCATCGCTAATGTATCGTCTGGTTATGAGTTGGGACAGACTTCCAACTTTGTCACTATGGCTCCACAGCGCCCTCCACCACAACCAGAATCCTCTCAACCTGATCTTACTTTGAAACTTTAAATCATCACCACCTTGAGTTTTTTCTTTCTTTTCTTCATTAGTTACACTCTAATCAATTTCTCTAAACCCTATATCCTCAGTGTACAGCGACTCCTAGACAAAGTTTGGAGATGAGTGTAAACTTTAGAATTTCACTTTTGTTCTGATTTTGGTTATATCTTGTACTATTTCAGTGTTGTAAAAGATGTGAGAATGCTTTATTTCATTATATCTTTCTACTGATTCAGCACTGTACCTGGACTTGAGAAAAAAGGGCTTAAATCTCTTGGTAGAACAATAGAAGCCAAAGTAAGCATAGAAGTGCTGATAATTGGTATTTAGCAGTAAAAAAAAGTGCTGATAATTGATTGTCCTAAAATGCCGAAGAATATTTATTATATATTTTAGAACCCCCAAGCACCTTATCAGATTTTCTTTCATATAAAATGCTGAAATCCTAAGAGAGAGAACAGAAAGAAATTTGAAACTGAACTTGCAAATTTCATTTTAGCTGTTAAGATCATGCCTATTGAGTTCATATCTGTATTTTTCGAACTCTGGGAGCATTGCGAAAGAGTTCTAATTAGTGCTGTAATTCGAGTCGGGTGGCTCTCGAGCCCGACACGACTCGGCTCGTTTATTAAGGCTCGGCTCGACTCGACTCGAACTCGTTAACGAGCCGAGCTCGAACATAAAACCGGGCTCGTTTAACTAAACGAGTCGGCTCGACTCGACTCGTGAAATTAAACGAGCCGAGTTCGGACAGAAGATTAGGCTCGTTTAAGTGTAATTTTACACGAGTCGGCTCGCCCGACTCTTTTAAATAGACTCGTTTAACTAAACGAGCCGGCTCGACTCGACTCGTGAAATTAAACGAGCCGAGTTCGGGCAGAAGATTAGGCTCGTTTAATTAAACGAGCCGGCTCGGCTCATGAAAAAAAGCTCGGCTTGAATTAATACCCGGCTCGAACTCGCCCGGCTCGACTCGAATTACACCCCTAATTCTAATACCCTATGAAGTTATCATTCTCCTGAAATTATGCCTTTATATGTGAACATTAATATGTGTACAAATTAACTAGTTGGCTTTTGCAGAAGTACAAATTAACTAGTTGGCTTTTGCAGAAGTAGAGAAGGACCAATAATTAACTTTTTTGGCAAGTGGAAGTCTTTTATTTGTTCTATTTGGCATCACTTTTATGATTTGCTTTCACCATTCTTAGAATAATGATTATTTGTCCATTTCATTTTTGTGAAACAAATCTAAACTAGATAGGATCAGAGAGTATCCAGTTATCTTTAGATTTAGAGTAATCCAGTTATCTTTAGATTTAGAGTAATGCTAGAAGATCATTAAAAAAATTCATAAAAATCATCACAATGACGTGATAATTGTGAGGCGACAAAATATAATGTTTTGATCAGAGAGATTCATATGAATGTACGCGGATCTCTTTTATTAATTATTATATCAATCAATTAAGAATAAACACATGATATTATGGTAATTTTGTTGAGAATTTTTTATGATTTCCTAGCATTTCTCTTAGATTTAAGAATCTATGCAATATTTTATATAGAGGTGATCACGGTTCGGTTAAATCGCATAATTCGCAAAAATCAATTCGATTTTGAACCGATCCGAACCGAAACTAAAGTGTGGTTCACGGTTTCGATTCAACTACTTTAAAAAGTCGTGGATCATGGGTTGGTTTCGGGTTGACAAGACTCAACCCGCTCTCGATCTGAACCGCATCTATATACTTATATATATATATATATATTAATTTTATATTTATGATTATATAATATAAAGTAATTTTATCTTATAAATCACAAATTAAATCACAAATTTTATATTACTTTTCGCATCCAGTATTTCATTGTTGTAACTAAATCGAACGTTAGTCATTTGCGGTTAATAATTTGTTATGTAAGAATAATTTTTATTATTTATGCACATTTAAAGAAGAAAATTTTGAATTTCATAAATATTTGTATTTCCTAATTTTACTAATCAAACTATCTGAGAAAATTTAAATCAGAAAGGTATTATTTTATTTTATAATTTTGTTAACCAAACTTTGTCGAGAACCGTCAAAATCCGTTAATCCGAATCGACTAAAACTGAACCGAATGGTTTGGTTTTGTTGGTTTACGGATTACGGTTTGATTTGATTTTTTAAAGAACCGTTATTTTGCAGTTTGATTCCGGTTTGATATCTAACCCGAACCAAACCGGACCGCGATCCCCCTTAATTTCACATTTTACATTAACGTGTGAGGTTGCCGGACTACTTACTTTTTTTTTTTTTGCAAATCTCAATTTAATTACTTACGAAATTTAAAATGAGTCTTATTTCTGAAATATGCAGTATTTTTTCACATAATATATCTTCTTTTTATATGCATTGCTAGTATTATACTTTGTTTTTGGCTACTTATATGCAGTATGCTATAGTTGAAGCTCTTATGTATAAACTAGGATTATTACCTGAAAGGCATATGTTATACCCTATTTGTAGTTCGAGGATTCTACTCAACTTAAACCAGAATGTAATAAGTAAATATTAGATTAAAGGTCACAGGAATCTCAGAGAGTTTTATCTGTCAAGAGAATGGAGTATTAAAGTCATCTGCAGACTTGAAGTTATTCTACATTGAAAGAAGTTCAATTTATTGATCAAGCCTCAGTGAAGTATTCAAGGAAGTGGATTTACTACAGTGACAGAGATTTCCAGATAGTGACGGAAGGAGTACAGGATACAGAGTTCAGTCAGAGCTAGAGAAAAGAAGCCACAGCTTTAAATGTTTTAAAGATGAAGAATTATCATTGAAGTCAGTTATTCATGAAACCAGACAGTGCATCGAATGACGACATCAATCAGTGGAATTAAATCATCTATTTTCAGTGGTCTTCAAAAGAGAGAGAGATACTAAGTTTTTGGATTATCCTCTTTAATTTATTAAGTTAATTTAATTAATAAATTAATTCTATCAGAATTAATTTATTTATTAAATTAATTAAGTTAGTAGTTTAAATTATTTATTAACTTAATTCTATTTAGGAGAATTAATTTAATCTCTAATTTAATCTAACTAATTAAATTAAAAGGATTTTCTGAATTAAAATTAGTATGACCTGTTTTATTAGAATTCATAAAGTCGGTATGACCTATTATCCTGTGTATGACCTTGCATTGATTTGGCAGGTCATACCGAATATTATAGAGGTCATACTAGTTACTTTTGACTTTATATACCAGGTCATACAAATCTCTTTCTTGCAGGTTCTACCGAAATGTTTGAGGATTCTGTCAGGTCATACAAGCCATTTCTGTCAGGTCATACAAGTCATTTCTGACAGGTCATACAGTTCTTTCTCCTTGGTTCTACCGAGAGTTGGTGATTTAGCTTAGGTCATACCGGACATTTTAAGCTAGGTCATACTGGCTTCCAAGGTTCTACCGAGTTATATTGGCAGGTCATACAAGGCTTAATTGGTTTGTATTAAAGGCAGTACAGAAAACAAAAAGCAGGCAGTTGAACACAAAAAGAAATACTGAAGCATTTACTCTCTCAAGAACAGCCGGAGCAATTAATATCAAATCTTCTCAAACAATTAATTCTAGTTTGTATTGTTAAATCTAAACCACTAGAATTTGATTACTTGTATTGCTTTGACTATCTAGCGGATTTTTATCCCTAGAACGAATCTCAAATTATCAAATATTGTTAAATTATTTTATTACAAAAATAGATAAATTCATGTCGAATTTATTCTAGATTTGTTTTAATTTATTTGAGATTCAATCTTGTACTCAGTACCATTTGTAACACCCTTCAAGTTTAATAAAGTTTTATTTAACTTGAATCTTGTTTCATTTTATTCCGCATCAATTTGTTTCTAAACAGTTAAATCATTTAAAGAACAAATTCGATAAAAAGGTATAGTTTGTATTCAACCCCCCTTCTACAAACTTATCAGGACCTAACATTACCCGCTTCGAATTGTGGAATTTAAAAAAAAAACATGCAATTAAGAAAGTAATGTATTAATAGTCTTGTCATCTGACATGGTAGTTTTGTCTTGATATATTCAAGGTTTCGATTTTGTTCTTAGTCTCTTTTATCATTTTGTCTAAATCGTCTTGTATTGTATTATCATTTTATCAAATGGCTTCAACCACTAATATCATTGAGGCCATGAATAATGTTACGTTCGAGGATGAAGAAGATGAGGGTCTGGCTTTTGAGGTGGAAGCGGGAGAGCAATATCTGGACGCTAGTCAGGAGGTTAATGCAGATTTGTGTCTGCTCGGACGTTTTTTGGTGGATGAGGTAATTGATTTTCCGTCAATGAAACAGACGATGGCCGCATTATGGAGACCAGGGAAATGAGTGTTCATCAAAGAGATAGACATCAATCTATATCTATTTCAGTTTTATCATATAGTGGATATGAAAAGAGTTATCGACGGCAGCCCGTGATCATTCAATCGGAAGGCTCTCGTAATTGCAAGAATGAAAAAAGGAGATATTCCACGTGCTGTGAGTTTGAATTCTATGGATTTATGGGTGCATTTTCATGATTTATGTGCAGGTTTTATGACTGAGAAAGTAGTAAAGGAAGTGGGAAATTATATCGGAACTTTTGTAATGTCATGCCCAAGCAACTTTACAGGAGTTTGGCGAGAATATTTGTGAATCAGAGTTACAGTAGATCTGGAAAAGCCATTGAAAAGGCGTATGAAGATTCGACGAGCTGGGAATGACTGGTTTTGGATTGTGTTCAAATATGAAAACGTTCCCACGTTTTGTTTTATATGTGGATTATTGGGACACTCGGACAAGTTCTGCAGTCATTTATTTGAAGCTCAAGAAGGTGAAATTGTTAAACCTTATGGCCCTTGGATGCGAGCTCCATTAAAAAGATAACAGAAATTGTTTTGTGCTAAGTGGTTACGTGAAGGAAACGACGTTGATCGGAATTCATCAGAAAATGGAACATGGAACAGTAATAGATGGATGAACGATATTCCACCAAATCAGGGACTGGATGGAGAAAATCAAGGAACTGTAACAAGCCAATCAAGGGGGAAGGGCGTGAATACGGGTTTTTCAAATGAGAGTAAGATAAGGATGGAAAACAGCCAACCAAATCCCGTTAAAAAAGGGGTAACAATAATAGAAAATAAAAAGCGGAGGACAAATGATGGATTGGGCCAGGAGGATGGGATAAACAAAAATACGGAGTTGGATATGGGCTCAGATGAAGAAAATATGGAGAGCATGGAACATGATGCACAAAAAAACCCAACTACTATAAACGATCCAAAAAACGTGAAAATGGTGGGCCTCGTAACTGGGGTTCGCCAGACATTATGAGTACGTTGAGTTGGAATTGTCATGGGCTTGGGACTCCGTGGGCTTTACAATTCCTTAAGGAGGCTATACTCCAAAAGATCCCAGACTTTGTTTTTCTTAGCGAAATTTTTTGCAAATCAGATAGAGTTGAAAGAGTAAAAAACTTTGTAGGTTTTGAAGGTGCTTTTACAGTTGACAGTCAAGGACATAGTGGGGGGATTGCCCTTCTTTGGCGTAATAAGTAGGAGGTCAGATTGCTTTCATATATTAAAAACCATATAGATATGGTGATTGAAACGAGAGGGTGGAATAAGCATAGATTAACAGGTATATATAGAGAACCTGATCGTGCTAAAAGGAAGGAAACATGGGAGCTAATATGCAGGTTACACAAGGTGGACAATATACCCTGGGTGTTGATAGGAGATATGAACAATATTATTCGGCAAGAAGACAAAAGAGGAGGAAGGCAGTATCCGACTTGGCTCATTCAAGGTTTTCAGAAGTGTGTGGAGGATTTTGAATTGCATGACTTAGAACTGGGAGGGTATCCATATACGTGGGAAATGGGTTATGGCACAGACAAATGGATAGAAATCAGATTGGACAGAGCATTGGTATCTAACAGTTTTATGAACCATTTTGTGGATGCCAAGTTACTTAATATGAAAATATCCACGTCTGATCACAACCCCATATTATTGCAGCCATTTACGCGTTCAGAATCAGTCAGAGTTAAACGCTTCAGATTTGAAAACGCTTGGTTGAGGGATCCTATGTGTGGTAAAATTGTAGAAGAATCATGGCAGTTGAGTCAAGGAAAGTCAATAACTGAGAAGATTAGTTTTACTGCGGAAGTGTTGGGAAAATGGGGAAAGGAAATTACAGGGAGTTTCATAACGAGGGTGCAACACTTGAAGAAAATCATGCAGCGTACAAAAGGAAGAAAGGACGAGTTCTCAATTAATCTTTATCAGGATAGTGCTAAAAAGCTGATGGAAGTTTACAACGAACAGGAGGTGTTCTGGCGCCAAAGGTGCAAGCAACTATGGTTAAGAGAGGAAGATAGTAATAGCAAGTTTTTTCATGCAGCTACAAAGGCACGGCGCAAAATGAACAAGATTGATACTCTGTCAAACGAAAATGGTGTTTTGGTTGGCTGGGAATCGGGGCTGGAAGAGACAATGGTGAATTACTTCTCGAAATTATTTTCAGCCACAAACACATAATATTTAGAGGTATTTAACTGTGTGTCTAGTCGTGTCAGTGAAAATCACAATTCTGTTTTGTTAGCTCCAGTGCAAGCCAAAGAAGTTAAAAATGCACTTTTCAACATGCATCCTGACAAATCCCCTAGGCCAGATGGCATGAGCCCAGGGTTCTATCAAAAATATTGGAAAGTGGTGGGAGATGATATTGTGAAAATGACCCAACAGTTCTTTTACACTGGCAAGTTCGAGAATAACATAACAGACACCAGCATTGTTTTGATTCCAAAGAAGCAGGATCCGTTAACTATGGCTGATCTTCGACCTATTTCGTTATGTAATGTGGTGTATAAAGTGGTGTCGAAAGTGTTGGCAAACAGATTTAAATGTATTCTTGATGGCATAATAACTGAATCTCAGAGCGCTTTTATTCTTGGAAGACTGATCTCGGACAACATAATGCTCTCATATGAAATTATGCACTACATGAAACGGAAAGTGTCTGGAAAGGTGGGTTGTATGGCTTTAAAGTTGGATATGAGTAAAGCTTACGATCGGGTAAAATGGAATTTCTTGAAAGCAATGCTGAATAAGATGGGTTTTGATGAAAAGATGATAAGTCTCTTATTGGAATGTGTCACTTCAGTTAAATATAAAATAGCACATTCAGGGAAGGAATTCGGGTTAATTGTGCCAAGTCGGGGTATCAGACAAGGGGATCCATTGTCCTCTTATCTATTTCTGGTGTGTATGGAGGGACTCACGGCGTTAATTCAAGATTATGAAAGAAGAAAGCTGTTATCTGGTATTAAAGTGGCAAGGGGTGCTCCAAGCTTAACTCATATGTTTTTTGCAGACGATTCGTTCATATACTGTAAAGCTAATGGTGACTCTGCTTCAAGGGTGTATCAAATGCTGCAAATTTTCGAACGAGCATCTGGGTAGCAAATAAATAATGCTAAGTCGTCTATAAGTTTCAGCTGCAATACAAACCAGGAGGTGAAGGAGTCAGTATGTAATACTCTTGGTTTTCAAGAAGCTAAGGAGGGCACAACATATCTGGGGCTGCCTAGTTCTGTAGGGAGAAACAAGAAGGAAATATTTGGCTATATCAAACGCCGAATGCAGAACAAAATTGAGGGTTGGGATAAACAATGCTTATCGAAGGGTGGTCAAGAATTACAAATAAAAACGGTGTCCCAAGCTTTACCCACATATGCAATGAGTATTTTTCTGCTACCCAAGCAATTATGCAATGAATTGGAAAGCTTAATGTGCAAGTATTGGTGGAGAGCATCGGCCAATAAATCTAAAGGTATACATTGGATGTCATGGGATCGTATGTGTATGAAAAAAATCTGATGGAGGTATGGGGTTCAGGAAGTTACATGACTTCAATATTGCACTTCTAGGGAAGCAGGCTTGGAGGCTGATCACGAGACAAGACAGCATGGTAAGCAGAGTATATAGAGCAAGGTACTATCCAGATGGTAATTTCTTAACTGCTAAACTTGGGTCTAACCCAAGTTATGTCTGGAGAAGCATCCTTGAATCGCAGGATTTATTGAAATCAGATGTTGTTCGACGTGTCGGTGATGGGAGCACAATGGAGATCACAAAGGATCCCTGGTTGCCCTGTGATAATGATCCTTTTGTGCACTCAGACCACGAGGCATTGATAGGAAACAAAGTTTCATCGCTTATGACAATAAACAGGGATAGTTGGGATACAGATTTGGTGAAGGACATTTTTTTGTGAAAGGGACGCTCTTTTGATTCTGTCAATACCACTTCAAATAAGGGATAAAGATTCGTGGTTTTGGAGAAAGGATAAGTTAGGCCGATACACAGTGAAGAGTGCATATGCTGCTATCCGTGACAACACAACAAACAACCACTCAAGTGACAGTTCTGGATTCTAAAATAAAATTTGGAACCTGAAGATACCGTTAAAAGTTAAACATTTCATCTGGAGAGCTATTAGAGATTGTTTGCCCACTAAAGACAATTTGATTAGAAGAAGGGTGGAGATTGACAATAGGTGTCCAGTATGTAATGCAAATGTAGAGACAGCTATTCATGTTCTAGTCACATGTCCTATTGCAACTCTTTGTTGGCAACAATTGGGATTTATGGATGTTGTGCATACTAACACGAGCTTGGGAGAATGGATAGATAAGATGCTGCAACATAGCAGAAGAAATGTTATTAACAAGATTTTTATGGTGGCATGGGCTATATGGAAAAACAGAAATGACATTGTATGGATGCAGAAAGGTAAGGAGTACAACGAAATTGTAATATCAGCTACACAGATACTTAACAACTGGGAGAGTGCACAAGACAAAACATTCGACAATACCATTGGGTTTATAACTCAAGCGGATGGTGATGTGCACTGGAAACAACCACAGCTACGAACAGTTAAGGTGAACACTGATGCGGCTCTTTTCGAAGACTCTAACCTTTATAGTTATGCCATGGTGGCACGGGATCATGAAGGAGTGATGTTGGAAGATATGTCAAGCTGCAGATCAGGGTGTTTAAATCCAAAAGTTGTAGAAGCTATTGGTATACGGGAGGCCTTGAGCTGGGTGAAGAGCAAGAACTGGCCAGCAGCTGTCGTGGAAACTGATTGCTTAAGTGCAGTCCAGGCTATTAGATGTTCCTCTGTTAATCTGTCTTACTTTGGACGGGTTATAGACGAATGTAAACGATTACTTGTTGACCTAGAGTTGCGAAACGTGACTTTAAAATTTGTTAGACGGTCCGCGAACATGGTAGCTCACTACATAGCGAGATACTCAAGTTCTTTAGCTGATCGTAGATGGGGATTGGGGGATGCCCACCCAGATTTGATGCATGTATTAGCTAATGATTTGAAATTTTAATAAAATCATTACCTTCCTGGCAAAAAAAGAAAGTAATGTATTATAAATATTTTTGCCAAGAATATATAAACAACTCCTTTTTCTTTAACAGTTTAATGTAAAAGACAATTGAAAGAAATTGTTACTTGGGTGTTATAATTATTTAAATTTCTAATTTTTGAATGAATGATTTGAATGTAATTAATAACATATTAAAATATTATTTTATTTTGTTACATAGACTTCTGGGCGTCGCCTCCGGCGATACCACGCTGTTTATATATAAAAAAAAATATGAAGCAAATATGTTAATATGAGTGTGAAACTGAAGTAATGATTAAATAAAATTACTTGAGTTCTATTGGTCATTTATTAGTTTTATAACTTTTCTTTAATATTGATGACTATAGTTTGAAATTTTGTGTTTTAAAAAATATGTAAGGTGAAAATATTTATATTATGTATATCATAAATTTATAAGTTTGGATCGGGTTCTTAAACGGATCAAATCCTACAAAATTAATATCCATGTTACTTATATTGGATTCTTATCGAATCTGGTAATTTTTATTTTTTTTTCGATAATGAGATCAGATTATGTCAAATGAAATTTATTTTAAGATAAATTCATATAATGATAAATCCTCTAAGTCATTGCTAATTTTACAATATAATAATTGTATTAAAATTGTACAATATAATGATGTTAATAACTTCTTAAATGAAATTTAGCAAGTTAGATGATCATGATCCAAATTTCACCTTTTTCTAACTTTAATAATACTTGATGTTTAATATAATATTCTATGTCATATGTTTGCGAAAAGTTGTAGTTTCAAAATATACAATTCTCAGGTTCATCAAAGTTTATGAAGTCTTTTGGCACCGTTGTAAGGAGAATTTCGTACAAGAGGTTTATGAAAAGTGGTGGTTGGACTTGTATGATGACTACTCAGAAAATTGAATAGAGAATGTATTCTTTCTCTTGCTCTTTGCCGAGTGTCAATTGTGTATCATACAAGGTGCCTACATACCCCTTATATAGGGATCAAGTCATCAGATAAGCCCATTCCGTCCAAACCCATAAATAGTCAAAGTTTATCCATCGAATGTTCCCATAAATAGTTCAAAGATTATCAATCCATCTCAAGTTCCTATAAATAGGTCAAGGATTATCAATTCACCTCAAATTCCCATAAATAGTCCAGTCTTCACACGTTTTCCCACAATCTCGCGGCATCTCTGCATTTCTTTTCATGATTGTAGTTCTGTCCCGTGCCAACCAAGAAACATCCATTCTATAAATAGGAATTTCCATATTTTGGGCTTCACCCATGGTGCGAGCTGGTCAGGCTCACACCGCACAAGTCAATATAAAATACACAAATTAGATGTTACCTTTTTCATAGTTAAGTGGTGCGAGCTCATCTGTGTTCAATCATTTTCATTTCTGATAAGTAGTACGAATCCATTATTTCACAATGGTGAGAACCCATAAGATTATGGTGAGAGCCCAGTCATGGTGAGAGCCCATAAGATTATGGTGAGAGCCCAATCATGGTGAGAGCCCAGCTCATCATGATGAGATCTTCATGTGAGCCCTCATCAAGGTGAGAGCTCATAAGGAGAAGAGCCCAACATGCCCAACATGTATAGGTGGTGTGAGCTCGTTATACTTAGAGAAATTATCATTGTTCATCCCAAAACTTATGGTGCGAGCCAAAGCCCAAATCGCACCAACATGACTCCCTTTTAAGTCCAAACCACCTATGGACCTATTTAGGGCCCATTATCGAAAATTCAGTATAACAGGCACTAAAAAAAGTTTATGAAGTCTTTTATCTGATTTTTCTGATTAGTTGCTACAGAAATCATAAAAGTATTGTTATTAATTAGAACGATTAAAAGGTCAATACATTACAACATGTCCATCTTATTATGAGTAATTAAGCATATATTTTTTTATAATGCCTTTGAATATTTTGAATATTAGAAAAAATGCAACTTATGCTACACGAGGGGAGCAAATTTGGTAAAGGAAGCTGATGGGAGCATTTGCAGCTGAGGCACAAGGGAATTATAGAGTGCTTCCTGTAGAATGTTTGCACAAGATATAGTATGCAGAAGTTACATTCCATTATCAAATGATAAGATCTTATGATAAAGTGGATACACTTGCTATCAATTTAGTACAATTATATCATAACTCTAAGACCATGATAAAATTTGAACTTGAAAAAAAAACATTGTAAGGTTTCAGACTATAAAACTTAAATAACGAAAAACATGATGAGTTGGGATGCGTGAGATCAGTATTTTCACTCACTGATTGTCCGTTGGTGATAAGGGGAATGGGTTGATGAGATTCAGGCCTAGATGACGAAGAGAGCTCAATATCTTCTCCTTGCCGCTTGCCTCTTGCTTGTTTGCTTCCTTGAGTATAATTAAACTCATTTTCCAGATCATCAATATCATCCTCGTCATTATCACTGTCAACTTTTGGAAACCCTGATTATAAGCGCATATTGTTAGGAGTTATGTTGATTATTGATGATAACTAAACTAACTTAGTGAAAATTGTATAAATTAAAATAGCTTTTAACGGATAGCATGTGTATACATATCCGTTGAAGGATAGTGTTAGGCCGAATACACAATATAATCAAGTATGTATGAGAATAACAATAATCAAGAACACTGTTTATGAATCAATAAAACTGTAATTATATTAACAGCTTCTCTCTTTATGATGTTAACGAATCACAAAGAGCTTCTAGGTTACAAGAATAATATCTCTATGTTCGCATCCCTTCTAGGGATAACCTATCTGTGTTTATATAGTACACAGCTACATACAATTCCTCTCTAATTGATATTCCTATAAATTAGCTATACAAATTATATCAATTAAGGATTGCTTCTTATCTTCTATCCCGTTTCCTTAGCTGTATCAATATATTCTGCTTCTTTCCATCTTCAGAATATATTGCTTCTAGAATCTTCAATGTAGCACCGACAGCTAATTCAACCTTTACCCTTATCAGAGTTTAACAAACTCTGACCGGCTTCCTTTAAACTCTTCACCCTGTCAGAGTTTAACTAAACTCTGACCGGCTTCTGATAAACTCTGGTCAGTACCTGTTGCTTAAAACACTGATAAACAAACGTCAGCAATTATATCTAACAATCTCCCCCAACTTGTGCAAAAAGAATTTGTACAAGTTAAACAGATAATTGATGATGTCAAAAACATTTAACAAATGCAGTGTTTAACATATAACAGAGTTTAATTTAAAACAGAGTTTAAATTTGACTTAGAATAGAAAATATTAAAAACTTACAGTCAGAATTTACTTGACTTCTTCAATATCAGGCACTGTCCTGATATAGTCTGATAGTAGCTTCTCCTCAGCTCTTTCTAGCTCTTCTATCATTATCTTCTTCAACTCCTTCATTTCAGGATCAGTTTCTCCAATCTGATAAATTGCAGCTCTCAGAGAATAGATGGAGTTCTTCCTCATCTCATTCCCTAGCCGAATATAATAAGCTTTATCAGATTCTAAATTAAATTCCAGAGCTTTTGTACCCAGTGTTGTTCTGAACTTAGCACTGTTTCTTTTCATCTCAACAACTTTTCCATAAGCATCTCTGTACTTAGGAATATATATACTTGAGACTCCTCCTCCAAGCATAGCTTTAGATCTCAGCATCTTTTCTCTCAGAACTTGAGCAACAACATGAGTATGTCTGTTTTTGACTTTCAAGAGATAGAGTACATGTTCCAGTTCTTCCCATGATTTGAGATTAACATCAGATTCTTCAACTTTGTATACTCTTCCATCACTCATGAAGTATAAAAGACACTGCTTCTTCAGTACTTTGTGAAAGATCAACTGAACAGATTCTAACTTATCAAGGTTTTCTTGTGTAACCCCAATACCAGATTCTGCTAGTGAAATATTGTCTTGTGATCTGTTATTTGTTCTTCTTTCTCTGTGTGAACCCAGTCCAGATCTATCAAAAGCTTGTTTTCCCAATACTGTTCTGGTTTCAGAGAAATTCACAGCATCAAGCTTTAAGTCTTCAAGAATCTTAGGTCTGCTGAATCCTGGAAGTAGTGTAGATTTCTGTACAACTTGAGCAACGTCAGAGGTTGTCTTAACTTTAGTAGTAACATCAACTTGAGCAGCGTCAGAGGTTGATTTCTCTAATCTTGTTTCAACTTGAGCAATGTCAGAGGTTGAATAATCTTTCTTAGGTAACTGTCCTTCTACCAGTATACCTTTGCCTTTTTCAGAGTTTGCAATCACAGGCCTCCTTGTATATTGTATACTCTGTTGTGTATTCTCTTTGATAGAAATACCAACTTCTTTCTTTCTTGGAGCCTTGATTTCACTCTTTTTGTAAGTACCATCTTCAAGATTTTTCTGATGCTCTTCATTCAGCATTCTCAACTCAGCATCATAGTCTTCAACTGTTACCTCACCACCATGCTCTTCTAAAAATATCTTAGTAGCAATTTCCTCATCTGTGGTAGGCTTATCAGTGTTTATCAAACTTTTGAATTTTGAACCACTGACAGAGTTTGCATTTCCCTTGCCAGAGTTTGATCTTCTATCAAAGTTTGATCTTGATCTTGGTGGTCTTCTATCAGAACTTCTATCAGAATTTAATCTGTCACCTCCCTTGCTTCCACCATCATTACTATCATCCCTCTGTCTCAGAGTTTGAGTGTCTTTGCATTTGTCTTTTGATACACTCTCCCCCTTTTTGACATCATCAGAAAGTAGTACTGATGTCAGCAACTCAATTGCAGTAGAAATTGAAGTAAGTTGGGCAGACATAGCAGTCTGAGTCTCCTCAACTTTTCCAAGCCTCGTCTTAATTTCTTCAGAGTCCTTGGCTTGCTGCTTAAACATGGTATAGTTATAAGCTCTGTCATTCTTCAATGTAAGATCTCTGATTGACACTTCATTCCTTAGATTTGTAAGCATTTGTTGATTCTCATCAAATCTATTATTAAGAGATTTGATTTGAACAACAGTTGCTTTTAGACTTGTAAGAATATCAGGATTTGAAATTGTCTTCACAGAATCACCAAGAAAATCAGCAGCCCTTTGATTTGAAAAGATACAATCTGCTTTATCCCAACTGTTAAAGTACATATTCTGAAAATGCTCAGAAGTAGCTCTATTGACCTCTCTTCTTTCTTCAGAGTTTGCTTCATTGTCAGATAGTTCTACTTGTATATCAGGATTTGAATGAGCAGGACTAGCTTCAGCATTGTCATCCTCTGCATTCTCTGTAGGAACATTCTCAGCCATTTCCTCTGGATTACTATGTGCAGCTTCATCAAAAATTTTCTCTGCACCAGTTTCTGGAATGTCAGAGTTTGCAGTTTGCAGTAACTCTGTTGCATTTGTACCAATCTCAACAACAGATTGTTGTAGAGCTTCAAGAATAAGAACATCCTCAGAGTTTAGCTTAACAGCAGCATCTTGGATATCTTCTGCTACAGCTTCATCAAAAATTTTCTCTGTAGCCTCTTCTATCCTCTGATCAACCTCCTCACCTTTATCAGAATGTAGATTATTAATAGAAAGAACCTCTGTGTGAGTACCAACAGATTCTTCTATTACCAAGGTGTCTTGATCAGCTGCCACATCCTCAGTATCACAAAGACTGATACTAGGATGTGCTTCCAGAATAATTTCATCTTCAAGCATTCTGCTGTCAGAATTTGCAACAGCTTCCTCAACTACATCATCTTTGGATGTAGGAGCTTCCTCAACTACATCATCAGACTTTGATGTAGGAGCTTCAAATTCCATATCAGCATTTACTCTGTCCTTAAAAGGCACAGTAGTATCAAAAATCTTCTCTTGAATAATTTCTTCAGGAGCTTCAGTTTCCTCAGAAACTCTGTCCATATTGACAGCTTCAGAATCGACATTGACATCACCAAAAAGATGTGCTGCTACCATTCTTCTCTTTCTCTGATGAAGAGTTTCTTCATCAGTTTCAGTGTCTTCATCAATAGCATCAGACTTTGCCCTATTGGCTCTTCTTTTCTTTAATCTTCTTTTCTGAGGCATATCATTAGCTTTTGATGCCCCAGCTTCAGCATTTGATCTTCTCGCAGGCTTAGTACCAATATGTTTAGTCCTACCACCAGTTCTTGGTTGAACTGTAGAGGCTTCAGCATTTACTGGTTCTGTTGGGTGTTGTAATTGAGGTTGAGGATTTAAAAATTGAAGTACTGTCTCAGGTAAAAGCAATTCACCAACACTAACCTTCTTTAAATCTTTATTTGTAAGGTCAGAGAATACCCTTTTGTGCAATTTGAATGAGGGAATTACGTCCTCCTCATCAATCTCAACATTTGGAACACAAACAGAGAATAATATTTGACAAAATCTAGAAAAATAGACTACATGCCTATTCTCTGTTAACTTTTCTCCTATGTTCATCAAAACAAGTCTAGCAAAATCATAATTACTGCCAAAGAGAAGTGAATACCCGATTTGCAGAATGTCGATTGGAATTGCATCCCAATTTGTACACTTCTTCCTGAACGCCCTTGTTATGCAATCGAAAAAGAAACTCCATTCTTTTCGTAAAAGCGGTCGCTTCAGTTGGCCAATCTTTGCCAAAGACCCAGTGTATCCAATAGCTTGCATCATTCGCTTAATGTCAGTATCACCAACACTAATGGTGTACCCATCAGACTCTGCAAAGCCCATTGCTTCACGAACAGTTCCTGGAGTTATGACAAACTCTGTCTCTTGGAACTCAAAAACTATGGATGGGGTACCAGAAACACCACCATCATCATAGACACCAGTCTCCCAGAAAGCTTTGAACTGAGATCCATAAAGCTTTTCAGGATCCACCAAAGCACGCCCAATTGCTGATTGCATAAGAAATTCCTGAATCAAATGAAACGCCTCTGGTGCATTGGCTGTGTTTAATGGTGCTGCATAGTTGTTAGGAACGAACTCCAAACCCAAAGAAACAAAAGCTGTGGTTGCCATTAGAAGATTTTGAAAGAATAACAAAAAAAAACTTCGACAGAGTTTATGTGTAGAAAGGTGTTTGTGAATATGTGTGTGTGACAAGAGATGTGTGTATGAGTAAGATGTGAAAAGTTTAACTGAAGTTGTGTGTATTGTATATAAAAGAAAATTCAAAATTAAAAACTGAAGAGTTTTTAATCATAAATACACAACGGTCTTACTCCTGTAATCATGTGAGTGGGACACGTGTCACACATGCAATGATTGTGACAGCAATTTTTGACAGTTTCCAATACGCATGCGCAGTAAAAACAGCACTAATTACCGCCTGTTACACTTTTCTATGCAATTAACTGCTCTCCTCTGTTTAAAACACTCTTGAACAACTGTCCAATCATACTCTTTTTAAATTTTCAAAACAAATGTCTTTTCTCAAAACTATAATATGTCTGAAACAAGCAAAATTTATTTTAATCATCAGAGATTAAAATTAAATTACCTCGGCGTAGAGCACATAAATCATCAGTGTTTACCAATCCTCCTCCTTTACAAATAAACTCTTTTCACAAAATGTACAGATGTGTATATTTGTGTGTGATTTAGCAGAGTTTACTGAATATGAATATTTATACCATCTTAAAGTGCATAGAGTCCACAAACTAAAGCAGTAAAAACTGGTTGCCTAAACTCTCGTGTATAAAAGACAATCTGATTTATATCTAAACTCTGTATTCTGATATCCTTTCATTTGAATATATCTTTTATTTTTCACCCCCTTTATTTATATATATGTTTATATATATATATATATATATATATATATATATATATTCCAGTAATCAGTGGTTGGCACTAGTCACCAAAAATCAAAGATTTTAGCTCTTATTTCATACAATAAGTTCCTGGATCTTCCTAGGCACAACATGATCTCAAAGGAATTTGTGCTTATTTTTGCATCTTTTGATTTGAGGGTGAATTATTTGTAATTAAAAATCAGAGTATAGATTTTTATCAGATAATACTTTTTAACTTATGAGAGAAAATGCAAACAGCTAAAACAAATTCAGTGTTTAGGATCTATAAACTAAGAGATGCTAGAAATATAAAAACAGTATCATGCTGTGTAAAATTTCTACACATCTTGTAATCAGAATTTATAATACTCAGAAAGATTCAAAATTACTTACTGAAAATTATGCTTACTACATTTTCTTCATTGGTCCATGCGTTTCAGACAAAAATCACAATCAGAGTATAACATTAGACTTTAACCGACAGAGTATGATTGACACTTAACAGAGTTTACTGACAGACTTTACTTTCAGAGTTTATCATCAGAGTATAACATGCTGTTGCACATAACAGTTAAAACATGCAAAGAGTCATGAGCATAAAAAGCAAATATTTCAAGTTTTTGAGTCTAACCTTTATCTCTAGTCGAAACCAGAGATCATTCCAAGTTCATTTACCAATCTTGTAAAAGTAGCTTCACTCAAAGGTTTTGTGAAGATATCTGCAAGTTGTTGGTCTGTAGACACAAAATTAAGCTCAATATCTCCTTCTTCCACATGTTCCCTGATAAAATGATATCTGATGCTGATGTGCTTGGTCATGGAATGCTGTACTGGATTACCTGTCATAGCAATAGCACTTTGGTTATCACAGTAAATAGGTATTTTAGAATACCTTAATCCATAGTCCAGCAATTGATTCTTCATCCATAAAATCTGTGCACAACAGCTACCAACAGCTATATACTCTGCTTCTGCTGTGGATGTTGAAATTGATTTCTGTTTCTTGCTGTACCAAGAAACCAGTCTGTCACCTAAAAATTGACAGCTTCCACTTGTGCTTTTTCTGTCTATCTTACAGCCTGCAAAGTCTGCATCAGAGTAACCAAATAATTTAAACTCTGATTCTCTAGGATACCACAAACCAAGAGTTATGGTTCCTTTGAGATATTTGAAAATCCTCTTTACAGCTGTTAGATGTGGCTCTCTAGGATCTGCTTGAAATCTTGCACAAAGACATGTTGCATACATGATATCAGGTCTACTTGCAGTAAGATACAGTAGAGACCCTATCATTCCTCTGTAGTTTGTCATATCTACTGAGCTTCCTTTGTCTTTGTCTAGCTTTGTTGCAGTAGCCATGGGAGTTGTAGCAGATGAACTATCCAGCATACCAAATTTCTTGAGAAGATTCCTGGTATTTTGCTTGATTGATAAAAATACCATCATCTGTTTGCTTGACTTGTAAGCCTAGAAAGTAACTAAGCTCTCCCATCATACTCATTTGATATCTTGACTGCATAAGCTTTGCAAATTTCTTACAGAGTTTGTCATTAGTAGACCCAAAGATTATGTCATCCACATAAATTTGAACTAACAGCAAATCATCACCAGCATTGAAATAGAACAAGGTTTTGTCAATTGTTCCTCTAGTGAACCCACTTTCTAAAAGAAATTGAGCCAGAGTTTCATACCATGCTCTAGGTGCCTGCTTTAGTCCATATAATGCTTTATCAAGCCTGTAGACATAATCTGGATGTTTGGAATCTACAAACCCTGGTGGTTGTTCAACAAACACTTCTTCTTCAAGTTTCCCATTGAGAAAAGCACTTTTTACATCCATATGAAAGACTTTAAACTTTTTGTGTGCAGCATAGGCCAGAAAAATCCTTATTGCCTCCAATCTTGCAACTGGAGCAAAAGTTTCATCATAGTCAATTCCTTCCTGTTGAGAATAGCCTTTAGCCACAAGTCTAGCCTTATTTCTTGTTATTACTCCTTCACTGTCTGTCTTGTTTCTGAAGACCCACTTTGTACCTATAATTGATCTATTCTTTGGTCTAGGTACAAGTGTCCAGACTTCATTTCTTTCAAATTCATTTAACTCTTCTTGCATTGCTGTAATCCAATTAGCATCTTGAAGAGCTTCCTCCACTTTCTTTGGTTCTGTTTGAGACAAGAAAGCATGATATAGACACTCATTATTTGTTGCACTTCTAGTTCTTACACTAGCATCAGGATCTCCAATTATGAGATCAGGTGTGTGTGCCTGTGTCCACTTTCTTGCTGTTGGTAAGTGGTTTCTTGCATTTTTATTGGATCCTCCCCCTTGATCCATGCTCTCCTGATTTATATGTTGACTTTCTGCAGCATCTGAGGCTCCCCCTGAATTGGATGGCTCAGAGTTTGAACTGTCAGAGTTTGAATCAGTTTCCTCAACTGACTCACTTGCTGTGTCTTGTTGAGCTTCTTCACGCTCCCCCTCAACTGGTTCTCTATTTTTTTCAATCTGAGTATTTCCAGATTCTTCAGAATTTACCATTAGAGGTTCAGAGTATGCTTCGTCAGAGTTTGTCAACCCTGCTTCATCAGAGTTTACATCATCAGAGAATAAATCTTCATTTTCAAAACGTAGTTGATCATATTCACCTTCATCTTCAAGTCCAGTTATTTTCTTGTCATCAAATGACACATGTATGGATTCTATGATCACTTTTGTTCTCAGATTGTAGATTCTGAATGCTTTTGTTGACAATGGATAACCAACAAAGATTCCTTCATCAGCTTTTAACTCGAATTTTGTCAACTGTTCAGGATGAGTCTTCAACACAAAGCATTTGCATCCAAATATATGAAAATATTTCAAATTTGGCTTCTTATTTTTCACCATCTCATATGGTGTTTTTCCATGCTTGTTGATTAGTGTGGCATTTTGAGTAAAACAAGCAGTTTGAACAGCTTCTGCCCAGAAATATGTTGGCAACTTTGCTTCATCAAGCATAGTTCTAGCAGCTTCGATTAGAGTTCTGTTCTTTCTTTCAACTACACCATTTTGCTGTGGAGTTCTAGGTGCAGAGAATTCTTGCTTCACTCCTCTTTCCTTGCAGAAAGCTTCCATGATTGAGTTTCTGAATTCAGTTCCATTATCACTCCTTATAATTTTGACTTTGTGCTGTGATCCTTTGTCCAGTAGATTTATATGATCCATCAGAGTTTGAGCAGTTTCATCCTTCTTTGATAAGAAATACACCCATGTATATCTAGTATATTCATCAACAATTACTAGAGCATATTTCTTTCTGCCCATAGACATCACATTCACTGGTCCAAAGAGATCAACATGTAGAAGATGATAAGGTTCCACAACTGAATATTCAGATTTGCTCTTGAAAGATGACTTCCTTAGCTTGGCCTTTTGACAAGAATCACATAGACCATCTAGATTGAGTATTGATTTTGGGAGTCCTCTTACAAGATCCTTTCTTATGAGCTCATTGATGTTGTTCAAATTGAGATGAGAGAGCTTCTTATGCCATTTCCAACTCTCTTCATTTGACATTCTTGCAGATAGACACACTATTTTTCCATCAGAGTTTGTTACCAAACTTGCTTCATAGATGTTGTTGTGCCTGTGTCCAACTAGAACAACTTTTCCAGTAGATTTAATGATAACTTCACAGTATTCACTGTGAAAATCTACATGGTTTCCTCTGTCACAGATTTGACTCACAGATAACAGATTATGCTTGAGTCCTGAGACTAGAGCTACATTTGTAATGATGACACTTCCAAGATTTATATTGCCATATCCCAGAGTGTGTCCTATGTTGCCATCTCCATAGGAAACCTTTGGGCCAGCCTTCTCCTTAAAGTCTGATAGCAGGGCTTTATTTCCAGTCATATGTCCTGAGCAACCACTGTCCAAGATAAGTGTGCTCTCTTTTATACCCTGCAATCACAAACAAACACTAAGTGTTAGTTTTAAGGACCCAGACTTGCTTGGATCCTTTGTCTTTCTTTACAATGTTAGCTTTTGCAGCGGAATTTTCAACAGAGTTTAAGCTAACATTATCAGACTTTACACTAGCAGAGTTTGCTCTAACCCACTTCAAGTTGGGTTTTAGCTCATAATAATTATGATAAGTAGCATGATAACTCTTACATGTGTAAATTGAATGCCAAGTGCTTCCACAGTGTGTGCATAAAGTTTGTGGTCTTACTCTAACATAATCATTCTTTACTTCTTAAGTAGAAGGTAAAGAATTAGTATGTTTGTTCTTATTACAAAATCTAGCAAGATGATTAGAACTACCACAACTGTAACATGTTTTCCTTGAAGCACCAGCATTAGGCAAATGATTATTTCTTTTATTTATGCCTATTTTCCCATTCCTATTCTTCTTGGACCCTTTTGGTTTCATGGCAGACTTTACCTCTTTGAGCTTATGTTTAAACTGTTTTCCTGTCATTAAACCAACATTAACCTGTTTCTCACAGACTCTAATTGGTTCTTTAACAGCTTCTGGCTCAATAGGCTTCTCTGTTTTAGATTCAATATTCACTTGTTCAACACAAGCTTCAACTGGCTCCATAACAGCTTCTTTCACTACTACAGATTTTAGCTTACTAGATTCAGGAATAAATGTTACAGGAGTTGAATATGAACTTGAGAATGCTCTAAACTTGATTTTATCCTGAAACCTAAGTTCATCTTCCTCACTGTATCCTAAACCTACAGAATCTGTCTGAAACACTTGATGTGTATCTCTACCAGAATTAGTCCAAGTTTTAATTATTTTTCTTTCCTTCTCTAAATCAGATTCTAGTTGCCTATATCTTTTAAGCAACTCCTGTTCAACATAAACAGCATCATCTCTTTCTTTTTGAATCTGCTTCATATTTTCAAGTTCTCTTTCAAGAAACTTGCTTCTATCTTTAAGGCTAAGATTCTCAGATTTAATTCTCTCATTCTCTAAAGTCTGATCCCTATAACTAACATGTATGTTCTTAAGATAAATTCTCAATTCAGAAATATTATCAGTATCATAAGCATAAGTAGTTAGAGGTACCTTGTTTTCAGATGATTCAGTCTCATTTTTTGCAGTTGCCATAAGAGCATAATTTACTTCATCATCTGAGTCTGAGGTATCTGCCCAGTCTTTGCCTTTAGAGATAAGTGCTGTCTCAGTTTTTCCTTTCTTGCACTTTGGGGCATAGTGACCCATCTCCTTACATTTGTAGCACTGGATGTCAGATTTATCCTTCTTGCCAGACTTGGTCTCCCTTCCATCAGACTTTCTGAAACTTTTCTTCTCAGAGTTTGAATCTTTCCTTGAGAATCTCTTTCCTTTCTTGAAGTTCCTGAATCCCATCTTCTTAAAGGTCTTCACCATCAATGCAGCCATCTTCATCATCTCTTCTTCATCATCCTCAGAATCAGAAGCTTCATCATCAGTATTTGAGCCATCATCAGAGTTTGATGACTCACTGTCAGATTTGATGACTAAAGCCTTTCCTTTGGCTTTCTTTCTTGAAAGTTCCTTCTTGATGGGCTTCTCTTCAACTTTGAGAGCAACAGATTTTGTCTTCTTACTCATTCTTCTATTCCTTTGTTCTATCTCCAGTTCATGAGTTTTCAACAACCCATAGATTTCATCAAGTTCTGTATCAGCAAGTTCATAATTATCTCTTATTGTGGTTGCCTTTAAATCCCACTTTTCAGGTAGAGATAACAGAAACTTGAGATTTGACTCTTCAATATCATATTCTTTATCAACCAGAGACAGATCATTCAGTAGTTTGCAAAATCTGTCATAAGTCTCAGTCAAGGTTTCATTAGGTCTTGAATCAAAGTGCTCATACTCCTGTGTGAGTATTGTCTTCCTGTTCTTCTTGATAGCAGTGGTTCCTTGACACCTGACTTCCAAAGCATCCCAGATCTCTTTTGCAGTCTTGCAACTAATCACTCTGTTAGACATAACATTATCTAAAGCACTGTGGAGAAGATGTCTAACATTTGCATCTTTTGCAAGAGATGAGATGTCCTCAGGAGTATAATCTTTCTTTTCCTTTGGAATCAGTTTCTGCTCTTCATCACCAACAACAGGAGATAATTTAGTTGGCTTATGAGGACCATTGTAAATTCGATCAAGATATTCTGGATCTGTGGCTTCCAGAAACATGGTCATCTTCACCTTCCAAATTGGATACTCCACGGGCCTGAGTATTGGAACTCTGATTGTTTCATATCGACTCACAGAATTAGGTTCAACCTGTTCAACCTTGGGAGTAGCTTGATTTTCTTCAGACATGATTATTACTGTGTTTGAATCGTTAAACTGTATATATTAAACAGCCTTGGCTCTGATACCAATTGTTAGGCCGAATACACAATATAATCAAGTATGTATGAGAATAACAATAATCAAGAACACTGTTTATGAATCAATAAAACTGTAATTATATTAACAGCTTCTCTCTTTATGATGTTAACGAATCACAAAGAGCTTCTAGGTTACAAGAATAATATCTCTATGTTCGCATCCCTTCTAGGGATAACCTATCTGTGTTTATATAGTACACAGCTACATACAATTCCTCTCTAATTGATATTCCTATAAATTAGCTATACAAATTATATCAATTAAGGATTGCTTCTTATCTTCTATCCCGTTTCCTTAGCTGTATCAATATATTCTGCTTCTTTCCATCTTCAGAATATATTGCTTCTAGAATCTTCAATGTAGCACCGACAGCTAATTCAACCTTTACCCTTATCAGAGTTTAACAAACTCTGACCGGCTTCCTTTAAACTCTTCACCCTGTCAGAGTTTAACTAAACTCTGACCGGCTTCTGATAAACTCTGGTCAGTACCTGTTGCTTAAAACACTGATAAACAAACGTCAGCAATTATATCTAACAGATAGCTTATCTACGGATTAGACTTTGTGTAACATGCTTGTATAATTCCGTGTTAGCGGTTGAAGTATTAGTTTTCTAAGTCATGTTGACTATCAACGAATATGTAGAATAAGGAAACTAATTGTAAATAGTCTATACCTTGTACTATCAACGAATTTAGCAACTCGTGTTATAGGTAGAGTAGCTAGTTCTATGTCTGGTCATGAAGAGTGCTTCCCACGCCCTCTTTTTTTTTTATCGATGTTCTTGTTAAGGATTGGAAATTTTAATGCAATTTCATTTTTGGATTTAAAAAAAAACTTGTTAAAAAGGGTGGGCTCATTTAGCATTGGGCTTTGTCAACTTTAAAGTTTTTATCCTTGAAAATTGGGCTCGTGACTCATGACTCTTGAGCACTGGCCTTTGTGCATTTGATTTTTAAGGAAAAAGGAAAATGTAATAGAAGAATAGTGATAGAAATCACTGTTACAGTGACAGACAAAGAGTTGTCAGAGAAAATCACTGATTTATCTATTTTTTTCAACTTACGACAATAATTGTGAGGATTGATATGAAAATGAAACCGGGGTCTTGATCGAACAACAAGTTGTTTAGTAGTAATAACAGAAATTAAGAAGAGGAAAAAGAATGCCAAGCTGCCAACCACTTCATAACTGTAATGATGTTTCTACTCTTCTTTTTCTTTTTTTGGCCAAATACATCCACATCAATTTTTTTTGCTAATTTTAAGATGTAATATTTCTACAAACTTCATTTAAGAGTTGGAATTTGATAAAAATATCTATATTTAATTTTTAAGAGTTGGAATTTGATAAAAATATCTATAATAATTTTTTTACTCGGCTAAGACTTCGATGTAGTGTAGGTTTAGCTCACTTGATTTTGCTGTAAAGTTTTTGGCTCATTCGGGACTTTCAAAAGTTTGAGCAAAAATTCATCTACTTTCAGACTTGCGTTTGCTACTTTACTTCGTCAAAGTAAATTGAATCGCATAGGTTATGTTCGTATAGTCTCTTCTTTCACTCATCACATTTAACCTTATAAAAATCTGTTCAATTCTATTTTTTTTTTTGAAAAATGACTACTCGAATGAGTACTCGAACAATTAATTACATATTATTTTAATACTTTTTTAAAATTATTAAATTCAACTATCATAATATAAATATCAAAATCTAATAATATAATATAACTAGCTGATAACTCGTGTGAAGCACGAGTATAACGTCGAGATTAAAATATTAATATTAATAAATTGCTGAAATAAATATAATTAATACATATTAAAACATGTACTCGGTTTTGTAGAGAATTGACTGATAAAAATATATAATTAATAAATACTATTTAATTATATAATCTTATACTATTGCGCATCATTTAAACATTATTTTCTTTATTAATAAAGAGTATATATACCAAAATTGTAATTAGTAGTAATATTTTTAACAATGTACTAACAATTGTAATGTTCAAATATTAAAACCATGAATTTTTACCAATTCAACCAAAAACAAATTATTATGATTAAATACATGCATTTCGCAACACCACTTAAATTAATAATTAAAAATTGAATAATTTAGCGAGTTTGACCGAATTTTAATCAAATTATGTTAAAATTTGATTTTGACCCAAATCATTACGATTCGAATCGAATTATACCCTATAAACGAGTACTCGGCCGATTATTGATTTCTAAAACATTGCTTTTTAACATTGTAATAGATGGTTGCTCGAAGTTATTAATGTGTTTGAGCTTGCATAATATAGCAAATTAGTAACTTGTAACATTATTAAGATTGGAAAATCACCACCGATGTCAGTTTTGTTGTTAATATATAATTTTTTTTTTTTGATCATTTCACATGATTTTGTTGTCCATGATTATGTTTTTGCGGCAGTTAAGGTGAAGAAGGTAGCGTGATAAAGAAATGTGTATGGATGTATGCTGTTCTCCAATAATTTAAGATAAGATTTTCTCTCGGTACAAAGTTGATGGAAATTAGAGTAATTAGTTCGCACCAAAAAACCGGTTTGGCTAGGGCAGGGGCGTAGCCAATGTATCACTAGTGGGTGCAATCGATTCCACTGAAATTTTAAAAAATTAATTTTTATATGTATAAATATTTTTAATATTTATAGTAGATAAATTCATAGTTGACCCCACTAAAAAATTATTTTTGTAGTAATAAATCTGAATTTGACCCCATTAGTTTATGTAGATGATTAATTTTGTTCTTTGTAATTTAAACTTCACATAAATTAATTTATCCTCGCAAAATTTCCTGATTGAGCTTATAAATTTTTTTGACCCCATTAATTTCAAATTCTGGCTACGCCCCTGGGCTAGGGTCTAAATAGGGAGTGATTTTGATTTTAAGTTAAAAAATAAATGTTTGTAATCAGTTGAAAAATGACTTAAAATTTAAAAATGTGTTTTAAATCAGAAGTTGGTATAAAATATTTTTTAAAATAATTTATTTTGTATGATAATTTTTAAAGTAAAGTGTATATTTTATACTCGCACTTTAATAATTAAAGACACTACAATGCTATACTTTATTTCAAAATCAAGCATTTAAAGTATTAATATTTATATTTCATTACATTTTTTGTTATATCTCTATAACTTAATTTAATTAATGACATTGGTAATTCAGTTAAAGTGTACTTTGTGTAGTGTCACTTTAATTTAAAGTGAATTTTATGTACTCGTTCTTTATTTTAAACTACCATTTTCCCGAGTTACGCACCGAATGAACAATCTTAAATTTTTTAATACAATTATAAATATGTTACATAATATAATTCATATTTTTTTTCACATACTTTTACTAAATATATGCATGCATATAATAATAAATGTAATTTATGTTATTGGTTGCTAAGAAAATAAATATTTATAATTGAAAATTAAATTTTCAACACAAAAATATTGATTGATCAAATATATAAAATGTTACCATCATAACAAAATAACATAAAATACGATATTAAAATATTCTTGAAATGTAACATCAATATTTTAATTAATAAGAATGTTGAACATTCTAATCCATTTTAAAAGTACAATTCTTATCAACTCCATTATCATTGACGTGACATTTATTTTTTCCCGATTTGACAGTAGATTATCATCAATAATATTATCATTATTAGCTGAATCATGCACCTGCTTCATAATTATTTAATGTCGGACAAATATAACAATTAATTACTTTAATTGAAAATTTTACACTAACTACTACAAAATCAACATTGTTGTTGTGGATTAAAAAACGTACTTGCGTATTTAATGCTAAGGTTTAATGAGGTTCGAGCTTTAATGGCTACACTCGTGTTTCCGGACTAATTCGGTCCTTACAAGATGTCTACGTATCTCAATTATTACTGAGAATCAAGCCAAAGACGTAGTTCTGATTGTAGGATCAGGGACCTTATATAGGCGTCTGGAGCCTAGTATTTATGGTATGTTTAGGAGTCTTAGCGAATAAGTCTCCTTTTTGATATTGGATAAGCATTGTATTGCTTGTAGGATAAGTCTTTTCTTTGTCGATAAAGGCTATGACTCATTAATTGCCTTTAATTGGGATTCTGGATCCTTCTTTGACCAATTTTTCATAATTAGGACTCTTTTTATGAGCTGTATATTTTCCCTATTCATTAATTACGAAATTAATGAATAATTAGGGCGTCGGACCTTAAATATCGGTCTTTTGTTTGACTAGTCAATTATATTTCTATAATTACTTTTCTATCCATATCATTTGCCCCCAACTTTTAGGAAAATCTCTCTTGGATTATCGTAGAAGTTATTTCATTCGGGAGTTACGAAATTTTCTTCCGTATCGTGGCTTGGTTTGACGAACATATAGTTCTAAACCAATTTTATAATTTCCCAAAACAGGAATCGGGGTTTTTCATCAATTCCCCGGAAGATAAATCAATTTTTGAATTTTTCAGATCATTTTCGATCAGGATCCTGGTCGAATTCGACCTCACTTTTGGGTCCTGGTCGAATTCCTTCGACTAGGATTCTGGTCGACCTTGGGCTGGCTTTATCCTCCTGGCCGAATGACTTCGACCAGGTTTCTGGTCGAAGAATTTTGTCATTCCACCTCCTGGTCGAAAGGTTTCGACCAGGTTTCTAATCGAATTTTGGCTTCCATTTTGCCTCCTGGTCGAATGATTTCGACCAGGTTTCTAGTCGAAGAACCTTGTCATTCCACCTCCTGGTCGAATGGTTTCCATCAGGATTGTGGTCGAACTAATGTCTCATTTCAGGCCCTGGTCGAATGATTTCGACCAGGATTGTGGTCGAACTAATGTCTCATTTCAGGCCCTGGTTGAATGATTTCGACCAGGATCTTGATCGAAGATATGCTCATTTTTTGGGCCTTGTTCGAACTCATTCGACCAGGTTTCTGGTCGAATATATGGTTCATTTTAAGCCTTAGTCGAATTCATTCGACCAGGATTCTGGTCGAATATTCGGTTCATTTCGGGCCTTGGTCGAATGATTTCGACCAGGATTGTGGTCGATGACTTTAGTTTTGGGCCCTGTTCGAACTCATTCGACCAGGATTCTGGTCGAATACTTGGTTCATTTCGGGCTTTGGTCGAACACATTCGACCAGGATTCTGGTCGAATACTTGGTTCGTTTCAGACTTTTAAGGCCCACATATATTGGGCTCAATTTGGGCCTAATGCCTTTACTGGGCCTTTAGCCTTTTTTGAAATTGGGCCTTTAGCCTTTTTTGAAATTGGGATTTTTAGCCTTTCGACCAGGATTGTGGTCGAATATGAGAGCCATTTTGGGATTTTATTCGAACTTATTCGACTTTGATCGAGAATATTGTTCATTTTAGTTATGGGCTTATTTGGGTCCAGAACTTTCACTGTTCAAGTTTGTTAATTGGGCATTTAGCCTTTGATGGGCCGTACCGGCTAATGCCGGTTGCCCTTCCTTCAACCGGCCCATTGACCGGCTGTCATCCCTATATAAGGGTGAGTTCTCATTTGTTTCCATTCATTCTTCACATCCTACTTTCAAAGTTACTCTGCTAAATTTTCTCCGAAATTTTCTCTAAATTGCTCTGCTAGGGTTCTGTCACAAGGCGATTCCCGGCAAGATTTTCCGTTGAATCTCACCGTTTTTCTGGGCTTTTCGCTTGAAGATTTAAAGATTTCTTTGAAGATTCTGGGTTTCTTTGAAGATTTTTGGGCTCCTTTGAAGATTTCTGGGCAATTTTTCTTGAAGATTTAAAGACTTTCTGGGTTAGAAATGGCTGATCGTGCTTCCCAACGTCTCCTGAAGGTGAATTCTGCATCCAAACGAGGTACCACCATTCCTATTCGTTCAAAATACATGTCTTTGCATGATATGATTAATGAACGTGGGGATGAATACCCGTCAGTATCTGCTTTAGATTCGTATGATTGTAGCAATAGGTTTCATGAAGTAGATATGATAAAAGACTATAATAAGATGTATAGGGTAAAGGCCCCCTTAAAACTTGTTCATGCCGGTCCCGGTGACCGTTCATGTCACTGGCGGCCAAATGCCTTGTGTATTTATAAGGACTCCATAGTTGCCGGCCTTAGGTTCCCATTCCATGAGTTCATCCCTAGGCTCTTGGCAGATGTCCAAATTAATCTTTGTCAATTACCTCCAAATGTTTGGAGGATAATTAATTGTTTCATGGTCTTATGCCTTCGTAGAAATTTCCATCTTTCTGTACCTTTGTTTAGAAAGGTTTTTCAGTTTAAAATTAGCTCAGCCAACAACTTGGGTTGGGTATATATAAGCCATAGGGTAGGCTTCCCTTTCATCTTTCACCCCAAATCAATCCCAGATAATAACCCCAAATGGAAAAATGAGTTCATGTATCTTGTATGGGAAGGAGGGGACTGGGGAACCCTTTTTCGTAAAATTTTTGGGAGAGTTTCTGATGGTAGTCCCAGTAACATTGTCTTGAATGAGGAGGAATCTCATGCCTACTCAGAGCTCATCAAAGATAATGGGACTACCGTGGCTTGGGAGCTATTGGACGAGTTTGTCCTCAAGTCTGTTGGGCTCTCCGCTGTTCATGATACGGGTATTTTACTTATCCCTTTTCTTTATGTTTATTTTCCTTTCCTTTGTGATTTTCTGTTAACCATTTTTTGGTTTTTCTTGCAGCTGCGGTCCATATCAACAAGACCAATGAGCCCAAGGATGTGGAGACATCCAGAATGAAGAGGGCTAGACTTGGAGATGATCCAAGGGGAAAGACTAGTGCTCCCAGCTTCTTGATGCCTCCTGAGATCCCTGGAGACGAGGCTGATATTCCTGTGTCTGCCAAGTCCTCAGTGTGGCGCCCCAACTGGGGCATTAGGAAGAAGGACACCATTACTGGGGTGTCCAAGCATGTTGTGGACTGATCATACCATTCTCTTACCCCTTGTGATTACAAGGATTTTGTGGCTGACTCCACCCTCGAGGGTGCTGAGCACTTAGGTGCCCAGGCTATTGCTGCGGTAATTTCTCTTTACCTTAGCTATTTCTTTGAAGTTTTTACTTATATTTTTCTAACTTTTGTTTTTTGGCAGACCAATGCCAACTTCCAGGGGGTATTGTTCCAAGCCAAGGCCTGGCGTACCTCTTCCGAGGCCAACCGGGTTAAGCTGGAGAAGTCTGTAGAGGAGGTGAAGTCTCTCAAAGAGACTCTTGCTAGGAGGGAGAAAGAGCTTGCTGAAGCTCAGGCTGATATTGTTGAGCTGAGGAAGAGTAAGGATGATTGCATGGATGAGTACCTTGACTCTCAGGAGTACAAGGACTTGATCGACAATCATGACGATATTCTCTTCCCAGTCCAGCATACGTCAGGATGGGAGGACGATGTTCAGGCTATCTTGGCCAAGCATCCTGGAGTCTTTGATGCTGCTGACTTTCCTGCTCCTCACCCTCCTACTCCCTTGGAGCGCATGCTGGCTGGAGTGGACGATATGGAGGAAGATGCTAGGATTTTAGATCCAGAGCATTCATCACCCCTTGGTGACACATCTGCTGATGATCATGATGCTGACGAGCATTCTTCTAGCTCTAGCTCGGGGGAGGAGACAGATGCGGGAGACAAGGAGGGTGATGCGTAGTCATAGTTTGTAGTTTATTTATGGCCATTCGTGGCTTGTATTCCTTTTCTGTATTCTCAGCCTACGGGCTTAACTTAAACTTTTATCAAGTTTAGTTTTATTTATTTTTCTTCCAGCATTTTACATTCTTGAGTTTGCATGCTTAGTTAACATGTCTATCAAAATGTATTGCACATATAATGAAAAAAATATGGAATTCATAACTTGGAGAATGGGTTTAACCCTTACATAACACTCAAGTTTAAAAACCTGGGTTGGTTTCATCGAACCTTATTTCTAGTAGTAGTGAGTCCTCTCAGGAAACACCTTAAACATAATAAATTTTCAGATTGGAGGCATGCCAAGTCCTTGACACCTCATGCCCATCAAGGGTTTCTAGTTTGTACGAGCCTCGACCAAATACGTTCTTGACGCGATATGGTCCTTCCCAATTTGGGGCCAACTTCCCTTTTTGTCCAACTCCCGATGCTTCAATCTTTCTGAGAACCAAGTCTCCTTGACGAAAGAATCTTTCTTTAACCCTTAGGTTGTAGTAGAAAGATGCTTTCTTTTGATGTTCAACTGTCTTGGCGTTTGCCTCATTGTTTGTCGTTGGGAAGTCAAGTTTTAGTGCATACTCTATTAGGAATCCATCAGGACTTTGTAGCACTAAACGAGCTCCACTTGATTTTGTTTTTGATGCTCCATCAAAATAGAGCACCCAACATTCTTTGAAGGTCATTTCCTCATCTTTCTTATCTTCCACTATCACTTCCTGCCCCCCGACTTCTTGGTTGTCAATGGTACATTCAACCATGAAGTCAGCAAGTGCTTGAGCTTTTATGGCCGTCCGAGGCTTATATTTGATATCAAATTCTCCCAATTCAATGACCCATTTGATCAATCTTCCACTAACTTGAGGGCTATGCAAGATGTTTCTTAGAGGTTGATCAGTCAAGACCTCTATCTTGTGAGCCTGGAAGTAGGGGCGTAGCTTTCTTGAGGCCATTATCAAGGCTACGGCAAACTTCTCAACCATTGAGTAGTTTATTTCTGCCCCATGCAGAATCTTGCTCACATAGTAGATGGGTTTCTGAACCTTCAATTCTTCCTTTACCAAAACGGCTCCAAGGGCTGTGTTAGAAACCGCCAAGTACAAATAGAGAATTTCTCATGGCTTGGGCTTTGCCAACAGTGGTGCCTCAGCCATGTATTTCTTCAGGGCCTCAAAGGCCTCTTGGCTTTCAGTTGTCCATTCAAAATTTTTCACTTTCTTAAGTGCTTTGAAGAAGGGTAAACACTTTTCTCCAGACTTGGAGATGAATCTTCCTAATGCAGCCACTCTCCCCGTTAGTTTCTGGACATCTTTGACAGTCCTTGGTGGTTCCATGTCTGGAATTGCTTTGATCTTGTCGGGATTAGCCTCGATTCCTCTCTTGGAAACCATCAGGCCTAAAAACTTTCCTGAGCCTACACCAAAGGCACACTTGGCTGGATTCAACATCATCTTATGGTGCCTCAACACTTCGAACGCCTCTCAGAGGTGCTCAATGTGATCGTCCTTATCGAGGCTTTTGACCTCCATGGTTTTTCCAATTAGGTGCTCAAAGATTTTTTTCACCAACCTTTGATAGGTTGCTCCTGCATTCTTAAGCCCAAAAGCCATGAATAAGAAACAAAAGACACCAAAGTCAGTGATGAACGATACCTTGGCGATATCATCTTTGTGCATCTTGATTTGATTATATCCACTGAAGCCATCCATGAAACTTAGCATCTCATGCCCAACAGTGGCATCTATTAAAGCATCAATCCTTGGTAAAGGAAAACAATCCTTAGGACATGCATCATTCAAGTCGGTGAAGTCGAAGCACATTCTCCACTTCCCGTTAGCTTTTTTGACCATTACGGGGTTAGCTAACCATTCTGGGAATTGGATTTCCTCAATGAACCCAGCTTCCAAAAGCTTATTCACTTCTTGCTTAATGGCTTCAAGCCTCTCTGGAGCAAAATTTCTTTTCTTTTGCTTCACTGTCTTCCTTTCTGGATCCACATTCAAATTGTGAGATATCAATTCGGGATCAATCCCTGGCATGTCGGCCGCTGTCCAAGCAAAAATGTCATTGTTCTCTTGAAGAAAAGATATGAGTTTGCTTTTCAATGGCTCGGGCAGTAGCGCCCCAACATAAGACACCTTCTCTGGTTCACCCAGGACTAATGGAATTGGGATTAAATCCTCAGCTGGTTTCCCTCTTCGGTCCTCATTGTCACTAGTGTCCATGTCTTCAATGGGGAGAACCTACCCCCCAACTCCATCAGGCCTTAACGCGGCTATGTAACAACTTCTAGCCATCTTTTGGTCTCCCCGTTCTTCACCAATCCCATTCCTCGTAGGGAATTTGAGTTTCAGATGGTAAGATGAGGCAACAGCCTTAAACGCATGAAGACCCGTCCTTCCAAGGATCGCATTGTAGGTTGAGGTTGCCTTTATAACTATGAAGTTCAGCATCTGAGTGGATGTATTCGTTCCTTACCCCATGGTCATTGGGAGTTGGATAGTGCCTTCCACCTTTGATTCCACTCCATTGAACCCATATATGGGCATATTCGAGGGTGTCAACTGAGAATCAGTGTAAGCCATCTTGATAAAAGCATCGTAGAACAAGATATCCACTGAGGCTCCATTGTTGACTATGACTCTCTTTGTTTCAGAGTTGCCTATCACAGGTACTATGACAAGAGGATCATCGTGGGGGAACTTCACCCCTTCCAAGTCTGAATCATCAAAACCTATTGATACTTCTGTTTTGGCACGCTTCGGTGCTTCTCCAACCACGGTCAGTACCTCTCGGGCATAAGTTTTTCTTGAGTTTCGGGAGGACCCAGCAGCAGTTGGTCCTCCGGATATCATGTTGATAACTGGCCCTCGGGGCTTGGGATTTCGATCTTGATCGTTGTCCCTTCTGTCATAATCCTTTCTTTCATAGTTCCCTCTTTGACTTCCTTGGTTTCCATCCTTGGTAAATTTACTGAGTTTTCCTCTTCGTATCAGAAACTCAATCTCATCTTTCAGTTGCCTACAATCGTCGGTATCATGACCAACTTCTTTGTGGAACCGACAAAATTGATTTTGGTTCCACTTGGACAAGTCGGCCCTCATTGGCTTTGGCCATTTGAGATCTTCTTCATTAGTTATCTCCATTAGGATTTGACTCCTAGGAGTGTTCAACCTTGCATACTCCGTAAATTTTGGCCCAAAATTGTTTTTCTTTGGTGGAGAATCAGAGTCCTTTGACGTTCTTGGAAACTTTTCCTTGACATCATATTCTTGCGTTTCCTTCCTTTTCTTTGAATTTCCACTACCCTCAGCGGTGGGTTCATACTTCCTCATACTTTCTTTTGCTTTGATGTACTTGTCGGCTCTGTCTTGGAGCTTCAACATGCTCTCGGGTGGATGCTTTGCCAATGACCTTCTGAAGTGATCATCGGTAGTTCCTTGCTGCAGGGCTATCATAGCCACTTTATCCTCTAAGTCTGGGACTTTCAGAGCCTCACGAGTGAATCGGTTAATGTAATCCCTCAAGGCTTCAGCCTTTCCTTGCTTAATTCCCATGAGCGATGCAGAGCTTTTCTCATGCACTCTTCCACTAATGAATTGATTGATGAAAGCCTTGCTTAGTTCCTTGAAGGACCCAATAGAGTTGGGAGGAAGACGACTATACCAACGTTGGGCCATGCCTGCCAAGGTTTGCGGAAACGCTCTGCACTTGACCGCATCGTTGGTTGGCTGCAACAGCAGTGAATTGGAGAAGGTTCTTACATGATTTGCGGGATCTCCCGTTCCATCATAAGCCTTGATCGTTGGCATCTTGAATTTTCTAGAGATGCTGGCTTTCATGATGTCTTGAGTGAAGGGTGGTGTTGGATCATCAGGATCTCCTAGGGGCAATAGAACATTAGGATCTCCCCTTGGGGCCTCAGCCCTCCTGGTTCTTCTTGGTGTTGGGTCCAAGTTAATCACAGGGACTTGTTGAGTTCTTGCTTCCTCTTCGGCCAATAGTCTTTTGAGCCTTGCAGCCTCGGCTTCGATGGACGCAAGTTTTTACTTAGTAGTTTGGGGTTGTTCCCGATTAGTTTGGGAAGAACGTCTCCTTCTTGGGGCAACATCCCTCTCATCTCCTGTTGAGTAATTCTCATCCTCAGTATAAGGACCCGAGTAATCTGGAAAAGGGGCTCGCCTAGTTAAGGGTCCCAGACCTTGGATGTAAGGGGGCACATATGCCTCATAATAGATTGGATTAGTCCCACTGCTGCCCGCCGGGGGTCGAGGAGGCATACCATATGTTGGCATGCCGAGAGTTTGAGTAGTATATTGAGGGAGATCCGTGGTGTGAAGTTGGAGACTACGTGGTGCGTTCATGAGCAACGGGGAGGTTGTAATTGGTTGCTGGTGAATGGTCTCTTGTGGATTAGATCCATGAATGACCATCTGCAGGGGATTCGTCCCTTCAGCCGATATTTGGACCTCTGGTCCTTGAGTATTGGTGGGGATATTCGCCCCTTCAGTGCCAGTAGTTGGCGGTGGTTGATTTCCGTGAGTATCAGCCTCAGAGGTGACAGGGCGATCCTCAGGAGTTTGAGTATCTCTAGCTGTTCTTCGTGTGTTTGCCATGGTTGATGTTGTCTTCCCACAGACGGCGCCAAATTTTGTGGATTAAAAAATGTACTTGTGTATTTAATGCTAAGTTTTAATGAGCTTCGAGCTTTAATGGATGCACTCGTGTTTCAGGACTAATTCGGTCCTCACAAGATGCCTACATATCTCAATTATTACTGAGAATCAAGCCAAAGACGTAGTTCTGATTGTAGGATCAGGGACCTTGTATAGGCGTCTGGAGCCTAGTATTTATGGTATGTTTAGGAGTCTTAGCGAATAAGTCTCCTTTTTGATATTGGATAAGCATTGTATTGCTTGCAGGATAAGTCTTTTCCTTGTCGATAAAGGCTATGACTCATTAATTGCCTTTAATTGGGATTCTGGATCCTTCTTTGACCAATTTGCCATAATTAGGACTCTTTTTATGAGCTGTATATTTTCCATATTCATTAATTACGAAATTAATGAATAATTAGGGCGTCGAACCTTAAATATCGGTCTTTTGTTTGACTAGTCAATTATATTTCTATAATTACTTTTATATCCATATCAATTGTATAAGGTGATTTTATATTCTAGTGAGGGCGTTAAAACTGTAGAGTTTGAACTAATTTTACCACATCCGAGGCAAAATATATTGTATTGATATGAACTAAGTTCCAATCATTCAAAGATATAGTGAATGTCTTAATTTTTCCTTTTTGCGGACCGAATAGACGTGAAAATGCTTTTCCGGGCGAACTCCTGTCTCAAGCTATGAAAGAAAAAGAAGGGGCCCCACTATCGAAAATTTTTCCGTCGCCTATCTCATGCCATGCTTCTTCTTTCTCCGAATCGGTTTCTAGTTTTTTCCACCTCTTTCCATAAGTCGTCCTGATTGACGGAGTGGATACTGTCGGAAGAAGCTGTTGGTTGATCCGGCAGCCCCTGCCAAGTCCCCGCACAGAAGCTTCACTAATGTGAATAGGTTATACAGCATCAGCTGCCGGCTCGTTGGTAAGGTGAGAGCTTCAAGCCCGATTTCTGGTTGCGCACCCCCCACCCGAATCTCCCTACCATTTTCTTCTCTTCCACTTTGGCCAATCTCCGAGGACGACTCCCATACAACTCTTGCGAGAGCTGGACTAGTAGAATCTAAAAAATAGATAAAAGAATTGAATATCATATAAGAAGTGAATTTATAGCCTTTGTACTTGGATCTTGACTTGGACCTCGAATGGCTGGCAAAGCCACTCGACTGTAAGGAGAGGGATACGATCGATAGGGAGCAGTCCTACAGACTTGTATTCTTTATTAGCAGTTTCTGCTTTAGATGCATTATTAGTTCAAGATGCTATAGTCTCGCAATAAAGCTAGTTAGGATACGAACGATATATGCGCTAAGCAAGAAGGAAAGCTGTTAGAGCTCTATAGCAGTAAAACCTACCAATGGGTTTACCCTAGGGATAAGCTTGAAAAACAAGAATGTTTTCGTTTCATATAGCTGCAAAACCTACCCTTTTTGCTTCAACTTGCAACTATATAGAAACTATGCAATGCAATACTTGCAACTATATAGAAACTATGCAATGCAATACTTGCTACTATATAGAAACTATGCAATGCAATACTTGCTACTATAAAGCAGAATGAAAATGATTTGAATCTCCAGGATGATTTACAATTTTTCAGGATATTGATTTTCATTTTCTTCTTATGACGATTGTTTTAAATTTGTTAGAATAAATTTGAATTTTTCATTTAATATACTATATTTTTAGGATTTTGTATTTATTATGTCATTATATATAATTATGGTAAAGAGTATAAGAAGAAAATATTTTCGAAGAATTTGATTTGTTGAACATGATGACTCATATTCGGGTTTGAGACGATTTTACCGCATTTTCATTTGTAGATAGGTTAATGATACAAAGTTCCCATGCACAAGGGTCATATCTTCGATACTGCAAACTCATAAATGATATATCGTCTTCACCTGCATTAAGATTTTAAAATTTTAACAATAGAAAATTGAGGAGTCTAATGACTACACCAAATGTATGACAAAATAAAGAAGAACTAACATACCTGTTTAGTATTTGAACTTCAGAGATCCGTAATATGCTTATATAGAATATATTATCAAGCTAATGTGAATAAATGTCTTATTAATAAATTAAAAGTACTTAAAAAGATAATGTATTCGTTCACATACAACCAACATTATTAAAATAATTCAAAATTTTAAATTTAATCTGATTTGTTAACTATCATTGATTAAAAAAAATTAGATGAGAAAAGTTAATGAATTTAAAGCCTAGTTGAAAATTATATGAAGAAAAATTTTAGACTCCTGTGGTTGATCTAAAATTTAGGACCTGGCTGATAACCATCCTTGGATAATAAAATTATATGAGTAAAGTTTTTATGCTCGTGTGATTGGTCTAAAAATTAGGCTTGACATCTGATTGGTTCTAAAATAATTAAAATTTTCAGATTGGTTAACCATATAGTATGGTAGAATCGAGTATTATAATAAAAGATTTTGAACTAAAGTATAGTAAATGATCTATTGAGTAAAATACAAGTATACAAAGTCTAGTTTACTTCCTAAATAACTAAAAAAAATTAACCTAAACTAACGGAACGTAACAAGAATAATGCTAGAGGTTCCAAAAATTTTCCCAAATCCTTTTATAATTGGCATCTTTCTTAATGATAATACGGGTCCCGCATGCATACATATGCACCCTCAAATTAAAATAAGTAATTTGTCATGACATGTCATTTGGGATGGATTTTGGGACCAATTTTTGATAGCTTTAGCATTACTCATGCAACAAAGGGCAAAAAATACAAACTTTAATATTTTAAGCACTCAATTTTAATTCAAAATATTATAAGCGGTGTTTTGAGTAAAGTGCGAGTACATAAAATACAGTTTACTCTGATTTTTATTATAAAAGTTAATATTATCGCTTTTATTAATTTATTTTATATTATTTATAATTCTTGAATTACCCGTAATATAAAATTACAAAAAAGATATTGATTTCAAAATTTTATTTATTATTTATTTTGGCCGTGCATATAATGCAGTACACAACGGCTAGTTGGGCTGACGTGGGGGCGCTGCAACCCTATGCTCTGTAGTCCGTGCATATAATTCTCGCCGTGTTTGATCCTTTAGCAAGTTGGACAGAGTTTCTTTGCTGTTTCTGATAAAATGAACTTATGAACTGGAATTTCAAGGTATTTATAGAGGATAGGAGAGAGAATACAAGGGACACGTGTCCGAATTCGAGTGGATGGCACGTCTTTTTAGGAACAGCTGTCAAAACGGTTGGGAGAACACGCGTCTGACAGTAGTGAGCAAAGCTGGATGCTATGCGAGTTGGATGTTATGCGAGCTGGGAATTGGGCTCGCATCGCGTTATTGGGAACAAATGAAAAATTCCTTATCTATGATTACTAAGGAATTTTGGGGGGTAGTTGTTATACTGGATTTTCGGTAATGGGCCCTAGACAGGTCCCTAAGTGATTTGGGCCTAGAGAATGAATTATATTTTGGAGATTGGTGTGGACTGGAATTAGGGGCTCGCATCATGAAGCTATGTTGAGCCCAAAATCCTTCCAAGTACGATGTGCTCGCTTCGTTATGAGTCCCCACCTTGATAAGGGGTCGCATCATAATCGGGCTCGCTTCGCTATGAGCTCACTTTGATGGGCTCGCATCCTTATTTATGAACCTTCGCCCTAAGCTTATGGGCTCTCACCATTATGAAGTAATGGGCTCGTGTTGCTTATCAGAAATGAAAATAATTGAACATAGGTGAGCTCGCACCACTTACACTACGAAAGGGTAATTTTCATATGTCTTGTGCGATGCGAGCCTGGCCAGCTCGCATCGTGGGTGAAGCCCAAAATATGGAAATTCCCGTTTATGGAATGTTTCTTGGTTGACACGGGACAGACCTACAATCATGGGAAGAAATGCGGAGATGCCGCGAGATTGTAGGAAAACGTGTGAAGACCGGACTATTTATGGGAACATGAAGAGGATTGATGATCCTTGGAACAATTTATGGGAACATGGGGTGGATTGATAATCCTTGAGCTATTTATGGGAACACAAATCCTGACTGTTTTATGGGCTTGGACTGAATGGGCTTATTCAATGACTTGTTCTCCAAGAACTACGTGAGGCTTGATCCCTATATAAAGGGGTACGTAGGCACCTTGTATGATACACAATTGACACTCGGCAAGAGCAAAGAGAAAAAACCCATTCTCTATTCAATTTCTGAGGAGTCATCATACAAGTCCAGCCACAACTTTCCATAAACCTCCAACATACTGTTGTACGAAATTCTCCTAACAACAATTGGCGCTAGAAGGAGGGGCTTTTTACATCTTAAGGAGAAGGATGTCGAAGAACAACAAGAACAGTGACAAGGGGATTGAGCACAAGAAGGATGCCACACCACAAGGAGGCAAGACGGATCCACCGCCTCACGTAGAGGGAGGACCAAGCAAAACCCCCCCTGTCATGCCTCAAGTCGCACCAGTTACACTGGATGGCCAGAAGATCTTAGGGTACCTTGAGGGGATTGAGTTCCAATTCAAGACTATGAACGCCCGGCTAGCTAAGGTCGAGCAGAACTCGATCAAGAATGCAAAGAGGAAGGCTCGAAGGCTTAAGGGCACCAAGGACAAGAAGGATAAAACCTCTAAAAAACTCATACACGAGTTCGACGAGGTAGCTGATGGACTAAAGAAGGCCGGGTCTCTTGAGACGGATGAAATATCTCCAAGCCAGGAGGAGCGAGGCAACCAGGCTCCGAGCGAGCCGCGGCATGAGCCAGCTTCGTCCGAGGCTAGATCTACTAGTGTTTTGGATCGAATTGGGAAGAAGCTAACTGAGCACGATCTAAGGCTTAGATTGGAAAAATCTAAATCTCGGAAGGAGGCACCAGAGAGGACTCCGCCTAGAACAGAACGAAGGGAGAGGACTCCGCCTAGAACAGAACGAAGGGAGAGGACTCCGCCTAGAACAGAGCGAAGGACTCCACCTAGAACAGAAAGAAGAGAGAGGACTCCGCCTCGAACTCATAGGAGGGAGCGAAGGGAGAGAGCTTCCCCCCACCATTCTAGCGGGGAGGGGTCTAACGAGAGGATTGGAGACCTAAGGGTTGGCGATTTGAGACGTCTGCTGACGCAGATGGAACATGAGAAAAGAGCCCCACCCCCTGCTACGGCCCCATCTCCTTTTACTCATGCAATAAGGATGTCACCTCTGCCCCCGGCATTTAGAAGTAACCTTGAGCTTGCCTTTAATGGAGATGCGGATCCTGCTGAATACTTGGCCCGTTTCAATACCGAGATGGAGGTCTATCAGGTTCCTGACCTAACTCGTTGCCGATTATTCGCTGCCTCATTAAGGGGAAGTGCCCAACAGTGGTTTACTAAGTTAGGGCCAGCTAGCATTAGCACATGGAGACAGTTGGGGGATTTATTCTTAAGGCAGTTCCAGTCCACTCTTCATTATGCCCCCCCGGTGGCTACCCTCGCAAACATTAAACAGGGAGAAGCGGAGTCCCTGCAGGACTATTTCATGAGATTTAATGCTGAAGTTCCTAGAATCCGAGGAGCAACTGAAGAAGCCCAGAAGAATTTCCTAATCGCCGGATTGAGGGAGGGCTCTAAATTCTGGAAGACTCTACAGGCTAGGGAACCGGAAACTTTGGCCGAATTTTATGAACAAGCGGAGCCTCACAAAAGGGTAGAGAAATCTATGAGAGATCTAAGAAGCAGTGGCCGAAGGATGGAGAAGAGAGGGAGGTCCTCTAGTCCAGAAGAAAGGAGAAAGACTTTCAGAAGGAGCCCTAGCCCAAAGAAGTTTAACAAGGCCAAGGAAAATAAAGAGACTGGAAGGCCTTACACAACCAAATGGCAGAATCATACCCCTTTGGTGGCTTCCATTGATCACATATATGCCACTTATGCTGGGAAGGGGATATTCAAGAAAGCCACCCCTCTGACGGAATATAGTAAAAGGGACACCTCCAAATACTGTGCTTACCATGAGTCCACGGGACATCATACGGCAGATTGCCGACAGCTAAAGGATGAGATTGAGAATCTGATTCGACAGGGAAAGCTAACGGAATGGGTCGTGAAGGAAGTACGGAAGCATAAGTCCGAGTACCATCAGGTGCCTCCTCCACCCCCAATGGCAAAAGATGGTGACAAGGAGAGGACTGACAGGGCAGATAGCATTCATGTTATAATTGGAGGACCTCATGTGGGGGGAGATAGTAAGAAAGCCATGGAGAGATATGCTCGAGAAGCAAAGGATCGCCCTTTAACCAATGTTCATCGTCTTGAACAAAGGCCTCCTTATCTGTTCACAAAAGAGAAAGACGAGATCATGTTTAGTGAAGAAGACGCCAAATGGGTACACCATCCTCATGCTGATGCTCTTGTGGTAAGGATAAAAATCGGGTCTACTAATGTATATCGGGTGCTGGTGGACAATGGGAGCGCCGTAAATGTCTTAACCTACGACACTTACAAAAGACTTGGATTCCTGGACAGAGAATTGCCCTCAAGCGGAAACCAGCTCTACGGGTTCACCGGGGCTTCAGTAGGAATTCGGGGAACAATCCAGCTACCGGTCAGTTTAGGAGACACCCCCCACGTGGCCACACAAATTGTCACTTTTACTGTGGTGGACCAGCCGTTCGCTTATAACGCCATCATTGGAAGACCACTCCTTAAGGAGATGAGGGTAGTTACCTCTGTCTATCACCTAACCATGAAGTTCCCAACTCCCACAGGTGTCGGACAAGTAAAAGGATGCCAATATGACTCAAGAGTATGCTACAACCAAGCCGTGAAAGGGGCAGAAAGGTTAGATGTTCGACGGGAAGTGGTAGAGCCCGTGGAAGATAGTGAAGAGAAGAAAAGGAAGCGTGTGGACACACTCATGATGGATGTCTGTAACATGATATCTATAGAGGAACTCCCGGAAGACTACTTCGAAAGCTTGGGAATTGAAGTGGAGCCTAGGCCCGGAGCCTTAATGATGGAGCCCTCCCAACCCATAATGGCATTGCAGGAAGGCATAGTGGAGGAGGCCAGCGATGATGATGAGAGCCCGGAACAGATAGCCTCCAGATTAAATAAAGGAAAATGGATGAAGAAAGAGACTTCAATTCTAATAAACTTGCCAACGGGAGTCTCTCGAGAGATCACCATTACAACAGAAGGGAACATCCAACAAGAAACACCGGAGGTGTCTATCAATAATGGGGACCACCTTAGCATTACTGAAGTAGGAGAGCCCAGCATGGTTAGAACCATTGATGTTGATTTGGACCCAAGAATGCCTCCCCTACCAGACGGAGCTGGAACATTCGAGGATGTCATTCCTATCTTGGTGGACCCAAATGACTCGACTAAAGTTTTGAGGATTGGAGCAAATCTTGGTCCCGAAATGAGAAACAACCTCGTCTCATTCCTCAAAGAGAACCTGGATGTGTTTGCATGGTCTCACGCTGACATGGTAGGAATCAACCCGGAAGTAATGTGCCACAGGTTGAACTTAGACCCCAGCAAGAAAGGAATAAGGCAGAAGAGAAGATCTATTAGTGGAGAGAGAGCTGAGGCCCTTAGAGAAGAGGTGGACAGATTAATGGAAGTCGGGCTCATCAAGGAGTCATTCTACCCGACTTGGTTGGCTAATCCTGTGCTGGTAAAGAAGCCAAATGGGAAGTGGAGAACCTGCGTTGACTTCACCGACTTGAACAAGGCTTGTCCAAAGGATAGCTTCCCACTTCCTCGTATCGATCAGCTTGTAGATGCCACTGCAGGGCAAGCATTGCTAAGCTTCATGGACGCCTACTCAGGCTATAATCAAATTCCTATGTATGGGCCAGATCAAGAACACACTTCGTTCATCACTGATCGAGGCCTATACTGTTATATTGGGATGCCTTTCGGGTTGGTTAATGCCGGAGCAACTTATCAGCGATTGGTGAATAAGATGTTTAAAAACCACATCGGGAAGACAATGGAGGTATATGTTGATGACATGCTTGTAAAATCTAAGGAGGCCAAGGACCACATCCAGCATTTGGCGGAAATGTTCACAATCTTGCGTATCTACAGAATGAAGCTCAACCCCCAAAAATGTGTGTTTGGGGTGGAATCGGGGAAATTCCTGGGGTTTATTGTCAACCATCGAGGAATCGAAGCTAACCCGGCCAAGATCAAGGCTCTAATGGAGATGAGATCGCCACGGAGGGTGAAGGATGTGCAGAGTCTTACGGGCAGAATTGCGGCATTGAACAGATTTGTTTCCAAATCTTCTGACAAGTGCCAAGAGTTCTTTAAGGCTATTAAGAAGGTGGGCAAGAATTTTCAATGGACAGAGGAATGCGAAGAGGCCTTTCAAAATATCAAAAGACATTTGAGCACACCACCTCTATTGTCTAACCCGCAGTAAGGGGAGATACTTGTACTTTATTTGGCTGTGTCAGAGTATGCGGTGAGTGCAGTGCTTGTTCGAGAAGAAGGCGATACTCAGCTACCTATCTACTATATGAGCAAAAGGCTAGTTGGTGCAGAGACTCGGTACTTGAACATGGAAAAACTGGTGTATGCTCTAATCCTCGCCTCAAGGAAGCTTCGTCCCTACTTCCAAGCTCATAAGATCGAGGTGAGAACAGCCTATCCTCTTAGGCAAGTCTTGCACAAACCAGAAACTTCAGGAAGGATGTTGAAATGGGCTGTCGAGCTAGGGCAGTTTGATGTAGAGTATAAGCCTCGTGTCGCAATTAAAGGACAAGCTCTGGCGGATTTTGTGTTAGAATTCCCAACTCAAGTAGAAGAGGACCCTAGGGCCTTGCAAATTTATCCAGAAGGGCCAATGGAGGAAAATCAGAATAGTGCCCCTTGGTGGAGCTTATATGTTGATGGGGCATCTAATGGAGATGGAGCCGGAGCGGGATTCGAATTGGTGAGCCTAGAAGGATGTAGGGTGAAGAGGGCTGTTCACTTCACCTTTCATGCAACAAACAATGATGCTGAGTATGAGGCCTTGATCAACGGATTTAAGTTGGCATTAGAACTCAAGGTGGAAAACCTTAACGCTTTTAGTGACTCCATGATTGTAGTATACCAGATAAATGGGGGGTATCAGGCACGAGGGCCTAGAACGGAGTTGTATTTGCGTTATGCAGAGAGGTTGATCAAGTTATTTAATGAAGTCAGCCTGGAGCTCATCCCTCGAGGCCAAAATGAGACGGCAGACGAGCTTGCTAAGTTCGGGTCGCGTCGTGAGACCACTCTGTTAGGGTCAACACCCTTGGAAATACAGAGGAGGCCTAGCGTGCCAGAGGAAGAGCTAATGGTTGTGGCAGAACATGCTACATGGATGTCTCCACTCTTAGCTTATATCAAAGATGGTGTGTTACCAGACGACAAGAATTAAGCACGACGTATGCGATATATGGCTGCAAGGTATGCAATATATGATGGAGACTTATATAGGAGAGGCTTCAATGTGCCCCTACTCAAGTGTGTTGATGGAGATGAGTGCAACTATATATTAAGGGAAGTTCATGAAGGCATTTGTGGTAATCACTCGGGGGGTAGCTCATTGGCACAAAAGATACTTCGTCAAGGATACTATTGGCCGTCCCTCAAGAAAGACGCTTTCGAGTTTGCTAGAGCTTGTGACAAGTGCCAAAGGTATGCAAATTTTCATAACAGTCCGGTGGCACCTTTAACCTCACTCATGAGCCCTTGGCCCTTTGCCATGTGGGGGATAGATTTAATTGGAGAACTGCCTAAGGCTAAAGGAAGTGTGAAGTATGCTGTGGTTGCGGTGGATTATTTCACTAAGTGGGCAGAGGCTGAGCCCTTAGCCACAATAACTGCAAAAAAGCTCATTGATTTTGTGTATCGGGCTATTGTTTGTCGATTTGGAATACCCTACAAGTTGATCTCAGATAATGGTAAACAGTTTGACAGTAAGGAGATGAGAGAATTTTGTGACCAGTTAGGAATGCTGAAGAGTTTCAGTGCAGTGAGCCATCCACAGACAAATGGTCAGACTGAGGCAATCAACAAAATTTTGAAGCACACGTTGAAAGCAAAGCTTGAGGATGCTAAGGGAAATTGGCCAGAGGAACTTCCACAAGTTCTATGGTCCTATAACACCACTCCCCGAACCACAACGGGTGAGACCCCCTTCTCCTTGGTGTATGGATGTGAAGCTATGGTCCCAGTGGAAGTGGGAGCTGGATCTTTTAGGAGAGCTCATTATGACCCAGAGAATAGTGAGAAGAATCATCGTCTTTACTTGGACATGATTGAAGAAACAAGAGTTGATTCTCAAGCAAGGCTGCTAGCATACCACCAGAGAACTGCAAGGCATTATAACCGTAAGGTGAGAGCCCGACCTTTCCGGGTAGGGGACTTGGTTCTCCGTCGAGTAATGCCTAACACCAAGGTAGTTAATCATGGAGTATTTGGTGCCAATTGGGAAGGCCCATATCAGATCAAATCAGTTCTATGGGAAGGAACTTATCATCTCAACGACATACATGGGAAGCTCATACCAAGGGCCTGGAATGCTGAGCACTTGAGGAAATATTATCAGTAGTCTCTATCTATTTAAGACTTAGCATACATTGATATTTATCCTAAGTCTCGGGGGGTAGTGTCATATAGGCACCTTCCCTTGACATACAATGTAATAAGTCTAGGTCTGTTATTATGGAAATTTGATTATCTAAATAAAGTTGAAGTTTATTGTGCATTTAGTAAATTTTACTTTCTTTTAAGTACATTAGATTGGGCCTCGGCCCATCAAATACGCAAAAATAGCTTGTGCGAGGCGAGCCCTCGTTAAAAACGAGCTCAAGAAAGTTGGGAAAATAAAAGTTAAGATGGAACTGTGCGAGGTAAACACCTGTGCGAGGTGGACCTCGGAGCGAAGTGGAACTAAAAACGATGCGAAGAGGGGCCTCGCGTGAACAAGGCATAGTAGTCCCATGCGAAGTAAACCTGGTGGGAGTTGAATATGATTATATAAAGGAAAGAAAAGACAGGGAAAGATGCAAAATCAGGAGCAAACATAAAGATACTTAAATAAAAAGTTAAGTGTTATGGGACCAAGATCATCAAATGTTTACAAATGGCGAGGCAATTGGGGTGCCCGCATCCCCAAAGAAAGCAGCAAAGTAAAATCAAGCCTGAGGAGTCTCTTCATGAGCTTCAGGAGCGAGCTGAGCTTCCGGGACGGGCTGAGCCTCGTTTTCGATGCGAACCCTCTCTGCAGCCTCCTCCTCCATTTCTTTGCGAAGCTTTTCAGCATAGGTGACAGTGGCTGCACCTAAAGGACTCCAATCGAACTCAGGGACCTTCGACATGAAGCCCTTCATGAAGTTCTTGGACCCTAGGGCCTTCGCATCCCTGACCTCTTCAGCCCGGCTCGCCTCTAACATTGAGAGCTTGGCCTCGAATTCAGCATCCTGGGTAGCCATTTTGACTTCGGCCTCAGCAACTTGGGCTTTTAGAGAATTGATTTCAGAAGCAGCATCAGTTAGAGCGTTGGAATGCTCTTCCTTCATCTTTTCCACAAGTGCTTTGGACTCGCACAAATCCTTCTCAAGATTTGTGGTCGCATCAAGAATACTTTGTTTTGACTCCTCAACCAAGGCCACATTGGCTCTCCTCGCTTCGTCAAGCTTAAACTTCAAAATTTTGTTATCCTTATCAAGACGAGCAGAGGCTTGACCCATTGAACGAAGCTCTTTGTGTCTATGAATCTGCCGTATGTACACCTCGGCTGTGGCCTTGGTAAGAGCATCATTGTTGGCTTCGAATGAACTTGAAGTCCATGCTCTTAAATCACTCTCGGTAATATGCGGGGCCCCTAGTCGAACTAGAGTACTGGCCACAGTACTTCCTTGAGGATTAGGGGGCAAGTCCTTGCGAGCCCGTTTCACTACCTCGACTTCATGAGGGACATCCTTGGACTGCCTGGGTCTCTTTTTATGAGGAGAAGCCCCCCCAGTAGCCAAATATTCAGTAAGTGTCTTCGGGGGAGGGATCTCTTTTCGAGAGGCCACTTTGTTCGAGCCCTCGGGGTGAGAGCCGGCCTGGCTAGCCGAAGGAACGGTGCGAGCCCTAACCTCTGGCTCGTCCAGAAAGGGAGGAGGAGAAATTGCCATTCCTGAGATAAAATGAAGACAAAAGAGTTAGTACACAATAAATAAAGGTGCTAAAAATAAAGTAACGATGCGAGCTGAGGGCTCGCATCGAAGGGAATTTACCTTTTCCTTTTCTCCTAGACCTTTTGCTAGGGGTCAATCTAGTCCCTTCTTTCAAAAAACCATATTCAACGAGGTTGGCCGTAGTAATCAGTTTTTTAATATTCCGTTCTGAGACGGGAATCTTTAAGAGATTATCAGCGTTTAATTTCTCTTGGCCGTGCAAGGACGTTCTCACGGGGGGTTCTGCGAATAGAAATGAACTATAAGCACGCTGCGAGGATAAAGAAGCGATGCGAGGTGACAAAACAAAGCGATGCGAGCTCAAATAAAGGACTTACCAGGGTCGTAGTAAAAATGAGTTTGAACTCGGGGAACTTCATGAACATAAAAGAAAGGGTCCTTCCATTTGCCTGAGTTGCTTGGGCCCCCGTAGATTAACTTTTTCTTGTTATAGTAAGGCCATACTGAGAGGTAGAAGTAGCCAAACTCGGCCGAGTGCTTCAAATTTAAGAAATATCCCAGCTGTCTTGCGGTGAGAGTAGGGTTGTTTTTTGTAGAGAATGTACAAAGCAATGGCAGACCTATAACCGTTAGGGTTGATCTGTAGCGGCGCGAGCCCGTAATACTCCAAGATCTCTTGGATAAAGGGATGGAGAGGCGCAGTAATTCCCAGCTTTAGTAGAAAGGTTGAAAGAACCATGCGAGGCGCTCGTCCTCCATTTTCTGAATGGTCAAACCGATAACACCTCATGTACGGTGCGGGCAGGATTATACGACCCTCTGGCCTAAACTGCTCCACGAGGTCGCGTAAAGAATCCTCAGTCATCGAGGTAGACATGTCCCGACAAGCTAAAATCTTACCGTCCTCATGGAAAGCAGAAGAGCTCTCATCGCCATCAGGAATTATCCGCTTCTTAAGAAAGACCACCCCTTCAAGCTCGGGCTGTTGGATGGGTTCATATGGCACAGGAGACAATTCGGGAACATAAGAGTAATTACAAAAATCCACTTCTTTGGATACATCTGCCACTTCCTCGCTAGCAGGGCTGTCATATGACCAATGTGAGCTAGTCTCCTCGTCCTCATCATCTTCGAATTCGTCCTGAGGAGATGCGATGCGAGCCACAGCCTTACCTTTGTTTTTAGCATAGAAAGCGCTTCCTAGAGAGCTATCTGTGGACGACTCTGAAATCTCAATAGGAACATGGACATGATCTTGGCCGAGGCGAAGCCTTGCCTTTCTTTCTTGAAGTAGTTGATTTATGCGAGCATTGGCCTCCTCTTCGCTCATAGGCGGTAAGGGACGATTGAAAAGATCATCTAGATCAAACGAGCTGGGGACACTTGGCCCTGTTTTCTTGTTTCTCCAAGAATATAGGTTCTTCTCCCTATTATAGTCTTCTGGTGTGGAGTTGGGATCGAGCTGAAGTCCCAACGAACTAGAACCGCTAGCTCGCATCGCGCTTTCTACCCGTGCGATATTGGCAGCCCCTTCCGGAGTAATAGCTGAATTGGGAGAGATGGGCTGACTTAAACGACCTGAGATGGATGTCAGTTCGCGTTGGAACTCCTTGGAACCCCTGAGTTCGGGAGGATACTGATTCAAGGGAGATGGGGTCGCAGAAGAATGAGCTGGGCTCGGAGTTTTGAGCGAACCGATAGACGGAGATGGGGTCGCACTCGACATCTGAAAAAGATGGTGAAAATTAGTGTGTGCCCCTAAAAATAAGAAAAAAAGGTATTGACGAATCCTAAGTGTTCTCGCTTCGCATGGACAATTGGGGCTACTATTCGATGCGAACAGAGGCCTCGTTTTAATATGCTACCAGGTTCAGCTCGAACCGTGGTTATGAGTTCGCCTAGATGAGGGAACTCAGTTCGCAACTGTATAGGTTCGAACAAACGTATGTTACAGAAACACAGAAAAACCTAAAGAAAAGTAAATCTTAAAGATCAAAAGGCTTACTTTGCGAAGGACTGGTTGATGAACTTGAAGAATTTGAAGAAGATGTGGACGAACGCCGGGAAGTTATGACAATTCTCGCCGTGTTTGATTCTTTAGCAAGTTGGACAGAGTTTCTTTGCTGTTTCTGATAAAATGAACTTATGAACTGGAATTTCAAGGTATTTATAGAGGATAGGAGAGAGAATACAAGGGACACGTGTCCGAATTCGAGTGGATGGCACGTCTTTTTAGGAACAGCTGTCAAAACGGTTGGGAGAACACGCGTCTGACAGTAGTGAGCAAAGCTGGATGCTATGCGAGTTGGATGTTATGCGAGCTGGGAATTGGGCTCGCATCGCGTTATTGGGAACAAATGAAAAATTCCTTATCTATGATTACTAAGGAATTTTGGGGGGTAGTTGTTATACTGGATTTTCGGTAATGGGCCCTAGACAGGTCCCTAAGTGATTTGGGCCTAGAGAATGAATTATATTTTGGAGATTGGCGTGGACTGGAATTAGGGGCTCGCATCATGAAGCTATGTTGAGCCCAAAATCCTTCCAAGTACGATGGGCTCGCTTCGTTATGAGTCCCCATCTTGATAAGGGGTCGCATCATAATCGGGCTCGCTTCGCTATGAGCTCACTTTGATGGGCTCGCATCCTTATTTATGAACCTTCGCCCTAAGCTTATGGGCTCTCACCATTATGAAGTAATGGGCTCGTGTTGCTTATCAGAAATGAAAATAATTGAACATAGGTGAGCTCGCACCACTTACACTACGAAAGGGTAATTTTCATATGTCTTGTGCGATGCGAGCCTGGCCAGCTCGCATCGTGGGTGAAGCCCAAAATATGGAAATTCCCGTTTATGGAATGTTTCTTGGTTGACACGGGACAGACCTACAATCATGGGAAGAAATGCGGAGATGCCGCGAGATTGTAGGAAAACGTGTGAAGACCGGACTATTTATGGGAACATGAAGAGGATTGATGATCCTTGGAACAATTTATGGGAACATGAGGTGGATTGATAATCCTTGAGCTATTTATGGGAACACAAATCCTGACTGTTTTATGGGCTTGGACTGAATGGGCTTATTCAATGACTTGTTCTCCAAGAACTACGTGAGGCTTGATCCCTATATAAAGGGGTACGTAGGCACCTTGTATGATACACAATTGACACTCGGCAAGAGCAAAGAGAAAAAACCCATTCTCTATTCAATTTCTGAGGAGTCATCATACAAGTCCAGCCACAACTTTCCATAAACCTCCAACATACTGTTGTACGAAATTCTCCTAACAACATAAATCATTAGAAACCTAATTTTTTATAAAATTTAAAAGGAAGACACAATGAGACTACTGTTCTAAAAGTTTGAATGAACAAGATTTCAAATCTGTACTCCCTCCCTCCGTTCCACCAATTTGTTTATACTTGGGTTGGACATGAAGGTTGAGAAAAAATAATAAAGTAGTGGAAAATGTAAAAAAGTGAGTTAAGTGGTGAGACTAATTAATTTTTGGGATTTTTTCATAAATACCCAACACAAAAATGTTTTTTGCAAAAATACCATGTATTTTTTAAATTTTTTACGAAAATACCAAAATATTTGCAAAAATACTAAAATATTTGCAAAAATACGGGCTGCAACTACTTTCAACCATATCTGCAACTGCAACCAAAATCAACCACACATGCAACTTTTTAATAAAAACGATTTTTGGTTGCATCTGTGGTTGATTTTGGTTGCGTTGCAGATATTGTTGAAAGTAGTTGCAGACCGTATTTTTGCAAATATTTTGGTATTTTTGCAAATATTTTCAGAAGATGATAAAATTGCAAAAAAACTTAGAAAAAGTAGTATTTTTGGTAATTTCCCTTAATTTTTAATGTATAAAGTGAGGATATCAGAGGAAAATTATGGAATTAGTTGATTTTAATATTGTTAAAAGTTTAATAATTTTGAAAAGTTTAGAAATGTAAAGAATTTAAAGGAATATCCCAACAAATAAAATGTAAAGAAATGATTGAGTGAGAATATTTTAATGTTGAAATACCTAACTAATTTATTACATGGTTTTTTTAATCATTAATCACGTTCATAAAAGGCAAGTGCAATTGTTGGTAAAAAGAAGTAAAAATATTTCAGCTTTGATAAACATGATCTACATCCTGTTCTTGAAGCAGGATTTTACCAAATATATTTATTTGATTTATAAAACTTGTAATAACAGATATATTTTATGATATTTGATTTATTGGTTTTTTTGATCAAAAATACAATTAAAAAAAAAGAGTCGAACATGTCAAAATATTTAGGTTATCCCATAAAAGGCGCAGGCCCACGAAATACTACATGTCTAGGGAGCGCCCACCAAAATTAATGTTATCTTGTATTTACACGTAAAAAAAATTCCTATGATATATTATCTGGCCACCACTAACGTACACTTTTTAAGAATATACTCAAGTCGCCGCCTCTCCTTTATGTTGCAACTCGTGTGCCCAAATTTATTACAAGTACTCTTGCATCACTTATATATTGTGTACTCTTTTTGAAGTGTTTGTCTTTCGAGAATTGATAGGTGTATATTCTTTATTTATAAATGTATATTTTTTTATAAGAATTGAGATTAAATTATTCTAAAAATAATTTTGAAATTGAAAATTTGCACGAGAATATTTTAGAACAAAAAATATGCATCTATAAAGAATATACACGTATCAATTCCCTTTCTTTTTGTCGTCATGATCATCACTTTGAATGCTAGATAGTCTTTGCGTCTCCGATAATCTTTACCACTTTATTCCTCGTCAAAGACATCCATTCGGTATCAACTACTGTCTTAAAATCAGGCTAATCAACAAACATTACAAGATGCATTTTCAACGACATTCATGGTATATTTGTTTCAAAAATGAATTAGTTAAAATTTTATTAAATACTATGAGATTTTGCATTAGAAAACCAAAATAAACTATGTTATTAAAATTACTTAATTTGGAAATGATTTTTAGTACTCAATTAAAACATGATACTTTACATTTGTAAATAATTTGGAATTCATTTTGGTATCATTTATTTTAATTATTACTTATAATATTATGTATATTTATTAAAAATCAACTCTTAATTATGGAATTATAATATTATGTATACATTTTGGGATTACTTAACAAGCCTTCACACATGAGTTTTTTGTGTCTAAATAATTGTTTGAATAACACTTCATATGCAATAGATGTTAAAAACTATACATCCCCAACTTTAACATAACATGTTTCTCTCTAACAAATTAAAATATGTTATATATTTATTACATTCTAAATAAATGAAATGTATATAGGGAGTGCACAATAATTTCAAGGAATATTAATTACATTTTAAATAAAGGAAATGTATATATGGAGTGCACAATAATTTTAAAGAAAATGTTAAAGATACCAAATTTGTTTCCAAACACACTATAAATTTTAATAATTTTACATATTTTAGTTTGATGTAGCATAAAAATTATGCAAATTTGTCTATCAAATTAACAATGAAATTAAAGTGGTAGCAAACCCATAACGAAGTTGTTGGAATATTTCAACGGCATTCATGGTATATTTGTTTCAAAATGATAATCAATAAAATGATACAATCTTTACTTAAAAAAAAAGGAAAAAAAAAGATATGACAAGACTAGTAACCACTAACCACCACTAATGCATGTCCAAAAATGCAAAGAAATTAATTAATCAGAAAATTAAGAGACCATTTAATTGAGTGATTGAATAATGTGAGAGATCAGGTCATTTAAAAAAAAAATTGAAACCAAATTTTGATATCACTTTTGGGTGATTATAGCACCAGAAAAATACAAGTTTAGCCCACATACAACTAGCAGCGACTACAATATTTTCCAAACATGTCAATGTTGAGAACAGCTCAGAGCTTATCACACTTCTCTCTCAAGTCTCAGGTTCCAAACCCCAATAAAATCACTTTTATCTCCCACACAATTATACTTTACACTGCTGTATAGATTGTGACTTTGAAAAGCCAATAAAAAGAGGGAGAGAGTGTGCAGAAATATAGCTAAAAAAGATGGTGAAAATATATATGAATTTCTTTGTTGTTAACGGAGGAATTTGGTGATAACAAATTTCGGGGATTGCTGGAATAACGAATTATGATGATGGGGGATTTGGGATTTTTGGATGTTTTGGGGCTGGACTTGAAAGGTGTCTCGACTTGTTAGATGTGTCGGATCCTATTCCAAGATGCCTGCGTACCCTGTTTATATATAGGGATCAAGCCAACGCAGTTCTGTGATAGGATAGTATTTTTAATCCCTGTGATTGTTAAGGGATATGTTGAGATAAGTTGATTTTATCTTTTTAGAGTTATATTAGCGTTGTGATTCTTTCCTGATTTGAAAGAATCGTTTGGAGATATTTTTAGTAATTGATTGATTTAGATTGATTGTTTCCTCGTTTCAGAGAGAGGATATTACTAAGTGGTTAAGCAATTAATCATTATTAGATCAATATTGGGAAATTAGGAGATAATCGAGGCAGCCGAAAATATGGCATAACAACTACCCCCCAGTTCTTCAGTGCAGCTTGATGGACTGGAGAACTAAGCGTGCTTTGATCTTCCGAATTTCCTGAGTCAATGAAACAACTAGGAGTAGAAGATTAGCAGATAATATGAAGAAAATAATTACCCGTAATATGCCTGTAAAATCGAGAGAGACAACATGATGTGCCCGTAATATGTCTCGCCTTCTTATACACTCATGCAAAGCAGAGTTTAAGAAAAGGGAAGAGTAACCTCGCCTTCTTATACACTCTATGCTAAGCAGAGTTTAAGAAAAGGGAAGAGTAACATCGCCTTCTTATACACTCTATGCTAAGCATAGTTTAAGAAAAGGGAAGAGTAACATCGCCTTCTTAAGAGATAGAACTCTCTTCTTGGTGAGCTTTCCGGAAGTACGGATAAGCACCCCGGAAGTACGGGTTTACCAAGGTACTCCAAGCAACACCTTCCACAAAGAAGGGCCTTCAAAAATATTAACATCTTCAATAGAGGGTCTTCAAAAATAATTTCCTCTTCGAAAGAGGGTCTTCAAAAATATTATACTACTCGAAATAGGGTCATCAAAAATATTATCATACTCGAAATAGGATCTTCAAAAATATTATTCTCCTTGGAAAAAAGAGCTTTCAAAAACATTACCCTTATCAGATAAGGATCTTCCACACTTATTTTTGTCCATGCACGAGCTAGTGAAGTAATCAAATCATGTGCTACGAATATTGCATCACAATTCTTTAACATCTCCATGATTCAGATTCTGTCCAGATCCGTTTTTTACCTTTTTGGCCCTGTAAACGATATTTTCTTGGAAAACACAAAACATGAAAGTTGCAGGAAACGAAAAGATCTTTCCGATGATATATGGCTCGTCAGAAACGGACTTATAACAAATCGGGAATCAAATAAAACGTCTGCTGATTAACTTCTCAATACTGAAAAACGGGATCTGATTATGTTTTGTGATTTCGAGAATAGATCGAAACATAATCTCATAAAACACCAAGAACGAAAGTTGTAGGAAATCGCAAAAACTTTCCGGATCATAAAAAATCATCAAAATCTAACATGTAATAAATTTACTATGAATTTTATGAGATAGCTTATTTGTACGGACAAAATCATAAGAAAACTTATCTTAATTTTGAATAGAACCACGAACGAACGCCTCCACCGTTCTGCTCCTCCATTAAAGCCGCTCCAGATCCATAATAACCCCCCATGTGTATTGTATAGATTGATTGTCCTCCACAATCAAAAATTATCCCATCCTTCTAGCGCCAATTGTTAACGGAGGAATTTGGTGATAACAAATTTCGGGGATTGCTGGAATAACGAATTATGATGATGGGGGATTTGGGATTTTTGGATGTTTTGGGGCTGGACTTGAAAGGTGTCTCGACTTGTTAGATGTGTCGGATCCTATTCCAAGATGCCTGCGTACCCTGTTTATATATAGGGATCAAGCCAACGCAGTTCTGTGATAGGATAGTATTTTTAATCCCTGTGATTGTTAAGGGATATGTTGAGATAAGTTGATTTTATCTTTTTAGAGTTATATTAGCGTTGTGATTCTTTCCTGATTTGAAAGAATCGTTTGGAGATATTTTTAGTAATTGATTGATTTAGATTGATTGTTTCCTCGTTTCAGAGAGAGGATATTACTAAGTGGTTAAGCAATTAATCATTATTAGATCAATATTGGGAAATTAGGAGATAATCGAGGCAGCCGAAAATATGGCATAACATTTGTCATGTTTTGTTTTGTTGTTTTAGCTCATGGATATTCATCAAGAAACCTTCCAATTGTTTCATTTGAAGAAGGGTATTCTCAGCTCTTTGGTGATAGTAATCTTATGATTCTTGAGGATGGAAAATCAGCTCACCTTTCTCTTGATGAAAGAACAGGTTTTTGGTTTAAACTCTTTTTTTTTTGTTTATAATGTTTGTGACTTAAAATTGGATTTTTATTTTCTTGTACATGTTGTGGTTTATGAATTTTCAGGGTCTGGATTTGTATCTCATGATATTTATAAAAATGGATTCTTTAGTGCTTCAATCAAGTTACCTGCAGATTACACAGCTGGAGTGGTGGTTGCATTTTATGTAAGTATAGTAGTATACATAACAATACTAGATTAAGAATTTATGAGTGTGTGTGTGTGTGTTTTTTCTTACTGTTTCATGTGCAACTTTAGAACTTTGAGCAGGTTAAAACTGCCTGAACTTTAGATATATTGTAATGTCTATTCCAGTCTAAATTGTTCTTTGAGTCTTACGTATGGTGTGAATTAATTGTATCCTAGGCTCATGCCTGTGGATATATTTGAAGCTAATTAAATAAAAATTCTGAGAACTTTTGCAACAAAACCTGTAGATGGAATAAGCAAATATATATTTTTTGTTTATAATAAAGTTTTAATCTTGATCAGTTTTTAACAAAGTTTTAATCTTGATCTATCTGCAATATTATTTTTTGCATCGATCAATGACATTCTTCCATTGTTTCCTGAATTTGTATGATTACAGATGTCAAATGTAGACATGTTTGCAAAGAACCATGATGAGATTGATTTTGAGTTTTTGGGGAATATTAGAGGCAAAGAGTGGAGACTTCAGACCAATGTGTATGGGAATGGAAGCATAGGTGCAGGCAGAGAAGAAAGATACGGTCTCTGGTTTGACCCTTCTGATGATTTTCATGAATACAGTATATTCTGGAGTGAAGATAAGATCATGTAAGAAATTGAAACCTTTCCAAAAAATTCAATCTATAGATATTTCTAATTATACAGTGGACTAATTTGTTGGCCATTATCATTTCACAAGTAAAGGTGCTCCTAGTTCTAGGAAATATCAGCTTTGATTCACATCTCTAAACTCTAATCTCATACTAAAAACAAATAACTTTAGAAGTGGTGAATTTGCTATGATAAATATTTGAAATTTCTTCTGTTGTAGCATTTAAGCATGCCGTCCTTGTTAGAAACATATGCTGTGACCCTGCAGCAGTCATTGATATATTACTCTGCCTTTCAACCATGATTTTTTTCACATGTTTAGCCTAGATACATGATTTCATATTGTTACTGTAAATGATATTACAATGATGTCAGTCAATTTAAGAACTAATGCATGTAACTTGTAGTAATATTTTAATTTTAGAAATTCATATCATTTTCAAGCCATCACAATTTCTTTTTAGTTATATTACATAGTTTTTGTTCGTACATGGGGAGAGGGAAACGAGGATTCTAACCTATGATCTGGTCGTGGGGGGAAGGGGAGTGATGCATCCTCCCTGCCAGGGTATTCCATAATTTTTGCTAATTGGCTATTTCTTCTTTACTTTGCTGTTAGTAGGTTTTTTTTCTTCCATGTTTTTATATGTTCTGCAACTACTAGAAAATTGAGCTGAGAGATTCCTTTGCATTAATCATGTACTGTCACTACCCTTCTACTTGCCCTTGTTTTTTACTGGTCTAATAATTACATTTATGAACAGATTGATCACAAGTTTTCGAGCTTCTGTTTCAGCATTGGTCTTTTCTTGTTTGTTTATGGGTGTTTTTATCTTGCTTTACAGCTTTTACATAGACAATGTTCCTATAAGAGAGGTCAAGAAGACAGAAGCAATGGGTGGGGACTTCCCTTCCAAGCCAATGAGCTTGTATGCTACAATTTGGGATGGATCTAATTGGGCTACAAATGGAGGCAAATACAAGGTCAATTATAAATATTCCCCTTACATTGCCGAGTTCTCGGATTTTGTGCTTCACGGCTGTGCCGTTGATCCCATCGAGCTGTCAACCTCATGTGATACTGCATCAAAGTCTCAATCTGTTCTTACGGGTATAACAAATGAAAGTAGAACTAAAATGCAGAACTTGAGGAAAAAATACATGCAGTACTCCTATTGTTATGATAAAACCCGATACCAGGTTCCTCCTTCTGAGTGCGCAATTGATCCACTTGAAGCCGAGAGACTTAGAGGATTCGACCCTGTAACATTCGGTACAAGTCACCATCGGCATGGTAAAAGACACCGCAACAGGCGATCATACCATCATGGGAGGAACTCTGTTTAAAGACTTACACTTTGCCAGTGATCATCATTGTCACACTCCTTTGCAGTTTGATATACATTTGTGTACAGAGAAAAAGCAGAAAGGAGCACATTGATTAATTGAGGGCGGAAATTGGGGTATGTATATTTTGCATTCCTGCTGGTGGCCATGTCTGTCACTGATGTTGTATTTGGGCTACTTGAATTGATGAATCTTATTTAATTTTTTTTATGTTGTCATGGGACAGGGCTTCCTAATTTTTTAAATGTTATTTCAGCATATTTAGTTATATCAAGTTGGGTTAACAAATTTAGGTTACTCTCACTCTGTAAAGTATGTTTTGTCTTTCACAAACCTACTGCTAAAAGAAACAATTTCCTGCAAGACCATGGCGAATAAGAGGATCTTAGAATCGACTTTAGCCCCCTGGTCTCAACAATAATTTCTGGACCACTCCCAAAGTTTTCAAACCTCAAACAAATTAAAATTTATACCCGTAAATATTACAAATCAACTACATACAATTTGTTTGTTTTAAAAATTTATTTTTCTAACAATTTTACGACCATAATTTTAGCTTACATCATTGGAGCTCAATCCCTTACCAGTTTAATAAATTTTAGCTAATAGATATTATATATTATTTTAACTATTATTCTTGGTGATGCTCTGATTAGTCCAGTTGTGTGTGCCAAGCAGTACACGAGAGATTAGGGAGCCTGAAAATTCAACCCAATAGTCATTTGCCTTGCCCCCAAGTCTACGACATCCTTTTTAAAACACTTTTTCCTACTTAATGAACGTGTTTTTTCTAAATCTGATTATGAATCACTAAAATTCGTGATCTTGATGGTGACAGGTGAGTGATGTACAATTATTTCTACAAGTGCAGTGACCGAAACTCAAGCATTCCGGCATTTTGCAATAATCATCGCTTAAACAGTCTTTTTGTTTGGACAAGTAGGATCAATGAGACAAAATTTTAAGGGCTCATTTCAAACAAAAATAAAAATCGCACGTATTTTTTAAGAAATAATCGATTAACCCGTGAAGCATGAATGATTAAAAAAAAAAAGAGTAATGCTAGAAAATTCGACAAATTTTTTCAAAACTTGTATTGAATTAGATGACTGACAAATGACATGTTTAAATTCGTGATTGCATGTGAATATATGCGAGGTTTTTATATTTTTATCAAAAATGTTACCAATTATAAAGAATACATAAATATTTGGGAGATTTTTTGAAAAAATTTATTGAATGCTCTAGCATTTTTCTAAAATAAGAATATAGTCAAAACAAGATCCAATTTTCATAACAAATTAACTAAATAAATAGATCCAATTTTCACAACTTCAGAATTGAGCGTAAAACTAATATTCATTTAACATTAATTTTTCAAACTCAAAAGACAAAATTTTCCATTGTGAATTGTGAAGTAGTCACATTTTTTTTAAGATAACCAAGTTTATTTTTCTCAAAAAAAAGAAAGATAACTAAGTTTATATGCCTCAGAAAGAGATTTTAACAAATTTTGAGATGAGCGAAAAATGACATAAGAAAACGGTGTAGTCATACATGGATGAATTACACCGACTTAAAAAAGCGTTGTAAAAAAGCCACTTAAACCCTAGATCTTCAAACCCTAACACACGTCACCCCCTAACATATTTCCACATTTTTAGATCCCAAAATCAAACTTCAACAAACTCTAATTTCTCTTTTTCTGTCAAACCCCACTTGATTAAATTCCCTTTTTCATCACATTTTAATTTATAATTTTAGATCTGATCAAAAAGAAAAGAAATTGTTAAAGACTCGATTTTTATTTTGTAAAATGGCAATGCCGGAGAAAATTCACGGTGGGGTAGTGGCCGGAGCTGAGATGATGGGCCACTATCATCCCCAGTGGGTCCCAGATGAACGAGATGGGTTTATTTCTTGGATACGTAGTGAATTCGCAGCTGCGAATGCGATAATTGATTCATTGTGTGATCATTTGAAGGGTATTGGTGATCAGGGTGAGTATGATGCTGTGATTGGGAGTTTACAGCTTAGGAGGGTTAATTGGTACCCTGTTTTGCATTTACAGCACTTTTTTTCGGTTTCCGAGGTTGCACAATCGCTTGATCATGTTGCGTGGAGGAGGCGAGAGCGGTATCGGGGTGGTGGGGGTGGTTATCGGAGAGGGTTTGAGCAGGGGAAGGGGCCCGGGAAGCGGTTTGATGGCGGGGGTTGGAAAAGGGGAGTGGAGGTTAGTGGTAGGGAGGCGATTGCGAAAGGGGATGATAAGGGTATGAGTTATGAAATTATTTTGTTTTTTAATTTTGTTTTCGTGTTTTTAGCTGGTTTGTGTTTTTTTTTTCGTGTTAGGGCTTGGAATTAGTGTTTTCGTAATTTGTATGGTGAAAATGCTGTGTAAATTGTGATGGTTGATTGAAAGTTAAAATTGACTATGATTAGGACCCTGAAAAGTGAAAACTATTGTGGTTGAGAGATTAGGAATGTTGGTATTTTTTTTTTATTGTAGTAGTGTTGCGTATGATCTAGTGTTGATATTAGATGTTGAATTTCAGTTGCTGTTGATGGAGTAGATTTAAGCACAAAATCTCAAGTAGATGATGTTAGCCAGAGTTCAGGAAACGTGTCAGCGAATGAATCTGGTGAGGGAGAGGTGGTGGATGATGGTGTTACTTCCGATGCAAAAGGTATATCTTTGCTCTTTCCTTATGTACTTGTTTTTCTTTTTAAGTAGGGATCAGAAATATTTGCTTCTCGAAAAGGTTTGTTTTTAGAATATTCAAGAGAAGTGAAGGTTAGTGGAATGACTTAGTTGTCATTCATGAGTATTCTTGTTTTGTATGTGGGTAAATCATGGAGGAGAATGTTATGGAAACCATTATCTATTTCTCGTCACCTATCTCATCACACTTGTGGAAAGAAGCTTTTGTAATCTGAATGGTAAGATGATAACAATTTATCCTACAAGGCATGGAAACCTCCTCTACTTTTACACTTTTACCTTCCACTAGTAGGAAATATAAGGGTAAAGTGATTAGAGTTTGCGTGTAATACATCTGATCAAGTTTATCATCAATGGTAGTTATACATTTGCTGATTTGCATAACAAGAATTGTACAAAACACTCGTACTAGTACCAAGTACTGTACCAAACGAAACAATATATGTTACCAGTGATGACTAGCGGCGTAATTTACATGAAACCAAAAAGTACAAGCTGCGACCAATTATATATATATATATGAGCAGCGATTTAGTGAATGCTGGTTATATGGTTTCTATTATTCTTATCTTGGGTGATTATCTAAAATGATTACGTAACCTCTTCCACAGAAGCGCATCCAATAACTCCTTATCTTTCTTTGCTATACTCTTAGACCTTAGTCATTAGCTTAAGATTAATGGTTTCCCTGTTACACAAGTTATAATTACTAAGGTCAACATAAAGAGAAGTAGACATAAATGCTTTTATACCTTCTGTCTTTCTTCTCTTGCTATTTATATTATATATTTCTTACTATAAATGTGATCCAAGTTTTTTATTCATATTTTAGGGTCTTGTGAAGTGAAGGTGGATAAAGGTCCTTCTATCTCGCCCTTTTCTCATGGAAAGAAGGATATTTCAGTTAATGCAAAAACTTTTGTTGGTACCGAGATAGTAGATGGAAAGTCGGTAATAAATGTTTAACAGCTATTTACTTAAAAAAATCATCCAATCTTATCTATCTGTATATTTTCTACTTCCTAGTCTTCTATGTAACCTTTCTACCTCTAATATGCACCAGTGTTTTTCAAGGTTAATGCAGTTGATGGAATGAAGTTGTATGAAGAGCTCTTCGACAGTCCTGAAGTTGCCAATCTAGTTTCATTGGTGAATGATTTGAGAACTACAGGGAGAAAAGGACTCTTTCAAGGCAAGTTTATATATGTCCTCTAACTTAAAGTAAAAAAGTAACTACCAATTTCTCCCTACAATGTGATGTCCATCTGATATGTGATTTTGTTATTTGTCTGGGATTTGATCGCTGGATCCGGTAATTACTAATGTTCCTCTCTACAATGGTTTAAGTAGAAAAAATATTTAGTGTACAATATTATAGCATCGCTTTATTGATATGTATTGTCTACTTCACATACATTTGAAGGTCATTGTCTAATAGGAACAATTAACAAGTTATAATAAAAATACATGCATTTGACTTGAAAATCAGAGATTCACACTGACTGAAAGGTAGTGAAAAGGTACTTATGTTTCTGACAAGGATTTTTTCCTTTACTTTTTCTATAAAAAAGAAAATACCTATATGAAACGGCCATGGAAGTAATAGTCTGCAATCATTTAAGAGTTCTAATATTGAAATCTTGATCAATACTAGATGTGCTTCAGTCAAAGAAACACAAAATAATCCACACTAGTTTTAATTTTCTTTATCCTGAAAAATTCCCCTTACAGCATGATCATGTAAGTAATAGCTACTCCTACTTGCACTCTAAACCTGGGGCCTGGGCACGCAAGCTAGGCCTCAGTTCTAAATAAAACACCTAACAAAGGCTTACGCGCCTGAATTTAATTGCATTTTCGTCAACTTCTTGTGAACCCTGCAAGTTCCAGCAACTCCTTCAGTGAAGGTCTTAGGAAAATGCAGCATCCTAAATCAGTCTGACATGAGCCTTATTGCTCAAGTATATACTTCAAAGTTAAAGTCTACAAGTATATACCTGAAATCAATATTGCTCGATCCAGAAAGCTAATTCCCCCGTTCGAGATTGTGGATTGCAAGCTGCAGTTCTCTTGCTTTCAGGGCCTGGAAAAATTCATGTTCCCTTATTATTATTATTTAATAGAATTAAATCCCACTTTTTGACTCGCACACTTTAAATGTATGATTAAACTAGGTGGTTCCTAATTAAAAACTAGAGTAGCCCAACTAAGTTACATCGACCCAAGTAAACATGAAACAAAAGTACACTTTCCTTTTTAATTTCAACCCAAAACCCAGAGTAGAACATTGTAGCTACGAACTTTTATGGCTTATTTCATGACTGTCAAACATAAGAAACGTCTGCCAGAATGCCTAACCATCTATTCTTCAGTAACATTGTCCTGTTCAGTTTTACTAAAATTGTTTCAGTTGGGAGTCAGTAGTCTGGTAGATAATATGTAGAAGAGATTTGCTCCAATACAAAGGTATACAAATGTTGCTGGTGAAGATTCAGCGAAGGTGTCCACTACTCCACTTTTTCGGTGTTTATGCAGACAATAATTTGGACATTTGTTGTCATCACGTATGCTTGTCTTGACCTTCAGCAAAATCTTAGTTTTTTAATAATGGACACGCATAAATAATTAAAATGAGCAAAGGAGAACTTAAATAATAGTCCAATCAGCATAGGAATAGTTCGCTCAGTTTAGGTTGTAAACGATGAACTTCTCTATGCTTTGTTAGGCTGGGGAGGTGATTTAAATATACAGTCCTTTAAACAACTTGACATTACTTCAGGTTGAGATTTGCTTTTATCTCCTTCTATTCTTCCGTTTCTGAAAAAATAGTTTAATATGCAAATTGCAAGTATCTGACACATCCTGCCTACTTGATTCCCTATAAATATTACTATAATTCTTCTTTATATCTGCATTTGACATGCATTTATGTTTCTCGGCAACATTCATGTATATGAAAATTCATGTTCCAAGAAGTGAGCTAAGACAATGAAACTCTTAGAGCACTTCCAACCTCTTTCGAAACTCAGCTGATGCAGTCCTTAAGAGGTTGATGATTATGCAAATTAATCATGGTATATCAAAATTTCTAGTTGAAAGTATCACTCTGACGACATGGCACCTCTAAATCAATCCTTCACATATTTTCCTTCTGTTTTTTTTGTGTCAGATGACATGCATTATTGAAACGCTCAGATTTTATTTATGCTTTGTTGTAACACCGCAACTGTCCTCAGTGTGCGTGAATAGTAGCTTTTATTTCAAATCTAAATTCAAATTCAAGTATTCAACATTGCATATCTGCGAACTTGCAAGAGGAGGGCATGGTAGTCTGTTGTAGCTATCTCTTTTTTGCTTACCCGCATGCTTTTTGCATATCACTTGGCACTGTAATATGAAAATATACTTGTACGAAGCGATGAGTAAACCAGATGTGAATGGACATAGTTTTTAAGATGCTGTTTTTTTTGAAGCAGGACCAACATTTATAAAATCACACAGACCCACACGGGGGCATGGAAAAGAGATGATTCAACTGGGCATTCCTATTGTAGACTCGCGTTCAGAAGATCGAGTGGCAGGAAGAACCTTCAAAGGCATGATCTACATCATGGATATATCGTCATACATGAAACAATGAAATATGATAGTATTGTGATCATGAAATTTAATTCATCTTGCTAATAGCTCATTACCTTCTTTGTTTTATTTTTTGGGTCGGGAAATTTCAGAAAGGAGGATTGAACCTATTCCACGCTTGTTGCAAGATGTTATTGACCGTTTGATTGCCTTGCAAGTAATTACCGTGGAACCAGATTGTTGCATAATCGATTACTTCGATGAGGTTAGCCTGATGTTTTATAGGAATAATTGAGTACAATACCAGGCTGCGCTAATCAGGTTTTCATATTCCATTAGGGTGATCACTCACAGCCTTATATGTGGCCGCATCGATTTGGAAGGCCAATCTGTGTTCTTTTCTTGACAGAATGTGATATGACTTTCGGAGAAGTGATTGCGGTGGAAGGTCTGGGGAACTATAAGGGCTCCATCAAGCTTTCTGTTACACCCGGGTAACATCACTTTGTGTTTCGCTTTTTCTGTTTTAGGCTCATCAAATAACTGACATTAAATGAATTAAAAAATGAAACCAGGCTATGGTATTTTAATCAGAAATTTATATTTCAAACAATTTTGGGGTAAGTATGTGAATTAAAAGTATATATAGTAGATTGCTATCGCAGCATCATATACGACTATATGCGAAATGTTGTAGATCTATCAAAAGCATTATGCTGGGTGAGGCTTCTCCCAGTAATGTTGTAAAGTCTTTTTTTTTCCTTTTTTTTATGTCCTCTTATTAAAGTTTTTCACTGCTGAAAATGTAGATCCATGCTTGTAATGCAAGGGAGATCCACAGATTTTGCGAGATATGCACTCCCTGCTTTGCAGAAACAGCGTATCCTTGTTACTTTGACCAAGTCTCAACCAAAGAGAAGCAGTGGTCATTATCCTTCAGTTACTGCAGCAACACAATCCCAGTGGATTCCCCCACAGAATAGATCTGCAAACCATATACACAACTCCTTGTCCTCTAAACATCATCCATCAGTTTCTACAACTGGGGCATCACCGCCTCCATCCATATGTATGCCATTACCTCCAGCCAATGGTGTTCAGCCAATATTCATGGCAACTGCAGTTGCACCAGTCCTTCCTTTAACTGCACCAGTTGTTCTGCCACCTACCTCTGCTGGGTGGAATGTAGCTGGGCCAAGGCACGCTCCACCTCGCTTACCAGTCCCTGGTACAGGAGTTTTCCTTCCTCCTGGTTCTGGAAATATATCGAACCAGACATCAGGAAATGAAAGTTATTCTAGTCAGGCAGAAAAGGGCAATGGCACAACAAAACTTAATGGTAACGACAATGCTGCATCAGATCTTGACAAGGAAAGTGAAACAATGTCTGGGAAAGATTGCAGTGGAACAAATGGTGAACAATTCGTAGGTGAAGAACCACAGAAAGATGTGGTTGTGAAGGAGGCCAATGAGCCAGCTGAAACAATTTTGTGAAGAGGGTAGCTTTGTAAACTGCAATGTGTTTTTGAGGCAAGTCTAATCTTAGAATTTACACGCATTATAAGCAGCAGAGCAAACATTGCACATCTAGGTAGCTGAAATTCCTACTTTTTGTTAGTATGAAATTTTAATTATCGAAGTAATTATGTAGAGTTCTTTTGTTATGTACACTACAATTACTCTGCAACATATTAAAGCCTAAACTTCCATCAGTTCCACTTTTCTATAACATTTACCTGAAGTTCCCATACTTTTAGATCAGGTTTGTTTGCACAATCTGATTTTTTTTTGAATTATTTATATTTTGTATTAATTTTATTATACACTCAAATTATTTTAGTATTAACTTATAATGCGACAAATAATGCGTGTAAAACTTTTAGCTGATCAGGTTTGTATGAAATTAATTTTGATAGTCGACAGTCTAGTAGTAGAACTTTAGGAGCTATATTGTCTACATATAATGCGTGTAAATTTAGCTAGGACATCAAAGTGATTCAGAAGCATCTATAGATGTTGGGAAAAAAATAATGCTAAGACCTCTTATATCTAGACAATCGGACCTTTTCAAGATTTTATTTACGCGGGAGTCAAAGAAAGTATAAAAAAGGAAAACATACTTAACCTGCATTTAAAATATATGATTTCAGGCAGAACCATCGGCTGTCCTTTTTTGTGAGAGTAGGACTCAGTTGTGCCAAGGCATCCCCTCTATAATCATGATTCCCTAAAACTGCAACACACCAAACAAAGAAAATCATAGAAACTAATATTGAATTCATTATAACTTGAGTTTAATAATTTTTTTATCATATAAATTCTAATGAGGAACGGTCTACAACAAACGATTGTTGCAGCAAATCGTACCGCGAAAAATTTCCGCACAATATTTAGTTTTAACAACAGAAAATCCCGTTGGTAGATTAAGAAAATGCGTTACTAAGATAACTTACCAACGGAATAGCCACCAAAATGGTCGGTTGCAGTAAAAGTCGTTGGGAAGTCTCTAATAACGGATTTGTTTTTCGTCACTAAACTTAACAACGGAATATCAACAAACTAGTAACAGACCGTGTGAATGAATTTCAACAAAATAAGCACCATTTCGGCAACGGATTTTTCCATTGAGAAAGCTACCAACGGGATATTCGTTATTAAAATATCACCATTATGTTAACATATTTCTCTGTTGGTAGATTTTCCAACAGAATGTCCATTGCTATATATATACACACCATTTTATTTTGCTTGCTGATTTTCCCACGTAAAATTTATTGTGGAGAATTTTTTTAACAATTTCAAACAAATGATATGATATATGTGCAACATATAAATTATCTACTGTCCTGCAAATTTGCAACTCCATTCATAATCAAAGTCACAACCAAGGCACCATAAAAAATATAAAAAGTTCACTAATTTTTCAATAACATAATGTGGGCGTTTGGGGTATCAAGCAAAAGTTGACTTATAGCTTAAAATGAGTAAGTGCTTTATAAGTGATAAGTAGAGCTGAGCTTATAAGTCTAGAGTGTTTGGTAAATCAGAACTTATAAGCTGTAGAGTGTTTGGGTAAATCAGAACTTATAAATTAACTTTTTTTTATTATTTTTAAAATATCTATTTTTTAATATATATAAATGGATATCAATGGATAGATCTCGATGAGTAGAGAAATTTGATATATACATATCAAATTTTTAATGAACGGATCAAAAGATATATGGTTTTGAAGATTTGAAGGATATTATATATTGCGTGTATCGAGAATAAGTTATACTCCCTCCATCCCATTATAAGTGACGTTTTTTGACCATTTTCAAATTCTATTTTAAATGTCGTTTTTAGGTTTTCAAGGCAAATACATTTTATTTTCACATATATACCCTTATTTATACGTACCAGTATTTAAGTTTTATTTGTTTTCCAATGCATGTATTAAATAACTTCCACCAACTCAAGTTCTTTCATCTTCAGTGTGAGTAGTATATAATGTACACTTCCATTCATGTATCTCTATAACTCATTTTCATCTATATTTTTCACTTACTATCCTTTTATATTTTGATATATTTTCAATACCTAAAAATGAAGGTAGGTGGGTTAACAAAAAAAAGTATGGAGGTAAGTGAAGACGAGGTTAAAGTTAAAAAGAATCAAGATGTCATGAACAATGTGGTCAAGTTAGATTTTGATCTAAATGAATATCCAAAAGTTGAAGGTGAAGTCGATGCAGAAGGAGCTACTCAGCGGGTTGTGTATATGATGTGGAAAATTTATTTTCCAAACTTTTTATGTTGTTTAAGAAATTAATCATTTCCAGTAATTTGTTTAAATTTGGAAAAGGAAAGCATTGTTATGTTCAAAATTCAATTTTTGAAGTTTTATATGTTTTGTGATCATGAATGAATGTTTTCTTTCTCTTTAGTCTTTTATTGTGTGTTTTTTTATTATTTTGATTGTTAAAAATTTTAGTACTTACATAAATTTTTTTTAACCAATCTGCCACCAAAGACTATGCTAGGAATCAAAATTTTTATATATTTTGACCTATTGCACTTGATTAGATAATAAACAAAGAAATATAATTAATTAATTTGTAAAATCTAAAATTGTATATATACTCATTTGTTACTTTTAAATAAAATGTCCACCAATATAATTTAGTCTACGCATTAATTTTTTTTTATTAAATTGGTAAATAAATTTAAACATTATTATGTCTAACATAATTCACAATAATGAAACATAGTATGACATAGAATTTCTTTTCCAAAATAACATTAATAAAAACAAAACAAAATATAAATTTAACTTGAATTTAACCAACTGTTTACATCTTGTACTAATGCAGCATCACAATTTTGCTTCCGAGGAAGCTTACCCTATCTCTCCAAAATTACTTTTTTAATGTGAGGTATATTGTATTTGTTGGATCCCCTCACTTTTAAAATTTCCACCATACATTGTTGTAAGGTGCAAAATATTCTGTTTGATAGTCTAGGTGAAAATGTTTCAAATGCTCTTTCAACAGAACTTATAAGTTCATCAACATTCTTGGGAGCCTCCTTGTAGTGCAGGGCTTGAATAGCACTAAAAAAACCAAGATCTAAAATATTTAAATCCGGAGAATTTGCTGGCTGACACATCAAACGAATATCAAACCCATATTGTGTGGCAGCTTTACAAAATTCTAAATCATTAGGATCAAGATGTGTTGGTGCATTATCTTGTTGTATGACAATAGTCTTAGAGTTTCCATCAGGCCATTTTGCACGAATTTCTTGCAAAACTTTTCTAATCATGAATGATCTTATTGTGTCTCTCCCAACTGAAGTCATGACTTTTGTTTCAAGTGTTCCTGCAACTCTATTAGAACTACTTCTCTTAGCTGGTTCTTTGGTGACAAAAGGAAATATTCCAATCTTTCCTAAAAAACTTACATTTCCATCTGTATCAAACCGTGGCCTTGCTATTGCAGCTAAAAACATCACCTTTAAAATAAAATTTTTACTTTTACATGTTCTTTGAGGCTCTTCTTCATCTGCAAGGAGATAATAGGTCTCAGACTTTTTTGTCAAATAAAACCATTTCTCATCAATGTGAATAATATTCTCCATGTCCACAAATTGTGGACTATGAGGTAGAGAATTTTTATCCAACATTGACAAACAAAAATCAACTCGACTTCTTTTATTTTTATCCGTGAGTAGAGGTTTGATGCAATTGGAATGTCTCCTTATGGTACCATCTTCAAAGCGCCTGATTAGAGTTGACTTAGGAACACCCATTGCATATGCAGTAGATTGGAGTGTTGTTCGTCTAGAGAGAGGAATGTTTCTAAATTTTTCAAGATCAATTTGCACTCTTTTACGACCACAATTTTTTGTTTTAAGATGTGATACATTAACTTCTCCCATGCTTGCAGTCTCTTTTGACCGCTTCCAAATACGTTGAACAACACGTACATTTACAGAAAATTCTGTTGCAACAGCTTTTGTTGTACCCCATTTTATTTTCCCATTTACACTCTTTTTTAACATAGCAAGATAAATGGCATGGCGCTTGTCATTTGTCAAATTTTTTTTCTTCCTTCTGATCATGTTGTGTGGCATATTTCCATCTGCAAAAATTCACTTAGTTCAAAGTATGATTTATTTTTAGAATTAAAAAAAATTATTTAAAAAGTAGTTTAAAACACTTGTGAATAATACCAAAAAAATCATTGAAAATAAATTGTTTTTTACAAAAAAATTTAATTATTTTATACAAAAAAATTTAATTATTTTAAATTAAGATAATTGTTTATTTTAACCTCATTTACTAAAATGAATTAAATAAATAAATTAGTTGATGAAAAAAATACAATTCTAAGTTTACCAAAAAAAAATTAAAATTAAAATACTATCTTACTATCACTTGCAGGAGTTTCTTCATTGACAGGAGGAGACTCATAATACTCGTCAGGAGGAGGCTCATTTAGATCAATAGGAGGAGGCTTATTTAGGTCAAAAATGTATTCTTCCTCTGATACTTCAGATAATACTTCTTCTTCATCTTCATCTAAAATATTAATATGACTCCCTACAATAAAATGATTAGAAATTAAAAATATACAAATCATATTTTAACATAATAAAAACAAATAAAAGATATAAAATAAAGATATTTGTTTACATGTAAATTAGGTACTTGTTATTACCTCTGGCATATACTTCATCTCCAGCAGACCAATTCAAATCATATGGCCTATTTGTATTCACCATTGAAACTAAGAAAAATGAATTGATTCATCTTGTAGTAGTCCTTCTTTATATAGATTCAAATTGGAGAGAAATAAATTGAAAGAAATGAAAATTTTGAATTTAAGATAAAAATTTTGGAGGGAGTGAATTATTTTAGTATATTTTGGAGGGAGTGAATTATTTTAGTAGTAGTATGGTTTTGAAGGGAATGATTCAAAAAAAATTGTAAATCAACACATAATTAATGATCGTTCCAAATTTAATGATCTGCAAGATGGAGGGATCAAGGACAAATAAGGAAAATAACATTAACATTAATTGTAGAACAAACTAATAATTTTACTTCTTAATCTACGTGTACAGTCAAAAAACGTCACTTATAATGGGATGGATGGAGTAAGTTATAAGTTGAATGTTAAGGATTCTTAACATTCAACTTATCCATTTTAAGTAGCAATAAGTTGGTTTCACTTATTTTGGCAAACACCCCCAATAAGCACTTTTGGGTTTAAGCCATAAGCTGCAACTTTAAGTTGCAGCCAAACAGGCCCAATGTAATAGGTACAAACATTAAATTCCAATACACAAACTAGTGCATCCCTAACTAGTATTTTTCGCATAAATAATGATGGCTAAAAATGCAACATAGATATTTAAAAAGTAGCAGTAATGCTTAGGCTTTTCAACGATTTTGATTTACATAGCACATCCATCTGTAATTTTATCTCTTGTTCTCTTCGGAGAAGCAACCTTTCATATAATCTGTCCAAACGACGGTCGTCACTGTAAAAGAAATATGTTTACCAAAGCAATCATTGAGATAGATATGCTTTTAACATCAGACAATTCAATACACAAAGAAAGTTATATGGAAACTTTTAGTCCAGGAATTAAAACAAAACATCATTATCCAACACTGGAAGACCGGAATAGAAAACAAGTATATAAACTTACGGATTCCAACACTCAAGTATTAGCTTTGATACCAAGGGATCAACCCATTCTAGTACATCAAGATGTCTGCTGAAATCCAACAGCTCCAACAACCTGCATAGAACTCATCTCATTCCATGGTACACGCAAAGTTGCCAACTTCCACAATATCACACCAAAGTTGTATACATCACACCTGCAAACCAAATCCGGTGATTTCTGTCAGCAAGTTTGACGATAAAAAATGTATGAAGTTTTTACTAATTCCCTCGCAAGATCTTCTAGGTATACAGAGCATGAACTTACTTCTCACTGGATAATTCATTCCTTAAAACTTCAGGAGCCATCTATTCAAGCTGCATATACAGAGTCTATCAGTACATCTAATATTCCAAGAATGAAACAAAAGTGCGTAGAAGATAGTAGAAGCCGGCCTTACAGAGCATTAATTTTCCGATAGTAGTCCTCCATATAAACCATTAACATAGATATTTAGAACCAAGGCATATAAAATAAATTAACTGTCAAATTACTAAACAATTTACAGTCTGAAGTGTGTTGCTATATTTGAAAAACAATTATTGAAGATTTGCTGAGTGCTTAGTGATATACTAACATGTATTGTAAAATATAATCCCGTCAAGTTACACATCACTGTGCTTGAGTTCAACTATGAAAAGACAAAAGTTATGCTTTTAGATGATGCATTATTCGATTTTCTTGGATTGTCTAATTTTATTCTTTTCCAAGGGAAGCACACTAATGTCGTGTTGCTGGTGTTTCTATTGATTATCGTCAAAGATTTACAGATTCTAAGATATAAACAACAAGTTACTGACAATCAAATTTATTATCAATTTTTGTGATGAAGTATGTTAGTTTTTTTCTATTCTATTTTCTTTCAGTAATCATCAAAAGATTCTCGCATTAAGAGATAAACATTAAGCAATCTCCTATCTAATTTATAAACAATGTAGATATAAACATGTGCTAGTATTTTTTTCAAAAAATTGTTTTACGTCACGCCCTCCTGGACCTTGCTTTCGCTTGCATATTTGATGTTATTCTGCTGAACCTTACTTGAAAGTAGGTTTTCCTTTAGAGTACTACCTGTTTGGTTTGTGTTATGGATCAAAAACTGAGTTTAGATATTGACGGCGGTATTCAATGAATGAGGGTGGACAATCGTGTCTTAATGGCTGCTCTTGTGTTTCGTGACTAAACAGGTCCTCACAAGATGCCTACGTATCTCTGTTGTATAGAGAATCAAGCCAATAAAACGTAGTTCTAGAGTGAACGAGGGTCCTTATATGGGCGTTAGGAGCCTTGTATTTAGAGTATGTTTAGAAGACTTAATGGATAAGTCTTGTTATTGATAACTGATAAGGAGTGTTCTACTTGGCAGACAAGTATTATCCTTATCTGATAAGTGCTGTGACTCATCATTAATATTTGATTGGGATTCTGGATCCTTCTATGAAGATACTATCATATTTGGACTCTTTTATGAGCTGTGTATTTTCCCTTATTTATTAATTACGAAATTAATAAATAATTAGGGTTTCGGGCCTTTTATCGGGCCTAATTGTTGGACCAAACTAGGTCTAATTAATACATCATTAATTACATATATAGGGTTATTTTTAGCCCATATCATTTGCCCCCCAATTTCTAGGAAAACTTTTCAAGTTTTCGTAGAAATTATATTGACCTTTTTCGAGATTCGGGGTCTTTTTATCCTTTACCTGGGACTTTATTTACACCAGTGTTTCACAAGTATCGCCTTATTGCAAAGTGTGGAGCGACCTACACATTTACGACGATTGTTGCCTTATTCGAGGCTAATTTGACATTTATATGAATTATTCCTAATATTTTAGGAATTTTCATGTACCCACAGGTATTTTTAATATTTATTCCTAATATTTTAGGAATTTTCGTGTACCCACATGTATTTTTAACAGTTATTCCTAATATTTTAGGAATTTTTGTGTACCCACAGGTATTTTTAATATTTATTCCTAATATTTTAGGAATTTTCGTGTACCCACATGTATTTTTAACATTTATTCCTAATATTTTAGGAATTTTCGTGTACCCACAGGTATTTTTAACATTTATTCCTAATATTTTAGGAATTTTCGTGTACCCACAGGTATTTTTAACATTTATTCCTAATATTTTAGGAATTTTCGTGTATCCACATGTATTTTCAACATTTATTCCTAATATTTTAGGAATTTTCGTGTACCCACAGGTATTTTTAACATTTATTCCTAATATTTTAGGAATTTTCATGTACCCACAGGTATTTTTAACATTTATTCCTAATATTTTAGGAATTTTCGTGTACCCACAGGTATTTTTAATATTTATTCCTGAATTTTTATTTTTTCAGAGTATTTTCGACCAGGATTTTAGGTCATTTTCGACCAGGATTTCAAGTCTTTTTCGACCAGGACTGTGTTGAGGTCGAACATGTCGACCAGGAAATTTAAGTCTTTTTCGACCTCAAATTTTCCACCAGGAACAGTGTAATTTCGAGCAGGATTTTCGACCTCAACTGGGGCGAGGTCGAACATGTCGACCAGGATTTTTAAGCCTTTTTCGAGCTCAAAATTTCGACCAGGAACAGTGTAATTTCGACCAGGAATTGAGGTCGAATTCGACCTGAAATGGGAACGAGGTCGAGTAGTTCGACCTCGATTTTCAGTACATTTTCGAGCTCAAATTTTCGACCAGGAATCCTTGTTATTTCGAACAGGAATTGAGGTCGAATTCGACCTGAAATGGGAACGAGGTCGAGTAGTTCGACCTCGATTTTCAGTACATTTTCGAGCTCAAATTTTCGACCAGGAATCCTTGTTATTTCGAACAGGAATTGAGGTCGATTTCGACCTGAAATGGGAACGAGGTCGAGTAGTTCGACCTCGATTTTCAGTACATTTTCGAGCTCAAATTTTCGACCAGGATTCCATGTAATTTCGACCAGGAATTGAGGTCGAATTCGACCTGAAATGGGAACGAGGTCGAGTAGTTCGATCTCGATTTTCAGTACGTTTTCGAGCTCAAAATTTCGACCTCAATCGCATGCAATTTCGACCAGGAATCGACCTTATTTTAATACATTTTCGACCTCGCCTTGTAGTCGTTTTTCGACTAGGAAGGGGAGTGAGGTCGAGTAGTTCAAGCTCGTTTTCTAGGTGTTTTTCGACCAGGAATTTTCGACCAGGAATCAGTTCAATTTCGAACAGAAATTGTATTCTGATACATGATTTTGCTTGTATTCTGATACAGAAATTGTATTCTGATACATGATTTTGCTTGTATTCTGATACATGAGGTTTCAACCATGCCAAACGTGGTTTATAGATATAAGAACTAACTTGAGTTCTAACACCTTAGACCTCATTTGAGGTTTCAACAACGCCAAACGTGGCTTACCGATACAAGAACTAACTTGAGTTCTAACACCTTAGACCTCATTTGAGGTTTCAACAACGCCAAACGTGGCTTACAGATACAAGAACTAACTTGAGTTCTAACACCTTTAGACCTCATTTGAGGTTTCAACAACGCCAAACGTGGCTTACAGATACAAGAACTAACTTGAGTTCTAACACCTTAGACCTCATTTGAGGTTTCAACAATGCCAAACGTGGCTTATAGATAGAGAACCTGATTTTGAGGTTCAACATCTTAATTTTCACATCGAGAGGCCTTCATGAATGAAGACATACATAATGTTTCACTTGTTTCTTTAATGTGAGCTTCCAGTATATCGAATCGAAGCTTGTTCTGAGCTCTACTTCCTCGAATTTTCAGGGGTTTCAACCCTTATATTAACCTTCTTCCAATAGGCCTCTTTAGGCTTTTAGTTGAGCTTGTAACATAACTCTTTGATCCTTCGGGATCTTCTATCCATGCATGTTATTTATGCATATTATGTTTCTTCATTCTTGCATTCACTTATATTTATTTAGCTTTTTCTTTTGTAAGGCAATTCCTAGTACTTGGCCTCTTGAATGGGCTGGCACTTTGATTAAGTGTTATTGGTACAACTTGTCCTTTTAGTAGAACAATAAGGAAATACTCAAACAAAGATAAGTAATAAAATAGTGAATGAGAACTTGAAACATTTCCTTTGAAAAAGAGGGTTCGACCCTTACATAGTGCTTTACTTCCTACTAAGAGCTTAAGAGCTCAGAATGGTTTCATCGACCTTATTTCTACTTGTACTATTAGTGGATCCCTTAAGGAAACACCTAAACATAATAAACTTTTCAAATTCGAGGCATGCCATATTCTTGGCATCTCAGTCCTTTCTTTCTTCATCGTCTTTCGAATCCATAACCTCGATTGGGAGAACCTGCCCCCCGACTCCATCAGGCCTTAACGTAGCAGCTGGTCCTCCATATATCATATTGATAACAGGCCCTCGAGGCTTAGGATTACGATCTTGGTCGTCGTCTCTCGTATCATAATTTTTCCTTTCATAGTTTCCATGCTGATTTCCTTGATTCCCATCCTTAGTGAATTTATCGAGTTTTCCTTTTCGGATTAAGAACTCGATCTCATCCTTGAGTTGCCTACAATCATCAGTATCATGGCCCGAGTCTTTATGGTACCTACAGTACTTGTTCTTGTTTCGCTTCTCAGGATCTCCCCTTAGTGGCTTCGGCCATCGAAAGTCCCTATCTTTCTCAATGTCAAAGAGGATTTGACTCCTTGGAGCATTCAACCTTGCATATTCAGTAAATTTCGTATCTGGATCAGAGTCTCTAGTCGTACGAGGATATTTGTCCTTGACATCATACTCTTGCTCCATCTTTCTCTTTTTTTCGTTTTCACTTCCCTCAACAGTGGGCTCATACTTTCTCATGCTTTCTTCAGCCTTGATATACTTTCCGGCTCTATCTTGGAGCTTCAGCATGCTCTCGGGTGGATGTTTAGCCAATGACATCTTGAAAAAGACATCTGTGGTTCCTTGTTGAAGGGCTATCATAGCTACCTTGTTGTCTAGATCAGGTATGTTTAATGTGTCCTTGGTGAAACGTTTGAGGTAATCTCTCAACGTCTCATTCTTTTCTTGAGTTAGATTCATGAGTGAAGCAGAGCTTTTCTCATGTACTCGTCCACTGATGAATTGGTTGATGAAAGCCGTGCTCAGATCTCTGAAACAACTGATAGAGTTAGGCGGCAAAGGACTGTACCATCTCTGGGCCATACCAGCCAGGGTTTGAGGAAACGCCCTACACTTAAGAGCATCTGTGACCGGCTGCAGTAGCAGTGCATTTGAAAAAGTCCTTACATGTGTTGCGGGATCACCCGTACCATCATACGCCTTGATAGTAGGCATCTTAAATTTCCTCGATACATGGGCGGCCATTACCTCTTCAGTGAAGGGTGGAATAGGATCGTCTGGGTCACCTAGTTGCATCAAATTACGGGGGTCTGACCTGGAAATCTCAGTTCGTGAAGTCATATTCCTCCCTTGTCTTCTCGAAGGTGTTTCCAAATTAATTACGGGAATATCCCCTGCTTCTTGGTTCAATTGCTGCATCCGCCTTCTTTGTCGCTCGACCTCCATGTCTTTTTTTATCTTTTGAATCTCGGCTTCATGAGCCCTTATTCTTTCCATAGCAGTCATGGGTGCTCTCACTGTTGCCCCCCGAATTCTTCTTCCAAGAGGCTCTTTGCTGGCCCTTCTTCTTCTGGGCGCCCGATCTCGTTCTTCATCAGACGAGTAATCATCAGAGTAGGGCCCAAAATAATCCAAGTATCTCCCTTCAGGGATGGGTGCTAATCCTTGAATGTAGGCTGGTTCGTATGGGGGATGGCCACTCCTTTCGGCTTCAGGGGGATAGTTGGGCAGTCCGTATGCTGGATTCGTGCTTATTGGAAGCACAGTTGTGGAAATCTGTGCTCCACGGGGAAGGTTATGTTCGAGAGGTGAGACAACCATCTGAAGAGGGTTCATCTCGTTTTGGGGTATGGAAGCTTGGGGATTCGTCCCTAGTGGTTGAGAAACCATCTCAGTAGTGAGGGGTAACGTCCCTAGTGGTTGAGAAACCATCTCCGTAGTGAGGGGTAACGACCCTGGTTCTGTGGTAATCGGAGCAGTGGTGGTGACAGTAGATTCAGTAGTGGTTGCTGTTGTTCGTGTTCTAGCCATGGTTGATGTTGTCTTCCCACAGACGGCGCCAAATGTTATGGATCAAAAACTGAGTTTAGATATTGACGGCGGTATTCAATGAATGAGGGTGGACAATCGTGTCTTAATGGCTGCTCTTGTGTTTCGTGACTAAACAGGTCCTCACAAGATGCCTGCGTATCTCTGTTGTATAGAGAATCAAGCCAATAAAACGTAGTTCTAGAGTGAAGGACGAGGGTCCTTATATAGGCGTCAGGAGCCTTGTATTTAGAGTATGTTTAGAAGACTTAATGGATAAGTCTTGTTATTGATAACTGATAAGGAGTGTTCTACTTGGCAGGCAAGTATTATCCTTATCTGATAAGTGCTGTGACTCATCATTAATATTTGATTGGGATTCTGGATCCTTCTATGAAGATACTATCATATTTGGACTCTTTTATGAGCTGTGTATTTTCCCTTATTTATTAATTACGAAATTAATAAATAATTAGGGTTTCGGGCCTTTTATCAGGTCTAATTGTTGGACCAAACTAGGTCTAATTAATACATCATTAATTACATATCTAGGGTTATTTTTAGCAGTTTGGCACCTAGACTAGTATGTCAACAAAATGCTGTGATTGGTAAAATAACAGGAAAAAAAACTTGTCTCTCGCCTGAGCATCGAATTCTAGGAAGTGCATGTCGGAATACAGATTGGACGATTAAGGTTTCCCTTATTCCTTGCCAATTTCTCTTTTATACGAACTCAAAAAGTGAACACAATGTCAAATTTAATAATTTGCCAGGATCAAACATGAGTGGCGCATTTCAATACCGGAAGTATGCCTTTACAAATTTCGGAGAAGTTCTTTTTACAGGAAAAAGCTAGTTCAGTTTCAATCATTATATCCGAATGGACTGCAAAAAGGAAAAAGGACTCCATGCTACATATAGTCATATACACATGCTTTGAATATATAAATCATCCGCAACACTCATACAGATTGACGTGCTCACAGTCACATCAGTGTATAAACTAGAATACTTCATAACTCTGACTGTGACAAAACATTTTTTCCTAGGCCACAAAGAGTTTATAGGTACAAGCCAATGATTCATTGATTGATATTGATTTTTTAGGACTAGGTGGGTCTAATCCATTCTGTCTAAAAATCCAATCTATGCCTAAACCAGAACGTTTCTATATAAAAGCAGAGAAAGAGGGTAAAACATATTGAACATAATATACATACATATAAAACATATTGAACATATATACATATATAACACAAATTGGATATGCCAATTGAGAAAGAGGGTAAAACCTAATAAACTGAAGATGCCTTAAATGTGAACAAGCCCAAATTAGCAGAGCTAGAAACTCAAATTGAATCCCTGCAACAAAAAAGAGAAAGATAAAGCGACTTGTTAAATTGAATCGATTGAAGAAGCTATACATTTAAAATCAATTTGAATCGAAAAAGTGAACTCTAAAAGAGAAAGGGAAAGAGAGGCGGAGAGACAAAGAGAAAGGGAAACAGAGAGTAGGGCTCGGTTTTGAGAGTAAAGGAAATGATTTGAGATGAGCCGACACTCTAAAATAATTTGAGAGTATAGAGCGGGGTGCTTCAAAAAAAAAAAGTAAATAGAGGGGAAATTGTCCGCCCATTGTTTCATTTAGATTTCTCTAAAAATAATACATAATATATTATGGTAAAAATTAAGACAAATTTAAAATATTACTTCACATATCTCATTTTATTTATCCACTTAAACTTTTTCATGTACGTTAAAGCGCATTGAATGAATTGTTGCACAAATTATTATTTTTTTTCATTTTTTTCTAATATAAAAGGTTAATATTTAAATGAAATGCAGTAAGTAAAATGCATAAATATTAAATCTTTAGAATAGATAAATTATTATTTTCCAAAAATTCTGGAATATCACTAGAATATATAAATCTTTACATCCATATGGTTGGATCGTCGATAAATATTTTTTAAAAAATCGAAACGCCTATTCAGGAGGAAACACTAGTCAGAAGTAAAAGTCAAAGTACTAATTGACTAAATAAAATAAAAATAAGTACTAATTAACTCTTAAAATCTCAAACCAAATAAATTTATTGTTTTTCAAAAAATTTGAAATACCAAAGAAATAGATAGATCTTTACATCCGTACGGTTGAATTGTCGATAAATATTTTTAAAAAAATCGAAACACCAATTCGCGAGAAAACACTAGTTAGAAGTACAAGTCAAAGTACTAATTGACTCTTAGAATCTCAAACCAAATAAATTTATTATTTTCCAAAAAAATTGAAATATCATCAAAATAGATGGTTCTTCACATCCGTACGGTTGGATCGTCGATAAATATTTCTTAAAAATCAAAACATTAATTCAGGACAAAACATTAGTTTGAAGTTCAACTCAAAGTACTAGTTGACTCTTAAAATTTCAAACCAAATAAATTTATTATTTTCCAAAAAATTGGAAATATCATTAGAATAGGTAGATCTTTACATCTGTACGGTTGGATCGTCGATAAATAATTTTTAAAAAATCGAAACAATAATTCGGGAGGAAACACTAGTTAGAGAACTAGGACAAGTCAAAATACTAATTGACTCTTAAAATTTCAAACCAAATAAATTTATTAGTTTCCAAAATTTTGAAATACCATTAGAATAGATAAATCTTTACATCCGTACGGTTTAATCGTCGATAAAGATTTTTAAAAAAATTGAAACACCAATTCGCGAGAAAACACTAGTTAGAACTTAGAAGTACAAGTCAAAGTACTAATTGACTCTTAAAATCTCAAACCAAATAAATTTATTATTTTCCAAAAAATTTGAAATATCATTAAAATAGATAGATTTTCACATCCGTACGGTTGGATCGTCGATAAATATTTTTTAAAAAAATTGAAACACCAATTCAGGAGGAAACACTAGTTAGAAGTACAAGTCAAAGTACTAATTGACTCTTAAAATCTCAAACCAAATAAATTTAATATTTTCCAATTTTTTTGAAATATCTTTAAAATAGATAGATCTTCACATCGGTACGGTTGGATCGTCGATAAATGTTTTTAATAAAATTGAAACATTAGTTAGAATTTTAAGTCAAAGTACTAATTGAGTCTTAAAATCTCAAACCAAATAAATTTATTATTTTCCAAAAAATTTGAAATATCATTAAAATAGATAGATTTTCACATCCGTACGGTTGGATCGTCGATAAATATTTTTTAAAATAATTAAAACACCAATTAAGGAGGAAACACTAGTTAGAATTACAAGTCAAAGTACTAATTGACTCTTAAAATCTTAAACCAAATAAATTTATTATTTTCCAAAAATGTTAAAAATATCATTAAAATAGATAGATCTTCACATCCGTGCATTTGGATTGCCGATAAATATTTTTTTAAAAATCAAAACACCAATTCGGGATGAAATACTAGTTAAAAGTACAAGTCAAGTACTAATTGACTCTTTAAATCTCAAATCAAATAAATTTATTATTTTCCAAAAATTTTGAAATATCATTAAAATAGATAGATCTTGTACGGTTGGATCGTCGATAAACATTCTTAAAAAAATTGAAACACCAATTCGGGAGGAAACACTAGTTAAAAGTACAAATTAAAATACTAATTGACTCTTAAAATCTCAAACCAAATAATTTTTTTATTTTCCAAAGTTTTTGAAATATCACTAAAATAGATAAATCTTCACATCCGTCCGGTTAGCTCGTTGATAAATATTTTTAAAAAAATCGAAACACCAATTCGGGAGGAAACACTAGTTAGAAGTACACGTCAAAGTACTAATTGACTCTTAAAATCTCAAACCAAATAAATTTAATATTTTCCAAAATTTTTGAAATATCTTTAAAATAGATAGATCTTCACATCGGCACGGTTGGATCGTCGATCAATATTTTTAATAAAATTGAAACACTAGTTAGAATTCCAAGTCAAAGTACTAACTGACTCTTAAAATCTCAAACCAAATAAATTTATTATTTTCCAAAAATTCTAAAATATCATTAAAATAAATAGATCTTCACATCCGTACGGTTGGATTGTCGATAAATATTTTTTTATAATCAAAACACTAATCCGAGAGGAAATACTAGTTAGAAGTATCACTCAAAGTACTAATTGACTATTTAATTTCAGAATTAATATTACCAGCAGATTAGTAACGGAATATATCTAACCGATCTAAAATTGGTGACAGATCGCTAACGGAATAAAAGTTGTAACTACCGTTAGCATGAGGTTGGGAATTCGTTACTAAACAGTTACTATGTCGTTACTATTTCCTTGGCAAAAATCCGTTGGCAAACCATAGCTATTCCATTGGCATATTGGGCGGACATTTTTTACCAACGAAAATATTCCGTTATTAAATATCCGTTAGTGATCCGTTAGGTTTCGGTTGGCAAAATTTTGACTTTTCAAACTTATGAGATCCGTTAGCAATCTGTCGGTAACTACCAATATATGGATTTTCGTTACTAAATTCCGTTGCTTATTCTTGTAGTGGCAGTACATGTACAATAAAATTTTAGATGTACATACATGAGGGTGCATCATTTACCGTGATTTGTTTTTGACAATTCTAATAGCGAGGATGCATTTAGAAAGTTGAGAAGTCAATCTATAATTACCAGTGTACCATTGCTTTTGCAAGCTTGTTGCCGTGTAAATATTGCTAAAGGATTCTTCAAATGCTGGATCGTTTTCATCGGTCAAACCATCATCATAAAAATTATCACCAGTTGAAATGATAAAATATATATCTAATTTCTCTGCCACTACTCCCATATGCAACAAAAGTTAATGTATTGACGATTTTAGAGCATCACCAACAGTCTCTTAAACATACCCCAAAAAATAATATAAAATATTAACTCCTAGTTATTTAATACTTTCTATTGCTTATCATCTTCAACAACTTCTTCATTCTCACCTCTTCAATTATTTTTTATTAATAATTGTACCGTAGTGGTAAAAAGAAGTGGGATGTTACTAAAAAACTGAAAATAAGTATTATATATTAGCAAAGAATGAGATAGGGAGAGGAGAGAGAATCTTAAAATTGAGGAGAATAAAATGACTCCTAAATATTTGAAGAAGAGTTAGGAGGCTCTTGGAACTTGATTTTGAAGAATTCCTCCTCAATATTTAGTTTAGGAGCCTCAATAGAGAAGTGTCGGAGATGCTCTAAGATGTTAATGTATTGATATTTCCTATTTTTCCTCCACTTAAATTGGATACATTTTCTTTTTTCAATAAAAAAAATGTTAAAATGATAAACTACATTATTTTATACATAAATTTTGTACCTCGTTTTTTATCTCTAGCCATACCTTTATTTTAAATATTATTTTATATTAAGGGCCGCGCTCTAGTGAGAACCTCCACTATTGTGAGATATGAGATCTAATCCTAACCATTCATTAATACATCTTATATTAATCTCCCACCACCCATTAAATTTATTAATATTTTAATATTCCATCACCCCCACCCATCCACCACCTCCGACCCCTGGGAACCTCCATCTCCGACGACCAATTCCGGCCAAGCCAAAAAATCACCACCGGAAACAAAAAATCAACTCACTACCATAACTCCGACCACCACCGGAAAACAAAAAATCACCACCGGAAACAAAAAATCACCTCATTACCATAACTCCGATCACCACCGGAAAACGAAAAAGCACCACGACCAAAACTACCACATCGCTGCCGCCATCAACAAATCACCAACAACAGCCCCGAAAATCACCAAAAAATCGACAAAAAAACAACAAGAATCGCAAAAAATCACTACTGTAAAACACAAATCAACCTCCGGTCACCTACAACCACCACAGCCTCACCTCCAAAATCATCACCTCCAACCAAAAAAATCATCAAAAATTCATTACCAATCAGTATAAAACCACAAAAATCACCATAAAAATCACCACATCACCACCATACAACCACCACCATTAACAATAGTCCGCCAGCATCACCATCACTATATCACCGTTTAACCGCCACCACAATATCGCCATTAAAATTAAAAAAAGTTATCGAAAACAAAAAAGATAAACTTTCAGTGGAAGCTTTGCGATCGGAAGTGTCACCGGTGTTGAAGCGATGATAGTAAACAAAAAAAGAAAAACATCGATCGGAGAAAAAATTATGTGATCGGAGATTTGTGGAGGCATGACCGGAATTCATGAATAAAATTGAGAACGAGAGATAAGACTTTGTGTATAAACAGGGGAGAAGTTAAATTTGGGGGGAGAGAGAAATGATTGGGGGAGGAGGGTGTTGTGTGTAGGGCGTATGTTTTGTATGAGTCTGCGTGTGTTGTGTGGGTGGGTGGGTGTGTGTATTTAATTTATGTGGATGTGATTTAAAGCTGATAAAAAATTGTGGGGCTGAGATTAGATCTCAGTTCTCACCAATAATATGGGTTCTCACATGAGCAAAACCCTTTATATTAAAATTTAAAGGGGTTCTCAAACATTAGATCCCACGCACAGACAAATATTCAAACATACAGTTTTTTTTTAAAATCCAACATATTCTTTTTCAGGTAAATCGTACTCGAGCATAGTTGTCATTCTTCCTCTTAAAAAAACATTGAACTAAAAATTAAGGAAACCAATTATTTCTCGTATATAATGTTTGTTTGCTAATTAATGTATATAAGCATTGATTTCAATTATTAATCTCAATTATTTTCGTTCTTCCTCATACCAGTGTTTGTGATTAGCAATTACGTCAAGCAATCAAGAAAAATAAAGCAAAAATCAAAGATTATATATTCTTGTTAAGACCGATGTAATATAAAAGAAGTACTTGCGTACATGTCTTGAATTAATCGAGAAGACAAGCAAGACCCATTGATAGTGAATTGCTAGATGATTTGCTTTCCTATTAAATCGCTTTTTTATTTCGTTTTCTTGATCACACTTATCCTTGTCATTTATTCTAAAAGTAATGTTAGGTATTCCAAAAGAGTTGTCAATTTGTTTTCTAAATAAAATGATAATGATAAGTGATTAATTTTAATTCGTGAATGCATATGTATTAACGCGAGATCTCATATTATTTTATAAAAATTATCACAAGATTTTGAAAATAATTTTGAAAAATATTTTGAGACTTATAGCATTTTTCTTATGCTAAAGTAAGTATATAACCAATTACCACCCTACACATAATCACGCTCTCAACCTCGGCTAACTTGAAATCTGTATATATGAAATAGGAATAAATGAACATAAAGGATTCCAGCAAAAAAATAAAGAGGAAAAATGAACGTGATAATAGAAGGGGAGAGAATGGGATAAGAAATGAAAGGAATAAGTATTTCATTTTTCATTTATTTAGGTATAATTTAATTGAAATGGACAAAAATCTATAAATTTACGAATTCTAATGTTTGGATATGCTCAATATTTCGTACAATTTTAAAACAGAGTTAAATATTTTCTTAAAATAATTTCTCAAGAATTTTTTTAAAACAGAGTTAAATTTTGTTGCAAAAAATTTTCCCGGAATATTTTAACGGGAAAACGGGGAAAAAAAAAATCCTCAAAAGAAGCCTCTCGGAAAAACTCATCCATGTCTTTATTAATTTGAATAGTTTAAATGGTTACCAAAAAATAGTTGACATCCTCATAGTAGTTACGTGTAGCTTTGAATAGGTGTAGCAAAATTACACTTATATTATATGTACACAATTTTTGTATCTGCAGATAAGTTGAGATTTAGTGAAAAAAGTGAAGCAGAGAAAGAAAGAGACGAAGAACCTGATGAGCAACTTGAGACTGATTATAGGCTCCTCTTCTACCCCAGTCTCCGACAACCAGTAAACTCAGTGATTCGCCGCCGAGTTGGTGGCGGAACGTCTGAAGCTCAGCTGCCGCAGAATGAAGGCTAACAAGGAAGCAACTACAAAGGCATAATAATAGGCTCGTCATGGTAGTAGAATGGATGTAATTAATGAGAAACTTATGCATGAGTTTTTCAAGCATGTCAAAGCCCGTAGGTGCTTAATTTCTTTTACTTTGATGGATATGTATATATACTGGTTGGCTCTCTACTATTCTCATGTATACTTTTGTTTCTTTTGTCATTTTTAGACGACACTTACAATATAAAACAGGATTGTAAATGAGCCTAATATTGACAGTCTCAAATTAGAACTTTTTTTTTTTTTTAAGAAAAATGGACTTCCATTAAAACGATGCATCATACAAAACAGTCTCCAACAATATTTCTGGAGGAGACAAGAATAAATTGTAGCAATTAACTAAACAAGGCAATCTTGCAAGCTCATGTGCAACCTTGTTAACATGCCTTTTAACAAACACAACCTCAAAACTAGGCTCCTTATCTACCCAAACCAAGCAAGAACGAAGAGTATGACCAACTTCCAACTGGTTATCCACCCGATGCTGCAATCCTTTCACTGTGAGCAGAGAATCAGTTTCGAAAGTAACATTTCAGTCTCGAATTAGAACTTAATTACATATTTCAGGTTTCAAGTCGATCCAATCATAAAATTTATACTCAAAACTCAGTTTGAATAAAATTCAACATGTCTGATGTTATGCCACATTTTGGCATAGTCCAAATTTCCCCTTTTAATAATTATTAATTCAGATTAATAATTAATTACTTGACCACTAAGTAATATCCTCTCCCTGAAACGAGGAAATAATCAATCTCAATCAATCAATAACGGAAAATATCTCCAAACGATATCTTTCAAATCAGGAAGATATCACAACACCAAGATAATGCAAGATAAAATCGGTAATTTACCACATTAACAAAGTTTATCCCTAAAGTCTCTCAGGGATAAACACAATGGCTTGTGCTCATATGAGAACCCCTATTAAAATGAGAACTGAGATCTAATCTCAGCCCTTCATTTTCTTTTAATCTTAACCACACATTTGAATTATATACATACAATTGTATATGTATCACCCTCATCTTTTAATCCACCCACCCCACTTCTTCTTCCACCATAACTTCCACCCCACACCACCACCACCACCACGTGCCTCCACCCTCCGCCCACCACCACCTGCCTCCACCGCCTCCACCCTCCGCCCACCACTTGCCTCCACCACCATCACCCTCCGCCCACCACCACCGCCACACCCCCCGGCGCTGCCACTCGCGCCACCACCACCACCACCACCACCACCGCCGCCCCCATCTCTCTCTCTCTCTCTCTCATTTCTCACTCACACACACTCTCTTCTGACTCCTCGTCTTTCTCAGCAGCCTTCTCCTCTTTCTTCTCTTCTATTTTTTCCGGGATCTTCGCCTCTGCTGCACCACCAAGATTGTCACTGCCAAGACGACCACAGCCCGATAAGACAGAAGCCATCTTCTCCTTTCCGGATGCAATCAGTCCAGAGATGTCTTTTCCCTTGACATTAGCGAGTAGCAACTCGAGCATAACATCATCATCATCGGCTCCAACTGCATTGGTAAATCAGTTTTAGAAGATGTAAGCTTCTTAGACGAGGAGTCACGAGGGTTGGTGATTTTTTATAATAGATGGTGATTTGTGATGACAACAGTTGGTGATTTTGTGTTTTCCGTTGGTGATTTTTTGTTTTCCGATGGTGGTCGGAGTTGACAGCAATGTGGTGATTTTTTGTCTTCCGGTGGTGATTTTTTGGATTGGCTGGAATTGATCGCCGGAGATGGTGACCGGAGTTAATGGTGGCCGGAAATGGAGCATCCCGGTGGCCGGAGGTGCTGGATGGGTGGGGGTGGTGGAATATTAAAATATTAATATATTTAATGAGTGGTGGGAGATTAATGTAGGATATATTAAAGAATGGTTATGATTTGATCTCATATCTCACAATAGTGGAGGTTCTCAATGGAGCGCGACCCTAAACACAATTGCATAGAACTGCGTGGGCTTGATCCAATATAAATTGGTACGCAGACATCTTGGAAAAGGGATCAGATACATGAGACAAATCGAGACACCTCCCAAGTTCAGCCCCCAAACATCCAAAAATCCTAAATCCCCCTATTTTCATATTTCGTTATTCCAGCAACCTCCGATTTGTGTTGTTACGAAATTCCTCTAACAACATTTGGCGCTAGAAGGAGGGCCTTTATTTTATTATTCGTGGAGGACGAATAATTTTATTAAATCACAGGGGTTTTGGGTTTTATTGATGCAACTAGTTTGCGACGGATCACAAGGCAGCTGACTTAAAATGGAACAAATTGTTCAGAGGCGACACAATAATAGTCCGAAGCCATCGTGGGACTTGCGTGGATTTCATACAAATAAGAAAAATGGGAAAAAAGAATAGCACACACGCTGGACAACAAAAATCAAAGAAGGGTGAACTTGGATTTAAAATCAAAACAAGTTTGGAGATCACGGGGAATGGTTCGAGGCACACTGGATTTCCGCACAAAAAAGACAAAAACGAAGCCGAGTGTACCGGGGCGCGTGATAACATAAAATATTGGAAGCCTGGGAACTCCCAAAAGAGCATGACACCGAAAATAAAGATAAGTTTTATATTTTCTATCTTTAATTTTCTGCAAATTTCATAAATAGTATATCAAGCGTGAATACGAAAGTTATTTTTTAAATATTCGCGTATATATTTTAGAAAATATCGTTCGATATTTTTATTTTGGAGAATTGTGGATATTTTACAATATTGAACGAGCTGCATATTTACAAAGAAAAAATATTTATGCGAGACACATAATTTTTGAAGAAAATTCTTACAAAATACATTATTTTTGAAGAAAATAAATATCGCGACATTTTTAAAGGGCATATTTATTATTGTATTTGGATTGCGTTCAAAATATTTTTCATATATCGTCGCGATAATACATATATGTCAAAAATATTTCAAACTTGTGAACTTAATTTGTCAAGTAGGACAGGTTGGGCAAGCTATAAGTCCCGCATTGCTACATGCTTATAGAAAGGAGTCAGCGACCCTCTGGATTGAAGACCCTACTACTCTCAGAGTAAAGTCCATGGATAAAATTACATTATTGAAGATCCATTTATAAATGGATATTTCTTGGTTGGCACGAGACATTCCTACAATCACGGGAATAAATGCGGATATGCCGTGAGATTGTAGGAAAACGTGTGGGACCATACATGATATAGGCTGAAAACATGACTTATTAAAACCTCGGCTCGGGGGCTCGCGGATGAACGAATACACATCCTTATGTGGACAATGACTCTTGAAAAGCGTGTACGCCAATTCGGGCTATATACAAAACGCCAAGGTCCTAACTTGACAATGAAACCGCAACGGATTTCAAAAATGATACTACTTATACTCGCACTTTTGAAACCTTGGCAAAAATATATATCCTATTTTGGTCATCGCATTGTCTCCTAGTTGTATCCTCGTACGGATTACGGGCACTGTAGTGCTCTGTATTGTTTATTGACCTATTATTTTCAGCTTTTTCAGCAATCGAAGAAATTTGGAAGCTTGAAGATTTTTAGTTCTCCACTGCAGCAAGCTACAATGAAGAACTGGGGGCTTGTTGTTATGCCACATTTTGGCATAGTCCAAATTTCCCCTTTTAATAATTATTAATTCAGATTAATAATTAATTACTTGACCACTAAGTAATATCCTCTCCCTGAAACGAGGAAAGAATCAATCTCAATCAATCAATAACGGAAAATATCTCCAAACGATATCCTTCAAATCAGGAAGATATCACAACGCCAAGATAATGCAAGATAAAATCGGTAATTTACCACATTAACAAAGTTTATCCCTAAAGTCTCTCAGGGATAAACACAATTGCATAGAACAGCGTGGGCTTGATCCAATATAAATTGGTACGCAGGCATCTTGGAAAAGGGATCCGATACATGAGACAAATCGAGACACCTCCCAAGTCCAGCCCCCAAACATCCAAAAATCCTAAATCCCTCTATTTTCATATTTCGTTATTCCAGCAACCTCCGATTTGTGTTGTTACGAAATTCCTCCAACAACATCTGAGTTTGGATCCAAAATGATTTAGTAAATATTACTAAAATTTTGGTTTTCGGTCAATTATCTTAATTAAAAAATAATTTAATAATATAAAAATAGTACAACTAACTAATTACGTTTTATAATTAAAACATATTTTTTTCTAACAAAATCTACTCATTTTCCAAATATATCACCGACAATTACTCCCTCTGTCACATTCATTTCTTTATATTTTCCTTTTATGAATGTACCTCTCAATTTTTTATATTCCAAAACTTTCCTAAAATAGTAAAGTTTTATAATATAAAAATTAACTCCACCCCCTACTTTCCTCCACTATACTCACTTTATACATTAAATATTAATCAGTCCCACCACTTTACTCACTTTTCTTACTTTTCACCATTAATTTATACTTTTTCTTAACCTCCTTGCCCAAACCCAATGCAAAGAAATGCAAAGAATCAGGAGGGACGGAGGGAGTATCTTTTTTAATTAATCGGGAGGGATGGACGGAGTATCTTTTTCACCGTTTTATATTTGTTCTCACTAAAATATCTTTTTCCCCAAAATATCATGTACAACCCTTACTTATTTATTTTAAAACATATTTTAATACTTTTAATTATTTAAAAAAACTTAAACTTACCTATTTTAACCTACCTAGATGTCCGAAATAGATTTTGAAAATAAGAAAGCTAGCTCACATAGAGGGAACATGTATGGTTCAACAAACGAAGGTTCATTATCAAGTCCAACTTATGTGAAGCTCAATGAAGCTCACACTTAGAGGTGGCCACTTTTGCCGTTCGTGCAAGTCGGGTCGGGCTCGACATGGATCGGGCTCGTCTCAGGTGAGCACGAACCGACACTTAGTATTCACGAGCCGAATTCGAGCCGGGTTTGAATCGGAAAAAATGAACCCAGAACCGACACGAGGAATTGAAACGGGTTGGATGAATTGGGCGAGCTGGGCGGGCCGAATTTTAAAATTAACCAAATTGACACTTGACATTGTGATATAATTTTAAAGAATAACAATTTAACTCATAAAACTCGTGGGCGGTTCTGTGCGGGCCTGTGCAGGTTTAGTGGTTCGAGCCACGTGTGGGTTAAAAGAGAACGGTACCTCATTTAAATTTTATTAATTTCAAAAATAATTTGAGAGGACTCCTCCCTTAAAAAAACGGAACAAACCGCGTAAACATATAAAAATACAATACAAATTAAATAAATTTCTAAAGTGCAAAACATAAAATAACTAACGACTATTCATCCAATATTTGATTTATAGTTGTTGTTCGCTTGTTGAAGTCTCAGAATCTGAAGTATCCATGGATCATTTTCGGTATCCGAATAGTCTTCTTTTTTTCTTTGTTGTCTTTTTGCGGTTTGGTCCCAATATTTTTTGCAAACACAAATTTTTACTACGTCCGGTGAAAGACTTGATCCCTTCTCGTCTAACATTCTTCTACCTGCACTAAAAACGGACTCATACGTAATTGTAGAAGTGGGGACTACTAAAATATACTTAACAATTTTTGCTAAAACTGAAAATTGTAACTCATTATTCTTCCACCATGTTAGTATATCAAAATCATCATTTAACTCATAACTATAAGAAAAAAATTTGTTAATCATACTAAAAGCAGAAGAAGGTACGGAAGATGAAGCGTAAATTCTACATTTTTGTTTTTTGGTTAGTGTAGATGAAATAGTACTATTAAATCTACTAACAATACTACTACTCTTAGTTGGTATAAAACTTTGAGTTTTTGGAGCATACATATCTATAAGACGATATAATAAGTTTAAACAATTATTTACATATAATTCAGAATTATATAAAACTCCTAAAACTTCATAATAATGATCTAAAATTTTTCTAAACTTTCATTTCTAACACCGGGATCAAGAAGACATGTATATGATTTTTTTAAAAACTAAAATCGAAACAAGATTTTAAATTATGAAAATACAGAAAATAAAAGTACACAAATTAAAATGAACAAAAATTAAAATTTTAAAAAATGAAACGTACCTTCTTCAGTGTTAATTGTGGATCGAGATCGAGGTGGTGGAATGGAGGTAGGGGTGGAATCTTGAGATGATATGGTACCTATTCCTTGTTCTATTTTTTTTTTGTAAAAAAATTTTCTTGTAAAATTATAACTAGTACAAATAAATAAAATGCAGTAGTAGAGTTAGCAGTAATCAGTAAGATTGAGAGAAATTATGAGTAGAGATAGAGAGAGATGGAAACTGGAGAGTGGAGAGGTGGAGAAATGTAGAGCAGAGATGTGTAATTTATAGGGGAGGGATGAGAGTTAGCCGTTGGTAAAGTTGGTGCCAGGTTGCCGTTGGTGAAAGCAAAGCAGGTTGTCGTTGGGTTTTCAGAGAGCCGTTGCAAATTGCAGACTGCAGAGAAGCGAGTGTGTGTGCCTGTGCGGGCCGGTTCGTGCTTGTTCGTGTCGGGCGGTTCACATGGGTTGTTCGTGGGTTACGTGGTGGTTCGGGCCGGTGGCCATGCCCGTCGTCGACGCGTCAAATTGATAATAATAATGTTATGTTCTACTATGTTCGCACTTAACTACAAAATATAGCAAATGTGGCAAGTAGGGATCGAACCCAAGGGAATAGCGTTCAATACTAGTGTAAAGTAAAATGGTGTGGGGGTGGGGGGGGGGGGTTGAGTTGGTTGAGGTATTTATCAAACACCTTGCATACAAGAAATAAATTGCTAGAGAATTACAACTAGTTAATGGCAATCATTCAATTTTACCAACACAACAAGGCACAATGAGTTAATTAGCAAGATAAAGAGATATTTGACCCAAAGATAATGGAAAATCAAGTACTTTAAACCAAACAAGTTCAAGCAAGACAAACCCAACTCTACCTAACCAAGATAATTGGTAAAGCATACAAAATCTTATTTCTCTTCCTAAAACACTAATTTAGTGAAACACATAAATTAGTTCTCTTGATACTAGCAACCAATATTTAAGCAATACTAGTTTAACCAAATCAAAGAATTAAACAAAGAGAGGTTATGACAAGTCCAAGGATGAGGAGCTCAACCTAGGTACTTGCACTTAAATCTTGAGGATTTACGTACACTAAATCTTGTGCTACTATAATGAATGCACTAACAATTACAAATTAGCACAAACAATTAGCAATTGAAATTACAAGAAGAGTAAGGTGAAACAACTTATAAATTTCCAAGCAAGTTCATGAACAATACAACACAAGTATTCAAGATAGAGTGAAAAGATCTTACTTAAAATGAAATGGGTTTAGTACAAGAAATCCTTCCTTGAGCCAAATAATGAAGTTAGTTACTCATAATCAATGCTAGATTACAAGTAATAAATGCTTGCTCTAACCCTAATTGAATGTTCTTGGTGATAAAGATAAGATGAAGATGTGATAATGGATATGATAATGTTTGGTTTCCCACTACACAATTAATACATCCATTAGAAAAAAGGACAAAATAGTCAATATGCTTCCAAAAAGTTCCAGCATGACTTGTACAGCCTGATGAACGGCCGTGCAGATGCCCGTACAAATGGAAACTCAAACTGCAACACTCCGTACGACCTACTGAACGGCCGTACGGACGCCCGTACAAATGGAAACTCAAACTGCATCACTTGGAACACTCCGTATGGCCTATTGAACGGCCGTGCGGACGCCCGTACGAGACAATAATTTCCAAAATCATGCATTATGAACCTCCCGGTATCGCAATCCAACATATTCTAAATTCCCTCTTGAATAATCTTTGATTTGAAGCCCACAATAAACCACATTTTGAACAAATAAGCATGCATCACTAAAAAAAGGGAAACATAACAAATATAAGTAAAATGCATATAGAACCGAAAGAAAACCAAGAGAAAGAGAGACAAAAACGTGTATAAAATACACGTTATCAGCCGGGCCGGTTTTGCAAATTCCAACCCGTATTCGGCACTTCTTATTTAACGGGTTATGCGGGTTCTGACCCGACTCGTCTCGGGCCGAATAAAACGAGTTTTTCACCGAGCTAGTTCCGGGCGGTCCGTGCAAACCCGCACAAGTGACCACTTCTACTCACACTCATACGCATGCTAATTCATTCCCTACGTAATTTATTGCACCTTAAATTTACGTATTTACTTGTACCCCACGGAACTCCGTTTATTCTTTTGTGGCGGACATCTATTTTCATAAAGTCTGGTCATCTTGTAACATCCATGGTATTGTTTTTTTACTAAATGTAACTTCCATGGTATTTTATAACAGGTTTAAATTTTATTATATTTTAAAGAAACAAAGTAGTGTATATTCCATTAAAAAAAGGCCGATTCTTGTATTTTATGATACAAAATTGTTGTAAGAAAATTTAGTTTATGGTGTTTAAAACAAAAATACTAAAAAGTACTTTGTTGAAAAATTCGTTTACCTTAATTTATGTTCATGCTTATAAGAAATAACACTGTATTATGAAGTTTAGTTGGTGAAGAGAATGGAAGAGAATAGAGGAGAATCAAGAGAACAATCTGTTTTAAAAATGTACGTGAGAGTTAAGGTTCCAATTATTTCATTTTCGAAAAGAAATTTTGGATAGAAATTTTTGAATTTTTTGTCCTGAACTTTTAGTTTCTCTTCTCATAAAATTCGTAGCACAAGTTTGCAAAAAATTTCAAAAATTTCTCTTCCGTTCTATTCTATTCTCTCCAAATTTTAAGTCGGGAGCATAGTGTAAATGTATTTTTTGATAGATTATGAAAATCGATCAACTACACGCACAAAAAATTGTTCCCTACAATTTTAAACATTTTAAATATTCATCCTTTTCTGATAATTATAAATTTTATTATTTATTTTCATGTTATTTAGTGAATGAAATAAGTAAATAGCACGAAATATATACGATCGTGTTTCAAAGAGAATGAAATAAGTAAATAAAATATATCAGTAATATATATATATATAGGCAACTGCTCAAATGAGAACCAACATTAGAGTGAGAACTGAGAACCAATCTCAACCCTACCTTTTATATAACTATATTAAATCACAGTCGTACATTTACATCCGATCTAAACTCCAACAATACCTCTGCCCTCTTAGTGCCAACACCATTTCTAAGCCATTAACCTCCCAGATTGTAACAGCCCCAAATCCGGGGTCAGGGATTTAGAGTAGTCACGATCAATTTACTCCTTGCCTTACCTGTATTACTCACACCGTGCATAATTCACCTGCTCATGACCCCACAATATATGTCTCTCACACACACACACACACACAGGTTAGAGTCTCAGAAACGACACCAATACAACCATTGCGGAATAAATAATTTTTATTACAATACCCAAATGTCTTTGAATCTGTCACTGATACAATTTCTAAGTAATGTTACATTACCAACTTAGCCTTCTGATGCTCACAATCCTCTCATACCATTCATGTCTATACATAAGTTGAATACCAAAACTGTAGCCCGATTCGATTGGTTCGTACTACTCTCGGGATCACCTACTAGAAGCTGTTCATGGAAACGCCTTGCGGGGTATGTGCCGTCCTAATGACATCCTGCTTCGCTGCTATATAATATATATAAAACAATAGCAAGAGTGAGCGATAGCTCAGCAAGGTAATGAAAGTATGGCATAATTTTGCCTTTAACTCAACCCAGAATAAAGCGGGTATAAGACAATAATTTGTCAAAATATTTCGATACTGAAATTATTCCTTATCAGAATGTATTCCCAAAAATAATACCATTGTTGTACTTCAAATATCATTTCATAATATTTCTGCAACTCTTGCTATATTATGAACAAAGTTCTAGTATCAAAGATGAGGTTTCAAAATAAACCAAATATAACCTCCCAAAAACATATCTGCTATATAAGCAGACTATCAACATATAACTTAAAAGATGAAGTTATAAGGTGATTCAGTATAAACAACTCCCTTACCATAACTCATGTTATGTAGGGTATCCACAGAGACATATGATATAAACGATGAAGTTACGAGGAAAATTAATAAAACATTTCCGTAACCCAAAATCCACTTGTGCATATATATCTTTAATCAGGTTTCATCAGAGTCAAAACTCATAAAATAAAGATGAAGTCGCAAGAATTTATTGTCACTTCAATTTCAACCACTTCTCAACTCCCTGCCAACACGATTGGTTCTTCACCCCAATACATGTTGCAGGAAATATCCAAATTGGATGATGAACCAATACTGGAGCCTTCTCCGCGCCCGTCGTACCAACCTTACTATGATCAGTAGCAGGTTTGTACAACAAAATTATTTGTTTTCTACATGTAGATGGAAGAATCACGACAGCCTGACATTGTCTACCGCCTTTCTGGATCTCCCGGCCAACGGTTGGGCCAATAAAATGATGGATCGGCGCGACTCGACCTCTTACACGTTGCTCCTAGTTCAGATGAAATCCATGACTCTGAAACGTAAAGATCGTCCTCCTTTCCCCAAGTGTGATACTTGTTGATACGACTCCACTAAGTAGTTATATCTAGGTTGGAAAGGAAGATTCTCCAATATTTCCCAAGTGATGCTTGTTAATGGATATCGACTTGTTCCAGGAATTTACCCCTCGATCGTTGAGGTGGTAACACAATATTCTACTAGCAGCAATTAAATTGCTCCAAGAAAATATCTGTCCCCTGACAGTTTTGAGTTGAGAATTTAAAATGAATAGCAGTTACTTAAATCAGGTTTCCCATATTTTTGGTAGTTGAGCGAGCATTTAAATCATCCTAAAAGACGGATTTAAATGGAAAACATTGTTTTGTGAACCTCTTTTTGATTTAAAATAATTGAAAATATTTATTCAATAAGTAACCTTAAACGAATATTTGAAAATAATATTCATTAAGTAAGTAATCCTCAAATGAATATTTGAAAATAATATTCACTAAGTAAATAAACTTTGAATGAATATTTAGAAATAATATCCACTAAATAAATAAGGATTAAATGAATATTCAACATAATATTCATTAACTAATAAACCTCGAATAAATAATTCAAAATAATATAACCTCGAATGAATATTCAAAATAATATAACCTCGAATGAATATTCAAAATAATATAACCTCGAATGAATATTCAAAATAATATCACCTCGAATGAATATTCAAAATAATATTCATTAAATAATAATCTCAATTGAATATTTGAAAATAATATTCATCAAATAAATAAAACCCAAATGAATATTCAAAAGTAATATTCATTAGGTAAATAATCCTTAAATAGATAATTAAATGAATATTCAGAAATAATATTCATTAATTAAATAAATCTCGAATGAATATTCATAGATAATATTCATTAAATAATTAAATAACCTTCAACTGAATATTCAAAATTAATATTCTTTAAATAAATAATCCTCAAATGAATATAAATAATATTCATTAAATAAATAAATAAATCCTCGAATAACAGTTACCCGATATCTTTATCGGAAAAATAATCATTAAAGATATACCGAAAATATATTTACTTCCGGTCTAAAGAATAAAATCATACGCCCTTAACCTAGGGCCTTTGCAAAACCCGGCTTATAACTAATATCCCATATCTAGTTGATAAGTCGAATATCATAATCAAATAGTAACATTCGAATGAGGTAATATCCAAATAACATTCCTCGAATCATTTCCAAGTAATTAATACTTTCTGGAAATATAATAATGTTTAATAATAATATTCCTCAAGATGAATAGTACTTTGTCGCTGGAATCCCTCCGGGTTTCCACGACTATCTATATAACAGAAAATACTGACTCCCGGTCTAGAGTCGAAACAATAAACATGCTCTTATCTATAGAGCTGCGAGATAAACCGGTTCATATATACTTTATCTCAAAGTTCGTAAATAAACCGAAACTCAAACTCTATTTTATACGATATAACATGTATCGCAAAACTGTATAACTCTATACATGGCAAAAGCAGTATTATAATCAATACTTCAAAGTATAGATTTAGAAAACTTGCCTGGTGCTCGAGAAGTGATAAGGCTCGCGACAATGTCGAACCATCTAGACAAAGTCAAAGAAACATACGATTAATCCCTTGGATAATCCATTATAATCCAACGTTTAAACACGTAAGCGAAACACAACTAAGGCATTAATAACTCACTTTAGGCTCATGCTAAGTCCATGTTATTCGACAAATACTTATATCATAATTTGGGTTCGAAATCCATCCTCAAATCCAAGTTATACTTAACCATTTGCAACATCGGTTTCTAAGTCATGCTCTTAGTGGTTTTCACTTGCGCGACCTCGACTAAAACATTTTTATAAAATCGAAAAATAATCTTTTTAATACGAATCTTTTTCGTGAGCCTTCCTAACTGTCTCTAGCATTATTCCTCAAAATTTCACATTTTAATATGGCTCCGAAGTGGTCCAAATATAGCCTCAAAGTTGCTGAACAGAGATGGGTCATTCTTCCGAACGGCGTTTACTAAAACTCACTTTTCTCCTAAACCGTAAATCGTATAGACATGATATTTATACCAAAACAAACCTTAACACAAGACCTACATGTTCATGGTCAGTGCTGTTCAAAAATATTCCAAGACCAGTTCGTAATTCTTGCTCAAAACAGTCTTAAGTCAAATGGGCATTACGACGGCTATAATCGTAACGTTTTCCACAACCAAATCAATACCAATCAATCACAAACTCATCATCCACCTTATACACCCTCCACTCAGTCAAATCCTCCATGAATAGTCAAACAAATTCATAAACCATCCTCCAAACTCAACCAACAATTCATATAATCACCTAATCATACTTTTAACTTTACATAAACATCAAAACCATTTCAAAACTCATATAAACAAAAGGGGCAGAGGTTTTTATACCTTCCTTGATGCTCTACCAACACTAACCAGTGGTCACAATCACTCAACAAGCCTTAGATACTCCTTACAAAGCTTAAACCTTAAGATCCAATCAAGAAAACAAGTTTACAATTTTCGGAGTTACTATTCATCATCACTTTGTAAAATCCATATAAAATCGAAAAATAAGAGTTTGGTTCTGAGATTTTTACCACACCTTCTACTCTTCAAGGGATTTCTTTGGAGTCCTATCTCATCACCAGGGGATGCTTGAATCTCGACTTATTGGCTCTCTAAGGTGAGAGGTTGAAACTGTCATGGACTGGACAGTTTGGTTTCTTCAACTTGGAGAGGATATTTGACTAGGCTAAACACCTTGGATTGCCATGAAATTTTGAACGAGTGTTATACATGGAGTGGAGAGGCTGTGGTTAAAATTTGGCGATTTTATCATGGTTGGAAATGGAGTTATGGATTTTTCTTTGGAAGGTGCTCCAGCTGATCAGTTTGAGAGAGATTTGTGTTTCTCTTGCTTTTCTTCTTTTCTTTCTTTTTGTTTTTGGTTAAAAGATAAGGATGCTGATATTTTGTTAAGTGGTGAGTCATAGGGACACGTGTCGCACCATGGAGTATCATGGTGGCAAGCAGGGACACGTGTCGCGCATGCATGCGATTGGTTAAAGTAGCTTTACTGGTTCGCTTTCCTTTCGCACGAATGATCCAAATGTTGCATTCCTCGAATCAATCTTGTTACATGTTACTTCCATGTCTATATTTAATCTTGTCATAATTTCAATCCTTAATCCATGATTCGTTCGCTTAATCGCTTAATCTCGTTATAAAGTATCAGCGGTTTCTAGAACCTTCGTTCACTATCCCAGTGGTTTTCGTTCTAAATTCTCAAATCAAATATAATAAAATTCAAAAATATTAAATCCTCAAATCCTCAATTTTAATAACTCATTTCTTGAATATAATAATATATAATTCGCTGCCCGGTCAAATATTACACCAAAATAAAATTTGGAATTTCCGAATTCCGATCGTCTTTGCATTCACTTATTTACTCCGTAGATCACTAATATGACTTCGGAATATCCACACTACGTCTCGTACAGAGGTGGCATGAAAATTTTTGTTAATCCTCCAAATCACTATTCATCCACCAAATTCACTATTCACTGATGCACTTAATCATAATAAGAAAAGTTTTAATTAATCCAAAAATTCGGGTTATTACAGTCTCCCCTCCTTAAAAGGATTCCGTCCCGGAATCAGCTTAGGAATAACTTGGGGTACTTCTCTCCCATTGCACTTTCTAACTCCCAAGTGGATTCTTCCACTTCTTGATTTTCCATAAACCTCTCACTAGCTTGGTAACCTCGTCTTTTAGCACTTTTTCTTTTCTATCTGTGATTTCCACGGGTTGTTCATTGTAAGTCAGACCAGGTTGTACATCTACTTGCTCGTATTCTAACATATGTCGGGCATCTATAGTATACTGACGTAGCATTGACACATGAACCCTGTTATGACCATTCTACAAGTTTGGGGGGGGGGGGGGGTGGGTAAGGCTTGTTCGTAGGCCACCTTCCTGACGCGTCTTAAGATCTCAGATGACCCAATGAATCTCGGGCTCAACTTCCCTTTCTTTCCAAATCTCATTAATTCTTTCCATGGAGATACCTTTAGCATCATGAATCGCTAACCTCATATTCTCTATCTTGTTTGTACAGAAATATACCAGCATAAACATGCTTGTCATCCATCCACATGCCATTTAGCTTATCAATAGCAGTACTCTCTCTATAATCGCGGGCTTAGTCCGCATACTTTCTCTGTCTGTTTTGGCTATTACTAGCCGCTTGTTGGTGAAATCTTTTGTCTTTCTAGTTTGTTGGACTAACTTGGGTTTTGTGTAAAATCTCATCCTTTAATTCCTGATTATTCGGAATCCATCTCTGTCTCATTTTAATCAAGGGTATCGGCCACCACATTGGCCTTCCACGGATGGTAGTGTATCTCACAGTCATAATTTTAGGTCAATTCTAGCCATTTCTCCATCTCATGTTATCTACTCTCACGGATAACTCAAAGCCACTTCATTACATTCCATAAAAATTTATGGGTGCATTAATCAACCCAAAATAACCTCGCTGAAAACTCGAAGTGTCTATTCCTAGTACGAATCGCAGTCTTGGGTATATCCTCGGATTTAACTTCCAACTGGTGATATCCAGTTCTTAAGTAAATTTGGAAATACACGGCGTTCTTCCGCTGATCAAACAATCATTTACAAGGGTACCTATTCTCCATGTCGAACTCAGACAACTCTCGAGGTTCGATGCATAATCTTGTGTTAACATCTTTCTTTCTTACAACAACACCGGGCTCTCCACGGTGGTACACTGGGTCTTATCATACCTTTATACAACAAATCTTGTAACTGAGTCTCTAACTCTTTCATTCCCACTATGCTCGGAATACTCTGTATTCATTCTCATGTCATCCAAATCGGTATCTGGTAGCTTATTAAAACCTTGTACAATCTCCCAAAACCATTGTAGTTCCCTTTTTACTTGGTATCTCTTTTCTTGGCGTCCACCATAAGAGCTAATTAAGCCTCGTATCTCTGGCGTAATAGTTTCTTAGTCTGAACTATATTCAAGAATCTCTGAATCTGTCTCCATCCTTTATTTGTTACTCTCTCTCTCTCTCACAATCAGTCTGGGCTCCATTGGATGTCAACCAACCCATCCTTATTATAATATAAACTTCTCCCAAGTCATAATACCAGCTCCCTCTGACTCCATCGTCAGTGCTTATCTTGCTAACCCAGAGGTAGTGTCCATTCGTAAACAACTCCTCCAAAATCTCAATTCCACTCTAGGGCATCTATCTAACATCGTTGTCACTGGAGTACACGACACGTCGCTATTCTTTTCACATATATCGATTGACACACTTTCCACTATCATAATATCCTTGGGAGAATAAACCAATTCATTGATATGTCACTAACATTCTATTTGTCTTAGGGATTCGCTCCTGTCACAGGCGATTTCGTTGCGAATCTAATTCCTATCAGCGAATTTTGACTCATTTGACCTGATTGGCCTCCCCTTGAAATTCAATAAAGATAACAAGAATCATGGAGCTTTGAAAAGATAGCTCCTATATCAAGGAAAAAGTCACACTCTGGTGATCATAAGGTTATGAGTTTTAAGGTAACCTTATTGAAGGTAAAAGAATTTACCGAGAGATCAACATGATCATAAGAACTCAATGTTGTGTGCCTCGATTGAGACATTACTAAAGGTAATTAGCCTTCTTGTATTTCACAACTTACAAGTGATGGCGTCCCATCAGACTTCTATCACATAGACAGATAGTCCTTGTAGCCCCTATAAATATAGGGTTGTTCGTCTCAGTGGAAGTTGAAAAGTATAAAAGCAATTCGAGATCAATTTAATGATTATCGCTATTCAACAATATTTCTCAAAGGAATCACCTTGGATTAAAATTGAACAGATTCCAAAGGTGCGGTTTTCAAAGAAAAGAATAACCAAAAAGATACTGGTACTTAACAAGCAAGTGGTGAGGTATCACCATAGGGTTATTCATTTATTTTGAAGAAAAGTGGAAGCTTGAATAACATCATTTGTCAGGGCTTCGAAAACCTGAAAGTAGGCATTGTGATAGCCTCTGGCACAATTGAAACTGAATATGGTTTAACACAAGTGTTATAAAACAACTTCGAAGAGGGAATATACCCTTTATCAGAATTCTTTCCTGGAGAGAGATCAAGATAGATCATAGATTGGGGAGGTACCCCACATAATTTGCAAATGGGGAGGGTACTACCAAGGTCTCTACGGATGCCTTTTATGTCGGCTCCTCTGATGGATAATCGTTCAATTCCAAAGCTTTTCTTTTCCACGCACCCTAAGGTGTTTGATACTTACGTCATTGCCGACTTATAATAGTCGCTAAGAATTCGACCATCAACATTTGCAATCGCAGGGAGTTCTATTCGACTAGGCGCAAACATCGCAAGTAAGCGTTATGTTCTATAAGAAGACTTCGATACCGTTGTGGTCCATAGCAACGACAATTTCACATGTCGACTGGGCGGTACTTCGGAAGCTCGTTAGAAATTACATGCTTAAATCCGGTCTCTATTTCAATCATCTTTATTCCCAATATTCCTTCTCCCATATCAATCCCGTGTGCTACATAAGCTTAACACTTTTGGCACAATAGCCTTTTCATTCAATCCCAGAATTTCTCAGTCCGTCTTGGTCCATAAATATATTTCGCCTTTACCGTCCAACTTCATCATTTTATCTCCGCAATCAGTTATAGCAATCAGGGTCTGTCCACCAACCCATATAGCGACTACCTTACCCAATCCAAAGGGTTCGATCTAGTTTCCACTTTCTTTGGTGACATCCTCTAGTAATCAGAGAAACAAGGTTTGCCAAAATTTGCTGAATTTCTTCCCAAAATCAGGGGAATTTGATCAATCTATTTACCTACTAGTAATGCTCAGATCTGATTTCCGACCTTTCGGTTCTATCCTCATAATTCCTTCCCGGTTTCCTGAGGGTGGTAAATCTCGTTCTCGATTCCGCCTTAGCGTGCTTGTCTTACAATAACATTTGCATGGTACATATACCCAAAATTCTCCTCGAGATAATAAAATCCCTCAATGATGTAATAGACACTATTTCCAGTGGAATCGCTGGTCGTGGGGGATTGAAACCTTATAGCCAAAGCAATTCCTTCCACTATTCTAGGAAACTAAGTACCCTTAATCGTTGGTGAAAATCTGAACATCTTGGTTCCTATGTATGCCGCTTCCTTATGGGCAACTATAACCGACTACGGGTAACAGGTTTCGTTCAAGTCGAATCAATCCACTGATACTTGCTATACTGCCTCTACCTCTTCTGCTTTGGAGGCTCTACTCCATTTTCTTTGTCATATCTCTTGATGAATCATAACGATCCTAAACTCTCGTATCGGCACTTATTTGACCTCTGAAGGTTCGTCCGGTCCTATTGTACGACCTCAAGTAACATACTACATCTTTATCAATCAACACGTCCTCTACAAGACTCTTTCCTTGACCCACTACGGGGTCTTTCTCTAGATCCTCCTATGGATCTTCCTTTATCGGGTCTCCGTCCATTTCAAGGAACGCATCATCACTTGCCTACTCTAAGGCCTCGGGATCTGGTATCTCAGAATCCCATCCATCTATAACTCATACGAATCGAGGTGACTAACCATGAAGTCCTAAGTACGGTTTCCCAAAAGAAGTCCCCTCTCGGGATTCATCTTAAACAGTCAGGGTCATGTCCTCTAACCCGACTACGAATTAATTTGAGCTCTAGATGTCCTTATCATTCTTAAGGGTATTGTAAGACTCGATCTCCTATCGTTTCTGAGGACTGTAACCTAACGCTCTGATACCATTTCTGTAACAGCCCCAAATCCGGGGTCAGGGATTTAGAGTAGTCACGATCAATTTACTCCTTGCCTTACCTGTATTACTCACACCGTGCATAATTTACCTGCTCATGACCCCACAATATATGTCTCTCACACACACACACACACAGGTTAGAGTCTCAGAAACGACACCAATACAACCATTGCGGAATAAATAATTTTTATTACAATACCCAAATGTCTTTGAATCTGTCACTGATACAATTTCTAAGTAATGTTACATTACCAACTTAGCCTTCTGATGCTCACAATCCTCTCATACCATTCATGTCTATACATAAGTTGAATACCAAAACTGTAGCCCGATTCGATTGGTTCGTACTACTCTTGGGATCACCTACTAGAAGCTGTTCATGGAAACGCCTTGCGGGGTATGTGCCGTCCTAATGACATCCTGCTTCGCTGCTATATAATATATATAAAACAATAGCAAGAGTGAGCGATAGCTCAGCAAGGTAATGAAAGTATGACATAATTTTGCCTTTAACTCAACCCAGAATAAAGCGGGTATAAGACAATAATTTGTCAAAATATTTCGATACTGAAATTATTCCTTATCAGAATGTATTCCCAAAAATAATACCATTGTTGTACTTCAAATATCATTTCATAATATTTCTGCAACTCTTGCTATATTATGAACAAAGTTCTAGTATCAAAGATGAGGTTTCAAAATAAACCAAATATAACCTCCCAAAAAAATATCTGCTATATAAGCAGACTATCAACATATAACTTAAAAGATGAAGTTATAAGGTGATTCAGTATAAACAACTCCCTTACCATAACTCATGTTATATAGGGTATCCACAGAGACATATGATATAAACGATGAAGTTACGAGGAAAATTAATAAAACATTTCCGTAACCCAAAATCCACTTGTGCATATATATCTTTAATCAGAGTCAAAACTCATAAAATAAAGATGAAGTCGCAAGAATTTATTGTCACTTCAATTTCAACCACTTCTCAACTCCCTGCCAACACGATTGGTTCTTCACCCCAATACATGTTGCAGGAAATATCCAAATTGGATGATGAACCAATACTGGAGCCTTCTCCGCGCCCGTCGTACCAACCTTACTATGATCAGTAGCAGGTTTGTACAACAAAATTATTTGTTTTCTACATGTAGATGGAAGAATCACGACAGCCTGACATTGTCTACCGCCTTTCTGGATCTCCCGGCCAACGGTTGGGCCAATAAAATGATGGATCGGCGCGACTCGACCTCTTACACGTTGCTCCTAGTTCAGATGAAATCCATGACTCTGAAACGTAAAGATCGTCCTCCTTTCCCCAAGTGTGATACTTGTTGATACGACTCCACTAAGTAGTTATATCTAGGTTGGAAAGGAAGATTCTCAAATATTTCCCAAGTGATGCTTGTTAATGGATATCGACTTGTTCCAGGAATTTACCCCTCGATCGTTGAGGTGGTAACACAATATTCTACTAGCAGCAATTAAATTGCTCCAAGAAAATATCTGTCCCCTGACAGTTTTGAGTTGAGAATTTAAAATGAATAGCAGTTACTTAAATCAGGTTTCCCATATTTTTGGTAGTTGAGCGAGCATTTAAATCCTCCTAAAAGACGGATTTAAATGGAAAACATTGTTTTGGGAACCTCTTTTTGATTTAAAATAATTGAAAATATTTATTCAATAAGTAACCTTAAACGAATATTTGAAAATAATATTCATTAAGTAAGTAATCCTCAAATGAATATTTGAAAATAATATTCACTATGTAAATAAACTTTGAATGAATATTTAGAAATAATATCCACTAAATAAATAAGGATTAAATGAATATTCAACATAATATTCATTAACTAATAAACCTCGAATAAATAATTCAAAATAATATAACCTCGAATGAATATTAAAAATAATATAACCTCGAATGAATATTCAAAATAATATAACCTCGAATGAATATTCAAAATAATATCACCTCGAATGAATATTCAAAATAATATTCATTAAATAATAATCTCAATTGAATATTTGAAAATAATATTCATCAAATAAATAAAACCCAAATGAATATTCAAAAGTAATATTCATTAGGTAAATAATCCTCAAATAAATAATCCTTAAATAGATAATTAAATTAATATTCAGAAATAATATTCATTAATTAAATAAATCTCGAATGAATATTCATAGATAATATTCATTAAATAATTAAATAATCTTCAACTGAATATTCAAAATTAATATTCTTTAAATAAATAATCCTCAAATGAATATAAATAATATTCATTAAATAAATAAATAAATCCTCGAATAACAGTTACCCGATATCTTTATCGGAAAAATAATCATTAAAGATATACCGAAAATATATTTACTTCCGGTCTAAAGAATAAAATCATACGCCCTTAACCTAGGGCCTTTACAAAACCCCACTTATAACTAATATCCCATATCTAGTTGATAAGTCGAATATCATAATCAAATAGTAACATTCGAATGAGGTAATATCCAAATAACATTCCTCGAATCATTTCCAAGTAATTAATACTTTCTGGAAATATAATAATGTTTAATAATAATATTCCTCAAGATGAATAGTACTTTGTCGCTGGAATCCCTCCGGGTTTCCACGACTATCTATATAACAGAAAATACTGACTCCCGGTCTAGAGTCGAAACAATAAACATGCTCTTATCTATAGAGCTGCGAGATAAACCGGTTCATATATACTTTATCTCAAAGTTCGTAAATAAACCGAAACTCAAACTCTATTTTATACGATATAACATGTATCGCAAAACTGTATAACTCTATACATGGCAAAAGCAGTATTATAATCAATACTTCAAAGTATATATTTAGAAAACTTGCCTGATGCTCGAGAAGTGATAAGGCTCGCGACAATGTCGAACCATCTAGACAAAGTCAAAGAAACATACGATTAATCCCTTGGATAATCCATTATAATCCAACGCTTAAACACGTAAGCGAAACACAACTAAGGCATTAATAACTCACTTTAGGCTCATACTAAGTCCATGTTATTCGACAAATACTTATATCATAATTTGGGTTCGAAATCCATCCTCAAATCCAAGTTATACTTAACCATTTGCAACATCGGTTTCTAAGTCATGCTCTTAGTGGTTTTCACTTGCGCGACCTCGATTAAAACATTTTTATAAAATCGAAAAATAATCTTTTTAATACGAATCTTTTTCGTGAGCCTTCCTAACTGTCTCTAGCATTATTCCTCAAACTTTCACATTTTAATATGGCTCCGAAGTGGTCCAAATATAGCCTCAAAGTTGCTGAACAGAGATGGGTCATTCTTCCGAATGGCGTTTACTAAAACTCACTTTTCTCCTAAACCGTAAATCGTATAGACATGATATTTATACCAAAACAAACCTTAACACAAGACCTACATGTTCATGGTCAGTTCTGTTCAAAAATATTCCAAGACCAGTTCGTAATTCTTGCTCAAAACAGCCTTAAGTCAAATGGGCATTACGACGGCTATAATCGTAACGTTTTCCACAACCAAATCAATACCAATCAATCACAAACTCATCATCCACCTTATACACCCTCCACTCAGTCAAATCCTCCATGAATAGTCAAACAAATTCATAAACCATCCTCCAAACTCAACCAACAATTCATATAATCACCTAATCATACTTTTAACTTTACATAAACATCAAAACCATTTCAAAACTCATATAAACAAAAGGGGCAGAGGTTTTTATACCTTCCTTGATGCTCTACCAACACTAACCAGTGGTCACAATCACTCAATAAGCCTTAGATACTCCTTACAAAGCTTAAACCTTAAGATCCAATCAAGAAAACAAGTTTACAATTTTCGGAGTTACTATTCATCATCACTTTGTAAAATCCATATAAAATCGAAAAATAAGAGTTTGGTTCTGAGATTTTTACCACACCTTCTACTCTTCAAGGGATTTCTTTTGAGTCCTATCTCATCACCAGGGGATGCTTGAATCTCGACTTATTGGCTCTCTAAGGTGAGAGGTTGAAACTGTCATGGACTGGACAGTTTGGTTTCTTCAACTTGGAGAGGACATTTGACTAGGCTAAACACCTTGGATTGCCATGAAATTTTGAACGAGTGTTATACATGGAGTGGAGAGGCCGTGGTTAAAATTTGGCGATTTTATCATGGTTGGAAATGGAGTTATGGAATTTTCTTTGGAAGGTGCTCCAGCTGATCAGTTTGAGAGAGATTTGTGTTTCTCTTGCTTTTCTTCTTTTCTTTCTTTTTGTTTTTGGTTAAAAGATAAGGATGCTGATATTTTGTTAAGTGGTGAGTCATAGGGACACGTGTCGCACCATGGAGTATCATGGTGGTAAGCAGGGACACGTGTCGCGCATGCATGCGATTGGTTAAAGTAGCTTTACTGGTTCGCTTTCCTTTCGCACGAATGATCCAAATGTTGCATTCCTCGAATCAATCTTGTTACATGTTACTTCCATGTCTATATTTAATCTTGTCATAATTTCAATCCTTAATCCATGATTCGTTCGCTTAATCGCTTAATCTCGTTATAAAGTATCAGCGGTTTCTAGAACCTTCGTTCACTATCCCAGTGGTTTTCGTTCTAAATTCTCAAATCAAATATAATAAAATTCAAAAATATTAAATCCTCAAATCCTCAATTTTAATAACTCATTTCTTGAATATAATAATATATAATTCGCTGCCCGGTCAAATATTACACCAAAATAAAATTTGGAATTTCCGAATTCCGATCGTCTTTGCATTCACTTATTTACTCCGTAGATCACTAATATGACTTCGGAATATCCACACTACGTCTCGTACATAGGTGGCATGAAAAATTTTGTTAATCCTCCAAATCACTATTCATCCGCCAAGTTCACTATTCACTGATGCACTTAATCATAATAAGAAAAGTTTTAATTAATCCAAAAATTCGGGTTATTACACAGATGACCACCATAACTTCCGGCGACCAAAAACCTCCACACCTCCACTTCTCTCATCGGATCTGAAATTCGCACATCTCTCTTCACCTCTCTTCTCCATTTCCAGCCACATCTCCTCCTCCGCCGCACATCTCCTCCTCCGTCGCCACTACCAGTACTTTCATCTCAAATCGAAAATTTTGAATTCAGATCTAGCGTTATTATGTACTCCGTTGTTGAAATTGAGGTCGATTAGAAATAGTAAGGAAGCGACGATGATATTGTTTAATACTTTGGACATTATTATATACGAAGAAGAATATGTGTATAGATCTAAATATTTTTATTAATTGTTTGCTTCAGAAATTTTGGTGATTTGTGTTCAACATTTGTGATTTGCGTTTGAACATTTAGTGATTTACCTTTAAAATTTGTTAAGTATATGGATGGTAACAATAGTGGCGTAGTTGTGATTTAAATTTCATTGATTTGTGTTGAATTTGGTAATTTTTGAAATGGTTGTGATGATAGTATAATTTTTTGGTGATTCTGACTTTGATTTGGTGATTCTGTTCCAATTTGGTGATTCCGGTGATAGTTGTGTGACGGTGGTGGCCTGATGGTGGGGGTGGTTAGACAAAATCAAACAAAAAGAATTGTACAATAATGATAGGGATATATTTTTGATTTTGTAATAAAATAAATAAATTTAATTCTAAAATTACATGAAGTTCTTAGTTCTCATTATAAGAGGGGTTCTCATTAGAGTAGCCCCATATATATATATTTCTATAAATTAAAATTATATTTATATTAAAGATAATTTCTTAAAATTTTAGAAGTGAAATTGTTGTGATGGAAGAGATTAATTACATGTAAAAACAATACATTATTAATAAAAATTATTCTTTTTATAAGATAATGATGATATATCATGCATAATTACATAAAACTACTAATGTGACACATGTTAGACAATATGTGATATCAGTACATAAAATAACATGGACGTGTGTGAATAACATATAAGATGTATGTAAACAGTAAACAAATTAAACGAATAAAAGAAGGAGACAAGGAACAAAACCGAGTCCAGTGCGTGACTGTCTCCTTAAAGCGTATTAGTCTTCACCGTATGTGCGAGCGAATTGCTTCCCAGGATAAAACGGTTTGCAGTGAGGCTGTTGAATAACGTCATTCTCAACGAGCTTGAGACGAACAAGAAACTATCACCGGAGGAAGATAATAGAGATGTGTATGAGAGAAGGATGTGTTTCGAATGAATAATCCTAATGATCTACACGAGTATATATAGGCTAGAAAAGCTTGTGCGCTACACAATTGTCATAATTAATTAACCACGTTAATCAATTATACCGGTGGAAATTTCCTTAACTAATTAGTCAAGCTAATTAATCGCGTCATTGGAAAAAAAATCCGGATTTAAAACCGGAATTGATTTTACCAAATCAATTAATTCACCCATATTTTCCAAAAATCCCCCACATGGGTGAGATTGATGTATCAGTAGCACACACCAGACAGACAGACACATAGTTTTGACTTGGTGATAGTTTATTCGATCAAATATAGCATATGATAGGTAGAGAATGCTCCTTGAAGCTTCGCTCCAGTAAGCATACCGACTTTACTGGTAAATAGTAGACGCGATTATCTTTGAACTGTTCGGCCGTTTGTGCAAACGATGATATACTTATCACTATATCCTTTCTGATTCGTTCAGCTCTCATGATTATGTCCATTTTGGCCATGTAACATCGTCTTGGTTCTGCAGGAGTTTCTAAAGAATCGTGCCTCACAATTCTCCTTTGAAGCAACCCCACTTCTCTCCCACATATGTGATCTTTTTCCTTATAAAGTAACCCGCGTTTACTCAACTGAATTCCATACATTCAAACCCTTGAACTCCATGTATTCAACGAAAGATCATTAAAAGCTCGAAAGCATACCCTCGTACCAAACGGGTCTAACTGTTTCTTCATCGTAGGAACAGGCCAGGGGTAACCCCCACAATGATTTGGTCATCATGATTTAGTTGGCCCATTGAACCATGTTCTTGGGGATCTCCAGTCAGTAATGGTTGGGTTTCCACCATGACGCCGTTAAACAATAGGCTTAAGGCCCATCCCTTTAGATGATTTTACAACTATCTCTCGGTATAACCAGATTTTCTTGGCTTAACAAGATCCTCTTAGTTTAACCATTTAGTTAGTGGATCCACATAATTATCTTTTGACTTTATAGGGTCACTACCGATACTTCTCGTTGAGAGTTGTTGGTCTAATGGTATTATGTCTATGTCATAAAAGATTAGACTTACCATTGAACACATAACAATGTGATCTTCCAATTACAGATTTATTACATAATACATGCACATTGAAAACACATTTTTCTTGTCATTTAGGAATATCATTTAGAAAATGGCTACAAAATCAGCCTCTTACATGCATAAATCTTATGCAATAGACTCGTATTCCATCATAAATCGAGCTATATTAAATCATCTGTTTAGGATTTTCTATGACACGATTGCTTTCTTTAAAGTGAATTATATTCATCAATGACTTTTAGAATTTATAAAGTCAAACATCTAATTTCCATACTATATCCCCATAGTACAATTAGATATCTCTTGAAAGGCAATCCTAGCTCACGAGTACATTACTTACAACTTAATATCAATTCAATCACTTCTATGTGACCATTTTTCATTATACTCGTGCATCTACTCAGTCTACCAACTGAGAAGTATATGTCTGATAATGTACAAATCAAGAAGTATAGTAGACTTTCAATCATTCTTGAGAGATCGTCATTCATCTATCATTGGATATATGCAAATTCAATCTAGTTATATTAGATTCTGTTCTGTTGATCTCTTTAAGATTCGCATCACTATCACGTGACATGTATCCTTTAAGACTTTTAAAGTTATTAAGATTTTAATTTTAAAATCAAACTTCAAGTCTCACCAAAATTGCTAGAGATGATCCTCTCGTCAATACTTCTCGTAATGATCAGATCAATCATATGTAATTAATCATTATAAACTTGTCATCTCATGTGTCACTAAAACATGCACACTTGTCAATTCATTGATTTTCTATCAATTTGACATCTCAATATTTGCATATGTCACATTTTGGTAATCACTTTACCAATCATTCAGTCAAGGCTTCAATTTGTTATTGACCTTAACCAAATTTTAGCGTCCCAAAAAATTAGTAACTTCAACTTATCTCATTACCAAGTTTAAGCGTCCCTAAACTGGCAATGTTCATTCACCCAACTACCAAATTTGAGCGTCCTCAAAGTGGTAACTGTATTGTTTATTATGAAGCCATTGCATATCACAACAACATCAAATATATATGCCAATTTTCATGTCTATGTTGTTTCAATCAACATAATGACCGAAATACAGACTTTCTACTCTTGCCTTAGCCAGAGAAACCCTCAGGTTCACGTAGATTTCTCCAAATATCTACTTCGAAAGACTGTTTCAACGTTCATTGATGTACTTTAAATTCCGCAATGCCGAAAATTTAAGTATCATCTTGATGAACCGTATTCTCGTAGCTCAAGAATATATCATAAAGTAAGTTATGTCTTTACTTTTGACTATAATCTCTGATTATCCGTATATCATAAAGTAAGTTAGGTCTTCATTTTTGACTATAATCTTTGATTATTAGTCTGACCTTTTACTTTTCTTTGACACATATATTTATTTTCTAATTTGAAAATTCGTTTGGAACCCAATAACATCTATCTCGCTAGAAGATCCATATATAATTAAACACGATTCTGTCACATAGAATCAGTTCTCTCAAATTAAACACAATTCTGTCACTTAGAATCACTTCTCTCTATTTCTTAACATCCTTTTCTCCCACAAAGGACATAGAGAGATCTGTAAAGCATAATGTAACATAAGATGTAAAAGAGATAACTACAACTCAACAAAGGACAAGACAGACAATAATATTAACATAAGCACAGGAATACAGAATCAAAGAAGAAAAGGTAAATTCAAAAAATCAAAATACGGTATGTATTCTTGAAGTCCGTAAACAGGTCACGGAAAGAAGTTCATGAAAATGTTCAAGCCTCAGTGACAGCAAAAGAAACAAGACTTTCAAGATGACATAAGTATGTGAATGATTTAGGGTCAAGTACCACAAGATTCCAGTGATTTAATTGAAGCAACCAGAACGACAAAGGACTTATCAGCAGCATTGAATTGAAAACATAAAAGAAGAATTGATCAAGTGTTAATCATCTGTGAACCAGACCAGTTGCACTAGTTGACGGCACTAAAAAGATCAATTTGTTTTATCATCTCAGAAGAAAGTGATACAATCTATTACTTAAACACCCAGGTGTAAGATCCGTGATTTGTATTTATAATAAAAGTGACCTTTGTGTGAAATTACGTGAATTGTTTGAAAATGCAATAACTAGCTTTATTTAGCAATATATGTTGTGCTTTGAGTCCCAATAGTGTTTTTGCGGAAATCTGGACAATCGGGGAAATTTTGAAATTTTGGCCCGCTTTCGAAAATTTTCGAGGCCCCGATAAAAGTTTTGTTGTAAGGCCCTTAAAATGTTTTTGGGATCATTCTAGTATTTTTAGACTCGTCATGATATTATTTTTCGAGTTTTTCAATTCCGGTATTTTTATTCGTGTTATTCCGGGAAATGGGAATTTGATTCGTTCCCTAGCTTATTCGGGCAATTGATACATTTTTAGTGTCAATAATACATTCGAAATAGTAATCGTATTTTCAAATAAATGCTATATGTTGAAACCCCGTATTCTGGATAATTATCAGGTTATTGAGATAATTATCGCCTCGATAAACGTGAAACTGATTTAAACGATCCAACGGATCAATATTGAACCAAAAATTGTTATTTGGGGTATTATTTTACGATAGATATAAATTGACGAACCGTATTTATTTTACGTATAATTTTACGTATCAAAAACCCCAAATTCTCTAAAACCCTAATTTCGTTCTTCGTGTTCTTCGCAATCAAACCCAAATTAAACTGCGTTATCGATTTCCAAATTTCGAGTTTGAGTAACCAAATTGAAGCCCTTGATTTCTAGTTTCAGAATCCCCAACCAGTTTCTTCAGCAGGTAATCACTCGATTTATTCTGATTTTTTTCAATATTCGAATTAAATTAGGGTTCTTGATAAAAATTGGGGATTTCTATTCTGTTGATTATTCTTTCAATTGATTGCTTCCAGCATGTTCCTAGGGTTCTATTTAGTAGGAATTCATGTTTTAATTTCAAGTTTATGTTCGATTTTGAGAAATTCGATTTTTGGGTTTTAACCTAATTTTTCTTTTTAACAGTCTGTTCTTAGTGATGATTGTTCCTAATATTTGATAGAGGGCTTTGATTGTGTATGTTGTAAGGATCATTTTAACACCAAGAACGTAAAGTTTCATGTAGAATTTTGACAGATCGGAAAATTGTTGGAGCTCGCCGGAAAATGGTCGGATTTTGAATTCCGGTGTTGTTGTTGGTTTGATTTTGGTCGGAATGTGTTGATATGGTTATAAGGAATGTTTTGATGTAAAAAGCCCTAATTTTTCTGGCGTTTTTGGCTCGCCGGATTCTGGAAAAGTCGCCGGTTTCTGGAATTTTCCGGCCAGTTCATCCCGACCCATTTCTGTTCTTGACAACCCGTTTTCTTGACCCGGTTTGATCTTCAAAACCCTAATTCCATTTTCAGAAAACTGTTTTTGGATTTAAATTTTTAAAATAATTCAAAAATAGTTAAAAAAAATTCAAAAATTTATATTTTTAATTCTAAAAATCATTTTTATTTCAGAAAATTTTTATTAAATTCTAAAAATTTATTTATTTCGAAAATTTCTTAAATTTAATTATTTTAATTATTTTTAATTAATAATTAATTTATTTAATTAATTGATTAAATTTGTTTAATCAATTAATTTTATTTATTAATTATTAATTAATTCTAATTGATTTAATTTAAATTTAATTATTTATTTGACTTGATTTTATTCATAAAAATTTATTTAAATGTTTAAAATTAGTCAATTAATTTTTATTAATTGATTAAATTGTTTTTAAATCATTATTTTGGGTTAATAAATCCCATTTTTGATTTGCAAATTATTATGTGATCCGTTTCTTTTAGAACGGAAGTCAAAAATTGTTTTAAAAATAGTCCTTGACTGCTATGTGATGTAACTGAGTTAATTATTTCATTTGGGAGTCCATACGTGTTCTAAAATCATGAAAAATAGTTACAAGGTGATATAAAATTCTGCAGATTAGAAACGGACGATCCATAAATACTAAGAAGGGATCGTGTGTCTGTTTAGACTGGAGATGTGAGATAAATGATATTCGAGGATGGAAAGGAGCAGTTATAAATACTGATATGAGTTATTGATTATAGAATCGAGTAGTCGAAGCAAGGGAAAGGAAAAACTAGTATAACAGACAGCTAGATCGTAGTGACTGCAGTGATCAGGCAAGTATCTATGCCTTTACTTATACTTTGATACAAGATTATTCTTACTGTGACAAACTTGTTTATATCAAATTTGATTATATCTTCGAACCCTTGTTGTAACTCTATACAAATAACAAAACCTTCGGTTCAATTATTTTTGAACATCTGATTATTGATCATTGGGAACCTTCATTCTTTTATTCCACATTGAAACCATTATTCCTTGGTTGATTCTCTTAGTGGTTCATATTATACCACTGGGATATAATTATTAATTCTCGTTTCATTTCTATTGAAACACCGTTGTTGATTCTTATTCCATTTCTCTTGAGACATTGTTATTAATTCTCGTTTCATTTCTATTGAAACACCGTTGTTAATTCTTATTCCCTTTCTATTTAAGACATCGTTATTGATTCTTGTTTCATTTCTATTGAAAACACCATTGTTGACTCTTGTTTCATACTATTGAAACACTGTTGATTGATTCTTGTTCCATAGTGAACAGTTGAATTCTTTTGATATCATTATATCAGTTCATTCATATTGAACTTTATAGAGATTGTTGTTCATTCATATTGAACTTTATTGAGCATGTTGTTGATATTCTGTGATGAGATTGGAATGTTTTTCAATTGACCAGAAATGGTCGGGACCATATTCATGGTTGTTTATAAATAGACCAAAATGGTCAGGACCAGATTCGTGGTCGTTAAGGCCCAAATGAGGCCAAGGCCAAGGGGGCCAAGGATCCAAAACGGGGGCTTTGCTGCGTGAGCATTGCTCATAGGGGTTAATGCGTGACTGATCAGCAGCTTAACCCGCGCTACTATAATACATAAAAAATCCAATTCTCATCCATCTATTGAAAATTGAGAGTGTTGAAAAGTATATGAACTATATTGTTGAGGTCATATACTGTTGAAATTCTTGATTATCCAACTTGTGTTAATCATGATATTACTTGCTGAGCCTTTTTGCTCATATTCATTGTTGAGATCATATACTGTTGAAATTCTTGATTATCCAACTTGTGTTAATCATGATATTACTTGCTGAGCCTTTTTGCTCATATTCATTGTTGAGATCATATACTGTTGAAACTCTTGATTATCAGACTTGTGTTAATCATGATATTACTTGCTGAGCTTTTTAGCTCATGTTTTGTTGTTTAAATTCTTCTTCCAGTTAAACGTGAAGATGAGCAGACATAGTACTGCCGATAGTTCTCCTTTGGCTAGAGGGGCACCCAGAGTGATCGTCCTTGGACGGGTAGTTGTTGCTACTTTACTAGTTAGACTAGATGTCTAGCTTTATACTTTGGGTTGTATAATGTTATATTTTAAAACTGGTTTGTAATAATGAGAATGTAGAAGTTGTTTCATGCCATAACCTGGATGCGGTCTTGGATTCGGGGTATTTAATATTATGCAATGTCTAATTATATATATGTTGATGGTATTTAAATCTCGTTGGTCGAGTGGCCTCCCAAATCTGTACCCCGGGTTTGGAGGGCGCCACAGGTTGGTATCAGAGCAACAGGTTATGGCAATAGAAACGAGTTAGGACATAAGGTCCAGAATAACATAGAGGGCTAGGATTCACATAGAAGTAGCATAAGGATAGTGAGAAAGTTATAAGATGTGATTGAGTGTAACTATGTGATTGCGGCCCTATCTCTCGATCAGAGTCGGATCCGTCATAGCATTCCGCTGAGGCGAGACCGGCAGCAGAGGATGTGGCAGGACCGTCACGACCTAGACAATCTCCTCCACCTGGACTTATGGCGGTTAGGAGAGATCTTATTCCGAGCCCTATTCCACTCAGACGTGTACCTCTAGTACCTCGATCTCAGGCATCCGTCTAAGGACCTTTATATCTGATGTCGGATTCCCCAGTTCCACATCACGAGTACCAGAGGATGAGAGGGGAGAGAGATTTCTTTTATGCTTAGGTGATGGAGATGCGCAATATGCGATCTGCCGAGGCGAGGGTAGCCATTGACAGAGATATGTATCGGGAGCAGGTATGAGATATGCGATTACGACTTCGGGTGATGAGAACTTTGGCAGAGACCCGTCTGCATGGACTTACCCTGAGTAGTGAGGGAGAGACAGTAGCAGGGGTGAGAGAGATTTTGGATTATATGATGAGAGAAATTGGTAAGATGGCAGGACCCACTATATGGGATACTGCAGGGGATGCGCCTTGACTAGACAGGACGGAGATGGATCATGTATATAGAGTGTAGTAGATTCCGGTATGATAGGTACATAGATGCATAGTATAGTATCCACAGTGCACTAGGAGGTGATATTTTCTTTTGTTGTTGTCTTTTGTGCTTTGTCGACGAAGAAGGCATATGTGAAGACCTTGGTAACACCTTCCCATCCTAATGAAATATTTGACATTCCTTTAATGAGAAACCTGTGTTGATGGATATATTCCACCTGTTGACCTTGTACTTGATACTCTTGATCAATCATGTTTTAAATTGCGCCAAAGATTGCTGTTATGCCTATTTCAAATTTTGAGTCTTGTTGGAAATATGTCATTTGAATTCCAACTCCTTCATTCTTCCGGAGTGGATAACTCTAATTGTGATGTAACACTATTTGTTTATACTCCTTTCTGGTTGTTCTTCTTTTCTGGAATAACACCTTTGGAATCTATTCAATTTCAATCCAAGGTGTGTATTTGAGATTTCTTATCGAGAAGCCTTGGTTGTTATCCTGACTCTAAATTTCTTTCATATTTCTCTACTCCAACTGAGATAAACAACCCTATTTATAGGGGACACAAGGACTATCTGTCTATGTGATAGAAGTCTGATGGGACGCCGTCACTTGTGTGTTGTGAAATACAAGAAGGCTAATTACCTTTAGTACTGTCTTAATAGAGACACACAACATTGAGTTCATGTGATCAAATTGATCTCTCAGTGATTCTTTTATTTCCAATAATGTTTGCTTTGGGATATGCAGACTTGGTAACCCCAATTGGGGAACATTTGATATGATACAGAACCTTTTCTCTTCAAAATATCGTGAATTTTGTTATACCAAATAATCTGGGAGGTATGCCATTGGGGTGAACTGAAATTTACCCTACCTTAATGAACGAAGAAATTTGTGATTGAATTACCACGGGCGAAAGCGGATTATGATGCGATTAGAATACTAGTAACATATAATGGAGCCAGTTGTTCTCTCTCTATCGATTAACATTACGATGTGGAAGAGGTGAAGTTAGATAATTCAAAAGTTGATTGGAAATTGGGGAAAAATGTGTAATTGTGCTGATGATATTCCGTGTTGTGGAAGGTGGACATAATAGATTTCTGTCTCAATGAGAAGAATTTTAAAAATTTGATGATGGGTTAATAATGGAGAATGAGTTGATCTTTGAGTATTTCAGGACTGTATGATTTTGTTGCAAGTCGTCTGCTCACTATAGTTAAGGTAGGTCTTACCAGTCAATGTGGATGTATAGAATGAGAATCAAATGATGTTGAGTTGATCAAGCTGTTTGGGAATTGAGATGGAACCATGGATAAGGTGTCCTGAATGTTACCGTGGATGTATCTTCTGAATTATTTAGGAATCAGATGGAGAACAATTAAGTCATTGGAACTAGGTAGAACAATTTTAAAGATATGGGATTAAATCACCAAGTCGATAAGGAATATTCTCCCAATTGTAAATAGGAAAAGAAGACGAAGAGGTGTTAATAAGGATTTAAAGACAATGGATGAGGTAATGAGTGATTGTTTTAAAATGAATATTTGTTTGGCACGGAAGGTATGTGATCGTTGAAAGTAGTTGTTAAATATATTGGAGGTAGATAAAATTGACCCAAGAATACGGATGACTGATAGTATGAGTAGTAAAAGAGAGATTAGAGATGTAAATATCTTCGGTACAAGGATTAGAAAGGATGGAGTTTTAAGGTTATGATAACAAGAGATTAGCTAAAAGAAAGGACGGACATAAGGATTCAACCAGAATTGATTAAAAAGAACGTGGTTTTTAAAGGAGAGGAACGGACGAAAAAGTTTCTAACAATGATTCAGACTCAAAAGTTAGTAAGGCAAGGATGCGAGGCATATCTCGCGTATGTAGTAGACGTAGAAAGGAATGTTCCTAAAATAGAAGAGATACCAGTGGTGAATGAATTTCTTGACGTGTTTCCTGAAGAACTACCAGGATTACCTCCGGATAGAGAAATTGAGTTGCAATAGATTTGGCACCTTATAGAATGGCTCCAGTAGAGATGAAGGAATTAGCTAAACAGTTACAGGAATTAATGGATAAAGGAGTCATAAGACCAAGTACATCCCCTTGGGGAGCACCAGTGTTATTTGTTAAAAAAGAAAGATGGTAGTATGAGATTGTGCATTGATTACAGAGAGCTAAACAAGCTGACTATTAAGAATAAATATCCCTTACCAAGAATAGATGATTTGTTTGATCAGTTGAAGGATGCAGTGTATTTCTCCAAGATCGACTTGAGATCAGGTTATCATCAGTTGAAGATTAAACCAGAGGACATATCAAAGACAGCCTTTCGAACCAGATACGGGCATTATGAATTCTTGGTTATGGCTTTTGGATTAACAAACGAACCGGCAGCATTCATGGATTTGATGAATAGAATTTTCAAGAAATATTTGGATAAGTTCGTGATTGTGTTCATTGATGATATTTTGATATATTCTAAAACAGAAGAAGAACATGCGCAGCATTTAATGATAACATTAGAGATTTTAAGACATGAGGAATTGTATGCAAAATTTTCTAAATGTGAATTCTGGTTACAAGAAGTTCAGTTTTTAGGACATGTGATTAGCAATGAAGGAATCAAAGTAGATCCAGCCAAGATTGAAGCTGTGATGAATTGGGAAAGACCAAGAACCCCCACAGAGGTTAGGAGTTCATGGGATTAGCAGGGTATTATCGAAGGTTTGTTCCAGATTTTGCCAAGATAGCAACACCATTGACAAAGCTCACAAGAAAGAATGAAAAGTTTATATGGACAGAGAAATGTGAAGAAAGTTTTCAAGAATTGAAAGGAAGGTTAGTAACTGCACCAGTATTAACATTACCCGACGATCAAGGAAACTTTGTGATTTATAGTGATGCTTCTCATAAAGGTTTAGGTTGTGTACTTATGCAACATAATTCTGTTATTGCGTATGCTTCTAGACAACTAAGACCCCATGAGCAGAAGTATCCTACCCACGATTTGGAGCTAGCAGCCATAGTGTTTGCACTGAAAATTTGGAGACATTACCTGTATGGGAAAAAAATGTGAGATTTACACTGACCACAAGAGTTTGAAATACATTTTTACTCAGAAAGAGTTAAACATGAGACAACAGAGGTGGTTAGAGTTGATCAAGGACTACGATTGTTCTATAAATTACCATCCAGGAAAAGCCAACGTAGTAGCAGACGCGCTAAGCCGGAAAGAAAGATTAAACATGTTGACAACGACAGCCGAATTATGCAAGGAAATTGAGAAATTGGAAATAGAAGTTCGAGTTCCTGCACTTGATAGTGAAATGATGTATATCATGACTTTTCAACCAGAATTGTTAGAAAAGATTAAAAGATGTCAAGAGGAAGTGATAAACAATAGTGTGATAGAATTAAAGGGAGAAGAAACACGTAGCCAGAAAGATGATAAAGGAATTTTACGATTTTGTTCAAGGATTTGGGTTATAATTGATAAGTTGACTAAATCGGCGCATTTCTTGCCAATCAACGAAAGATTCTCACTGGACAAGTTGGTTCACTTATATCTGAAGGAAATAGTAGTACGTCACGGGGTACCAGTTTCTATTATATCCGATAGAGACCCCAGAGTCAACTCAAGATTTTGGAGACAATTTCAAGAATGCTTAGGCACTAAATTAAACATGAGTACGGCGTATCATCCTCAAACGGACGGCCAAAGTGAAAGGACGATCCAAACAATTGAAGATATGCTTCGGGTGTGTGCTATAGATTTTAAGGGTACGTGGGATGATCATCTACCATTGGTGGAATTCTCCTACAACAACAGTTATCATGCAAGCATTGGAATGCCGCCTTATGAAGCGTTATATGGACGAAAGTGTCGATCTCCACTATATTGGGAAGAGGTGGGCGAACGTCAACTACTTGGACCAGAATTGGTGCAACAAATGAAAGAAGCCATCGAATTAATTCGAACGAGATTGGTAACGGCTCAAAATAGACAAAAGCAATATGCTGACTTGACTCGGAAGGATATGAATTTCAAGGAAGGGGAACAAGTGTTACTCAAAGTATCACCTTGGAAAGGAGTAGTCGGATTTGGAAAGAAAGGAAAGTTGAGTCCGAGATATGTGGGACCATTCGAAGTTCTAAAGCAAGTTGGGAAAGTAGCGTACGAGTTAGCATTACCGCCGCACATGCAGCACGTTCATAATGTATTCCACGTGTCAATACTGAAGAGATATCGACCTGATTCTAATCATGTGATAGAATATGAGCCCATAGAGGTTCAACCAGATTTGTCTTATGTAGAGCGACCCATAGAAATTTTGGATCGTAAAGAGAAAGTATTGAGAAATAGAACGGTACCAATAGTGAGAGTGTTATGGAGGAATCCTAGAGTAGAAGAGTCTACCTGGGAACTAGAGAGTGAGATGAAGAAATAGTATCCCCAGTTATTTTCTTGACTTGATTCTGAGGACAGAATCCTATTAAGGGGGAAAGGATGTAAGATCCGTGATTTGTATTTATAATAAAAGTGACCTTTGTGTGAAATTACGTGAATTGTTTGAAAATGCAATAACTAGCTTTATTTAGCAATATATGTTGTGCTTTGAGTCCCAATAGTGTTTTTGCGGAAATCTGGACAATCGGGGAAATTTTGAAATTTTGGCCCGCTTTCGAAAATTTTCGAGGCCCCGATAAAAGTTTTGTTGTAAGGCCCTTAAAATGTTTTTGGGATCATTCTAGTATTTTTAGACTCGTCATGATATTATTTTTCGAGTTTTTCAATTCCGGTATTTTTATTCGTGTTATTCCGGGAAATGGGAATTTGATTCGTTCCCTAGCTTATTCGGGCAATTGATACATTTTTCGTGTCAATAATACATTCGAAATAGTAATCGTATTTTCAAATAAATGCTATATGTTGAAACCCCGTATTCTGGATAATTATCAGGTTATTGAGATAATTATCGCCTCGATAAACGTGAAACTGATTTAAACGATCCAACGGATCAATATTGAACCAAAAATTGTTATTTGGGGTATTATTTTACGATAGATATAAATTGACGAACCGTATTTATTTTACGTATAATTTTACGTATCAAAAACCCCAAATTCTCTAAAACCCTAATTTCGTTCTTCGTGTTCTTCGCAATCAAACCCAAATTAAACTGCGTTATCGATTTCCAAATTTCGAGTTTGAGTAACCAAATTGAAGCCCTTGATTTCTAGTTTCAGAATCCCCAACCAGTTTCTTCAGCAGGTAATCACTCGATTTATTCTGATTTTTTTCAATATTCGAATTAAATTAGGGTTCTTGATAAAAATTGGGGATTTCTATTCTGTTGATTATTCTTTCAATTGATTGCTTCCAGCATGTTCCTAGGGTTCTATTTAGTAGGAATTCATGTTTTAATTTCAAGTTTATGTTCGATTTTGAGAAATTCGATTTTTGGGTTTTAACCTAATTTTTCTTTTTAACAGTCTGTTCTTAGTGATGATTGTTCCTAATATTTGATAGAGGGCTTTGATTGTGTATGTTGTAAGGATCATTTTAACACCAAGAACGTAAAGTTTCATGTAGAATTTTGACAGATCGGAAAATTGTTGGAGCTCGCCGGAAAATGGTCGGATTTTGAATTCCGGTGTTGTTGTTGGTTTGATTTTGGTCGGAATGTGTTGATATGGTTATAAGGAATGTTTTGATGTAAAAAGCCCTAATTTTTCTGGCGTTTTTGGCTCGCCGGATTCTGGAAAAGTCGCCGGTTTCTGGAATTTTCCGGCCAGTTCATCCCGACCCGTTTCTGTTCTTGACAACCCGTTTTCTTGACCCGGTTTGATCTTCAAAACCCTAATTCCATTTTCAGAAAACTGTTTTTGGATTTAAAATTTTAAAATAATTCAAAAATAGTTAAAAAAAAATTCAAAAATTTATATTTTTAATTCTAAAAATCATTTTTATTTCAGAAAATTTTTATTAAATTCTAAAAATTTATTTATTTCGAAAATTTCTTAAATTTAATTATTTTAATTATTTTTAATTAATAATTAATTTATTTAATTAATTGATTAAATTTGTTTAATCAATTAATTTTATTTATTAATTATTAATTAATTCTAATTGATTTAATTTAAATTTAATTATTTATTTGACTTGATTTTATTCATAAAAATTTATTTAAATGTTTAAAATTAGTCAATTAATTTTTATTAATTGATTAAATTGTTTTTAAATCATTATTTTGGGTTAATAAATCCCATTTTTGATTTGCAAATTATTATGTGATCCGTTTCTTTTAGAACGGAAGTCAAAAATTGTTTTAAAAATAGTCCTTGACTGCTATGTGATGTAACTGAGTTAATTATTTCATTTGGGAGTCCATACGTGTTCTAAAATCATGAAAAATAGTTACAAGGTGATATAAAATTCTGCAGATTAGAAACGGACGATCCATAAATACTAAGAAGGGATCGTGTGTCTGTTTAGACTGGAGATGTGAGATAAATGATATTCGAGGATGGAAAGGAGCAGTTATAAATACTGATATGAGTTATTGATTATAGAATCGAGTAGTCGAAGCAAGGGAAAGGAAAAACTAGTATAACAGACAGCTAGATCGTAGTGACTGCAGTGATCAGGCAAGTATCTATGCCTTTACTTATACTTTGATACAAGATTATTCTTACTGTGACAAACTTGTTTATATCAAATTTGATTATATCTTCGAACCCTTGTTGTAACTCTATACAAATACCAAAACCTTCGGTTCAATTATTTTTGAACATCTGATTATTGATCATTGGGAACCTTCATTCTTTTATTCCACATTGAAACCATTATTCCTTGATTGATTCTCTTAGTGGTTCATATTATACCACTGGGATATAATTATTAATTCTCGTTTCATTTCTATTGAAACACCGTTGTTGATTCTTATTCCATTTCTCTTGAGACATTGTTATTAATTCTCGTTTCATTTCTATTGAAACACCGTTGTTAATTCTTATTCCCTTTCTATTAAGACATCGTTATTGATTCTTGTTTCATTTCTATTGAAAACACCATTGTTGACTCTTGTTTCATACTATTGAAACACTGTTGATTGATTCTTGTTCCATAGTGAACAGTTGAATTCTTTTGATATCATTATATCAGTTCATTCATATTGAACTTTATAGAGATTGTTGTTCATTCATATTGAACTTTATTGAGCATGTTGTTGATATTCTGTGATGAGATTGGAATGTTTTTCAATTGACCAGAAATGGTCGGGACCATATTCATGGTTGTTTATAAATAGACCAAAATGGTCAGGACCAGATTCGTGGTCGTTAAGGCCCAAATGAGGCCAAGGCCAAGGGGGCCAAGGATCCAAAACGGGGGCTTTGCTGCGTGAGCATTGCTCATAGGGGTTAATGCGTGACTGATCAGCAGCTTAACCCGCGCTACTATAATACATAAAAAATCCAATTCTCATCCATCTATTGAAAATTGAGAGTGTTGAAAAGTATATGAACTATATTGTTGAGGTCATATACTGTTGAAATTCTTGATTATCCAACTTGTGTTAATCATGATATTACTTGCTGAGCCTTTTTGCTCATATTCATTGTTGAGATCATATACTGTTGAAATTCTTGATTATCCAACTTGTGTTAATCATGATATTACTTGCTGAGCCTTTTTGCTCATATTCATTGTTGAGATCATATACTGTTGAAACTCTTGATTATCAGACTTGTGTTAATCATGATATTACTTGCTGAGCTTTTTAGCTCATGTTTTGTTGTTTAAATTCTTCTTCCAGTTAAACGTGAAGATGAGCAGACATAGTACTGCCGATAGTTCTCCTTTGGCTAGAGGGGCACCCAGAGTGATCGTCCTTGGACGGGTAGTTGTTGCTACTTTACTAGTTAGACTAGATGTCTAGCTTTATACTTTGGGTTGTATAATGTTATATTTTAAAACTGGTTTGTAATAATGAGAATGTAGAAGTTGTTTCATGCCATAACCTGGATGCGGTCTTGGATTCGGGGTATTTAATATTATGCAATGTCTAATTATATATATGTTGATGGTATTTAAATCTCGTTGGTCGAGTGGCCTCCCAAATCTGTACCCCGGGTTTGGAGGGCGCCACACCAGGAGCTCAGAAGGAATTATTAAAAGATAAAAGACAAGAAAATGATTCGATTGTTTTTCAATTCAGAAAACTATCGAATGATATAAAAAGTGATTCTCAGAAAACCAATTTAAGTTAATTTGGTATTCGATAGTTTTAATTAAAAACTATCGAATGGTAAAGTGACTTAAATCATTCGATGGTTTTTAATTCAGGAGCAGGTGAAAAGTATTCTTTGTTGTTCAGGTTGATGAAGATCCAACGGCTAAGAATAAACCAATTCTTTTGGTTCGATGATTTTTCAAATCAAGTCTATAAATAGAGTTTGAAGAAGTGTTCTTCTTCAGTTAAGGCAGAACACAGGAAGATCATTTACGAAGAGAGAGTTCTTGATAGAGAAATTTACAGAGAATTTAATATAGCTCAGAATTCTATCATTGTAGTGATTGTGTTTAACCGGAACTCATTGAAGCTAATCTACGGATTAGAATTTGTAGCACCCTTCGAGGGTTATATTTATAAAACAATATATTCCCCGACTCTTGGTTTGGTTTGGTGTGTTTGATTTCGTTATAGAACTGAATATTTAATCCGCGAACGAAATTGAATTATTTGTGAGTATCGTATTCAACCCCCCTTCTACGATACTTTGGGCCTAACAGTTGGTATCAAAGCTACTTGATTGATATACAAATCAGATCCGGTGAATGAGACCAAAATCAAACGTAGCGTGAAAATTCGAAGCAAATTTTTTAACTTTCAAAATTTTTCATTTAATTGGAATTTCTTGAATTTTAAACAATTTGAAATTTTCAGAAACCATGAGTGCTCCAAAGACAACCGCTGAGTTCCCCCGTTTACTAGAGATGATTTCGGTTTGTGGAAGATGAAAATGTTGTTATTTATCAAGGCATCTAATCCGGTGTATATTGGCATATTAGAGAACGGACCGTTTATACCGATGAAACCAGTTAGTGAATCTACAGGTCCTGATGGTAGCAGGATTCCTCAAGGCACCCAACCTAAGGATATCGCTGAGTATACAGATTCTGACAAAGAACTGATTCGATTGGACACAGGTTTGATGTTGATATTGGCAGACTCCGTAGACAAGGAAATGAGCTATCAGTTGATGAACTGTATAAGCGGGAAACACATGTGGGATACTATCAACTTGATAATGGAAGGAACTGAAGACGTGCAGGAAAACAGATTGGACATACTGACTTCTCAGTACGAAGCTTTTAGGTCTCTTCTAGGAGAAAGTATAACTCAGGTCTTTGAGAAATATACTAAGCTCCTAAATGAATTGGCAATGAAAGGAAAGACCTATCCACTGAGAGAATCAAACAGGAAGTTCATGATGACGTTGCCCCATCATATAGAACACAAGTCATCATCCATAAGGGAAAGAATAGACTTCACAAAGATGTCACTAGAGATGATCTATGGCAAGTTGAAGACTTATGAGATGGAACAAGAACAACGAGTGATAATCTACGGATCAGGGACAATGGATAACAAACACAATGCACTTGTGAGATCAGCAGCACTTGTAGTGGATGAACCAACAACTTCTGAGATTCAGGTTCAAACCCCTAGAGCTGGAAAAGAGGTGATAATAGAAGCTGAAATGGATTCTGCGAATCTGGGTCTTGATGAAAGTGTTTACTACACCCTAGAAGAGCTTGAGAAAATGGAAGACAAAACCATGGCGTACTTAGCTGCAAAGTTTAGCCACATTCGTTTCAATAGAAACCCTAAGTACAAGTTCAAGGGTTCAACCAACAGATTCCAGAAGAGCAAGTATACACCTAGTACAGGCTCTAAGGGAGGCTACAAGACTAGCATGACTGATAGAAGCAAATCAAGATGCTACAACTGCAATGAGTTAGGGCATTTCGCCACTGAATGCCGGAAGCCTCGTCAAACAAGAGACATGAAAGATGTTTATGTAAAGAAAGACTCTTATGAGGATTTGAAGAAGGAGAATGCCAAGCTGAAACAGCAACTGGAGGCATTGTCTGGAAAGCAGAAAGGGAAAGCTTATATAGCAGAGGGAAAACACTGGGATGATACTGATTCGGATGAAGATGAAGAGTATGTAAATGTTGCCCTAATGGCTGACTCTTCAGAGGAATCACCACAATCATCTCAGGTACCTATCTTAACTACAATTGATCTGTCTAACTCTGAGTACAAGAAAACTGTGCAAGATCTTAGTGTAGAATTGTTTAATGTACACACAAGCATGCTAGCATCTGAAATGGAGAATGCTAAACTAGTTCTGAAGATTAAAAAAAATAGAATCTAAAAATGAAGAACTAGAGCTTGTAGCTGTCACAATAGAAGATCTTAAGCAAAAGAATGCGTACTTAGAGAACAAGATTAAGTGTAATGATGAGATAGAGACTATCCTCAGGAAGCAGATTTCAGATTTAGATTTGAAGCTGAATACTTTTAAGAATTCCGCCCTGATTGCTAATGAGATCATTGACACACAGACCCAGGATAATAAAACTTCTATAGGACTTGACTACTCCAAAAAGGCTGGGAAAAAGATCTTGGAATTCCCTGTGACATCTCCTGTTGTCAAGAAGGATATTCCACACATTCTTAAGAATGTGGACAGTCGAGTCTTTGTCAGGCCCTTCTCAGAACCTTTTCATGATGATGACCTTTACATAAGACAAGAATTGCTTGAGGAGGATTTATTGAAGGAAAAAGAGGTAAAGACTAAGGTGCCTAGGAAATCAGTAAAAACTGTTATACCTAAAACTGAAATAGGTGACTTAGTTGACAGTGTTAAAAAGAACAAGAATGGGAAAAAGAAGGTTGTTAATCAGAATATTGTTTCTTCTTCTCCCATTGCATCTAAGAAGTTGTGCACCATTTGTAATTCTGCTGGATACCTTACACATGCATGTAAAAAGGTTAAAGTAGAAACTGCTAATACTTCTGCAATGCATAACATGTCTGAAATGCCTGATGTTCATAAACCCTGTGGTAAGAAAGAGTGCTTGCTATGTACATACAACATCATGCATGCTTATTTTAAGTTGATGAATGCATCTGGTAGCAATAGCATTGATAATGTTGAATCCACAGATGATATGAAAATCAAACAGAGTAAGAATAAATTGAATGTTACTCCTGTTAAATCATCTAAACCTTCAGGACCCAAACAATTTTGGGTACCATAGTCCGCTTAATCAATCTGTGATTGCAGGGTAAGGTTAAAATCTCAAAGGTCGTGTGGATTCTGGATAGTGGCTGTTCTAGACACATGACATGTGAAGAGTCCCTGCTTACAGAGGTGGTTAAGAAGACCGGCCCGATTATAACCTTTGGAGATGACAACAAAGGATTCACTACGGGATATGGTAAATTAAAAGTTGGAAATGTCATCATTGAAAACATCTCTCTTGTTGAAGGATTGAAGCACAATCTTCTAAGTATCAGTCAGTTCTGTGATAAAGGCTACAATGTAGATTTCAGAAAGGACAAGTGCTTGATCACCAACAGGAAGGATGAGAAGCTTACTCTACTGGGAGTGAGAAAAGGAAATTTGTTTATAGCTGACTTAAGTTCTACCAGTGAAGGAGAAGTTACATGTTTCTACAGTAAGGCATCTTCAGAACAAAGTTGGCTATGGCACAAGAAGCTCTCACATCTGAACTTCAAAACTATGAACTCTTTGGTAAAGAGAGAGTTAGTAAGAGGGTTGCCCCTGATGGAATTCAATCAGGAGGGACTATGTGAAGCATGTGAAAAAGGGAAGTCGAAGAAAGCATCACATGGAAGCAAAGGAATAACAAGCATTGCTGAACCATTACAACTGATTCATATGGATTTATTTGGTCCAGTCAATGTTATGTCACTTTCAAGAAAAAGATATGCATTGGTGATGGTGGATGACTACTCCAAGTACACGTGGGTGTTGTTCATACAATCAAAGTATGAAGCAACACAACTAATCATTGATCACATCAAAAAGATAGAAGTGGAAGCTAAGCTACCTGTGCGGACAATCAGATCAGACAATGGAACTGAATTCAAGAATGCAGTTCTTAATGATTTCTGCTCAGAGAAAGGAATATCAAGACAGTTTTCAGCACCAAGAACTCCTCAACAGAATGGAGTAGTGGAAAGGAAGAACATGACCTTGGTTGAAGCAGCAAGGACCATGTTGAATGAATCAAAACTTCCCACTTACTTTTGGGCTGAAGCAGTGAATACAGCTTGCTACACTCATAATCGAACCCTGATCAACAAAGATCATGAAAAGACTCTGTATGAGCTAATGGCCAACAAGAAGCCAACACTGAAGTACTTTCATGTGTTTGGTGCAAAGTGCTTTGTACTTGAAGATGGAGAACATCTTGGCAAGTTTGATGCCAAAGCAGATGAAGGCATTTTTCTGGGCTATTCTCTGGAATCTAAGGCTTTCAGGGTATATGTGATTGAAGATAAGAAGGTGTTGGAAAGCTTTAATGTAACATTTGACGACACCAAAAGACCAGGCCTGCAAACTGGAGAGAACTCTGAATCCTTGGTATTTGAAAATCTACCAGGAGATCTCTCTGACAATGAAGAAGAACCTGAAGTTGTTACAGTTATTAATAATAATCATAATGATAATGATTCTGGACCAAGTAGTGATAGTGGTGGACATACTCAAACTACTACTGGATCCACTAGTCAATCAACATGGTCAACAGATCAAACCGTCAACAACTCAGGGGGAACAGGAGAAGGATCAACTAGTCACACTCCACAACATCTAGAACAAGGAGAATCATCAAGATCGCATCTGCCAAGACAAAGGGTATGGAATAGAGATCATCCATTTCACTTGATCATTGGTGATCCGGACACATGAGTGAGAACTAGGAGAACATCACAAAATGAATGTCACTATTCTGGGTTTCTTTCAGAAACAGAACCTAAGAAAGTTGAAGATGCTCTAGATGATCCAGATTGGATGATTGCTATGCAAGAGGAACTCAATCAGTTTGAAAGGCAGAAAGTTTGGAAGCTGGTACCCAGGCCTAAGGGAAAATCTGTTATTGGAACAAGATGGATATTCAGAATAAGTTGGACGAAGATGGCATTGTAACGAGAAACAAAGCCAGACTGGTTGCTAAAGGTTACTCTCAAGAAGAGGGTATAAATTATGATGAAACCTATGCACCAGTAGCAAGACTTGAGGCCATCAGAATGTTTCTGGCATTCACAGCACATTCCAATTACAAGGTATATCAGATGGATGTGAAGAGTGCTTTTCTGAACGGGGAGTTAGAAGAAGAAGTGTATGCGGAACAACCTCCAGGTTTTGAGGATTCAAAACTGGCAGACTTTGTGTACTTTCTATTCAAAGCTCTCTCTATGGACTCAAACAAGCTCCAAGGACATGGTATGACACTCTCTCTGAATTCTTACTTGAAAATGATTTTACAAGAGGTGTTGTAGACAAGACACTCTTTTACAAAAAGCACAAAAATGATTTGATATTGGTGCAAGTATATGTTGATGACATAATATTTGGTTATACTAATGATGATCTATGCAAGAGATTTGCTAAGTTAATGCAGAGTCGTTATGAAATGAGCATGATGGGTGAATTGTCATTCTTTCTTGGACTGCAAGTATACCAAAGACAAGATGGTATATTCATTTTTCAGTCCAAGTACATCAAAGATCTTCTTAAGAAGTATCAAATTGAAGACTCATCTACAGCAAAGACTCCTATGCCAACTGCCACTAAGCTTGATAAGGATGAAACTGGTAAGAAGGTTGACATCACAGGCTACAGAGGTATGATAGGCTCATTACTTTATCTCACTACAAATAGACTAGTTATAATGTTTGCAACATGCTTGTATGCTAGGTTTCAGTCTGATCCTAAAGAATCTCATCTAATAGTTGTTAAGTGAATATTTAGATATCTTAAGGGGACTCCAAATCTTGGAATCTGGTACCCTAAAGATACATGATTTGATCTTATTGGATACACAGACTCTGATTTTGCAGGTTGTAAGATTGATCGGAAGAGTACTTCAGGAAGCTGTCAGTTTCTTGGAAGAAGGTTAGTTTCCTGGTATAGCAAGAAACAGCATTCAGTGTCCACATCAACAGCTGAGGCTGAATACATTGCTGCTGGTAGCTGCTGTGCTCAGATCTTGTGGATAAGAAACCAACTCCGTGACTATGGGCTTTTGTTGACAAAGATTCCAATATTTTGCGACAACACAAGTGCCATAACAATCTCTAACAACCCAGTGCAACACTCGAGGACGAAGAACATCGACATCAGGTATCATTTTATCCGAGAGCATGTCATGAATGGAACTGTGGAGTTACATTTTGTACCCACAGAGGAACAAATTGCAGACATCTTTACTAAACCGCTTAATGAATCCACTTTTTCAAAGCTGGTTGGTGAACTTGGGATGTTAAATCTTTCTAATTGATTTTTATTAGAAGTCAGTAACTTCAGATAGTCCTAGTAAATACATGAGTTTAAGAATTTCTATATCCTTAGGACTCGTGAATTTATTTTCTGGAGCAATTCTCGTAGTTAGGATTATTGTACTAATTTTATGTCATAATTATGGATGATATATCTTCTGACATTTAATTGGTTATTAATTCTAAAAATTATTTAGGTGATAATATTTGTTCTAAATATTTAAGCATCTATTTAATTTGAATTAATTTACTTTGTTTTTAACATTGTAGATTAATGCAGCATAATTTATTGGATTTTAATTGATTAATATCATTTAATGATATTTAGTTGATTTTATTCTAAGAAAATTGTGAATTTTCTGTTAACAATTGATTTTGGTAAATTTTAAAAGATTTATTCAAAATAAAACTTGACAGGAAATACAAATTTTGAATTTTAGAACAAGAACAGGTTTTAAAATTTGAAAAGAAGCAAAAAATATCGAATTTTAGGAAATTCGATAGTTTTTCAAGTATAAAGAAAATTTTATCGAAATTATTTTTCGATAGTTTTTGAAAAGGAAAAGAAAAGCTATCGAAAACAATTCTCGATAGTTTTTGAAATTAAATTGAAAATATATCGAATGGAATTTACTTTAATTCATATTTAAATTCTCGATAGATTTTTCAAATAAATGACTTTGATAGTTTTTGTGTTTAATTCCTAAAATGCTTCGATGGTTTTTTGTTAAAAGTCTGTTTGCATTCTATTTTTCAAACTCTTCGATAGTTTTTCAAAAACTATCGAATGGAAATAGACCTTTTTGCCCCCCAGAGAAAACCATCGAGAGTTCATTTAAAATCTGTAACGGCCCCAAATCCGGGGTCGGGGATTTAGAATAGTCATGATCCACTTACTTCTTGCCTTGCATGCTTTACTCACAATAGACACAATTCATCTGCTTATGACCCCACAATGTATATATCTCTCTCATACACACACACATGTTAGAGTCTCAGAAACGACACAAATACAACCATTGCGGAATAAATAATCTTTATTACAATACCCAAATGTCTTTTGAATGTGTTACTGATACAACTCCTAAGTAATGGTACATTACCAACTTAGCCTTGTAATACTCACCACCCTCTCATACCATTCATATCTATACATAAGATGAATACCAAAAGCTCCAGCTTGATCTGACTGGTTCACACTACTTCCAGGATCACTGCTAGAAACTACTCATGGGAATGCCTTGCGCTTACCACTCGCCTGAGGGATGTGCGCTGAATCCTTGGTATCCTACTTCGCTACTATATAATATTTATAAAACAATAGCAAGAGTGAGCGATAGCTCAACAAGGTAATAAAAGTATGGCATAATCCTGCCTTTAACTCAACCCAGAATAAAGCGGGTATAAGACAATAATTTGTCAAAATATCTCGATACTGAAATTATTTCCTTATCGGAATGTATTCCAAAAACAGTACCATTGTTGTATTTCAAATATCATTTTTATAATATTTCTGCAAACTTTTGCTATATTATGAACAAAGTTCTAGTATAATATAAAAGATGAAGTTTCAAAGTAAACCAATATAACCTTTCCGAAAAATATCTGCAATGTAAGTAGAATATGAACATATAACTTAAAAGATGAAGTTACGAGGAAAATTCAATATACGGTTTCCGTAACCCAAAATGCACTTATGCATATATAATCTGAGTAAGGTTTTATCAGAGTCATAACTCATAAAGTAAAAGATGAAGTTGCAAGGATTTATTGTAACTTCATTTTTGAACACTTTTCAACCCCCTGCCAACATGATCGGTAAACCTGTACCAAGGGTGTTATCCTTAGTCCCTTTCAATACATGTTGCAGAATTATCCAAATTGGATGATGAACCAATACTGGAGTAATCTCCGCGCCAGTTGTCCCAACCTCACTATGATCAGTAGCAGGTCGTACAACTAAAAATGTTTTATACATGTAGATGGAAGAACACGACAGCCTGACATTGTCTACCGCCTTTCTGGATCTCCCCGGCCCATTTGGGGCAATAAAAATGATGGATCGGCGCGACTCGACCTCTTACACTGCTCCTAGTTCGGATGAAATCCATGACTCTGAAACGTAAAGATCGTCCTCCTTTCCCCAAGTGTAATACTTGTTGATACGACTCCACTCAGTAGTTATATCTAGGTTGGAAAGGAAGATTCTCTAATATTTCCCAAGCTATTGCTTGTTAATGGATATCGACTTGTTCCATCAATTTACCCCTCGATCGTTGAGGCGGTAACACAATATTTGACTTGCAGCAATTAAATTGCTCAGAGAAAATATCTGTCCCCTGACAGTTTTGAGTTGAGAGTTTAAAATGAGCAGCAGTCACTTAAATCAGGTTTCCCATATTTTTGGTAGTTGAGCGAGTATTTAAATCCTCTTAAAAGATAGATTTAAATGGAAAAACAGTGTTTGGGAACCTCCCCTTGATTTAAAATAATTAATAATACCGCTTAGAATATCCTTCATAATTATTGAAGGCCGAGGATAAACTTTAAATAATATCTCTCATTTTAAAACGTGTTAAAAGTATTTAATAAATAATCGAATAATATTTATTAAATAAGTAAACCTTAAACGAATATTCAAAAATAATATTCATTAAATACATAATGATTGAATGAATATTCAAAAATAATATTCATTAAATAAATAATGATTGAATGAATATTCAAAAATAATATTCATTAAATAAATAAAGATTAAATGAATATTCAAAATGATATTCATTAAATAAATAAGTCTTAAATGAATATTCAAGAATAATATTCATTAAATAAATAAGGATTAAATGAATATTCAAAATAATATTCATTAAATAAATAATCATCGAATAACAGTTGCCCGATATCTTTATCGGAAAAATAATCTTTAACATATACCGAAAATATAACTACTTCTGGTCTAAAGAATAAAAATCATACGCCCTTTACCTAGGGCATTTATAAAAAAAACTGGCTTCTAACTAATATCCCATATCTAGCTTAGAAGCCCATAATCAAATCATAAAACAAGTATCACAATATACTTTCGAAAACCGTTATGCCTTCCATTAGCATATATAACGGAAATAGTATTCAAATAGTATTTCTCGACTGAGATAATACTCAAATAACATTCCTTGAAAGATATAGTAAGCAAATATCATTCCTCGAATGATATCATACTCGAATAACAATCCTTAAAATACATAGTATTCTGCCGATGGAATCCCTCCGGGTTTCCACGGCTATCTACATATCTCAAAATACCGACTCCCGATTTAGAGTCGAAAACAATTAATATGCTCTTATATTTAGAGCTACCAGGTAAACCAGTTCATAACTACTTAACTCAAAATATTTTATATAATCCAAAGGTCAAATCCATTTCAACAAGAAATAAGATATATCGCAAAACTGTCCAATTTTATACATGGCAAAAGCAGTATTATATAGTCAATACTTCAAAGTATAGATTTAGAAACTTTCCTGATGCTCGAGAAGTGATAGGGGTTCGCGACGATGTCGGACAATCTATACAAAGTCAAAGAAAACGCACGATTAATCCCCTGGATAATCCACTGGTACTAAATGCTTAAACACGTAAGCGAAACACAACCAAGGCATTACTAGCTCGTTATAGGCTCATACTAATTCCATGTTAATCGACAATTACTTAAGTCGTAGGTTTAGTCCGAAATCGATCCTCGAATACAAGTTATACTTAACCATTTACAACATTGGTTTCTAAGTCACGTTCTTAGTGGTTTTCACTTGAGCAACCTCGGCTAACACATTTTTATAAAATGGAAAAATAATCTTTTGGACTCGAAACCTTCGTACAAACTTTCGTAACTGACCTTGGCACTTCAATAAAAAATTTCATATTTTAAAACAACTCTTAAGGGTCTCAAACATAGCCACAAAGTTGGTACATTTCTGCAATCTCATTCCTTGAACCACTTTCATTAAAATGGTCATATCTCATAAACCGTAAATCGTAATGACATGATTCTTGCGCTCACGTAAACTAGAAACAAAGATCTACACATTCATGTTAATCACTGAACCAAAAGAGGCAGTTAGGTTTTCGGATTCTAGGCAGTTTTTAGCGTTACCAAAAATCGGGCATTTCGTCGGCTTAAAACTTAACATTTTCCATTTTCAAAACACAACCAAATCAATACCAATCAATCCCAAACTCACCATCCACCTTATACTCCCTCATCTCAGTCAAATCCTCCATGAATATTCAAAACAAATTCATAACCCATCCTCCAAACTCAACCAACAATTCATCCTTATAATTAAAACAACTAAGCATAACATATACTAAACATAAACACTTTCATCTTTCAATTATAAGCAATTTTTTTCTTGAAAAATACTATTCATCATCTTCTTTAAATTAAGAAATGAGCATGCTAGAGATGGTGGGTGTTGGAGATGTTACCTTTAAAAGAACGGGTTTGATTCTATCTTTCTTTTAAGCATAAGAACTCGAGAAATGACCAAGAATCCATGGAGTTTTGCTTCCTCTTCATCTTCTTCCTTGGCCACGGTTTTTCTTGAAGAAAATGGGTGGGAGAGGCTGCTACTTTTGTGAGAAAAGTGGGGTAGATGAGTGGTTAAAAAGGTGATGTGTTTAGTTTACCAAATTTGCAAGTTAGTCACTGCAAGCTAGTCCCTCAAGTTTGCTAAGTTACAAAGCTTCTTCCACACAATTCTTCCACCCATTCTTTTTCTTTTAATACATATATTCTTCTTTATTTCCTAAGTTATAATACGTCAAAGGTTGCTCCTTCGAACGGATTTTCGATTCTCGTTTTCGTTTGCGATTTCTGACTACGCGATTAGTAACTGTTTATTATTCCTGAACTTCCGCTGAAATATAGGATCAATCGGAGACTATACAATTTTACTATTCACCTTGGAGCACTATTCATTAATGTTACTATTCATCCTTGTTTTTGTTCCTCTTGAAACGATTCGAAATATTTCCTAAAAATAGCGAATAAAACTCTTCGCGATTCTCGTAGTGAATAGTAACTATTTACTATTCGCTCCAACAATCGAATCCTTAAATCGACTTTAATAAAATAATAAAATATAAAATCCTTGGATTCTCAATTTAAATAAATCACTCTCTTGATCTCATCGATATGCTCTTCACTGCCCGGTCAAATATTCCATAACAATAAAGTTTAGATTTTCTGAATTCCGATCATCTTTACATACACTTATTTACTTCGTAGATCACTAATATGACTTCGGAATATCCACACTACGTCTCGTACATAGGTGGCATGAAATTTTTTTCTTAACCCTCAAAATCACTATTCATCCACCAAATTCACTATTCATTGATGCACTTAATCATAATAAGAAAAGTTTTAATTTTACCAAAAATTCGGGTTATTACAGTCTCCCCTCCTTAAAAGGATTCCATCCCGGAATCAGCTTAGGAGTAACCGGGGGGTACTTCTCTCTCATTGCACTTTCTAACTCCCAAGTGGATTCTTCCACTTCTTGATTTTCCACAAACCTCTCACTAGCTTGGCAACCTTGTCTCTTAGCACTTGCTCTTTTCTATCCGTGATTTCCATGGGTTGTTCTTTGTAAGTCAGACCAGGTTGTATGTCTACTTGCTCGTACTCTAACATATGTCGGGCATCTATAGTATACTGACGTAGCATTGACACATGAACCCCGTTATGACCATTCTACAAGTTGGGGGGGGGGGGGGGTAAGGCTGGCTCGTAGGCCACCTTCCTAACGCGTCTTAAAATCTCAGATGGCCCAATGAATCTCGGGCTCAACTTCCCTTTCTTTCCAAATCTCATTAATTCCTTCCACGAGGATATCTTTTAGCATCACGAATCTCTAACCTCATATTCTCTATCTTGTTCGTACATAAAATACTCCAACATAAACTTGCTTGTCATCCATCAGCATGTCATTTAGCTTATCAATAGCAGTACTATCTCTATACTCGCGGGCTTAGTCCGCATACTTTCTCTGTCTGTCTTGGCTGTCACTAGCCGCTTGTTGGTGAAATCTTTTGTCTTTCTAGTTTGTTGGACTAACTTGGGTTTTGTGTAAAAATCTCATCCTTTAATTCTCGATCATTCGGAATCCATCTCTGTCTCATTTTAATTAAGGGTATCGGCCACCACATTGGCCTTCCCCGGATGGTAGTGTATCTCACAGTCATAATCCTAGGTCAATTCTAGCCATTTCTCCATATCATGTTATCTACTATCACGGGTAACTCAAAGCCAATTCATTACATTCCATAAAAATTTGTGGGTGCATTAGTCAACCCAAAATAACCTCGCTGAAAACTCGAAGTGTCTATTCTTATTACGAATCGCAGTCTTGGGTATATCCTCGGATTTAACTTCCAACTGGTGATATCCAGTTCTTAAATAAATTTGGAAATACACAGCGCTCTTCCGCTGATCAAACAATCATTTACAAGGGTACCTATTCTCCATGTCGAACTCATACAACTCTCGAGGTTCGATGCATAATCTTGTGCTAACATCTTTCTCTCTTACAACAACACCGGGCTCTCCACGGTGGTACACTGGGTCTTATCATATTCTTGTCCAGCAATTCTTGTAACTGAGTCGCTAACTCTTTCATTCCCACTGAGGCTAACAGGAGATGCGGCACTATAACCTGAATACTCGTTATTCATTCTCATGTCATCCCAGTCGATATTTGGTAGCGCATTAAGATCTTGTACAGCCTCCCAAAACCACTGTAGTTTCCTTTATACTTGGTGTCTCTTTTCTTGGCGTCAACCATAAGAGCTAATTAAGCCTCGTATCTCTGACGTAATAGTTTCTTAGTCTGAACTATATTTAAGAATCTCTGAATCTGTCTCCATCCTTTATTTATTACTCTCTCTCCCTTACAATCAGTCCGGGCTCCATTGGGTGTCAACCAACCCATCCTTATTATAATATCAACTTCTCCCAACTTGAAAGGAATCAGGTCTATCAAAAGTGTCGACCTCATATTTCTAGTTCACAACCTGGATGTACCAGTCTTATGGGAAAATCCCTCGATTGACTATTTCTACTTGTAATTATTCCCTTAGCGGCTCGGCCTTAAGGTTTAATTGTCATGCAACTTCTTGATATACAACGATACATTAGCTCTGTCTAAATAGTATAGAAGGGTACCTGCTATTTAAAGGTCCTGACAGTGGGCTGCTTGTTGGAGGTAGCCCTGGTTGAAACCTACTGGCTTTCTTTTCTTCTGTGTTCACAACTCCGGAACAAACCTCGATAATTCGGAAAACTTGGCCTCATACTCGGTCACAGTCATGGTTTCTTGTTTTAACTCTCTAACTTTTATTTTCATCCGGGTCTCCATATATTTCCGGAAATTATTTCTCTAAAAACAACACGCTGCACCTCTCCCAAGTCACAATACCAGCTCCCTCTGACTCCATCGCCAGTACTTATCTTGCTAACTGTTAAGTGGATTTTATATCCATTATTCACCTTCCGTTTGGACTTAAAACGGGTGTAAGTTCTCAAGTTTCGTTGTAATTTGATATGTTTTTGCTTTAATTGTGTAGATTGCATGTTGACGGCATCTTGGAGTTCAAATGAATAAAGGGTGGTGTATATTCGTTGAGGGAAGATGGCAAAGTGTAGGAGGAATTCAAGCAAGAAAACAAGCTTAAGTGTAGAAAGAAGTGTTGGGACATGTCCAGGGGCATGGAGGCGCAGCAGCACTCAACCAGGCGCAGGAGCGCAAGCCACCGTCTGTCCACACGCGCAGGTGCGCGACATAGCGCGCAGGAGCGCCGGCTGAGCAACGCACGTCTAGCGCAAGGGCGCAACAAAGCGCGCAAGGGCGCGGTTTTCTGTTTTTCCAGAGGGTCTCTCGCGCAGGTGCGCCAACCACTGCGCAGGAGCGCAGTCGCCCGTCTGCCTAGAGGCGCAGGTGCGCGACATACAGCGCAGGAGCGCGAGACCTTCTCTGTCCAAGCGGCTGAACAGCGACGCAGTAGCGCAGGGGCGCAGCACAACGCGCAGGTGCGCGGTCTCTCCAGGAGGTCACAGGCGCAGGAGCGCTAGTCCAACGCGCAGGAGCGCTGTTGGGTCTCTGCTTGTCTCGCGCAGGAGCGCCTTGCCTAGTGCAGGTGCGCGTTTGGCTGGTCGTAGGCTATCAGTTATGTGCTCTATGATCTAAGTTAATAATGTTCCGGGTTTAAACTCTATTTGGGCCACGTTTATTTGGGCCAGCAGTTAGTTTTAGTATGTAATGTCCTAGGTATTTAAGTGATATCCATTATCACTAGCAGATGGACGTATTATTATCATCAACATTTTACTTTTGTAAGCAAATTCTAGGGTTCTTGTGTGGCAACCAGGAGCCAAATTTCCAGTTTAATTCCAACTTTCAGATTTTCACGTCTTCCATTTGGGTTTTCTTTTCTATCTCTTGTTCTTATATTTTTAATTATCTCCATATTGTTTAATATCATGTGCAACTTCAGATCTATGTTCTACATCATTTCCATGTTAATTATTAATTCAGACATGAACTAATTCTTTTTCATGGGGTTCCAATGGATTCTATAACGTAACTTTTGTGCTTGACATATAGTTGATTTCTGGGTGATTTAATTGTGATAATCTAATTTGGTTGACTTAATTTGTAGATGTGTAGCTAGCATCTAATCTATTAATTCTTGTTGATTGCGAAAGTGGATGCAAGAATTGAGATATCGCCAAATTAGCATGGGTTCTTGATTTAATTATTAAAACTCGATTTGTAATGTGATTTAACCCATCTCATGTTGCCCCATGTAATCTTGTAGATAACCTGAGCTTAAACCGGTTGTATTCTCAGATTGTATAGACATATATAATCTGAATATAATTTGGTGTCTTCTTAACTCCATCTTTTGTGGAATTTGAGTGGTTTGATACGAGTTTACTGAAAGGTAGCTCGTATTATCATCGTGTTATCTGATTAATTATTGAATTTATCACCCTAGTCGATTAATTGTGTCAGCTATTAGTGAGTTGTTGATGAAATTGGAATCCCATGTCTCTCTTGCTATAGATAATCTCTTGTTAATTCATTCTCCGATATTTCGTGCTTAGTTGATTAATTTAGAATAATAAAAACTTGACATTGATAAATCGTCAGGCAGTAAGAAGTAATCATACTCTGTTGCATAGGCATTAAATTCACAGTACATCTTGTCCCTGAGGAACGAACTTGTATTTACCACTTGCTATTTTGTGACCACGTATACTTGCGTGTTTGCGAGCTAACAAGTTTTTGGCGCCGCTGCCGGGGACTACGGTGTTATTTGTAGTTTAAGTGCTTGTCATCAGTGGTCGTTATAGATTACTGACTTGAACTATTTTTTGTTATTTTTGATGGATTATTGGGAGCAGGACTTCGTAATTGTGTGTGAGCTGTGTGCAGGTGGACATTACACTCATCAATGTGAGTATAACAGAAACCGGCCAAACAACAGCTGGAGCTACAATCAGAGTGGTATGGAGCAATCCCAATATCCATCTTACCCGCTCCAAAATCAGCAGTTTGGAGATGAGTCATACAGTCCAGGGGGAACTCAGCAGCAACAGGGGCAAAAATTTCAGCATCAGTATGCCCCAGAGCAGCAACACTTTCAACCTCCTGAATTTCAGCAGCAGCAAATTCAGACTTGGTCTAACCAACAGTCGACCGAAGAAGCTGAATTAGAAGAATTGAGGTTGATGGTTAAAAGCAACGCAGTGTCTCTCCAGACGATAGGAAATCAGATTGGGCAACTAGCAGCCTTGCTAACCAGTCTGATTGGAGCCCTTCCAAGAGAACTAGAGGTAGAGCAGGAGGACAAGAACATGCCTATCAATCTTGACGGGCCATTTTTAGCCACGGGTGAGACCTTGTTCGAAGTTCAGGAAGGAGAGTCTGAGGGCAAGGATGAGGAAGAAATAGAACATGAAGCTGATGAGAAAGCAGAACCGGAGGCTAATCAATCAGAAAATCCTCAAAATTCTGAAGAATCAACCCGAGATCAAGAAAACTCCAATGCTCAAGTGGCTATGCTATTTCCTTCGAAGGATGAAGAGGTTGACACTGGCCAAATTGAAACGGTTGAGGAGGTTGCAGAGGTTGTTTCATGGGCGGAACTTGAAGATAATGGAATTGAGGCTTTTCTTGAGAAAGAATTTTTGTTGGAACATGAGAGCACTAAAGAACTTCATGAGCGTTATTGGAATTGTTCTTCTGATGAGATGTTAGAGGAATTGAATGCCATTTGTTCGAGGCATGAAACGAAGCTGGAGGATAGTTCTCTTGTCTCTAAGTCTGTTGAACAGACTGCTGCTGATATTGCTATTGCTAATATTGCAAGTTTGGGGGAATGGCCCGGCGGCATTCCTAAACACAGAAATTTGAATTACATTATTGAGATTTCAGAGGGTGATGGTCCACATAAGTTTCTGGGAGTGGAAGATCTTTGGAATTCTCAGGTGCGCCTTAAGCCATCATTTGAAGGAGCTCCCGAACTCGAGCTAAAACCATTGCTAGTTCAACTGGGGTATGTTTCTTGCAATTCATCTCCCTTGCTTGCTATTGTTATTGCTGCTAACTTTTCAGGTAGGCGGGAGAATGTTGTTAAGAGATCTTGTGAGGAGCGAAGGAAGTTGAAGCTTGTTGTCAATGACGGTGTTCCAGAGAAAATCATTAAGTGGCCTTATAGAGATGCGGAGCAGAAAATTTTCTAGAGGAAACTCGTGGCCAAGTCTAGCTAAAGACGTTAAAGAAAGGCGCTGCGTGGGAGGCAACCCACGATTTCTTGCTTTCGAATAAAACAACAGTTGTGTTGGAGCCTCCACACCTATCCACCACCATATTTTCCACCCAAGGGGGGGTGGCCATGCCGACAACTAGGGGAGTCTTTCTTGTAACCTTTAATTTTACCTTCAATGAGGACATTGAAATTAATAAGTTTGGGGGTGATTTTAGGGTATCAAGAGTCATTGCATTACATATAGCTGCATATTCATGCTAGTTCATGTTAGTAATTTTGCATTTAGTTGTGCCATGTCATTTAGTTACATTTAGGATGTCATGTCATATAGAATTATTTAGGATTGTATTATCATTTTGTTCATGCATATATGCATATCACATGATTCCACATGAGTGTCTGTTTCTGGCTCGATAGGTCGACGTTAATTTGAGTGTGATGACAATGAATAGAGGGTTGATTTAAGTACTTACGAAATTGACTTGCGTGTGTCGGGAACACAATCTTTTCACGGTCTCACTGTTTGCTCTTGGGCTAGATCGAGTCATACCTAGTTTGATGGTTAGGATTTAATCACTTATTTATATCTAGAATGTTCGCTATTCCCTTGATAACGTAGGAGCACTTAAGTATAGTTTGGGGGAAAACATGGATTTCATGCTAAGTGTCGTGTCGTGTTGTGTAATAATGGCTAGGTGTCAAATGGCTAGTAGCCGCTCATATTTAATATGAGTAGTCTAGGAGGGTGAGATAGTGCACCCATGTGTGAAAAAGAAAAAAAAAAAAAAAAGAAAAAGAAAAAAAAACGAGTCAGTAAATAAAAAAAATATATAAAAAAAAAAAAAGAATTGAAAGAAAAAAAGAGAGAGTTGTAAGAATAAAAAAAAAAAAAAAATGAGTGATTGTGAGAGTGTGTGTATGCTAATTGACTAGGGTGAGCTCTTTAGTACTCGAGCAAGTAAGTTCTAGGGGATTTTATGCCTAGTGACCTAAGACTTTTCCGGTCTGGGATCCACTAACCTAACGCTCGCTACAGGGGTGCTATTGTATAAGCCTTTAGGGGTCTTACCCATTGCACGGTCGATAAGCATGTGTGATTGTGTTTGTGTAGTTAAGCATGAGTCCTTGTCTACCTTGAATGATGATGGCGGTGTCCTTAAGTGGGTTCTTGTGGCTAGAGTGCATTCTGGTTATAAACATGTGATTGTTTTGGCAAAGAATTGGTGATGCCTTTGATCTAGTGTCGAGAGTATGTTTTTTTTTTAGTGAGAATTGCACACACCACGTTCCCGTGCATGTATTGTTAGTATACGGGAACTTAGTCGAGCTCTGTTTGCCGTTGTTGCATAATTTGAGGTGTTGGCTTGAGTGTTGGTTACGGTAACTCGTGTTTGGAGTCATTGCATTAGGACATGTTCGCATTATCATGACATGTGGTTATTAGTTGCATTCATTCATCATTTTAGGGTTGAGTTGCTTTGCTTGAGGACAAGCAACGGTTTAAGTTTGGGGGTTTGTTAAGTGGATTTTATATCCATTATTCACCTTCCGTTTGGACTTAAAACGGGTGTAAGTTCTCAAGTTTCGTTGTAATTTGATATGTTTTTGCTTTAATTGTGTAGATTGCATGTTGACGGCATCTTGGAGTTCAAATGAATAAAGGGTGGTGTATATTCGTTGAGGGAAGATGGCAAAGTGTAGGAGGAATTCAAGCAAGAAAACAAGCTTAAGTGTAGAAAGAAGTGTTGGGACATGTCCAGGGGCATGGAGGCGCAGCAGCACTCAACCAGGCGCAGGAGCGCAAGCCACCGTCTGTCCACACGCGCAGGTGCGCGACATAGCGCGCAGGAGCGCCGGCTGAGCAACGCACGTCTAGCGCAAGGGCGCAACAAAGCGCGCAAGGGCGCGGTTTTCTGTTTTTCCAGAGGGTCTCTCGCGCAGGTGCGCCAACCACTGCGCAGGAGCGCAGTCGCCCGTCTGCCTAGAGGCGCAGGTGCGCGACATACAGCGCAGGAGCGCGAGACCTTCTCTGTCCAAGCGGCTGAACAGCGACGCAGTAGCGCAGGGGCGCAGCACAACGCGCAGGTGCGCGGTCTCTCCAGGAGGTCACAGGCGCAGGAGCGCTAGTCCAACGCGCAGGAGCGCTGTTGGGTCTCTGCTTGTCTCGCGCAGGAGCGCCTTGCCTAGTGCAGGTGCGCGTTTGGCTGGTCGTAGGCTATCAGTTATGTGCTCTATGATCTAAGTTAATAATGTTCCGGGTTTAAACTCTATTTGGGCCACGTTTATTTGGGCCAGCAGTTAGTTTTAGTATGTAATGTCCTAGGTATTTAAGTGATATCCATTATCACTAGCAGATGGACGTATTATTATCATCAACATTTTACTTTTGTAAGCAAATTCTAGGGTTCTTGTGTGGCAACCAGGAGCCAAATTTCCAGTTTAATTCCAACTTTCAGATTTTCACGTCTTCCATTTGGGTTTTCTTTTCTATCTCTTGTTCTTATATTTTTAATTATCTCCATATTGTTTAATATCATGTGCAACTTCAGATCTATGTTCTACATCATTTCCATGTTAATTATTAATTCAGACATGAACTAATTCTTTTTCATGGGGTTCCAATGGATTCTATAACGTAACTTTTGTGCTTGACATATAGTTGATTTCTGGGTGATTTAATTGTGATAATCTAATTTGGTTGACTTAATTTGTAGATGTGTAGCTAGCATCTAATCTATTAATTCTTGTTGATTGCGAAAGTGGATGCAAGAATTGAGATATCGCCAAATTAGCATGGGTTCTTGATTTAATTATTAAAACTCGATTTGTAATGTGATTTAACCCATCTCATGTTGCCCCATGTAATCTTGTAGATAACCTGAGCTTAAACCGGTTGTATTCTCAGATTGTATAGACATATATAATCTGAATATAATTTGGTGTCTTCTTAACTCCATCTTTTGTGGAATTTGAGTGGTTTGATACGAGTTTACTGAAAGGTAGCTCGTATTATCATCGTGTTATCTGATTAATTATTGAATTTATCACCCTAGTCGATTAATTGTGTCAGCTATTAGTGAGTTGTTGATGAAATTGGAATCCCATGTCTCTCTTGCTATAGATAATCTCTTGTTAATTCATTCTCCGATATTTCGTGCTTAGTTGATTAATTTAGAATAATAAAAACTTGACATTGATAAATCGTCAGGCAGTAAGAAGTAATCATACTCTGTTGCATAGGCATTAAATTCACAGTACATCTTGTCCCTGAGGAACGAACTTGTATTTACCACTTGCTATTTTGTGACCACGTATACTTGCGTGTTTGCGAGCTAACACTAACCCAGAGGTAGTGTCCATTCGTAAACAACTCCTCCAAAATCTCAATTCCACTATAGGGCATCTATCTAACACCGTTGTCACTGGAGTTCACGGCACATCGCTATTCCTTTCACATATATCGATTGACAAACTTTCCATTAGCATAATATCTTTGGGAGAATAAACCAATTTCATTGATATGTCACTAATATTCTATTCGTCTTAGGGATTCGCTCCTGTCATAGGCGATTTCGTTGCGAATCTAATTCCTATCAGCGAATTTTGACTTATTTGACCTGGTTGACCTCCCCTTGGAATTCAATGAGGATAACAAAAATTATGGGGCCTTGAAAAGATAACTCCCATATCAAGGAAAACGTCACACACTGGTGATCATAAGGTTATGAGTTTTAAGGTAACCTTATTGGAGGTAAGAGAATTTACTGAGAGATCAACATGATCATAAGAACTCAACGTTGTGTGCCTCGATTGAGACATTACTAAAGGTAATTAGCCTTCTTGTATTTCACAACTCACAAGTGATGGCGTCCCATTAGACTTCTATCACATAGACAGATAGTCCTTGTAGCCCCTATAAGTATAGGGTTGTTCGTCTCAGTGGAAGTTGAAAAGTATGAAAGCAATTCGAGATCAATTTAATGATTATCGCCTTTCGACAATATTTCTCAAAGGAACGCCTTGGATTAAAATTGAACAGATTCCAAAGAAAAGAATAACCAAAAAGATACTGGTACTTAACAAGCAAGTGGTGAGGTATCATCATAGGGTTATTCATTATTTGAAGAAAAGTGGAAGCTTGAATAACATCATCCGACAGGGCTTCGAAAACCTGAAAGTAGGCATCGTGAAAGCCTCTAACACAATTGAAATTAAATATGATTTAACACAACTGTTATAAAATAACTTCGAAGAGGGAATATACCCTTTATCAGAATTCTTTCTTGGAAAGAGGTCAAGATAGATCATAGATTGGGGAAGTGCCCCACATAATTTGCAAATGTGGAGGGTACTACCAAGGTCTCTACGGATGCCTTTTATGTCGGCTCGTCTAATGGATAATCGTTCAATTCCAAAGCTTTTCTTTTCCATGCACCCTAAGGTGTTCGATACTTACGTCATTTCCGACTTATAATAGTCGCTAAGAATTCAACCATCAACATTTGCAATCGCAGGGAGTTCTATTCAACTCGGCGCAAGCATCTCAAACAAGCGTTCTATCGTAAGAGGACTTCGATACCGGTGTCGCCCATAGCAACGACGAATTCCATATGTCAACTGGGCGGTACTCCGGAAGATCGTTAGAATCTACAGGCTTAAACCCAATTACTATTATAACCGTTTTCATACCAAACATTTCCTTTCTTGTATCAATCCCGGATGCTACATAAGCTTAACACTGTTGGCATAACGACCTTTTTATTTAAGTCCTTTCCAGACTTTCTTAGTCCGTCTTGACTATTTAAATACATCTCGTTTTGGCGCATTCATGTTACAATGACACCTTGCATAGTACGTACATACAAAAATCTTGCTTGAGGTAATAAAATGCCTCAGTACCGTAGTAAACATCTTCTTTGGTGGAATCGCTGATCGTGGGGGAGTTAAACCCCATAAATAAGGTAATGCCTCTACTAGTTAAGGTCACTAAGTACCCTTAATCATAGATGAAGTTTGAACGTCATCGTTCTTACGTATGCTGCCTCCCTAGGCACTGCAACAGACTACGAGTAACGGGTCTCGTTCAAATCGAATCATTCCACCGGTATTGGCTATTCTGCCTCTACCTCTTCTGCTTTGGAGACTCTACCCCATTTCTTTGTCATATCTCTTGTTGAATCATAACGATTCTAAACTATCGTATCGGCACTTATTTGACCTCTGAAGGTTCGTCCGGTCCTATTGTACGACCTCAAGTAACATACCACATCTTTATCAATCAACACGTTCTCTACAAGATTCTTTCCTTGACCCACTATGGGGTCTTCCTCTAGATCCTCCTATGGATCTTCCTGTATCGGGTCTCCGTCCATTTCAAGGAACGCATCATCAACTGCCTACTCGAAGGCTCAGGGTCTGGTATCTCAGAATCCCATCAATCTATAACTCATACGAATCGAGGTGACTAATCATGAAGTCCTAAGTATGGTTTCCCAGAAGAAGTCCCCTCTCGGGCTTCATCTTAAACAGTCAGGGTCATGTCCTCTAACTCGACTACGAACTCAATTTGAGCTCTCGATGTTCTTATCATTATTAAGGGTATTGTAAGACTCAATCTCCTATCGTTTCTGAGGACTGCAACCTAACGCTCTGATACCATTTCTGTAACAGCCCCAAATCCGGGGTCAGGGATTTAGAGTAGTCACGATCCACTTACTTCTTGCCTTGTCCGCTTTACTCACAATAGACATAATTCATCTGCTTATGACCCCACAATATATATATATCTCTCTCACACACGCACATGTTAGAGTCTCAGAAACGACACAAATACAACCATTGTGGAATAAATAATCTTTATTACAATAACCAAATGTCTTTTGAATGTGTTACTGATACAACTCCTAAGTAATGGTACATTACCAACTTAGCCTTGTAATACTCACCACCCTCTCATACCATTCATATCTATACATAAGATGAATACCAAAAGCTCCAGCTTGATCTGACTGGTTCACACTACTTACAGGATCACTGCTAGAAACTACTCATGAGAATGCCTTGCGCTTACCACTCGCCTGAGGGATGTGCGCCGAATCCTTGGTATCCTACTTCGCTGCTATATAATATTTATAAAACAATAGCAAGAGTGAACGATAGCTCAGCAAGGTAATAAAAGTATGGCATAATCCTGCCTTTAACTCAACCCAGAATAAAGCGGGTATAAGACAATAATTTGTCAAAATATCTTGATACTGAAATTATTTCCTTATCGGAATGTATTCCAAAAACAGTACCATTGTTGTATTTCAAATATCATTTTCATAATATTTCTGCAAACTTTTTCTATATTATGAACAAAGTTCTAGTATAATATAAAAGATGAGGTTTCAAAGTAAACCAATATAACCTTTCCGAAAAATATCTGCTATGTAAGTAGAATATGAACATATAACTTAAAAGATGAAGTTACGAGGAAAATTCAATATAAGATTTCCGTAACCCAAAATCCACTTATGCATATATAATCTGAGTAATAAAATTTTATTATACTAAATCCAAACCATAAATAAGTTTGTCAACTCTTACTCAAAATGAAGAAAATATAAATCTATCCATCCTTAATATAAAATCCTAAACAACTTACAAACATATTAAATAATCAAATAATTAACTAAATTTGGTTCGGGATATTACAATATGGTGGTTTAAAAAAACAATAAAATAGTGAAAAAAGTAGAATAAGTGAGTTAAGTGGTGGGGTCAATATAAAGCAAGTATATTGGAGTAAAGTAGTGCAAGTAGTTATTTTTATATTGTAAAAATTTACTACATAAGTTTAGAAATGTAAAGAATTGAGAGAGAAATCCAAAAAAGAAAAGTGTTAAGAAATGGTTGGGAGAGAGAATAAAAGATAAGTGAAATATTAAATTTTACTTATAAGTTTGTTAAAATGTTTGGTTAATTATTATTTATAAGTTATCGAACATTTTGGTAAAAATTACAAAAATAAATTTTATTTTAATTGAATAATAATATTAGGTTGACACGTAGATTCTAACTTAGAAAAACCAAAATTCTAAAGCTCACACACATATATATTTATTATTTATAATTACTTTAGGTTATTTTTTAAATGTTAAAACAAGATAAATAAATTTGTACAATGAAAATAAATTGTAAAATCAATAACTATTAGTCATGTTTTTGTGCTGCCATTGTAATCATTTCGCTTTGCAAATTTAGAAATAAATAAAATTCAAAAATCTTAATATATGCACACAAGTCAAAATAGGGCAGCATCCACAATCGTTGCACTCCAAAATAAATAAATTATCATTTACCTGTTAAAAATTTAAAACGCCAAAAAAGGAATTAATAGATTAAAATTGTTTCTCCATTCACAATTCCAACACTTGTGTGTTCATTTGACAACTTAAGTGGGGGAAGTACATCCCTCCTAACTTTTGCATATCCTGATATAAGTTCTTTAAAAGCCCAATCCGAAAGTTCGCCAAACAGACACTCTTATAAGCCAGCTTTTAGAAACCCAAACACCCACTGAATATCTTAATTTAAGAGTATAACGAAGTCAGAAGTGCATATTTATGCACATTTGTCTATTTCGACTAATCTTTCCGGTGATTTTAAAAAAAAGAAAAGGAAAACTAATTTTTTTTCTTTGGGCAACCAGTTTAAAGTTGACTTCTTATGATGATAGTAAATAAGAGTATACGCAGGATGTCAGGGAAGAAGCAACATAACTTAGACAAGTACACAACACGATTCCAGGTATCGTTTGCTAGTTTATAACCAGACAACGATCTGCAGAACACCCAAATTGAAGGTGAAGCTAACTACGGGTAAACATAACTAACAACCAAAAACTGATATATTCACAGCTACGCTAACAAAAATATTAAATATATAAAATTATAAATATATGCTATACAAGCACACACAAAATATGATTTAAAAATTTAGGAAAAAAAAAAAATTGATTTAAGACAGGTCATCCTGATCTTGCCACCAATTAAGCAAAGTGGGAGGTGTTGGACTCTGGAAGATATCCAGCAGTACAGATATTTCATTATAACTATCATCACTTAAATCAGGAGTTGCACCAGTGGTTTCACAAACAGTAGTACTTGTACTGACAGGATTATCATCAGCATGGTTTGGCAAATTGAGATTAGCTGAAGGACCATACATTTTTAGAGCAGCATCATCATAAGCAAGCGCAGCTTCCACAGAAGTGTCAAAAGTTCCGAGCCAGACTCTAGAGCCAGGGTGCCTTATTTCAGCTACCCATTTTCCCCACTTTCTTTGCCTAACTCCCCTGAAATTGCATAGCCCATTCTCATCCCCTCCTTTACCTTTCATACATCCTCTTCTTGATGAATACGACGACGTTTTCTGCTTCTTAGAATTACTAGTGCAACTCTCAGTTTCTACCTTCTCCATCTTCTCTGGTTTTTCTTTTGTTACCGGAAAAAAGGTACACTGAAGTGACCTGTCTATTACTTAATAAGGCAAACAAAAGGACAGTGAGACACATGTATCTATACTATATTATTATAAGCAAACTGGCCTCTATTTGGTTGGTTGGTTGTTGGTTAGTTGATATTTTTAATAACAATCGTTAGATTGAAAGAGAGATAAAAGGAGAACAATTAGATGTAATGTTAAAAGAATATTTCTTTCTTGATATTCAAAATACTCTCACGGATTCAAGGTTCGAATCACGTCAACAACATAGTTTAAAAAATATTTCTTTTTAGATATTTAAAATGTTCCCACGGGTTCAAGGTTCGAATCCCGTCAATAACATATTATTATTATTAAATATTTATATTACCTATTTTTCTAAGCTATATCCCGTCAATAACATATTATTATTAAATATTTATATTACCTAAGCTATATTCAGAAGTTCAAGATAGTATTTATGTCGACAATATATTAAAAACATTTATCCTCAAAATACAAAGACATGCTTACACCAACATCATACATACATTATTAATTTTTAAAATTTTATTTTTCTACTAATAAAATTATATAATCAAAATATAGATAATAATATAAAAATTCTAAAATTCATCCGTGCATCGCACAGGTTAAATGCTAGTATATATATACAGAAATAAATTTACAGACCGCTGGAATAATCTTGATGCATGTGGAAGTAGCGTTCGGAGCCAAATGGCAATGCATGATGGACACGTAATGATACGTGTCTTCACCCTATGCACTTCCTTTCACTTTAAGCTACTACTTCATTCAGCTTTTATTAAACAGCGGGACCATTCCGCCTAGTTTCTCAATGTTTACTCAAATTTAAATGCAGAGGACCGTTGTATTTTACTGAAACTCATTTCTCGAACCTCAAGGATCCACTCAATTTTTCCCCAATTCCCGGGGCTTCATATACATTCATTTTTTTAATTGATAATTAAAAAAATGATGTTAAATTATATATTTAGTGTAACGTCACGATAGCATTCTTAGTCCCAAAGCTTAGTTACCGTACATACACAATAGCAGGTAATATAAATTATTGTAGCGGTACTAGCATTACTGTATAAACCCCGGGCTCCAAGTTCAGTCATTCTATATATAGGATCGATCTATATTGTAAATAATCAAGTTTTACAACAGCAATACAATAGTGTTTTATTCTCTTACATTGTTTCTCAGCTTCATCTTCTAAACACACACAACATCTTTACATTCTGATTTCATTTACATATATAACACAAGCACACAAGCATCTCAGTTATATATATCATATCAGTTTTATCATGGTATCAGAGTTTTAAGCTCCTTACCTTTGTTTGTTATTCCGGCAGCAGTCTCTCTTGCATCTTCCGCTTCTGTCACTCTTTGTGGCATTTAATCAAACACCTACGCATCACACCTATTTGTGAGTCTATACAGTAGATTAAGCAGCTTGTTCTCACCAATAAAAACAACAAATCTTGAGCCTGAGTAAATCACTGGCTTACCCAACTCAGCTAAAATCATCCACCAAGTCAACTCAGTAACAAGTTAATCCAGCGAAACACACAAGACCAGTCTAATTATCCGAGTCCACCCACTGAGTTGTGCAACTCGTTCTACTCAGTCTCACTTGCCTGAATTTATTAGCTCTACAACGAGTTCCCACACCGAGTTACCCAACTCGTGCGACTCACCCGTTCGCTGCTTCACAGAGTTTTTCAGGCCACCAGCTCTGGAGTTCTGCCGATTCTTTTCTGCTGTGTAACTGTCATCGACTCGGTAACACTAATCTCATACATATATCGGTATATCAAATTATATATGTATATGTTGCATACTGATAGTACATATATGCTTTATTATGTTTGATATAATTGATATATACACGCTGCTCTAGTTTGGTTAAATTGCATAAAACAACCCCAGCCTTTTGCCCATTGTCAGATAGTTCCTTAATTTCTTAGAAATTCATATATTAGTCCATGAACTTTCTTGCAATTATATATCTGTCATTGTAGTTTAAAATAATTACACTTTAAACGCAACAGTTATCATGAACAATGATAATAGTTCGCCGATACAAACAATTTTGAATGACACAAACTATTTAGCTTGGTCTCAAGCTATGAAAAGTTTTCTCAAAGGTAAAAGAATTTGGCATTACGTAAATGGTGATTTTACTATTCCAATTAAAGAGAAAGATGAAATTGAGTCAAAATTCAAAGATCGGATTGAGGAATGGGATGTCAAAAATCATCAAGCTATCACATTTTTTAGAAACTCTTTTGTTTCTAAAATCAATTTACAGTTTGGAAACTTTGAGACTGCTAAGGAAATATGGGATTTATTGACATCTCGATATACTACATCTGATATGGCTCATTTTCAAGTCATTAGTTCTCTAAGTAAGCAGAAACAAGCATATGGGCAATTGGTAGCTGATTTTCTATCTCAAATACAAGCACTTTGGGATCAGTTGACATTATCTGAGCCCAAGTGGTTACACACAAAAGATGCCGCTCTTTATCACACATATCGTGACCAACAAAGACTCATCCAGTTTTTCATGGCTCTTACTCAAGATTTTGAACTAGTTAGAGCTGCTCTTCTCCATCGTGTTCCGCTGCCTTCTCTGGAGAGTGCTTTAACCAAAATTATTTCTGAGGAAACTCGACTTGGCATTGGCAAAGTTAGCCCCACGACTGATACTTTCCTAGCAGTACCTCCAATGCCTACTTCTGACAAACCATTTTGTAGTTTTGTCGTCAAAGTGGACATGTAACTAAGGATTACGTAGCTCTTCGCATTCATACATGCCAACATTGTCATCAAAATGGGCATTACTCAATCCAGTTCTGCAAGAAAAAGTCATCCTTTCATCCAAACAAGTTCTCTCATTCATCCGTTGCTGCAACTTCTGAATCTACATCAGAAACTGCACAAGCTGCATCCACAAACGAGCTTGAAGCATTGCTTCGACAGGTTTTGTTTAAAGCTAGCTCTCCTTCCACTGCATTCTCTGTCACTTCATGTAATTCTTGGTACTTTGATTCCGCATGTTGCAATCACATGACAAATGATCCATCCATATTTACCACAAAAACACAGAGTTTATGCCTTCCAAATATTCAAACTGCTGATGGCTCTATAATGAAAATATCACACATTGGAACTGTATTCACAGAAGATCTCTCTCTTCCTGACACATACTTTGTTCCTAATCTTTCACTTAATCTTGTTTCCACTGGCCAATTATGTGATCTCGGTCTTAACAGTATGTTTACCTCTTCTGATTATAATGTACAGGATCATCAGACAGGACAAACTCTTGGGACATGACGTAGATGCGGAAGGTTGTTTGAGCTCACTTCCCTTCATCTTCCAACACCAAAATCACCTTCCACTAATCTAGTTGGTTCTGTTTCATCTACAACCAGCATTTGGCACTCTCGGTTAGGACATCCTTCACCTTCTCGTTTGCGTAATTTAGTTTCTAGTGGTCATCTAGGTAGTGTTAATGCTGACACTATTGATTGTGTACCATGTAAACTGGCAAAACAACATGTTACTTCCATTTCCTATTCACTATGAAAAATCATCAATTGCTTTTGATCTTATTTATTCTGACATTTGGGGTCCCTCTCCAACTCCAACTATGGGGGGTCAAGATACTATATGATATTTGTCGATTATTTATCACGATACACTTGGATATACATTTTGAAAAATTGATCTGAGTTAGGAGAAACCTATAAAAACTTTTCCACTATGATTGATACTCAATTTAAAAAAAAAATCAAATTTTTCGTGTTGACAATGCAAAAGAATACAAAGAATCCGAACTTACAAATTTTTTGGCATCTTATGGCACTCTTGCACAAAGTTCTTGCCCTTACACATCACAAAAAAATGGTCGTGCCGAATGAAAACATAGACACATTCTTGATACAATTCGAGCTCTTCTCATCTCTTCTTCCTGCCCAAAATTCTTCTGGGGGGAAGCCGCACTCACTGCAGTTCATACAATAAATATGATTCCTTTTCCTGTTACCGATAATGTGCCTCCTTATGAAATTTTTTATGAAGAACCACCTTCATATGATACTCTTAGGATTTTTGGTTCTGCGTGTTTTGTTCTTCTCTCTCTACATGAAAGAAGAACACTAGAGCCACATGCCCGTCTTTGTTGCTTTATTGGTTATGATAGTGGTCAGAAAGGATACCGTTGTTGGGATCCTATCTCTCAACGACTACGAGTCTCTAATAATGTGACATTTTGGGAACACAAAATGTTTTCATCTATGTCAGATTTTAAAATCGACACTTCTTCTAGCATTTCTCACTTTACATATCCTTTTGTTGATCTACATCTCAGTGATGAATATGCAGACTCTTCGACATCTTCGGACACAGTTTCAGCAGATTCTCTAAATGAATACAACCTTCCCCAGCTACTAATGTTCCTCCAACAGAAGTTCAGTCTGAGGATTCTGATGTTGAGCCTCATATTCTACCATCACCTTCAGCTGAACATATTCATCGTTCTACACGGGTAAGACAACCTCCTGTTCGACTTACTAATTATCATGTTTATTCTGCTATACAATCGTTACATGAGCCTCAAACATATAGAGAGGCCAGTGTTAACCCTCTTTGGCAGAAAGAAATGGAAGAAGAACTTCATTCATTAGACAAAACTCACACTTGGGATTTGGTTACTTTGCCTCCTGGAAAAACAGTAGTAAGTTATCGATGGATTTACAAAATCAAGACGAAATCTGATGGCTCTATTGATCAGTATAAAGCTCGCCTAGTTGCCAGATGTTTTACTCAAGAATATGGAATTGACTATGAGGAAACTTTTGCACCGGTTGCTCGTCTCACATATGTCCGAAGTTTACTCGCGATTGGGGCATCCAAACATTGGGATATGTGGCAAATGGATGTCAAGAATGCTTTTCTGAATAGAGACTTACAAAAGGAAGTCTACCTCAAGCCTCCTCCAGGTTTCTCCCACTATTCAAATCAAGTTTTCAAGCTTAACAAGGCTCTCTATGGTATTAAACAAGTGTCACGGGCATGGTTTGAAAAAATTAGAAAAGTTGTTCAAAAATTGGGATTCTCTTCTAGTCCTTATGACCATGCTTTATTTCTTCGACGATCCGATCAAGGAATTGTTTTACTTCTTTTATATATGGATGATATGATCATTACTGGAGATGATACCATTGGTATTTCTGAACTCAAACAATTTCTTAATCAACAATTTGAAATGAAAGATCTTGGTTCATTAAGCTACTTCTTGGGTCTTGAAGTCACTTCAGTCCCTACTGGCTACACTCTTTCTCAAGTTAAAGTATGCATCTGATTTGTTGTTGAAGTCTGGAATTAGTGACACCAAGATTGCATCTACACCTTTAGAATACGAGGTTAAACTAAATACAAAGGATGGTGAACTCCTTACAGATCCTACCTGTTATCGCCAATTGGTTTGGAGTTTAATTTATCTTACTGTGACTTGTCCAGATATTGCTCATGTCGTTCACATTATCAGTCAATTTATGGCAGCTCCTCACATTCCTCACTATACAGTTGTCTTTCACATACTTTGTTATGTCAAGGGAACTATATTTCATGGTCTACATTATTCACACAACTCTTCACTTGAGTTACATGGATACTCTGATGCTGATTGGGGGGGGTGGGGGGGTGATCCCACTACCAGGTGTTCTACTACAGGTTTCTGTTTCTTCCTTGGCGACTCTCTTATCTCTTGGATAAGTAAGAAACAATCCCTTGCCTCTATATCAAGTGCCGAGTCAGAATATCGAGATCTTGCAGACACCACATGATGTGTAAAAATAATGTAAACTGCAAGCGCACAGTGTTCAGTTGTAGCAATCACAGATCGATCCACAGAGACTATGAATTTTTGAAACCCTAACAATTAACTCAGGCGAACTAGACAAATAAGATTTTAGTTGAGATTTGTTTAACCTAATTAACAATTAAAATCAAATAAGGAAAACCTAGGAATCCGAATCCATTAATCAATCACAATTAATACCAACTCGCCCTAAAATCAATTCTCTTTCCTTCACAAATAAGATATATCAATTAATGAGACAATCATATACTATGAAACTTGTTATCTAACAATAACCTATCAAAACTTCATGAGAAAGCACAGGCTATGAAAAATAAATCCGGTAACAATAATATATCAAAATCACTTTGTCAATTGAACAATTAAGCACCAAGAAAAATTATGAGAACCAATTAATAGGAACGAGAAGATATCAACAATAATCAAATTAACTTCATCTTCATCATAGGGCAAAAGATTTGGCTACTCATGATTAACAAAAGAAAATGAAACAATTTTAACACAATAAAGCATGCGATTTAAGAAGTAAACTACCTTAAATAATAAATATGATAATTAACTAATATATATAATAGAAGTCCACGTGATGGCTAATATGTAAAAATAAAATCAAGACTTTGCAAATAACATAAACAAAAGCTACTTCCTGCCACCCAAAACCAGCCGCAAAGAAATCGACGCAGAAGGAAAACAAATTTAATAAATTTAATAAAGCAGTTGCAGCAAGTAATTAAGCTGAAGATAACGTGTATAAATTTTGACAATATAAATCTACTCTACTCCTAATTTATCAGATCTAGTCTAAATTGATATCTTAATTCTAGGTGTCTAAATTACAAGAGAGAAGATATATATATATAGGAAAAATAATGGGCTTGGGCTTTTTGACTACAAATCAGATTAATTGTAGAAATATTTCCTCAATTCCTTTTTCTTCTTCGATAAGTTTTCCATTTTTTTTTCTCCAATTTTCTTTTGACTTCAAGTATTTCCATCTCCTTGCCTTTTTCACGTTTTACTGCTTGAAATATGATTTTATTTATTTTCCTACAAAACAAAAGAAAACAAATTATTAAATAATAAAATTACGAAAACAAACATAAAATAGGTATTAAAAATGTATTAATTATGGACCTATCAAATGACCCCATACCTATCTTTTGCTCGTCCTCGAGAAAAACTAATATAATATAAACTACTAACTAATAGATAATACCACTTCCGTAGGTGATCACGATTGCATTTGGCATATGCAACAAGCCCTTTAAATCCCTAGACAGCCCTAGTGGACGAGTGAGGTCTCGTGAGGGTTTATAGTGAATGTACCCACAAAATCCATCTAGCTCATGTAAAAGATCGCATGGCAATGCAACACCACACATACAAGTCCTCTCATGCTACATCAACTTAAGAATCAAAAATGATTTTGCAATGTCTTGTCGTGGAAGATGCAAGAATTCACATAGTCTACTCAAAGAAATATGCATAAGTGCTCAAAAGTCCATGTCAAGTGTAAGAATAAGTTGGTAACCATGCTAAGCCCACAGGAATACACCTTTGAGTCAAAACTTGGAATCTCAAATGTAGAAACAAGCAATAACTCACCTTTCACTCACAAAATAATATTCACTCAAGAACGAGGGTAAGTGTATCACTCTATTCCAACAAAATCATAAGCATGCTTGACATTTGGTATCAATCTAACTTTAACACAACATACATCAATGATGATAATCAAAAGGTCTTTATTTGGGTTGTAACGGGGCTAGGGACAAGGTATGTCAAGTAAGGCCAAAGAAGGTGAAGTGTCAAAAGCTAGTAGGCACCATAATAAATCATACACATCACCAAACATCATCCCCACACATGATTTTTCTAATTTTCTTCCAACAAAAGGCTTGATTAGTCGAATGAAGAAGGATCACACAAAAATAAGTATGCTCTCATAATATTATTATTATTTTTTTCTTTTTTGTTTTTTTTCATTTTTTTTTTCGAGAGCTAAGAGATAGATATAAGCAACAACAATCCTCCTTCAAAAATTTCTTGAACAACGACTATCAAGTAAGCAATCAAACCAAATATTTCCTCAAAAGTAATGAATAAAAGTAAACCCATCTTACACACCTTATTACTCCATCAAGTTCCTACTAGCCATTGACAATTTGAGATCAAGCATAAGTAAGGCTAAACAAGAAAAAAAAAGGTCTAGGCACATAATGTGGTGTGTCACCGAAAAAATAGGATTAAGCTCAAGAGGGTAACTAATTGATCATATATAAATGGTGTGGTAATTTGGAAAATATAGGTTATTCCTAAATGCCTTTATCATCCTATCATCAAATAATGTCATGCATTCAAGAAAGGTCTCAAACAAGTGCTAGCAATGCAAACAACATATGGACACTCAAGCAAACGAATATAAAATGCAAAAGATATGCATATAGGCTCAAAATCTCACATGATGGTAAAAACATAATCAATACAAAGTAAAAATCTCTTCAATGCACCAACTTGTACTCAAAACATGGAAACCAAATCATCTTGCACATATTCATGTCCTTCTAATTACTTACAACATTCAATAAGTCTACTAGTTTCAACTTGCTAGTGTATGTGTGTGAACAAGAACTTAGCAAATCACTTCTCAATCAAAAGTATCAGCAACAAAAGATTACTATAGCATGTAAGGGTGCATAAAGCCACTAGAAATCATTTCACAAGGCTAGAATTCTACAATTTACAAGACTAAAATTCTTTTTGGGATTTTTCATTTTTCAATTTTTTTGGATTTTTTTTTGTTTTAGACGACTAAACCCCTCCCCCATACCTAAATCGTGCATTGTCCTCAATGTATGCAAATGAGAGAAAAATGACAGAGTAAAAGGACGAGAATACCTGATAAGGGCATGACGGAGAAAACACAATATCTATAACACACAGAAAACACATACACACACACAGTAAACACACCCCCATACCTACACTTGACTATGGGAGACACAAAACAAAAGCACATACTAACCAATACCAGATCGAGGAAAAACTATCCTCATGACACAATCAACAAACATGTGAAACTCATCCATAAAGACAACATTATCCACTAGAGAAAGATGATCTTGAACCAGAATAAAACTCATACCACTAACATTATTCATAGACCAACTAGACGCTTCTTTATGTTGTTTAAACAGATTAATGACTTGAAATTCTTGGTCATGAACTATGTCACTAGAGATAAAAACATGATGAGTCTCATTATTAACTACTACAGGTTTCTGTTTCTTCCTTGGCGACTCTCTTATCTCTTGGATAAGTAAGAAACAATCCCTTGCCTCTATATCAAGTGCCGAGTCAGAATATCGAGATCTTGCAGACACCACATGATGTGTAAAAATAATGTAAACTGCAAGCGCACAGTGTTCAGTTGTAGCAATCACAGATCGATCCACAGAGACTATGAATTTTTGAAACCCTAACAATTAACTCAGGCGAACTAGACAAATAAGATTTGAGTTGAGATTTGTTTAACCTAATTAACAATTAAAATCAAATAAGGAAAACCTAGGAATCTGAATCCATTAATCAATCACAATTATTACCAACTCGCCCTAAAATCAATTCTCTTTACTTCACAAATAAGATATATCAATTAACGAGACAAACATATACTATGAAACTTGTTATCTAACAATAACCTATCAAAACTTCATGAGCAAGCATAGGCTATGAAAAATAAATCCGGTAACAATAATATATCAAAATCACTTTGTCAATTGAACAATTAAGCACCAAGAAAAATTATGAGAACCAATTAATAGGAACGATAAGATATCAACAATAATCAAATTAACTTCATCTTCATCCTAGGGCAAAAGATTTAGCTAATCATGATTAACGAAAAAAAAAGAAACAATTTTAACACAATAAAGCATGCGATTTAAGAAGTAAACTACCTTAAATAATAAATATGATAATTAACTAATATATATATATAATAGAAGTCCACGTGATGGCTAATATGTAAAAACAAAATCAAGAGTTTGAAAATAACATAAACAAAAGCTACTTCCTGCCACCCAAAACCAGCCGCAAAGAAATTGACGCAGAAGTAAAACAAATTTAATAAATTTAATAAAGCAGCTGCAGCAAGTAATTAAGCTGAAGATAACGTGTATAAATTTTGACAATATAAATCTACTCTACTCCTAATTTATCAGATATAGTCTAAATTGATATCTTAATTCTAGGTGTCTAAATTACAAGAGAGAAGATCTATATATATAGGAAAATAATGGGCTTGGGCTTTGTGACTACAAATCGGATTGTAGAAATATTTCCTCAATTCCTTTTTCTTCTTCGATAAGTTTTCCAATTTTTTTTCTCCAATTTCCTTTTGACTTCAAGTATTTCCATCTCCTTGCCTTTTTCACCTTTTACTGCTTGAAATATGATTTTATTTATTTTCCTACAAAACAAAAGAAAACAAATTATTAAATAATAAAATTACGAAAACAAACATAAAATAGGTATTAAAAATGTATTAATTATGGACCTATCACCACACAAGAGTTAATATGGCTACGATGGTTAATTGAAGATATGAGTGTAATTCACTCTCCAGCCACTCCTCTCTACGGCGATAGAAAAAGTGCCATGGACATTTCTCGCAATGATGTATTTCATGAGCGCACTAAACATATAGAGATTGATTGTCATTTTACACGTCAAAAAGTTGCAAAAGGCACAGTTCATCTTCGTAGTGTTCCTAGTGTTGATAATGCTGCAGATATTTTTACGAAATCTCATCCTCCTGGCAGTTTTCGTGATTATGTTTCCAAACTCAAGTTGGTTTATCAACCATCTTAAGTTTGAGGGTGGGTGTTAAATTATATATTTAGTGTAACGTCACTATAGCATTTTTAGTCCCCAAGCTTAGTTACTGTACATACACTGTAGCAAGTACTATAAACTACTGTAGTGGTACTAGCATTACTGTAGAATCCTTGGGCTCTAAGCTCAGTCATTCTATATATAGGATCGATATATATTGTAAATAATCAAGCTTTACAACATCAATACAAGAGTGTTTTATTCTCTTAGATTGTTTCTCAGCTTCATCTTCTAAACACACACAACACCTTTAAATTCTGATTTCATTTACATATATAACACAAGCACACAAGCATCTCCGTTATATATCATATCAGTTTTATCAAATGAATTGCAGACTAAAATTTAATTCGTGGTATAGTGTGATTGTAGAATTTTGTCAATTTAGTCGTCTCAAATTCGACCAAGGTAACTCAACAAGTTTATTTAGTTAGGTTTAAATTATTGTTCTCAACAAAAAATTTCAAACATTTATAATTCAAAAATATATGTAAACATAAGATTTAATTCCAGTTATCATTAATCATACTAACATTTTTAATTGGTAAATTTTTTTGAACAAGAACACAAATTCATTTTAATTTTACGTTAGCCACAATTCACCAATACTTCAATCTATTTTCAAAACTTTTAGACGCTCAAAATAAATAATTACAGGATGGGTTGAGTTATTAAATAGTATATTTTTGTAGGACTTAATTGAAGATCACATCCCCTAACTTTAATTCATTTGGACATATGTATACTACGTTTCATTTGAGTCAGTATGCAATCTCTAATTTTATATGTCAAACCAAATTACATCCTTTAACCAACTTCCAGTTAAAAAGTGTTAACACCGTCTATTTTGAGGGACAAAATAGACTTTACAAATTAAATAAATATTTGGAATAAAACAAATAAAAACAATGCAATACAAAATAAAGAATCATTTGTATACACACGTGTTTTCTTCTCTCTGAATAAAAACCATAACAAGAACTTATCAGCGGTAAATATTACAAAAAGAAAAGATAATGAGGGGTCGACTGAGACCCGACGATGTTAATGCTACTAATGGTGATATGGTTGGAAATCATGAAGAACAACTGTCTGAAATACCTACTTACAATGGTATTTATTCATCTTATCTACTTATTATATTGTTACAAATAATGCAAGTGTTACATTGTTACTTTGATTTTCACTATTACTTTTTACAGATAATTCCATCTACTATTAACTTAAAGTATTCATTGGAGGCATTGTTAAGAAAAATGACATTGTTAATACTAGAGAAACAGATCCAACAAGGCTTAAAAGAGGTGGAACGTCTCTAACATGTTCCAATTGCAATGAATGGGGTCACAACATAAGAAGTTGTAAAATAAAGGTATTATCTTCCTATCCTTAAACATTTGATACCATTTATCTATTTTTTAACTTTAAATGTTAACTATTTTGTATGATTTCTCCTTCTTAGTTTATTTATGATGAAAGAAAAGAAAAGGAGGAAGGTGGTCGAAAACAAGGAGATGAAGAAAAATCTAAACACCAGAAAGGTGAAACTACCACTACATCAAGAAAATAGTAGTTCCTCATAAAAGAAAACAAGAAATAGTGCGAGTAGAAAATGAAGAGCAACTGATGGAATCAACCTGAATAAAGAAAAATCAAGGGGAAAAAACAACTATGCATGCTAGTATCATAACCTCAACTAAAACGGTAACTCAAGCATTATCAAAAAAACCATTAGGCATCGAAGCAGAAAAATATAAGTGGAATGGAGTTGAGTGTACAAGTGGAGTGAAGTTGCAAGCCGCGAAGTATAAGAAGCAGAAAGCAATGACAGAGAGAAAATAATTTGTGGGATGTTTAGTTTTTTTACGAAGTCATGGTAAACTATTACTATGATTAAGTTGTACTTTTGATATCTCTCGAACTTTAAATATGTTTAATTTGAAAATTGTTTAAGAACATGCACCGACTAATGATTTGGAAAATTTTGTCATTGCATAACTTAGTCAAGAGCAGGTGATAAAAAAAGTTTTTGTTTTTAGTGATATGTGTTTTGGAATCTCATGAGCTCTTATGCAACACCTGGTAAGTTATACTTATGTTTGCTTTCTTAATTATGTGTCTCCAACTATGGTGCAAGTCTATGGAAGCCATAAGTATGTTATCAACTATTTAAACTTTGGCACAAATCTTTTTTAGTCGTTGTGTAGCAGTGCTACATTAGGAGTGTGTCATCTAATCCTTAATATTAATATATTTGTTTTTTTTCTCGTATTATTCTTGAACTATCAAAGTTTTATCTGGTCTTGTGAACTTTTTTAATGTTGCCATTGGTTCATTTTCTTAATTTGTAAATATGTGTCACATATATTGTATTTTGTACCGCTACTTTTCTCTTTATTTTTTGATCATACAGTAATTGCTTGATTCATTTTTTTACATTTATAATCAGAAAATGGTACAAAAATAATACATATTAATACCTAAAATTCTCATTTATAGGAGAAAAATATGCAAGTATAGAAATTGTAGACAAATAATTATGCAATCCCCAGTAATAAGGTATTGCCCTTTTATATTTTAACGACGTTAACTTTTTGAGTAAATTTCAGTTTGCACCCAGTATCTTTGGGGGTTTTGGCATTATGGTCTCAAACATTGTTTGATAGCAGTTTGCACTCCAAACATTTAGTCTTACTTAGTTTTGCACCCAGTTGACCATTTTCCATCCAACTTCATCGTTAACGTTAGATATGCGAGGGTAATTTTTTCAAACAAAATTCTAACGGACATGAGAGGGTTATATGTGTATATATATATACAACCCCCAACAACCTGTTCTTTATAATACAACTTGTTCTTGTTATAATATTTTTATTAATGGCTTGCAGGTGTAACTGTGGAAAATGGGCTATAGAGGCAACAACTTGGATCTCGAGAAACGCCGGGCGTCGTTTTTTTATCATGTCCAGATTGTAGATGTGGTATCTTTCGATGGTTAGATCTTCCTATGTGTGAGCGTGCTAAAATCATAATTCATGGGCTTATAATTAAGAGAATCAACAGACTTGAAGAAAATGAACGTGAAACAATTGCGGTGGAAAGGACTAGGCTAACAGAGGTTGAGAAAAGGCCATGCAATAAAGCTCTTGTTACTCTAATTGTAACTTGGATGTTCATTGTTATGTTCTTTTTTTTCTCTGATAAAGAATAGTGTATGACTTTATGTATAATGTAGAGTATTTTGTTTGGCCATTTAATTTCCCTTGCATATGCGTGTTGGTTGTTGGAAGCTAATGAAGTGCATTAAAGAAAAAAAAAAGTTACTGAGCAAGTAAAGTTTAATAAATTTTGGTGGTTGTGTTGGATGGTAAATGATAAATGAGCACAATGAATCTTACATATTCATAGCAAATACTGCAATTCCAAAACAAAAATGGACTTAAACCAACGTAGCAAAAGAGCACACAATCTCAATTACAAACGGCTGAGAATGATAAATTTGTGATTGTATCTCTCAGATACCAAAAACTTTCATGAAATAACAAAAGATTCCATCTAAAAATCCGGTTGTTTTTGCCCAAAATTTTCTGCTTCTCCAACCTTGCAGCCTCCAAATTCTTTAAAGACGTAAATTTTGCCCTTGTACTCGCTGGATCTCAGTTGTTTGTGCTGGTGCTTTAAAGGATTTGATGATACCTCCATGTGTTGAGTTATGGCTATCATTCCTTGATTTCACAATATTGCAAGCAACACCGCAGGTCTTCACTGGTGATGATCTTGTACTTCTTCTAGCCAACTGGTTGATTCTTCCTCCTGGACTAGCATGTTTTACTGGAACTTCTTTGCTTGTTTGTTATTTACTTGCTTCTTCTTCTTTCTTATTTTTTTCATCTTCTTCAGTCTTATTTTTTTTCATCTTCTACCTTCTTCCTTTTTGCATCTAGTAACCTACAAGAATGATAAATGAACATGAGTAAATACTGTTAGCAAAACAAAATGTAGATACTCATTTTCATGCTAAAATTTTTACCTTTGTAGAGCAAGTTCTAGTATTTTGTCCTTCTTCCTTACAATAATTACATTTTGGAGGCCTTCTTTCTACTATCTTTGGCTTGTCCTATTCCTCCATGCCCCTTCTGCTTGTTGTTTTTCTTCATCCAATTTCTGCACATTTTATGATTTTTAATGTAAATAAAATGCAATATGCAAGCACTTGTATTGATCAAAGAAAAAATGTAAGAAAATGCACATATCTGACCTTTTGCTTGCAGGTTCTAGTATTATGACCAACCCCTTTGCAGTATGCACATTCTATAGTTGTTCATATCCTCTTCATCATAGTTGGGTCTTTCTCTCTAGTTTGAACAACATCTGATCTTGTATCTCTTTTTATTTTTGGGTCTCCCAGGAGCTATTTTCTTAAGTGGTGGTAGTAATGGGGTGTCATGTGTTTCTTCCCAAAATTCTGGACCATTTATAGATTCCAACACATGGCTATACACTTGCAAGTAGCATGTTCTTTTGTGGCATTCATGCATGTATTGTAGTGGACTTTCTTTTTGAAAAAAATATACAAGAACAAGCATGAAAACAGGGAATACCTGTTAGTTGCCATTTTCCACATGCACAAGTTCGATTTTTCAAGTCACATACAATTTCATGACCACCATATGTCATGGTCACATGGTATTTGTCGACACCATTCCAAATTGGCCTTGCTCTAGCTGCCATTTCCATTACCCTGTATTCATAAAGATGTATAATTAAAGTACTAAAAAATAGCAACTTAGATCCTTAGAGTAGTTTTCTTTAATTTCTTCCTTGGAGTAGTTTTCTTCTTCTTAGATTATTTCACCTTAGATCCTTGGTTACCTTCACTTGCAGGAGGCTCAGTGTCATCTAAAATAACAGGGTTATCTTCTGTATTTTTAAACAAACCACCCTGTGAAGTTGTAAAAAATTAGATTCATATACAAGCTAATGAACTATATGCAAGATGCATTTAAATAGGTTGAATTTCATACCCTAATCATGGAAAATCTTCCTCTATTTCTGGTCATGTATGGAGGATTTGGCGGGGGAATTCTCTTCTTCTTTTTTAGAGTTATCTCCGCTTCACTATCAGTTGAATCTAAGTTTGAACTATCACCTAGAAAACTGTCATTATCATCATCTTCCCCTTGTACATTATCAGCTTGATCCTCATTTTCAACTACCACATTATAATTATCAGACTCGTCTATCATCCCAGATACTCTTTCCACTCTTTCATCCTCTAAAAATTGTGTAAATGAAAAATCATCCCATTCACAATTCCAGTGTTTAAACTTCCTAGGAGTAACATACAATTGCAATATTGTTGAGTAAACCATCATGTCTGAGAAGGTAATAACATTACCATTATTTTCAATTGCCTCCCATCCATCTTCTAGTGGTACCTCAGGAATACAATACCATAAATCGTATATTCGTTTTTCCAACCCTAATTCTCCACACATCGATTCAAGGTCCAACATATAAAAATCTTTACTTGTGTACATGTCAAAAAATGATATGTCTCCACCAACATATTATTTAACAGACTCATCTAAATCACCACCATGGTGTACTTTAATTATAAAGTTTAGAGAATATTTTGTATAATACACATAAAGAAGCTAATTAAACAAGACCATGTGAGAAGCAATTCACACTATAATGGAAACAAAAGCATAAATGGACCACCACATAAACAATTCACTCTTTACCCAAAACCCTAAAAGACATGCATGCACAACCTAATTGGAATATAAAGAGGTCGAAATACCTCTATATTCAGGTGCTTCGGAACCTACAGTCAGCTGTGGCTCTGGGATGACTGGTATTTATGCATCGGGTTCAAGAACTTCAGTCCAATAATCGCCTGGAACTTCAGCCCAAGTAGTGTGATCGAGACCATATACTCGTAAATGACCTCGCATAGTTGGGAATTTATGATTACAATGGTTCAATTAGGGAATCACCGAATTTGGGGAAAGAACTAACAGAGACTACACTAATTTAGGTCTAAGTATAATATCACGACTTTGTAAAGATATTATCAATTTTGGGGTAAACTGACACTTAAGACTAAAATGACAACAATACCCTCATATATCTAACATTATCGGCGAAGTTGGATGGAAAATGGTCAATTGGGTGCAAAACGAAGTAAGACTAAATGTTTGGAGTGCAAACTGCTCTCAAACAATGTTTGAGACCATAATGCCAAAAATCCCAAAGATACTGGGTGCAAACCGAAATTTACTCTAACTTTTTTTTGAACAGAAAGTTGATGAAGGGTTGTAATTTGATTTAACATATTAAGGTACGGATTGCTTAGTGACTCAAACCAAACATAGTATACTGTTAGAAATGAATACCACTAGAAACTAGACATAGGGGGGGTGAATGGATAGTTTTGATATTTTTCGATTCTTGAAACTAAATAAACTGTGTATGATTATGGTATGTAATATGCAGAAAATAAACAACACACACAATCACTTTAATCTACTTTGAATTAAGTAAATTAAATACTACAGCTTTCCGAAAATTCACAACAGAATTTCTGGCTTCTAAACAAGAACAGTTTGTATCTTGTTTTTTTTTGCTTACAGAGAGAGAAGTGCTTGAATATATTTCTATGATGTGCTCACTTACAGCTAACAGTAGGGTGTGCACAATATATATATTATCCTATACAAAACTAGTGCACACACACCTAAATTACACAGCTATCCCTCCTGCAACTTCATTTTGTCGTTCCATAAAAGGTTGACTGTGTTAGGGAGGACCACTTGCTTTCTGTGGTCCTCTCCCGTATCTGTAGCTGCTTGTCTTCCTTCTTCCTCTCCAAGTTTAGCTGTAGATTTTCCATCTGTATTTTGGACCACCTGACCAATACAGATGCTTTAGTATTTGTCTCCATTTGACTTTGATCTTGTACCTTCATTTGTCTTGTTGTAAACGGCTAAGTGTTGATATCGTGAACTCCACTTCATTCCTGACTTCGCGATGTCCTTTGTGAAGACTACGCGACATGACTTTTGAGGACTTTGCGACATAAGCCATTTGAGGACTTTGTGACATAAGTCATTTCAGGACTTTGCGATCTAGTCTTATTGAGGACTTCGCGATATAGACTTTTTGAGGACTATGCGACATAGACTATCTGAGGACTTCACGATCCAGTACATCTTGACTTTGCGGTATCAGCACTTCACGATATGAGTCTTGATGACTTTACGACATAGTACAAAATGGACTATGCGATAAAGCACTTCTCGACATGGATATTTGTGACTTCACAATATAGTTTTATTCTGACTTTGCTATATAATGCCTTAGACAAATTTGTGCAACTTATTTCTTCAGGGCCTTATTCATCTCCATCCTGCTGCATGAACAATTCTGAACTTCTACCAGGACAATTATTCAATGGCCTATGTACATTCTAGATGCAAGAAATTGACTAAGCTCATTATAATTCTGAGCATACATGATCAAGCTAATATTCATGAGAACAAGACAAGTACAGAGAGACCTATACTATATCCCAGTGATAGAAAACACTAGGCCATGTAGTGTGACATAGTCACATAGTGTAGGCTTGTTAATAGTGGTATTCAGACATGTCTTGAGCCTAACAATCTCCCCCAAATTGTGAGTAAGACCCTTAGGCACAATTTCATGTCTGATAACAAGCCTAACTAACATAAAAGGAACTAAGTAACAGAGAGAACAATGTATGAACATTAAGAGCAGGGATTTGATTACATTTGCAGAATTGAAAGCTTACAGATTATCTTTGTTGCTCAGCAGCTTCAGTTTGCATTTGTTTCTCCAGATAATCATCATACTCTTTCTTCTTTCTCACTTCTTCTCTTCTCTTCATGTATATTATGGTTTCTTGAAGTTCTTCTCTTGCAATTAGTTCTTCAATGAGAGGTGAGCTTTCTAAATCATCAATTGCAGCTTTAATGGCACTCTCCACATATGAGTCCAAAAACTCCATCCTTATCTTGATTTTCCCTCCAGTTTTATTCTTGTATTCCACAACATAAGGATTTTGTTTTACCTTACACAACCCTTTCTGCCTTAGCTCTTTAGCCCTCTCATCCATCTCAGCCATCTCCTTCTCTCTCTGTATGGTCTTCTCTTCATTCAGTTTCCTCAGGTTTTCCTCATAATCAGAATGCATTTTCAAGAATCTGGCAATCTCTATCTTCCACAATCTCTCCTCCTTTTCTTCAAAATTCAACAGAGCATTTATTCTTTCAAGTTCATATTGTGAGAAGTATTGCCAGCCTCCTTGCTTCATTTCTCTTTCTCTTCCATCAGTGTATTTGATCTCTAGATGATCCGGCTTCACCTTGAATTCAAAGATTCTTTGAGCTCTCAAAAATGCTAGGGCATCTTCATCATAGTCTTCATCCAGAGGAAGCACTTTGATCCCTACTACATTAGTGATTACCCCATTCTTCTTTGTTATCCTTTTCCTTCTGGCTACACTCTTGATCTTCAAATGCTTCACTTGAGGTAGCTTTCTGGAGCAGGGAGATTTGGTCTTTAGTGCAACATCATTTGGAAGTAGCTTCATTCCTTTCCCTTTCATCCACTGTAACACTCCACTAGCTGTGACTTTGTGGAAGTGTCTTTTAGATTTTTCCTTTGTGGCTTCACCTTTCTTCTGTGGCAAATCAGGTTCAGAAGTCTTAGATAATGAATTTGGAGGATCATTACTAACAGTACCCACCCTAGACTTTGAGTCTTGTGTTGTGGTTCAGGTACTGCTAGCAGTGTCCTTGACTTGTTGATTTCCACTCTTCTTAACAGTTTCTTTGGTTCCTTTGGAGTCCTTCTTGTCATTATTAGTATCCTTGGACTTCTTAGATGTTTTATCCCTGCTGCTCTCACTTCCTCCATCCTTATAGCTCCTTGAATGACTCCTTCTTTTATAGGTTTTCTCCTCATCATCTTTCTTCTTGCTCCTTTCTTTGAGTGACTCAGGAATGGCTCCATGAGTCAAGAAGGATTGGAGAAGGTGAATTGTTTCTAGTTCTTCTGCTGTTCTGACTCCTCTCTTAGCTCTTAGCATTTGCAACACTTGATTTATCCTGGGATTGTTCTTGATTGACAGATGAGCAGGAATCACCAATTGATCAATGTTTTTTGATTTGCTTAGGCTTTGAAAAAGTATTGTCCTTGGGTTAGAAATAACTTCAGGCAATCTTAGGAATTGATCTTTTGATAATTCATCAAACAACCTCTTGTTGTTCTCCCCATGCTTCTCAATCAACTCCAGAATTGTGTTCAGCTCAGTAAACCTTAGCTTCTCTAGAGTTTCAAAAGATAGATGCCAAAGGCAATTGTCCTTGGATACCATGATAATTTTTCTTAGATGAGCATCCTTGATTTTCCTAACTGCCACTGTAAAGTACTTGATTTTCTCATTGATCTTGTTTCTGTAGTTGAGAGTATCTCCTTGAACACTGTTGTAGATGGCTTTCAGAAAATCCATAAAGGCCTCATCATGATAAGTATTTGAGTTGGAAACTTCTTGTAGCTTGTGTAAAATCCGTGAATTTTATTATTATTATAAATGATATATTTAATATAAATATATTGGTTGTGGAATATTGGGATATTATTAAATGATAATTGTTGTGTGATTATGTGCTAATTGGTGAGTCAGAAGCCCCTTTCATATATTTCGTCATTTGGAATTTTCTTCAAATCTGAGCCTCGTTTTGATAATTCAAGGGCCCCGTTGGAATTTCGTACATTAATTATTATCTCTTCGTCTTTCATAATCAAATCATTATCGGGAGAGATATTCGTATCATTTCATTCCTACCTATTTGATTCTGCAAGAATAATTCGTTTTGTTCAAAAAAAAGGAAAAATTGTTCCGAACCCTAATTGCTTAAGGGGACGGAAAAATCGTTTTATATCAATATTACCTTTGTTATAGCCCAAGTATTCGTGAGCAATAGTTATATAATGATATTTATATCAATTGGATGATCATCAACCTTTTTAACTGATTATTCCTCGTAAAACGTGTTTTTAACCTAATTAGGGTTTTTAAAAGATCCAACGGATCAATGTTGAACCAAAAATATCATTTGGGGTATTATTTTCCGTTTAATATAAATAGTCGTACCGTAATTATTTTACGTATAAGAAAAGTATTAATTATCGATAATTATCCCTAAATTACCCGAAACCCTAGTTTTGTTCTTCGTGTTCTTGATAATCAAATCCATAAACGAAGGTGTTATTGGATTCCAAATTCAACGTTCTAGTAACCAAATCAAAGCTCTTTTGATTCTCTATCATAATCCACCATCAGATTTCAGTTTGGGTAAGAATTCAATGTTTTCCGATTTTTGCAGTTTTATTTCGATTTATTAATTTTGGGGAAATCTTTGTTCTTGATTGTTCCTGTTAATTGATGATATGAATGGATTGTGTGTGTTGTGGTGAGTGTGTTGATGATTTTTATGTCATTTTTGGAGTCCGGAATCGAGCATATCGGAAAATTCGAAGCTCGCCGGTTTTCTTTAAGTTTTGGCCGGATTTTTAGTTGTAGGACTCGATTCTTGGTTTGGTTACTGCCACTAGACAGATCGGAGGATTTAGAAGCGATTCATGTAAATACTTGTCGAGTTGGGTTTGTGTTTTGGTCGGCCGGAAAATTGACCGCAGCCGCCGCCGGATTTTTCTGCTTATTCCATTGATTTCAAACGTGTTTTGTTGTATGTTAACTGGTAAATTGATGTTGTTATGAACCCCGTGGATTCCCCTGTAAAAATTTCCGTGTTCTGGGATGGTTTGTGGTCGCCGGAAACGGCGGGTTCGCCGGAACCGCCACCGGATTCTGGTGGTGTTCTTGGCGACCCGTTTGTGTTCTTGGCGACCCGTTTTCAAAACCCTACCGACCCGGTTTTGATTCAGAAAAACCCTAACCCATTTCTGAAAACTGTTTCTGAGAATTATTTTTAAAAATAATTCAAAAATAGTTTAAAAATTCTAAAAATCATATTTTTGATTTAAAAATACATTTTATTATTCAGAAAATTTAATAAATTCATAAATAATTATTTAAATCTGAAAATTGATTAAATTTAATTATTTTAATTATTTTTGATTAATAATTAATTAATTTAATTAATTGATTAATTCTTTTAATCAGTTAATTCTTAATAATTAATTATTAATTAGATTTAATTAATTAAATTAAGTTTGATTATTTTCTAGCTTGGTCTATTTATTTAAAAATAGTTTGAGCATTTAAAGAGTGTCAATTAATTTTATTAATTGATTTATTTGCATTTAAAATACTTATCTTGGATTTAAAAATCCGATTTTTGATTTAAAAATTGTTTATGGCTTATTTAAATTCAAATAAGCTTTGTGTGATATTTTAAAAATAGTTATAAGTGCTATATGATTCGTATGAGTTGTGTAATGTGTTTTATAGTCAGTATATGCCCGTACTAGGGCTAGTATCTGAGTTTTAAATATTATAAATTAGACCGGGCCTCCGATATGTAACCGGTTACTTGTTTAAATGTGCTATGTGAATTATGTGGATTATGTGAATTATCTGGTTAGTGAGTTATAAATACGAATAACTGTTTTGAGACTTGTTTAAGTACTTTTGTCGTGTCTAGTATTATCACGAGAGGGAGATGGGATAGAAATTTGTCAGTAATGTTGGAAAATGAGAATTGTGAGACTACTGACTTTATAGTATGGAGACTTTTGTCAAGCGAGTTACGTGGATTACTTATTTAGTTAATCGTGATTATTCTATCTATTGAATATGGATGTCTATGCAACAGAGACTATTGGACGAGACGAGTCAAATTATCGAAGTGTGTTAAATAAAAGATATCGAAAAAGGATGAGATATTGTTTACGACGGATTGGGTTAATTGTGAGGTGACGTAGCACCAATGAAACGTATCGTTGCAGCTTTACGATATAGCTAAGGACCAGAGGCAAGTGTCTATACCCTTCACGTATTGTTTGAGTAATATTCTCTTGAATCATTGTTATGCGAATGTTTATACTCTTCACTTAAATTCCAAGTATTGATTCTTTTACACTGAACTGCAATTGTTATTATTATTATTATTATTATTATGTCTTGTTAATGCAGTTATCAGATTCAGTTCCTTATTCGAACTCATGTACGTTATGTATGATCCGGTTTATTTCCTTCAGAATGTAAGGCTTATCTGTTATAAGTATACTTTTGAAGGACTTAAACTATTTCTTTCAGTATTCGAACTTATATATGTTGTGTATAATCCGGTTTATTTCCTTCGGAATGTAAGGCTTATCTGTTATAAGTATACTTTTTGAAGGACTTGAACTATTTCTTTCAGTATTCAATAAACCCTCTGATTGGTACTCTTACTTATCAGATTCAAATACTTATTGTGTTGAAACTGTGATTTGAGTTATGAGCCCAATAAGAGTGAAAACGGAGATGTGTTGAAAAATGAGGGTTTTATATTGAACCCGTGAATTGGAAATGCATGACCGCGTGATGGTTGGGGTGTGCCTAACCGCGCGACGGTCGAGAGATGAATTTTGGCCATGGTCAATAAGTGCCAAAATGGGCTGAATTGTGAGTGTGTAGCCCGGGGAACCCCAATATGTGATGAGCCTACTGTGTACCACAGTTTGGTTGGCGAGCTATGAGCGATTGATCGTCGGCTTAGCTCGTGTGAACGAATGGATTCCAATTTATTATTTTGATGATAAAGTGAGAAAAGTTACTTATATGTATTAGATTACTTTTAAAATTATGTGTTGCTATCAATAATCCAGTTTCATTTCTTTTACATTCCATTGAGAATTTCCATATATCTGTTCTGTACTGTTTTGTTGAATTTCATAATTATTGAATTATACCTTGATATTCAGAGTTATATTCTATTGCACTGCTGAGCATTTTTGGCTCACTCTTGCTTGTTTCACCTTTTTAACCCTCCAGTGAAAGGTAGATTGACAGTATTTAATTGCATAACTATGGAACGAGAAGAGTCAAGATGACGTTGGGAAGACGATTTGATGCAGAGCATTTGGATCTAGTGTCAGGTTATTGTATAAAGTTGATTTTTAGTAATTACTATATTGTATAAGATTAGTTTGCCTGGTATACTTCTTATCGAAGTTATACTAGTGTTTTAGAATTTGTGCAAAGAGTAGTGTTGAAAAAGGAAGTTAAAGTTTGTGAAATTTTGGATTCTTGTTTCTAGCACTATAACCTAAAAGATCTTGGTTTAGTTGGGGTCACAGATGTTATATTTGAATTGGTTTAATATTTAACAGCTGATTTATATTGAGATTTCCGCGTGACGACCAAATCCTTTGACCCCGGATTTGGGGGCGTTACAAGTTGGTATCAGAGCAGGGTTATAGTAAAACTAGAAACGAGAGTGCGTAGGAGTGTATATATTTATATAAGGAACGTCAGAGCTCATTTAGAGTTCGTGTTGGACTATTGGATATAGTACCAATGAGTGAGTTAAGATAGGGGTATTCGATTGAGAAGATTGTGCTACGCTGGATAGAACTTCTTACGGTTGTAGATGTCTGTTAGGAATATGTTGTTCTTGATGATAAGCATAAAACACTTAGTAGAATTTGTGTAAAGACATTTTGTAACTGTCAACGAAATAGCATGTTTGCTTTGTTTCGTTGACAGGAAGCTCATCAACGAAATGAGTCATGTAGCAATTGCATTGTACAATACTTCAATGTGATAGGTATTTTGTTGTATGTATTAGATAGGTTTTCCAAGTCTTGTTGACTAAGTATTAGATAGGCAAAATAGGTTGGTGAATTGTAAATAGTTTATACCATGTAATCTTGCCTAAGTGAAGACATGTCAACGGTATGAAGAAGACCATATCAACGGAATGAAGAATGGTCTATCAACGGAATGAAGACTATTCTATCAACGGTACAAGGAATACATCATCAACGAAATGAAGAATAAAGCTATCAACGAAACACATCTCCATACCATCAACGAAACACTATTGCTTTATGCATTATTGATAAAGTGATAGTGACAGTTTACTGAACAGATCTAAAGGAGATATGGAAGTGTACTTTGCATTGGAAGCCATCAAAATGGATACTGGAAATAAGGAAACATTCCAACTTCCAATAAGGCTCTTGGGAATGATTATAAAAAGCACAAAGTCAAAAGCAAAGATTTCCAGGGACCATTGGATAATAGGAATGAGAAGCAAGCTACTGGTGCTTATTACTATTATGCTTTAGGTTAACCAAACGTAGAATTGTAAACTTGGGTATATATATAACCAAGTGTAGCAGATTATATTGTATTGTAGAAAAGAGAGAAAAACACACAGATTGTATTAGCTATCTTTAAGAGCATTTCTTCTCTGCAATCTTTGTAACTGAGCAGCTGTGTACATTTGTATCACAGAGTATTTCCGCAATAAAAACACTTTCAGTTGGATCATCAAACAATCCAACTGAAATTATTTAGTTGCTTGTGTTTTTATTTTACTAGTTCAGTTTTATTTAATAGTTGTTTTAAGTTTAAAGAAATATCAGAAATTGTATTCAACCCCCCCCCCCCTTCTACAATTCTGTTAGGTCATTTGGGATTAACAATTGGTATCAGAGCAAGCTTCTAACAAACAAGAAGTTTAAAGATCAAGACCAAGAACAGAAACCATGGTGAAGAAGGATGCAGGCGTGAAGATACCAGTTCTTGATAAGGACAATTACTTTCACTGGAAAGTAAAGATGCATCTACATCTCATGTCTATGGACGAGAGGTATGTAGACTGCATTGAGAAAGGTCTACACGTTCCTATGAAGGTTGGAACTAGAATTGGTTTACCAGATGATGCTCCTGATGTGGAAGTTCCAAAACTTGTCTCAGAATGGACTCCTGAAGATGTTGCAGAAATTCACAAAGATAAACGAACCATGAATATTCTATTTAATGGTTTGGATCAAGAGATGTTCGACAATGTTATAAACTGTACAACCTCCAAGGAAGTATGGGATACAGTTAGAACACTCTGTGAAGGAACTGAGCAAGTAAGAGAGAACAAAATGCAGCTCCTAATACAACAGTATGAGCATTTTCACTTTAAAGCAGGTGAATCTCTGAATGACACTTTTAGTAGATTTCAGAAGCTTTTGAATGGATTGAAGTTGTATGGGAGGATCTACCAAACCAAGGATTCAAACCTTAAATTTCTCAGAGCTCTTCCAAAGGAATGGAAGCCTATGACTGTTTCTCTAAGAAACACTCAAGAGTACAAAGATTACACTCTTGAAAGGCTTTATGGAACATTAAAGACATATGAGTTGGAAATGGAGCAAGATGAAGAAATTGAGAAGGTGCAGAAGAAAGGTGGATCCATTGCATTAGTTGCATCAGAAAACCAACTGGAAGTTTTCAACAAAGAAGCTGCAAAAGCCACAACTAGTCAAGCTAGTTGTAGAAGTGATGTTAGCAAGGGAAAAGGCAAGATGACAGAAGAAGAACCAGAACCAGCCAACTTGGATGACTTAGATGAGATTGATGAGCACATTGCTTTTCTGTCAAGAAAATTTTCTAAGTTCAAATTCAAGAGGAACTCAGAAGCAAGGCCACCAAGGAAAGACTTTCAACCAAACAAAAATAACTGGGTTGACAAGTCTAAAGCCAAATGTTTCAATTGTGGAATACTTGGTCACTTTGCTGGGGACTGCAGAAAGCCTAGGGTTGAGAAGGGCAACAGGAACTTTGAGCCTGTTGATTATAAGAAGAAATATTTTGAACTTCTCAAGCAAAAAGAAAAGGCTTTCATGTCTCAAGAGTATGATTGGGCTGGTGATGGTGAAGATTCTGATGAAGATGTTGAGTATGTCAACTTGGCACTTATGGCTAATGATCATGAGCAGGAAGTAAGCTCCTCAAGCAACCAGGTAACTATCACTAATCTTTCTGAGCTTTCTAAAGAGGAATGCGATAGTGCAGTAAATGAAATGTCTACTGTACTATATAATCTTCGTGTTACTCTTAAATCACTTACCAAAGAGAACTCTAGATTAAAAGAGACTAATTTGTTCTTAAGTGATAGGAATGCAATGTTAGAAGCTCAGCTCATTGAATTCGAGAAAATGAGGTGTGTTAGTAGGGATGCTAAGAAGGAGCTTGAGAACGTGTTAAAAAGAGAAGATATTCTTAAGACACAACTTGAAATAGAACAAAACGTGATTGCAAAATGGAAAGATGCCAGGAATGTTGCCACCAACATTATCAATGTTCAAGGCATGGAATCTTTCTGTGAACAATCATGGAAGAAAAACAAAGAGAAGCTAGGGTATGTTGGTGAAACCTTAGAATCAGAAACTGAGTCAACTAACGGAGATGATCATGAGTTGAAGGTTGACATATCAACGGAATGCCCCATTTCGTTGACAGATCAACCATCAACCGATCAGGACGTTTCGTTGACAAAGGAAAAGAAAGAGAAACTCACTAGACTTAATGACAAGTATGGTCCTGTCACCAAGAACTTTGTTCAAGGTGAGTCTAGTAAAACAAAGAAAGTTGAGAAGCCTGTCGAAAGAGCTAATATAGGTAACCTGTCTAATAAGCAATTAAAAGACAAGGTAGAGAAAATTCAAATTGAGACTAAGGGAAAGAAAAAGAATAACAGGAATGGCAAGGTAGGGATTAACAAGAACAACAATTACACACCTGATAAGTATGCTCCTAGAAAGTCGTGTGTTAATTGTGGTAGTGTTAGTCATTTATCTACTAACTGCAAATCTGTTAAGAAAACTGATAATGTGAAAATTCCCAAGCCTGCAATGAATTGTTCCATGCCTACAATGCCTGTTATGCCCAACATGTTTAATCCATATGCACAGTTTCAGAATCCTTATGCTAACATGTCATTTATGTCTAATCCATACATGAACATGTGTAATATGCCTTGGAATATGAATAACATGTTTGTCCCTTCAAATATGCATGCTATGAATGAAAATATGAGCATTCCTCAGAAATCAACACCTAAGGTGAAAAATGATGGAAAAGGAAAAGCAAAGGCTAACAAGACAGGACCCAAGGAAACTTGGGTACCAAAATCAACTTGATTTGGTTTGATTGTGTGCAGGGAGACAAAAGGAATCTTTGGTACTTGGATAGTGGTTGTTCAAGACACATGACTGGTGATTCTACCCTGCTCACAGAGTTTCAGGAAAGAGCTGGCCCTTGTATTGCCTTTGGAGATGACAGCAAAGGTTACACAAAGGGATATGGCTTGATTTCAAAGGAGAATGTCATAATAGATGAGGTTGCATTGGTGGATGGTCTTAAGCACAATTTGCTTAGCATCAGCCAACTTTGTGACAAAGGATTTTTAGTTACTTTTTCAAGAGAAGCCTGTGTTGTTTCTAAGGTAGGAAACAACAATGTGGTCATGACTGGATTCAGAAGAGGAAATGTGTACATTGCTGATTTTAGTAGCACAAGTTCAGACACCATCACTTGTCTTTTCAGCAAGGCAAGCAAGGATGAAAGTTGGCTATGGCACAAGAAATTATCTCATCTGAATTTCAAAGTTATGAATGATTTGGTGAGGAAAGATCTTGCTAGAGGTATTCCTCAAGTGGAATTCTCCAAAGATGGTTTGTGTGATGCCTGCCAGAAAGGGAAACAAAAGAAGGCATCATTCAAAAGCAAGATAGAGTCATCAATTGTCCAGCAGCTTGAATTACTTCATATGGACTTATTTGGTCCTGTAAATGTTATGTCCATTTCAAAGAAAAAAATATTGTCTTGTGATTGTTGATGATTTTTCTAGATTTACATGGACTTTCTTTTTGCACTCTAAAGATGAGGCAAGTGAAATCATTATCAATCACATCAAGATGGTAAGCAATCATCCTGAGTTCAAAGTAAGAAGGATCAGGAGTGATAATGGGACAGAATTCAAGAATTCAAGCATGAAGATGTTCTGTGAAGAAAATGGTATTTTACATGAGTTTTCAGCAGCTAGAACACCACAGCAAAATGGTGTAGTTGAAAGGAAAAACAGAACACTTATTGAAGCTGCAAGGACAATGCTAGATGAATCAAAGTTACCTACATATTTTTGGGCTGAGGCAGTTAACACAGCTTGCTTTACTCAAAATATTTCTTTGATTAATCAAGCCAAAGGAATGACCCCTTATCAACTACTCAAAAGAAAGAAGCCACTATTGGATTTTCTTCATGTCTTTGGATGCAAGTGCTTTGTTCTGAGAAATCAAGCTGAGCATTTGGGGAAATTTGAAGCAAAGGCAGATGAAGCTATATTTGTGGGATATGCAGCAGGGAAAGCTTACAGAGTCTATAATCTCAGAACCAATATTGTTATGGAATCTGTACATGTTGTTTTTGATGATCACAAAATTCAAGGTCTCTGTGATGAAGGTTTCCATGAAAGTCTTTCTTTTGAGAATGAGGAAGGAAATCAAGTGGATCATGTAAAGGCTACTGAGAAACAGTCTGAGGTTGTCGTATCTAGCACAGATGAAAGCAGCAGTGAAGATGAAATTACTGCATTAAGATTGAAAAGAATAGCTGCTAGTAGACCAAATGGTCATTCCGTTGAAAGACAGAATGAACGTTTCGTTGACAGTCAAAACGAGCGTTTCGTTGACAATCATAGAAATGCTTCTGAAAGTGACCAAGTCAGGACAACAAACTCAGGGGGAGTTTCTCAAGGCAATCATGATCATGAAGCTACGTCGTCAAGGACTAATCTTCCTACCTCAAGAAAATGGACAAAAGATCATCCCTTTGAGCTAATTATAGGTGATGTTTCTTCAAGAGTCCAAACTAGAAGAGCAAGTCAAGAAGAATGTTTATACAGTAGCTTTCTGTCTCAAGATGAGCCAAAGAAAGTTGAGGATGCTCTTCTAGATCCAGATTGGGTGTTAGCAATGCAAGAAGAGCTAAACCAATTTGAAAGAAACAATGTTTGGAAGCTGGTGCCCAAGCCTAGAGACAGGGCAGTCATAGGCACAAAATGGGTGTACAGAAACAAGATGGATGAAAATGGCATAGTAACAAGGAACAAAGCTAGATTGGTTGCAAAAGGCTATTCACAGGAAGAGGGAATTGATTTTGATGAAACCTTTGCTCCTGTTGCAAGACTAGAAGCAATAAGGATCTTCCTAGCCTATGCAGCCCATGCCAATTTCAAAGTCTTTCAAATGGATGTGAAGAGTGCTTTTCTGAATGGGGAATTGGAAGAGGAGGTGTATGTGAGTCAACCTTCTGGTTTTGAAGATGAAAAATTTCCAGACCATGTGTATTTCCTCCTCAAAGCACTCTATGGTTTGAAACAAGCACCTAGAGCCTGGTATGATACTCTATCACAGTTCCTTCTTGAGAATCACTTCACTAGAGGTACTGTAGATAAAACTCTCTTTCATAGGATTGTGAGTGGCTCTACTATACTTGTTCAAATTTATGTAGATGACATAATTTTTGGGTCTACAGATGAAAAACTTTGTCAAAAGTTTGCCAAGCTAATGCAAAGTAAATATGAGATGAGCATGATGGGAGAATTAACTTATTTTCTTGGTCTTCAAGTAAAGCAAGTTAATGAAGGCATTTTTATTAGTCAAACAAAATATATCTATGATTTGTTGAAGAAATTTGACCTAATGGAATGCTCTCCTGCCAAAACTCCCATGCCCACTGCTACCAAACTTGAATTGAATACTAAGGAAAAATCTGTGGACATTTCAAGTTACAGAGGCATGGTAGGCTCACTCTTATATTTAACAGCTAGTAGACCTGATATTATGTTTGCTACATGTTTATGTGCTAGATTTCAGGCTGATCCTAGGGAATCCCATTTAGTTGCTATTAAAAGAATTTTTAGATATCTCAAAGGAACACCAAACCTTGGCATTTGGTATCCTAGAGAATCTGGTTTTGAACTAATTGGTTATTCAGATGCAGATTTTGCAGGATGTAAAATAGACAGGAAAAGTACAACTGGAACCTGTCAATTCCTAGGAAACAAGCTTGTGTCATGGTTCAGCAAGAAACAACACTCAGTTTCCACCTCCACAGCTGAGGCTGAGTATATTGCAGCTGGAAGTTGTTGTGCACAGATTTTATGGATGAAAAATCAACTTCTTGATTATGGATTGAGAGTTGAGAAAATTCCTATTTTCTGTGACAACACAAGTGCTATTGCCATCACTGAGAATCCAGTACAGCATTCAAGGACCAAGCACATTGACATCAAGTACCATTTTATTCGAGAACTTGTTATGAATGGTACTGTGGAGTTACATTTTGTTCCAAGTGAACAACAACTTGCAGACATCTTTACCAAGCCACTTGATGAATCTACATTCTCAAGATTAGTAAGTGAGCTAGGTATGTTAAATTTCTCTTAATTATTTCGAGATTTTTGCAAGTTAAAAATGCAGCCAGAAATTTGCAAGGTTTTTCTATGAATTAATTTTCTAAGAAAAAGGTGGAATTTTGTCTAAGTCAAAATTTACTATGTCAACGAAACGAACCATTTCGTTGACAGCCTGAGCACTTTTCTGGGTGTTTCGTTGATAGAACCCTTTTTATCAACGAAACGCAGCTTTATCAACGAAATAGATAAAACATTAAAACGTCTTTAATCTGATTCGTTGATATCGCGCTTTTAATCTGAACCGTTGAAATCGCACGTCTTTTACCACGATCTATACATACACCCCTGTAAGTATAAATCATGGTAACTCTTGTTTGTAACGGTTATATTTTTTAAGCCAATCCAGTAATTTAGAAGGATTATTGGATTTAGTTTTTGAGAATTTTTGGGGGAGTATTTAAAGAATTATATTTTCTTTAATTCTTTTCTACCTGTTCTCAAAAATTTCAAAGGTTTATTTTCTTTCTTCTTCTCTCTAACAAGCAATTCAGTTCAAAGCTTTTCCTTACTCAAATGGCACCCATAGTCAAGCTTATGTCTGCTGGAGGGTTCATCTATGAGAAGAACAACTCCATCCCGTTTGTTGTCAAGGAAAATCAGAATCGAATCTTCTTTAAAATGATGGATTTCATGAAGAATTGCAAGTTGAGTTATGCGATGTTCCACTCCATACCACTCTACAATGAGATAATCGAGGAAATTTGGGCCTCATGTGAGTATAGTGGAACCAACTGCACACTAAAATTCACTCTTCAAGGAGAAGAGGGTCCTGACAGATATACTGAGACTTAACCACAATGGTGATGTCCCAGTGGTGTATCTGCCAATCATTGAGGTAACTACATCTAACCCTGTTAATGTAATTGTTACTTCTACTGTATCAACCACCCCAGTTGCTATGGAGTCTGTAGTTGTGTCCCAACAGGCTCCTGCCCCAGCAACAAAACCTAAAGTTAAGAAATCCTCAAAGCCAACCCCAGGTGCCTCTCAAAAGGCACCTGTTGTAAAAACTACTTCTCAACCAAAGGGGAGTGTTTATGGAGCTGTGAGAGGTGAGGGAAGGGGTGAACATCAAAGAAACCCTAAGAATAAGGAAGGTGAGGTAAGTTTGTCCCAGCCTAGCCCCATTGTGTCTTCCCAACAAGGCACAATGAGTAATATGGATTTAAACATATGTCTAGTTGCATCCTCCCAAAAGGATGTGATTATTGAAACAAGCTCTCCTCCAAGAGCACAGTCCAAGAGGGTAAGGGACACTTCAAGCCCACAGACTACACTTTCCCAATACCAAAGGAGAGTGAGGCAAAAGACCAAGGGTACACAGGGTGCACACACACTGGAAGCAACAATTCCAGTTTCTCAAATTCAGTTTGATGTAACTCCTATTTTTACTCAGGGGTTACAGTCCCATTCTCTAAACATCAATCTTGAACTATCTCCACCAAGTTCACCAACTCAATCTTTGGATGTGGATATGATTCCAACATCTTTTCCTGATTCTCCAACTCTAATCTTGGAGAAGCCCCACTCTAAAGATGATGGTCATCACTTGTTAAGTGATTTGTTGGACCATCATCCAATTCTTTCTGAAACTACAAGAGTATCTGTGGACCCCAATTTAAAATCAATCACCACAGATTCAATTGTAATTTCACATTCCCATTCTCAAAATGCTTCTTTGACTTCATCAACGAAACAGCTTATTTCGTTGACAAGTGTTTCACCATCAACGGTATCCATACCGTTGATAGTTCAACCTGCCATTTCGTTGATAGGCCAATCTACACAACTTATTGAAAATCAAGTTGTTGCCACAACTAGTGTAGATGACCTAGTGGTAGTTGAGTCACTTTTAGGTCTGAGAGGGAGTGAAATTGAGAGGCTGACTTGCAGTCAGGCAAAAGGAGAGGAAGAGAGTGAGAGGCTGGCTATTTCTTCCAGCCAGGCAAAAGGAGAGACTGAGTGTACCACCTTAGAAGGTGAAGGTGAGGGTGTGAGAGGTGTGAGCCATGGGGAGCCCATGATGCAAGAAAAGAGAGGAGAGAGAGAAGGGACTACAGCAGCCACAAGCATGGAAGCAGCCATTGCTAGTGAGTTAATGGAGGTCAATGAGGGAGAAAGGGAACTTACTTTCCAAGAGCATTATCAACAAACTCTGGATAGTATTTCCCTGGACCCTGAGACCTTTACTCATCCTGTAAAGGCCTATCAAATTATGGCTCAGCAGGGCAATGTGGAGGCAGAAAGGTCTTTAAACCTAATTCATACAACAGCATCAATGCAGAGAGCAAAGGATGCCTTGACCAATCTACCTTCAGAAGCTGGAGCAAGTGGAGAATTTGACTTTTCTGATGATGAAGACAGTTTTGGGGATAATCTACAGTTGGCCACTACTTCACAAGCAGGAGCCTCTGGGATGCCTCCAAGACCACACTGGCTTACTCAGGATATGCATGGAAGCAGCACTCTGGATGCTGCTATCACAAGGCAATATGATGAGGCATATCTAGCTCATGAGTCTGCAACTGCAAGGGAAAAGAAAGTCTACAAAGCCATTATGGATTCCCTAGAAATTCAAAGGCTATAGATGCTGCAGACAAGGATTGAAGCTACATAAATCAAAGGTGACATTAGCAATCTCAAGGATGCTAATGCCAGGAGGCTAGATGAAAAGCTTCCTATCTATCTTCTGTCCAAGATGAACAGGTTCTTCACTAAGGAACCTGAAGTGTCATCATCTTTGAAGACTCTTTCCTCTAGAGTGGACAAAGTTGAGGCTACACTTTCTGAAATGCAAAGGGAACAGGAGAAACAGACTCGCCTACTAACCCAGCTATTGGCAGCCCAAGGTCTCCCAATCATCTCATTTGATGATAACAAAAAGGGGGAGAAAGAGCAGCATGTACAAGTCACAAAGGTTATGGTCCCAGCCATCTCCTTACCAGAAGAGCCATTAGCTATGGGGGAGCTAGGAAAGAAGAAGAAGGATGGTGTTGATCTGATTCAGGAAGCTTCTAGACAGTTGAGACTTGCAGAGCAAATTAAAGATCATTGGTCCAACATAGAAGCCACGTACAATAAAATTGCTGGTTCTGCAAAGAACAGTGGTCCATCAACGAATCAGCCTTCAACGGAACAAACTTCAACGGAACAACCATCAACGAATGCCATGGTTGTGACGTCAACGGAACAGGAGCCACAATTCAAGAGTTCTTATGTTATAGAACCCCTTCTACATGGAGTCTTTCAAGATTCAAGAGGTGAGAAAGGACAAGCTTCATGTTTAAGGACTGTGGATGCAATAGGGATAGATCCATTATCTCCTATCAAACACAAGGGCAAGAACATAGCAAGGATTTGTTATCCTTCACCAAAGCCAGATGAGTTCAAAGTCATAGGGAAGCTGATCAAGGAAAGCAAAGAAAGCAATCATCCTGACATAAGGAATAAGAGGGCCATCATCTACAGGAACAGCAAGGAAATTTGCATTTGGGTTGGTCACCCAAATTTTGCTAAGGCCAAAGCTGAGGAATCTGAAAGGGCAACAATGCAAGCTCTTGCAGTTGCTCGATCACTTGATGATGAAGAAGCCCTAGAGGAAGAAAAGGCCAAGGAGAAAGCTAAGGAAGCTGGAAAGAAGAAGAGGGCAAGGCAGCCAAAAGCTACAGCTAAGAGAAATCTGAATTTTAGTGAAGATGATTCTCAGGAAGCTGCTCAAGACTCTTCCACAACAAGTGCACATCAAATACCTGGTGTTCCAACTATTGAGAGAAAGATGGCTTGTGATCCTGCACATCCTGTCAACTTTCATGAACAGCCAATCATGCCAAAAGAGGAGCCTATTGAATTTGATGAAGCATATTTTCCAAAGTTTCTACTTGAAAAGGATCAGCAAATGAAGACAAAGAAGAGGATTGTCAAAGCCAAGCCAATATTTGTGAGAAAGCCACAACCTCAAAAACCCCCTGCTAATCCAGAGGACTGCATGTATATTGCTGACATCAGGGAAGAATCAAGTCTACATCTTGACTTAGACAACCTGGTGGAAGTCAAGGGAATTGCAGCTTCTCAAAAATTGCCAGAGAGACTAGTGTTCACATTCAAGGGTGGAAGAGAACAAGTGTGGCCTCTCTACAGAATTCTAGGAGAAGACCATCAAACACTACTCTCAGTGTTTAGATGCTTGAATAAAGACTATGGCTTCACCAAGACAGCCAAGTCAGAAGTGGTCTCCAAGATTTGTCAAATAAAGGCTAGCTGGAACAAGCCTGAGGCTCTTCCCAGGATGCTAAGAGTTCCCTCAACAGGAAAGAAGATCCATCTTCAGCCTTATTGGATGATGGAATTTAGGGACAAGGACAACTGCAGAAGGTTCTTCAGGATGGAAGACCAGCTGGAGAAGGCATCTAATCAGACTCTAAGATTAATGCAATCCAAGCTTGGTAATCAAGATGAAGAGGAGAAGATTTTCTACAGAAGGCTACAGGTCCAGATTGAGGAAAACAACTCCAAGCAAGGGAAGAAGACTATGCCACAAAGAAGACACAAATGAAATAATTGCTCAGACAAGAGGAGCACTTGTGGGCATTGATCTTGTAAGTCTTATATCTTTTTGTCTATAAAAGTTTTGAAGCTTAATACATTTTCTACTTTTGTAATGTATGATGTATATGAGTGTTTTTGTTATCATCAAGTCTCTTGATTTATGGCTGTTTTTCTATCAGTCATAAATTGGGGGAGATTGTTAGGAATATGTTGTTCTTGATGATAAGCATAAAACACTTAGTAGAATTTGTGTAAAGACATTTTGTAACTGTCAACGAAATAGCATGTTTGCTTTGTTTCGTTGACAGGAAGCTCATCAACGAAATGAGTCATGTAGCAATTGCATTGTACAATACTTCAATGTGATAGGTATTTTGTTGTATGTATTAGATCGGTTTTCCAAGTCTTGTTGACTAAGTATTAGATAGGCAAAATAGGTTGGTGAATTGTAAATAGTTTATACCATGTAATCTTGCCTAAGTGAAGACATGTCAACGGTATGAAGAAGACCATATCAACGGAATGAAGAATGGTCTATCAACGGAATGAAGACTATTCTATCAACGGTACAAGGAATACATCATCAACGAAATGAAGAATAAAGCTATCAACGAAACACATCTCCATACCATCAACGAAACACTATTGCTTTATGCATTATTGATAAAGTGATAGTGACAGTTTACTGAACAGATCTAAAGGAGATATGGAAGTGTACTTTGCATTGGAAGCCATCAAAATGGATACTGGAAATAAGGAAACATTCCAACTTCCAATAAGGCTCTTGGGAATGATTATAAAAAGCACAAAGTCAAAAGCAAAGATTTCCAGGGACCATTGGATAATAGGAATGAGAAGCAAGCTACTGGTGGTTATTACTATTATGCTTTAGGTTAACCAAACGTAGAATTGTAAACTTGGGTATATATATAACCAAGTGTAGCAGATTATATTGTATTGTAGAAAAGAGAGAAAAACACACAGATTGTATTAGCTATCTTTAAGAGCATTTCTTCTCTGCAATCTTTGTAACTGAGCAGTTGTGTACATTTGTATCACAGAGTATTTCCGCAATAAAAACACTTTCAGTTGGATCATCAAACAATCCAACTGAAATTATTTAGTTGCTTGTGTTTTTATTTTACTAGTTCAGTTTTATTTAATAGTTGTTTTAAGTTTAAAGAAATATCAGAAATTGTATTCAACCCCCCCCCCCCTTCTACAATTCTGTTAGGTGACAAAGAAGACATATGTGGAGACCTTGGTAATACCTTCCCATCCTAATGAAATATTTGACATTCCTTAAGCAAAACTTGTGTTGGTGAATATATTCCACCTTTTGACTTTGTATTTGATACTCTTGATCAATCATGGTTGCAATTGCATCAGAGATTGTTATGATATCTATTTCAAATTTTGAGGCCTGTTGAAAATTTGTTATATGAATTTCAACTCTTTCATTTTTCAGGGGTAAATCACTCTTATTGTAATGAAACGCTTTTTGTTCGATACTTTCTTTTCTGGTTATTCCTCTTTTCTGAAATAACACCTTTGGGAATTTACTCAGTTCCAATCCAAGGTGTGTATCTGAGATTTCTTATCGAAAGGCCTTGGTTGTTACTTTGACTTTGAATTTCTTTCATATTTTTCTACTCCAACTGAGACAAACAACCCTATTTATAGGGGACACAAGGACTATCTGTCTGTGTGATAGAAGTCTGATGGGACGCCGTCACTTGTGTGTTGTGCAATACAAGAAGGCTAATTACCTTTAGTAATGTCTTAATTAAGACACGCAACATTGAGTTCATGTGATCGAATTGATCTCTCAGTGATTCTTTTATTCCCAATACTGTTCACTTAGAACATGTAAATTTGGTAACCACAATTGTGGGACATTTGCTATGATGCAGAACCTTTTCACTTCAAAATATCATGAATCTTGTTATCTCTAATAATCTTAAAGGTATGCCACCAGGTTGGAAGGAATTTACCTTACCTTAATGAACGAAGAATTTGCGATGGAATTATCACGAGCGAAAGCGGATCACAATGCGATTAAAATACCAGTGACACATAACGGAGCCAGTTGTTCTCTCTCTATCAATTAACGTTACGCTGTGGAAGAGTGGATCAACTTTCATCCGGCAGAAACAACAATATTTGAAGAAGCAACAACGCGCTATGAAACCTCAGTAACCATTTACGTTAGTTAGGTAAATCAAGAGTTGATTGGAAATTTGGAAAAATGGACATAATAGATTTCTGTCTCAATGAGAAGAACTTATGAATACGATGTTAGGCTAATAATGGAGAAGGCTTTTGCACTAGTGAAAGTTGGAGCTGACCAGAAAACGGAGTTTGCAAGCTATTTTATGAAAACTGAAGCTAATTATTGGTAGGAGTCGGTGAAAGCTTTGGAAGGCACAACGACAGTTACTTGGGAAAGGTTTATACCGAGAGCCAGAGTATTTAATATGAATATGGAAGATGCTGTCCAAGATACTGATGTGGTGACAGGTACGCTACTCGTAAACTCCGTACATGCAAAGTGTTAATTACTTCGGGAGCTACCAAGTCGTTTATTTCTGAAGATTTTGCTAGTAAATTGCAATGTGAACCCGACCGTTAGATAAGGCTTTTAAATGGAGAAGTAACAAATTAGGAGCGTATTCCAGTTAACCGGATTTGTCCGCATTGTGAGGTTGATATTTTAGGCCATCGTTTTCTTGCTGACTTAATACCTTTCAAGTTGATTCACCTTTATTTACACGAGATAATAGTACATCATGGAGTGCCAGTTTCAATCGTATCCGATAGAGATCCTCGGTTTAATTCAAGATTTTGGAGACAGTTTCAAGAAGCCTTGGGAGCTAGAAAGTGATATGCGAGATAAATATCCTCATTTGTTTACTTACGTTGATTCTGGGGACAGAATCTTATTAAGGGGGGAAGGATGTAAGATCCGTGAATTTTATTATTATTATAAATGATATATTTAATATAAATATATTGGTTGTGGAATATTGGGATATTATTAAATGATAATTGTTGTGTGATTATGTGCTAATTGGTGAGTCAGAAGCCCCTTTCAAATATTTCGTCATTTGGAATTTTCTTCAAATCTGAGCCTCGTTTTGATAATTCAAGGGCCCCGTTGGAATTTCGTACATTAATTATTATCTCTTCGTCTTTCATAATCAAATCATTATCGGGAGAGATATTCGTATCATTTCATTCCTACCTATTTGATTCTGCAAGAATAATTCGTTTTGTTCAAAAAAAAGGAAAAATTGTTCCGAACCCTAATTGCTTAAGGGGACGGAAAAATCGTTTCATATCAATATTACCTTTGTTATAGCCCCAGTATTCGTGAGCAATAGTTATATAATGATATTTATATCAATTGGATGATCATCAACCTTTTTAACTGATTATTCCTCGTAAAACGTGTTTTTAACCTAATTAGGGTTTTTAAAAGATCCAACGGATCAATGTTGAACCAAAAATATCATTTGGGGTATTATTTTCCGTTTAATATAAATAGTCGTACCGTAATTATTTTACGTATAAGAAAAGTATTAATTATCGATAATTATCCCTAAATTACCCGAAACCCTAGTTTTGTTCTTCGTGTTCTTGATAATCAAATCCATAAACGAAGGTGTTATTGGATTCCAAATTCAACGTTCTAGTAACCAAATCAAAGCTCTTTTGATTCTCTATCATAATCCACCATCAGATTTCTGTTTGGGTAAGAATTCAATGTTTTCCGATTTTTGCAGTTTTATTTCGATTTATTAATTTTGGGGAAATCTTTGTTCTTGATTGTTCCTGTTAATTGATGATATGAATGGATTGTGTGTGTTGTGGTGAGTGTGTTGATGATTTTTATGTCATTTTTGGAGTCCGGAATCGAGCATATCGGAAAATTCGAAGCTCGCCGGTTTTCTTTAAGTTTTGGCCGGATTTTTAGTTGTAGGACTCGATTCTTGGTTTGGTTACTGCCACTAGACAGATCGGAGGATTTAGAAGCGATTCATGTAAATACTTGTCGAGTTGGGTTTGTGTTTTGGTCGGCCGGAAAATTGACCGCAGCCGCCGCCGGATTTTTCTGCTTATTCTGTTGATTTCGAACGTGTTTTGTTGTATGTTAACTGGTAAATTGATGTTGTTATGAACCCCGTGGATTCCCCTGTAAAAATTTCCGTGTTCTGGGATGGTTTGTGGTCGCCGGAAACGGCGGGTTCGCCGGAACCGCCACCGGATTCTGGTGGTGTTCTTGGCGACCCGTTTGTGTTCTTGGCGACCCGTTTTCAAAACCCTACCGACCCGGTTTTGATTCAGAAAAACCCTAACCCATTTCTGAAAACTGTTTCTGAGAATTATTTTTAAAAATAATTCAAAAATAGTTTAAAAATTCTAAAAATCATATTTTTGATTTAAAAATACATTTTATTATTCAGAAAATTTTATAAATTCATAAAAATTTATTTAAATCTGAAAATTGATTAAATTTAATTATTTTAATTATTTTTGATTAATAATTAATTTATTTAATTAATTGATTAATTCTTTTAATCAGTTAATTCTTAATAATTAATTATTAATTAGATTTAATTAATTAAAATTAAGTTTGATTATTTTCTAGCTTGGTCTATTTATTTAAAAATAGTTTGAGCATTTAAAGAGTGTCAATTAATTTTATTAATTGATTTATTTGCATTTAAAATACTTATATTGGATTTAAAAATCCGATTTTTGATTTAAAAATTGTTTATGGCTTATTTAAATTCAAATAAGCTTTGTGTGATGTTTTAAAAATAGTTATAAGTGCTATATGATTCGTATGAGTTGTGTAATGTGTTTTATAGTCAGTATATGCCCGTACTAGGGCTAGTATCTGAGTTTTAAATATTATAAATTAGATCGGGCGTCCGATATGTAACCGGTTACTTGTTTAAATGTGCTATGTGAATGATGTGGATTATGTGAATTATCTAGTTAGTGAGTTATAAATACGAATAACTGTTTTGAGACTTGTTTAAGTACTTTGGTCGTGTCTAGTATTATCACGAGAGGGAGATGGGATAGAAATTTGTCAGTAATGTTGGAAAATGAGAATTGTGAGACTACTGACTTTATAGTATGGAGACTTTTGTCAAGCGAGTTACGTGGATTACTTATTTAGTTAATCGTGATTATTCTATCTATTGAATATGGATTTCTATGCAACAGAGACTATTGGACGAGACGAGTCAAATTATCGAAGTGTGTTAAATAAAAGATATCGGAAAAGGATGAGATATTGTTTACGACGGATTGGGTTAATTGTGAGGTGACGTAGCACCAATGAAACGTATCGTTGTAGCTTTACGATATAGCTAAGGACCAGAGGCAAGTGTTTATACCCTTCACGTATTGTTTGAGTAATAATCTCTTGAATCATTGTTATGCGAATGTTTATACTCTTCACTTAAATTCCAAGAATTGATTCTTTTACACTGAACTGCAATTGTTATTATTATTATTATGTCTTGTTAATGCAGTTATCAGATTCAGTTCCTTATTCGAACTCATGTACGTTATGTATGATCCGGTTTATTTCCTTCAGAATGTAAGGCTTATCTGTTATAAGTATACTTTTGAAGGACTTAAACTATTTCTTTCAGTATTCGAACTTATATATGTTGTGTATAATCCGGTTTATTTCCTTCGGAATGTAAGGCTTATCTGTTATAAGTATACTTTTTGAAGGACTTGAACTATTTCTTTCAGTATTCAATAAACCCTCTGATTGGTACTCTTACTTATCAGATTCAAATACTTATTGTGTTGAAACTGTGATTTGAGTTGTGAGCCCAATAAGAGTGAAAACGGAGATGTGTTGGAAAATGAGGGTTTTATATTGAACCCGTGAATTGGAAATGCATGACCGCGTGATGGTTGGGGTGTGCCTAACCGCGCGACGGTCGAGAGATGAATTTTGGCCATGGTCAATAAGTGCCAAAATGGGCTGAATTATGAGTGTGTAGCCCGGGGAACCCCAATATGTGATGAGCCTACTGTGTACCACAGTTTGGTTGGCGAGCTATGAGCGATTGATCGTCGGCTTAGCTCGTGTGAACGAATGGATTCCAATTTATTATTTTGATGATAAAGTGAGAAAAGTTACTTATATGTATTAGATTACTTTTAAAATTATGTGTTGCTATCAATAATCCAGTTTCATTTCTTTTACATTCCATTGAGAATTTCCATATATCTGTTCTGTACTGTTTTGTTGAATTTCATAATTATTGAATTATACCTTGATATTCAGAGTTATATTCTATTGCACTGCTGAGCATTTTTGGCTCACTCTTGCTTGTTTCACCTTTTTAACCCTCCAGTGAAAGGTAGATTGACAGTATTTAATTGCATAACTATGGAACGAGAAGAGTCAAGATGACGTTGGGAAGACGATTTGATGTAGAGCATTTGGATCTAGTGTCAGGTTATTGTATAAAGTTGATTTTTAGTAATTACTATATTGTATAAGATTAGTTTGCCTGGTATACTTCTTATCGAAGTTATACTAGTGTTTTAGAATTTGTGCAAAGAGTAGTGTTGAAAAAGGAAGTTAAAGTTTGTGAAATTTTGGATTCTTGTTTCTAGCACTATAACCTAAAAGATCTTGGTTTAGTTGGGGTCACAGATGTTATATTTGAATTGGTTTAATATTTAACAGCTGATTTATATTGAGATTTCCGCGTGACGACCAAATCCTTTGACCCCGGATTTGGGGGCGTTACAAGTTGGTATCAGAGCAGGGTTATAGTAAAACTAGAAACGAGAGTGCGTAGGAGTGTATATATTTATATAAGGAACGTCAGAGCTCATTTAGAGTTCGTGTTGGACTATTGGATATAGTACCAATGAGTGAGTTAAGATAGGGGTATTCGATTGAGAAGATTGTGCTAAGCTGGATAGAACTTCTTACGGTTGTAGATGTCTACGGCGGAATCTTCAAGGACTATTACGAGTCGACGAGAACGTACGATATTGATAACCTTACGACGAGGAAAAGAAGGGCTTAGAATCGGATAACGAGCTATCGAAGGAGCCGACAAAGAAGACATATGTGGAGACCTTGGTAATACCTTCCCATCCTAATGAAATATTTGGCATTCCTTAAGCAAAACTTGTGTTGGTGAATATATTCCACCTTTTGACTTTGTATTTGATACTCTTGATCAATCATGGTTGCAATTGCATTAGAGATTGTTATGATATCTATTTCAAATTTTGAGGCCTGTTGAAAATTTGTTATATGAATTTCAACTCTTTCATTTTTCAGGGGTAAATCACTCTTATTGTAATGAAACGCTTTTTGTTCGATACTTTCTTTTCTGGTTATTCCTCTTTTCTGAAATAACACCTTTGGGAATTTACTCAGTTCCAATCCAAGGTGTGTATCTGAGATTTCTTATCGAAAGGCCTTGGTTGTTACTTTGACTTTGAATTTCTTTCATATTTTTCTACTCCAACTGAGACAAACAACCCTATTTATAGGGGACACAAGGACTATCTGTCTGTGTGATAGAAGTCTGATGGGACGACCATGTGATCGAATTGATCTCTCAGTGATTCTTTTATTCCCAATACTGTTCACTTAGAACATGTAAATTTGGTAACCACAATTGTGGGACATTTGCTATGATGCAGAACCTTTTCACTTCAAAATATCATGAATCTTGTTATCTCTAATAATCTTAAAGGTATGCCACCAGGTTGGAAGGAATTTACCTTACCTTAATGAACAAAGAATTTGCGATGGAATTATCACGAGCGAAAGCGGATCACAATGCGATTAAAATACCAGTGACACATAACGGAGCCAGTTGTTCTCTCTCTATCAATTAACGTTACGCTGTGGAAGAGTGGATCAACTTTCATCCGGCAGAAACAACAATATTTGAAGAAGCAACAACGCGCTATGAAACCTCAGTAACCATTTACGTTAGTTAGGTAATTCAAGAGTTGATTGGAAATTTGGAAAAATGTGCAATTGTGCTGATGATATCCCAGGTTGTGAAAAATGGACATAATAGATTTCTGTCTTAATGAGAAGAACTTATGAATACGATGTTAGGCTAATAATGGAGAAGTCTTTTGCACTAGTGAAAGTTGGAGCTGACCAGAAAACGGAGTTTGCAAGCTATTTTATGAAAACTGAAGCTAATTATTGGTAGGAGTCGGTGAAAGCTTTGGAAGGCACAACGACAGTTACTTGGGAAAGGTTTATACCGAGAGCCAGAGTATTTAATATGAATATGGAAGATGCTGTCCAAGATACTGATGTGGTGACAGGTACGCTACTCGTAAACTCCGTACATGCAAAGTGTTAATTACTTCGGGAGCTACCAAGTCGTTTATTTCTGAAGATTTTGCTAGTAAATTGCAATGTGAACCCGACCGTTAGATAAGGCTTTTAAATGGAGAAGTAACAAATTAGGAGCGTATTCCAGTTAACCGGATTTGTCCGCATTGTGAGGTTGATATTTTAGGCCATCGTTTTCTTGCTGACTTAATACCTTTCAAGTTGATTCACCTTTATTTACACGAGATAATAATACATCATGGAGTGCCAGTTTCAATCGTATCCGATAGAGATCCTCGGTTTAATTCAAGATTTTGGAGACAGTTTCAAGAAGCCTTGGGAGCTAGAAAGTGATATGCGAGATAAATATCCTCATTTGTTTACTTACGTTGATTCTGGGGACAGAATCTTATTAAGGGGGGAAGGATGTAAGATCCGTGAATTTTATTATTATTATAAATGATATATTTAATATAAATATATTGGTTGTGGAATATTGAGATATTATTAAATGATAATTGTTGTGTGATTATGTGCTAATTGGTGAGTCAGAAGCCCCTTTCAAATATTTCGTCATTTGGAATTTTCTTCAAATCTGAGCCTCGTTTTGATAATTCAAGGGCCCCGTTGGAATTTCGTACATTAATTATTATCTCTTCGTCTTTCATAATCAAATCATTATCGGGAGAGATATTCGTATCATTTCATTCCTACCTATTTGATTCTGCAAGAATAATTCGTTTTGTTCAAAAAAAAGGAAAAATTGTTCCGAACCCTAATTGCTTAAGGGGACGGAAAAATCGTTTCATATCAATATTACCTTTGTTATAGCCCCAGTATTCGTGAGCAATAGTTATATAATGATATTTATATCAATTGGATGATCATCAACCTTTTTAACTGATTATTCCTCGTAAAACATGTTTTTAACCTAATTAGGGTTTTTAAAAGATCCAACGGAACAATGTTGAACCAAAAATATCATTTGGGGTATTATTTTCCGTTTAATATAAATAGTCGTACCGTAATTATTTTACGTATAAGAAAAGTATTAATTATCGATAATTATCCCTAAATTACCCGAAACCCTAGTTTTGTTCTTCGTGTTCTTGATAATCAAATCCATAAACGAAGGTGTTATTGGATTCCAAATTCAACGTTCTAGTAACCAAATCAAAGCTCTTTTGATTCTCTATCATAATCCACCATCAGATTTCAGTTTGGGTAAGAATTCAATGTTTTCCGATTTTTGCAGTTTTATTTTGATTTATTAATTTTGGGGAAATCTTTGTTCTTGATTGTTCCTGTTAATTGATGATATGAATGGATTGTGTGTGTTGTGGTGAGTGTGTTGATGATTTTTATGTCATTTTTGGAGTCCGGAATCGAGCATATCGGAAAATTCGAAGCTCGCCGGTTTTCTTTAAGTTTTGGCCGGATTTTTAGTTGTAGGACTCGATTCTTGGTTTGGTTACTGCCACTAGACAGATCGGAGGATTTAGAAGCGATTCATGTAAATACTTGTCGAGTTGGGTTTGTGTTTTGGTCGGCCGGAAAATTGACCGCAGCCGCCGCCGGATTTTTCTGCTTATTCTGTTGATTTCGAACGTGTTTTGTTGTATGTTAACTGGTAAATTGATGTTGTTATGAACCCCGTGGATTCCCCTGTAAAAATTTCCGTGTTCTGGGATGGTTTGTGGTCGCCGGAAACGGCGGGTTCGCCGGAACCGCCACCGGATTCTGGTGGTGTTCTTGGCGACCCGTTTGTGTTCTTGGCGACCCGTTTTCAAAACCCTACCGACCCGGTTTTGATTCAGAAAAACCCTAACCCATTTCTGAAAACTGTTTCTGAGAATTATTTTTAAAAATAATTCAAAAATAGTTTAAAAATTCTAAAAATCATATTTTTGATTTAAAAATACATTTTATTATTCAGAAAATTTTATAAATTCATAAAAATTTATTTAAATCTGAAAATTGATTAAATTTAATTATTTTAATTATTTTTGATTAATAATTAATTTATTTAATTAATTGATTAATTCTTTTAATCAGTTAATTCTTAATAATTAATTATTAATTAGATTTAATTAATTAAAATTAAGTTTGATTATTTTCTAGCTTGGTCTATTTATTTAAAAATAGTTTGAGCATTTAAAGAGTGTCAATTAATTTTATTAATTGATTTATTTGCATTTAAAATACTTATATTGGATTTAAAAATCCGATTTTTGATTTAAAAATTGTTTATGGCTTATTTAAATTCAAATAAGCTTTGTGTGATGTTTTAAAAATAGTTATAAGTGCTATATGATTCGTATGAGTTGTGTAATGTGTTTTATAGTCAGTATATGCCCGTACTAGGGCTAGTATCTGAGTTTTAAATATTATAAATTAGACCGGGCGTCCGATATGTAACCGGTTACTTGTTTAAATGTGCTATGTGAATGATGTGGATTATGTGAATTATCTAGTTAGTGAGTTATAAATACGAATAACTGTTTTGAGACTTGTCTAAGTACTTTGGTCGTGTCTAGTATTATCACGAGAGGGAGATGGGATAGAAATTTGTCAGTAATGTTGGAAAATGAGAATTGTGAGACTACTGACTTTATAGTATGGAGACTTTTGTCAAGCGAGTTACGTGGATTACTTATTTAGTTAATCGTGATTATTCTATCTATTGAATATGGATTTCTATGCAACAGAGACTATTGGACGAGACGAGTCAAATTATCGAAGTGTGTTAAATAAAAGATATCGGAAAAGGATGAGATATTGTTTACGACGGATTGGGTTAATTGTGAGGTGACGTAGCACCAATGAAACGTATCGTTGCAGCTTTACGATATAGCTAAGGACCAGAGGCAAGTGTTTATACCCTTCACGTATTGTTTGAGTAATAATCTCTTGAATCATTGTTATGCGAATGTTTATACTCTTCACTTAAATTCCAAGAATTGATTCTTTTACACTGAACTGCAATTGTTATTATTATTATTATGTCTTGTTAATGCAGTTATCAGATTCAGTTCCTTATTCGAACTCATGTACGTTATGTATGATCCGGTTTATTTCCTTCAGAATGTAAGGCTTATCTGTTATAAGTATACTTTTGAAGGACTTAAACTATTTCTTTCAGTATTAGAACTTATATATGTTGTGTATAATCCGGTTTATTTCCTTCGGAATGTAAGGCTTATCTGTTATAAGTATACTTTTTGAAGGACTTGAACTATTTCTTTCAGTATTCAATAAACCCTCTGATTGGTACTCTTACTTATCAGATTCAAATACTTATTGTGTTGAAACTGTGATTTGAGTTGTGAGCCCAATAAGAGTGAAAACGGAGATGTGTTGGAAAATGAGGGTTTTATATTGAACCCGTGAATTGGAAATGCATGACCGCGTGATGGTTGGGGTGTGCCTAACCGCGCGACGGTCGAGAGATGAATTTTGGCCATGGTCAATAAGTGCCAAAATGGGCTGAATTGTGAGTGTGTAGCCCGGGGAACCCCAATATGTGATGAGCCTACTGTGTACCACAGTTTGGTTGGCGAGCTATGAGCGATTGATCGTCGGCTTAGCTCGTGTGAACGAATGGATTCCAATTTATTATTTTGATGATAAAGTGAGAAAAGTTACTTATATGTATTAGATTACTTTTAAAATTATGTGTTGCTATCAATAATCCAGTTTCATTGCTTTTACATTCCATTGAGAATTTCCATATATCTGTTCTGTACTGTTTTGTTGAATTTCATAATTATTGAATTATACCTTGATATTCAGAGTTATATTCTATTGCACTGCTGAGCATTTTTGGCTCACTCTTGCTTGTTTCACCTTTTTAACCCTCCAGTGAAAGGTAGATTGACATTATTTAATTGCATAACTATGGAACGAGAAGAGTCAAGATGACGTTGGGAAGACGATTTGATGTAGAGCATTTGGATCTAGTGTCAGGTTATTGTCCTTAGCTGAACCATAGATTGGTCAGTTTCCTCTTTGATAGTTGAGACCTCTGATTTAAGACCTTTCCCAAGATAGTGCAGAGCCTTCAATTGACTTTTATACACCTCATTCACTGCCTCATAGATATCTTCAGGAGAAAGACCCTTGGCATTTGATCCTAGAGCTGTGAGATAGTCTTCCCTGAGATAGGCTAGTGCATCCTTTAGCCTTACTGACCTCTTAGCATCCAACCAGGCATCCACATTGCCATCCTGTTGGGCTTCATCCACAATCTTTTCTGCCTGAGCCTCAACATCCTCCTTGTGACAGAGCAAAATAGCTTCATAGTCTTGATTTGGGAGTCCAGCTGTGAGGAGATGTTGGGCAATCTTTGAGAACTCATCTATCTGTGCCACATGAAGATTTTTCAATTCTTCTTCCGTCAATTGTGGTGGCACAGAAGATGATCCTGAAGCCCTGTCATGTTGCACAGGTTTCAGTCATTCTGTCATGGTGGCCTGAGCCAAGTTAGAGCTAGTGCTAGGCACTTCAGGTGGGGTGGATGTATGAGTTTCCTCCAGTCTTGGAATGACTAAGGAGTCTGATGTTGTCTCCATTGAAATGGGATGAGTGACAACATCATCTCCATGTGCCTGTGAAGGCAGGTCCATGTCCATAAGGAATGGAGAGTTTGGCATAGAGTCTCCAGTGAGAACTTTCATGATATTGTGTTAGACTCTGTAGCTTCATCAGCCTTAGCCTTTCCTTTCCAAGAAATTTCATGATATTTGGGTTGATCAAGTGTGTAAGTTTTGAATGTGTTTTGCATATGTTCTGTCACACTCAAAATTACATCAACTTGATTCCTAGTGTCCAATGTACCAAATGGAACTCTGGACATGGACTTAGGGTAAGCCAACTTTGTTGTGTCTATCCCTTCTAATTTATGAAAATTAGAATCTAAATGATTTAAAATGCATTGGAGAAAACGAGGATAGAAGATTTCAGTACCTCTTTGGCGTGGAGACTTACCCAACCTTTGAGCCAATTCCCTTACAATGATTGCTCTTACATTGATTTCCTGGTTGTATGCCAGGTAATGAGCAAGCCTCACTACAATGTGGCTGATTTGATCCCACCCAGTCTTTCTTCACAGAAACACCTTCTGCAAAGCATCAAATAAGAATGACCACTCCCTCCTTACATGCTTCTTGGTCAGCTTCCCCATATCTATCTCATCAACATACTTTATCAGTGTCAAGAAATCCACCATTTCCTTATCACTAGCTTCAGCATCATGCCCCTCCGTCTTAAAACCAAATGTTTCATTTACTTCTTTCTCCCCAAATACCAACTCATTTCCTCCAATACTGCAGGTTACTTCATAGAATGAAGTGCCATCTTCCCTCGCCAGTAAAGTGCAATTGGCCATCCTCCAAAACGCCTCAAAGATATCAAAATACATGGGTGGATTCATCGTCAACGCCTGACGAAGATATGAGGTGTTTAGAAAGCGTACAAAGCATTTGTACCTTGGGTTTGCCTCAGTTTCAGATGGAATGGTGAGAAAGATTGGTTTCATTGGGAATGGTTAAAGGGTTTGAGGAAGATGTTGTTTGAGATTTGGGTGCCATTTGAACTTGAGAATGAAGAAGAGAGAAGAGAGTTTGAGTTTAGGTTTTAGAAATTGAGAGCAATAGACAGAATGAAAAGTTGTGAACGGTCGGTAAAAAGTATTTATATGATAGAGACACTGCGATATGGAGTTATGAATATGTAAAGGCTAATTGTATGTCGCGAAGTCTCAAAATGGCATGTACCGCAAAGTCTTGCAACGTATATCGCAGAGTCCAGAAATGAACTATGTCGCAAAGTCTTGAAGATAGAAGGATTTGGATGACTTTGCGATATTGTGAAAATACCCTGTCTAAAACTTTCTTTTTGAAATTTTAAGCTTTTTGTCAGACTTAAATCAAAAATTGAAATAAAATTAATTTAAATCAAAATTCTGTCAAATATGGAGACTTGTCGATATAGTTATTCTAAGTCGCGAAGTCATAAAATGAACTATGTCGCAAACTCATGAAGTGAACTATATCGCGAAGTCCCACAGTTTTAATAGTTTGCGATATAAGTCTGTTTGATTTGAACTAAGTCGTGAACTCTCAAGATCACCTATGTAGAGATGTCTTAAAAACTCATAACTTCTCAGAAAAGTATGATTTGAAAAATATGCAGTAAAATACTGAAATATTTATAAATCATATCTCAGCTAATTTTCACTCCAAATGAATAGAACATCTAAGTATAGTGAAAATTTACTGCTGCAACAATTAACTAGCATATTTACTTAGAACAACTAAATGAAGGATTGAGCATTCTAATTTCACTCAAAAGTCTGTTGAAGACAGCTTCATTTAGAGGTTTAGTGAATATGTCAGCTAATTGTTTCTCAGTTGGAACATAAGAGACTGCTATAGTACCATTTGTTGCATGTTCCCTAATGAAATGGTACCTTATCTCAATGTGCTTTGTAGTAGAATGATTAACATGATTAGCTACAATGGATATTGCACTAGTATTATCACACATAAGAGGAATGTGTTCTAACACTAGTCCATAATCCATGAGTTGATTTCTAATCCAAAGCAATTGAGCACGGCAGCTTCCAGCAGCAATATATTCAGCCTCAGTTGTAGATGTTGCTGTGGATTGTTGTTTCTTACTGAACTAGGACAGTAACCTTTGACCAAAGAATTGGCAGCTTCCAGAGGTGCTCTTCCTGTCAATTCTGCATCCAGCATAATCAGAATTTGTGTAACCAACCAGGTTGAACCCAGTGCCCTTTGGATACCATAGCCCAAGATTAGGAGTTCCTTTCAGATACTTGAAGATTCTCTTGATAGCTATCATGTGAGATTCCTTAGGATCAGACTGGAACCTTGCACAAAGACATGTGGCAAACATGATGTCTGGCCTGCTAGCTGTGAGATAGAGCAATGATCCAACCATTCCCCTATAGACCTTGATGTCAACTCTTTTGCCCTTCTTATCTTCATCTAGCTTGATTGCAGTGGACATAGGAGTTTTTGCTGGGGATGACTCTTCTAAACCATACTTCTTTAAAAGATCTTTAACATACTTAGATTGGTTTATAAAGATGCCATCCTCCCTTTGATGTACTTGCAGGCCTAGGAAAAAGGTTAACTCTCCCATCATGCTCATCTCATATTTTCTTTGCATCAACTTAGAGAACCTTTCACAAAGTTTTTCATTTGAAGAGCCAAAGATGATATCATCCACATAGATCTGAACAAGAATGATATCATTTCCATGCTTCTTGAAGAGTAGGGTTTTATCAATTGTACCCCTGGTAAATTGATGCTCAATAAGGAATTGAGATAAAGTTTCATACCAGGCTCTTGGTGCCTGTTTAAGTCCATAGAGTGCCTTGAGCAATATATATATACAAAGTCAGGGAAGTCTTCATTTTCGAAGCCAGGTGGTTGAGACGACACATAAACTTCTTCAGCAAGATCACCATTGATAAAAGCACTTTTCACATCCATTTGATACAACTTAAAATCTGAGTGAGCTGCAAAAGCCAAGAAGATTCTGATGGCTTCCAGTCTTGCTACAGGTGCAAATGTCTCATCATAGTCAATGCCTTCTTGTTGACAGTATCCTTTGGCAACCAACCTTGCTTTGTTTCTTATCACCAATCCTTCTTCATCCATTTTGTTTCTGAACACCCATTTGGTGTCAATAACATTCTTTCCTTCTGGAGGTGGCACTAGTTCCCATACTTTGTTTTTCTCAAATTGATTCAATTCTTCTTGCATGGCAACAATCCATTCAGAATTCTTCAAAGCTTCTTCAACTACTTTTGGTTCTTCTTGTGACAGAAAGCAGCTATACAGAAATGTATTCATTGTTGCCCTTCTTGTTCTAACTCCCTCACCAGGATCTCCGATGATTTGATCCCTAGTGTGGGCTCTGTCCCATTTCCTTGTGTGACCCTGTTCATTTCCTTGATTTGTTCCAGGATCATTTTGATTGACAGTTGCATTCTCTTCTTCTCCCCCTGTGTTTGTGAACCCTTGCACAGGTGTTTGAAGAAGATCATCAACTTCAAGATTTTCATTTTCTGGAACAGTTTGAGCAGGTGGTTCATCCTCACTTTTAGAATCCTCAAGATATCCTTGATTTTCAAATCTTAATGGCACACTGTCTTGTTCACTTGTTTCAAGTCCAGGAGTTTTCTTGTCATCAAAGGTAACATCCATGCTTTCCATAACTTTGTGTTGTTCAGGCACAAATACTCTGTATGCTGTCCTTTCCGGGGAGTATCCAATGAAGATACCTTTAAATGCCTTAGCATCAAATTTTCCAACATACTCAGAGGTATCTTTCATCACAAAACACTTGCTTCCAAACACATGAAGATGCTTGAAGGATGCTCTTTTGCCAGTCATTAATGAGTAAGGAGTTTTTCCAGACTTCTTATTGATCAATGTTCTATTTTGCACATAGCATGCTATGTTGACAGCATCAGCCCAAAAGCTAGTAGGTAGCTTTGCATCCAACAACATTGTCCTTGCAGCTTCAATGAGAGTTCTATTCTTTCTCTCAACTACTCCATTTTGTTGAGGTGTTCTAGGAGCTGAAAATTGTTGAGAAATTCCTTTATCTTTACAGAACTCATACAGTGTTGAATTTCTGAACTCAGTCCCATTATCACTTCTCAAAGCAACTATAGAGGAACCAGTGCTTTGTGCTTCTCTATCAACTCTCTTAATATGCTCTATAATAACTTGGGGTGCTTCATCCTTGGAGGATAGGAATTCCACCCAGGTATATCTTGAATAATCATCAACCATCACTAGAGCATATTTCTTCTTGGAAAGGGACATTACATTCACAGGGCCAAATAGATCCATGTGAATTATCTGCATAGGCTTTGAGTTTGTATTGAGCAACTTGTTCTTGTGACTTGATCTTTTAATCTTTCCTTTTTGACAAGCTTCACATGCTCCATCTTGCACAAACTCCAAAGCAGGCAAATCTCTGATGAGTTCTCTCTTTGTCAGAGAGTTCATAGCCTGAACATTCAAGTGAGACAGTTTCTTGTGCCATAGCCAGAATTCTTCATTTGTGGCCTTAGTGTAGAAACAACAAATTTCTCCCTTGTCTGCAGCCTTAAGATCAGCTACAAACAAGCTTCCTTTCTTCACACCAGTTAGAGCAACTTCACCACTTCCTCTTTTTGAGATTAGACAATGATCTTCATCAAATTCCACTTTGAAACCCCTGTTGGTGAATTGTCCAATACTCAAGAGGTTATGTTTCAATCCTTCAACAAATGCTACATCTTCAATAATGACATTCCCATATTTAACACTGCCATATCCCATTGTATAACCAATGTTGTCATTTCCAAAGGTTACTGATGAGCCAGCCTTCTCCTCAAATTGTGATAGCAGGGCTATATCACCAGTCATGTGACTTGAGCATCCACTGTCCAAGATCCATATGACTCTTTTATTCCTGTTGCCCTGCATTCAAAAAATGACTAAGTTGTTTTTGGTACCCACACTTGGTAGGGTCCAGTTGATTTAGAAACAGTTTTGTTAACAATTCTTCTGTCATAAGTAACATTCTTCACAGTAGGAGACTTCACTTTGTCTGTGGCTTTGGAGTTTACACTCTTAGGCTCACATGAAGTTTTCACCCTCTCAACCTTGATTGGGTATCCTGTCCTGTGAGTGTGAATATGTGTGTATGATTCACAAGATTGTGCAGAGTCAAGTTTATGCTTAAGAGATAAACAATTAGCAATCACAGTCACATAGCATGTCATGGTTAGAGTTTATGCTAACAGAATGGTTACTAAGGTTATAAATTTCAACATTTGCAGGTTTATTACACTTATAAGTCAAATGATTTACAGATAAGCATTTCTGACACTGTTTCCTAGGAGCATTTGGCACATAAGCATAATTGGTACTCTTGTTGACACCTATCTTACCATTTCTGTTTTGTTTCTTTTTCTTAACAACTTCTTTCTTGATTTTAGGACTCTTGACAAGGTTCTCCTTGGTTTCTTTCTGCACAACAGACTTGGGAGAGGAAGAAGTGTCTTTAGCAACCTCATCTTCTTCAAGTAGTTGTTGTTTGATGATCAGAAGTTCTTCATCAAACTCAACAATACTTTTCTTGAAGATGGGCTTTTCAACACTTGACAAAATGATTGGGGCATTTTTGTTTGTAAAAGATTCTTTTCCTTTGCCCTTTGCCTTCTTACCTCCCTTTTCATTTTCATAATCAAAACCAACTCCAACCTTGCAGTCTTCAGTGTGTTCCTTGTGATAGGTTTGAATAAGTTCAGAGGAGTTCTTGTAGCTTCTTAGCTTTAATTCATTTTCAGCACAAATCACTTTGTTCTTAAGATACTCAATTTCCTTTTTCAAACCATCAAGGCTCACAACCATTAACTCAAGTTCCTCATTCTTTTCTGTAAGCTCAAGATTTTTAGCAGTTAGTCTGTCAATTTCTTCATTGGCAACTAGCATGCTAGTGTGAATATTGAACATCTCAGTACTCATATCTTCAACAGTTTGCTTATATTGAACGGGGGTCATATCAAGAGAAGTAAGAATAGGTACCTGACTTGAGGAATCACCATCATCAGAAAATGCCATCAAGGCATAGTTTAAGTACTCCTGTTCTTCCTCTTCATCATAGTCATCCCAGCACTTTCCCTCAGCAATAAAAGCTTTACCCTGTTGTTTCTTGAGTAGAGCTTCATACTTAGCTTCAAGCTCCAAGTATGCTTTGTCCTTTTTGACTTGTTTGGCTTCTTACATTCTGTGGCAAAGTACCCAAGTTCATTGCAGTTATAGCATCTTATTTTGGACCTATCCACACTCCCAGATTTGTATCCTCCTTTAGCAGCACCAGCAATCCCTTTTCCTTTGTTGAAAGAGTTTGAGTTACTTGAACCACCAGCATTTCCACTATTGAATTTGGACTTGAATGGCTGCCTCCTCTTAAACCTAATGTTAGGATATCTCCTAGCCATATATGCAAAAGATTTGTTTTCCATCTTGTCCAGCTCATCAATACTGTAGAACTCATCCTCCTCAGGCAAATCATAAACAACTTGAGTTTCATCCCCAGTGTCATCACTTTCCAGTTCCTCAATCTTGACTTGACTGACTTTAAGAGATTCCATCATTTGACCTAAATTGTCAGCAATAAGGGCACATGAGGTATTTGCCATTAAGCCTTGCTTTGCTTGAATGGATCTCTTTTGAAACAACTCTAGCTCATATGTCTTCAAAACACCATACAACACATCAAAACAAATCTTTGTTAGATCTCTTTCTTTAAGGGAAGAGATTCTTGGTTCCAAGTGATCTGGAAGAGTTAGTAAGAACTTCATATTGAGCTTTTCTGTCTCATAGTGTTCGTCATAGAGTTTGAGTTCATTTATCAGCTTGTTGAACCTCTCAAACACTTTTGTGATTCCCTCCTTTGGCTGAGCCATGAAAGCTTCATACTGGGAGACCAAAATCTGCTTTTTGTTCTTTCTTACTTCAGGAGTTCCTTCACATAACACCTCTATAAGATCCCACATTTTCTTTGCACTACTGCAGTGAGCAACAGTGCCATACATGTTGAAATCCATAGATTCACAGATGATAAGTTGGAGATGTCCATCCAGTGCTATTTTCTCCTTTTCAGGATCAGTGTATTTTGAGGGGTCTTTAGGAACATGCCTTGCTGGTATTATCTCAGTGCCTACAGTTGTTTCACCAATCTCAATCATTGGAACAAAGGGACCATGCTTTAAAATATCTAAATACATGGGATTGGAAGCTTTAATGAAAAGTAACATCTTCTTCTTCCATAAGCTGTAGTGCTCCTTGTTGAAGGGAGGAATCTTTATACTGCTTAGTTTCTGTGAACTCATTGTTGATATTTTCCTGTTTGTACGTTAACAGTCTTGCTCTGATACCACTTGTTAGAAATGAATACCGGCCACTAGAAACTAGACAGAGGGGGGGTGAATGGATAGTTTTAATATTTTTCGATTCTTGAAACTAAATAAACTGTGTATGATTATGCTATGTAATATGCAGAAAATAAACAACACACACAATCAATTTAATCTACTTTGAATTAAGTAAATTAAATACTACAGCTTTCCGGAAATTCACAACAGAATTTCTGGCTTCTAAATAAGAACAGTTTGTATCTTGTTTTTTTTTTGCTTATAGAGAAAGAAGTGCTTGAATATATTTCTATGATGTGCTCACTTACAGCTAACAGTAGGGTGTGCACAATATATATATTATCCTATACAAAACTAGTGAACACACACCTAAATTACACAGCTATCCCTCCTGAAACTTCATTTTGTCGTTCCATAAAAGGTTGACTGTGTCAGGGAGGACCACTTGCTTTCTGTGGTCCTCTCCCGTATCTGTAGTTGCTTGTCTTCCTTCTTTCTCTCCAAGTTTGGCTGTAGATTTGCCATCTGTATTTTGGACCACCTGACCAATACAGATGCTTTAGTATTTATCTCCATTTGACTTTGATCTTGTACTTTCATTTGTCTTGTTGTAAACGGCTAAGTGTTGATATCGTGAACTCCACTTCATTCCTGACTTCGCGATGTCCTTTGTGAAGACTACGAGACATGACTTTTGAGGACTTTGCGACATAGGCCATTTGAGGACTTTGCGACATAAGTCATTTCAGAACTTTACGATCTAGTCTTATTGAGGACTTCGTGATATAGCCTTTTTGAGAACTATGCGACATAATAGACTATCTGAGGACTTCACGATCCCGTACATCTTGACTTTGCGGTATCAGCACTTCACGATATGAGTCTTGATGACTTTACGACATAGTACAAAATGGACTATGCGATAAAGCACTTCTCGACATGGATATTTGTGACTTCACAATATAGTTTTATTCTGACTTTGCTATATAATGCCTAGGACAAATTTCTGCAACTTATTTCTTCAGGGCATTATTCATCTCCATCCTGCTGCATGAACAATTCTGAACTTCTACCAGGACAATTATTCAATGGCCTATGTACATTCTAGATGCAAGAAATTGACTAAGCTCATTATAATTCTGAGCATACATGATCAAGCTAATATTCATGAGAACAAGACAAGTACAGAGAGACCTATACTATATCCCAGTGATAGAAATCACTAGATCATGTAATGTGACATAGTCACATAGTGTATGCTTGTTAATAGTGGTATTGAGACATGTCTTGAGCCTAACATATACACATGTCCAAATGAATTAAAGCTAGGGGATGTGATCCGCAATCAAGTCATTTTTGTAGCTCGTGTGTGTTATATTTAAATCTTTAATGCATCCTTACATAATAAATTACTTTTCTAATGCATCGGATTTGACACTGAAGCATACAAATTAAATTAAGTTAGATAATTTTTAAAATATTTTAAATTGTATACTTTACTTTCCTTATTTTTATTTTATCCGATCTAAGTATCACAATAATGAATATCTTTAATTTGTTCATTACAGTATTAAGTTATAAAATTCAAGTGATATGTAATCATCAATATTTTCTCCTTTGACATTTGGAACTTGTTAGTCATTATTTTAAATACTAAAAGTTATATAAAATTTTTACTTAGTTTCTCACACGCTTCTCTAAATGTTTGCATCAATTATGTGAAACAGAAGTGGTATTTATTCGTATTGTATGTGACGCTGAAAATTACCTCAAAAAGCTATATTTAGAGGTAGACAGGTAGTGATACACAAGAAATTCAAATTCTAAAGCACGTTGATTGGATTTGAAAAAATACTGGAAAAACACAAATATTAAATGAATCACATATTTACACAAATAAAATCCCGCTCGATTTCAGGAAAGCCTGAATTTAAGTTCGACTCAGAAAAAATCCCAACCCGATCCCGAAAAAAGCTGGCACAATTCAATTTGGAAAAATGACAACCCGACCCGATCCTGAACAATAGCGGTCCGACACGATCCAATCCACATAAAAGTTCAAATACATTTATATTTTATTTGAACTTTTTAGAAAATTGAATAGAACATAAGATTAAGGTCTAAATTTTCAATCAAATCTCGAATTAATAAATTGACAAAAATCACGTCATTATTGAAGGAAGTTGAAAACATTTATATTGAAATTAATTAAAAAAAATCACACTATTATTTAACCCATATTCAAAGGCTACATGAAAAGGGTTTATATACGTTATAAAAAAAGGATTTATATATGTCATTTTCACATATTTTAAATAATTTTTTCAATATTTTGTTGTTGATTTCGTAAGTTATATATAAAATTTGTCTAGTCGAACAAGTAGGTATAATTGTTGAAGTTTACAATGGTCAATGGCGAACTCAACCGATCATTGTGGTTATAATGGTAGATGCCTGAGATGAAACTTCCGAATATCAGGACCAAAATTGGTTGGCTTAAGCATGCCACCAGCGTTCATCCTGAGCCAGGATTTATCTTCATACGAATAACTTGTGAATTACTTGACTCAACTGATAAACTTGACTTGTCAATAACAAATCTGTACTTAATATGAACTTTATTCGATCATCTAACTCAGTGTATTTTGATTTATATTAAAATAAATATCAAATTTGACTAGATTTAATCCAATAAAATCCGACCCGGTATTGGTTTAAAATTGTGTAAATAGCACTTTGCAATCCTTATTTTTAATCATTTTTTCATTTGGTCACAATTTTTTAATTTTGACAGAATGCATCCCCCAACTTTATATTTCGCTTCATATTGCATCCCTTTAATAATGTTCCATTCAAAATAATTGTTAATGTTAATATATCTAGGGGTAAAATCGGAAGATTTTTTTTTAAATTTATGTTTTGATGGAATGCACCCCCATAGTTTTCATATTGTGGCAAATGACATTCTAATAAAAATTTCAATATTTTAAAATAAATAAATGCATGGATATCTATCAAATGTGTTTTATAACATATATTTTATTTTATTTTGTGTGTATCATGTTTTGTAGATTAATTAGAAATGTAATGTAATTACAAAATACTGAATAATTTTTATATTTTTAATGAATGAATGCATCAATATATTGATTATCGAGTTAGATAGAACAAAATATATATTTAAAATATGAATGAAACATCGAAATATGATTGAGATACTAAAACGTTCATGCATTGGAATACTAAAATATTATGTAAGTTAAAAAATATAAAATATAAAATATGATTGAGATACTAAAATGCGTATTGCCTTAGCTTTCTTTATAGTTATATATATTTCAACTAATTAAAATGTTAAAAAATCATAAGACAATAAATCAAATAAAAAATATAATATATATGTTAGAGTAAATAACAGATAAAATAATAAATAATATATTTTTAAAATAACATCAAAAACCTAAACACAAGTAGATTATTTACATAAGCTTGTAAGTTGTAATTTTATTTCTAATTCTTTTACGGGAGATTAATATATTTTAGCATTTTACAGGTAAGAAAAACAGTAGCTAACATCACATGTCACAACAATCTATTTTTTATAGACTAAATTGCATATTGCATCTCCTTGGTTTTAGTTTATTGCATTTTGGGTTAAATTCTTTGACATAAATCAGTTTCCATCCTCATACTTTAAAACTCGCTATAATTTCCATCTTTTTGATGTTTTTCAGTTAAATTTGATTGTTACCGTTAGTCAATTTGAGGGTATTGTTGGTCCTTGTGTATTGCAGAAGGGGGGGGGGGGGATGAATGCAATACTGATAAAATTCAATCTCAATTTCAACAACTAAAACTAAGATTAAATGTTATCAGCAATGTATATGCAATCACAAACAGTATGTATAAAAACAAGATTCACAAAATAAATGTTTTATTTATTTTGCAAAGTGTTTTGATACAACCTCAAGAAAGAATTCTTGAGCTTCTGTTTTCTCTAAGACACTTGCAAGTCTTCGATTCTTTTCTAGAATGAATTGATAGTAGGTATAAGACTAATCTTATCACTATCAGTCACGGGTTTGTGAAGCTGCTGTCACTGTCAAGTGGCAGCTTCTTACAAATTGCCTTACCCATGTGACTTTCCTAAATTGCTAACATGACAAATATACATTGCAAAGGAAGCAATCTAGATTCATTCTATTTCCAGCTAAAACAATTCAGCAGATACAGACTTGACCTTGCTCTTGAATTGATTCGCTTTTGTTTTGCAGTGCTTGAAGCTTCTGTCGTAGTCTTGCAGACTTGGTGCAGCTTAGGGATGCTGCAACACGCCTGTTTCTTGAACATTGAGACTGTCACGGGATTTGACTGAGAAAGATACCTAGAACAAGGATCTTTATTGAGACAGTTACTTTTGCCGCAAAGCTTGCTTTCACAGGAATGTTCTTTTGGTGACAGAAAGAATTCCCCACATAGAGTGCTGTCGAGAATTCCAAACTTGCTGTCCAGAGCTAAAGTTGATGTCAAGCAGTCTTCCGCCAATGTTGCTGTCAGAGTGAATATGCTGTCGTGACTTGCAACATTCTGTCTTCTTGTAATCTTACTGTCAATGCTCATGACAGTAACATTTATTCATGTTGTCATCTTAAATATGCATTCTTTGAGGCTTGAACACACAAGTGAACTTCTTTCAAATTATACAACCAGAATAACAACACATGTTGATTACAAGAACATACTTTGGCTGTGACAGTATCTTCTACTAATTAATTAAAAAATTAAGTACATTTAAAGATAAGTTGTTTCTATGCTATCACCCATAAATCCCAACAATCTCCCCCAATTTGTTTTTATGGAAAATAACAACAAATTTTCAATATGTGCTGACAACTTAACTAACAAGATCAGAATGAATTAAGAATCTTTACTTAGCTTGAGATTTCCTCTTCTGTCTTGCTACATCCTCTCTTTTGAGAGCTTCTTCCAAGCAGCCTTTTAGACCTTCTACAAGAGATATTTCAGCAGCAGTAACTGCAGCATCTTCTATTTCTTCAATGAGCTTCTTGATAGTGGGAGAGATAAGAGAACCAGCATCCCTGAGATTCAACCATTGCTCTTGGTCATATGGATAACTTCTGACGTGAAGTTCTTCATTGATGAGCTTGAACCTATTTCCAGGATAAGCATTGAGTGACATCCTCCTTTGCTTGTCTAGCTTTGAATCTTCTCCTTTTCTCCCTTCCAACAAATTCTCTATCTCATCAGAACAAATCTGTTCCAAGGGATGTATTGATCCAGCTACCATGTACAGCAAATCCTTCAGAATGGTTGTCTTTAGCTTGTGAAAGCTACATACATAGATTTCTTCTCTTAGGTACCTCATTCTTAAAGGATTTTCCAGCATACATGTTTGATAATTTGGAGCTTCACTTTCTTCCTTGTTGATAGTCTTGCATTTTTCCAGGAGTTCAGCTTCCTTCTTATCAAGTTCTGACTGATATTGAGAATATTGAGAAGGCTCAGATCATGTGCTTGGCTTAGGTTGCCCTTCCTGACTTGGTTGGGTTTACCCTTCTTCTGGGGGTAAATCATCAAACTCATAGTACCAGTGATATGGTATAGGAGAGGCTGGGAGATCAGTAAGAATATCCGCATCATCAAAATCTGCAAAATTGTAGCCAAATTTCTGATAGAATTCAGCATCCCTATCAGCCTGATATTTCAGAATATGTTCCATGACAGATTCTGGAACATTATCATAGCTCTCCAGCAACTCTACCATTCTTTCCAGGTAGAAGAAGTCAATTCTCCTTTTATCTATGGTTGATGTCCTGCCACTGGTTGATGTGGACACCAGGTTGAAGTCCTTATCAACCTTGGTAGATCTTGATTCTTCCCACCACAGAATGTACTCAGTGGCCTCTTGATTTGCATCCATTTTAACCTCAACACTCTTGATTTCCCAAGATTGCATCTGTTGAACTTTAAGACTGTTGGGAGGAATTGATTGAATTGGCTTCTTAAGATTTCTGCCAAATCCAGTGGCCTTTTCCTTTCCTGAGTACTTGTGCTTTCCTGCAGGTTTCTGTCTAGAGAACCAGGCTTTTGCTTTAGCTTTCAGTCTTTTGGGCTTGACAGTAGCTTTGGCTTCATCCTTGACAGAACCTTCCTTGACAGTACCTTTGTCGACAGCATCTTCCAAGACAGCATCTTCTATGACAGTATCCTTATCGACAGTACCTTTGGTGACAGCATCTTTTTCTGCATTTATGCAGTCAATAGCACATCTAGGAATGCTTGCCTCCAAAGCTTCCAGTATTCTTGACTCCTCTTCATCTGTTGCACCAGCATCTTTCTTTTCCTGGTTAGGAGTTTCTTCATTGTCTTCATTCTGAGATTGAATACCAGTATTCCCAGAATTACTTCCACCAGCATTTCCAGCATTTCCAGCATTTCCAGAAGCTTCACCACCTCCATCCTTACCATCTTTATCATCATCATCATCATCATGAGGAGGAATGTTATAGAGACAGCTTCCACCTTGATCATTTCTTTTAGCATTGGCTCTAGTGATTAGCTCCTTCCCTCTAGCTCCCAGTGCCTTGTCTCTCAACACCAGCATTTTGTAGATCTCTTGAACAACATGAAATCTTCCTGGATTGGCATTTGAACTGAGTATTCCATCTAGTACTTTCAGAATTGACTTGGTTTCCATTCTGGATGGGCTAACCAAATTCATGAAGCTGTTCCTTCTTGTGCCATCCTTAGTTTTGGATTTGTAGAAAACACTTGGTGGATTTGAGTAGACTTCAGGTAGCTTCTGTGTGATCAGGTTCTGGATTTGCATATCCAATATTTCATTGAATGGTGTTTGAGTTGCCCTGATCTTTCCCTTCACAGCAACTAACACCTTTGCTGGCAGACTCTGCAATAACTGCATTATGATGAAATAAGATATGCCAGAGGTAAGATAGATACTTACAGCCCATCTTTTCTCATCATTCACCATTACACTGACACTGGTGATTTGACTCTTTAGCAGTGTTGTGGTGTTGGTTGGACGGTTGCTTGGACCATTCATTGCTTCTTCCACCATACTACTAAATTCACTGTCATGGTTGTGTAATGTGTTCTCCCTGTAATCCACCATCAGAACATTGGCTTCTTCTTGATCAAATTCAGTGCCATTTGACCAAATAATTCCCTTCTGGATGGATTCAGGCAGTTTCCCTTTACCTTTCCCAAGTTTGTTTTGTTCCTCCATATCTCTCCATTTCTTCTGTAGAGAGGTTTCTTGAGTTCCTGGAGTAGGTTCTCTAATCACCACAGGAGGCAAGATTGGGTGTCTAGATGCAGGTCTTCTTTGCATTGCATCTTGAGTTGCCTTTGACATCAACACCTGTTCACCATCCAATTCAGCTTCAACCAGGTCTTCAGCTTTATCCTGTGGTTGTTCATTGCTTGGTTTGGCTTGCTCCCCCTTAGTCCTTGCTTTCCTTTTAACTCCTGAAACTTGCTTTGCTCCCCCTTTGGGCTTCACAGATACTTGCTCCCCCTGAGTTCCACCTGATTCCTGAATAGGCATTGATTCTGATCTTGCTACCTTCTCCCCCTTAGTTGAGTTGGCAGCTACAAGGTCAGTAAGGAACTGAATAGAGAGTTGAGTAGCAGCAAAACCATCAACCACCAGTTGAGAGAGAGAATCCAGTTTGGAGTTCAAAGTAGTACACTGTCCTTCAAGAACTGCAATCTTGTTACCAAAAGTAGCAGAGGGGCCACCATACCTTAACCTTCTTGGAGGGGAAGGAAAAGATAGGGGCCTGGAGGCTATGGGGATTCTCACACTCTCAGGGTGTTTTTGAGTGATCTCATCACCCCTCACAGTTTGACTCTCAAGGCCTAGTGCCTGAATAGTGTGGGCTCCCTCAATATCTCTCTGGACATGCTCAAGTCCCTCTCCTTTTGCCAGCTCATTTGGCTGCCTCTCATTTTTATGCTCACCTCTCTTTTCTTTTATCTCTCTTTTCTTTTATCTCTCTTTTCTTTTGCACACCCTCACTCAACCTAGATGCATGGGTATGAGCAGTACTAACATGCATGGAAGGAGAAGATTTAGAATGTACCTTTAGGAGTTTGGCAAGAGGTAGGTCATCATCAGAGGCATCCTCAATAAGTACAGCATCAAAATCAGGCAGGGAGGACTTGACAGCATCTTGAGTAGAAATGTTGCTGTCAGTTGGGGTCTGGACAGCAGGTTCTGGCATGACAGCAACTTTGGGATGTGGAGTGACAGTAGGTTCTGTAGTGACAGTATCTTTCTCTCCACCTATGACAGCAGCTGTGTCCAGGACAGTAGCATTCCCAGTGTCTTTGACAGCAACAGAGGCTGTGACAGCATCTTCCTGAAGGTAAGATGCTCCTTGGAGTTCAGACAAAGTGTTGGCTGTTTCATTTTCTGACAGAATACCACTTTGCCCTTGCTCAGTGTTTGGAGGTGTGGTATCCACTTCACTTTGAGAAGTGGGTTCTTGTGGACCACTGGATGGGGGCTCATCCATGATTGGAGATGGATGATCAAAACCTGAAGGGTTGGGACTGTCCCCTTCTCTAGGTTGTGGAGAAGAAACAAAAGAATGTGTAGGGAAGGAAGAAGGTGAAAGTGTAGGAGAGAATGGGGGCTGATTCACAGGAGAAACATGTGAATCATCAATAGGAGCAGAGAAATCCTCACTGTGCCCTAACTCACTGTGTGTTTTTTCAAGTGGGGTTATCTCAGGTTGTGAACCATGAGTTTGTGCAGACTCTGTACAGGGTGCCTTGGGAGACAGGCCAATTTCAATAGATGCACCTTTTTGAGAAGGCACATCTAGGGAGGTGTTTGATTCCCTTTCAGTAACTACAGTTTGTTGGGAAACTGCAGCTTGGCTAACAGTGGTTTTGGTCCTCCTAGCTCTCTTCTTCTTAGGCTTAGGGGGAACCACTGGGGGATCTGTTTGACTACCTTCCTTATTTGCTGCACTAGGTGTGCAGTGTCTCCCTCATGACTAACAGAGCTACCACCAACACCAGTTTCCAAGGTTCTTTTTCTGGATTCTTGCAAGGCCTCTCTTTGGGCTTTGGGAAGTCTAGAGGGCCTAGGCTGAGTGTATGGTGTGGAATGTGGGTTAACTGAATTTGGGTTTAATTCATTTTCATTCTCAAGAGTAAAGGAATCATAACCAGAAGGTAATGGAAAATCAAGGTTGGACACTTGATCAACCATGTGCTGAGTGAAACAAAGGGGAATGTGTGCATTGAGATTTTGTGATGATAATAGTGTGTGTGTGTGTGTGTGTGTGTTCTTTTTCAAGACAGAACAAGCCTCTAAACGAGGGGCAGCATCATTAAAATCACAAAATGAGTTGATGCACATCATAATAAAGCGAGGGTAGATTGATACCTTCTTACCTATGGCAGCCCTGAGGTGTGCCATGAGAAGAGCTCCAACATTCACTTTGTATCCATGGACGAGGGAATGTGTCAGTTTCTTGATGTAGGAGGGTATCCCATTCCAGCCTGTAGACTTGGTAGAGAACACCTTGACCATGACATCAAAGACCATACTCCACTCCTTTCTCAGATACTTCCTATCCATTTCACCATACGGGTACCATTTGGTTGTTCCCTCTTCAAGAATGGGGCCTGCATACCCAATCTTCAAGAAGAGCTTCTTTAGAGTGTCATCATTAGCAAGTTGAGAAAAGTTCCGGCCAACTTGAAGTGTAATTCCAAGGGCAGTGTTGATGACCTCAGCTGTGAGAGTGTATTGTTGCCCATTAATTGCGAATTGAATAGCTGGGTTTTCACCCTCTGTTTGAGCAACAGCAGTCTGCCAAAACGCCTCAATCCTGTCTAGGTCAAGAATGGGTGTAGAGGTAATGGCAGTGCCAAGATAGGACTTGTTCAGGAAAAACACGAGTCCTTTGAATCCCTCACCAGCATCATTGTGGGAAAAGATGCCAGCAAAGTTTGTTTGAGAGAGAGACTGTTTGGGAGCCATGGAGGTTTCAAGAGAAGAAGAAAGTAAAAGGGTAGCTTTTTGCTTGAAGAAAATTAGTTTGCCTTGAGTTTGATGAGAATGATATGTATGAATAACTGGGGAATAAAAGAGGAATCTCAAACGTTTGCACAAAAAGTGGACTTAAAGAACGTGTCTTAACCCACTCTTAATACACGTAAGTTACTGCCCGTTATTCACTGTCAGTCGTGGGGTGAATATCCAAATCCAACGGTCCACTATTGATGACAGTAACCTGTGCGCTAGAAACAATCTGTCAGTAATAAGTGGTGGTGACAGTAGGTTTTGCGCGACAGCAACTATTGCGCAAAAACATGCTGTCACCATTAAGCATTTGAATGACAGTATCCTTTAAAAGTCTTGACAGAATATATTTGCCTGCTGTCAAGAAGGTTGCTGTCAAGACAGTATCCTTCTTAGTGACAGTAACTTTGATGGAAAATTGTTTCTGTCAGGAACTTATTAGAATTCTGTATTCATACACTTAACCTAGAATTAACAGAGCATGGATTTAGCAATGTAATTTCTGAGCACAGATATTATCCAGTTAATGCAGATAAATCAATCATAAAAACTCGATAAAACTCAACAGCAAGAGACATCATTCTTATTAATAAAATCATTCAATTATAGCATTGAGTACATTATTCTATGATTTTATCAACTAGTCCTAAAGTCTCTTCCTTAATCTCTTCTTCAGAGCGACCTTCTTCCTTGAGAAGTGCCTGAAGTTCCTTCTCTTCTTCCTCAGCCTTGATTTTCTCTGCCTGTTCCTTTCCCTCATCTATCTCATCGAGGGCATCCAACAGCACCTCGAAGAGCTCCTCAATCTCTTCATTGTAGGGTTCACTATCACACTTCTTTAGCCCAACTTCAATCCCTACTTTGTTTTCCATTATTTACTTTAAAACTGAGAGCAGACTGGTGAAACCTAAGGTTAATTTATAGGTGAAACCGTCTAAGGATTAAAGTCTAATGGTCAACATTTAGAGTACCCATACAACTACCACAGAGGTAATTAATGGTCATGCCCGCCTTTAATCCAACAGGTTAAAGCAAAAAGGTGTGAAAGTCTAATGGAACAGACATTTATCTCTCAAACTAAATAATTTCTCACATTAATGTCATACAAAGTCTAAAAGTATGAGACTGGCACAAAATACAGACATGACTAGTCAAATCAATACATGCTGTCACATAAAGACATAGACCAAGCAGACAGTAATTTCTCTTGACAGCAGATTTGAAGGTGTTGTCATGAGCTTCATGAAGAAAATTGAAAATTTAGAAACCTTAGTAAATTAACATACCAGATTCAGCATTCCCAATTCACTTACCAACCTGTTGAAGGTTGCTTCATCCAATGGCTTAGTGAAGATGTCAGCAAGTTGCTTGTCAGTTGGGACATAGATCAGCTTCACAGTTCCTTGTTCAACATGCTCTCTGATAAAGTGATGTCTTATATCAATGTGCTTTGTCCTAGAGTGTTGAACTGGATTGTCAGAGATGGCTATGGCACTAGTGTTGTCACAATAAATAGGAATGTCTCTTAACACTAGACCATAATCCTGAAGTTGACTCTTCATCCATAGAATTTGTGCACAGCAACTGCCTGCAGCAATATACTCAGCTTCTGCAGTTGAGGTAGAAACTGAATGCTGCTTCTTGCTAAACCATGAGACCAATCTTCCACCAAGAAATTGACAGCTACCAGTAGTACTTTTTCTGTCAATCTTGCATCCAGCATAGTCTGAGTCTGAGTAGCCAACTAGGTTAAATCCAGTGTTCTTAGGATACCAAAGGCCTAGGTTAGGAGTACCTTTAAAGTATCTAAAGATTCTCTTGATGGCTACTAGGTGTGACTCTTTTGGATCACTTTGAAACCTTGCACAGAGACATGTAGCAAACATGATGTCAGGTCTGCTAGCTGTTAGGTATAGGAGAGATCCTACCATGCCTCTATAGGTGCTTGAGGCAACTTTCTTTCGCTTAGGGTCAAGATCCAGACTTGTGGTTGTGGACATTGGTGTCTTTGCAGGTGATGAATCTTCCAAGTTGAACTTTTTGAGAAGTTCCTTGATGTATTTAGCTTGACAAATGAAGATTCCATCAGATTGTTGAAGAATTTGTAATCCCAGAAAGAATGACAATTCTCCCATCATACTCATCTCATATTTGTTACTCATGAGAGAGGAAAACTTCTCACACAGCTTCTCATTTGAAGAACCAAAAATGATGTCATCCACATAGATTTGTACCAGAATGATGTCCTTGCCATGATGCTTGTAGAAAAGTGTTTTGTCCACAATTCCTCTGGTAAACTGGTTTTCCAGAAGAAAGGTGGAAAGTGTGTCATACCATGCCCTGGGTGCTTGCTTAAGTCCATACAAAGCTTTGAAGAGTTTGTACACAAAATTATACATTTCAGCATCCTCAAACCCTGGGGGCTGTTCCACATACACTTCTTCTTCCAGCTCTCCATTTAGAAAGGCACTTTTAACATCCATCTGAAATACTCTGAAGTTGCAGTGTGCAGCATAGGCTAGAAAGATTCTTATAGCTTCAAGTCTTGCCACAGGAGCAAATGTCTCATCATAATCTATTCCTTCCTATTGACAGTAACCTTTAGCTACTAGCCTTGCTTTGTTCCTTGTCACTAGTCCATTTTCATCAAGCTTGTTTCTGAAAACCCACTTGGTCTCAATAACTGATTTTCCCTTAGGCCTTGGAACCAATTTCCATACATTGTTTCTTTCAAACTGATTTAGCTCTTCTTGCATGGCTATCACCCAGTCAGAATCCAACAATGCTTCATCAGTTGTCTTGGGTTCCATTTGAGACAGGAAGCATGAAAACATGCTGTCAGCAGAGACATTGTTCCTTGTCCTCACTCCAGAATTGGGGTCACCAATGATAAGGTCATTTGTGTGATCCTTGTTCCACTTGGTGATTCTGGGCAAGCTACTAGATTGACCAGGAACATTTGCTTCAATTTGTTGAGTTGAATGCTCACCAATTCCATTGTCTTCACCATGTTCTTCATTGTCTCCAGAGTCATCATTGTTCTGAATATTGGATGATATGGTGTGTGATTGAGCTAGAGTTTGGTTGACATTAGTGGTGTTGACAGCATCTTTGTCAACTTCAACAATTTGAGTGAAGCTGGGTTCTTCATTCACAATTTCCTCAACTTCCAAGTATCCTTGATTTTCAAATCTGAATGTCTGCATCTTTCCTTCTTCATGCAGTCCTGGAAACTTGGTTTCATCAAATGTGACATTAACACTTTCTTCAATAATCCTGTGTTCCATAACATAAACTCTGTAGGCAGTCCTTTCTGTGCTGTAACCCATGAATAGTCCTTCAAATGCCTTGGTGTCAAATTTTCCTTTCTTCTCATGATTGTCCTTCATCATAAAGCATTTGCTTCCAAACACATGAAAATATTTGACAGTAGGTTTCTTTCCAGTTAACAGACAGTAAGGAGTGCTTGCATGAGTTTTGTTAATCATGGTTCTGTTCTGAGTATAACAAGCTGTATTGATAGCTTCAGCCCAAAAATATGTTGGCTGTTTGGCATCATGCAACATAGTCCTAGCTGCTTCAATGAGAGTCCTGTTCTTTCTTTCCACAACTCCATTCTGCTGTGGAGTCCTTGCAGCAGAGAATTGTTGTACAATTCCTTCATCCTTACAGAAATTTCCAAGTGTGGAGTTTCTGAATTCTGTACCATTGTCAGTTCTCAAGATTTGGACTTTTGAGTTTGGAGTTCTATCAAGAACTCTGACTTGATCAATAATCACTTGAGCTGCTTCATCTTTGGATTCAAGAAATTTCACCCAAGTGTACCTAGAGTAATCATCCACCATTACTAAGGCATACCTTTTTCTGGCCATAGATGGTACATTGACTGGTCCAAAAAGATCCATGTGAATCAACTTGAGTGCTTCTGTGTTGGTATTCAGGTGCTTAGATTTGTGCACAGCTCTCCTTAGTTTGCCCATTTGACAATCTTCACACAGTCCTTCTTGACAGAATTCCTGTTGGGGCAAACCTCTCACTAGCTCCTTCTTCATCAAAATATTCATGGTCTTGAAGTTAAGGTGTGAGAGCTTCCTGTGCCAAAGCATACTGTCACCAACAGTAGCTTTACTGTAAAAACAGTAAACTTTGTCCTTCTTTGTTGAGTTTAAGTCAGCAACAAACAAGCTTCCTTTTCTGACCCCTTTTAAAGAGAGGATTCCATCCTTCTTGTGATAGATGTTGCACATCATCATATCAAAGTCAACCTTGAATCCTCTATCACTGAATTGACTGACACTTAGTAGATTGTGCTTCAATCCATCCACAAGAGCAATGTCTTCAATGACAACATTTCCAATTTCCAGACAGCCATATCCCACTGTGTAACCTTTGCTGTTGTCTCCAAAGGTTATGATTGGGCCAGATTTCTCAACATACTGTGATAGCAGGGCTTTATCACCTGTCATGTGTCTTGAGCAGCCACTGTCAATGATCCACATGACTTGATTATTCTTCTTGCCCTGCAAAACAGAATGTTTCTAAGTTGCATATGGTACCCAATCCTTGTTGGGTCCTGCAGTTTCAGTGTCTCCTGAGTTTCTTCTAGTTACAAAATCACAAGCATCATTAACAACCTCCTGTTTGACTCCTCTTTTCATCCACTTAGGTTTAGAATTGGACTTGGTCCTTTTCTTAGTGGATGAAGCCTTTTTGCTGTTGCCAGCAGGCTCAGAAGTCTCAACAGGGTTTAAGTATGAACATTTTTCAGTAGTGAGAATAGGTAAGTTAAAGCATGCACTCATGGCAGTGATTTTACATGGCATACATTCAGTGTTTTTACAGACACTCATAGTTCTATGCATAAGGGGGGTTCTATGTAAGTTACCATTGAGTTCAGTAGCATTGATCTTATCCTCAAATGGTTTCTTACAAACATGTGTCAAATGATGTGTAGATCCACAGTTATTGCATAGTTTTCTGGAAGTACCTCCAACACTAGTATGACCATTTCCTTTATTTACACCTACCTTACCATTCCTATTCTTAGACTTGGAAGTTACTGGATTGACAGTATGTTCAGAAGTTGCTGTCGAATTTTCCTTGACAGTACCTTTTATTCCTACTGTTTTGACAGAAGGTTTGAAGGTTGCTGTCTTGGAACCATTCTTGACAGTATCTTTAAAGGATTCTGTCTTGCCAACTGTGACAGCATCTTTTGAACTTGCTATCTGATTGCTTGGTAAGTTTACTGTCTTGGGGATTGTGACAGTATCCTTTCCATCCTTGAATGTGTTGTCAACACCTTCATCCTCATCAAGAATCTCTTGTTTGATGAGCATGGCTTCTTCATCAAACTCAATTTCAGCAGCTTTGAAAATTGGAGTTTCAACCTTCTTGAGAATGGTGGGTTTGACAGCAGCATTTCCAGAGCAATCTTGAATCACAGTTTCCTTTCCAGGTCTCCTACTATATGAAAAACCTATACATACTGACTGATTTTCTGTATGCTTATCATTGTAATCCTGAAGTATCTTTGATGAGTTTTTATAAGCCTTGATTTTAAATTCATTTCTCAGGAATTCCTCAATCTCTTTAGCACATTTTAATTCATTTTTAAGTTTAGAATTCTCTTGTGCTAAAGAACTTAGTGAACTGGTTTTGAGAACTAGAGAATCATTTTCAGACTGTAGTGTTTCATTTAGCTTACCTAGCCTAGAGATTTCCTCATTAGCAGCAGACAAGCTAGTATGGACATTGAACATTTCAGTACTTAAGTCTTTAATGGTTTTCTTGTACTCATCAATGGACATATCAAGTAAGACAAGTGAAGGTACCTGACTTGAGGATGTTGATGCTACTTCATCAGTGCTAGCCATGAGAGCTAGGTTGACATATTCTTCTTCCTCTTCATCATCAGAATCATCCCAACACTTTCCTTCAGCCACATAGGCTCTACCTTGATTTTTCTTGGAGTATCCACCAGTTCCTTTCTCATATATTTGAACCTGTTTGGGTCTTTTGCATTCAGTAGCAAAGTGACCAGGTTCACCACAGTTGTAACACTTGAATTTAGATCTATCCACAAATCCAGTTTTGTATCCTCCCTTGGTTGAACTTCCCACAGTAGCCTTTGAAGAGCTTCCCTTGTTGAACTTGGATGCTTGGCCTTGGGGCTTGTATGACCTATCCTTCTTGAACCTGAAGTTCTTGAACTTTTTGGCCATATAAGCCATAGTAGGATTGTCCATGCCTTCCAGTTCCTCTATTGTATAGAAGTCTTCATCTTCCACATCTTTGAGCTGTAGTACTACTTTCTCATCATCTTCAACCACCTCTTCTATCTTCAAGGTTTGTGCAGGGGTTTGTTGTGTGATCTGTAGTACCTCACTTGGCTGTGTGATCCTTGGCACACGTGCTACTAGAGCACTTGACATGTTTGCCATCTTGTTCCTTGTTCCACTTTGTATGGCTCTCTTTTGAAAGAGTTCAAGTTCATAGGATTTTAGAATGCCATAAAGTGTCTCAAAGGTTATATTGTTGAGATCTCTTCCTTCTCGTATGGCTGTTGTCTTGTGTTCAAGGTGATCAGGCAGTGTAAGCAAGAACTTGACATTTAATTCTTTTCTGTCGTAGTACTTGCCATGTATCTGTAGTTCAGTTAAGAGCTTACTGAACCTTTCAAACATGGAAGTTAAGTCTTCACCAGGCTTGGCCATGAATGCCTCATATTGAGATATCAGTATTTACCTTTGGTTGCCCTTAACTTCTTCACTTCCTTCACATAGCAAGGCTAACCTGATCCACATCTCCTTTGCAGATGTGCAACTTATCACACTTCCACACATGGCTTTATCCAGCGTGAGAGAATCAAGCAAGATGAGTTGCAAGTGATCATCTAGCACCATTTTCTCCTTCTCAGGTTCCAAAAATTCTGAGGGATCTTTGGGAACCCAATGTGCAGGAATGATTTCACCATTTACTGTTGTGGCTTCTACTTCCTTCCTTGGTATGAAGGGACCATTTTCGAGGATTCCTGGGTACAGTGGATTTGCAGCTTTGATAAACAACAAGATCTTTCTTTTCCAGATACTGTAGTTCTCTTTATCAAAAGCTGGGATCTTGATACTGTTTGATTTCTGCATTGTCGTCGTGATCTCAGATAAGTATGTTAATCTGATTGCTCTGATACCAGTTGTTGGTCCTTGTGTATTGCAGAAGGGGGGGATGAATGCAATACTGATAAAATTCAATCTCAATTTCAACAACTAAAACTAAGATTAAATGTTATCAGCAATGTATATGCAATCACAAACAGTATGTATAAAAACAAGATTCACAAAATAAATGTTTTATTTATTTTGCAAAGTGTTTTGCTACAACCTCAAGAAAGAATTCTTGAGCTTCTGTTTTCTCTAAGACACTTGCAAGTCTTCGATTCTTTTCTAGAATGAATTGATAGTATGTATAAGACTAATCCTATCACTATCAGTCACGGGTTTGTGAAGCTGCTGTCACTGTCAAGTGGTAGCTTCTTACAAATTGCCTTACCCATGTGACTTTCCTAAATTGCTAACATGACAAATATACATTGCAAAGGAAGCAATCTAGATTCATTCTATTTCCAGCTAAAACAATTCAGCAGATACAGACTTGACCTTGCTCTTGAATTGATTCGCTTTTGTTTTGCAGTGCTTGAAGCTTCTGTCGTAGTCTTGCAGACTTGGTGCAGCTTAGGGATGCTGCAACACGCCTGTTTCTTGAACATTGAGACTGTCACGGGATTTGACTGAGAAAGATACCTAGAACAAGGATCTTTATTGAGACAGTTACTTTTGCCGCAAAGCTTGCTGTCACAGGAATGTTCTTTTGGTGACAGAAAGAATTCCCCGCATAGAGTGCTGTCGAGAATTCCAAACTTGCTGTCCAGAGCTAAAGTTGCTGTCAAGCAGTCTTCCGCCAATGTTGCTGTCAGAGTGAATATGCTGTCGTGACTTGCAACATTCTGTCTTCTTGTAATCTTACTGTCAATGCTCATGACAGTAACCTTTATTCATGCTGTCATCTTAAATATGCATTCTTTGAGGCTTGAACACACAAGTGAACTTCTTTCAAATTATACAACCAGAATAACAACACATGTTGATTACAAGAACATACTTTGGCTGTGACAGTATGTTCTACTTAATTAAAAAATTAAGTACATTTAAAGATAAGTTGTTTCTATGCTATCACCCATAAATCCCAACAGGTATTTTTGTGATTATAATCAATAATAATTTTAAAAAATGAACTACTTGAGTTATTATCATTATTTTAAGATTTTTATATATACCACATTTTGTTTGTAATTTTTAGATTTTTCAAAATATAATTTATAATATTAAGATTTTTCAAAAAAATTAAAATATATATTACTAAAACTTTCGTAAATTATTATTTGAAACATAATTTATAATTTAATTTTTAAAGTATTTTTATAAAATATATATTACAAATTTAAGATTTTTTAAATATGTTTCATTTCATTTTTCGTTTTTTTTTCTAATTTTTAAATTTTATTCTTTTCTTTTTTAAATTCTTTTTAATTTAATATAGTAATAAATGACTAAAATATCATCATTTTGACCAACGGTGACGATCAAATTTAACGAAAAATCGATAAAGGGGTGAAAGCTGCGAGAAAACTCAAAATTGCGGGATGCAAAGTGCATAAATTAAAACAAATGAACCTTAAGTGCAATAAGCCAAAACCAAAGGGATCAAATATGCAATTAAGTCTTTTTTTACATATTAAAGTAATATTTTGTGTTAACAAAATATAGTCAAATTATAATTAGGGTGTAATGTATTACAATACTGTAACTATGAGGTGATCTTTATTATAATTTAAACTTAATGAAATACCTTTTCGATTTTACTGTTGCCTATATTAACGGTGACTGTTGTGTTGGACGAAAAATGATTAAAGTGGTGCAATTCGAAGCGAAATTTGAAATTGAGAGGTGCATTTTGCTGATATTAAAAATTAGAGACCAAATCCAAAAAATGATTAATGATAAGAGGTACAAAGTGCTATTTACTTTTTAAAATTACCGTTAAAATAGAATGAAGGACCTTTTCATAAGATAATCGAATTAAAATTGTTAAAATGTAGAACATAAAACAAACTGTGCATCGATCGATCAGGGATACATAACACTGATTTGGAGAGAATTCATATCAATGGTAGTTGATAGTCCACGACAACTTCTTATCTTTTTTTTTTCTTTTTTTTTCGCTAGATCAACTTCTTATCTCTATTTCTATCTTTCTTACCTTTTCATTTTAAAAAATTATTTCAATGACATATTCTTGACGTTTTGTTTTTACCTATTTACAAATGTTTCCAAGCGGAGCTAAAGAAATATGTCCACGATATATGAATTTTTAAGTATATCTGAGGGGCTATATCTTCTATATAATAGTGTCTATTGCCTGTTTTGTACAGTAAATTACCTCATTTTAAGTTTTAACCCCCAATATTTCAAGTAATTTCAAAAATGTCATTCTCTCACGTGTGCATCGTACTCCATTCTCTGAAGCTTCTTTTGTAAGCTTCTTTACCAAACCAGAAAAGCTGCACTTTCCGAGGAAATGAGTCATTACAAAAGGTTGCTGAAAGAGAAAAACAAAGGCTTAGTAAACTAGAGGCATTCTTTGTTTTGAATACTATTGATCATTCAGCAAGAAAGTACACTTACGATCAAATTCCACAACACTGTGTATGGAATGACGGTGAAAGGAAATGGAATCCAAGGAAAAGAGGACAACAAATAGGAAGACTCTCTTACGCTCATCACTCAAGTGGCGAAGTATGGTATTTGCGGATGTTGCTCACAAAGGTAACTGGCCCTACTTCATTTCAGAGCTTAAGAATTGTGAATGGTATTTGTTTTTCCACTTTTCGCGAAACATGTAAAGAATGTGGGTTGCTTGATGATGACAAGGAGTGGCATGAAGTTCTACAACAATGTTCTGTTGGCGGCTTACCATCACAAATTCTGCAGCTCTTTGTACATATTATAGTAAACTGTAAAGTAAGTGACTTGGCTCATTTGTGGGACTGTCATTGAAATCGCATGATCGATGACATTTTATTAAAAAGGCGCAATCTAATGCAAAATCCAACACTTATTCTCAATGAAAAACAACTCCAGTTTTATTCTCTCGCAGGTTAGACATCATATTCTTTAAAACATAATACATTCAACTACTTTACCAAGTTCTAATTAAAATGCCTTTCACAGAAATTGATGATTTGTTGCGTTCAATTGGAAAATCATTGAAGCGTTTCCCAATGTTACCACAACCTCCTACATCCTATCTCCATCATGGCTCTAATAATTTGATATTGGAAGAAACAAATTACAATGTTGCTGAGATGGAAGTGGAGCATAAAAAACTTAAGGCCAATTGTAATGAAGCCCAGTTGAATATCTACAATGTCATTCTAAATTCAATCATGAAAAAGGAAGAAGGATTATTTTTTGTTTATGGGAGCGGAGGATGCGGTAAAACTTATTTATGGAGAACCATAATCTCTAAGCTGAGATCTCAGGGTGAAATTGTTCTACCCGTGGCATCATCAGGAATTGCAGCCACATTAATGCCTGGTGGACAAACCGCTCATTCCAGGTTCAGAATTCCAATTGTACTGGATGATTTTTCCCTTTGTTGCATCGGTCATAAATCAGATATTGCTGAACTTCTAAAGGAAACCAAACTTATTATTTGGGATGAGGCTCCTATGCAACATATGTATGCCTTTGAATGCTTGAACAGATATTTAAGAGACATTATGAAATCAGTCAATCCTATTTTTAGATCAATGCCCTTTGGAGGAATCACTGTATTGCTTGGTGGAGATTTCAGATAAATTCTCCCAGTTATTTCTCATGGTGAAAAAGGACAATTTCTTGCTGCATGCATAACTCGGTCACGTTTGTGGGCTATTTGTAAAACATTTCTGCTCACAAAAACACATGCGTCTTAACAAAGGGAATTCTGAAGAAGAAATGGCAGAGTTAAATGCCTTTGCACAATGGGTGCTTGATATCGGTGATGGGAAGGTACTACCCCCACAAAATGATGGTTTGGAATATTTAGAGGAAGAAATAATCGTTCCAACCCAATTTTGTGATTTGACAAATGTGAATTATGTTGATAACATGATTGACACTACATATCCTGATTTCCTACATAATTGCAGAGATGCAAAGTACTTGAGTGAAAGAGCTATATTGACACCTACGAACACCACTGTTAATCATCTGAATAGTCTTATTGTTGAAAAGATTCCCGGTGAATCCTTTTCTTAATTTAGCGTAGACAGTGCTGAGGATTTTGGTGGAACAGATGATGATCTAAACAGTGCATTCCCAATTGAATATTTGAATTCAATTGCACTTCCAGGTATTCCTTCTCATGAATTGAAGTTAAAAGTTTGTGTAGTCGTGATGCTCATGAGAAATTTGAATCAAACTCTCGGATTATGTAATGGCACAAGGATGATAGTTACGAAATGTCTAAATTTTGTGTTGAGTGCAAGGTAATTTGTGGGACTTTTGTTGGTACTCGACATTTCATTCCATGCATGGAACTTTGTTCGAGTGATACACGAATGCCATTTAAATTGGTTAGGAAACAGATGCCTCTGCAAATATGTTACGCTATGACAATTAACAAATCACAGGGTCAATCACTACAAACTGTGGGCCTTTTATTGCCGAAATCTGTTTTTACACATGGTCAGTTTTATGTAGCCATTAGTCGAGTTACTTCTCCTCGGGGTCTTAGAATTTTCATTGATGATGACAGTGGTTTGCCAACCAATAGAACTTTGAACGTTGTCTATAAGGAGGTTTTTTATACTTTGCCACGATCATGACATTCCACAATGAAGATGAAATATTTAGATTGAGTATAATATTTATGTAATACAATTTTTATTAACTCTGAAATATACAAGGATCTACAACAATATGGAATCACATATTTTGTTCATTTTGTAATGGCTAACAGTTATACAGACATTTGCATCTGTCACATTAGTCCATCACTGTGCAATCAGTTGTACAATATTTTGGTTCGGGAATATTGTATTTATGCAACTACTAATCGTATAATGTTTGTAAATGTACATGTAATTTCATACACCTGTTAGAAAGCTTTAAATCGAAAATCAAAATTAAAAAAAAGCAGAAAATGATCAATTCATAAACTTAAAAGCGATACCATGAATTTGACATAGTCTGATGGAAACTTAAACTTCGTCTAATTCTTGCCAAGTACATTTCAAATAGAAATAGAACATTATCTCATTGCCCAACAAACCTAACACCGGATTCGATTATAGAGCTTTTCATTACACATACACACCAACACGGACTTGAAATGTGTTATCAGAAACATGAGTAAACTTAACCCTATCTCCCTCTTTCAGCTCATTGTTTTTTGTGAAGTCATCCCAGCCTCTTCCAAATCTGCAGATTCTTCTTTTGATACAAACACCAACTTTCCAACATTCACCCCTACGAATTAAGTTCACCATTATATAGTTTTTCCAACTTCGATAAATCCTGAATAGATGTCTTGCCACATACTGTGAAAGATTTTCCAAGAAGAATATCATATCATGTCCATCTATAAGCATTACTAAGATTACTTCCAGTACTTAAATTACTTACCACACCATGTCCACTTTGATTCACATTGGATGGTTTCAAAACTACTATGAAATAATTGATTACTCCTTTTATCTGTTCTAATCTCCGGTGCTTTTGTATAGGTGTTTCATGTTCTATAAAAACAAATAAATAAAGCTATAGAAATCACACTTTCATGTAAAATTATGAATTTTATTTTTGAAACTGGACATACAAACCTCCTGTGACTGACTGTACTAAGTTTTGAACCTCCAAACCAGTGGTTCCTAATTAAAAAAAATTGAAACATTAAAAATAATAAATTCTAAATAAACAAATACCACAAAACCAAAAAAAAAAAATACTCACCTTCAATATTATCCAACTCCCTATCAGTTAACACAATCACTCCATCCTCCAAACCCTTTAGAAAATCCGTTAACAACAGTTTTTTCTCCTTATGATTAAATATATCCATTCCTGGACTGTTGTAGATAGAAACATAAAAGGAAGAACGACCAACAAATTCAAAGCAGATTACATTGTTCTCCTCCACGGAATAAGCCGTCAACAATTTCTTTAAACCAATCAATAAATGACTCCCTCCAAGAAATATGCCTGATACTCCATACCATCACCCAAATACAGTTTTATATTTTCCTTTAACAGCATTCCAAATTGTTCAACAAACACACGCAGTATTTCCTACATAATAAAAAATCATTATTGACATGTACACACTACAAAACTAAGTTTAAAAAATATGCACTTCATATAAATACCAGCTCTCCGGTGAGAACAGTTTCGTAGGTCATGAATTTGAAGAATTTTAAGAGACCCTTTCCGTCTTCAATTCCTAAGAACATAAATAAAATCATAAAATTATTGTATTCTGAATCCCCAAACATCATTAGCGGTAGATCAGTCTTAATCGAAGGTTAAGTATTGACACACCTCCACGGTAGAAATTTCCAATATTTGTCCAAAATAATAATTTCAAATATTTGTGGATGTGAAGTATAAAGGAGCAAACATATATCGCTTTCACATAGTTTACTAGCAGTAGCAAATTTACTCCATTCATGGTCAAAATATGCACTGCCGTTCTCCCACTTTAAACTGATATTCCACATATGGGTTTTAAAACCAAACTGAATCCAATTGATTGAGTCGTCCAAACCCAATTGCACACATGCTTCAGTGTTTAAAACCTGTTATTTACATATGAAATTTTAATAATTAATTAGGTAATGTAGTGGTATTAAATCTCAAGTTGGCGAAATATTTACCTGTGTAATACTTTCATTCTTCAAATGTTTGTCGGAGATTAATAATTGATATGCTGCTGGTATACTACTGCTACCATTATAATGGAGTAGTGAACTTAGTTTGTCTAAGTCCACCTCAGTAAGTTCAGAAAAATCAGAGACTAAATTGCCAACATTATTCTGACAAACACTTTCATTGTGTAAAGGGATATCTTTCAAACCATAATCAATTTCCACAGCGTAACAATTAAAAATCTCAACCAAAAAATCAACAACACCAACGTACTAAACACATAACAAGTGGTAAGGTTTGACATCATAATAACGCATAAAGTTTTCTAAACCTTCAATACGATGTGTACCATGTACGTAACTACCAAACCACAGGGAACCATTTGGTACTCGGAGATATACTCTGTTTGGTAGTAAATCTCCGTACTGAGCAGCAAATGTATCCAAAATTTCCTGAAATTGGGGAAATAAAACAAAGTTGTATAACACGGAAATTAAACATCAATATATAAGTTCTATGTTCTTAAGATTTTATTACCAAACTTCCTGATTGGTATGTTGAAGCAGAATTCAGACATAAGAAACCAATTAGAAAGGGACCCTTTGACGCTGTCAAATTTACTGAAATGAGAAATACCAAAGTACCAACAAACATTAAAAAGTTGGAAAGGTCCCATTTGTCAAAAAGATGAAAGAAATAAGAAACAAATAGAGTAATAACATGAATAATTATTTTTCCACTGGATTCAACTCTGTATTACAAAAAAAAGTAAGTGCTCCATTGAAAAAACTATCAAATTAATTTGGTACAAAATTAAAGTATGAGAAATACATACCTTCTCGTACCAGAAGAAGCCATTGCCATCAAAGACTTTAGACAATGAAGAACTTTAGGACTTTGACTATTTTTTTACTAACTTTACCAAAGTCTTTCAGACTAATATTAAGTACAGGTAGTTGGTACATTACTGAATGCATCTTTTAAAAAAGTAACAGCCTTCCAATTGAAACGGTGCCACTAAATTAGTGGTATATTTACTTTTTCTCCATTTAAATTATGTTTCAAACAACGGAATAAATAAATTTATAAATGATGTCGTAAGTTACTCTTCTTATTTATATTTAATTAACTAAGACTACAAACTAATACTTCGTAAAACTATTTTGTCCACAATAAACAAGATTTCAACCATTTATTACTTTAGCATAAAATTTGGGTAGAATTGGCCTTTGCAATTCACAATAAACTATTTTATCAATCATTCACTTAATATTCATAGAACTATAACTTTGTCATAGTTGAAATTAGTTAAATTTTGTAATTGGAAATGAAAACTAAAATTTAAACAACAAAGTTTTATTTTTGTTCATAATATCTTGCATTCTTCAATCTCTATGATGCGTACAACTGATGTTTAAAACACAAATATTGAGTTATTAATTTATTTTGTAAAAAAAATTTAAATTATTAGTAAATCAAACCCAATAAGTTTGGAACGAACAATTAAGGAATGAAAAATTTGGCCAATTATTTTTACATGCTGCAATGGTTATGCCCCAAAACATTCATATATTTCAATAAACAATACAATGATTGATTATTTTTTAATCAAACGTTCGTAAAATTTGTATTCGTATTTCACAATAAACTACTTTATCATCCATTCAATTACACTTCTTTACATTAAAAACAATTTAAACTGGCAAATTTAACCAAAAAATTTACATACTCACCTTTTATAGAACATATACACATTTGCTTTTACATACTCTAATGTCTATGCTACGCAAAATTGAGAAATCAAAAATTTAATCTTTTATCATCCATTAACTTAATCTTCATAAAACATTTACTTTGTCATATGTAAAATAAGTTCAATTTTGTATTTTAAAATCAAATAAAAATTAAACCCCAAATATTGCTTGGTATTCATAAAATTTGGTAATGTTGAATATCTATTGTACGTACAAGTGATGTTTATAAAATTTGAGTTATGAAAGATCCAACGAACAATAAAGGAATAAAAAAATATGCTATTTACTAAAATTTAGAATCAAAACATTCATATATTTCAATAAATAATACAATGATTGATTACTTCAATGTATATGCACACACATGTGAAAATTTGGAAATTGTAACTGAATGATATAAATGCACATTCATTTCTTACATATTGTGAAATGTATTGTCCGTAGAAGTAATGTTTAATGTTTATACCATTTCATGTATCACCAATTATTTTTTTCCAAAATTCCTTACTTAACATTTCACTAATAATTATCGGGAAAAGAAAATAATTAAGAAAAAGAAAAATCATCTTATTTCTATTCGAGATTTTTGTACCTTCTCATTAAACTGATTTCAATGTATATAAGGACACTACCAATTGATTTGGCCCATATAAAAGTCCAATAAACTGTATATAGATAGATCGTGATACACAACTTTATGTCATCGATTTAATAAATTTTTATTATAAACCAAAACAAAACATTTTTGTCCAATAGAAGCTCTAGAGTGTAGTAATTGATTTAACCTTGGGCAGTTAAATCATGTATCTTTATTAATTACACTAACTCTACATCTTCTATACACATACATACATATCTAAACAACATTACTGTAGAACCCTTCATACTGAAAAAAAAAAACAAAAAACAAATCAAAAAATGGAGAGAGGATGGGAATTGCCTCAAAACGGATACATCAAGGTAAACGTCCATGCAGTTCACTACAATAACAACCTCGCAAATGGGAACAACTCGGGGATAGGCGTCGTGTTAAGAGATGATAATGGTGAAATTCTTTTAATGGTTTCAGGCACCATAAGGAATTTAACGGAATTGGGAAATGAACTGTGGGCGATGCTCATAGGACTGAGATGTGCTTATTATATAAATAAGCATCAAGTTATGCTTGAAACTGAAAGTGCAGATGCTGTCAGAGAATGGAATGAATGGCGTTGGTTTCATGATGAAAATAATTGGAGAGTCATTCAACAACTTGACAAACGTAAACATGATAGGAAATTAAGGCTGCATTTCGATGTAATACAAGAGACGCAGAACAGTTTGGCGGCATTCCTTGCTGTGGATGGAGCACATAACCGCACTCGGCTAGTTGTTTTCAGAAGACCTTTTGGAAGAGTCCGAGAAATTTGGCACTTGGACATGGTTTTGGGATTGGCAATTGAAAATTTTGATTTGATTGAAGAAGAAGATTATCTGGAGCTACAGCAGCGGGATATAGAGGTTGAACAAGTTGGTGATTGGTTGTTGAATGATGAAGGATCGGCCAATATTGCCAATCCGCAGTGACCATTTGATTGCATGCAACTACACAAAGGGCAAGGTTATGTACTTCTAAAAGGCTATTATCAATTAAGATTTGAAGCTTTTGAATTTGAAAAATGTCTTTTCTGTTTCGGTTACTATGTATAATCAACTGCATGCATCATTTCGTATTTTTAGACTTACGTTAATTTTAATCTAGACTTATTTTAATGGCAAATTGATGATGTTATGAACCGATGCATTGTTATTATTTAAGATTTTTAAGATTCCCAAATATTCAGGTATATTTCTCCAATGTGAAAATCAAAATTTAAATTAATTTTTTTTTGGGCTTAAGAAAATTATTTTTCGTTTCAGATATTTGCCTTCGAAAACATATAAATTCGTAGAACGAAATAGGACTGCACCTTTAGACCAAAATGTGTGATTTTCATTATGAGTTACTTCGAACAAATACTAAAATCATATAAAATTGTAAAGTATGGAAATGGAGGCAACTACTGGATCCCATAGCACAAAGGTCAATGCATCCATCAACACCGTTCCTTTTTAAAACATGTACACTATCCATTTACAGAATAAAGTGAGCATTACCTACTCAGAATATAAGCTTAACTATCTAATAGCACACCCAGATCTGAAGAAGAGTAAAGAGGAGATTAAAGGCAACTAACAACAATCAAATTCAATTCTGCCACAGAGGTAACAATCAAGTTCGGAAGAGGTAAATGAGCCTCTGACAAAACTTTAATACCTTCAATAGAATAGATTCTCAGATATATTTATTGTTTGTCTGTAACAAATTATAATAAATCATATGTACATGCTTACCAGTAATGGAACTGAACAAGTATGACAACATCAAAAAATTTAATAGCTCAACTTACAACTGGAAAACTCGAGTTAGATTGCAATATACTTGGAAAGGAATAAACAGACAAACGCAGGAATATTATGGAATAAATATGATCTTCATTGATGACTCTGTAAACTACTAGAATAATCTTTTATGAAAAAAGTTTATTATTCCTTATAGTTTTTTAATTGGATGACTTTCTAACTTCTTTTATGTTCATTGTCCTGTAAAACTCAAGAATTCATGGTTTCGCTAGCAAAAAATATTGTGAAGATTTGTTTGAAAAATTAGTTGAGGGTCAAATTTATTGCTTGTCAAATTTTAAAGTTAAGAAATATGTTGGTGATGAGATCTTCAGGCCAGTTCAAAATGAACACCATATTTATTTTACATCTCACACAAAAATTGAGAAAGATGAAAACGACGGCTTATAAATTGATGATTACGCTTTTGATTTGTTCTACATGGAGGAAATTGAGAAACTAGCAGATGATAATCGTTTCTTGATAGGTATTACTTACAATCTTTAATACACTTAATTATTTTAGTTCCAGAAAATTATACCTGACACTAACATTAAAATTTACATTAGACATGGTTGGCAAGGTTGAAAATCTTGAAAAAACTATCAGAACAAATAAAAATAATAGGGAAACTATCAGGCTAAAATTTGACCTCTCGGATGGAAGGTTGGTTTCAAGATTTTGCATGTATTCAAAATTAAATTAATTTTATAGTACACTAATTCCAAATTTAACATTCGTTTTCAGATTTAGAGTGAAAGTGACTTTTTTTTACAGTTTGGCAATAGAAACAGAAGAAGCTTTTAAGAAAATAGATGTCGCAAATATCTTTGTTATTATCTCATGTACAAAATTTGGTCGATTTGAAGGTAATGTCAGGTTATGTATTTTATATTTTTTCAGTTTAAATTATGATAACAAAAATCAACTTTGTGAACTAGGAGCACCAAACTTAACAAATTACCCAGCTACAAGGGTTTTCATTAACCCAAATCACTACAGTTTGATAGAGTTGAAGGAAAAGTAAGTAAATAATTACATAGTTTAATAAAATAGAATAGGTAGGATTTTAAGTCTTCATAATCAACAGGTGGGACAAACATACATCTTTGGATGTATCAAAAACTGATGAGGATATACCCAAAAAGGTTTTTACAGTGAAAGAAATCAGAAATCTAAAAAAAGAGGTAAAAGATGTGACTTCTCAAATCTATTTCTTATTTTAATTAACATAATTTAAAAAAAGTTGTTTTTAATAGACAATTTCGGTGTAGACAGTGGTTAATTGTCAAGTAACAGTGAAAAAAATGGATGAAAAAGCAAAGTGGTACTATGCTCGGTGTATTGATTGTGAAATTGAAATAATATGTGACAAAGGAATCTATAGCTGTACAAAATGCCCAAGAATTTTTCCTTACCCGGAAAAAAGGTTTAATTTTCCTTAAAATATACTTACTATGACATTAATGTTTATCCAAATTTTTAAAATTTACTTGAAATTATATTTTCACAGGTTTAGATTGTGTACAATTTGTTCAGACAAAACAGGATCAATGGTAGTCATTTTCCCTGATTCAGAAGTTACCAGATTTATTGACAAAACGGTGGTAGACATTCATTCTGAATGTTTAAAGGTACGTAAAATTTGTGCCCAATATTTTCTAATTCTTTCATACATTATAGTAAACAAATCATTATGACAAAAGTTAAATAACATAGGAAGAGGATGAGGAAAATTTCCCAAAGATACTAAGAACATTTGTTAATCAAAAATACACCCTCAACCTGCAAGTTACGGAAGACAATATCAACAAAGGATCAACTGTAATGAGGATGTTCAAGTGAAAGCTTTGAAAAATATAAAGAAAGAAAAGGTAAGAAATATTTTGAACATCAAAAAATCTAAATTTTATTTTGAAATTTATAAGAAAAATAAAATTTGTTCAAATCATTCATTGCAGAAGTAGGCGATGATGGAAGAAATACAAACTACAAAATTTTAAATGTTTTGAAGCTTCGATGTAACCTTCCCCAAGCTATAATATTAATCTGTAATGTTAAATTTAAACAACTAATTTTCCTTTTTGCAAATTTAGTAAACTTACAATCACTTCAAGTTCATTAAATTATGAAACAGGGTACAACCACATCAAAAGTATATTGAACATTACTATAGGGTTTAAATGCACCATCTGTTAGTTGTGAGAAATAAAAACATACACAATCCTACAATAGAATCAAACTTCTTAAAGTCAGAGTTACAATTTCAACACTGCAATTCTGTAAGACAAGCAAATTACAAATATGTCAACCAACAAATTTGACACCATAGCTTCTCTAAGACCAGGAAGATATGACTTCAAAATCAAAGTTAGAGTAATAAAAAAATGGAGAGGATGTACAAGAACAGGAGAAGTCTTCAAAGGATTCAACATCATTCTTATTGACAACATGGTAAATTACTATCATTCATAATTTAGCATATTGCCAAATTAGTTAAACTTAATCTTACAACTATTATTTTTGCCGAAAAATATAATTCATGCTTTCATTCCAGGATTATGTTCTGAACAACTAGAGGAGAAGATTACGGTTGAAAATGTGCATAGCATGAAGAACTTTACTGTTCAGCCATATAAACCAACATATATTTTTAGATGCCTACGTAATGAAAAGCAGTTAATCTTCTCAAAGGATACACAAGTAGAAGATATGGAGGACAACGAAACAAGTATGCCAAAAACTTTTTTTTGATTTCGTTGACCACAATGAAATTAACAGTTTATCAAATCAAAAAACTTACTTGACAGGTAAACAAACACTTTCTATACTTTGTTACTGCCTCTAAATTTGAATTCTTTATCATTTTGTTTACTTTTTGGAGCAGATGTTGTTGGTATAATCAAGAAAAAGGATTTTAGAGAACTTCGTAACCAAAAACCAACCAAAATGACCATAACAGATGGAAGGTTTTAATGAATTCCATTTTATACTTTATTATTCAAGTTACGTAGAAATAAATGTATTACATATCATTTCATGCAACAGTTCAAACATAAATGTTACTTTCTGGGATGATTTTGATGTACAATTTGAAAATGGAATGAATGAGCAGTTGGTAAAACTAGTGATCATCATAATATCAGCAGGGAAAATCGAAAACTTGAATGGAATATGGAAGCTGAAATTTATATGATTACATACACACAATGATTTTTTTTCTAATACCATGATTTTTATAATTATACAGGAGAGGTGAAAATCTCAAATGTTGCTCCAACAACAATCTACATAAACTACAATAATCATAGTGTCATTCACCTTAGGAAGAGGTAAAACTGATGACTTAAAGGTGGTTACGAATCCAATCTTTTGCACATTTCTCTTTTTTGACAAAATTAACTAAATTTTATGAACAGGCTGTCTCTACCACAGTTTTCTGAAATTGCTTTGAACATGTCTGAAATAAAAAGACCCGAGTTGCTCACGGTGGATGCAGTAACTAAATTGTCTAAAGAATACATAGATGTGAGTATGTCAACAATTGCTTTATGTAAACAGTTTTGAATTAATGAGTTGTTTTATTATTAAACCTATAATCATCAATTCAACTGTAGGCTAAAGTCTTCACCCATGTCACCTTCAAGTATGTGGACGACTGAGGGAAGTGGTTTTATAACACATGTACCACATGTGATCATCCCACAGAATTTATAGAAGGACTACATGTTTGCAAACACTGCCCCAGAACAGTGCCACATCCTGAAAAAAGGTGACTTCTAAAATTTGTAAATTTCTATTAATATATACATTATTACTTTATGTGCTTTATTAAATTTCTTACAAATATAGGTACACCCTTAATGTGATTGCTTATGATGCAACTGGTACAATGGATATTATACTAGGAGATAGAGAAGTTCGAACATTAATGGGAAAAAGAGCTCGAGACATTATCAATGAGGTGCTAATTTTGTTCAAATTTTTATTACATTATAATTTATCATACTTAAAAAAATTATAAATTCTCAATGTATAACAGCAAAACAAAAAGGAACATTTCCCACCATGTCTAAAATTATTTGAAAAAAAAGATTACACATTGCAAGTAAGAATCAAGGAAGTTAATGTTGTTCATCACTATCAACTCTACTTGGCCACAAACATATGCAATGGATTTGTTCAACCGAGAGATGAAATAATTCAAACATCATGTGATATCCAACCATCAAGTTCATAGGTAACTTATTTAAATAAATTAATAATTACATGGTTTTGTTCATTATTTAAACATTATTAATATTCAATACACACAACTTCATCTACATATCATCTGCAAGAAATGTCGGACTCAAATTTCAAAGCAACTTAGACAGCGGAAGAAAACAAAAGGAAGGACACTGTTGGAAGAAACAACTTTATATTAATTAAAACAAACAATTGTGAAATTAAGTAACAATTAGAAATATACCAAATTTTATTTATAAAAAAAAAAAGAGCCCAGGCATCAATACTTATATGACTTATGAACCGGGGTCTGAGAGAGGTCTGCTCACGTCCTAGTCACTCAATTCATATTCTACCATCAACTTGAGGAAGGTTTCTGTAGAATGACTACTAACTACTGTGTGTTTGTGTGATCTTGTGTCTCTCCCATGTGTAGACAATTGTAAAATATAAGCAAGTTGATGATGATTTATATATATTGCCTAGTGGGATTTGTGTTTGTCAGAGATATTATTTCCATATTGGTGCAATACAGCAGAGGCCAAATACGATCACATGCAAGCCACATTTTGTTGAGTATACAACAACGAAAGCAAAACCCAAAGCGAATAAACAAGAACAAGAAAATAAACGACAATCACACAAGACAAAGATTTACGTGGTTCGGAAATTCCTACTCCACAAGCCGCACTAATTTTGTATTGATCTCTCACAACTATGTTGTTCTGTTGTGTTCTGATGTGTTGGTGTTTTACAATTACATGAGACTATTTATAAGAGAAAAAAACTGGGCCTAAAAACTAATTAGAGTCTAATTCTGAAATTCTGAATTTACTAACTCTAATTAGAATTCAGATCTGAAAATTCTAACTCAAATCAGAAACCAATTCTGAAACCTGTTAGACTCCACAAACCCAACAATCTCCCACTTGGAGTCTGACCACATCTTCTCTTCACTCTTGTAAATCTAGTAACACCCGATACTTCGATCAATAACTCTAACTAGTGCAGCGCCTTCTCATCAATCAATTCTGAAGGCCAGTTGAAGCTATGCAAAGCTTCAACTTTTCATTGGTAACCAAACATTCACCCAAATCTGCATCAGAGAACCCTTCCAAGATAACATCTTTCTTGCTGAAACATAATGCAAACTTGGATGTGCCTCTCAAGTAGCGTAACAACCACTTGACTGCTTCCCAATGCTCTTTTCCTGGATTAGACATGAACCTGCTAACAACTCCAACTGCATGAGCAATGTCTGGCCTTGTACACACCATAGCATACATCAAACTGCCAACTGCAGATGCATACGGAACTTTAGCCATATCTTTCTTGCCTTCATCCGTTTTAGGTGACTGTTTCTTCGTGAGATTAAAGTGAGTTGCCAACGGTGTACTTCTGGTCTTCGCATCCTGGACACTGAATTTCTGCAATAATTTCTCAATATACTTCTCTTGAGATAATTTCAAAGTACCTTCAGATCTATCCCTTATGATGCTCATACCAAGTATCTGTTTTGCTGCACCCATATCCTTCATCTCAAACTCTTCAGACATCTGTCTCTTTAACCTGTTGATTTCCCTCATGTTTGATCCTGCTATCAACATGTCATCAACATACAACAACAATATGATATAAGATGAATCAAATTGTTTAAAGTAACAACAATGATCCATAGCACTCCTCGTGTACCCATTCTTCATCATAAAGTTGTCAAACTTCAAGTACCATTGTCTTGGTGCTTGCTTCAAACCATACAAGCTTTTTATAAGCTTGCAAACCAAGTTTTCTTTCCCAGCTACCTGAAATCCCTCTGGCTGAACCATGTAGATGTCTTCCTCAAGATCACCATGTAAGAACGCGGTCTTAACATCTAGTTGCTCTAGATGTAACTCCTCTGCAGCCACAATGCTTAGCACAAGTCTAACTGTAGTCATCTTAACAACCGGAGAAAATATATCAGTATAGTCAATACCCTTTTTCTGTTGATATCCCTTGGCTACTAACCTTGCTTTGTACCTTTTGCTGCCATCAGGTTCTTCTTTGATCCTGAACACCCACTTATTTTGTAAAGCCTTCTTTCCTGCTGGTAATTCTGTTAAAGACCAAGTCTCATTCTTCTCAAGAGAATTCATCTCTTCTTCCATGGCTGATTTCCACTTAACTGAATCATCCACCTGAACTGCCTCTGAATAACACTGAGGCTCTCCGTCCTCGGTCAATAACATGTAATATGCTGAAGGAGAAAATCTTTGTGGCGGCCTCACAGTTCTGCTAGATCTTCTTACCTCAGCCTGTGGAGTAACTGAACCTGTCTCATCAGCATTCCCAGAACTCCCACTATTTCCTGCAAGATCTTCTTCAGTAATATCTTCAAGCACCGCTTTCTCTTTTTCTGATTGTTCCTTTGTAAACTCAGAATCGACTGCAAGCTTATCCTTGTACACCGCATTTTCATTAAAAGTAACATCTCTACTTCTAACGACCTTCTTCGTCAGTTCATCCCAGAAACGGTAACCCATATCATCTGAGCCATAACCAATGAAGATACACTTCTTTGCTTTCGGATCAAGCTTGTCTCTGTCTGAATCTTTAACACGCACATAAGAAACACAACCAAAAACTCGCAAGTGTGAAAGATTTACCTCTTTTTTTCTGCCACTCTTCTTCAGGAATCTTGAACCCCAAAGGAACTGAAGGTCCTCTGTTTATGAGATACGCTGCTGTGCTAACTGCATCTGCCCAAAAAGTCTTCGGCAACCCTGCATGTAACCTCATACTCTTGGCCCTCTCATTCAAGGTTCTATTCATGCGCTCTGCAACACCATTCTGTTGTGGTGTCTCTGGAATAGTTTTAATCATTCTAATCCCGTATTCTGCGCAATAGCTTTTAAACTCATCACTACTATACTCACCACCATTATCTGACATCAAACTCTTAACCTTCAAACCAGTCTGAGTTTCAACTTCAGTCTTCCACTTCTTGAAAGTATCAAACACATCTGATTTTTTCTTCAAAAAATAAATCCATACCTTTCTAGTGGAATCATCAATGAAAGTGACATAGTAGCGAGATCCTCCCAACGACGCAACTGTTGTTGGACCATATACATCTGTATGAACTAGCTCTAACTTCTTAGCCTTCGGGGTCCTCCTTGATTTTGCAAAAGTAACTCGTTTCTGCTTTCCAAGAACACATGGCTCACAGAACCCAACTTCCACATTCTTCAGCTCTGGAATCCTCCCCTTCGAAGTTAACAGCTTCATACCTTTTTCACTCATATGACCAAGTCTTTGGTGCCACAAAGTTGAAGACCCAATCTCATCAGCAACTGCATTTGCTTCATAGCTAGATTGTTCAACTATGTACAAAGTCCCCTTCTTGTCTCCACGAGCAACAACTAGATTCCCCTTTATAACCTTCCACTGTCCGTTTCCGAAAGAAACTCGATACCCTTCCTTATCTAACTGACCCACAGATATCAACATCTTCTTAAGTCCGGGAATGTACCTTACATCTTTCAACGTCCAGCTAGTCCCCAAAGAGGTCTTGAGATTAATATCTCCCATGCCCGCAATATCCAAAGTCTCATCATCAGCAAGACGGACTTTACCAAAATTTCCAAGTCTGAAATTTAACATCAAATCCTTGCAAGGGGTAGCATGGAATGATGCACCAGAATCCATAACCCATGATTCAACCGAACATTCAACACAACAAATCAAAGCATCGTCGCTCACCACTTCCTCAACTACATTAGCTGAATTATCCTCTTTTTTCTTTCCTTTAGGAGCTGCAGGAGCCGTACACTGATTTCTGAAGTGACCCTTCTTCTGACAATTCCAACAAACAATCTCCTTACGATCTTTGGATTGCCCTCTTTTTTGTGACTTCGATCTACTACGCCCCTGATTCTGCCCCCTCTCGGACTGTCTGCCTCTGCTCTCTATACTCAATAAGGAACCTGACGACTCTCCTGAGTTTCTCCTACGAATATCTTCTCCAAGAATCGAATCTCGAACTCCATTAAAAGTCATCTTACTGCTCCCAGATGAATTACTAATAGCAGTGACAAATCCTGACCAACTGTCAGGTAACGAGGATACCAACAACAAGGCTTGTACTTCATCATCAAATTTAATATCCACTGATGCCAATCTTGACAGGATAGAATTAAATTCGTTCACATGATCAGCAACACAATCACCTTCATTCAATCTCGCGGCAAACAACAAACGACACAAATACACCTTATTCGAAGCAGATGGCTTCTCATACATATTTGTTAACGCCTTGATCAATCCATGAGTTGTCGTTTCCTTGACGATATTGTATGCAACGTTCTTTGCCAAAGTCAATCTGACAACACCCAGAGCCTGCCTATCCAATAGCTTCCATTCAGTCTCATCCATTGAATCTGGCTTCTTCTCCTCTAGCGGTTGGTGTAGTTTTTTCTGATACAAATAATCTTCAATTTGCATCTTCCAATATCCATAATCTTTGCCATCAAATTTGTCGATCTTTACTTTCCCTTCTTCTGCCATCGCTCCCACTCGCCTGAAAACCTAGGCTCTTGATACCAGTTGTTGAGTATACAACAACGAAAGCAAAACCCAAAGCGAATAAACAAGAACAAGAAAATAAACGACAATCACACAAGACAAAGATTTACGTGGTTCGGAAATTCCTACTCCACAAGCCGCACTAATTTTGTATTGATCTCTCACAACTATGTTGTTCTGTTGTGTTCTGATGTGTTGGTGTTTTACAATTACATGAGACTATTTATAAGAGAAAAAAACTGGGCCTAAAAACTAATTAGAGTCTAATTCTGAAATTCTGAATTTACTAACTCTAATTAGAATTCAGATCTGAAAATTCTAACTCAAATCAGAAACCAATTCTGAAACCTGTTAGACTCCACAAACCCAACACATTTCATATCTTAAATTTGTCATCTATTGAATGTAGTAGTAGTTCGATCATCGTTTGTGCATGGACTTCTTAAATTGATAAATATATATATATATATTTCCCAAGATTATTGATCTGTAACAGCTACGTTCTGACTAAACTTGGCCAAGGACGTCTCAACTGAAACATGTCTGCCTATGTACGCGGAGTACTGGACGACTTTGGGACGAGGAGAAAGGCAAATATGTGTATAACGTAGCACAATTGTTGTGACCAGTGAGTGTTAATGCATTGAAGTTAAAATTATGAATTTATAATTTTAACGAGACTTCCTAAATTTATACTTTACGAATCTCGAATTGTAAGTGCCCGTCAACCTTTGATGTTGAAGCTTTAAGTTGTGTTTGATTAATTCACATTCAAGCATTTATTAAAAAGTGGAGTGAAGGACAACCAAAAGTATAATACATGTAAATGTGATTATAATAAGAATATTAAATAAGTACTAACTTATAATCGCAGTAGTAGATATTAAAATATTAATATTAATAAATTATTGATAAATATTATTTAAAAGTGTATTTTTCGAGAATTCAATGATAAAAATATATAATAAATAAATAATTATTTAATTATGTAGTTATAGACAATCGAACTGTGCATAAACCTAAAAAAATTAAAATAAATAAATCTTGTATGATTACGTAGCTATAAAGAATCAAATGATCGATGAAGCTATTGAATTTAAAATAAATAAATCTTGTATAATCACGTAGTTGTAAGTAATCAAACCTGAATGAGGCTAAACGTCATTTTTACATTATTTTGTTTATTAATAAAAAATATAAATTATTATAAATTTTAGGCTCAATCGTATTGGGATGGTGAAAAGACGGTGGATCAAACAAAATAGAACAGGAGGAGTATTAAGAATTTAGCTAACGATCAATTTGTTCCTTAGAATGTCTGCTCCTTTGGTAAGAAATCTTACCGCTACTGAGTTTTGATGTTTTGATATCATGCATAATAATACTTCTTTCCATGCAATATATATTAGAAAAATGGTTATGAACAAGCGATTGTTACCTATATATAATATTTCAGTTTGTATATATAAAGATGAGATTTTCATGTATGCATATTAAAAATTTTAGTATGCACATGTTGCGATATGGTATGGTGTAACAATCGCGCTTGTTTCCGATCGAATCCTATACATTGTTTGCCAGAGATGCTACGAAGAAAGTAGGCAAAATTTGCAGCCGAGTCAGTAGGATATAACATCAAATGAGGAGGAAATGAACCCAAATCCAAGCACACCATATGGGGTAGGTACGTATAACCCGGTCTGAAATAAATTTTGGTGAGTTTTTCTCTAACCAAATCAACTGTATCACACCTACTTACGTTAAAGGTCAGATCATGTACAGAGTGATCAACATGGAAAGAAAGAACCCGATTCCTAACTACCACGACAGACTAGCTAGAAGAAGCATATATTTATAGGGGTCCGATTTGGGGGTAAACAATGGTTACGGCTTATAGTATCGCTGGAAATTTCCTTGATTCATGTATAATAAGTTTTTATTGTGTATATATAGAGGGCCCATCATATATGCAATAATTTCACCGTATGATATTTTGTAATAATCGATTCTTCCGGACAATCTCCCCAATTTATATTCCACAGTCTTACTACATTCTCCACTCAAAGCTGGAAGCATACACACGTCTATTAGCACACAGTAGAACACACTCAACGTGCCCACAGTCCAACTGAATAACAGATTCAGTCCTGGGAGCAAAATGGACCACACGGTTTATAATACATTAAGAATCCTTTGGAAGGCAAGAGCCGGAGTGATTTCGATTAATGAAATGAAAATTGCAGAAAATAGTAATCAACGTTACTGTACACTCCTCATTGTATCTAGTTTAATACAATATCGGACCTTCTCAGGGTTTTTTAATCCTCAGCTAAACTATACAAATGTCACACCATATTATAATCATAATTGTCAAAACATCACATTTACACACACCTATCATCATATTTTTTTAATACAAATTGGAGGCATGATTATTGGCCGGGCACACGCGATATTAGAATTCATGATTTAGTGGTATCTTTAATCGCATATCGAATCTTTCTGATAGAAAGAAACTCCGAAACCCTTTCACAGTTTGCAGAACCTTAACTTGGCTGGTGAAAACAGCCTTCACTGGCCTGTGATCGGATAGCTTTGATTCATTTCTACTGTAAAAATGTTGTTTTAACCCCTCCCCAAACCACATTATCCGGTCACACCTGCCAAAGGAAAGTGATGTCCATAACTAATAATTAGGATTCATTTCAAAACCAACCCGCCAGCCAGCCAACCAATATTATGTATAACAAACATATATATACATGAACATGTGGTTTTTAAGTACTCTCTCCGTCTACTTTATACGAGTTTCTTTTCTTTTCAGGATGTTCCAGAAAGAATGAACCATCCATTTATAGCATCAATTAAGATTCTTGCACCCATATGTTCATATACTATACTTAATAATTCCCAACTATTTCATCTTATGTGGTTGTAAATGAATCGGAAGTAGTCAACAATAAATTACTTAAAATGTGTATAATGCTGACTAGCTCACATATAATATAAAATGAGACGGTGGGTGTATTTGTTTACCCTTACCATGCTGGAGCGCGTTTCTTTTCGCCTTTTTTGCCATGATCACTACCATAATATTCATCAGAATTGGGGTTGTACTTGTAAGTAGGAGCAAAGTTGATTTCTCCTTCATGCCAACCTTCAAAAACTTGACCTTCCCTTATCTCTTGCTTTAGCTTCATATTTTCAAGAATGTATTGTTTCAATCAGTTTAAATCACGACTAAGCCAATTTTACACAAATCTAGAACTCATTGTTCTGGTTAATGTAAATACATGATCCGGCCCGAACCCCTAGCTAATTTACACTTAAAATTTTGGAAGAGCTAGTTAAGCAAGTATGTACTCGTATCCGAATGTTATACAGAAGAGTTGTAAGTTAAACATGAAGCTACCTGGTCATTTTCAAGTAACATGTTCCATTCTTCTTTATCTACCAGTGCTCGAATTTTATGTTCCGGCAAGGAGATTCGGTAATTCAAGTCTCCAAGAAATATTACTCGGCTGCAATAGATTAAACAATTAATTAGAAGAAATATAATACCAAGATACTATTTTGTACCAGTATAGGATGTCACACCTCAAGATGTTCTTATTCCTTCAACTAGCACAAAACAATAATTAACTTTCTAATTAAGAAGTCAATTAGTTTAATCTATGTTGATTAGTACAAATTTTATAAGGAAACCATCTTTTTCAGTTGGTTGAATACATAGCTAATGATCATTTTAACTCATTGGTCAGATATCTATTATTGTTGACAACAACTTTTAGAGTTGAAATTAACATTATTTCACTATCTTAAGCCTTAAACCTTTAACTCTAGTCTCTATATAATCGTATGCTTCAAATTAATAACGACAACGTAAGCGTAAACAAAACAGACATTAATAGAGGTTAACCTATTAATTTAGTAATGTTACTTCTGTCTTATTTCCATGACTTAAGGTTTGTCTGGTTCATATTATGTAATTGAATAAACAAATTAAGACCTAATCAACGATTTGTTAAGAAGGATCAAATCAATGTTAATTAATAATTAAGGTATTTGGGAAATGCATGCATGTATTAGACATACTCATGGTCTATGATCTTCCTCGGCAAATCAAGGGCGGGGCCTTTGGGAAAACTTGTACGCGAAAATATTTCAGCAACGTTAGAGTTTCGGATTTTCTCATCTCCTTGCCTTCCCCCTGAAGCCAGATGACTGCACACAAAGCAGAAGCTTGTTTCATGTAATCTAAACCTTACAGATATTGCACCCTGCAAGTCAGATATATGTACGTATGAAAACGATTAGACGTAGTTGATTAATATAGATGCATAAACGGATATAAATTATCCGAGTAATTATCAGTACTGTGCATAAAGATATACCTTATTTCCTAGACATCCCATGATGCCACAACCTACACATGAAACGCTAGGGTTTCTCACAAATGAATGAAGATCTGCACGAACCCAGACGGATATTAGTATTCCAACCATCTGCTTACTAATGAGACACCGGAAGTCTTGTCTGACACTGCTCTCAATTGAGTTAACGGCGCCATGGCTGCTGTATTTATTTAAGGATTTCCTGATCAATGAATTCCATTTCATGCAAATTTTACTCTTCTCGGATCCGAGGATATTTGCAGCTCTCAGAGGAACAACTTCTTGAAATCTGAAGACATTTATTAACAACATACGAACATGCACGTCATGAATCCAAATTGTCGGAATGCAATTCTATGTAAAAATAATAAGAAGAACTGTATATGCAAAAAAAAAACTACAAAAGAGTCAATACATATATATACCCGAAAACATAGATGTCACAAGGAGTATTATTCGGTGTATCTAGCAAATCCTCCATATTCAAGTCATCAGTTGGTGATACTCCGCCCACATTCCATGTACTAGTGAATAGCCTTTTGAAAAGTAAATGTTTTAGCAAAGAAGTCTATGGAAGGAAGTATTGAGAAGAAACTTAATTAATTAAATTTAAAGTGAATAAATAGGTAAATACGTACGTACGTAATACACAGTGCGCAACGTACACCGTTTTTGTATGTTTTGTAGATACGTAAATGAGGGATCATAACTTGAAATTGTAACGCCAGAACGTAGCTAATTACTCTATGACTACTAACAAAAGAACAATGAGAGGAGAGGAGCAGAGAGATCAAGAGTGCTCGAGACTCGAGAGGAATACATTGGGGAGGAATGAAATTCTTACTTGTAGTTGTTGGTTTCCTTGTTATGATCGGTGAAGATGGACTTGGAACTATTTGCAGATCCAAGATCCAAACTAGGGAGTTCAAGTGAATAATCTTCTAAGCCGCTTGGGAAATCCGCTACAAAGTTATTGCTCCCCAATGTTTTCCTCAAGATTTTACTTGCTATCAATCTAGGCCACATAACCTATATATCAAACAACATATAATTAAGTACCCGTTAATTAGCTATATATATGTGTAAACCATGCATGATATATCATCCATATAGAGTTACTGAAATACAACATTGATAAAATGAATGCTAGAAGAGATATATGACAAGGCACGTACTTCTCCTAGCTTTCGCGGCATGAAGGCGAAGCTCGACTGGTGCTCGAGGAGGCAAGGGGGCCTGGGGACCAAACTAGTTTTAGACGAAAAGAGAGGGAGGAAGAAGGAACGTTGGGGTAGACATTGAGCAACTTGTTATATAACAAGGGAAAAAAAGTGAAAAATATGGGGAGAGACCATGCGGAGGACAGGGACATTTGCAAGTTGGAATTGAAGAATCATAATAATGACGTGGATGATGATTGATCCTCCATTTAAAGGAGTGTGAGCACGGTGTGGTCTCCCCCAACAGCCATTATTTCTCAGGTTTGTTGAGCTGATTGGAGGGAAGGATTATCATAAGGCTATGATTCTGAATTTTAGCGTTTGTTTGCTTTCATAATACATAAATTTATACATGTGTGTCTGTGTGAAGGCACGCACGAAACATATCCACGTTAAACCATATTTACCCGTCGGTTTCGATATTGAAATTTATTAATACCAGCTTATAACTCGTGTCAAGCACGGGCCGTCGACATTAAAATATTAATATTAATAAATATTATTTAAAAATGTATTTTTCGAGAATTGAAATGATAAAAATATATAATAAATAAATAACTATTTAATTATGTATTTATAAACAATCGAACTGTGCATAAAGTTAAAGAATTAAAGTAAATAAATAAATCTTGTATGATTACGTAGTTGCAAATAATCTAACGCTCGATGAAACTATTGAATTTAAAATAAATAAATCTTGTATAATTACGTAGTTGTAAGGAATCGAACCCTGGATGAAGTTAAAGAATTTAAAGTAAATAAATCTAAATAAATCTTGTATAATTATGTAGTTGCGACGAATCGAACCCGGGTTAAGTGATAACCAAATTTGGTACTTTGGTACTTTAGTACCGCGCGCCATTTTCACATTGTTTTGCTTATTAATAAAGAGTATAGATTGGTAATTTTAAATTTGAATGAAAAATTACCCTTAATTTTCTTCCTAATACCTTACAAATTCAAGATGAGTTGATAACTTCACCCCAACAAGATTATACATGTACGTAGAAGTAAATCTTAATAGTCTAAATCATCAATATCATCGATCATCAATATATATATATATATAGGCTTGTACTCAAGTGAGAATCCAATTAAACTGAGAACTGAGATCTAATCTCAGTCCTCCATTCATATAAAAAATATTTAATCTACATCACATGTTTATCTTTCTATATCCGTCACTACTCCTAGTTTATCATCCTCACTCACTTTCCGTTCCTTTTTCCGGTCACTTGATCACAGATTCCGATTGCGTATCATCTTACCATTATAATCTTCACCATATCTATACATACATATATACACGCATACATGTTCTCTCCCTCTCCTTTTCTCTCTTTCTCTCTTGGATTTTCATAGAACCGGATATGATATAGAGATTAACTATGTATTATCGATCCTCATCCTCCTTTCAGATCTGCAATTCGTAATCAATACGATGGGAAAAATCGTCTAAAAATCATGAGTATGTCTACTGTACGAGACAGATCCAAAAGGCGATTCATGTGTGTTTTGCGACAATATGACACCATTACCTATGATGTTTAGTAATAGTGCCACCATTAACGATGATCTGGTACTAAACCCAATGAAATCAGTTACCACATCTGGAAAAATTGATGATTTTTCTTTAAGATTTGGTGATTTGTGTGTTAAATTTGGTGATTTATATTGGATTTTTGGTGTCCTGGACTTGAATTTAGTAATTCAGTAAATGTAGCTACCTGTGAAGAGTGATGGTGGTTTAAATTTTGGGGATTTCATTTCACTTTTGATGATTTTTAAGAATTTCGTCTTTTGTCTTAGTAATTTTTAAAGCGGCAATATTGTGGTGTTGGTGATGACATGGTGACGATGATTATGTTGGTTACAACGTGATTGTGACGTTTGTTGGTGATTTTTAAGTGATGACCGGAGTTTGTGGTAGGCGGTGGCGTAGGGAAATGATGATTTTTATATTGATCATATTGATTGCGATGTGTGGTGATTTTTTATTAAATGTGATGATTTTTAGATGGTCGGAGGTGGGTGGTGGCCAGAGTTACTGACCGGAGATGGTGGTGATTTTTGTTTGACAGTGGTGATATTTGTTTGACGGTAGTGATTTTTGTTTTACAGTAGTGATTACTATCGTCGGAGTTGGTGGTCGCCGGTGACTAGAGTGGTGGATGGGTGAGGGTGGTAGAATATTAAAAAAATATTAAATTAATGATTGGTGGTAGATGGATATAGGCTTTTTAAATGAATGACTAAGATAAGATCTCATGTAATAACCCCAAATTTTGGACTTAGTTAACTTTTTTTTTTATTTGATGAATAGTAAAATCCTGATGAATAGTAAATTTCTGAACCGAGAAAGATTTTCAGACCACCCTATGTACGAGTCGGGATAATGAACTTTTGAAGTCGTATTAGTGATCTACTATGAAAATGAAGGAATGCAAAAGCTGTCAGAATCAGAAAAAGAGCATTTTCTGTTTTCTCCGAAATTTCACCTATTACTGATGGATTAATCATTATTTAAATATATTGGAGGATTTTATATTATCAATTCCATGGATATGGATTTATTAAAAGAATTAGTGATGTCAAGAACGTTTATGGTAAACTACTTCGATAGAACACTTAAGAAACCCTGCGAACATTCTACGAGATTAAGCGGTGACGGAACAACGCGACACTTACAGGATTAAATATAGGCATGGAAGTAACATGTAACAAGATTAATCCAAGGAATGCAACAATTGTATCATCCATGTGAAAGAAAACGAACTAGTAAAGCTGCTTTGCCACCCAGACATCCCATTGCTTGACATGTGTCCTGGTGATGAGGCAAACAAGCTATGACTCACCATTTGACTACAAAATATCACAATTATCAAAATCAACCAAGGCAAAAAAGTAAAGAAAACTCTCCCCACCCCATTTCTTCAACAATCTGCCCAGCATGACCAAGGGAGGAGAACAAATTCATAACTTGAGTTCTACTCATCCTTAAATCACCAAATTTTAACCATAGCTTCTCCACTGCATGGGTAACATTCGTTAAAAATTTCATGGTCAACAAAGGAGTGTAGCCTAGCCAAATCTCTTCCCCAAGTTGGAGAACCCAATCTGTCCAGTTTCTGTCCAGCGGAAATATGGGGCTCAAAACCCTAGCTAGGAAGCTTAAATTTGATGATCTATAACTCAAAAGAAATCTTATCAAGATCACAAGGTCTGGTAAAAATTTTAGCACCAAACTCTTATTTTTCGATTTGTTATGGATTTTACAAGATGAGGATGAATAGTAACTTCAAGTGGTTTCTTGTTTTGATCTTGAAGTTTAAGGCTTGTAAAGGATAATCAAGGAGCAAGAAGGGTATACTAGTCATCTATAGTCTATATTAAGTACCAAGGAAGGTATAATCCCTCTCACACTTTTACTTATGATTTGATATTAGTGTATAAATGGATGATTGTTAGTGATAGTATGATTTAGAGATGATTTACATGATATGTATGATGTTTAATGGATTGATTGATGGTTGAACTAGTGATCACAACCCAAGGATCTCCTCCAAATCACTTTATTTCTGTCAAACATACTCATAACACTAATCATGATTAGTGTTATGAGTATGTTTGACAGAAATAAAGTGATTTGTAGGAGATCCTTGGGTTGTGATTGTTGGTTGTGGATTAATGAATTGATTAGAGTGTTTTAAACATGGGAATCGCGTTTAAGCGTCGTTACCATGTCAAATTTTACTTAGGAAGTTTGGACAGAAATCCCGAATACTTTAAAGGGCATAAACATAAGGTTTATGACCATGATCATGTAGGCCCTATTTCCTAGTTTGTTTTAGCGAAAGAATCGTATCGTTTCTATTTACGGTTTAGGAGAAACGTCCGTTTTAGTGAAAGCGGTTTCGTGTAACTAAGTAGTTCATTGCATGAACTTTGAGATAGTGATCAAACCCTTTAAAAATGGAATTTGGCCGAGATATTTAAGTGGATACTAGCATGAATAGTTAGGAAAGGAACCTAGAAGGTTTCGTGTTAAAGAGATAAGTTGGTGAATTTATAAAAATACGTGAACAAAGGTTGCGTGAGTGAAATACCCTTAAGGGGATGGTTAAAAACAGCAAGTTAGTAATGGATAAGTACTTGGGTTTTGTGAATAGATTTTCACCCAAACTTTTGACGTATAAGTTTACGGAATGTTATGAGGTTATAGATGACCAAGAGCGAGACAATTGATGTTCATTAATAGAACGTTAGTGCTTAAGTTAAATGCACTTTAAATGATTAAGCCAGGGGACTGATCGGGTATTTATTTGTTTATAGATTTCCCGGCAAGTTCTCGAACCCCTAACAACCAAGGACCCGAGGTAAGTTTTCTCATTCCATGTTGTATTTTAAAGTACCATATTCTGATGTATGCATATAATAGATGCAAGTTTTCGAAACCTATGCTTACTGTTGTTGTGATAATAAACTGCTTTCATATATGATATACAAATGAGAAGTATACATATTTTATTCCCAAGTACATTGCGATATATAAATTGCATGCTTGTCTTCGAACTGCTATATATAGTGATACTCGAGGTTATGATTTAATTATGGGCTTCTAAGCTAAATATGAGATATTAGTTAGAAGCCAGGTTTTTATAAATGCCCTAGGTAAAGGGCGTATGATTTTATTCTTTAGACCGGAAGTAATTATATTTTTTGTATATATTAAAGATTATTTTCCGATAAAGATATCGGGTAACTGTTATTCGATGATTATTTATTTAATGAATATTATTTTTAAATATTCATTTAAGGCTTATTTATTTAATGAATATTATGTTGAATATTCATTTAATCCTTATTAATTAATGAATATTATTTTGAATATTCATTCAATCTATTTATTTAATGAATATTATTTTTGAATATTCATTCAAGGTTTATTTAATTAATGAATATTATTTTGAATATTCATTCAATCTATTTATTTAATGAATATTATTTTTGAATATTCATTTAAAGTTTATTTATTTAATAAATATTATTTGATTATTTATTAAATACTTTTAACCCGTTTTAAAATGAGTTATATTTTTTAGAGTTTATCCTTGACCTTCAACATTTACGAATGATATTCTATGTTGTATTATTAATTATTTTAAATCAAGGAGGGGTTCCCAAAACACGGTTTTCCATTTGAATCTATCTTTTAAAGAGGATTTAAATACTCGCTCAACTATCCAGAATATGGGAAACCTGATTTAAGTGACTGCTACTCATTTTAAACTCTCCACTCAAAACTGTCAGGGACAGATATTTTCTTTGAGCAAATTAATTGCTGCAAGTCAAATGTTGTGTTACCACCTCAACGATCGAGGGGTAAATTGATGGAACAAGTCGATATCCATTAACAAGCAATAGCTTGGAAAATATTGGAGAATCTTCCTTTCCAACCTAGATATAACTACTGAGTGGAGTCGTATCAACAAGTATTACACTTGGGGAAAGGAGGACGATCTTTACGTTTCAGAGTCATGGATTTCATCCGAACTAGGAGCATTGTAAGAGGTCGAGTCGCGCTGATCCATCATTTTTATTGCCCCAAATGGGCCGGGGAGATCCAGAAAGGCGGTAGACAATGTCAGGCTGTCGTGTTCTTCCATCTACATGTAGAAAACATTTTTAGTTGTACGACCTGCTACTGATCATAGTGAGGTTGGGACAACTGGCGCGGAGATAACTCCAGTATTAGTTCATCATCCAATTTGGATAATTCTGCAACATGAGTCATACGGTATTTTAAACGGTATACTATTTTGGGGTTAGACCCTAGTAGTGATAAAATCTTTGATCCCATATGGATTATCTCCCTAAAAGGTTTAAATATTTTAACTGGGATAGATTTATTGCTGAGCACTATTAGCTCATTCTTGCTTTATTAAATCTTTCAGAATGAGGAAAACATTGTCGAATCCACCTCGTGTTACGAGAGCAAGGGAATGGAGAGACCACCCTGGAGTTAGTTGATGCAGGATGGATATTGTCGGTGTGAGCAGAATAGTTGCAGCTTGAATTAGTGAGAATTATTTTGAGTGGGTTTGTATTACTAAACCTTGTATAGAGTTGGGAGGTCTATTATTGTAACTTCGGGTAGAGGTTGTAAATAATAGATGAGATCCTGGATAGTACATTTGGGTTGTAATAACAAATGTTGATTATTGTTGCTCATTTTCAAGGCTATAACTTGTGTGTGTGTGCGCGTAAGTGATTGGGGTCTTTGGAGTTGTATTATGAGAATGATGTAAGTAATGCAGGTATTGTATCATTAATGGAGCGTGACAACCCAGATTCCTGACCTCGGATCTGGGGGTGTTACATCTCATATCTCACAATAAGGAGGGTTCTCAATGGAGCGCTATATATATATAAAGGAGTATACGATGGAGCTTAGGTGGCGCTTTTAAGATTGTCTCAATCTATTTTTCTAATTTTCTTAGAGATTTACAAATATCATTTAACATATTAAAAATAGAATAGATGTTCAAATTTATTGAGTAGAAGAATTCGAATTTATAGGTAAAACATAGAATTAAAAGTTCTATTTAAAGTAGAATAGGTGTTCGAATTTATAGAGGAGAAGAGTTCGTATATATAAGAAATACTTGCAATTAAAAGTTCTATTGGAAGTAAAATAGACGTTTGTAAGGCATAATTAAAAATTCTATTAGAAGTAGAATAACTGTTCAAATTTATAGAGAAGAATAGTTTGAATATAAAAAAATTACTTGCAATTAAAAGTTCTGCTGGAAGTAGAATAGACATTTGTAATACATAATTTAAAAATTCTATTAGAACTAAAATATGACTGCGAATTTATATATGTGTTTTTTAAACGAGAGAGCGACTCATTAGAAAATAGTATGTTAACAAGAAAATTAATATATAAGACAAGTATCTAATGTATAAAATTTGTGATTTCGATCTTAACAAGGAAAACGTGTTTAACAGGAGAACGGCTTATTAGGGAGAAATGAGTGATTGTTATAATTTTATAGATAGAGTTTTAAAAAAAAAAATTATTATGCCGTTGTGAAACGCGGTGTTGTCAATTTGTAGGTTAGACATGTAATTATAAGTTCTATCAGTAGAATAGATTTTCGAATTTACAAAGTAAAAGAGTTCAAATTTATAAGAAATACATATAACAAAAAGTTTTATCATAAGTAAAATAGGTGTTTGTAAGACATATATAATTAGAGTTATATTAAAAATAAAATAGGAGTGCGAATTTATATAAATTGCTTTTCATTTATATAAATTATTTTTCATACATATAAAAAAAGTTCTATCAAAAGTAGAATAGTTGTTCGTAAGGCATATATAATTAAAATTTCTATTAGAAGTAAAATATGAGTGCAAATTTATATAGATATTTTTTCAACGAGAGAGTGACTCATTTGAAAGAAGTATGTTAACATAAAAATTAATAGGTAAGACAAGACAAGTATTCAATATATAAAATTTGACATTTATTTATCAAAAAAAAGAAGAGAAATGAGTAATTATTATAATTTTATAAAAAAAAATTCAAAAAAAAATTATAATACCGTCACGAAACACAACTTTATCGACTAATTTATTTAATATTTAGCGCCAAGTCGACTAGTAATATGTCTATTTGATTTGTGGACAAACCAGATGCTACCTAAGAAAATTTGTCCACCTTGATTTATTTCAGCCAATGGTTTAGCTAATTTAAATTATTTATCTTATGATTGATAATTAGATTTGTTTAAAGTTGCAGGACAGTAGATGGGAAGTCCCTGGCCTTCCTAAAAAAAATATATGTTTATTATTTCAACATCGGGCAGTTTGTCCAACAACAAAGAGACGGGAACATGCGCTATATTCTACGGCGGTAAATCAACATATCCAAGTCGAGTTTTGCTCGAATCGAATCAAGTCGAGTTTGACTTTTTTTTAAAATGAATCGAGTCGAGTCGAGCTTTTTAATCGAATGAAAAGTGATGTTCAATATCGGCTCATTAATAAACGAGTCAAACACGAGTTTGTTCACGAACATTTTGAGTCAAGCCGAACACGAACCGAACTCAAGCCGAGTCGAGTTGTTCACTAATAGTTTGTATTTTATACTCAACCATATCCAATTTTTAAAATAACATACTCAATTTACAATGTTACGCCTAAAATCATATCTTAAGAATATACGATGATGTTTGAATTTTAATACTAAAAATTAATTTATTTTCTTCTAATAATCATATTATGTTAATATTTGTATTTATGAGTAATCAAAACTTACTTAATTCACTTAATAATAATAATTAAAATAAAATAATTTTATCACTAACTTAGAGTCTATCCAGAGCCTCTTTATCTTGGCTCTTAACTTGAAATTTGAGAAGGTTTACAACTTTTTTTTTCTCCAAAAGACTCTAATTGACCTTAAATTTACTAAAAATCTCATCTTTCTCCTCAATTTTAAGAGGTACGAGCCACTTTTAACTAATATTATATAATAAATTAATAAGACAAGCTCTTTTTCTCTATTTACTTTCTTTTATAATTTAATGAATGCAACTTATATATTTTAATAATAAAAAACTAAATTTGAATTGGATATAAAGAGTTCAACTTTTGGTAGTATTTTGATGTTATCATTTTTAGATATAACAAATACAATTCACTATTCAACCACAATAATAACTAAAATAGATTGCAATAAAATTTTATTTAACATATTCAAATTGTTAAGGATATTATGAAACACACATATTTATAATTAGTTAAACGAATCGAATCGAGTTTAACGAGTTTGAGCCGAGCTCGAGCCGATCCGAGCAAAACGAGCCGAGTTCGAGTCGAACAGGTGTAAAACTCGACTCGAGCTTGTTTACTAACCAAACACATTTTTATGTTAAAGCTCGCGCTCATTTAATAAACTAACCGAACCGAATTCATTTAAAATGAACCGAGCTGAGTTTTGTTCACGAACGACTCTGTTAGCTTAGAGTCCTACTATATTCCCAATGTGTCAAAATCCCTTCTAGCTGGGCTCAAGGCATTATGGTAAGGGGCAATTCCGTCATTTTGTCTTTTCCGGCAAAACATGTGGGGATTATTCTTTTAGTTATTAGGTTTATTTGTTAATGAACATATTTATTAACCTCTTAATTATTTGATTAAATTAGTGACATTTAAATATGATATAAGAAGATTTGTAGAATCTTACTAATCATTTTTCTGTTGCAATATAATGCATAAGAATATGTTATCCAAGAGTGACACTAGCTAATTTATAAAGGACCTATATACATATAAATCTGCATTAAGTGACTCGTATTACTATAGAAGAACGAACAATCAAGAATTATATTTACAAAGTAATCCTAACGATAATAAATGAATATCAAAATTATAATAAAATAACGTAATGTTAATAGAATTAAAAAATCATCAATCATCAATATATCAATATATCAATATATAAAGGAGGATACGCGGGAGGTTAGGTGGCGCTCCTAAGATCGTCTCAATCTATTTTTCTAATTTTCTAGAGTTTTTGAATTTTAAATAATAATAAATCAAAAAATATCCTTTAACATATTAGAAGTAGAATAGATGTTCGAATTTATTGAGGAGAAGAGTTCAAATTTATAGCGAACACATGTAATTAAAAGTTATATTTTAAGTAGAATAGCTGTTTGAATTTGTAGAGGGGAAGAATTTAAATAAATATAAAAGAAGTACTTGGAAAGTTCTATTTGAAGTAGAATATGTGTTTTGATTTATAGAGGAGAAGAGTTCGGATGTAAAAAAAGTACTTGCAATTAAAAGTTCTATTGGAAGTAGAATAAGCGTTTATAATACATAACTAAAAGTTTTATTTGAAATAGAATATGTAAAGTCATATAGTTGTGTTTTCAACGAAAGAGTGTCTCATATATGGTAACATAAAAATTAATATATAAGACAAGTATATATTCAATATATTAAATTTGAGTTTTTGATATTAAAAAGGAAAATGTGTTTCACGGGAGGACGGCTTATTAGCGAGGATCGAGTAATTTTCGTAATTTATTTGATAAAGTTTTTAAAAAAAATTATTACACCGCCGCGAAGCGCGACTTTTTCAACTAATTACGTTACTGTCCAGACTCCATATACCGTTGCCATAGAGCATGTAAATAATTTTTACCCGCTTATGTGTCATGTTTAGAATGATAATTTTTTTAATAATATAAAATTTTACATATTTAAATATGTGATTATAAATTAAAATACGTTTTGTGTCCTGTCATATTATTTAGTCAAAATTTTGAATATGAATTTTAGATACCTAGCGAGCATCTTCAACGATATTGATTATTATGATTGATTAAAATAATATAAAATATTGATTATATAAAATTTGTTGAACCTGTAAAGTGACGTGTTTCAATGGAATTGGATATAATAGTTCACTATATTTTAAAAATATTATGTTTTTAATATTTTAAATTGTTATAAATAGAATATATTATTTTAATATGATAATAGATGATGTGTCATTTCACTAAAAGTCCCTTGAGATTCAGCAAATTTGATCAATGTGTTGGGGTTGGCTAAATATTTTGCTAAGAGTTTTGTGTCATTGGAGTTGCATAAATTTTACATAATATTTATAAATCTTATTTATAACATGTCAACTAATATTTTAGCTAATGGTTTCATTCCATCGTAAATGATTACTCTTATTTTAATGTATAACGTATTTGTAATCTTTGAACTTACGAAGCGAGAAGAGGTGTAAACTCCAAAATGAGTGTCAGAGATCCTAAACCTTTTTTAAAGAAATACTGTATTCCGCACATGTGTTTAGTTTACTTTTATTTTGCTAGTTATGTATCAAGTTATATTTGATAGATATTTTTAGTAAAATAATAAATTTCTTTTGCAGACTCTTACAAATTAAAAATTGTCATATGTTACTTGAAAATAAAATATTAGAGACTCTTACATTATTCTTTGATTGGGAGGTTAAATAGTACTTGTCATTTCATTATAGTGAACTAATATTTTTTTTATTATCTATTATAAATCAACATATTTTAACGATAGTAAAAATATTTTAAAATTCAATATTATGATTGCAAAATACAAACTAATGGTAATTTTATGATGGGATTGAAAATATTTTCAAAATATGATTAAAAACATTTTTAACCTGATAACAATACTGTAGTAGTTAATTCGGCATTTAACATGTCAAGAAAAATGAACTTCACGGACTTTTATCCAAATGGTTGTGAACTATTGTTATAGCCCAAATACTAAAGGGCCCCAACGTCAGCCCAATAACAATCCATTACGTTGAAGTTTGAACAGTTTGGATGTATAAATTTTGGACAAAAAGAATTTCAGTATCTGAAGTATGCCAATATTCAAAATTAAAAACGAATACTTCTTAAATAATTGTGATTTTAATTTTTAGAAAAAATTACAAAAATACTTAATTTTTTGAAAAATTTTACAAAAATACGGTTTTAGTTGAGTGAAATTGCAACGGTTGCAAATGGGTTGCAAACAAGGTTGAAACTAGAGGTGGCCACTTGAGCGGGTTTGCCGGACCGCCCGGACCCCCTCGTTTTTAAACCCGTTTTATTCGGCCCGACATGAGCCTAATTTTAATCCGCACAGACCGTGAAAATGTAAGTGTCGAGTATGAGTCGAGGATTTTATAATCGAGAACGGACCGGCCCGATTCGTCCACGAACCCGCGAACCGGCCCACTGAACCGGCACGAACCGGCCCGCGAACCCGCACAAGCCCGGCATGCGAACCTGCACATCTTCGCTAGCCGTTACTTCTTCTCTGTCTATGCCCCTTACTAGCCGTTCTGCACTGACTCCCAAGTCCCCCGGCCCCAACCCAACGGCTCCCAAGTCACAACGGCTACTCAACTTGACAATATAAATACACCATCTATCTACTACTACTGGACCTGGCAATGGGTCGTGTCGTGTACATTAGTTCCGTGTACTTTCGTGTTTTCGTGTCAAAAATCTTAAAACCGAACCCAACCCGGATTTGAATCCGTGTACTATTTGGGTGACACTAACCCGGCCCGGATACTTTCGTGTCTACCCGGAAAGTACACGGAAGTACATGAATTTTAAATAAAAAAATAAATCTTAAATATTAGAAAATGTCAGGCTCCAACATCAACATGCAACCAATAAATTCTGAATACATAATACTTAAACAAGTAGGAAATGTTCAGGAAAAGTGGGAAACAACATCTTGCTTAGTACATTAAAATACAAATTGTTCAATATTAATATAAATATTAAAGACTAAGTACAACTTTAGTAACTTACTAGCGAAACTTTATTTTATTTTTCATATATAATTATAGATATATATTAAATATACAATATTATAAATAATATATATTTTAAATTTATTTCTTTATTTAATTCGTGTACTTTCGTTCCGTGTCGTGTACCTATTCTGAAAACCCAAACCCGACACTAATTATATTCGTGTTTTTTCGTGTTCGTGTACTTTGTGTACCAAATTTTTGCACCCATACACTAATTATTCGTGTCGTGTTCGTATCGTGTTCACGTGTCGTGTATCAAATTGTCAGCTCTAACTACTACTACTACTACTACTGACATGACCTCTATCTCTCTCTCTCTATCTCGACCTCTCTCATATTCTTGCTATCACTAATCCAGTATCAAGTATCAATTGCATTTTATTTATTTTTACAAGATTTTGCATTTTATTTATTCTTTACAAGAAATTTTATTTACAAAAAAAAAAAATGGAACAAGGAATAGGTACCATATCATCTCAAGATTCAACCCATGCCTCCATGTTATCACCTCCATCTTCATCCACAACTAACACCGAAGAAGGTACGTTTTTAATTTTTGTACTTTTAATTCATTTTTCCTACGAATTTTTGTAATTTGTGTAATTTACAATATTGGTTTGTAATTTGTGTAATTTTATTTTGCTTCGAATTATTACTTTGAATTATTACATTTTTTTTTTGTTTTTTTGCTCCGAATTACTGCTTTTGTTTATTTCGTTTTTATTGTTTTTAATCTATTCCTTTTTAAAATCTTGTTTTGTTTTTAAAAAATTCATATTTTATTTCGTTTTTTATTTTTGCTTCTGATTTTAAAATAAAATTTTGCTTCGAATCTTGTTTTGTTTCTTATATTTTTGCTTCGAATCTTGTTTTTTTCGTTCATTTTTGTTTTGAATATTTCCTTTTATTTTGTAAATTTTGTTTCCTTGGAATTTAATTTTATTTGCTTTTTAATTTATTCATTTTTTAAATTTTTGTATATGGTGAGCTTTAATTTATTCATTGCACGTTTGGACATATTTTTATAAGGTGGCAATACCGGATAATCCAAATCGATTTAAAGCTCACTGTTTGATTTGTTTACAAAATGGTCGAGAACAAACACCATTTAATTACCAAAAGAGAACCGGCACAGGTACACTTAATCGACACTTGGAAAACATTCATGGAATTACGAAGGCGAGTCACGAAAGTGGAGAAGCACGTGGAGGTTCACAACAAACACAAATTGGTGGTTTCATGACTTCGTCTCCTGGTGGAGGTATGTCTTTCTCCTATAATAGAGATAGAATGATTGAAGATTTTGCTACTTATGTTACTTTAGATGAGTTACCTTTCTCCCATGGTGAGAGTCCGAATTTAGAATACATGCTTAAACATTCATTAAATCCGGCATTTAGAAAAATTCATAGGAACACACTTAAACGTCACACACAAAAATAATATTATGCTCAACGTGTACAATTAATTGAATATTTCCGTAATTTTGATGGTATGGTTTCTTTAACTAGTGATTGTTGGAGTTCGAGTCAAGATGAGCCTTATATTTGTGTTACGATTCATTGGATTAGTGACTACTTATTAGAAAAACGAATTATTGCTTTTGATGTTATGGATGAGTCACACTCCGGTTATAACATAAAACAAAGAATTTTAGATACAATAAAGGAATTTAATTTTTTTAATAAGGTATTTACAATATCTTTAGATAATGTTGCTGCTAATAACAAAGTTATGGATTATATTAGGTCCGATATTCCTTTAGTTTTAGATGTAGTATTTTTACATGTCAGATGTTGTGCTCACATAATTAACTTGTCGACCCAAAAGAGAATTTCACAATTAACTCATTTATTAGAACCTATTAGGAAAGTAATTAAATATCTACATTTTGCGGGTAAATATAGGAAAGTAATTAAATATCTACATTTTGTGGGTTATCAATTATTCAACGAGATGGAGTTCGACTTATAAATTATTAAATGATGCAATTCAATATAAGACCATTATTACCAAATTATATAATGAAGACTCAAGCCACCAATACGATGATGGACTTATTACCGAACATGATTGGGAGTTAGCATCTACCGTATGTGACATACTTGATTGTTTTGCACATGCTACTACGGTTTTTTCTTATGTTTATCGACCAAATGTACATCATGTTATTATTGAGTGTGTTAGTATTGTTACTACTTTAAAAGAATATGAAGAAAATGAATTTTTTAGTGCGGTTATTTTTTATATGAAAGTTAAGTGGATCGAATATTTTACCGATTTTCCTTATATTTATGGTATTGCATGTCCTCTTGATCATGGTATTAGAAAAGAAGGTTTAGAAAACATGTTAGAGCATTATTATGAAGTGTTAGGAGTTTCATATAATCATGAATTATATGTAACTAATTGTTTAAACTTGTTGTATCGTCTTGTAGATATATATGCTCCAAAAACTCAATGTTCTATACCACCTAAGACTAGTAGTAGTGTTAGTAGGTTTAATAGTACTATTTCATCTATACTCAGCAAAAAACAAAAAGTTAGAATTTCTGAATCATCTTCCGTACCTTCTGCTTTTAGTATGGTTTGCGAATTTTCTTATAATTATGAGTTAAATGATGATTTTGAAATACTAACATGGTGGAAGAATCATTAGTTACAATTTACAGTTTTAGCAAAAAATGTAAATGATATTTTAGTAGTTCCCGCTTCTACAATTGCGTCTGAATCCGCTTTTAGTGCAGGTAGAAGAGTGTTAGACGAGAAGAGATCAAGTATTTCGCCAAACGTAAAAATTTGTGTTTGCAAAAAAGATTGGGATCAAGCCGTAAAAAGACAACAAGGAAAAAAAGAAGATGACTCGGATGGCAAGGACGATCCATGGATGACGATGAATACTTCAGATTCTGACACATCAACTACCAATGAACAACAATAAATAATTTTTTTGAATAAATAAGATAGTTATTTTTTGTTTTGCACTTTAAAAATTTATTTAATTTGTATTGTATTTTTATATGTCTATGCGGGTTGTACCATTTTTAAAATTATTTGTAACTTTTTTTAAAATTAATAAAATATATGAGGTACCGTCATCTTTTAACCCACTCACATTGGTTAGTTTTTTTTATTTTTAATGGCATGTCATGGATATTAATAAATTTCGTTTTTAAATGATTCTTCTGATATTTGAAAAAATTTAGTCTTAAATGACTCCTTTTTCTATCAATTTTAAAATTTAAGATTTGACAAATAACCCATGAAACAATTTTTAAATTATGATGGAATACCAAAATCAGTATAGGGAGCATCTATATCATTGCCACGTGTTAGCATCTATTATAAAGATTTGTTTGTGGCACTAGCACTAACCCGCCAAAATCCCGCCCAACCCGCTCAACCCGCTCGTCCAACCGCTCACGTGTCGGTCTTGATTTCAGTTTTTGCGGTTCAAGTCCGGCCCAAATTCGGCTCGGTAATACTACGTGTCGGTTATGTGCTTGCCTGAGACGAGCTTGACCCGTGTCAAGCCCGACCCGGATCGCACAGACTGCACAAGTGGCCACCTCTAATTACCACTTTGCAAATGAGATTATTTTTATAAATAATTTCTGCAATTTGGATATTTTTGAAAAAAAAAACTTAATTTTTAACATACTTATGTTAAGGTGCTAAAAAATATAGTTTAATTAAATATAAATTTGTTTATATCAAATTGAAGTTTAGCATTTAAATATATTGAATATATAATTTAAAATTTTATAATAAGTAGTGTGTAGTTTTTGCATTTAAAGTGTCAAAAAGTTAAATTGACAATTCATTAAGTAGTAAAATTTTAAAAAATTAAAAAGCTTGATCACCTGATCGTTACTTTGTATTCGAACACATCCTGTGGATGCGCCAGATGGAATTAGCAAGTCCAATGGTCAAAGGGAATTAATTAACGCCATTACAATTTTATCAATCGTACATTCGTACCACAACATTTTCAAAAAACGATTAATTTGAAAAAATGAGTTGAGCCATACAATTGTCACTCCCGCCATTTAAAATCGAACAATTACCATACCTTTTAACCAACTTTATCATCTCCATGCATTAAACGCCCAACCAAATTTCATATCAGAACTGTAATCTTTTTTAGAGACAAAAACAAAGAAGATTTGCATAAATTTTATGTGAGAGAAAAAAGAAGAGATGTCTACGGTGATGCTGCCTCCAACTCTAGGCTCGCCTTCTGAGGATGCCTCTGATTTGCACAAGGCTTTTAAGGGTACAGTCTGCGGCTTTCGATATATTTTTTACGTTACATTTTTGCATCCTCGGGGCATATTTGTGTTTGAAATTGTGAAGATATATATATATATATATATATATATTAGAAAGTGGATTTTCCAGGACCTGAAATTCAGGTTTTGAGGCACAATTTATGTGTGTGTCTCACAGTCTCAGGCACGTTATGTGTGTGCATTTTATCATTGTTCTATGAATTAATATCGGTCAGAATATTTGTCCGTCGCTTAATCACTATTGAGATTTTACATTTGGATTTTCTATACAACGATTGAGTTTACAGATTAATTTACAGAATGAGGATTGTGTAATCCAACGAGAGAGTTCGTTTAGGAACACGAGACATGTAATTGTTAATTTACCTTTTATTGGTTGCTCAGGATTTGGCTGCGACACTGCAATTGTAGTCAATATTCTAGCCCATCGTGATTTAACACAGCGTGGTCTCATTCAACATGAGTATAGATTGAGGTATTCAAAAGAACTTTCCAAACGAGTTTCTTCAGAGCTAACTGGCGATGTCAAGGTACAAAATGATAAGTTGTAAAATCTAGATAATAGTGTTTTTTGAGATGTTTAGTGAAATGGAAGAATGATTACGAACCTCTTGTCATTCTGAGATTAACAAACTATATATTACTCTGGATATATATAGGCTTCACATTGTTATGCTGAGATTGTAATTGCTTAATGGTTGCAGAAAGCCGTCCTACTTTGGTTGCAAGATCCAGCTACACGTGATGCAACTTTATTGAAGAAGGCTTTACGTGAAGATCGCCTAAATCTTAGAGTTGCCACAGAAATAATATGTTCTAGAACTTCATCTCAAATACAACAGTTAAAACCACTTTACTTCAATATGTATAGAGTTTACCTCGAGCATGAAATTGAACATCAAACACATGGCCACCACAAAAAGGTCAGTACTTATCTCTGACAAGTAAGTTCCATGCGTGTGTATTTATTTACATAACGCTCTCTCTCTGTATAGTTTCTAATTTGATTTACTTTTTCCTTGGTGTATAGATGCTGCTTAAATATTTAGCTACACCGCGTTATGAAGGCCCAGAAGTTGACCAACTGATGGCCGGGGACGATGCTAGAGCCCTTTATAAAGCTGGAGAAAAGAGGCTCGGAACTGATGAGAAAACATTCATACGAATTTTCTGTGAAAGAAGTAGAGCACATCTTGCTGCTATCAGCGAAGCTTACTTGCGCTTGTACGAGAAACCTCTGGAAAAGGTAAATCTACTACTGAATCTGGTTTTTTATCAATTAATCATAGCTTCTATGTTCTCGAAATTCTTGCTTGAAATCTTCACTTGGTGCAGGCAGTCAAGCATGAAACATCAGGACACTTCGAGTACGCCCTTGTAACTGTCTTAAATTGTGCAGAGAATCCTGGAAAGTACTACGCTAAGGTACTGGTTTATATTTCTGTCACATTTCATCCAAAATATCACATGCAGGGCGGCATCCACGTGTAGTTTACAATTATATCCATTATCCGGTGTCAGTGCTATTTCTTTTTTCTTATGTAATAATTCGACATATCTAACAGTTGTAAATGGTCGAACTTTCCAGTAAGAAAGATATGCCAAAATCCAAACTAACTTATTTGAGGGTTAATTAAAGTCCATACCATTTTGACCTTATAGGTTTATTCTACCTAGTCGTATCCTTTGGGGTTAATATTAAGATTTGACCTCATCGTTTCAAGGTTTTTGCTACCTAGTCCCATCCTTTGGGGTTAATAAAAGATTTGACCTATCAGATCCAACTATTTTACTTCCCCCATCTCGTCTCTGGCATTTTATTTGCTTTGTGATTATCCTAAAAGACAATAACAGAAAACTAACGATTACATGTTCATACTTCTGTAATTCTTGGGGATGTACTAGCCTGTTGTACACAAAAATTGCACGAAAGTTACGGGAGCTGCACTGAATTTACTTGCAGGTGTTGCGGAAGGCAATGAAAGGCCTTGGAACTGACGAGAAAGCTCTGACTAGAGTGATTGTGACAAGGGCAGAAGTTGATATGCAATTCATCAAGTCAGAGTACATGAAGAACAATGGGAAAACTTTGTATGAAGCTGTTCGTTCCGAGACATCAGGCCACTATAAGAACTTTCTTCTTGCTATCATCGGGCCTGACTAGTGAAGGTGGTGGCACTTGAAATGCGCAATTTGTAGAGCCGCAAAGCTTTGTAGTAACGCATAAATGATGTTAAAGAAGGAACTGCATTGTCTGATTTTGATTCTTATATGTGTACTAGTAGTCAGACTCTGTTGAAGAATTCATACAAGCATGCATTTAAATATTTAAAAATTCTGTACATACTAGCTGGTATTCATGTATGATGTTCATATTTAAGCTTTTTAAATTATTGCTGTTTATTTCAATTTGATTAGTTGGAATTATAAAAGAAACAGAAAATACAATAATTTTTTGAGGCAGAAGTCTTAGATTAGAATGAAATGATGAACAAAATACTGCAATTCAAAAGAGAGGTAGAAATTGATGTGTCTACGGACTGTAAATCTCTAAAGAATCGATATCCCTGGAAGGTGTACCTTTTGAGCGACGGAGGCAGAACAAATTTTTAGGAGTTCCTAGGAAGAAAACATGGGATGGCACCAGCTGGGCTTGACAGATCATTGCTATAGAATACATATTACTCCACTATTATTGTTGGAAGAGAAATTTGGTACAACAATTCGAGTATAAATTGCTGAAATAACTAATCTTGTCCTTGGTTTTCGGACGATGGCAGCTGGTACGCACGTGAGCAACTCTGGCTTCCACTGCTAGGGCAGGTGGAAGGATATGGTGTTTTTGGGCTGAGTTGACAAGGTCGCCGGGTAACAGGGGCTGAGCAATCCTCTGCTCAGCTGGACAAACTACCAGAATATGATCACCTAGGTTACACTTGCCTTTCGTGTATTTTTCGTGTATTAGTGAAAATCCGAACCCCCCTTGCCAACGCCTACATATCCTATTTATAAGAATCAAGCCCTGATGTAGTTCTGTTGTAATCCACTTCTGTTTCTTGAGCAATCAGCCACCTGAAGATAAGCCACTCAGGAGGTTTGAGTTGATCCAACTGCTCTGAAGGCATCTCTTTGTGTCCTAGTACAAGTCAAATACTAGAAGCTCATAACTCCATGAATCCTCTGATAATTATCCGAATATATACATGTATATCATATATATACTGTGACCATCACGTTTATAATGATAGAATCCAGTCAAGAGTCATTTCTAGTATGTGAATCCTGTTTGGAAGGTAAAATGACTATCTTTTAAGGCAAAGGGGAATAGAGCTAAAGAAGTGTTAGAGTTGGTTCATACTGATTTATATGGACCTATGAATATCCAAGCAAGAGGTGGTTATGAGTATTTCGTCACTTTCATTGACGATTATTCAAGATATGGGTACATTTACTTGTTGCGCCGTAAGTCTGAGTGTTTTGATAAATTCAAGGAGTACAAAGCTAAAATGGAGAAACAACTTGGTAAAAGTATCAAGCCACTACGATCAGATCGTGGTGGCGAATACCTGCTTGGAGAATTTAGGGAATATTTATCAGAACATGGGATCACATCCTAGTTGTCTGCACCTGGCACACCTCAGCAAAACGGTGTAGCAGAGAGAAGGAACTGGACTCTGTTGGAGAGTGTTAGATCGATGATGAGTTATTCGGATTTACCCAAGTCGTTTTGGGGACATGCTTTAGAAACAACGGCTTACCTTCTGAACCTAGTACCTTCTAAGTCGGTTCCTAAGACTTCGATAGAATTGTGGACTGGTGACAAGCCAAGTCTAAGACACATTCGGATTTAGGTTGTCCAGCACATGTGTTGAACAAGAACGCGACTAAGTTAGATTCTCGTACAGAAGTGAGGTTGTTTGTGGGCTATCCCATGGGAACGAAAGGCTATTTGTTTTATAGTCCTAAGGATCGGGATGTCATTGTTAGCAGCAATGCTAGATTCTTAGAGGAAGAATATATAATGAACCACAAACCCATGAGTACTATTGTTTTAGAGGAATAGTGGGAAGAACAGATAATCCTAATGTGTCGATAGTACAAGTAGAACAACCACAAGTAAATGCACAACCTATCAATAATACCGCACCAGTGCTTCGTCGTAGTGGGAGGGTTGTTCAACAACCTGAGAGATTCATGTTTTTGGGAGAGTCTTTGGACCTAGTCTCTCGTGAACATGATGAGGATCCCAGGACATAAGAAGAAGCACTACAAGATAAGGATGCAGATCTATGGCATAAGGCTATGCAATCTGAGATGGAATCTATGTATTCCAATCAAGTCCGGGAGCTCGTGGAACCACCCAAAGGTGTAAAACCCATTGGTAGTAAGTGGATCTACAAGAGAAAAAGAGGATCTGATAAAAAGGTGAAAGCCTGGAAGGCAAGACTTGTTGCGAAAGGGTATACTCAGAAAGAAGGGATCAATTATGAGGAAACTTTTTCGCCGGTAGTTATGCTTAAGTCAATCCGGATTCTTTTGTTTATAGCAACTCATCTCGATTGTGAGATTTGGCAAATGGATGTCAAGACAGCTTTCCTTAATGGAAGTCTTGAGGAAACCATCTATATGCAACAACCAGAGGGATTCATTAAGGAAAGCCAAGAGCATTTGGTGTGTAAGCTTAAGAAGTCTATTTATGGACTGAAACAAGCTTCCAGGTATTGGAACATTGATTTTGATCAGGCAGTCCAGTCATATGGATATGATCAGAGTCCAAGTGAAGCGTGTGTGTATAGGAAGAGTGAGGGAAATGCAGTGGTTTTTCTAGTGTTATATGTAGATGACATTTTACTCATTGGAAACAATGTAGAGATGTTGTCATCAATTAAGGCATGATTGTTCAAACAATTTGTATTATATGTAGATGACTTAGGTGAAGCCGCATACATCATTGGGATCAAAGTAATAAGATATCGCAAGAAAAGGATGTTGGATTTATCTCAAGAACCTTACATTGATAAGGTATTGGCTCGTTTTAACATGCAAGACTCTAAGAAGGGTAATTTACCTTTCAGACATGGAGTTTCTCTAACGAAGGAGCAATGTCCTACGACACCTAAAGAGATAGAGAACATGAAAGCAGTTCTTTATGCTTCGGCATGTGGAAGCTTAATGTATTCTATGTTATGTACGAGGCCTGATATTTCTTTTGTTGTGGACATGGTCAGTAGATATCAGTCTAATCCAGGAACATTGGAGTGCAGTAAAAACAATACTTAAGTACATGTGAAGGACTAAGAAGTATATGTTAATTTACAAGACCTCGGACTTGTTGCTTGTGGGATATACCGATTCAGATTTCCAGACAGATAGGAGTCAGATGTTTGGTCATATAGTAGTTATTTAAACTGGTAGTGGATTGCTTGTAATAAACACTGATATAATCAAAGAATAGATTGAGTATAAGTGGGAGATTATTGGATTTTATACTGAACTATTCGTTTGAAGTATATAAACATTGACCATTTTATTGAGAATCTTGATTGCATATTATTACATTGTCTACTTATTATATATTGTGGATAATCTAGTATCAAATGGGATAACAGAAGATTAGATTATCAGTGTTTGTATATAATATAATAAAGGTTCACAGTCTAAGTGGTACTAGACAAACCACTGGAATGACTGAAGTATTATTTGGGAATAGTTTATCTTGACTATTTAATAATACTGGTATACTTTGTATATATTGAACATGATCAAAATATTAGAATTGTTCTTCTATTCTGACAATAAAGAAGAACTAAGATTCTATGATATTATTATTGCTTAGGTTCTTAATCCGGATGTAGTGATTGACACTTGTATGCAATGCACATGCTTTGATTCATATAAGATGTAATTAATTATTAATTACAATATTATGTGTTGAGCAATGACATTGCATCCAGAGTGGGATATTAATTACAGAAGGAATTCGTGTCCTGATAATATTCGGGTTGATGATGTCCTCTTGAAAGCTCATAAAGATAATTATGTGAAGCCCTGCAGGCAGATTAATTTCTGACATAATTATAAGGTTGAGTGGATGATCAAGGATAAATAAGATATTAATTAAATTAATTGTCAGTGATAAATTTAATCAATGGACATGCGATATCTTAAACATGGGGAATTTAATAAGCAAATAATATAGGAGCGGAATTAAATAATAAAAGAATTGCGGTATTAGGAACGGTAGTGCAAATATTAATTCTTTAGTGGATTGAATTAATATATAATGACATTGGGCTTGACCCGGAATGTCATTGGAAGGCCCGGCCTAATTGTCCATGATCCCTACTGAAGCCTATATATATTCTCGTTCTCCTTAAAGCTGGAAAAAAATACACAACAGAAATCGAAATTGAGACCTAGGGGCAGCCGCACGCAACTAGGGTTTTGGAATTTCGAGGCTTTGAGGAGAGGAAACTTTGGGAGATCGAAGGCCACACTTCACTCAAAGGGAATCAATGAATTCAGTAGAAAACGTGGAATAGAATCGCTTGCGCCGTAGCGATTAAGGTTAATCTTCTTTTCGAACTCTTTAATTTATATCATAAAACGCAGCACCGTGATTTATATGTTCCAACAATCCCATGGTCAATTCCCTCTTCCAAATAACAGACTTTTGCCCTAGAGTACACCTCATCCAAAGTTTCAGCTGGATGCTCCTGAAGTACCTTCAAGAAATTGCTGCCTGGCTCAATACCTGCTATGAGTGAATCTCTAAGCATCTGGTCCAGTGCTTCCTTTATCCCTGGTATCTTAGTGTTAAACCGGTTAAAGTATTGGCTCAAAGTCTCTCCATGATTTTGTTTAACATCATCCATTAAATTGACTAACGAGGATGCTCCCCCGGGAACAGGAAACCTCGTCATAAACATCCTTTCGAACCACTTCCATGACCTTGTTGATTCATGTGGTAGTCGCAAGAACCACTTATAAGCTCCCCCAACAAGAGTAGCTGCAAACTGCTCACACCTCATAAGTTAATTAACTCGAGCTTCCTTCATCTTCTTATTAAACCAAAACAAGTGTTCTACGGGATCAGAGTATCTATCGTAGCTGAGGCTTTCACCAATTTCTCCAAATCCAGGTTGTAGTAACTTCTCATAATCTACATCGTATGGGAGGGCAGCTGTTTGCCTTGACCGCAGCCCTCCTTCACTTTCCATCTTATCGTGGGCTTCGTCAAGCTTCTCAACTGTAAATTGCTCCTGCCTTCCATCAGTGGGGACATATTCCTCATGAATGCCCATGGACTTCTCCATCCAGCCACTCCTAATCCCAGAGATGGGACTAGGGATAAAGCGTTGTTCGACCATTATTGGACCTCCTGGTAAGGGCGCCTCCTCCATCTGGTCTTCAGATTGCAATTCACTATCTCCACCGCGTTCAGATGTTTCAAGCCGATCCTTTTCCCAAGAGTAATTTGAGTATTCATCCCAACCACGAACCCGAGGTGAATGAGATGCTACCACCTTCATTGCAGGTGAGGAATATAGGGCACCTCCCGATTGGAATTCTCCGCCAGGTCTCTGCTTCTTATGGCCTTCAAGTAATTCATCCTCCAAAAATATTTTATTGTCATAGCCTTTCGACTGAGATCCTCACATGTCGTATCTCCAGTTCTCAGCAATTGCCTTCTGCTTCGACAAATCAGACTCATCAGCACCCTAAAATATGGAACCTTCTCCTGGATATTTGAAGAAGAAACTATTCAGGGGTCCTCCTGTCTTTAATGATTGAACAACTACTGATATCTTTCCTACTCTCCTCGTTTTCTCCAGATCTAGTCGGGTAGGTGTTACCTCATGTTCCCTGGGGTGCTCCTTCTTTTCCCACTGCATCTCTATCTTTTCAGTTTTCACGTTCGTTTCTGCCATTAGTGGGCACACGTCCATCACCCGTATCATTCGACATCTTTGTTGCCCAGTAAATAACAATTGTAGAAGGGGGTTGAATACAATTGTATAAGATTCTCGACTTTATATAACACAAATATGAAAGATCAATAACAGCTTTATTAAATTTGATATAAAACTGTTACAAACTCTCTCAAGAAATTCTGATGTTCTTGAGAGCTGCTAAGTTATAAAAATACTCGAGTGTAATATTGGTTATTAAACCAAAACCTAAACTGTGTTTATATACTTCACACAGCTTCTCTATCAACAACAAGATAAGTCCTAATCAATAACAAAGATAGAAACATATCCTTAATCGATAGATACATTCTACAAACCAGGAACCGACAGAATAAACTTCCATGTTTATCTAGACTCCAAATATAACTCTGATTAGGAATCCTGATCAGCTTCCAGTCCTGACGATCAATCCTGATCCCAGTCCTGATATGCATTCTGATCCTGACGACCATGTAATCCTGTTGACGTCATCAATCCTGATCAGTTGAGTCTAGCTCCTGACGATCATTGAATTCTTATCTAACAATCTCCCCCAATCTCATACTTTGTGAAATAAAGTATAGATTCCTAAGATTCAATGATGTCAAAAACATATATACAAAATGTACAAGTATCTGCAGCAACAACTTATCTGTTTAAATTCTTTGATAGAACAGATTCATCTTCAAGAAATTGGATAACAAATTTTCTTCTTTTTCTTCAAGAATTTGAATCAGTCTTTCCTTAAGATTTCTGAGTTCTTTATCTTCCTCATTAATCTGGTAGATAGCTGCTCTGAGATTCTGTATGGAGCTTCTCTGTAGACTGTGCTCTTCAAGCAAAAGATAAGCAATTTCCTTCCCATCAGGATTGAGAGTAAGTCGAGTTATGCCAAAAGTTACTTCTTTAACAGCAGTACCTCTTTGCATTTCCACATCCTGATCTCTTAGATTTAAATACATGGGAATATAATTACCACTGAAATTTCTATCACCATCCAGTCTTCTTTGAATTGTTGACAAAATCATGTCACTCCACACTTTGCACATTTGATTCTTCCATCTCAAAAGATAATGAACATATTTCAGTTCCTGTGTAGTTTTTATCAACAGATCTTGAATAGATAGAATCTTCACACTATCATCTTTCATGAAGTACAAAAGCTTTTCTTTCTTATCAAAACCATCATGACAATCTATAACTATATCAACAGCTAGTAAATTGTTCAGGTTTTCAGAAGTTAAAGTACCTCCAATTTCAGTTAAGGAGTAAGGATCAACATAAGACATGTTCAGATATTCAACATCCCTGTGTCCAATACCTCCTCTTGAATTACTTGATAATTGCTTCAGATTTGAAAACATTCGTATCCAGAGTGTTTTTGATCTAACCAAATCAGATAAATCAACTACACTTGAAGCAGTTGTAATAATTCCACAAGACTGAAAATTGATAGGTGTATCACACCTTAGTGTACTAATATGTTTCCACTTCTTGTCTTTCTCCTTTTCAAGAGCATAGCTTCTTTCAAGTAAAGATTCTTGTCTGCTTGGGTTCTTCCACTTTCTTTCATTTGAAAGTTTAACCCTTTGAACATAGAGATTGAATTCTCTATCTGTTCTCCTTATAATGTATGTTCTTCTGGTTTCTTCTTCTTCATCTACTTCTTTGTTATGAGAATCAACCACAGTAGATAAGATTATTAAATCAATCTCTTGCAGAATTTCAGAATCATCAGAATCTTGATTATCAGGAATCACATTAGGATTAGATTCTTCAATTTGCTTTGTATTGCAGAGACTTGATTTTCTTCTCAATTCTGGTTCTTCTTCAACAACTCCATCATCACCAAAAGTAGATCTGTCAGGAACTACTAGAGTTTGAATAGGTTCAGGAATTTCTTCAATTCTTAACCCTCTAGACCTTGTCTGTCTAGGTACTGTTTAAGTTGAAGAACCTCTTCTACTTCTTCTAGCACCTCTCCTACCTCTGCTTTCTCTACCTCTAGTAGAAACAGAATAAGTTTCCACAATCTCTTTTTGTAGTTTCAAAAATTCTTCATTTGTGAGATCTGGATATTCTTCATTTGCTATAGAGAGTGCTTTTCTAGCAAATAATTGTTGAACTCTTTTATCAGTATGATATAGAGTAACAATTCTACCATCTTTTGTAGTAAACTTCTGGAATAGATTTGATGCATCTTCAGGATTATCAATAATAATATCTTCATCACCTTCAGGAATTGTAGCAAGAGAATGTCCATGACCAGATGTCAGGATCTGTTCTTCCGTCAGGATCTGAGATTGCACCAACGTTGTTACTGTCTTAACTCCAGAATCAGAAACATGAGTTGACTGTGTTGTTTGATTTTGAGAAGTATGAATTGTAGACTTCAAAACAACAGCATCGGAGGTTTCTCCTTGTATCACTTTGTCACGACCATCATCTCCAGTATCATCATCATCATTATTCCTTAATACTAGATCAGGTGTACATTTTGTCTGACTAACCTTCTCCCCCTTTTTGACATCGGGATTTGACAATAAATTCAAAATCAAGGAAAGAGAGGCTTGAATGTCAGTTACCTTAGTATCCAGAGAATCAATCCGTCTGTTGATGGAGGTTTGTTCAGAAATGACAGACTTCACTTGAGATTCTACCACCCTTAACTGAAAAGTAGTAGGCACCTTTGTAAAATTTTGAGAAATGTCATTCCTCACCAACTCAGTTGAATTCTTGATAGAATCGATCTCACTTTTCAGGCTCTTGGTTAACAAAGTTGTAACCTTCAGATGATTCTTCAAGTCTTGATTCTCTATAGATTTCACTACATCATAGGCATGTTCCAAAGCAGCAGAATAACTTATAGATTCATCAGATATGTGCCAGGAATTGTTCCATTCATTCTTTCTAAATGCCTCAGTAGGATTAAAGAAAGGAATAGAAAAATCTTGTCTCTGATCTTTCCCAGTGTTAGCATTGCCAGCCATAAATGTACTTGATGAACCAAAAGTAGTTCCAAGACTAACTTTGAGTGCTGTAGCAAGCTGTTCCTTTTCTTGTCGATTTTCATCATCATCACTATCTTCAGAGTCATCATCATCAGTATCATGAGAAATATCAGGATCGGGAATTGCAATACCTTTCAGTTTATCCTGTGAGTCTGAGATAGGATGGTCCATTGGTCTGGATCGAAGTGGCTGTATCAAAATAGGCTCAGCATCAGGAGCACCACTAGCGTCATGAGTAACACCATCAGGATTTGATATGCTTGCATCAGTATTTGCTACCAATGGTTCTTGTGGAGCGTGAGGTTCAGAAGCTGCTTCAACACTTTGAGGTAAAGGTTCTTGTGTGCTTCCCTCATTGACAGTGTCCTCGACCAATCTTTTAACTTCATCTGCACCAGAAACTGTAGCTCTGCCTACATCTTCACTTTGAGAAGATGGTTCTTGTGTAGCTGGAATGTTGATGTCTTCATTCTCCCTTTGAGAAAATGGTTCTTGTGTGACCATTCCACGAGCTAAGCCTTCACCCAAACTTTGATTGAGTGGTTCTTGTGTGGCTGGATCATCAGAAATAGCTGTTGAACCACTTTGAGGTTCAGGTTCTTGTGGGCTTGATCCCTTCAGTTTCTTCTGTCTCTGATAGACTAACTCTTCTGCTTTCCTTAACTTTGTCATTGGATGTTTTATCCCAAGTTTGGAAGCAGCAGCATCTAACTTCTCCCATGAAATATCAACGCGTCTTTTTGTTGGAGAGGCTTGTGCCGGAGAGTCTGAAATATTAACCACTTGACTTGGTGCAGCATCAGGAATACTTTCATCAGTATCCTGCTTCTTATCCAAAGGAATTTGATACCTGCCCTTAGATAATCTTCTTCTCTTCTGTGGTGATGATAATGGAACCACAACTACAGTAGCAGTATCAGCAACTTCCTTATTCACATTCATTATAGAGGATATAGGTAAGTCATCCTCTGAATCAGTCTCATCCCTGAGAACTAATTTTCTTTTAACAGAAACAACCTCAACACCTTTTGCAGCTTTCTTCACCAGGACCCCTTGTACACCCCCTTGTAACTTCTTTTTAGTGAGTGGTGTAGAGGAAAAATCCTTTGAACCTGATTGCCTTTCCTGACACATCAGTTCTAGCTGATTTCTTTGATTTTTCAACTAAAGTCTTTTGAGAGACATTAGAGGTGGCTGTGGATTGTTTAGACTGTTTAGGATGAATGCTTGGGTTAGGAACAAGGTGTGATTGGCCTTTCCCCATAGCATTAGAAATTAAACCATAACGAGTAGGCATTTTCCTATGTAAGAAAAACCTGACCTCATCAGGAATAAAAGCATTTCCTATGAAACCATTTGCGATCAGGATAAAAAAAAATTAATATGAAGTAAAATAAAATTTTATTTAAGAAAACAAAATTTATTTTGACAATCCTGATAAATGCATTTTTTTTAAAATATGATTACGAAATAAATGACATAATACCCATGTAACCATTCTTACCAATTACCGAAGCAAAGTAATTATGAGAAACTGAACAGTCGCTTCGATATTGAGAAAATGACATGCATCATTAACACACATTCTCTATAAAAGAGAGACTGTTAATCATAATAATCATTTCTCAACAAAAACACAAAACCCTCTTCTTAAGAAAATATCAAACCTTTCATATTCTCAACAAAATTTCCATGGCTGCCAACGATCAAAACAACATACCTGATGCAGATCTTGATGTAATCTGGCAGGATTTTCATGAAGCTCTTGCAGAAATCGCAGAGCAAGAGGGGCCACAGCCTATTCCTGATCCACAGGAGCATAACGGTTATGTTAATGCAATGGCTGAAGTGCTTTGGCATAACTTCCTTCAGGCAAACCCTGATTGGAATCCTCTGGACAATCTTATCATCGTCGATGAAGAAGATGAAGACGGTTAGGATGATGAAGAAGAGCCAGAAGACAGTGACATTGACGAGCGCGAGAGAAAGAGAAAGAAGATTCTCGAAGCTTGTATGTCATGCAAATTGGAGGCATGGAAGCATCCTGGTGGTCATGGGGACGAGCCACCTTCAAGTGCATCTGCTCCTCTCCTTGTCCTTTAAGGATGGAACAAGAGATCTTCCATTCCTGATGGACTGTGAAGCTGCTCAGGAGCGTTCATGCTTATTTGCATTGCACGTGTTCCTGAGTAGAAAAATAGACTAGGAAAAAAAATTGTAATTTCCATTTTTGTAATGTATTTTCAAGAATTAATGAAATTTGTCTATTTTCTCAACTTTGTTCTTGCTTTACTTGCCTGCAACAATTTGTTAGTAACACTGAAAAAAAAATAATAAACTCTGATAGAAATATAATTGAAATTGAGAATTAAGACTAAAAACCTAATTAAAGACTAAGTAATAATCTTATTTTCCAGAGTTTACCAGGAGTGTTAATTGACAAATTAGCATAGAACCTCTGGTGTTTATTCCAGCTTCAAAATCTTTGAACATCAAGATTGTATCAATTTCCAGTTTCCAGTTTCCAGACTTCATTTCTTTCAAATTCATTCAGTTCTTCTTGCATTGCAGTAACCCAATCAGCATCTTTAAGTGCATCTTCAACTTTCTTAGGCTCCTCCTTGGACAGAAAGTTATTGTATAGACATTCATTTTGAGTTGCACTTCTTGTCTGAACACCTGCATCAGGATCTCCAATTATTAAATCAGGAGTATGACTTGTAGTCCATTTCCTTGCTGGTGTGAAATTGTTCCTTGAAGTAGATGCTCCCCATGGATTGGTGTTATTTTGATTTGAAGAATTTGATTGAGTAGAAGCTCCTTCTGAATTATTGAAATCCCTTCCTGATGAATTATCAGGATCATCACTTGAATCAGTATCTGAAGAATTATGTCCTGATGATTGAGTAGACTCTGTACTTGTAGTCGAATGTTGTTGCTCCCCCTCAACATTAGCACTACTAGTTGTATTACTGTTGTTTGCATCATCAGCATTAGCACCATCAGTATCTGGTGTGTCATCAGGATTTGGTGACCCATCAGGATCTGATGTGTTGACAGGATCTGATTCATTTTCTTCACGTTCCTTGGAAGCTTCATTTTCAAAAACCAATCTATCATGTGAGTCTTCAATGATTCCAGTTATCTTCTTATCATCAAAAGATACATGTATTGACTCCATGACAGTTCTTGTTCTCAAATTAAAAACTCTGAAGGCTCTTGATGCAGGATAGCCAATGAAAATTCCCTCATCAGCCTTTGTTTCAAATTTTCCTAGTTGTTCAGGATGAGTTCTGAGAACAAAACACTTACAGCCAAACACATGCAAATGCTTCAGACTTGGTTTCTTTTCCTTGAGTGACTGATAAGGAGTCACACCATGTATGTTTATCAATGTGAGATTTTGTGTATAGCATGCTGTGTTTACTGCTTCTGCCCAGAAATATGTAGGTAATTTAGCTTCTTCCAACATAGTTCTGCCAGCTTCAATAAGAGTTCTATTTTTCCTTTCTACTACTCCATTTTGCTGAGGTGTGCCAGGAGAAGAGAATTGTTGAATAATTCCTTTGTATTTGCAGAACTCTTCCATCTTTGTATTCTTGAATTCAGTGCCATTATCACTTCTCAGTATCTTGACTTTGTACTTAGTGGTTGTCTCAATCATTCTCACATGATCCAACAGAACTTCAGGAGTTTCATCTTTTCTATGCAGAAAATACACCCAGGTGAATCTAGAATATTCATCAACAATTACAAGAGTGTATCTTTTCTTACTGATGGACATGATGTTGACTGGACCAAATAGATCAAGATGTAGCATGTGATATGGTTCTTCAATAGAGGATTCTGATTTACTCTGGAATGATGTCCTTCTTTGTTTTTCTTTCTGACATGCATCACAGAGTCCATCAGGTACGTATAAGGCATTAGGTAATCCTCTCACTAAATCTTTCTTGACCAACTCATTGATGTTGCTGAAGTTGAGATGAGAAAGCTTCTTATGCCAATTCCAACTTTCATCTACTGAAGCTTTACTGATGAGACATGTAGGGGAGTCATCAGTATTTGAGAGAATGTTGGCTTCATATATGTTGCCATGCCTGTAGCCAGTTAGAGCTATCTTTCCTGATTCTTTGCTGACTACTTCACAATGAGTGGAATAGAAATTGACATGATAACCTCTGTCAGTGATTTGACTAATACTCAACAAGTTGTGTTTTAGTCCTTTCACTAGAGCTACTTTTTCAATGATGACATTTCCAATGATTATATTGCCATATCCCAAGGTTTGTCCAATGTTGCCATCTCCATAAGACACAGTTGGGCCAGCTTTTTCCTCATATTCTGATAACAGGGCTTTGTTTCCAGTCATATGCACAGAGCATCCACTATCCATGACTAACACATTCTTCTTTTTACCCTGCATCAGAATAGAAACACACTAGTTAGAACACTTAGGAACCCATACACGTTGGGTTCCTGTTTCACGCAATTTATTAATTTTAGCATCAGAAGACTTTCTGACCTTTGCAGTCCTGACGGGTTTTACTCCATCAGGATTTGCTTTTTCAGCATCAGTATTAACAAACGCATGCTTTACTATAACATTCTCAAGTCTATCAGACTTAGTACTATTTTTAAACTTAGGCAATGGATCATAAAAGTTATAGTACAAATCATGATACTCTTTACAAGTATAGATAGAATGCCATAGACTACCACAATGAAAACAGGACTTCTGTGGTTTATAAAATACTGATCTATTCCTAACATCAGACTTAGGAATTTCAGTAATCTTCTTCTTACTCTTCTTACAATCAATAGCAAGATGATTAGAGTTACCACAGTTAAAACAACTCTTTCTAGGTGCATTTGGGATATACTTAAAACCATTCTCTTTATTAATCCCAACTTTACCATTCCTGTTTCTCTTAACAGTAGCTTCCTCTTTCTTATCTGTAACCTCACAGATTTTATCCTTAAGCTGTTTCTGAGACAAAAGACCTACATTCTTAGAGACTTTAACTATGACAGGTTTAGACTTTACAATTTTAATTCCTTGAGTAGAAGTAGATCCCTTTTCAAAAGTAGTGTTAGATATAATTGCTGACGTTTGTTTTCAGTGTTTAAGTATCAGGTAACTCATCAGAGTTTACGGGAAGAGTTTATCAGAAGCCGGTCAGAGTTTGTTAAACTCTGACAAGGTGAAGAGTTTAAAGGAAGCCGGTCAGAGTTTAGTTAAAGTCTGACAAGGTGATAGTTGAATTAGCTGTCGGTGCTGAATTGAAGATTCTAGAAGCAATATATTCTGAAGATGGAAAGAAGCAGAATATATTGATACAGCTAAGGAAACAGAATAGAAGATAGGAAGCAATCCTTAATTGATATAATTTGTATAGCTAATTTATAGGAATATCAATTAGAGAGGGATTGTATGTAGCTGTGTACTATATAAACACAGATAGGTTATCCCTAGAAGGGATGCGAACATAGAATTATTATTCTTGTAACCTAGAAGCTCTTTGTGATTCGTTAACATCATAAAGAGAGAAGCTGTTAATATAATTACAGTTTTATTAAATCAAAAACAGTGTTCTTGATTATTGTTATTCTCATACATACTTGATTATATTGTGTATTCGGCCTACCAATTGGTATCAGAGCATAGGCTGTTTAATATATACAGTTTTACGATTCAAACACAGTAATAATCATGTCTGAAGAAAATCAAGCTACTCCCAAGGTTGAACAGGTTAAACCTAATTCTGTGAGTCGATATGAAACAATCAGGGTTCCAATACTCAGGCCAGTGGAGTATCCAATTTGGAAGGTGAAGATGACCATGTTCCTGGAAGCCACAGATCCAGAATATCTTGATCGAATTTACAATGGTCCTCATAAGCCAACTAAATTATCTCCTGTTATTGGTGATGAAGAGCAGAAACTGATTCCAAAGGAAAAGAAAGATTATACTCCTGAGGACATCTCATCTCTTGCAAAAGATGCAAAGGTTAGACATCTTCTCCACAGTGCTTTAGATAATGTTATGTCTAACAGAGTGATTAGTTGCAAAACTGCAAAAGAGATCTGGGATGCTTTGGAAGTCAGGTGTCAAGGAACCACTGCTATCAAGAAGAACAGGAAGACAATACTCACACAGGAATATGAGCACTTTGATTCAAGACCTAATGAAACCTTGACTGAGACTTATGACAGATTTTGCAAACTACTGAATGATCTGTCTCTGGTTGATAAAGAATATGATATTGAAGAGTCTAATCTCAAGTTTCTGTTATCTCTACCTGAAAAGTGGGATTTAAAGACAACTACAATAAGAGATAATTATGAACTTGATGATACAGAACTTGATGAAATCTATGGGTTGTTGAAAACTCATGAACTGGAGATAGAACAAAGGAACAAAAGAACCAGCAAAAAGTCAAAATCTGTTGCTCTCAAAGTTGAGGAGAAGCCCATCAAGAAGGAATCATCAAGGAAGAAAGCCAAGGGAAAGGCTTTAGTTATTAAATCTGAAAGTGAGTCATCAAACTCTGATGATGACTCAAACTCTGATGAAGCTTCTGACTCTGAGGATGATAAAGAACAGATGTTGCAAATGGCTGCATTGATGGTGAAGACCTTCAAGAAGATGGGATTCAAGAATTTCAAGAAGGGAAAGAGATTCTCAAGGAAAGATTCAAACTCTGAAAAGAAAAGTTTCAGAAAGTCTGATGGAAGGGAGACCAAGTCTGGCAAGAAGGATAAATCTGAAATCCAGTGCTACAAGTGTAATGAGATGGGTCACTATGCCCCAGAGTGCAAGAAAGGAAAAACTGAGAAAGCACTTATCTCTAAAGGCAAAGACTGGGCAGATACCTCAGACTCGGATGATGAAGTAAATTATGCTCTTATGGCAACTGCCAAAAATGAGACTGAATCATCTGAAAATAAAGTACCCCTAACTACTTATGCTTATGATACTGATAATATTTCTGAATTGAGAATTTATCTTAAGAACATACATGTTAGTTATAGGGATCAGACTTTAGAGAATGAAAGAATTAAGTCTGAGAATCTTAGCCTTAAAGATAGAAGCAAGTTTCTTGAAAGAGAACTTGAAAATATGAAGCAGATTCAAAAAGAAAGAGATGATGCTGTTTATGTTGAACAGGAGTTGCTTAAAAGATATAGGCAACTAGAATCTGATTTAGAGAAGGAAAGAAAAATAATTAAAACTTGGACTAATTCTGGTAGAGATACACATCAAGTGTTTCAGACAGATTCTGTAGGTTTAGGGTACAGTGAGGAAGATGAACTTAGGTTTCAGGATAAAATCAAGTTTAGAGCATTCACTAGTTCATATTCAACTCCTGTAACATTTGTTCCTGAATCTAGTAAGCTAAAATCTGTAGTAGTGAAAGAAACTGTTATGGAGCCAGTTGAAGCTTGTGTTGAACAAGTGAATATTGAATCTAAAACAGAGAAGCCTATTGAGCTAGAAGCTGTTAAAGAACCAATTAGAGTCTGTGAGAAACAGGTTAATGTTGGTTTAATGACAGGAAAACAGTTTAAACATAAGCTCAAGGAGGTTCAGTCTGCCATGAAACCAAAAGGGTCCAAGAAGAATAGAAATGGAAAAATAGGTACAAATAATAGACTTAATCATTTGCCTAATGCTGGTGCTTCAAGGAAAACATGTTACAATTGTGGTAGTTCTAATCATCTTGCTAGATTTTGCAATAAGAACAAACATATTAATTCTTTACCTTCTACTTCAGAAGTAAAGAATGATTATGTTAGAGTAAGACCACAGACTTTATGCACACATTGTGGGAGCACTTGGCATTCTATTTACACATGTAAGAGTTATCATGCTATTTATCACAACTATTATGAGCTAAAACCCAATTTGAAATGGGTTAGAGCAAACTCTGCTAGTGTAAAGTCTGATAATGTTAGCTTAAACTCTGTTGAAAATTCCGCTGCAAAAGCTAACACTGTAAAGAAAGACAAAGGATCCAAGCAAGTCTGGATCCTTAAAACTAACACTTAGTGTTTGTTTGTGATTGCAGGGCATAAAAGAGAGCACACTTATCTTGGACAGTGGATGCTCAGGACATATGACTGGAAATAAAGCCCTGCTATCAGACTTTAAGGAGAAGGCTGGCCCAAAGGTTTCCTATGGAGATGGCAACATAGGACACACTCTGGGATATGGCAATATAAATCTTGGAAGTGTCATCATCACAAATGTAGCTCTAGTCTCAGGACTCAAGCATAATCTGCTATCTGTGAGTCAAATCTGTGACAGAGGAAACCATGTAGACTTTCATACTGAATACTGTGAAGTTATCAGTAAATCTACTGGAAAAGTGTTCTAGTTGTATACAGGCACAACAACATTTATGAAGCAAGTTTGGTAACAAACTCTGATGGAAAAACAGTGTGTCTATCAGCAAAAATGTCAAATGAAGAGAGTTGGAAATGGCATAAAAAGCTCTCTCATCTCAATTTGAACAACATCAATGAGCTAATAAGAAAGGATCTTGTAAGAGGACTCCCAAAATCGATACTGAGTCTAGATGGCCTATGTGATTCTTGTCAAAAAGGCCAAGCAAAGGAAGTCATCTTTCAAGAGAAAATCTGAATCTTCAGTTGTGGAACCTTATCATCTTCTACATGTTGATCTCTTTGGTCCAGTGAATGTGATGTCTATGGGCAAAAAGAAATATGCTCTAGTAATTGTTGATGAATATACTAGATATACATGGGTATATTTCTTATCAAAGAAGGATGAAACTGCTCAAACTCTGATGGATCATGTAAATCTACTGGACAAAGGATCACAGCACAAAGTCAAAATAATAAGGAGTGATAATGGAACTGAATTCAGAAATTCAGTAATGGAAGCTTTCTGTAAGGAAAGAGGAGTGAAGCAAGAATTCTCTGCACCTGGAACTCCACAGCAAAATGGTGTAGTTGAAAGAAAGAACAGAACTCTAATCGAAGCTGCTAGAACTATGCTTGATGAAGCAAACTTACCAACATATTTCTGGGTAGAAGCTGTTCAAACTGCTTGTTTTACTCAAAATGCCACACTGATCAACAAGCATGGGAAAACACCATATGAGATGGTGAAAAATAAGAAGCCAAATTTGAAATATTTTCATATATTTGGATGCAAATGCTTTGTGTTAAAAACTCATCCTGAACAGTTGACAAAATTCGAGTTAAAAGCTGATGAAGGAATATTTGTTGGCTATCCATTGTCAACAAAAGCATTCAGAGTCTACAATCTGAGAACTAAAGTGATCATGGAATCCATACATGTGTCATTTGATGACAAGAAAATAACTGGACTTGAAGATGAAGGTGAATATGATCAACTACGTTTTGAAAATGAAAATTTATTCTCTGATGATGTAAACTCTGATGAAGCAGGGTTGACAAACTCTGACGAAGCATACTCTGAACCTCTAATGGTAAATTCTAAAGAATCTGGAAATTCTCAGATTGAACAAAATAGAGAACTATTTGAGGGGGAGCGTGAAGAAGCTCAACAAGACACAGCAAGTGAGTCAGTTGAGGAAACTGATTCAAACTCTGACAGTTCAAACTCTGAGCCATCCAATTCAGGGGGAGCCTCAGATACTGCAGAAAGTCAACATATGAATCAGGAAAGCATGGATCAAGGAGGAGGATCCAATAATGAAGCAAGAAACCACTTACCAACAGCAAGAAAGTGGACACAGGCACACACACCTGATCTCATAATTGGAGATCCTGATGCTAGTGTGAGAACTAGAAGTGCAACAAATAATGAGTGTCTGTATCATGCTTTCTTGTCACAAACAGAACCAAAGAAAGTGGAGGAAGCTCTTCAAGATGCTAATTGGATTACAGCAATGCAAGAAGAGTTAAATGAATTTGAAAGAAATGAAGTCTGGACACTTGTACCTAGACCAAAGAATAGATCAATTGTAGGTACAAAGTGGGTTTTCAGAAACAAGACAGACAGTGAAGGAGTGATAACAAGAAATAAGGCTAGACTTGTAGCTAAAGGCTATTCTCAACAGGAAGGAATTGACTATGATGAAACTTTTGCTCCAGTTGCAAGATTGGAGGCAATAAGAATTTTTCTGGCCTATGCTGCAAATAAGAAGTTTAAAGTCTTTCAGATAGATGTAAAAAGTGTTTTTCTCAATGGGAAGCTTGAAGAAGAAGTGTTTGTAGAACAACCACCAGGGTTTGTAGATCCTAAACATCCAGATTATGTCTACAGGCTTGATAAAGCATTATATGGACTAAAGCAGGCACCTAGAGCATGGTATGAAACTCTGGCTCAATTTCTTTTAGAAAGTGGGTTCACTAGAGGAACAATTGACAAAACCTTGTTCTATTTCAATGCTGGTGATGATTTGCTATTAGTTCAAATCTATGTGGATGACATAATCTTTGGGTCTACTAATGACAAACTCTGTAAGAAATTTGCAAAGCTTATGCAGTCAAGATATCAAATGAGTATGATGGGAGAGCTTAGTTACTTTCTAGGCTTACAGGTCAAGCAAACAGATGATGGTATTTTTATCAATCAAGCAAAATATACCAGAAATCTTCTAAAGAAATTTGGTATGCTTGATAGTTCATCTGCTCCAACTCCCATGGCTACTGCAACAAAGCTAGACAAGGACACAGGAGCCTCAGTAGATATGACAAACTATAGAGGAATGATAGGGTCTCTTCTTTATCTTACTGCAAGCAGACCTGATATCATGTATGCTACATGTCTTTGTGCAAGATTTCAAGCAGATCCCAGAGAGCCTCATCTAACAGCTGTAAAAAGGATCTTCAAATATCTCAAAGGAACCATAACTCTTGGTTTGTGGTATCCTAGAGAATCAGAGTTTAAATTATTTGGTTACTCTGATGCAGACTTTGCAGGCTGTAAGATAGACAGAAAAAGTACAAGTGGAAGCTGTCAATTCTTAGGTGACAGATTGGTTTCTTGGTACAGCAAGAAACAGAAATCAATTTCAACATCCACAGCAGAAGCAGAGTATATTGCTGCTGGTAGCTGTTGTGCACAGATCTTATGGATGAAGAATCAATTGCTGGACTATGGATTAAGGTATTCTAAAATACCTATTTACTGTGATAACCAAAGTGCTATTGCTATGACAGGTAATCCAGTACAGCATTCCATGACCAAGCACATCAGCATCAGGTATCATTTTATCAGGGAACATGTGGAAGAAGGAGATATTGAGCTTCATTTTGTGTCTACAGACCAACAACTTGCAGATATCTTCACAAAACCTTTGAGTGAAGCTACTTTTACAAGATTGGTAAATGAACTTGGAATGATCTCTGGTTTCGACTAGAGATACGGGTTAGACTCAAAAACTATACATATTTACTTTTTAATCTCATGATTCTTTGCATGTTTAAAATGTTATGTGCACCAGCATGTTAAACTCTGATGTCAAACTCTGATGATAAACTCTGAAAGTAAAGTCTGTCAGTAAAATCTGTGAAGTGTCAGTCATACTCTGTCGGTTAAACTCTGATGTTATACTCTGATTGTGCTTTTGTCTGAAACATATGGACCAATGAAGAAATTTGTATGAAGCATAATTCTCAGTAAGTAATTGTGAATCCTTAAGAGTTTTATAGATTCTGATCTCAAATATGTGCAGTAAGCTAACACAGCATGATACTGTCTCTATATTTATAGCATCTCTTAGTTTATAGATCCTATACACTGAGTCTGTATTAGCTGTTTGCATTTTCTCTCATAAATTTAATGTATTCACTGATAAAAATCTAAACTCTGATTTTATTAATTGCAAATAATTCACCCTCAAATCAAAAGATGCAAAAATAAGCACAAATTCCTTTGAGATCATGTTGAGCCTAGAAAGATCCATGAACTTATTGTATGAAATAAGGGCTAAAATTGTCATATTTTTGGTGACTAGTGCCAACCACTGATTACTGGAAAAACAAATATAAAAAAAAAAATAAATAAATAAATAAATAAAGGGGGTGAAAATAAAAGATATATCCAAATGAAAGGATATCATTATACAGAGTTTAGATATAAATCAGATTTTATGTTATAAATGAGAGTTTAGGCAACCAGTTTTTACTGACTTATTTTGTGGATTTTATGCACTTTGAGATGATCTAAATATTTGATTTCGGTAAAATCTGCTATTGCACACACATCTTATCACACCTGTACAGTTTGAGAAAAGAGTTTATTGACAAAGAAGGACAAATGGTAAACACTGATGTATTGTGTGAAAATACGCCGAGGTAACTTTGTTTTAATCTCTGATGGTTAAAATGATTTCTTTGTTTCAGACATATTATGATTTTTGAGAAAACATTTTTGAAAAATAAAAGAGTATGATTGGTAACGGATCTAATTTGCATTAAACAGAGAAAAGAAAGAGTGTGTTTGATAAGTGTGAAAGGCGGTAATTATGGCTGTTTTTACTGCGCATGCGCATTGAAAACTGTAAAATACTGCTGTCTGTCATAAATTGTCTGTCATGTGTACATGTCCAACGATTTCCAAGTAAGACAGTTGTTGGTTTTAATGATTAAAAACTCTTCAGTTTTTAATTTTAATTCTAATATTTATACATTATACACACAACTGCTTACACTTTTCACATCTTACACATTTGCAATCTACAATCATTCACACAAACACTCAAACACTTTCTGAGCCACGTATTCTTGCTTTCTTATCTTATTCTCTGATTTCTTTCTCAATTTGTACTAATGGCTACAACAGCGTTTGTTGCTTCTGAGTTAGAATTTGTACCGAACAATTATACTGCTCCTTTGGCAAATGAGAACGCACCGGAGGCGTTTCATTTGATTCAGAGTTTCTTATCACACTCTGATATAGGCACTGCTCTCACAGCACCACTGAAGCTGTCTGCAACACAAATCAAATCTTTTTGGCAGACAGGGACTTATGATAATGAATGGGTCTCCGTCCATAATCTTTGAATTTCAAGACGAGGAGTTTACAGTTATACCTACTGCTGTTCTTGATGCTTTGGGTCTTGAAGATTTCAATTCATTCACAATCTCTATTGAAGATTATGAGTTAGTCAGAATGATGAGGGAGATAGGCTACTCTGGACCTTTGACAAAGATAGGTCAACTCAAAAGGCCGTTTCTGCGCAAGGAATGGAGTTTCTATTTCGATTGTATAACTAGGGCATTTGGAAAGAAGTGTACTAATTGGGATGCGATTCCCACGGATAGTCTACAGATCGGGTATTCTCTTCTCTATGGCAGTAATTTTGATGTTGCTCGATTAGTTTTGAATAATATTGGTGAGAAAATGCTAGAGAACAGAAATGTTGTTTATTTCTCTAGGTTTTGTCAATTAATATTCAATTTTTGCTGCCCTAATGTTGAGATCTTAGAGGATGATGTTATCCTCTCATTTAAACTGCATAAACGCATATTCTCTGATCTCACTAACAAGGATAACAAGAAAGGAGATATTGGTGTTTTACTGTTGCCTGCATCTGTGCAACAATTCCTGGTTAACTTACAACAACAACAACAACCACAACTGATAAACACTGAAGCTGGACCTTCTGTGTCTCAACCACAGAGGTCAAAGAAATCTAAAGTGAGGGCTGTTAAGTCTGTAAAGATAAACACTGAAGCTGGGGCATCAAATGCTAATGATATGCCTCAGAAAAGAAGAATGAAGAAAAGAAGAGCCAATAGGGCAAAGTCTGATGTTATTGATGAAGAGACTGAAACTGATGAAGAAACTCTTCATCAGAGAAAAAGAAGAATGGTAGCAGCACATCTATTTGGTGCTGAAAATAATTCTTCCAAAGTTGTTGACAATATTGTAGATGAGATTCCAGAGGATGAAGCTGTCTTTGAAGACAGAGTTTCCATGGAGCATGAGGTTTTTGATACTACTGTGCCTACTGAGGACAGAGTAAATGCTGAAACAGAAGCTCCTACATCAAATGCTGATGATGTAGTTGAGGAAGCTGCTGATCACTCTGATAGCATGATTTTTGAGCCACAAGGATTTGATATGGAAAATGAAGCAAACACCTCTTTAAACTCTGAACATTTAACAGAGGGTTTGGAAGCTGATCAAGCTACTACTGAGATAGTAGAAACTATGGCTTCTCACACTGAAATCATTTCTCTTGATTTTGAGAAAGGTGAAGAAGTTGATCAGACCTTAGCTGATAATGCTACAGAAGTTGTTGCTGTAAATACTGATGCAACAGAGAATGTTTTAGAAGACATTGTCTTACTTGAAGCTCTACAACAATCTGTTGTAGAGGTTGTCACAAAAGAAACAGAGTTAATGCACACTGCAAACTCTGAGATTCCAGAAACTGTTGCAGAGAAAATTTTTGATGAAGCTGCACAGCAAAATTCAGAAAGAATGGCTGAGAATGATACTACAGAACATACAGCAGAAGATGAAGATGCTGAAGATAATGCTGATGTTCATTCAAATCCAGATATACAAGAGGAGGTATCTAACATTCAAGCAAACTTTGATGTAGAAAGAGAGTTCAATCGGGCTACTGAAGAACATTTTCAAGATATGTACTTCAAGAGATGGACAGCTGCAGATTGTATCTTTACTGCACAGAGGGTTACTGATTTAACTGATGATTCTGTTAAGAAGATTTCAAATCCTGATGTTCTTACAAGCTTAAAGGCAACTGTTGTTCAAGTCAAATCTCTTAACAATAGATTTGATGAGAATCAACAAATGCTTCAACATCTAAGGAATGAAGTTTCTATCAGAGATCTTACTTTGAAGAATGATAGAACTTACTACTTTACTATGTTCAAGCAGCAAGCCACGGATTCTGAGGAAATTAAGAAGAGGCTTGGAAAAGTTGAAGAGAATCAGACTGAAATGTCTACTAAATTGAATTCTATTTCTAATGCTCTAGAATTGCTGACATCAGTATTACTTTCTGATGATGTCAAAAAGGGGGAGAGTGTACCTAAAGACAAATGCAAAGACACTCAAGCTCTGAGACGGAGGGATGATTCTGCTGATGGGGGAAGCAAAGAAACTGAAAGAAAGATTTCTGCTCAAAGGCAAAGAAGGTCAAGAGTAAACTCTGATAAACAATCAAACTCTGACAAGATATACTCTGGTGGCCAATCTTCTTCAAAACTCAAGAGTTTAGTTGTTTCAGCTAATCCATCTACTGATGAAGAGATTGCTGCTAAGATATTTATGAAAGAGCATGGGAAGAATGTTACTATTGAAGATATCCAGGCTGAAGAACAAATGCTTGCTGAGGAACACAAGAAAAATATTGAAGCTGGAATCTACAAGAAGAAGGAAATCAAGGCTCCTAGGAAGAAAGAGATTGGAATTACTATTAAAGAAAATACTCAACAGAGTATACAATACACAAGGAGGCCTGTGATTACAAATGCTGATAGAGGTAAGGGTATACTGGTAGAAGAAGAACAGTTACCTAAGAAGATTAAATCAACCTCTAACATTGCTCAAGTTGAAACAAGATTAGTTAAATCAACCTCTGACGCTGCTCAAGTTGATGTTACTACTAAAGTTATGACAACCTCTGACGTTGCTCAAGTTGTACAGAAATCTACACTACTTCCAGGATTCAGCAGACCTAAAATTCTTGAAGACTTAAAGCTTGAAGCTGTGAATTTCTCAGAAACCAGAACAGTATTGGGAAAACAAGCTTTTGATAGATCTGGACTGGGTTCACACAGAGAGAGAAGAACAAATAACAGATCTCAAGATAATATTTCACTAGCAGAATCTGGTATTGGGGTTACATAAGAAAACCTTGATAAGTTAGAATCTGTTCAGTTGATCTTTCACAAAGTACTGAAGAAGCAGTGTCTGTTATACTTCATGAGTGATGGAAGAGTTTACAAAGTTGAAGAATCTGATGTTAATCTCAAATCATGGGAAGAACTTGAACATGTACTTTATCTTTTGAAAGTCAAAAACAGACATACTCATGATGTTGCTCAAGTTTTGAGAGAAAAGATGCTGAGATCTAAAGCTATGCTTGGAGGAGGAGTCTCAAGTATATACATTCCAAAGTATAGGGATCATACTGGAAAGTTGGTGGAGATGAAAAGAAATAGTGCTATATTTAAAACTGCACTTGGAACTAAATGCTTAGAATTCAACTTAGAATCTGATAAAGCATATTACATCAGGCTAGGGAATGAGATGAGGAAGAATTCCATCTATTCTCTTAGATCTGCAATTTATCAGACTGGAGAATCTGATCCTGAAATGAAAGAGTTGAAGAAGATCATGATGGAAGAATTAGAAAGAGCTGAGAAGAAGCTACTATCAGACTATATCAGGACAGTGCCTGATATTGAAGAAGTCAAGTAAAGTCTGACTGTAAGTTTTTATGTTTTCTATTCTGTTTTAAAATTAAACTCTGAGTTAAAATTAAATTATGTTTTAAAATTAAACTCTGTTATATGTTAAACACTGCATTTGTTATATGTTTTGACATCATCAATTATCTGTTTAACTTGTACATTTTGGTATGAACAAGTTGGGGGAGATTGTTAGATATAATTGTTGACGTTTGTTTTCAGTGTTTAAGTATCAGGTAACTCATCAGAGTTTACGGGAAGATTTTATCAGAAGCCGGTCAGAGTTTGTTAAACTCTGACAAGGTGAAGAGTTTAAAGGAAGCCGGTCAGAGTTTAGTTAAAGTCTGACAAGGTGATAGTTGAATTAGCTGTCGGTGCTGAATTGAAGATTCTAGAAGCAATATATTCTGAAGATGGAAAGAAGCAGAATATATTGATACAGCTAAGGAAACAGAATAGAAGATAGGAAGCAATCCTTAATTGATATAATTTGTATAGCTAATTTATAGGAATATCAATTAGAGAGGGATTGTATGTAGCTGTGTACTATATAAACACAGATAGGTTATCCCTAGAAGGGATGCGAACATAGAATTATTATTCTTGTAACCTAGAAGCTCTTTGTGATTCGTTAACATCATAAAGAGAGAAGCTGTTAATATAATTACAGTTTTATTGAATCAAAAACAGTGTTCTTGATTATTGTTATTCTCATACATACTTGATTATATTGTGTATTCGGCCTAACAAGTAGAATTGGAATCCTTACCAAAAACAAAATTAACAGGAGTAATCTTAGATTTGGTTGTGTCTATAACATGTCTATAGGTCTTTGGACTGACTGTCTCATCAATGACAATTTTCTCTTTCAATTTCTTATCTTCATCTGACTGATATTCTAGACACTCTTTCCAATTCTTAGAGGTATTAATCCCATGAAATTTCCTACCAGAGTCTGTCCAGGTTCTGATTTTCTCATTAGCATATTCAAGGTCTTTTTCAAGGGAAGTACATTTAGATATCATCTCTAAGTGCATGTGTTTAGCATTATCACATTCTTTTTTGTACTTCTTGCATACGAGAAAACTCAGCTTCTAATATCTCATTCCTTTTCCTAAGGTCAGACATCTCAGATAAGATCCTAGAATTCTCAGCAGTTTGACTTCTAAATCTAATATGTAATGACTTTAGAAAACGTCTTAAATCAGAAGCATTATCAGAATCAAAATCAAAGATAGTATTTAGTACCTTATCATCAGGAGCAGCAGTTACATCAGCATAGGCCATTAAAGCATAGTTGACTACCTCAGTATCAAATTCTGAGGAAGAGTCCATCCAATCCTTGCTTGATGTGATGAGTGCCTTCGTCTTGTTGCACTCTGAAGCAAAGTGACCCATGCCATTACACTTGTAGCATCTAACCTTTGACTTGTCAAATTTGCTACCCTTGCTGTCCTTTTTGGTATACTTGTCTTTGTCTGCATTGAAGGTCTTTTTCTGAAAGTTGCCTTGTCTTCTATTCTTCCTGAACTTCATCCTTCTGAAGTTTTTGACAAACATAGCAATCATCTCTTCCATGTCTGAATCAGAAGATTTATCATCAGTATTGGCATCAGGATTGCCATCAGAATCTGATGAGGAGTCTTCAAAGTCTGATTCAGCTACTCTTGATTTCCTTCTAGAGACCTCCATAGCTTTGCCTTTTGATTTTGCCTCTGCTTTCAAAGCAATTGATTTTGCCTTGCTGCTTTTCTTGTTCTTTCTCTGTTGAACTTCAAGATCATGAGTTCTTAGCATCCCATAGATCTCATCAAGAGACACATTGTTCAGATCATACTGGTGTCTAATGATTGAGGTCTGAGTATCCCATTCTTCAGGTAAAGCTCTTAGAAACTTGGTGTTTGAATCTTCAGTTTCATATACTTTGTCAACTAAGGATAACTGTTCAATAGTGTCAAAAATCTATCATATAGATCAGTCAGGCTCTCATCAGGTCTTGCATCGAATTGTTCATATTCTTGAATCAAGAGAGCCCTTCTGTTTTTCTTGACAGATATAGATCCCTGGCACTGAGTTTCCAAAGTATCCCAGATTTCTTTTGAAGACTTGCATGCAATCACTCTGTTTGACATGACAGCATCAAGACCGTTATGCAAGATATTCTTTATCTTTGGTTCCCTGAGTACATGAGCTTTTTCTTCTGGAGTCCATTCACTTTTAGCCTTGACCACATAATGTTCAGGTACATCATCTGTTCGTTCAACGAACTTCGTAGGTATATATGGTCCATCACAAATCCTGTCCAAGTTGTCAGGATCCATAGCCTCCAGGTACATCAGCATCTTTACCCTCCATGTAGGATATTCTGATATCTTCAAGATGGGAATCTTCATGCTTTCATACTTGGTTGTCGACATCTTAAATCATCTCTGATTTAAAACTAAATCAGTCTGCTCTGATACCAATTGTTGCCCAGTAAATAACAATTGTAGAAGGGGGTTGAATACAATTGTATAAGATTCTCGACTTTATATAACACAAATATGAAAGATCAATAACAACTTTATTAAATCTGATATAAAACTGTTACAAACTCTCTCAAGAAATTCTGATGTTCTTGAGAGCTGCTAAGTTATAAAAATACTCGAGTGTAATATTGGTTATTAAACCAAAACCTAAACTGTGTTTATATACTTCACACAGCTTCTCTATCAACAACAAGATAAGTCCTAATCAATAACAAAGATAGAAACATATCCTTAATCGATAGCTACATTCTACAAACCAGGAACCGACAGAATAAACTTCCATGTTTATCTAGACTCCAAATATAACTCTGAGTAGGAATCCTGATCAGCTTCCAGTCCTGACGATCAATCCTGACCCCAGTCCTGATATGCATTCTGATCCTGACGACCATGTAATCCTGATGACGTCAGCAATCCTGATCAGTTGAGTCTAGCTCCTGAAGATCATTGAATTCTTATCTAACAATCTTCTCTCTTAAAAAGATTTATGTGAGAGAAATTTGGTACAACAATTCGAGTATAAATCGATGAAATAACTAATCTCGTCCTTGGTTTTCGGATGATGGTAGCTGGTACGCACGTGAGCAACTCCGGCTTCCACTTCTAGGGCATGTGGAAGGATGTGCTGTTTTTGGGCTGAGTTGACAAGGTCGCCGGGTAACAGGGGCTGAAAAATTCTCTGCTCGGCCGGACAAACTACCTGAATATGATCACCTAGGTTATACTTGCCTTTCGTGTATTAGTGAAAATCTGAACCCCCTTTGCCAATGCCTAAATATCCTATTTATAGGAATCAAGCCCTGATGTAGTTCTGTTGTAATCCACTTTTGTTTCTTGAGCAATCAGCCACCTAAAGATAAGACACTCAGGAGGTTTGAGTTGATCCAACTACTATGAAGGCAGCTCCTTGTGTCCTAGTACAATTCAAATACTAGAAGCTCATAACTCCATGAATCCTCTGATAATTATCTGAATATATACATGTATATCATATATATATATACCGTGGTCATCACATTTATAATGATAGAATCCAGTCAAGAGTCCATTCCATGATGATATTCCCGAGTTCCTAAAATATTAGTAGTAGACTCACAGTAAAAATCTATCTCTGGCCGACTGAGGTGAAGCCATAGACGTACCTCCATGTCAAACAGAGGTAAAGCTACTTACGTACCTCACAATAATATTGAACTACATGTTACAGGCGTCCACAGTCTATCATTGAACAGTAATAAATTGGTGGGCAACAAACAGTGGTGGAACCAGGACGAAAATTTACGGGGGGCTTAAATATTTAACATGAATAATTTACAAAAGCAATAAAAGCTTTTAAAATCTAAAAGTACAGAACTAACCTTTAATTGCCGACCGATGAGCTGTTTTTAGTTGAAGAAATAATGGATGAGAGCTGAATTCTGCGACTTTGCATATTCTGATAATTTTGTAAAACAACTTCATTATCCATTTTTGCAAAAACAACCTTTTCAATGTACACCATCATGCTATCATTTAACCACTCGTCCCCAATCCGATTACGCTGGTAAGTTTTTAGTATTTTCATTGCAGAAAAAACCCTCTCAACAGTAGCAGTGGCAACCGGTTTAACCAAAGCTAACTCAACAAGTTGATAAACAAGGGGATAGGCAGTATGTCTATGTGTCCTTACCATCATAACTGCAAGATCTCCGCTATTTTGAAGTTTAGACAAACCTTCATCATTTCTCACATCATAGATAAAATTATCCAATTGATCTGGCAATAACTCAAGGTCTACTAAAGAGAAATCTTCTGGATAGAATAGTGCAAGATGGATAAGTTTTGAACGATCAAAACCTGAAAATGAATTTCTAGGATCAAGATAACCGATGCAAAGAAGTAGCTCTGTGTTTTCCTCTGTAAAGCGGTTATCCATCTCTTGTAATATAAGATCAATTACCTATTAAAAAGAAGGTTAGTAAACAAGTGAAATAATATTTTGTATGATACTCTAAATCATGAAAGTAATATGTCGATGGAATAAAAATAGAAATAAACCAAGTGACTAACCCCACAAAAAAATGATTATCTATATTGATTATCCTTACCGGAACTTTACAAGAATTATTAACCTAAAATATGACAGAACATAAGAAACCAATCAATCAAAAGCCCCAAATTAAAAAGCTAGGTCAATACAAAATCACAATGAACAACAGAACAAATGAAACTAAAAAGACCCAAATTAAAAAGCTAGATCAATACAAAATCACAATGAACAGATGAAACTAAAAAGCCCCAAATTAAAAAGCTAGGTCAAGACAAAATCTCAATGAATAGATGAAACTCTAAAATTGAAAAAATTGGATCAATTGAATAACATACCTTAATAGAGCCACAATAATTATATCGAAAAAAAGAAACTAATGAAGCTTCTTGTTGTTCCTTTTTCGTTCTCGATGAAACAGAAGAGGTGAAGAGCAGTAGAGGCTTATAACAGTAGAGAGAGTTGAATTGTGTCTTGTGTGTGCAGTGTGTGTATCTCTCTGGTTGTATTTTTTGTTTACAAACACAAGTCAAGTCACGGGACTTGTTTTGCTTGTTTTATTTAATTTATCAAACTAAATTAATTATTAATATTTTTATTTTATTTGTAAAAATATTATTCATTAATTAATTTTGTTATTACAATTTAGCAAAAATTTATTTTACACTTAATAATTTTTTTCAATATAAACTCTTATTTAGTGTGTGTTTGGGGTATCACAAAAAAGTTGACTTATAACTTAAAATGGGTAAGTGTTTTATAAGTGATAAGTTGATGGATTCTTATAAGTTATACGGATGTTTGGATAAATTTACTTATAAGTTAGTTAAGAGTTTTCTAAATTAAATTTGAAAAAATAATTATTAAATACAATGATTTCAACACTTGCATTTTAAATTAAAAAAATATTTAAAAACACAAATGTAAAAATATAAAGTATTAAAAAACAAAAAAATCAAGTAATAAGTCAATAAGTTTAGGAAAATGTACCTCATTATTAACATTCAACTTATCAACATATAAGTTATAAGTTGAGGTCATAAGTTGGGTTGGCAAACACCTAAGCCATAAGTCGGCTTATAAACCCGTCACCAAACATTGCCCTTAATCTTTTTACAGGGTGCTCCCCTATAATGTAATACTAATAAAAACAATTATTTTTACTATTTTTTTCGAAGTCAGGGGGAGCTCGAGCAACCTCTGGCCCCCCTCTAATTCTGCCACTGGCAACAAACAACAACAAAAAATAATTCAGAAACTCAAGAACAATCTGGGGCCAATATAACTATAAGTAAAATTTATGTTGTTGATTTGGGTATTCAAAAATACACGAATACCATAATTTTTAATATTTTTTATGTGGATGCATGTTGGTTAGTAATGGGTAGATCATATCAGTATGATTTAAATTTGTGACATAAAGGTAGAGAAAATACAACTGAGTTTAAGAATGATAATATGACGTATGTTTTGTATTCAATGAATGATAAGATTATTTTATAGCAATCGTATGAATGTGAGGTGTCTCGTGTTATAACTTATGAGTTGTTTGATTTTGATTCTAAATTTGTGTTTACAATGGTCGATCGTGGTTGGTTTGGATTAGTTTTTAAGGTGCCTTCATATTTAAAAGATATTTCAAATTATACCCATCATCGTACACTCCATTTTTATTCCCTCCCTTTTTTTAATTTGTACAAAATTAGTGTTTTTCCATTCATTTGATATTTAATAGTCATTAATTTGTTTATGTACTTGCTTTCTGTAAGTTGTATTGTTTACTTATTTATGTGTAATTGATGTTTTTGTGATCTTCTATGCATCTCTCTAGTGGTGTCTAGTCAAGAATATTTTTTTTAGGATGTTTTCACAATTTGTTGTATGTGGTATTGTCAATTTATACTCCTAAATTTTTTAATTTCCAATCCATCTTTTAAAGATTTTCTAGATTATGTTTTTACTATCTAGCTTCGATACAAAACCTAGCAAGGATTAGTTTTGTTTGATTCGTTTTTTATTCATTAATTTTGTGCCTCAAATTAGGGGTGGTGATTGATATTCAGTATATTTTGTGCCTATTAGAGGTAAGTTGGTAATTTTGTTAGGCTTTGGTTTTGAATTTTAAAAATGTTTGTTACGTTATAAATATGTTTCATTTTTAATAACGTAGATACTCATTTTTTTGTCCTTATTTTTTAGCTACAAATCAGTCTAATTTAATTGTATATTAATATATTTGTTATAAATTGTTTTTTTGAAGTAATGGGAATACCGGAATAGGCAGCTTAATTAGTGAGATCAATGAATTTTCTTTCCAAACTAGCATGTTGGCACACACTCAACTCTCTCAATTTTGGTTGAATCATCAAGTTGTCATCGTCTTGTTCAACTCGCGAACTTGTAGCTTTGTAATTATATCATTTTGATATTTTCTTTTCTAATATATAAATTTATTGTATAAATTTCCAGAGAAATCTCTTTCTCATGTAAGTCGTAATATAGGTTACGACCCATGGATTGGTTAAACATACCTTTCGGTTAGATAATTAGCTTTTGTGGATGAAAGAAACTCTTATAAGCCCTCTCCTTATGGGATGTACTTCGATTATTTATAAATAAAATTGTTTCATCTTGACAAAAAAAAAAGTTATTTCAAATGAGAAAGTTAAGTACAAAATATCAGAAAGGTGTTTGCCTAGAAAAAAAAAATCACCATGAAGAGATAAACATCAAGCGTATGTAATTTTTTTCTAGATAAGAACTCAGGATCAAGTTCCTCAGAAATAAGAGTTTTTGACGCGTATTGAGGCCAAAAAATATAAATCAGCAGGATGTAATAGTTAACGAATATAATTATTATCAAATGGGAGGAAATGGATCGCGAAAAGTCTCGTCAAGGAAGATTCGTCAAGGAAGATATTTACAATGAGTGAGTTCTAAGATCTTAACATTAAAGCTTAAGGATTTTGACATTCCTACACATAATTCAAGTGTGTTGATTGAAATGTTCAGGGGCCTTCGAATTTCTAGACATAATTTAAGGGTCTTGACCGAAAGGTTCATGGGCTACGAGATTTTCTTTGTTTATTTGTTTAACCAAAATATGATTTTAGTTTGAGTTTGGTTTTATTTTGTTTTAGGAGTTTGTAAAAAAATTTAATTTTTTTTATTGAAATTAAAATCCTTAGAATTTTCTCTTCTTGTGAATCCAATGTTTTTAAGAATTTTTCATGTTAGAGTACTTGTAAGGATTAACACTTGTTTTTTCTTAACCTTCGTGTTACGTCATAAAATTAAATTTAATATTTTGAAGTAAATTGATTATGTATTTGATATGGGCTGAAATGTAACCCTAGAAATAATTAATGATATATTAATTAGACCTAGTTTGGTCCAACAATTAGGCCCGATAAAAGGCCTGAAACCCTAATTATTTATTAATTACGAAATTAATAAATAAGGGAAAATACACAGCTCATAAAAAGAGTCCAAATACGATAATATCTTCATAGAAGGATCCAGAATCCAAATCGAATATTATGATGAGTCACAGCACTTATCAGATAAGGATAATACTTGCCTGTCAAATAGAACATTCCTTATCAGTTATCAATAACAAGACTTATCCATTAAGTCTTCTAAACATACTCTAAATACAAGGCTCTTGACGCCTATATAAGGACCCTCGTCCTTCACTCTAGAACTACGTTTTATTGGCTTGATTCTCTATACAACAGAGATACGTAGGCATCTTGTGAGGACCTGTTTAGTCACGAAACACAAGAGCAGCCATTAAGACACGATTGTCCACCCTCATTCATCGAATACCGCCGTCAATATCTAAACTTACTTTTTGATCCATAACATTTGGCGCCGTCTGTGGGAAGACTACATCAACCATGGCTAGAACACAAAGAACAGCAACCGCTACTGACTCAACTATCACCACCACTGCTCCAATCACCACAGAACCAGGGTCGTTACCACTCACCACAGAGGTGGTTTCTCAACCACTAGGGACGATACCCCTCACTACAGAGATGGTTTCTCAACCACTAGGGACGAATCCTCAAGCTTCCATACCCCAAAACGAGATGAACCCTCTTCAGATGGTTGTCTCACCTCTCGAACACAACCTTCCCCGTGGAGCACAGATTTCCACAACTGTGCTTCCAATAAGCACGAATCCAGCATACGGACTGCCCAACTATCCCACTGAGGCTGAAAGGAGTGGCCATCCCCCATACGAACCAGCCTACATTCGAGGATTAGCACCCATCCCTGAAGGGAGATACTTGGATTATTCTGGGCCCTACTCTGATGACTACTCGTCCGATGAAGAACGAGATCAAGCACCCAGAAGAAGAAGAGCCAGCAAAGAGCCCCTTGGAAGAAGGAATCGGGGGGCAACTACAAGGGCACCTATGACTGCTATAGAAAGGATAAGGGCTCATGAGGCCGAAATCCAGAAACTAAAGCAAAACATGGAGATAGAGCAACAAAGGAGGCAGACTCAACCTTCGAACCAAAGGGCAGGAGATGTCCCCCTAATTGATTTAGGAACACCCTCAAGGAGACAGGAAGGAGCTAGGACTCCAAGGGTGGAGATTCCCAGGTCAGACCCCCGTATTTTGACACAGCTGGGTGACCCCGATGATCCTATTCCACCTTTTACTGAAGAAGTAATGAACGCTCATGTGTCAAGGAAATTTAAGATGCCTACTATCAAGGCATACGACGGAACGGGTGATCCCGCAACTCATGTGAGGACTTTTTCGAATGCACTGTTGCTGCAACTAGTCACTGATGCCCTTAAATGTAGGGCGTTTCCTCAAACCTTGGCCGGCATGGCCCAAAGATGGTATAGTCGCTTGCCGCCCCAACTCTATCAGTTGTTTCAAGGATCTGAGCACAGCCTTCATCAGTCAGTTCATCAGTGGACGAGTGCATGAGAAAAGCTCTGCTTCACTCATGAATTTAACACAGGGAAAGAATGAGACGTTGAGAGATTATCTCAAGCGTTTCACCAAGGAAACATTAAATATACCTGATCTAGACAACAAGGTAGCTATGATAGCGCTCCAACAAGGAACCACGGATGTCTTTTTCAAGATGTCATTGGCCAAGCACCCTCCTGAGAGCATGGCTGAGCTCCAACAGAGGGTTGGAAAGTACATTAAAGCTGAAGAAAGCATGAAGAAAACTGACACCCCCGCTGCAGGTGGTGGGAACAATGGTGGTTCGAAGAAACGAAAGACAGAGCAAGAGTATGATGTTTACTAGAGACTCCGATTCAGCTCCAAGGAAGAGCATTCCAGGCACGAAGTTTACTGAATATGCAAGATTGAATGCCCCAAGGAGTCAAATCCTTTATGACATTGAGAAAGATAGGGACTTCCGATGGCCGAAGCCACTAAGGGGAGATCCTGAAAAGAGAGATAAGAACAAGTACTGTAGATACCATAAAGATTCGGGCCATGATACTGATGATTGCAGGCAACTCAAAGATGAAATTGAGTTTCTAATTCGAAAAGGGAAGTTGAATAAATTCACCAAGGACGAAGACAGGAATTCCCCTAGGAGGGACTATGATCGAAAGGATGGGGACCGAGATCCAGGTCGTAACCCGCCAACCCGAGGACCAGTGATCAACATGATTTCAGGAGGACCAACCGCAGCCGGAACTACAAGGAACTCTCGAAAGGCTTATGCCCGAGAAGTAATGCATATTGTTGGAGAAGCACCCAAGCGTGCAAAAATTGAAATGACAATTGGGTTTGATGATTCTGACCTTGAAGGGGTGAAGTTCCCCCATGATGATCCTCTAGTGATAGCCCCAGTAATTGGAAATAATGAGGTAAAACGAGTCTTGGTGGACAATGGGGCCTCTGTTGATGTCCTTTTTCATGACACGTTCTTGAAGATGGGGTATAATGATTCTCAACTAATCCCCACAAACATGCCCATTTACGGGTTCAATGGAGTGGAATCTAAAGTGGAAGGCACAATTCTTTTGCCTGTAACTATTGGTAAGGACCCAAAAGAGGTAACTCAAATGTTGAATTTTGTGGTGATTAAGGCATCCACGACCTACAACGCCATCCTTGGAAGGACTGGCCTTCACGCTTTTAAGGCTGTGGCCTCAACTTACCACCTAAAAATCAAGTTCCCAACCAGGAATGGAGTTGGAGAAGAAAGAGGTGATCAGAAGACAGCCAGGAGCTGTTATGTAGCCGCGTTAAGGCTAGACGGAGTCGGGGGGCAGGTTCTCCCAATTGAAGACATGGACATCAGAAACGATGAAGAAAGGAGAGGAAAGCCAGCTGAGGATCTTGTTCCCATCCCCCTGATTCCAGGAGAACCAGACAAAGTCACCTACATCGGAGCTCTACTACCTGAATCTATGAAAAGCAAGTTGACATCCTTTCTTCAAGAAAACAGTGATGTATTTGCCTGGACCGCAGCTGATATGCCAGGGATTGATCCCCAATTGATAACCCACAAATTGAATGTGGATCCAGAGAGGAAGACAGTGAAACAAAAGAAAAGAAACTTCGCTCCAGAAAGGCAAGAAGCCATCAAGCAGGAGGTAGAAAAACTCTTGGAAGCAGGCTTCATTGAAGAAATTCAGTTCCCTGAATGGTTGGCTAACCCAGTGATGGTCAAAAAGGCTAATGGAAAGTGGAGAATGTGTGTGGACTTCACCGACTTGAATGATGCATGTCCTAAGGATTGTTTTCCCTTACCAAGGATTGATGCTTTGATAGATGCCACTGCTGGACACGAGATGCTAAGTTTCACGGATGGCTTCAGTGGATACAACCAAATCAGGATGCACAAGGACGACATCTCCAAGGTATCATTCATTACTGATTTTGGTGTTTTCTGTTATTTAGTCATGGCATTTCGAATTAAGAATGCAGGGGCAACATACCAAAGATTGATGCTAAGTTTCCTGGTCGAAATTACATAAAGTTGAGGTCGAAATTTTGAGCTCGAAAACATACTGTAATTCCTAGTCGATGTCGTCGACCTCGTTCCCATTCCAGGTCGAATTCGACCTCGATTCCTGGTCGAAATTACATAAAGTTGAGGTCGAAATTTTGAGCTCGAAAACATACTGTAATTCCTAGTCGATGTCGTCGACCTCGTTCCCATTCCAGGTCGAATTCGACCTCGATTCCTAGTCGAAATTGCATGAGATTGAGGTCGAAATTTTGAGCTCGAAAATACACTGTAAATCCTGGTCGATGTTGTCGACCTCGTTCCCTTTCCAGGTTGAATTCGACCTCGATTCCTGGTCGAAATTACATAAAGTCAAGAGCCTCGATAAGGCAGACCATACAAAGCATCTTAAAGAAGCGTTTGAAGTGCTGAGGCACCACAAAATGATGTTAAATCCAGCAAAATGTGCCTTCAGGGTAGGCTCGGGGAAGTTTTTAGGCCTGATGGTATCCCAGAGAGGAATCGAAGCTAACCCTGACAAGATTAAGGCAATCCTAGACATGGAACCACCCAAGTCTGTTAAGGATGTGCAAAAATTAACAGGAAGGGTTGCAGCATTGGGAAGGTTCATCTCCAAGTCAGGAGAAAAGTGCTTACATTTCTTCAAAGCACTCAAAAAGAAAGTTCTTGATAGTGGCAATTGACTACTTCACTAAGTGGATTGAGGCTAAGCCATTAGCCAAGATAACCACCAAGCAAGTGATGCAATTCTTCTGGGAGAATGTGATATGCAGGTATGGAATTCCACGAGTCCTTGTTACGGATAATGGGACTCAATTCAACAATGATGAGTTCAAGAAATATTGCGATGAGAATGATATCCAATTGCGCTTCACTTCTGTTGCCCATCCTTAAGCAAATGGGCAAGCTGAGGTTGCAAATCGAATAATCCTGGATGGACTAAAGAAAAGAGTTGAGCGCTCCAGAAACACTTGGGTAGATGAATTGTTCCCCATTCTATGGGCATATCGTACTACTTGCAAAGTCACCACTGGAGCTACCCCTTTTTGCTGGCATATGGGGCAGAAGAAGTGGTTCCGGTAGAGATTACACATACATCTCCAAGAGTCGAGGCTTATGAACCTGACGCGAATGAAGAAGGCTTGAGGCTAGCTTTGGATCTAATTGACGAAGTTAGAGATGAGGCGAATGTCAAGATAGTTGAACATCAGAAACGAGCATCTTTCTACTACAACCTAAGGGTTAAAGAGAGATTATTTCGTCAAGGGGACTTGGTCCTTAGAAAGATTGAAGCATCTGGAGTTGGACAAAAGGGAAAGTTAGCCCCAAACTGGGAAGGGCCCTATCGAGTCAAGAATGTGTATGGACGAGGCTCATACAAGTTAGAAACCCTTGAAGGGCATGAGGTGCCTAGAACTTGGCATGCTGCAAATCTGAAAGTTTATTATGTTTGATTGTTGTCCTAATTGGACTCACTATTAGATACAAGTTATGTAAGGGTTGAACCCATTTATTCAAGTCATGAATTCATTCAGCAATTTCAAAATATATTCTACAAAGCATTGCATTTGCTGGTGTTTATATGAATCAAAGTACTAAGTATGTAAACACAAGACATAAGTTAAATAAATAACTTTTAATAAAATTAAAGTTATGCCCGAAGGCAGAGTTACAGAAGATAAATGAAATTACAACTAGCTACGACTAAGCCTCATCATCAGAGCTGGACTCCTCCTCAGACTCCTCTCTAGACTCTTCTTCCTCCCCGGAGCTGGATTCCTCGGCTTCACCAGGATGAGAGGCATGTTCGGGATCAAGGATTCTGTCATCCTCATCCATAACTTCTTCTCCAGCCAAGGCCATCTCCAAAGGAGAAGGAGCATGGGGGCTGGGGAAGTCAGAAATAGTAAGGGATCCAGGAAGTTTCCTCGAAACCTCAGCCAGTGCCTCATCCCATCCTTTGGAAAACTGGACAGGGAAGAGGAGATCATCATGTTGAGTAATCAAATTCTTGTACTCATCAGAGTCAAGGTACTCATCAATATGATTCTCCTTCCCCTTCCTAAGCTCTACCAGCTCAGCATGGGCATCAGACAGCTCCTTCTCCCTACTGTCCAGGGAGGCTCTGAGAGAACCAATCTCCAACTGAGCCTTATCAAACTTGGCCTTGTTGTCTTCTGAAGATGCACACCAGGCTTTAGCCTGGAATAAGGCTCCTTGAAAACTAGAGTTAGCCTGCAAACGAGTTATAAGTTAGGATAATAACTTGAAAAACATGCAAAAAACTACAGAAAAGGATAAAAGACTTACAGCAGCAAATGCTTGAGAGCCAGCACTCTCTACACCCTCAATAGTGGAGTTGGCCACGAAATCCTTGTAATCACAAGGAGTCAAAGAGTGGTGTGACCACTCAATGGCATGCGCGGCCACCCCCACTATGGTGTCCTTCTTCCTGAACCCCCAGTTGGGGCGCCAGACTGAGCTCCTAGCTGAAGAAGAGCCCTCAACTTCTTCAACCTCAGCCACATGAGGCCTCAAAATAGCAGGGCCTTTCTCGACCAGCCTAGGATCCTTCAAGCAAGCCCTCTTGATCCTGGCTGTCTGCCCACCTTCTGGCTCATTTTGCTTATTAATATATTCAGCAGCTGCAAAGGATACGAGAAAGAAAACAGTTTGTATAAGTTAAATCTAAAATAAGTAAAGAGAGATATGAGTTGAAAATTACCCTTATCAGGAACGGTGGAAAGTCCCAAAGACTTAAGTAGAAACTCGTCCAGGAGCTCCCAAGCCATGGTGGCATAGTCATCCTTGGTGAGTTCAGCATAGGCAAAGGCCTCCTCCTCAGTCAGAACTATGTCACCAGGACTACCATCCGAAACTCTACTAAATGAGCTTTGGAATAAGGTGCCCCAGTCCCCTCCATCCCACATCAAATACATAAATTCACTTCTCCACTTGGGATTGTTGTCGGGAATGGATTTTGGGTGGAAGATGGGGGGTGTTGTGGGTCGATGACTAATATATACCCAACCCAAAATTTGGGAAGAGCTATTTTTAAATTGAAAAATCTTTCTAAAGAGAGCAACGGAAAGGGGAAAATTGTTTTTCAAGCAGAAAACAATAAAACACATAATAAGTCTCCAAGCGTTGGGAGGGAGTTGACAAGGATTGATTCCTACGTCAGCTAGAAATTGAGGAATGAAAGGGTGGAATGGGAATCGAACACCTGCAGCAAGGACCCCCTTGTAAATGCAAAGAGCATCTGGGCGCCAATGGCAGGAACGATCCCCGGGACCAGCTAGGACTAACCTATAAGGTGGCCTAATTCTATACATATTCTTGTAAGTAGCAATTGCATCAGCCTCGTTAAATCTATTGCTATGGTTAAATGAATCTAAATGCGACACTGAGGGATATTCATCACTACGTTCTAAAATCATATCTTGTAAAGACATAGTGGGAGAACGAATGATGATACCTCTTTTTGACGCTTGATTCATTCTTTGAAGACGGCTAGCAGAACGATCGGCCATTCTCGAATCTTCAAATGAAATCCAGAAAATCTTCAAATGAAACCCAGAAAATCTTCAACAAACCCAGAAAATCTTCAACAAACCCAGAAATCTTCGACAAAAATCCAGAAATCTTCTTGGGAAGAAGATCAAGCCCAGAAATCTTCGTGGGAAGGAGATCAAACCCAGAAAAATAATAACACTGCCGGAAAAACTCGCCGGAAATCGCCTTGGAGCAGAGAAAAAGAGGAAAGCTAGAGAGATTTAAGGAAAGTAATTTTTGGGAAAATTTGAGTGAAGAGTAAGAAATGAAATCTCACTCTTTTATAGGCACAATGACTGGAAACTCAACCGGCTAGAGAATTCTAACTGGTTACAGCCAGTCAAAAGCCCATAGTTATTCTTTGGGCTACTGAAATTAAAGGCCTAAATAAAAATGAAGGCCCAGAAATTAAACCTGAGAAGGTTCAAGGCCCAATATGGAATCAAGGCCCAAGGCCCAAATAGAAGCTTGGCCCAAAAATAAATTCGTGGCCAATATGGAACCCAATAGGTTGAAAGATTAAGAAAATTCTAACTCAAAGGTTAGAAATAATTCTAAGGCAAAAGACCACTCAAGATCGAAAATGTATTGAAATGAGTTCGAGAATTCCTGGTCGAAAAACACCTAGAAAACAAGATCGAACTACTCGACCTCACTCCCCTTCCTAGTCGAAAAACGACTACAAGACGAGGTCGAAAATGTATTGAAATGAGTTCGAGGATTCCTGGTCGAAAAACACCTAAAAAACGAGATCGAACTACTCGACCTCACTCCCCTTCCTAGTCGAAAAACGACTACAAGACGAGGTCGAAAATGTATTGAAATGAGATCCAGGATTCCTACTCGAATTTACACTGCATCCTGATCGAACAAACCTGTTCGAAAACAAACTAAAAAATGAGTTCGACACGTTCGATCTGAGGACAGTTTGAGGTCGAAAAACTGAATAAAGTTTCTGGTCGAAATTACATAAAGTTGAGGTCGAAATTTTGAGCTCGAAAACATACTGTAATTCCTGGTCGATGTTGTCGACCTCGTTCCCATTCCAGGTCGAATTCGACCTCGATTCCTGGTCGAAATTACATAAAGTTGAGGTCGAAATTTTGAGCTCGAAAACATACTGTAATTCCTAGTCGATGTCGTCGACCTCGTTCCCATTCCAGGTCGAATTCGACCTCGATTCCTGGTCGAAATTACATAAAGTTGAGGTCGAGATTTTGAGCTCGAAAACATACTGTAATTCCTGATCGATGTTGTCGACCTTGTTCCCATTCCAGGTCGAATTCGACCTCGATTCCTGGTCGAAATTACATAAAGTTGAGGTCGAAATTTTGAGCTCGAAAACATACTGTAATTCCTAGTCGATGTCGTCGACCTCGTTCCCATTCCAGGTCGAATTCGACCTCGATTCCTGGTCGAAATTACATAAAGTTGAGGTCGAAATTTTGAGCTCGAAAACATACTGTAATTCCTGATCGATGTTGTCGACCTCGTTCCCATTCCAGGTCGAATTCGACCTCGATTCCTGGTCGAAATTACATAAAGTTGAGGTCAAAATTTTGAGCTCGAAAACATACTGTAATTCCTAGTCGATGTCGTCAACCTCGTTCCCATTCCAGGTCGAATTCGACCTCGATTCCTGGTCGAAATTACATAAAGTTGAGGTCGAAATTTTGAGCTCGAAAACATACTGTAATTCCTAGTCGATGTCGTCGACCTCGTTCCCATTCCAGGTCGAATTCGACCTCGATTCCTGGTCGAAATTGCATGAGATTGAGGTCGAAATTTTGAGCTCGAAAATACACTATAAATCCTGGTCGATGTTTTCGCCCTCGTTCCCTTTCCAGGTCGAATTCGACCTCGATTCCTGGTCGAAATTACATAAAGTCAAGAGCCTCGATAAGGCAGACCATAGAAAGCATCTTAAGGAAGCGTTTGAAGTGCTGAGGCACCACAAAATGATGTTAAATCCGGCAAAATGTGCCTTCGGGGTAGGCTCGGGGAAGTTTTTAGGCCTGATGGTCTCCCAGAGAGGAATCGAAGCTAACCCTGACAAGATTAAGGTAATCCTAGACATGGAACCACCCAAGTCTGTTAAGGATGTGCAAAAATTAACAGGAAGGGTTGCAGCATTGGGAAGGTTCATCTCCAAGTCAGGAGAAAAGTGCTTACCTTTCTTCAAAGCACTCAAAAATGTGAAAAATTTCGAGTGGACACCTGAAAGCCGGGAAGCCTTTGAGGCCCTGAAGAAATACATGGCTGAAGCGCCACTGTTGGCAAAACCAAAGCCAGAAGAGATTCTCTATCTGTACTTGGCAGTCTCTGACACTGCCCTTGGAGCTGTCTTGGTGAAGGAAGAAATGAAAGTTCAGAAACCCATCTACTACGTGAGTAAAATTTTGCATGGGGCAGAAATAAACTACTCTAACATAGAGAAGTTTGCCTTAGCCTTGATTATGGCCTCAAGAAAGCTACGCCCGTACTTCCAGGCTCACAAGATAGAGGTCTTGACTGATCAACCTCTAAGAAACATCTTGCATAGCCCTCAAGTCAGTGGAAGATTGATCAAATGGGCCATCGAATTAGGCGAATTCGATATCAAGTATAAGCCTCGCACGGCCATAAAAGCTCAAGCACTTGCTGACTTCATGGTCGAATGCACCATTGACAACCAAGAAGTCGGGGGGCAGGAAATAATAGTAGAAGATAGCAAGGATGAAGACATGGTGTCCAAGGAATGTTGGGTGCTCTATTTTGATGGAGCATCAAAAACAAAATCAAGTGGAGCTGGTTTAGTGCTACAAAGTCCTGATGGATTCATAATAGAGTATGCGCTAAAACTTGACTTCCCAACGACAAATAATGAGGCTGAGTATGAAGCTCTGATCGCTGGCTTAGGGCTGGCAGGAGCCCTGAGAGCTAAAACTCTGAAAGTATGTGGAGACTCAAGGCTAGTGGTTTCCCAAGTAAACGGGGAGTTTGAAGCTAGAGATGAAGTCATGGCTAAGTACTTGAAACTTGTAAAAGCCATCATGACTCAGTTTGATGAATGCTATGTGGAGCACGTTCCGAGGGAGGAAAACGTGAAGGCTGATGCCTTGTCTAAGTTTGCCTCTTCTGAAATTGAAAACCATGCAGGGAGTGTATACTTTCAAGTCTTGAAGACCCCAAGCATCAACGGAAAGTTGGTGGCACCCATTGGTATTACCAGTTGTTGGATCGATCCCATCAAAGCTCACTTGGAAACTGGGTGGTTGCCCAGCGACACTTCAGAAGCACGAAAGCTATACGTCAGAGCACTAAGGTATGCCCTAATTGAGGGAATCCTATACAAGAAGTCTTTCATCATTCCTTATCTAAAATGTTTGAGACCCCAAGAGGCAGAATTGGCCCTAAAAGAAGTACATGAAGGAATCTGTGGGCAACACTTGGGGGGCAGAGCCCTTGCACATAAAATAACCCGTCTAGGTTTGTATTGGCCAAGCATGATGGCTGATGCCAAAGGCTATGTGAGAAAATGTGAACGGTGCCAGAAACATGCACCCATGGTTAGACAACCACCTGAGATGATGACATCCATTAACTCTCCTATCCCTTTTGCTATGTGGGGAATGGATATACTTGGGCCATTTCCAATGGCTAGTGCTCAAAGAAAGTTCTTGATAGTGGCAATTGACTACTTCACTAAGTGGATTGAGGCTAAGCCATTAGCCAAGATAACCACCAAGCAAGTGATGCAATTCTTCTGGGAGAATGTGATATGCAGGTATGGAATTCCACGAGTCCTTGTTACGGATAATGGGACTCAATTCAACAATGATGAGTTCAAGAAATATTGCGATGAGAATGATATCCAATTTCGCTTCACTTCTGTTGCCCATCCTTAAGCAAATGGGCAAGCTGAGGTTGCAAATCGAATAATCCTGGATGGACTAAAGAAAAGAGTTGAGCGCTCCAGAAACACTTGGGTAGATGAATTGTTCCCCATTCTATGGGCATATCGTACTACTTGCAAAGTCACCACTGGAGCTACCCCCTTTTTGCTGGCATATGGGGCAGAAGCAGTGGTTTCGGTAGAGATTACACATACATCTCCAAGAGTCGAGGCTTATGAACCTGACGCGAATGAAGAAGGCTTGAGGCCAGCTTTGGATCTAATTGACAAAGTTAGAGATGAGGCGAATGCCAAGATAGTTGAACATCAGAAACGAGCATCTTTCTACTACAACCTAAGGGTTAAAGAGAGATTATTTCGTCAAGGGGACTTGGTCCTTAGAAAGATTGAAGCATCTGGAGTTGGACAAAAGGGAAAGTTAGCCCCAAACTGGGAAGGGCCCTATCGAGTCAAGAATGTGTATGGACGAGGCTCATACAAGTTAGAAACCCTTGAAGGGCATGAGGTGCCTAGAACTTGGCATGCTGCAAATCTGAAAGTTTATTATGTTTGATTGTTGTCCTAATTGGACTCACTATTAGATACAAGTTATGTAAGGGTTGAACCCATTTATTCAAGTCATGAATTCATTCAGCAATTTCAAAATATATTCTACAAAGCATTGCATTTGCTGGTGTTTATATGAATCAAAGTACCAAGTATGTAAACACAAGACATAAGTTAAATAAATAACTTTTAATAAAATTAAAGTTATGCCCGAAGGTAGAGTTACAGAAGATAAATGAAATTACAACTAGCTACGACTAAGCCTCATCATCAGAGCTGGACTCCTCCTCAGACTCCTCTCCAGACTCTTCTTCCTCCCCGGAGCTGGATTCCTCGGCTTCACCAGGATGAGAGGCATGTTCGGGATCAAGGATCCTGTCATCCTCATCCATGACTTCTTCTCCATCCAAGGCCATCTCCAAAGGAGAAGGAGCATGGGGGCTGGGGAAGTCAGAAATAGTAAGGGATCCAGGAAGTTTCCTCGAAACCTCAGCCAGTGCCTCATCCCATCCTTTGGTAAACTGGACAGGGAAGAGGAGATCATCATGTTGAGTAATCAAATCCTTGTACTCATCAGAGTCAAGGTACTCATCAATATGATTCTCCTTCCCCTTCCTAAGCTCTACCAGCTCAGCATGGGCATCAGACAGCTCCTTCTCCCTACTGTCCAGGGAGGCTCTGAGAGAACCAATCTCCAACTGAGCCTTATCAAACTTGGCCTTGTTGGCTTCTGAAGATGCACACCAGGCTTTAGCCTGGAATAAGGCTCCTTGAAAACTAGCGTTAGCCTGCAAACGAGTTATAAGTTAGGATAATAACTTGAAAAACATGCAAAAAACTACAGAAAAGGATAAAAGACTTACAGCAGCAAATGCTTGAGAGCCAGCACTCTCTACACCCTCAATAGTGGAGTTGGCCACGAAATCCTTGTAATCACAAGGAGTCAAAGAGTGGTGTGACCACTCAATGGCATGCGCGGCCACCCCCACTATGGTGTCCTTCTTCCTGATCCCCCAGTTGGGGCGCCAGACTGAGCTCCTAGCTGAAGAAGAGCCCTCAACTTCTTCAACCTCAGCCACATGAGGGCTCAAAATAGCAGGGCCTTTCTCGACCATCCTAGGATCCTTCAAGCAAGCCCTCTTGATCCTAGCTGTCTGCCCACCTTCTGGCTCATTTTGCTTATTAATATATTCAGCAGCTGCAAAGGATACGAGAAAGAAAACAGTTTGTATAAGTTAAATCTTAAATAAGTAAAGAGAGATATGAGTTGAAAATTACCCTTATCAGGAACGGTGGAAAGTCCCAAAGACTTAAGTAGAAACTCGTCCAGGAGCTCCCAAGCCATGGTGGCATAGTCATCCTTGGTGAGTTCAGCATAGGCAAAGGCCTCCTCCTCAGTCAGAACTATGTCACCAGGACTACCATCCGAAACTCTACTAAATGAGCTTTGGAATAAGGTGCCCCGGTCCCCTCCATCCCACATCAAATACATAAATTCACTTCTCCACTTGGGATTGTTGTCGGGAATGGATTTTGGGTGGAAGATGGGGGGTGTTGTGGGTCGATGACTAATATATACCCAACCCAAAATTTGGGAAGAGCTATTTTTAAATTGAAAAATCTTTCTAAAGAGAGCAACGGAAAGAGGAAAATTGTTTTTCAAGCACAAAACAATAAAACACATAATAAGTCTCCAAGCGTTGGGAGGGAGTTGACAAGGATTGATTCCTACGTCAGCTAGAAGTTGAGGAATGAAAGGGTGGAATGGGAATCGAACACCTGCAGCAAGGACCCCCTTGTAAATGCAAAGAGCATCTGGGCGCCAATGGCAGGAACGATCCCCGGGACCAGCTAGGACTAACCTATAAGGTGGCCTAATTCTATACATATTCTTGTAAGTAGCAATTGCATCAGCCTCGTTAAATCTATTGCTATGGTTAAATGAATCTAAATGCGACACTGAGGGATATTCATCACTACGTTCTAAAATCATATCTTGTAAAGACATAGTGGGAGAACGAATGATGATACCTCTTTTTGACGCTTGATTCATTCTTTGAAGACGGCTAGCAGAACGATCGGCCATTCTTGAATCTTCAAATGAAATCCAGAAAATCTTCAAATGAAACCCAGAAAATCTTCAACAAACCCAGAAAATCTTCAACAAACCCAGAAAATCTTCAACAAAAATCCAGAAATCTTCTTGGGAAGAAGATCAAGCCCAGAAATCTTTGTGGGAAGGAGATCAAACCCAGAAAAATAAGAACACTGCCGGAAAAACTCGCCGGAAATCGCCTTGGAGCGGAGAAAAAGAGGAAATCTAGAGAGATTTAAGGAAAGTAATTTTTGGGAAGATTTGAGTGAAGAGTAAGAAATGAAATCTCACTCTTTTATAGGCACAATGACTGGAAACTCAACCGGCTAGAGAATTCTAACCGGTTACAGCCAGTCAAAAGCCCATAGTTATTCTTTGGGCTACTGAAATTAAAGGCCCAAATAAAAATGAAGGCCCAGAAATTAAACCTGAGAAGGTTCAAGGCCCAATATGGAATCAAGGCCCAAGGCCCAAATAGAAGCTTGGCCCAAAAATAAATTCGTGGCCAATATGGAACCCAATAGGTTGAAAGATTAAGAAAATTCCAACTCAAAGGTTAGAAATAATTCTAAGGCAAAAGACCACTCGAGATCGAAAATGTATTGAAATGAGTTCGAGAATTCCTGGTCGAAAAACACCTAGAAAACAAGATCGAACTACTCTACCTCACTCCCCTTCCTAGTCGAAAAACGACTACAAGACGAGGTCGAAAATGTATTGAAATGAGTTCGAGAATTCCTGGTCGAAAAATACCTAAAAAACGAGATCGAACTACTCGACCTCACTCCCCTTCCTAGTCGAAAAACGACTACAAGACGAGGTCGAAAATGTATTGAAATGAGATCCAGGATTCCTACTCGAATTTACACTGCATCCTGATCGAACAAACCTGTTCGAAAACAAACTAAAAAATGAGTTCGACACGTTCGATCTGAGGACAGTTTGAGGTCGAAAAACTGAATAAAGTTTCTGGTCGAAATTACATAAAGTTGAGGTTGAAATTTTGAGCTCGAAAACATACTGTAATTCCTGGTCGATGTTGTCGACCTCGTTCCCATTCCAGGTCGAATTCGACCTCGATTCCTGGTCGAAATTACATAAAGTTGAGGTCGAAATTTTGAGCTCGAAAACATACTGTAATTCCTAGTCGAGGTCGTCGACCTCGTTCCCATTCCAGGTCGAATTCGACCTCGATTCCTGGTCGAAATTACATAAAGTTGAGGTCGAAATTTTGAGCTCGAAAACATACTGTAATTCCTGATCGATGTTGTCGACCTCGTTCCCATTCCAGGTCGAATTCGACCTCGATTCCTGGTCGAAATTACATAAAGTTGAGGTCGAAATTTTGAGCTCGAAGACATACTGTAATTCCTAGTCGATGTCGTCGACCTCGTTCCCATTCCAGGTCGAATTCGACCTCGATTCCTGGTCGAAATTACATAAAGTTGAGGTTTAAATTTTGAGCTCGAAAACATACTGTAATTCCTAGTCGATGTCGTCGACCTCGTTCCCATTCCAGGTCGAATTCGACCTCGATTCCTGGTCGAAATTACATAAAGTTGAGGTCGAAATTTTGAGCTCGAAAACATACTGTAATTCCTAATCGATGTCGTCGACCTCGTTCCCATTCCAGGTCGAATTCGACCTCGATTCCTGGTCGAAATTGCATGAGATTGAGGTCGAAATTTTGAGCTCGAAAATACACTGTAAATCCTTGTCGATGTTGTCGACCTCGTTCCCTTTCCAGGTCGAATTCGACCTCGATTCCTGGTCGAAAATGACTTGGAATCCTGGTCGAAAATGACCTGGATCCCTAGTCAAAATGACCAAATTCCACGACAATTTGAGGTTGAAAAATGCCTTGAAAGATGAAAAATTCCGGGGAAAATATGAAATAATTTCTACAAAAACCTTGAAGGATTTTTCCAAAAATTGGGGGGCAAATGATATGGGCTGAAATGTAACCCTAGAAATAATTAATGATATATCAATTAGACCTAGTTTGGTCCAACAATTAGGCCCGAGAAAAGGCCCGAAACCCTAATTATTTATTAATTACGAAATTAATAAATAAGGGAAAATACACAACTCATAAAAAGAGTCCAAATACGATAATATCTTCATAGAAGGATCCAGAATCCCAATCGAATATTATGATGAGTCACAGCACTTATCAGATAAGGATAATACTTGCCTGCCAAATAGAACATTCCTTATCAGTTATCAATAACAAGACTTATCCATTAAGTCTTCTAAACATACTCTAAATACAAGGCTCCTGACGCCTATATAAGGACCCTCGTCCTTCACTCTAGAACTACGTTTTATTGGCTTGATTCTCTATACAACAGAGATACGTAGGCATCTTGTGAGGGCCTGTTTAGTCACGAAACACAAGAGCAGCCATTAAGACACGATCGTCCACCCTCATTCATCGAATACCGCCGTCAATATCTAAACTCACTTTTTGATCCATAACAGTATTAAAATTAAGCATAGTAGCACAAATTCTATTTTCTTAATAAAAATTAGAATTTTAGCTTCAAGATACAATAATGATTATATATACTAGTTAGTTTTGAATCTATCAATCTGTTACTATATATAATAGGCCAACACAAGGGCAAAAGTTGCCAATGAAATGGCCGCGAAATTACCGTTTTACCATTTTCTTTTGAAAAATAACAAAAATGCCACTTGTATATTATTATACAAAAAAAATTTAATAGATGTGTTACTACAGAGATTCGAACCTCCAACCTCCTTCCAAGATATCCATGGGCTTAACCACTATGCTACATGCATTTTTGAGTTCATTTCAAAAAACTTATTAGATAACCCACGTCTTTTATCTCTTATATTATTTTTTTTTACTTTGATGTTTGAATAAATAAAATGTTGGTTTGAATTATTTATATAAATTTGTTTTTCTTTTTTCCTTTTCGTAATTTTATATATCTATATATTCAATCACTATACATTATTACAATTGTATGTTTTCAATTTAATATATATTAATTATGTTGATTATAATTCATAATTTATATTATATATTTATATTATACTTTATTTGAATTAAATTAATGATTCATGCATAAAATATACTATTAAAATTCGATCTAATATAAGAAGTATTATACACATTATATATCTCATTATTAGTTATTTCTATAATTTTTAAATTAAGAACATTAGCATTCAAATTATACAAAAAAATTGTCTACCTACCATGTTCGTCACATCCATTTCTTAACAATTTTCTTTTCCAGGATGTATTGTTCATTTGTTAACATTTTCTAAAGTAACATGTCATTCTTTATTAACTTATCTATATCTTTTTTCACCTTTCTAACCCCCTCACCCTCAACCCCAGTGACGTTCGTGTCAAAAATCGAGGTGAGTTTTTAAAATATAGGATATTACATAGTATATAATTACATAATGATCAGTCAGACTGTTAGTAGACGAATAAGTTTGGGAAAATTGAAAATTACAAGTTTTGAAAATAGAATTTCAAATTGTATTCCAAAAATTATTGTACGATGTTAAAAAAAAGTATAATCTTTCATAATAATAATAGAACTTTATAGAATACATTAAATTGATTCGTAATGTCATATAATCATTTTAATAAAATGAAATTCTAAATAGGGTTTGTGGGTCCTTGACGACATCCTCTACAACATATACAATATTTCTTATATTATGTCGAATTTCAATAATATATTTTATGTATGAATAATTAATTTAATTAAAATAAAGTATAATAAAGATATATAATATAAAAGTATGAATTTTAAACAACATAATTAAAATATATTTAATCGAAAACATACAACTGTAATAAAATTCAGTGATTGAATATATAGGTATATAAAATTACAAAAAGAAGCCTTCGGGCCTGTAGATGAGTTGATGAAAGCACTGGTTATTGACCAAAGCATTCAAGGTTCGATTCATGGGAGCATGGGGAATTCTTCCTGCACTCTAGAGTCTGGCGTGATACCGGTTGGGGTGTCCGGAAAAAACAATTTTTGACCAAAATTACGAAAAGATGAAAAAAAAACTGATTTATATAAATAATACAAACCAATATTTTATTTATTTAAAAATCAAAGTAAAAATAATATAAGATAAGAGAGGAAAGACGTGGATTATCTAATAAATGTTTTGAAGTAAACTCAAACAGGCATGTAGAATAGTGGTTAAACCCATGAACATCTTAGAAGGAGGTTGGAGGTTTGTTTCTTTGTATAACAACTATTAATATATTTTTGCATAATAATATATGAGTGACATTTTTGTGACGGCCATTTAATTAGAAACGTGTGCCCTTGTGTTGAGGTTTAATATATAGTAATAAAGTGGATTAAATTTTGTAACTATAAAACGATATTCCAAACACATTATTAATGCATTTACTAAGTGTGTTAATATAATTTAATATAAAGACGAACACATGAGAGGAGTGCAGAATCAGTTCCCAAGTAAAAAACTAAAAACAAATAGGTGACATGAATACTCCAAACTGTAATAGGTGTTCATCTCCCAAAGTGTTTATCACAAACTTGAGTGACGTGAGAGTGTGCAAAGATGCGTCGACCTTCAGCTTCGTTTTAAAATCCTCTATCTCATTCATGCATTTTCGATTATATTACAACAACATTGCATGCATATAACCTATTCATAATCTAGATTGCAAAAAAAAAAAACCAATCGATTCCCGAAAAACAGATAACAACCGCTCTCTAACGCAAATTACCAATCTACAAACTATCATTTCTCTGACACACAAAACTCAGGTAAACCTGCTTATAATCGCAAGAAGAACAATAGTACACTTGTGCTTCAAATTCTACACTATTTCAATCGGGTCTCAAAATCAATAATAGTCACTTTAAACATGTCTTAGAGCCTTGGCATAGTTACGTTTGTGATTCAAAGTAATTACACTATTCGCCAACAAAATTTTTTACTCCTCACTATGCATGAACCATACTTCTCATTTTACGCTCTCAAACTTAAGACTACACAATCCTTAAGCTAATAAATCGATCACGACCAGCTTTTTCACAATAAAAATTATTGACATCTCTATGCAGGTCCGTGCCTTGCACGAGCTGTTACGCTAGTTACTATATATTAAACCACAACACAAGGGCAAAAAGTGTCACTTTAATGCCTATAAAGTTACGATTTTGCCCATGTTTTTTGGAAAATTACAAAAATGTCACCCCTTTAATGTTTATGCAAAAATTAAATAAAATATGTTTGTCTTGAGAATTGAACTTGTGACTTTCTACACTCAAACATACACCATAACCATCGTGCTACACTTTGTTTTGAGTTTATTTTCAAAATCTTAATAGATAAAACATATATTCTCTCATCTTTTTTTTTATTTTTATTATAGAGTAAATAAATATTGATTTATATTATTTCTAGAATATTGCACAATTTATAATTAAAAAAAATATTTTTATCGATTTAGCATGATCTACAATTCTCTTTTGTCAATTTAAATGATTGATATATGTCATTTTAATACCTATGAATGTACGATTTTGCTCCTATATGTTAAAAAATTATAAAAAACACATTCACTTGTATATGAAATTATGTTAGTGTTGAAAATCGAACCACTAACCTTCTTTAATCAAACTCATACCATAACCATTATACTATACGTTATTTTGAGTTTTCTTTAAAAATATTTTTAGATAAATCACATTTTCTCCTCTTCTACCATTTTTTTATTTTTACTTTTGAGTAAATAAAACGTTGGTTTATATTATTTATAGAATGTTGCATATTATATATTCCAAAAAAAAAATATTTTAATGGATTTAGTATACTCTATATTTCTCTTTTGTCATTTTAAATGATTGATATAAAAAATAAAATTTTAAATAATATATAATTATACATAAATGTAATCATTCCTAAAAAACTTTGAATTTATTTACATTTTCCTCTGTGTAGATATTAAACTATTAAAATAAAAAAATAAGATTTTTTTTAAGAAATATTTAATTTTGTTTATAAAATTATACATAATAAATGATAGTCTCGCATAATTTTTATGTATATAAAATTTTAAATACGCAAGTCATATTAGAGATTTTTGGTCGACCAACTATTTAGACTTTCAGCGATTTAAAAGTGTGATTGATCTAAAAACATATATATTAAAAGAAACTAAAATAATTGAATTAATGTTTAAAAAAATGAGAACTCCAAAAATAGGATTTATGTTGTATATATAAAAAATAACATAATTAATATTCAATATAAAATGAAAAAAGATATGTTTTTTTTAATTATAAATATTACAAAATTGTAATAATTATTCGCAATGACCAATTAGACTATAACTCAAAGTATGGTAATATGAATTTTAAATAGTATAATAAATTGATCAAATAATCAACATAATATATGATGATTGAGTTATAACATATACTTAGATCAACCTATTATAAAATCAAAAAGTTTCATTTTAAATATTATGTTGATGCACAGTCATTAAGGTCGTCTAATCATAATTTACATTGATAAAAATATTTGTAAAAATTCAAGTTGAGTTATAAAATAATTCATATTATAAGATAAAAAACTGTTTCAATTTACCAAAATTTTAAAATAAAATTTTGATATTGTGTAATAAATTTTAGACTAAAATTAAACATTTAAGTTTAAAAATGTAAAAATATGTATGTAATATATAAAAAAATGAGCTATACACCGCAATGACGACTTTCATATAATATTAATAGTTTCATAATATGTTTTCACCTTACGTATATATCGATTCTTTATAAATTTACTCTAACTAAGTTAAAATCACATTGCATATGTTATATATTGACAATTTTCAAAACTATTTATTTATTTTATATTCAAATGTTCAATTTGATAAAGTTTCGTAATCAAAAACCATATTATTATATACTCAAAGGTTCAATTTGATAAAGTTCATATCACATCATCGAAAATCATATTAATATTTTAGCGATTATTATCGTATGGATATTTATCCAAATTTTATGAAATTTAATCAAGTTATAGAATATCTGATTAATATAATTGGTATGCCATATTACAAAAATACTATTAAAATATGAGATAAAATCGAAATATTATCCTTTTTTGAATTTTAAATTACAAAATTATCTCAATAGATAAACAATTTCGTGCGAGAAATTATTGCAATGCACATGCCTCGCACGGGCTTTTACGCTAGTTATATATCTCTTTTATATATAATAAGAGAACATGTGAATAATTTAGGGGCATTTTGAGCCAATAAACCCTCTGTGAAATTACAATTTTACCCTTTTATATTTTGAAATTACATGGCATGCCACTACTCTCTTATCTAAAGAAAAAAAAAGAGTGAATAATGTTTTTATGCAGAATCGAACCTCTGACCTTCTCTAAGGAAAATCATTCTTATAATCATTGAGCTACATGACTTCTTTTGTTTTTGAGTGAAAAATCACATTACATAAACCTCACATCATTCTTAATCCTATATTAATTATTATTCAAACTTTTAAGTAAAAATCAAAGTGATTAATAATATTTATTAAATTTTATTTTTTAAATTTTTTTTTAGAGTATGTTTACAAATGATATTTATAACATTTATTTTTTAATTATTAAAATATCATACAAAACTATATACTACAAATCTTATAAAAAAATTTATATTAAGTTTCAAAAACAATATTAAGTGTGGTGTATTTTTATCTTTCCTTTAGTTTTAAATAAATATTTCGGTTGTATAACTTTAACTATAATATATTCTATTTTCTTATATAAGGGTCTAACTTTTCTTGTACTATACAATATATTTACCCACATTATTTTGGATTACCTGTGGTGGGTTTGTGGATTACCCACGCTATTGCATTTGGGCCAATTGGTCGGCGGTTGATTCGTGAAGTTGCTGGAGGTAGGGACACGAAGACTGGTAGTATTATTCCACAATGGACTGAGGTCCAGATGTGGGGACAAAAACTAGCCAGTATTATCTCACAATCGCTAGAGATGTACGATCTTGGACCTATGAGCTATCCGTTCAGATCTAACGATGACGTAAAGAGTTTAAGTGGGGGAGTTTTTACCACTCGAGTCTCAAAAATCGAGAAAAGTTGGGACTTTAGTTCAGTTTATAACACAAAGTATTACTACAAATTGCACCAACAAATCATGATCTTTTGGAAACCTAGGGTGGGTTCGTGGATTACCCAAGTTGTTGCGTTTGGGCTAATTACTTGGCACTGAATTATTCGATGTTTTAAAAGTCTGAAAGATAGAGGAAGCGAAACAAAAGAAAAGAATGCTTAAAATCAACAAATTGCAAGAAAATATATGAACGAGTTAGAAAGAAATTTTTAAGAACTGAAAGCACAAGACCTAAGTAGAGTATTAGAAAATTTACGAAGGCTTTTGATCAAAATCAGTAATAAAACCTACTCTCCAGAATGTAACATCTTGAAGAATTGGAAGAAAATTTAGGATTGCAATGTTCTAAAACTCATCTAGAACACCCAGTATCTATTCTATCCCGGAAAAAAATTTGTAAACTAACATGAAAACTATTAGTAATACTCATATTAATTTCTAAATTAAAAATTTGAACATACTTAAGCAAGCACCCAATAGCTACATATACCATCAATAAAAAAACTCTATATATATCAATCATATACTTGAAACGATAATTATCATGCATAAAATAATTTATAAATACAATTTAAGTCAACGACTCGTGCCTCGCACGGGCTTTTATGCTAGTCTACTTCTATCTATTACTATATATTAAATGCCAACACAAGGGCAAAGTTTGCCATTTTAATGTTTGTGAAGTTACGATTTTACCCCTATTTTTTGAAAAATAACAAAAATACCACTGTTATATTATTATACAAAAATATGTTAATATTTGTTAATGTAGAGAATCGAACCTCCAACCTCCTTCTAAGAAGACCAAAGCATAACCACTATACTACGTTGCTTTTTGAGTTTACTTTAGAGATTTTATTAGATAAGTCACATTATTTCCTCTAATTCTATATTCTTTTTTTATTTTGAACCTTTGAGTAAAGGAAATATTGGTCCATATTATTTATATAAATTTGTATTTTTTATTTACGTTATTATATATATATATATATATATAGGTCATTGCTCCATGAAGAACACTTTTATATAAAGAACAATAAAGAACACCATAGAATCTTACATAAATTGCATGTTGATTCTAATTTTCTCATCAAAAAAGGTTTATTACGAATAAAAATAGAATCTAACAAAAAATTAGAATCAAATAAAACATGATTACATGTAATTTTATTGTGATAAATATATATACAAGATTCTGTACTGAATTTTATACTGGATTATATGTAATGTTTAATTTTTAAATTTAGATGAGATTCTACGTTAAATTCGATATGCTAGGCTTAATTTTTGTTCAATTTTATAATTCTAATGGCCATTGCTCCATGAAGAACACTCTTATATAAAGAACAGTAAAGAACACCATAGAATCTTACAGAAATTGCATGTTGATTCTAATTTTCTCACCAAAAAAGGTTTATTACGAATAAAAATAGAATCTAACAAAAAATTAGAATCAAATAAAACATGATTACATGTAATTTCATTGTGATAAATATATATACAAGATTCAGTACTGGATTCTATACTGGATTATATGTAATGTTTAATTTTTAAATTTAGATGAGATTCTACGTTAAATTCGATATGGTAGGCTTAATTGTTGTTCAATTTTATGATTCTAATTTTAAAAAATCAATTTTTATGAAAATTTGATTTTTTAAAATTAGAATCATAAAATTGAACAACAATTAAGCCTAACATATCAAATTTAACGTAGAATCTCATCTAAATTTAAAAATTAAACATTACATATAATCCAGTATAGAATCAAGTACAGAATCTTGTATATATATTTATCACAATGAAATTACATATAATCATGTTTTATTTGATTCTAATTTTTTGTTAGATTCTATTTTTATTCGTAATAAACCTTTTTTGGTGAGAAAATTAGAATTAACATGCAATTTATGTAAGATTCTATGATGTTCTTTATTGTTCTTTATATAAGAGTGTTCTTCATGGAGCAATGGCCTATATATATATATATATATATATATATATATATATATATATATTATGTAATATCTTTCGAAAATTAAAAAGGTGCTTTTAAACTCGATAAATATATATATACGTTACTCTTTTCGTTCATGTACAAGTGTGGAGTAATGATATGCGATTCTTTTATGTAAATATTAACACTTAAATATCAAATATTTGACTAAGGATAAATGTTTAATAAATCCGATTAATCACCTATTATCCGAGTAATCACTACAAGGTAACTTTACCGACTAATGTCGATTTCCATATTTAAGAACATTGTAAAATACGTATAATTTGGGATTTTAGTACTAATGTTTTAGTTTGATTAACATTATCATTTTAGTAATGTAAATTATGTTGTAAATCGTGTGCATATGCATAAAATGTAAGCACGTCTATAATTGAAAAGTACGATATATGAGATAATGTATGGTAGTATATAATTTGTATATATATATATAGGCAGATGATCAAATGAGACCCTCTCTTATAATGAGAAATGAGACTTAATCACAGCCGTCTAATTTTTTATAATATCTTTTAATCTGATCAGTTCATCATTTTAACTGATATAACAGACAAAGACACATTAATATACGTATTTTTGTCTCTCTCATCTCTCTCTCATCGCATCTCTCTCACCGCATCTCGCATCTTGCTCGTTCTTCATCACATCTCTTATTTCGTTCTTCATCACATCTCAATCGCATCTCTTCATCTCAGTTTGTGCACTTTTGAAACTGTGTTTGTCAATTAAAACGAAATTGTTGGTGAAAGCTTGTTTTACAACTATATTCAACATGATTACAGAGGATTTGTTGCGAATTAGCTCTAATTAAGGTATCTTAAGTGATTTTTGATTTTTTAGGTGTGTTACTTTGATTTTTAAAAGTGATTTTTGATGTTTATGTGTGTATTAGGTGCAATCTAGGTATTTATTTTAAAAAATTTATAATTAAAATTGATATGTAACATGTTTATAGAGGATTTGTAGCGAATTGTCTCTAATCAAGTTATATTTGTTCAGCTTTTACTGTTGAAACAAAAAATACTTACGTTTTTTAAGTGAATCAGTATGTTAATTTGTTTTTGTCAAAAATATCAAGTTGTTGCTATTTTTGGATTTATTTTTGGTGATTTTGTCAGTATTCAAGTGAATTGCATATGTTTTCTACAATTTTACAAATTGTAAATTATATGAATACATTATACTTTTTTGGTGATTTGTCAATTTTTTAAGTGATTTGCATATGTCTTCAGTCAGTTTTTTATGTTGTATTGCTCATAGGTGATTATTATGTTTTTATATAGGTGTTAGCAGCGTTGATTCTTCACATCTTAGCCGACTCATTAATGATAGTGTTTCAGATTGTGCTAATGGTTCCACTGATCATTCTAATTCGACTGTAAGTGATGATGCAATTTCAAAGTGTACCTTCACACCAGGTGGTAGGAGATATTATGTTCCTATCTCTATTGATGAGGCTTGTGTAAAGCATAATGTAACATAAGATCTAAAAGAGATAACTACAACTCAACAAAGGACAAGACAGACAATAGTATTAACAGAAGCACAAGAATCCAGAATCAAAGAAGAAAAGGTAAACTCAAAAAATCAAAATACGTTATGTATTCTTGAAGTCCGTAAACAGGTCACGGAAAGAAGTTCATGAAAATGTTCAAGCCTCAGTGACAACAAAAGAAACAAGACTTTCAAGACAACAGAAGTATGTGAATGATTTAGGGTTCAGTACCACGGGATTCCAGTGATTTAATTGAAGCAACTAGAAGGACAGGGGACGTATCAGCAGCACTATATTGAAGACATAAAAGAAGAATTGATCAAGTGTTATTCATCTGTGAACCAGACCAGTTGCACTAGGTGACGGCACTAAAAAGATCAAGTTGTTTTATCGTCTCAGAAGAAATTGATACAGTCTATTTCTTAAACACCCGGAAGCTCAGTGGAATCATTTATGACTAAAGAGGAGAGAGAGTAATTCGATAGTTTTCAATTTGAAAAACTATCGAATAGTTAGTGGAATGATTTAATAAAAAACAAAGGAGATTAATTAGGCATCCGATAGTTTTGAATTAAAAACTATCGAATGACTAATTAATTGAATTAATTTCGATGGATTTTTATTCCTTCGATAGTTTTTTATTAGGGAGCAGGTGAAAAGTATTTCCTATCTGAAAAGTTGACAGAGATCCAACGGCCAGGATTGTCCAAAGCAATTCCAGTTCGATGGTTTTCTAAAAGCCTACAATATATACAGAAGAAAGTGTGTCTTCTTCAGTTCAGTTTTTAGGACATTCAATACATACATAACTGAGAGAGAGAAGAGCCGGAGAAATTTACAGAGAAATTAATAGTGCTCAGAACTTGATTGTTATTGTGTATTTGTGATACCTTAAACTCATTGAAGCTAATCTACGGATTAGAATTGTAGCACCCCTCGAGGATTATATTTATAAAACGATATATTCCCCGAAACTTGATTTGGTTTGGTGTAGTTGATTTCGTTACAGAACTAAAAGAATAATCCGCGAACGAAATTAATTTATTTGTGAGTATCGTATTCAACCCCCCCCCCCCTTCTACGATACTTTGGACCTAACAATTGGTATCAGAGCTACTTGATTGATATACAAATCAGATCCGGTGAATGAGACCAAAATCAAACGTAGCGTGAAAATTTAGAAGCAAATTTTTTAACTTTCAAAATTTTTCATTTGATTGGAATTTCTTGAATTTTAAACAATTTGAAATTTTCAAGAACCATGAGTGCTCCAAAGACAACAGCTGGTATTAAAGTTCCCCCGTTTACAAGAGATGACTTTGGTTTGTGGAAGATGAAGATGCTGTTATTTATCAAGGCATCTAATCCGTTGTATATTGGCATTTTAGAGAACGGACCGTTTGTCCCGGTAAAATCAGTCGGTGAATCTACAGCTCCTGATGGTAGCAGGATTCCTCAAGGCACCCAACCTAAGGATATAAGTGAATACACAGATTCTGACAAAGAACTGATTCGACTGGACACTGGTTTAATGTTGATATTGGCGGACTCCGCAGACAAGGAAATGAGCTATCAGTTGATGAACTGTACAAGCGGGAAACATATGTGGGATACCATTAACATAATAATGGAAGGAACTGAAGACGTGCAGGAAAATAGATTGGACATCCTGACTTCTCAATATGAAGCGTTTAGGTCACTACCAGGAGAAAGTATAACTCAGGTCTTTGAGAAGTATACTAGGTTACTCACTGAATTGGCAATGAAAGGAAAGACCTATCCACTGAGGGAAACAAACAGGAAGTTCATGATGACGCTGCCCCATCATGTAGAACACAAGTCATCATCCATAAGGGAAAGAATTGACTTCACAAAGATGTCACTTGAGATGATCTATGGGAAGTTGAAGACCTATGAGATGGAACAGGAACAGAGAGGGATAATCTACGGATCAGGGACAGTAGGAAACAAGCACAATGCACTTGTGAAATCAGCAGCACTTGTAGTGGATGAACCAACAAATTCTGAGATTCAGGTTCAAACCTCTAGAGCTGGAAAGGAGGTGATAATAGAAGCAGAGATGGATTCTGTGAATCTGGGTGTTGATGAAAGTGATTACTACACCCTAGAAGAGCTTGAGCAAATGGAAGACAAAACCATGGCGTACTTAGCTGCAAAGTTCAGTCATATTCGTTTCAAGAGAAACCCTAAGTACAAGTTCAAGGGCTCAACCAACAGATTCCAGAAAAGCAATTATACACCTAGTACAGGCTCTAAAGGAGGCTACAAGACTGGCATGATTGACAGAAGTAAATCAAGATGCTACAACTGTAATGAGTTAGGGCATTTCGCCACTGAATGTCGGAAGCCTCGTCAAGCAAGAGACATGAAAGATGTCTATGGAAAGAAAGATTCTTATGAGGAGTTGAAGAAAGAGAATGCCAAGCTTAAACAGCAATTGGAGGCACTCTCTGGAAAGCAGAAAGGGAAAGCTTACATAGCAGAGGGAAAGCACTGGGATGATACTGATTCGGATGAAGAGGAGGAATATGTAAATGTTGCTCTAATGGCTGACTCTTCAGAGGAATCACCTCAATCATCTCAGGTACCTATCTTAACTACTATTGATATGTCTAACTCTGAGTACAAGAAAACTGTGCAAGATCTAAGTGTTGAACTGTTTAATGTACACACAAGCATGCTAGCATCAGAAATGGAAAATGCTAAACTAGTTCTTAAGGTTAAAAAGCTAGAATCTAAAAATGAAGAACTAGAGCTTGTAGCTGTATCATTAGAAGATCTTAAGCAGAAGAACGAGTACTTAGAGAACAAGGTCAAGTGTAGTGATGAGATAGAGACTATCCTTAGGAAGCAGATTTCAGACTTAGAACTGAAGCTGAATGCTTTTAAGAATTCCGCCCTTATTGCCAAGGAGATCATTGATACTCAGGCTGTAGGGAACAAAACTGCCATAGGACTTGACTATAGCAAGAAAGCTGGTAAGAAGATTTTGGAGTTCCCTAAGACACAGTCAGCTGTCAAAAGGAATACTCCACATGTTCTTAAGAATGTTGATTGTCCAGTGTTTGTTAAGCCCTTTGCTCCACTCTTTAATGAGGATGACCTTTTCATGGCGCAAGAATTGCTTGAGGAGGATTTGGTGAAGGAAACAGAGATAAAGACTGAGTTGCCTAGGAAATCAGTAAAAACTGCTTTACCTAAAACTGAAGTAGGTAGCTCAGGTAGTAGTGTTAAAAAGAACAGGAATGGGAAGAAGAAGATTGTTAATCAGGAATCTGTTCCATCTTCTCCCATTGCATCTAGGAAGGTTTGTACTGTTTGTAATTCTGCTGGACACCTTGCACATGCATGCAAAAAGGTTAAAGTAGAAACTGTCAATACTTCTGAAATGCATAACATGTCTGACATGCCTGAACTTCATAAACCATGTGGAAAGAAAGAGTGTTTGCTATGTAAGTACAACATCATGCATGCTTATTTTAAGTTGATGAATGAAACTAGCAAAAGCACTGATAATGTGAAGTCCACAGGTTCTATGAATAAACAGGATAAGACTAAATTGAATGTTACTCCTGTTAAATCATCTAAACCTTCAGGACCCAAACAATTTTGGGTACCAAAGTCCGCTTAATCAATCTGTGATTGCAGGGTAAGGTTAAAAGCTCAAAGGTCGTGTGGATTCTGGATAGTGGCTGTTCTAGACACATGACAGGTGAAGAGTCCCTGCTTACAGAGGTGGTTAAGAAGACCGGCCCGGTTGTAACCTTTGGAGATGACAGCAAAGGATTTACTACGGGATATGGTAAATTGAAAGCTGGAAATGTCATAATTGAAAACATCTCTCTTGTTAAAGGATTAAAGCACAATCTTTTAAGCATCAGTCAATTCTGTGACAAGGGCTACAATGTAGACTTCAGAAAGGACAAGTGCTTGATCTCCAACAGGAAAGATGAGAAGCTTACTCTACTGGGAGTGAGAAAAGGAAACTTGTTTATAGCCGACCTAAGTTCTACCAGTGAAGGAGAAGTTACATGTTACTATGCAAAGGCATCTTCAGAACAGAGTTGGCTATGGCACAAGAAGCTCTCACACTTGAACTTCAAAACTATGAACTCTTTGGTAAAGAGAGAGTTAGTGAGAGGGTTGCCCCTGATGGAATTCAATCAGGAGGGACTATGTGAAGCATGTGAAAAAGGGAAGTCGAAGAAAGCATCACATGGAAGCAAAGGAATGACAAGCATTACTGAACCATTACAGCTGATTCATATGGATTTATTTGGTCCAGTTAATGTCATGTCACTTTCAAGAAAAAGGTATGCATTGGTGATGGTGGATGACTACTCCAAGTACACATGGGTGTTGTTCATAAAATCAAAGGATGAAGCAACACAACTAATCATTGATCACATCCGGAAGATAGAAGTGGAAGCTAAGCTGCCTGTGCGGACAATCAGATCAGACAATGGAACTGAATTCAAGAATGCAGTTCTTAATGATTTCTGCTCAGAGAAAGGAATATCAAGACAGTATTCAGTACCAAGAACTCCACAACAGAATGGAGTAGTGGAAAGGAAGAACAGGACCTTGGTTGAAGCAGCAAGGACTATGTTAAGTGAATCAAAACTTCCCACTTACTTTTGGGCTGAAGCAGTGAATACATCTTGCTACACTCAGAATCGTACCCTGATTAACAAAGATCATGAAAAGACTCCGTATGAGTTAATGGCCAACAAGAAGCCAACACTGAAGTATTTTCATGTGTTTGGTGCAAAGTGCTTTGTACTTAAAGATGGAGAACATCTTGGCAAGTTTGATGCCAAAGCAGATGAAGGCATTTTTCTAGGCTATTCTCTGGAATCTAAGGCGTTCAGGGTATATGTGATTGAAGATAAGAAGGTGTTGGAAAGCTTCACTGTAACATTTGACGACACCAAGAGACCAGGCCTGCAAACAGGAGAGAACTCTGAATCCTTGGTATTTGAAAATCTATCAGGAGATCTCTCTGACAATGAAGAAGTACCTGAGGTTGTTACAGTTATTAATAATAATGATAATGATAATGACTCTGGACAAAGTGGTGACCAAAGTGGAGTTCCTCAAACTAGTGAATCCACTAGTCAGTCTACAGAATCATCAGATCAAACCGTCAACAACTCAGGGGGAGCAGGAGAAGGATCAACTAGTCACACTCCACAACAACTAGAACAAGGAGAATCATCAAGATCGCATCTGCCAAGACAAAGGGTATGGAATAGAGATCATCCCTTTAACTTGATCATTGGTGATCCGGACACAGGAGTGAGAACTAGGAGAACATCACAAAATGAATGTCACTATTCTGGGTTTCTTTCAGAAACAGAACCTAAGAAAGTTGAAGATGCTCTAGATGATCCAGATTGGGTAATTGCTATGCAAGAAGAACTCAATCAGTTTGAAAGGCAGAAAGTTTGGAAGCTGGTACCCAGGCCTAAGGGAAAATCTGTTATTGGAACAAGATGGGTATTCAGAAATAAGTTGGATGAAGATGGCATTGTAACGAGAAACAAATCCAGACTGGTTGCTAAAGGTTACTCTCAAGAAGAGGGTATAGATTATGATGAAACCTATGCACCAGTAGCAAGACTTGAGGCCATCAGGATGTTTCTGGCATTCGCAGCACATTCCAATTACAAGGTATATCAGATGGATGTGAAGAGTGCTTTTCTGAACGGGGAGTTAGAAGAAGAAGTGTATGTGGAACAACCTCCAGGTTTTGAGGATTCAAAACTGGCAGACTTTGTGTACTTTCTATTCAAAGCTCTCTATGGACTCAAACAAGCTCCGAGGACATGGTATGACACTCTCTCTGAATTCTTACTTGAAAATGATTTTACAAGAGGTGTTGTAGACAAAACTCTCTTTGTCAAAAAGCATAAAAATGATTTGATATTGGTGCAAGTATATGTTGATGACATAATATTTGGTTCTACTAATGATGATCTATGCAAGAGATTTGCTAAGTTAATGCAGAGTCGTTATGAAATGAGCATGATGGGTGAATTGTCATTCTTCCTTGGACTGCAAGTATACCAAAGATTGGATGGTATATTCATTTGTCAGTCCAAGTACATCAAGGATCTTCTTAAGAAGTATCAGATGGAAGACTCATCTATAGCAAAGACTCCTATGCCAACTGCCACTAAGCTTGATATGGATGAAACTGGTAAGAAGGTTGACATCACAGGCTACAGAGGTATGATAGGCTCATTACTTTATCTCACTGCAAGTAGACCAGATATAATGTTTGCAACATGCTTGTGTGCTAGATTTCAGTCTGATCCTAAAGAATCACATCTAATAGTTGTTAAGCGAATATTTAGATATCTTAAGGGGACCCCAAATCTTGGAATTTGGTACCCTAAAGATACAGGATTTGATCTTATTGGATACACAGACTCTGATTTTGCAGGTTGTAAGATTGATCGGAAGAGTACTTCAGGAAGCTGTCAGTTTCTTGGAAGAAGATTGGTTTCCTGGTATAGCAAGAAGCAGCATTCAGTGTCCACATCAACAGCTGAGGCTGAATACATTGCTGCTGGTAGCTGCTGTGCTCAGATATTGTGGATGAGAAACCAACTCCGTGACTATGGACTTTTGTTGACAAAGATTCCAATCTTTTGTGACAACACAAGTGCCATAGCAATCTCTAACAATCCAGTGCAACACTCGAGGACGAAGCACATCGACATCAGGTATCATTTTATCCGAGAGCATGTCATGAATGGAACTGTGGAGTTACATTTTGTACCCACAGAGGATCAAATTGCAGACATCTTTACTAAACCACTTGATGAATCCACTTTCAATAAGTTGGTTGGTGAACTTGGGATGTTAAATCTTTCTGATTGATTTATTTTGATCAGAAGTCAGTAACTGCAGAGAGTCCTGGTAAATACATGAGTTTAAGAATTGCTATATCCTTAGGACTCATGAGTTTATTTTCTGGAGCAATTCTCGTAGTTAGGATTATTATACTAATTTGATGTCATAATTATGGATGAAAATCTTCTAGCATTTAATTAGTTATTAATTCTAAAAATTATTTAAGTGCTAATATTTGTTCTAAATATTTAAGCATTTATTTAATTTGAATTAATTTACTTTGTTTTTAAACATTGTAGATTAATGCAGCATAATTTATTGGAGTTTAATTGATTAATATCACTCAATGATATTTAATTGATTTTAGTCTAAGAAAATTGTGAATTTTCTGTCAAGTATTGATTTTGGTGAATTTTAACAGATTTATTAAAATTAAATTTGACAGTAAATACAAAAGTCTGATTTTTTTAAAACAGAACAGGTTTTAGAAAAGAAGACAGAAACAAAAATTATCGATTTTAGGATTTTTCGATAGTTTTTCAAAGTACTTAGAAAAATCTATCGAATTTAATGTTCGATAGTTTTTGAAAAGGAAAAGGAAAAACCATCGAACAGATCTCGATAGTTTTTGAGGAAACTTTTAAAAATATATCGAAGTGGATTAAATAAAGTCAATATTTAAATCCTCGATAGTTTTTAAAAATCAGAAATGAAAAATATCGGGAGGATTTAATTTCTCAATAATTAAACTCCTCGATAGTTTTTCAAATAAACTATTCTCGATAGTTTTTCAAAATTCAAAGGCTCGATAGTTTTCAATTTTTCAAGTCTAAAATCTCTCGATAGTTTTCTGAAAAACCGTTTTAAATTCTAAACTTCAAAAATTCGATAGTTTTTCAAAAAAACCATCGAATTGCAGTTGACAGTTTTACCCCCTTACAGAAAACCATCGAAGGTATATTAAAAACTATCGAACCATGAAAAGTCTAATTTACCCCTAACAATCAGTTTGTATTTAAATGGCCCTTGGAACTTTTTCTTTGTCATTTTGCAGATCTGAATGTTATAGATACAAAGATACATACACAATTCAAGAAAATCTCTCGATAGTTTCTTCTTTTTACCAAGAAAATCTTGAAAAATTGTTACTGTTTCTCACTGTTAATCTTTTCTTGACGGTGAAAACTTGTTTTTTTTTTGTTTTAGTGTGAACTGTGGAAGAAACCATCGAACCAATCTCTAGAAACCTGAAACTGTTAACAGTCCAGTTCTTGGAGTTTGATTGTTTTTCTTTAAACAATTGAGTTCCTCTGATCTTATTTGCTTTACTATTAACAATTAGGGTTCTATTTTTTCGAATTGTGTATTTCAAAAAAAAAGGGGTATTTTAGTTTTTAAGGAATTTGGTAATAAGTTTGATTAATTATTTATAATTAATTAAATTTAAGTGGTTAATTTTTTAGTTTTGGTTTAAAATTTATTTTCTGGAAATTTGAAACATAATGGCTGGAGAATTTATCGTAACCAAAACTAATCATATCTCGTTTCAAAATCTGCAATCCATAAGGAATCCTCAAATTCGTGCATGGGCAGAGTTTTTGAATATACGTTCGTTAGTGGCATATGCTGTGAGTACTCCCGTAGTCCTTTGTATTGATCAATTGACTGCGTTGTACACAACCGCCACAGACACAAGTGAGAACAATGTAAGGGCCTTTAGTTTTGTTGTGCCAGGGGGCAGAACAATTAGGGTTACGGAACATGACTTCAACAGAATTTTACATTTTCCTACAGAAAACCTTGTTCCGGATCCCTCAACTGAGGAAATACATGCTTTTTTCACTCTTATCAGAAGTCAACAACCAAACTTCTTGGTGGGAGAGTTCTTAAAGCATCACCTGACAAAGCCATGGAATTTGTTCTTTCACACCCTCATACATGTTTTTACTGCCAAAGTTACAAATCTGCATGGTATTCCCTTATTCCTTCAAAAGATAGGGTTTGCCATTGCGAACGATAGGCATATTAACATAGGACGGATAGTGATTGATCAAGTCATCATGTGCATGGGACCACTGGCTGAAAGAACAGGCATAGATGAAGATGTGCTCTGTTTCTATCCTAGGTTCCTACAGTTAATTCTCAATGATGTCTTAACAGATAACGAACGCGATATATTCGAAGCTGAGGAAACCATGGAGTGTATGAAGATGAAGAGCAATGCCATATCCGCTCTGATAAGGAAGCAAAATTATCTTCCAGGGGTACCCACTGTTCTAACTGAATATCTAAGAACGGTGCCCCTACCTCTTCTACCCCCAGGGGAACAGGTAATTCAAGGTAACAATCCTGAACTTGAACTGGCACCTGAACCTCAACAAATGGATGTTGATCCAGAGCCCTCAGTGGCCATTCCAGACCAAGAGGTTGCAAACCCACAATCTCTAACCACGGTCGAAGAGCCTTTGACAGAGCCAAATGAAACCATAAGCGAAGCTCCTTCTCCTACTATACCCAGTAAAGAGCCATCCCTGAGTGTAGAGGGAGATAGTGCCAAAGCAGCACCACATAAGGAGATACACCCTTCAACAGCAGCTCTGTCTTCCTCTAAAAGGAGAAGAACAGAAACTGAGGCAACTGCTGATACTTCATTTTTCTCTGCCGAAGCGCCCTTTATCGATTTTTCTGATGCTGATTGGGCTACGCTAACAAAAGCTGTATCTGAACCAATAGCTCAACCAAGTGAGGAAGAATTGACGGAAGCAACTGGTGTTCCGACCATATTACGGTCAGGTTCACTGGTTGAAGGTTCTAAGAGCCAAGGGTCTTCACAGACGTCGAGAGAAGGCTTTGACCTAAATGCACAATTTAAAGGGTCATTGTCTACCTCCCCAGATGGAACATATCTGGATCCTGCGGGTAAAGGGTCTGACGTAGGTGCAGATCGGCAACTCGGTGACGATGAATCAATTACTATTGAGGAGTCAACTGAGGTAAAGTCTTCACAGACTTTTGGGGAAGATTCAGGATCTCTGCTGTTAAAAGAGCCTGTTTCTAACCCCCTAGAGATTCAAACTCTAGATCCTACAAAGGATACATCATCCACGGATGATCAGCAACTTGGTACAACCAAGGACGGGGACTTGCGAAGCCCCATTGCACCACCGGTGACCTCCTTAAGGACGGCTACGGTGTTTTCTGCAGGTACAATCAGCACGGAGGATTTGAGTGAAACACAAACACTTACACCTGGCCTGAGTGAGAAAGGAACAATGAGTGAAACACTAACAGAAACTGTGAGTGTACACCTAGAGCCAAATGTGAGGAGTGACACCCAAACCCTACCTCATATTGATGATTTGCTGTTACCTACACAGAGAGAGTTACAAGTTCAATCTTCCCTCAAGGAGATGACAGTTCAGGACAGAGATGGTAATCCACTATTCAAGGTTCCACTGCGACCTTCCTTTGACCAAGGGATCTCCTCCAGTCAAGACAATGTTTCTTTAAAGTCTATTCAAGAGAAAGTTGACTTGGCTGCAGCTGATTCCAGAAGAACATTCAGGGTCATTGGCAGTGCATCTGGCACTATAACAGGTACGAAGCAGGCAGTGGACTCCTTAAAGAAGGAAGCAATTGAGGAACTGGTCGAATTGAGGATGGACGTCAAGGAATTAAAGGATGGATTCATGAACGAAGTAAGTGCTTTGTCTCAAGGACATGAAACTTTAAGGGAGGACGTTCTGGTTATCCGGGATGGTCAAGCGCGGGTAAAAGATGCAATGAATACACTTTCAAGGGTGGAGTCTAAGCTAAACAAGAGGCTGGATCATATGGAAAAGACTACCAACTCAAGATTGGACAACATTGACCTGTCGCTAGCTTCAATGAATGCAATGAATAAGCACCTTATGGAGTTTCTGGAGAATCAGGGAGACGGAGTGTAGTCGATATGGAGTATGCTAAAGCAACAACAATCTGGACAACCTGGTACTTCCTATCAGCAACCTGCTCCTTCTGAAGCCTTTTATGCTGAGGATACTTTCGTCGAGGATTCCTCAACTAAGGGGGAGAAAGTTGGAGAAGGGGAGAAGGATAAGTGGGGAGTTTGGGAGACAGTTGAAGCTATTCCTATCAGGCAGTACTGGATTGAAGAACTTGTAGCTGAGGAGGAAAAAGGAGAAACTGAAGAGGGATTTGAGATCATGCCAGAGCAACCTATTCAAGAGGAGCATGAACCATATTATCCAGAGCCCGTGGAAAATCCTATCTGGGAGGATATTATGGAAGAAGCAAATCCTCTGTAACAAGAAGAAGAAGCTGCCTTGGAAGCTGTAAGAGCCCAGAGAGCTGAAGCTGATGCCAGGCAAGCTGAGAAAGAAAAACAGCAAGCAATTTTAAGAAGTGAGAAACTGAAGAGAATCAAAATGTACAATGAAGTAAGGAGGAAGAAGTTGATGGACTTGGCAAAGAAAGATGGTACTGAATGGGAAATGGCTTACAAAACCTTTTGCGGAGTTGAAGAAGGACTTCAAGTCAACGACAATGCTGAGGTGGAAGTTATTATTCAGGACATCAGAAGTGCTAATCTTGAAGATCAGACTTACTTTAGAGCACTGAGAAACTCTATAATCTGTCTGAATGCTGGGGTGAAAGCAAATGGTGCCTGGAGCTTATTGATCAGTTTCCTGGAGAAAGGTACATTTGTAATTTCAACTAAGTTTTTGGAACAGAGGACCTACACTGAATTGCAAGCTATACTCATCAAGATCAACAGAACTACAAGGTTAAATGAACTGCTCTGGGAGCATGTTAAGGAGATCGTGATGAAAGTCAGTCCAGAGATCACTCAAGATCCTCCAATGGTTAGATTCATGACGAATGACTTGTTCAGAATCTGCTATTTGGCTGAGGACAAACTGAGAGACTATCCAAGTAATTATCTTATCTCAGTTGAGAAGTATCTTAGATCCACTGGATTCTCGTCAAAGGAGAAGGACAAAGCAGCAGACACTCTTAGAAGATTTTTAATGGAGAATGTTCCTTACTATATGAAAAGAGTGGAGAGAGGATTGGAAGTGCGTGCCAGACTGCCAAACATGCCAAAACAAAACAAGGAAGATGTTAGCATTGCATGATTGTGGGCTGGAGTGGGTCAAGAGGTTGAGTATATTGGAAGACACATCCGAGGAGCAATCCTTAAACCTGGAGAACCACTGCACTATCCATCTGTGATTGATTATCAAGCTGCTAACTCCAATCCAGTGATGGAAGAAGGTGAGATTAGGATGGACTGAAGACAAGAAGCAAAGAACAAGAAAACTATTAGCTCAGACTAGAGGAGCAATTTTATTGTACAAAGTTTAATTGTTTTTTGATTTATGAAATCTGGAAATGTATATATATCTGATCCAGAATGCATTAATATTATTACGCTGTCTTACTTTAATTAGTTTCATGATTCCTTAGTTAGTTGAGTTATCCTCGAAGTATTTGCTTGTCGAACTCTATCCAATCAAATAGGGGGAGATTGTAAAGCATAATGTAACATAAGATCTAAAAGAGATAACTACAACTCAACAAAGGACAAGACAGACAATAGTATTAACAGAAGCACAGGAATCCAGAATCAAAGAAGAAAAGGTAAACTCAAAAAATAAAAATACGTTATGTATTCTTGAAGTCCGTAAACAGGTCACGGAAAGAAGTTCATGAAAATGTTCAAGCCTCAGTGACAACAAAAGAAACAAGACTTTCAAGACAACAGAAGTATATGAATGATTTAGGGTTCAGTACCACGGGATTCCAGTGATTTAATTGAAGCAACTAGAAGGACAGGGGACGTATCAGCAGCACTATATTGAAGACATAAAAGAAGAATTGATCAAGTGTTATTCATCTGTGAACCAGACCAGTTGCACTAGGTGACGGCACTAAAAAGATCAAGTTGTTTTATCATCTCAGAAGAAATTGATACAGTCTATTTCTTAAACACCCGGAAGCTCAGTGGAATCATTTATGACTAAAGAGGAGAGAGAGTAATTCGATAGTTTTCAATTTGAAAAACTATCGAATAGTTAGTGGAATGATTTAATAAAAAACAAAGGAGATTAATTAGGCATACGATAGTTTTGAATTAAAAACTATCGAATGACTAATTAATTGAATTAATTTCGATGGATTTTTATTCCTTCGATAGTTTTTTATTAGGGAGCAGGTGAAAAGTATTTCCTATCTGAAAAGTTGACAGAGATCCAACGGCCAGGATTGTCCAAAGCAATTCCAGTTCGATGGTTTTCTAAAAGCCTACAATATATACAGAAGAAAGTGTGTCTTCTTCAGTTCAGTTTTTAGGACATTCAATACAGACATAACTGAGAGAGAGAAGAGCCGGAGAAATTTACAGAGAAATTAATAGTGCTCAGAACTTGATTGTTATTATGTATTTGTGATACCTTAAACTCATTGAAGCTAATCTACGGATTAGAATTGTAGCACCCCTCGAGGATTATATTTATAAAACGATATATTCCCCGAAACTTGATTTGGTTTGGTGTAGTTGATTTCGTTACAGAACTAAAAGAATAATCCGCGAACGAAATTAATTTATTTGTGAGTATCGTATTCAACCCCCCCTTCTACGATACTTTGGACCTAACAGCTTGCATACCCGTTGTTAATAAGTTGTTTGACTCTATGGAAGAAGGTATGGAATTTTATCAAGCTTATGGTAGGTTATCTGGTTTTAACACCCGTCGGAGTACGGAGAAGACAAACGATGATTATAATATTGTAAGCAAATATGTGGTTTGTAGTAGGGCTGGATTTAATGAGAAGAAATTGATTGTGTCTAATAAGAAGAGTAGTCAAGTAAAATGGCGCAGAAATGTTTCTAATAGGTGTGGCTGTGGTGCAAAGATAATTTTGAGAGTCGTATCTGGTAAGACCTACAGAATATCTACGTTTGTTGAGGAACACAATCATGATCTTGTTCCGAAAAGTGGTAGGCAGTTTATGAGAGTCAATCGTCAAATGTCTATTATTTCACGTAAATTTGTCTTTGATGCTGCCAATGTGAACATAGGAGTAAGCAAGTCTCATAGTTTTATGAAGGAGCAGGTTGGTGGCTATGCTAATGTGGGTGCTACAGTAAGAGACTTTAGAAATTTCAGTCGAGATTTAAAGGCGTATGTGGGGGAACGTGATGCACAAATGATAATTAACAAATTTAAAGCAAAACATGCGAGTTGCGAGTCCTTTTATTATGCGTATGATGTTGATTCTGAAGACCATTTGACCAAATTATTTTGGGCGGACGCAATTGCTAGGAGGAATTATGAACTGTATGGTGATGCCGTTTCTTTTGATGCCACATTCGATACCAATATGTATGTGATATTCAATACTTATGTCATGCTAACATGTTCTAATTTTTGGTGATTTATAGTAATTAATTTTGGTGATTTGTGTATGTTGGCTCCAATAACAGGTATAACATGGTGTTTTGTCCATTTACCGGGGTTGATAAACATGATAAATGTGTTACTTTTGGATTTGCCCTTCTCTCTAAGGAAGATATTCCACATTTTCAATGGACTTTTGATCATTTTAGAAAGGCAATGGGTCGTAATCCAGTGGTTATTGTAACTGACCAGTGTCCAGCTATGAAGCAAGCTATCCCTATTTCTTTTGCTGCAACTGATGAGTTTCCAGCTACGAGACATCGTCTATGTATGTGGCACATAATGGAAAAGTTTCCAATGAAGGTGTGTATATTTAATTGCCCTTGAAATTCAGTTTTTATCATATTTCATTTGTATTTAAATTTTGTTCTTTTTTACAGCTTGGGAATTATTTGTGTAAGGAAACTGATTTCATGGAAAAAAATGAAAAAGTATATCTGGTCTTCCACTTTAGAGCCTGCTGAGTTTGAAAAAGGTTGGACTTCAGTATTGAAAGAGTTCAAATTGGAAGGTAATAGATGGCTTTGGGAGATGTTTGCTATTAGAACCTCCTGGATCCCGGCTTTTTTTAGAGATAAACCTATGTTTGGACTAATGAGGACAACATCGAGGTCTGAAAGTGAAAACAATTTCTTTAGTCAGTTTCATAGGCAAAGTGATTCGTTATGCGAGTTTTATCTTCGTTTTGGAAGTGCTATGGATAGACAAAGATATGAGTATGCTCGTTTAAATCAGGAGGACTTGTATGCAATACCTTCGACAGTTTCGAAGTTGTTTATTGAGGCTGATGCTGCCCAGTTATACACCCGTCCAATTTTTTACAAAATCCAACAAGAGATTTTGGCATCCTGTTATGACATGAGAATCCAGGATATTGGTCCGTTGGTAGATGGAGTGAAATGTTATATGATGAAAGATGTGCTAATGAAAGACAAATTGTTTGAGGTAACAACTTCATTTATTTTAAATCTTATAGTATACTGATTGTATCCTTGATATTATTACTAGTAAGTGTTAGTATTTCTAAGTTATTTTTGAGTGACTTGTTGTCCCACTGCCTACCATTTTCAGGTTAAAGTTAGTCAAAACCATGCTGACTGCTCTTGTAAAAAGTTTGTGATGTGTGGCATTCTTTGCCGACATGCTTTTTGTGCCCTTAACCATTTTGAAGTGGTTAAAATACCAAGACTTCTTGTGCTAAATAGATGGACCAGGACTGCTGAAAATAGACCCTCTTCTTCAAAGTTTGGTGGGGTTTCCGATGATTTTAGGAAGATGGAAACCGTATCTCTTATGGTGAGTAACATATGGTTTAGTTTTCAAAAATCTATGAACAAGGCAGGTGTGGATGTTGAAAAGCTTTCTTACGTGGATAAAGTAGTGAAACAATTGAATTCTGATCTTGGTGATGGAAGTGGTTTGACAAAGAAAGCTCACATGGAAGTAATGATGGGGCCCCAACCAACGGAAGACATTACTATCCATGCACCAAATCAATGTAAAAACAAGGGTTCTGGTTTTAAGAGGTTTGTCAGTCAAAGAGAGAAGGCAATAAAAGAAGGAAACAAAAGAGCTAGGAAATGCAAGCTTTGTCAGTCAAGTGTGCATGATGCCAGAACTTGTCCAAAAAAAAATAACTCTAGTGCAGCGGATGCAGAGAAAAACAAGTCTAGTATTGAGAAAAACAAGTCGAGTACAGTGGATGTTACTGGGGAAGCTGAGGTTGATTCAGGACACGAAGATTGAGTAATAAAAACAAATGATTTTTTTGTATTTTTGTATATAGAAACTTGTGTAAGAAGTGTATCTTTGATCAGTGAAACCTTTGGTTAGCCCAAAAACAAGAAGTTGCTGAAATTCAATTTTTCATTGCATTTTTTAAATTCAATTTTTCAGTTACTTGCCTATATAAGAAAAAGGTAAGTTTTAGGTGATTTGTGTTTTTGGAAAGGTGATTTGTTTATTAGAAATGGTGATTTGTTGATCAGAAATGGTGATTTGTTGAATCATAAATGGTGATTTTTTTCCCTTTTTCATTGCACAATAAAGTTTAGCTTGAACAATAATGCAAAATATAGAATAAACTTGTTTGAAATTAAGGTAATTACCACTGCCAATGGTAATGTCTGAACATAATTTCAACAATATAAAATGTAACCAAATTTTAACAATAAGATATGCAACAAATGGTATCTTTTCCAATTGAAGACAGTTCAATCATTCAGTTCCTTTCTTTGTTTCAGCAACATTAGCATCATCTGCATCGTCCTCTGGAAACAACACTGTTCCTTTCTTAACATTTCTTCCTTTCGTCTTCTTTTTACTTGATTCTACGATTGCTTTTAGCAGTCATTTTCCTGCTAGTTTGTTGTATAAGAAATTCGACTCTCTAATGACAAAGTTCCTTTTCTCATTTACATGTGAGGTCAACATGGCATCTGCATACTTTATTCTCAACCTAACCAGCTGTTCTCTTTGCCCTGGTTGTCCTTCTTCTTTGAATTGAGTATCCCACTTCTTTTTATCCCCTTTGTAGGTCTCCATGTGCCTCATGAGAAACACACCACAATCTGTGTTGTTTTGTAATGTTTGCCAAGGCATTGTCAAGTAAATAGTCTTCATTCGAATGATAGAGCTCGCGAACCATGACTGCTCTTTCTCCTTCAGGTACTTTGCAAAGTGCTTTTTCTAAATTTATCATTTTCAAAATGTCACATTCCTTAAAAAAAAATCAAAGGCATACAATATAGTAAATATCATTGAGTTGGTGATTTGTGCAAGCTTACCAGTCGACGAAGTTTTGCAGTATATACATTATTAGCAGCCTTGGCATGTCTAATGTTATCAATCACCTCCCATGTTCTTGCCTTTACATTCAAGGCAACGAGGTAGAAATGCTCATATGCTAATATGGGAAAGAATATCTGCAAACATTAATTGTTAGTACTAGGTGATTATACTTATTCCAGAATAAGACAGGATGTTAATTATATACCAGGTCATAATCCTTGAATTTTGTATTTGGGTGTTTCTGAAGGAAGTGATTCATCTCTGTGACATATATCTTGTATTGTTCATCTTCTGATCTTGTCTCGTCCAAAGGTACAATCTGTGTACATTTTTAGGATAATAAAGTTAGTAAACTATCTAATAAAGTTAGTATACATTTTTATATTGCCTTACCGATAAGCCAATGTTCATGAACAAACGCATTGGTGATTCTACTGCTTTATAGGTCTCTTTCTCATTCATTAGAGCAGCCCATATATCTATCACAGAGTAATATAACCGGGTTCTTGGTCTCAGGGTTGCCATGTGCTTTCGTATGCAGAATAAATCTCCAGCCTCAAATACATGTTCTCTGTCAGTGTTTTAAAGAAAAAAATTATTAAAACACAAAAAAAAAAATGCAAAATGCGTTTTACAAATTATAGCTAGTGCAGAATACCTACAGTTTATCTTGTCCCTCTTGTATTATCCATCTCCATACAGCATATTCTTGTGTTTTGTACTTTTCATTCAAATCTATTACCCTGCGAATATAAGGTGACCTATAAGCAGCAGCAGGTCTCAATTTCCTCTTACCCTTTATTTCTTGTTCAAGAGGTGTTGGTGTGTCCATTTTATCATCATGAGCGGGTGTTGGTGTGCCCATTTTATCATCATCAGCCTGTGCCTTAGGCTGTGATTCTCCATGTTCCTTGTTGATGTCCTTGCATATATCCATTACAGGATCATTTATACCTAGGGAAAATGTAGGTATCCACAAGTTGTCCATGTAGTCATTCATATATCTTATCCCCTGTGAAGAGTATAAATACTCAATCAACTCCACGTGATCAAGTACATAAGGATCAATTTCACCAACTTCCTTCTCAACATCTGGTCGCATCTCAACATCTGGTTCTATCTCATTCTCTGTTTCTATCTCAACATTTGCTCCGTTATATTGATCTTCCATTCCATCTTCAGAGTTGTTGATACTTTCACTTTCTGAATCAGAGATACAGTCAACTTTCTCTTTTGTCGAGCTTTCCATCATTTTTTGAATCCCTACAGTCACTTTCCACTCGATATCAGAACATTTATTTGGATGCATAACTTTTGCTTCGTCCAATTCAATTTTATATGTCTCAAGTGCATCCAATAACATTACAGCCTTCACACTTAATCTTTCAAACCAGCCCTGTCAAAATGGATTAATACTTTGGTTATACGTATCTGATTGTGCAGTTTTTTTATTAAAAATGATGTATTGTTGTACCTCTTCTGTTGGTTTAGGTTTTGGAGGTTGCTCTTCTTGTCCAGCTTCATTCTTGTCCATGTCCTATTTGACAAGAAAAAAATAAGATAAATGGGACTGAAATTAGATAAAGAATGCCTTATAAACCAAAACAAGTACATTTTTCTAATTTACCTCTTGTGTTGGTTCAGATTGTGGTCTAGGTTGTGAGAACTGTATTGTCGAATCCGTTTGTTGTTCAACATAAACAAAATCATCATTTTGTACATTTTCCTATTTAGAGAAGATACTGCCATTATTTAGTGATTTGTACATTTTGTACATGTTTTAGTGCTTTGTCGAAATTGTGGAAATAATACAGTGGTTTATGTAATTATTAATATGTTTTAGTAAAGATATGATACCTCCTCCACGTATCCACTGACATTATCTTTTTGGACTGCATTCTCACCCTTTTCCCATCTAGCTTGAATTAGTTTGCCACTTCCAAAACAATCAGACTTCAGTTCTTCTGCTTGTCTTGCTTTAAGGAGCTCTGTTGTCCATCCTTTGAAAGCTGGGAACTGTCGTTCTATCTGTTGTTCCCCTTTGAGCACACGATCAACATAGAATATCTGTAAAGTTATAAAACTTTAGTAACATTTTTAATATCAAGGACCAATTTTTATATGTGTGCAGTATAAATGTAAACAGTTTCTTACAGTGAGGAAAACTATTGGCCCAGGAAAAAAAACAGATTTCATTGAACCCCAACTATTTTTTGTCTTCACCAGGCATGAAATCAAGTACTCTCCCCAGTTATATGCAACACAATTGTCTAGATTGATTTCATAATCTAGCACATCCCTAATCAGGTAAGATGTTGTGTTCCGTTCGATCAATCCATTTGACATTATCATCAAAAAGTTTAGCTTGAACATCTCATTGTCTTCAGTCATGTCTTTCATTATATCAATCACCGTTGACGGTAAGATATTGTACTGTGGTTTTTGAGGGAACTGTGATGTCCATAAATTCTTCCTTGCTGCAGTGTCTGCGAACTTAAAAGTTTGTTTTCCAACAGGTAGGCCTAACACATCATACACATCTCGATCTGTTATTTGTATTGAACTATTGGGAAGCTTCAAGGTTCTGCTCATTGAATCAAATGAGTTGAATACATGATAAGCCAGTCTATGTGGTATCTTTCCCATTGAGAAATCTAGGAGATGTCCAAATCCAGTTTTTCTCACCCACACCTTTTGTTTCTCAGAAAATCCAGATATCATTTCCGTCAAGTTTGATGGTGAGTTTCTTATCTTGAAGACATTGCATATATTTCCCTTCTTTTTCTTGGATTTTCCTCTTGGTTCATCTTCATCAATTACCTATCAACAATTGATAAAATATTAAAAATAAAACTTAAAGGTGATTTGTGTGTAAAATTAAAGGAGTTCTGTGTGTAAATGATAATTAAAGGTTTGAGAGGAATACTTACATGTTCAGGCATCTTCCATTTCCCCTTCATTTTTTCATTTTCCATGGCTTCTGGTGGTTCATCTTCATCAGTTGTCTATTAAAAGTTAAAAAACAACATAAATAATACAATATTATAGTCAAAAGTTTTTAGATAAGAACATGTAATCATAATAACAATTACCTCGTCAACAAGTCTGAGCTTCACCTTTTTACTTTTATCACGTACTTTCTTTCTCACCTCTTGTTCATTTTCGATCTGTACATTTTTTTGGACTATCATTACATTGTTCAAATACAATATGTAGTGCTACAAATTGGTGACTTAAAATGTACCTCAGTATCAAGCTTCCGTTTTCCTGAACTTCTTCTCTCGACAGCTTCTTCTTGCACCTTTTTTGCCTTAATTCCTCTAATTTTGAACTTCTTTCTTTGCTTTTTAATGATTGAAATGCTCTCTGGGGTCAGTTCTGGAACATCTTCTGTCATTTTTCTCCTAAACTCTTTTCGTACCCCAGTTTTTGTTTTAAGTTGTGTATCATATGTGCGTGAATCTTTTCTTTTCCATATTACTGGTTGCACAAAATCATCATCACTATCACTCTGATGTCTACAATCTAAAAAAACAATACATCGTGTTACATTTACTTCACATTTACTTTAACAATACTAATTGACTAATCATCACAAATCACTTTATAGTATCACAAATCACTTTCTATTATCATAAATCACTTTATATAGTCACAAATCACTTTATATTGTCACAAATCACTTTTATTCTTATCACAAATCACTTTATATTATCACAAATCACTATTTGTGAAACTAATTTACACTTATTTGAAAGCACTAATTTGAATCAAAAGTCACTAAATTAGATTTCTTATATGAAAAAGACCAAGTACACAGAATAGTTATCATGCTAGCATGATCTACTGATTTTACATATGCATGTTTCTTTAAATAGGATATTACTTGAAACATTGAATATTGCTCTTTACCTGTCACTTTGTTGATTTCAGATCTACTATCATCAAGATTTTGTGGATGGTTGTACGATGTTTTAGGAAACTTCTGTTGTTTCAATCGCTTGCTTTGTCTTGTACTAGAATCTGCAAATAAAAAATCTTTATTATCACCAAGTACCAAATCAATTATTTCAACATATGACAAATCAATTATTTCATCATCACCGTTCTTACTTTTCGAATCCTTTTCGACTTTCCCAACACTATGTCCCTCCCCATTCAACCCCTTACTCTTCTTACTTTTCTCAACCTTCTCAACCTCCGCGGGGCGCTTACCATTCCCCCCTTTAACATTCCCATCTTCTTGATTTTTCGACACAACCTTAGTAGGCGTATCAGTTTCCTCACAATCAGCAGGACGCTTAGCCCTGTACTTAACCCTGACAGGCTTAGAAGTAGGAGTTTTCATATCAGGAGACTTCGAAATAGATTTCGAAACAATAGGCTTGATAGTAAAAGCAGAAGCAGAATGTGAGTTTTGAGTCTCAACAGACTCTTGGGTTTTTTTTAAAGATGGGTTTTTAGGAAACTTCTGTTGTTTCAATCGCTTGCTTTGTCTTGTACTAGAATCTGCAAATAAAAAATCTTTATTATCACCAAGTACCAAAATCAATTATTTCAACATATGACAAATCATAAATTAATAATTTTCTGAAATAATTTACAAGTCAATACTATGAATCACTTTATATTATCATAAATCACTTTATATATTGGATTTGATGTTTAGGTGTGTATAGAAGTTTAATGTTTAAATCACAGAAAGAACATATTAAATTTATTCTAAAATTATAAATAAAGTTAAGTATGTATCACCTAATATATTTCATTTTATTTTATTAACAAAAATTACTTTATAGTATCACAAATCACTTTCTATTATCATAAATCACTTTATATAGTCACAAATCACTTTATATAGTCACAAATCACTTTTATTCTTATCACAAATTACTTTATATTATCACAAATCACTATTTATGAAACTAATTTACACTTATTTGAAAGCACTAATTTGAATCAAAAGTCACTAAATTAGATTTCTAATATGAAAAAGACCAAGTACAAAGAATAGTTATCATGCTAGCAGATCAACTGATTTTACATATGCCTGTTTCACATAGGAGTAAAAATAACATTAGACTTCTAAATTTGTTTACCACTTTTAGTTTTATCCATTGAAGTGAAGGATAATTGAATAGATCTGTAAAATACAGAGTAGACAAGTCAGTACTCATTCCATCAACATAAAAATCACTTTAAAATCAAAGTAAAATAAAAAACCTAAACATCAAAATCACTTAAAACTCAAAGTGATACAGATCTAAACATGAAAATCTCTTTAAACTCAAAGCAATACACACCTAAACATCAAAATCAGTATAAAATACCTCTATATGTGCTGATTTTGATCTCTTCACCTCATTTAAGCCTCGATTTCTGCAAAAAAAGAAACAAAAAAACTAATTAAAATATCATCAAACACATCTCGAGTAAAAATGCAGAAAATCAATGAAGTTTTGAACATAAAGTAAGTCAGCTTCTCTGCATAACGAAACAAAGTGATTTATAACCGTAATTTTTCAGATAATGAAGCGTATATGATGATAAATACAATATACCAGAATATTATTGCAATATTCTTGTATTTTCTGCAGAAAATTTGGTAGTGATTTGAAGTTTTAGAGCAGAAAGGAAGAGGAGGTGTGATAATTTGGGAGGTGTGTTTAATCGGTAATGGTGAACAATAAAGAAGGTAGTTAGGAATAGCAGTTTTTTTAATTTCAAATTAAAACGAATGTTTGTCCGGATCGACTAAGTAGCGCCCATTTAGTTATTGGGCCTAATTTTGTGGTCCAACATGCAGTTCTCATAATAACAGGGTCTCACTAGAATAGCTCTATATATATATATATATATATATATATATATATATATATATATATATATATATATAATTTAAGCCAATTAAACCGACCCAACCTGACCCAAATCGATGTACGATTAAGAGTTGGGTCACAAATTAATATTTTGTGTGATGGGATGAAAATTTTTCAAACCGATTTAATAGGGTCGGATTGCAAAAATGCTTTCAACTCGGCAAATACAACCCATAAACACCCCTAACTCTAATTCACACTTTTACGATACTAATTTTAAATATATTCTAAATTATATTATATTTGTGTATCAATGCCTAAATAAGCTATATAAAGTATAAATCATATAAAAATTTACAGTATAAATAATATATAATTCAAAAATACAAGTGAAATAAGAATTTATAAATATAATTGAATACATAATTATATGTACAATAACGAAAATTTGAAAAATGGAGTTATATAATAATATGAACTAACATTTAGTTTACTGAGAATGTAAAATTAAAAAAATTGAATAAAAACACTACTAGAATTAATGGAATAGACATCACGCTTTTAACATCGGTAGGAAAAACCACCGATGTTAAAGATAATTTTAACATCGATTTTTAAAAAAGTGATGCTACTTACTTTCTCAGACATCAGATCTTAAAATAACCGATGTCTTTTTTAGTTTTTAAGAAAATCAAAACACGCGGCTTAGTTTCCCCCTTTGAAATAAAACATAATTCCCCCCCCCCCCCCCCTAGAATTTTTTTTAGCCACCTCTCCCCAAATATTATTTCCCCCCAAATTAATTTACCTCCCTCTCACAACCTAACCCGACTCTCTCTCTCTCCCTCCCCTCTCTAACCCTCTTTTCACATCTCTGTCGCTCTACTCTCTCTTCTCACATCTCTCACGCTCTACTCTCTCATACCTCTTAGAACCCTAAATCAAAACCCGAACACGTCTTCTCATATCTCTCTCCAATCGGTGGAAAAGCTAAAGAACCCTAAATCGGCGTAGGAGAAGCTCAAGAACCCTAAATCGGTGAAGGAGAAGCTCAAATCAATCATTCTCTCCAATTACTAGCTCGAATTTGTAAGTGGGTTTTCAATTTTTTGTTCAAATTTCAGTTTTTATGTTTTAATTAGGTTTTCTTTTTATATATTGGGTGGATTCTTGAGTTGGTCATCTGCAAAGTAAGTTATTGTTCTGTGTTTGTGTTATATATATATATATATTGAATCATTTCATCCAACTTACAGACACTGATTAATCTACAGGTCATTAATCTGCAGGTCATTGTAAGTGAAATTTCTAATATGTTATAACCACGGATGTCTAGATAACTTAGTAAACAAAATGAAAAAAGGAGTCACTTGTCGTAGATAAAATCACAACTTACAGTCATTTTGGTGAATCAACAGCTTCCTGCGAATAATCAGGATAATTTGCATAATTTACTTAAGTAAGGTTTTAGAAAATCAAGGGCATACATGCATTCACCTATTGTCTTTTATAAATTTAAATTAATAGAACTAGAACCTGCTCCGAAAGTGTAGATTTAAAGTTTAGATGATGTTAGGGTACCATGTGGTGAACCTATATTGTAGACTTGTAGTCACTGAAGTAACTTCTGTACCCAAACCTTGTAACAGTTGATTTGAGTTTTAAAAGTTAATGTTTCTTTGTCACAATGTACATCTAATAGGAAACACTCATATGGTATATCTTAACAAAGTCGTGGATGGCTGTGTAGCCTGTGTTGCTGCTAAGTTAGAGATGATGGAACCCTGTTCTAATGTATAAGACAGGTATGTATGTTGTTTTCTATGGGATTGATATTAATTCACAAGGTGTGATGTAGATTAAGAGGTTTATTTTCGTAAGATGTGGTGTTCATAATCTGACCATTATTTAATGTAACTTTGCATATCTTAAACCTATAGGATTGGGTATAGTATGATTAAAGATGCAGAGGAGAAAGGCCTAATCATCCGTGGAAAGGTCTGTTAAAAAACATACGGCTAACCTTAGTTGTCACAATTTGAAGTTTGTTATATTTTGCAATAATATAGTATACATGCTCTGATATATTGTTTTATTTATGTTCTATTTGGCCGGACCAAGTATATGATGCAACACTGTGATTGGTCAAATTTTGGACCATTCGAAGTGGTCAATAAAAACTAATGATTTTATCAAAGAGATATGATTTATGAGTAATATAATATTTCTGTTCAGTGAGCTGATTTTTTTGTTATTTTCTTAATCTGCTCCAATTATGTGTTGCCAAAGACGATGCTTATCGAGGTCACTTACGGTAATACTGGTATAGGATTGGCATTCATTGCGGCAACAAAGGGTTACATACTTATTTTGGTTATGCCAGAAAATTATAGCATTGAGTCATGGACAACACATATTAAAGATACTCGTTTATATTGAAGATTGTATTCTCTGAAAAATCTGTCTTTGGGAGGTATGTGTGTAAAATCTAATTCATGTATATGTGACTATTGATTCCATTGTCGTATCATGGGTTGTAATAGGAAACACTGCACATTCATCATGGAATACAAGGTGATGATGCAGCTGATGTGAAGGGTGTAATATGCAAGTCTGATGTAGATGGAGTAATTCATCATGGAATACAAGGTGTTGCAGCTGATGAAGAGGATGTAATATGCAAGTCTGTTTGTAGTTTGTACTTAATGAGATTGTCTAACAATTAGTTTTCTTGTCGGAGTACAGTTGGTTTGTAAGCTAGTTTGGTACATTGTTTGATGTATTATTTTGGTTATGCTAGTTGGTGTAAAGATTGTATGTTCGGTGTTTGGTAATGGCAAGTGCTTAACTATTATCTTTATGTTGGTGTTTTAGTTTGATTTGAGTTTTGTTTGCATATATAAAGAATACTATATGCTAAAACATGAACATGAGACATCAAATATTAAAAAGAAACTGATGTCATTTGATGGGCAATTACAATGAAAATATTAAAAAATCGATGTAAAAGAGGGGAAATGATGTTATCTCTTTATACAAAACCGATGTAAAAGAGGGGTAAAGACATCGTAAATTTGGTAGAAACTGATGTCTGGAGACTTCTAATACATCGGCTAAAAATCGATGTCTATAGTCATGACCTTTCTCTACACCCACATACACATCGGCCGAATTTTTTCCAGACATCGGTTTTTAGCCGTTGTCTATTAACGTTTTTGTAGTAGTGAAATGTTTTTATAAATAATATAAAACAACATGTTATTTGCTCAAAAATTAAATATATATATATATGATAATGTAGTTTATATAATAATATTTTTATAATAAACTCAAACTCAATATTACGTACTTGAGTATTAGATGAAATTATATGAGAAAGTTTGGAATACGATTATCAATGTTCACACAAATCTAATCTACTTTAGCTTAAATAATAAAGGGTTGACAATTCTGTAATTTTTAAAAATATAAGAGTATAATAATAAATTTATTGTCATTTTCTTACTTTTTTTGTCCTTGGTTGGCTTTTAATATATACAAAGTAGATAAAATATAATTATACATTAAGATTTTGAAACTAAAAAAATCAAGTTATACAAATAATATAACCCAACATTTTACTTAAACAAAAAAATAGGACAAAAAGAGGTGATGTGGCTTATCTAATAAGATTTTTAAGTTAAACCAATAAGTAAGTGTAGCACAATGGTTATAACATGAGTTTTTCAAGAGGAGGTCGGAGGTTCAATTCATAAGAGCAACACAAATCTTTTATTTTTACATAAATGATAGAGGGATGACAAGTTTATAATTTTTCAACAAATAAGGGCAAACTTGTCATTTCACAGCCATTTTTTGGCTCAAATTGCCCCTAGACGGGCTTTAATATATATAAGTAGATAAGTAGATTTATTTAAAAACATATTATGATTGAAAAAAATAAAATTTATAGATTTAAATTTTGGATTAGTGATCAAGTTTTGAGATAAAATTAAGAGAATTCGTGATTTTGACCGTCTAAAATAAGAACTACGTATACAAAAAAATGTTGTTATTATTTTTTATTCAAATTTCAACCTTTTAATTTTGGAACTTTTACCTATAAATTTCCTAAAATTTACAAATCAGTCAAATATTGGAAGGATTAGACTGAATTTTATAACCTCTTCACCAACTTTTATCAAAACCGATTTTAACATAATCAAAGCGATTAGTTACCGTCTAACGATTATCGGGATTATTAAACACCAACTTTTAGAACATAAATTATACATAAAAATATAATTGAGTATGGATTTAAAAAATTGTTTAATTATTTTAATTATATTCAATTGTTGAATTTGATAAAATTCATTTTACATCATTTAAAACTAAATATATATTTCGGTAATTAAAAATAATCATTTGATCTTTATCTTATAGAAATTAATTCAAATTTTATGAAATTAAAAAATATTTAAAAAATACTAAACAAATATAAGGTAAATTCGAAATATTATCTTTGACCACATTTCTAATTATAAAAATTATTTCAATATATATATATATATATATATGTTGGTGTGAGAAATTATTCGAGTGTATAAACAGGCCCGTGCCTCGCACAGGCTTTTACGCTAGTTATATATATAATAGCACAACATGTTCTATTTTATTCATGTAATATTACAGTTATGCCCCTTCAGAACTAAGAAAGTTTTAAAAAATGAAACATTGTTGGGAATTGAACCTATGACCTCTCAATCACAACCATAAACATATAAGTCACATCTACAATCACTGAACTAAGCACACAATTGAGTAAATATTAGAACTCTTTAAATAAATGCATGATCAATGATTTTCTTTTTCTTTTTTGTCTCTTACATATCATTCATCTATTGATTTCTTGGGAAACTTTTTATATCTTCATGTACACACAAGCATTCATGTATCTACTTAATTAAATTAACGGTACATGTATTATTAATTTTCATAAAAAAGTTAAAAATCAAAATCTTTATAGAGTCGTTTATTGGACAATTTTTTTTTTCAATTATTCTAATCTTTTATCTATCTATCTATTATTTTATTTTATATATAATACATCTATATATCGCATTTCTTTCAATATAAAAATGTTCCTACTGTTTAAAATCAAATTCCTACGTTTCTGAACTTACAAATGTATATAAATTAAGCTGCATGCAAGTAAAAATTCAAATTTAATTTTAAAATAAGTTCATATCATCACAACAACACCGATAAAATCAAATTCAAATTATAGATTTACTAATTTTTCAGATTTGTTCAGTGCTTACTAATCAAATAAGTTCAACCAATCAATAGACCATATAGCCTTAAGATATGTGGGTTAGTCAAAAGCCTGAAAAGTAGGAGAATAACGGAAAATAAAAATAAAGTGGTCATGGAAATATTCTAGATATCATTTTCTTAGTGAAAATATGAGGAGTCTTAAAAATTAAATGAGAAGGGGATATAGTAAGTCTCAGTGAACTCGGGCAGTTTAAAACAATAGTAATTATTGTAATGAGTTTGTTTGAGATGTACAATCTATATTAACCAATGCATGCAAAGAGTTATCTCACCATTTTCTTTTCTCAAAACTCTTTCATCTAATGCAGAAATATGTAAATGGAGAGTTTCTAGATGTGGGTTTTGTTAAGGTTAATGTACATGCATTTACCCTTAACGAACCTTTGTATGGTGGAAAAGACTCTGGTATATGGATTATAATAGGAGGCAAATCAGGGGGGGGTCATAATGACAATGGTTTTGGTGACGAAAAGGAACTTGACTCTTAGGGAAAATGAATTGTGGGCTTTACTTGTTGGGTTGACGAGTGTGTTTTATGAGACAGAAAATAATATTAAACTTAAATCGGACAATGTAGCAACCGTTAGGGAGCGGGAGTACTGGCGTTGATTCATTGGCCTAAATCATGAAAGAGTGATTCAACAACTTGAGCAGAGAAATAAAGAACCAAGCTAACGTTGAGGGTGAGGGCGGTGGAAGGGAGTCAAGATAGGCTCGCCAGGTTTCAGGCAGAGGATGGAGCAAGAAGCAGAACAAGGTTGGTAGTAATCATTTGGCCAGGTTAGGGCATAATGGAGGCTAGACATAGGTTTGGACAGATGAGTGAGTTGTTTGAAGAAATTATGAGGAAGAATATGTGTAGTTAGAACGTCTAGACATGGAAGAGGTCAATTATGAGCAGTTATAGCATGAAAGCTGATGAGAAGGAGAGAACATGTTGATTGCGGACATCAATATGGGGGACATGGAAGCAAGTGATGAAAGTTTCAGCAAATAGACATGAAAGGGTCGATCAGGAACAGTTAGATAGTTGGTTTATCTAAAACAAATACAGTTTCATGCACATAAAAAATATTAAGATACATGGTTTAGTGGTAACTTAATACAAAATTATTAATATAGTATTAAATCTGAATAATTTATATCCTCAAAATCAGAAAAATTAACTTATTTATCGAGATTATCATTTTATTTAAGTTAAAGATACATTGTTTCTGTTTTATTGGGATAAAAAATTATTCATTTAATAAATTTATTTATTTATTGAATATTTGTTTGTCGAGGTTAAAATGTATATATTTGAATGGTGATTGAATCGTAGGATGATTAAATCTTTTCATGACAGACCAAATTTCTTGTAACCCTTCTATTTTTATTTAAGCGAGTGCAAATGCATCAACATTTGTATTCTGATATCGATCAAAATAAGTTTGAGTTAATCATAATTACAATCAAAATATTACAGGGAAATCTTTCAATATCATTCCAAATATTTTTGTATTATCAGAGTACTTATCCAATTTCACATGCCCAAAATTCTAAATACACATAAAAATTCCCTCCAAAACACTAATTAATTTCTTGGCTCCAATTCATTTCAAATATCTGTTTCTCCACAATTTCACTCTCTCCGGGGGCGAACATGACTCCAGAGATGCGCGTTCGAGTGTTAGGCTTCTTAATCCAATCCGCTCAAGTAAGTCTCTCTTCAAATTAATCATTCCTCTCCACCACAAATGCATTTATTTGTCTCTGTGTGTAATTTATATGCGTTTGAGAGAGATTAAGAGAACGATCGAATCAATTTGTCGTTGTTTGCGTGAAATTATATGATAATATATGGTGATTTGATCTATATAGGAACTCGAAGTTTCTCCGATCGTCAAATACTCGGCCTTGTCACTCTTTGCTGATCGATTTTGCCGATCTCTCTCCAGGTAAAATTTTTGATTGCTACAATTTCTCGAATAATCTCGGATATATGTTTTTTTCCACTAATTGATCGATTAATATCATATGTGTGTGTGCGCGTGTGCCTGTTGGTTCAGATTGTTAGAATACAATATAAGATCCTGGAAAGTGTCTTTCTTTAATACCTTGAGGTTTTAGAGCGACTGATTTCTTAATACGGATACAAATTAATTTGTTCTATAAACTGGTTTGTATTGAGTGATTTGTCATTTGTCGTACTGTGACTGCCTGGTTCATAATTTGTTCTATAAACTGGTTTGTATTGAGTGATTTGTCATTTGTCGTACTGTGACTGCCTGGTTCATAATTTGTACTACTCCAACCGATGATTTTTAGCTGTTTTGTAGAGTTTGTAGGATAAAATAGTTCGTAGTGAAACACATTCATATGTGTGTAATTCCTTGGCTTTCTGGTGGCAACTGTAAAATTGAGCTAACTTCATTAGATACGAACAGATAATGCATTCTTGTCGTAGTGAGAAGGCTCGTGATTTGTTCTCTCTTTTTTTAAAAAATAAATTCGATATGTATTAAGATTTTGTTTTTCCGTTAAAAGTTTTACAGTTGGCAAAGGCAGTGGAAATTGGCTTTTACAACCACTTAGGGAAAGCAATCTGCAACTGTTTGCGCTTATTTCGATTTGGATCTCCAGCAAAGTAATGTTGTATTGCTTATTACTGCGACATTTTGCTTTCTTTTGTTCTATGTGTGCGCGTGCTGAGTTTTAGTCTCTATGCCTTGCAGATACATGATTCTGGTCCGATATCCGTCAAAAGATTGAAGTCTTTGGGAGACAAGGCAATTCAGGAACAACATTTTACAATCAGAGACTTTCTGGAAGCAGTAAGCTATGATTCCTGTAAATGGGCATATATTCGTAATTCTATATATTGACATGTGATGATTAATGAAGGAATTTGCAGGAGGTGGTCTTAATGCAGGTAAACATACACAACTGAAACATATATACCTGTAACTGTAAATATCTTAATTGTATCGGAGAAGTTCTATTGAAATGCTGGGTTTTTTTTTGTTCTTGCCAAGGTACTGGATTTTGACATTGGTACATTAAATACTGCTTTCATATTCCTTGAAGATCTTATCATCCAGTTTAAGTAAGTTTCTTTACCCAAAAAACTGTAGGCTTTGGTTAAATCACAAATAAACTGAAAGATGGTGAGATACTAGCTTTATGTCATCAGGGGAGTTGCAAAAGTTGGCGAACAAGTGAACTTTGAAGCAAGTATGGATATTATGGATATTTGCTATGAAAAGGAGCAAACATCAATTCTCTTTAGTTCCCCCATTTCACTTGCTGCGTCTATATTGGCACGTTCTCTGAATATCTCAAAATTTTCAGTGTTGATTAGTCGGGTTTAAACTTTTCTTTTTGCTGAAATTTCCATTTATATGCAGGTAGCTTCATACGTTATAACAACACCTAAACAGAGGTGGGAATTCCCTGTTATTCCCTGGGGTAAGTATCCAGTAGTGTCTCTTTTTCATCTGTCTATTCTAATTGCTTCCTGTCCCTTGAAATTTTTTAGTCAGATACACACAAAGGCAACACTATTATCTTTGTTGGTACTCATAGTTTACAATTACATTTAGCAAAAAAAAATATTTTAGAAACACAACAACATTTTATGTTTAAGCAGCCAATGATTTGTTTATGGCATATTGTTGGGTTATACAGGACAAACTCTGTAGACAAACATAAGTTCGACAAGTGACTTAACATTTTCTCCAGCTAAACAATTGCTTGGAAACAGAAATTTTGCTGTTTAGCATGCACATATTATATTGGAGATGATATATGTGCCAAGAGAGATTCAAACCACACATTGTTCCTCTCTTTTATTAATTTTACTGTATATATTTGACAATTGACCACCGTCCAAAACAGAGTTTTGTGATAGTGGGGCATCTGCATACCATCTTCAAATTCCAAAGTAATATTGTGTACATAATAGGCAGAGAATCACGGCTGACAAAAAAACAACTAAATACTAGGCAGTTGTACTTCGTTTAGCGAGTTTCCAGGATTGCTGTTGAGGAATTAGGTTTGATGACACCTTAAACTCTAGGAGACACACAAGTGGACACATTGAACCTAGAAGGCTGGAACTTTTTCTTTTTGGTAAAATTAAACATGTAAGTTCCATGATTGGACACAATTAACACTGTGCCAGGAATCAGAAAACACAAGCAACTGGAGCAAGGGAACTTGTGCCCAAAATTAAATTGTTTTTGAGTAATGAAGCATGCGAAAGGTGTGTAAATTACTCTTTTTTTACTACCATCGGCTGTGCAACTTGTCTGGACTGATTCACCAGCGCGTGATTTAGTGTGTCTTAGCTACAAAATTTACAGGTTTAATGTTGGGGGGAAAAATCCACTTGTTTATCTTGTGTAATTTAGCCCAAATTATATTTCTTGTTTCATTCTTCTTGGTTAAATGTGGATCACAATTTTATTTCAAAAAAAAAAAAATGTGGATCACGGATGCCCTTACCAGACAAACAGATTCCATGTAAAAGGTCCTACTTCCATAAATACTCCCGGTACAATGAGAGCTGGACGTGAGTCATTTTTTTCTTTCACTAGCTGGCTTTCTGGTAAAAGAAGAAGCTAAGCTAACATCCCATAGACACCTTTTTAATGCAACTTCACTTATTTCAAACTGAATTGAGTTGTAGATAATATGAAAGTCTCGAGTCAATCGTACACTGATGTGATCGTAGAATAGGTAGTGCGAATGCTTGATATGGATACTCCTTGGTCCTCTTTTGCACTAACACTGTTCTTCATTATACGTGAGAAATAGGTTTTACGATAAATGTTTAGTGGTTGAATTAAATTAGCAGCTGAGTTAGTTGGAGTGAAGAATATCTCTCTGAAAATAAGAACACCTTTGGCTGGGTCTCTAAATGTGGGCAGCAGTGGGGTTGGTTTGCTTTGCTTCATTATTATTTCCTTACTTACAGGCTGCTTATGTATTCTTTCTTATCTGGACCGCATTTGCTTAACAGTGTAGTGGGTCTCCCTTGTGAAGTTAATCTACCAACTAATCATGTATCAAGCTTTCACCATTTTCACCCCCTTTAAACACAAAAAACAGCTATATGCAATCATTAGTTTCTTCTATTTATGAATTAGGAGAAAGAACCAAAAATTGTTAGTCATCATTTTACTAAAAGCTAGTGGCGCTTTGAAAGTGGGCATATTATGATGGATCTTAGCTTAAATTATCTGTTTGTCCTATTATGATAAAACAGGGTATCTTAATTTGGGTTATTTCAACCAAGCTCGAGACCATGGTCTAAATTAAATAATTTGTTTCTTTACGTAGATGTATTATTGAAATTTTATTTTATTGTTTGTGTAGAGTGAAATCATCATAACCATCTTTGCCCTTTCTCGGTAAATCCTTCTTTTCTACCGATATCAAACCTTAGCCCTCCAAATTATATTCTGATAATACAGGAGTTTCTGGTATTCGAGTTTCCGTAGCATTTTAAGTTACAAGCTCTCCCAAAACCTCAATGTACTAGGAGAAAAACTTATGTGTATATCATGATTACGTGTTATTACATGTACTTAACATGGTTATTGGTTCTATCATAATTATTTTACTCGATAATTTTGGTTGAACTGCAGTGAAGTTTGTCACCTCTTGCAGAGAAGCTGACATTGCAGAGAATGTCAAGGACATTCTAAAGCATATCTTGGAAACCTCTACTGATAAGTAAAGAAGTTGATGAGGGCAAAGTGAAAACTTGTTTTTGGTGCATGAAATGCTTTTGCAGGTACTTGAGACGCAAACCAAATTAAACTCTGAGCAGTTGTATATTTACTATGGTACCTTTTCCTCTCTTTTCTTTGTCATATAAATAATCTCTATTGTTTTTAGTGGACTATAAAGGCAAAAATATTGATATTATAGGCATAGCAAAGTAAACCGACAAATTAATATGGTGAGATATAAGGTCCACCACCCGCCTATAAAATCCACTCTGATATGATTCGGGTGCTATGGGTTTGTACTTCTCTGGATGGCAAGGAGAAAAATCTTTGTTTATGAAAATGTGACACACAAATTTAAGAACCAACTACTTCATATGTCCGGCCTAATGCACGTGTGTCGACATAGCAAAGCATGAGATATTGAGATGCACAGAAGTACTGTTCTGAACTACACTATTTAAACATCGTTACGATATATTTTCTATAAAAAAAGTCATCCAAATTTTAGGAGAGTTAGGTTACATTAAAATTTGGTATTACACTGATATCTAGTTCGAAGTCAGGTATTCTTAAATTTGTCTAAGGAAATTACTTTAACACTATGTTAAGAAATGGGATGAGAGTAATGCATCTCTATCCCAAAGATAAGCTTATGAAAGCTACTTAGTAAAGCTGAAAATGAATATTCAACTCATTTATTTCAGAAAGACAGTTCAACATTCCTAACCTCAAGCATATATCTGTCTGATACTTGTATAATCTGGCATAAGGAATCTCTACCTGCTTCTAGCTAACAACCTCTTCTTATTGCCTATTTACTCTTATATATATAATATGATGCCTCCTACCAAGCATCTTCATATATGAGTGTCGTTTCAATAGTGAAATTTCAATGGAGAGATTACAAAATCCACTACGAGTCTACGGTGGAAAATTGTATAAAATGTCGTTTATTCGGTTGAAATTCCATGATACAAACGGTCTAATAATAATTACTTCTAATTCGGACTAATTGGTGCTGATATTTCCAAGCCAGTGTTAGAATGTTAGCATACCCTGCATCTTATTCTTAGATAAACTGCTTAACTAGATAATGTTTTATATACAACATTACCTCAACAACAGGGACGGACCCAGACAGTGGCTCGGTTTGACTGTAGTCCGGTCGACATCCATGGTTTTTGGTTTTTGACCCTTCATTTTTTATCTTGATTTAAATCTCAGACATCAAAAACTATATCCGCATACAAAGTAAATATAAGAGGGCATATAGAGATACAAATACCTCTGAACCATTAATTGTATCTAACTTTCTGGTCGGTCACACGAGTTACATATAGAACATTCTAATGCTATAGGTAAGAGCTGTGCCTTTTTCTTTTATTTAAGTGTTGATTTTGGAAATGTATCATAGGTGAGTGGTCCATTTTGTATTATTGTACTGACAGATATATGATTAGTGACACTAATCAATAATTGAACTAATGCATAATTAAATAGTTTATCAAGTACAAGATTAATATTCTAGATAGGTCAAATTTCAGAAACAAAATTATCCTTACCCAGCTGTAATACCCTAGCTTTTACTATAATTATAGTAATGGAGTTCCAAAATAAACTAGAAAAGAAGAAAAGTTAAGCGGTCCTGTGGTGATATGTTAATTATGGCTGGTGTTTTAAAAATCGTCGATAAATTATAGATTTATTGTTTAAAAATATTTGATCGTTTCAATTTTTGAAATTTGATATATTGCTATGAATTATTTTTAAATGATTTATTATATTATATATAAGGCTAATATATTAAATATATTTAAAATATTACAATTTATCCGATTTTTGTTCCGATTTATCATTCCGATAAATTTTCGATTTGCCGATAAATTATTATACGGTACCTCAACCGATTTGTCCCGATTTTCGAAATCTACGACCATGATTGGCTAATCACAGTGACACTTGTTTTCTCATGATTAGAGTGGTTGATGTTGATAATGAATATAATGTGTTGGTGCATTTGTGTTCTGTATAGCTCTCTTGCCAGCTCTTTCCCCATAATTAAATAGAAAGTCCTTTCTTAATATCATAGTTTGATCATTTATGAAATTTGTTGAAATATCATCTTACCATTCATTAGTCTTAAGTTAAAATTACATTTCACAAAGCACTAACCCACAATTGCGGTGACCATCTCACAAATAAACGTGCCAATATCAATATGAATAATAAATATTTAAATCGGATAAATGAAGCGGAAGGACTGGAACATAAAATTCTTCCTAATCCAAGCTTTATTCTATATTAAAGTGTATGAAAAATAACCCGGAATCTTATGCTCTTCAACACCAACGTATGAAAACAAAGAAGATGATTGAATATATGACCTGAATCAAAGACGAGAAACAAAATCGTAGGACCTAAATGAGGCAATACCTTTGACCTAATGATCATTTATAAAATATAGATTGCATATTTGCATGCATATGTAACACAGTCTACAGTCGTCTTCCATAATGCAAGATGACATGGACCTAGCTCTGAATATGATGGAGCACCTAATTGGATAACATATCTTTATACTTTAACATATATATCCTCCCTCTCTCCCAATCAATTCTTTACACTTTCTTTTTTGGGTTACTAAAAATAATAACTTTTAATAATATAATACATTATTACATCCACTACTTCACTCCACTTTTTCAATACTTTATACTATTACACCCACTATCTCACTTATCTTAACAATAAATTACTATTACACCCACTACTTCATTTATTTTAACAATAAAATACACTATTACATCCACTACCTCACTTATTTTAAGAATACTAGGAAATTTTTGTCCGCGCTACGCGCGCTCTAAGATTTTTTAAAAAATTTTAGGGTTACTTTAAAAAAAAATATTTGTTAGTAAAAAGATTTTATTTATAAATGTTAAGAATTGTGTTTATAAGTTTTTGTGTTTTTGAAAATGAGTTTGGCGATATTTTTGAAAATTGTCAACGTGGATATTTTTTTATTAAAAGAAAGTTTTTACTTATAAAAGGTCAGCGCACATAAAATATTACACTTTTAACAATAGAGTTAACGATATTTAAAATAATTATTTTTATGATAATTGTCAACAAATATGTCTTTAAATTATTAACTTAATAAAATTAATTTGTACTTTGAAATATTTATTTAAATTTCTTATAATACAAAGGTAAAATGTGATTTATTTGTAAATATTAATTAACAAATTGCATATTGTAACATAACTTCATAAGTTTTATTAGTATTTTTAATTTTTTTTTGTCATTATTAGTATTCTGGAAGAGATAAACTAAAATAAATTATTATTTACAATCAAAATCTAAATATACTTATTTAGAGTAAAAAGGTTGTTTAAATAATTAAAATAATTTCCATAATTTAAAAAATTGAAAATTAGTAAAATTTGGAGACAGGTGTATCTATTCTAATTAACTCCCAATTATGAAAATAAAGTGTGTCATTTCTTTCATAGTTATGAAAATTATTACATATACAAAACTAACACATGCAAAACAAATATAAAAATATTAATTTTAGGTTTCTCGGCGTCGCCTAACGGCGACACCTCGCATTTTAAAAATCATTAAGTTAAAGTTTTTAAAAAAAAATAGGAAAGTAAAGTCATTAAAATTCCTATTTAATGTTCAAATAAATTTATGATCCGTAAGCTAATGATTATACATCACAAACTAAACAAAAAGTATTATATCACATATTACTAACATTATAAATGTACATATATTATTTGAGTAAATGATTTTTCTAGGCGACGTTCATTTTTCTCAAAGATCTAATAAAGTAGCAATATCAATGCTAACTTGATTACCTAATTGCATTGCTAACAGTATAATTATTTAAAAATTAAGTTTTTTTGGTATTTTCATGTTGTTAAAAAAAATTAAGAAAATTAAGACGAAATGTTTGCAAGTCTAATTATCATAAGATTTGAGTAAAAAGTAATATGTTGTTGCTTATTGTGACTGAATTTATGTTATATATACACAGAAATCATTCTCATTTTCTTAAGAAATTTTTTCAAAATATTTATTTTCATTTGCATATCGAATGTAATAATTTCATATAGATGGTATTCTATGATAAAGATAAAAGAAAATTTGTGGTCTATATGATTCTATAAAATTCTTTGGTTTGAAAACGTACTTTTTTGTTATTTGTACGATATTATTAGTTTTAAAGATATGCATTTAATATCCTTGAGAGTTGAGATCATTGTTAGTTACAATTCTAGGAGATATTTCTTATATAAATATTGGAAGTTATGTTTTGGTATTACAAAAAATTGTCATTACTACTCAAAATCCTTTTAGCGTAAAGACCTTTAAAAAAAATATTATGACCATATCCTATAATAAATCCTTAAAAAAATTAAAATAATTTTATTGAAATGCATTACATATAAAATTATGTGTACTTGATTTTGTTATTTAAATTTTGAATGAAATGTGAACTAAAAAGTCCTAATAAAAGATAATATTTAGAATATGCAAAATTTTACTTTGTTTACCCTATTTAATAATATAAGATTGATCAGAATTTTACAATTATTTGATTTATTTAATTTAGTATAATTATTATTTTTATAATATTTGTAAAATAATTTTTTAAAATCTAGCACGGGCTATAACCTAGTGCATATAAATAGCTGTTTTGTAAGAGGAAAAGATCACATCAATGTTGATATTTTAGCTCAATCATGACTTCTAAACAAACCTTTAACATCTCTGGTGGATTCTCATGCAGGAAGCATGGGATACAGGATTTTAAAGCATTGTTCATATATATGAACTACACTTAGCAAATTCATGGTTGGTGTTTGAGTGTTGGAACACTCATGTTGTAGAATGGCCTTAACCATATCTTAGTGCCAGATGTTTTTGCAGATCAGTAAGCATGGAGCTGAACAATTACAGCTCCATTAACTTGGCAGGGAAAAAACATAATCTGTGAAGAAACATAATCATTAACCATCAACTCATAAACATAACTGATAGTTGAACCAAGGAAAACCATTAACTGGATGGTTAAACATGAACCAACTTGAGGGAAAAAATATACAAACAATATTAGATTAGGTTGCATCAGGTTGTCTGATTCATGACGTTGCTAAAACAGAACACTAAACAACCAATTCATGAACTAATAGTGTGAAGAAGGCAATCTGCAATGTTAAATTTAATTATTATGAATAAGTTGCTAATTTCAATTTATTTTATAATGTGGATTACATTATAAATCACAAATAAAGTATTTACATAATAGAAAATATTAACATAATCATTTGATAGATGTATAATTTGTACAACATTATAGTATTTACAATTAATATTTACATCAAGAATTTGTAACTTTTAAAACTATTAAATTTTAACAACTTGACTTCTTACTTTCCTTAAATAAATTACAAAATGGATGTATAAAAAGATAAGTTTTTATTATATTAAAATGGATGTATAAATTTCATAATAATAAATTTATAAATTATTGTATTTAATATAATTAACATTTAAAATAAAATTATGAACTCAGTCCTTATATCATAATATAAAAATAATTTAAATTTAAATTACCCTCAAATTATTATACTATATGCTCAAATAATATCTCGGCGTCTCTAGATGTTTAAATAAACAAAAATAATAAACTATAAGCAATAAAATTTCTTATTTAATTAAATTTGATATGAAATCAAATTATTTAATTAATTTTATAAAAGTAAGCTCATGTCCCATGAAAAAAACAATAAAAATTTTGGGTTATATAAATTAAAATGAATAAAACAAAGGTGCAAATAAATTCTGATTTATTAAATTAAATTATAATTTTTTAATAACTTGAAGCCTCGTGATTTATAATTAACATAAAATAACTTAATTATGATTAAAATAACCCACACACAAAACAAAAATTAATTGTACTAAATTTGATTTAATAATAGAAAAAACTTAGTATGCAATTGTTATTACTTTAATTGTTAGTACTAAATTAATTAAAATGAAAAAAAGGTACATCACTCAAGTTCTAATTACGAAAATGCAATATATCACAAATTTCGATAACCACGTAAATGTATAACAAAGTTAACATAAAAATTCAATTTGAGATTTCTCGTCGTCGCCTAACGGCGACGTCTCGCATTTTAAACATTGTAAAATTCAAAATTAATACAACTAAAAAATATAAGTCAATTATGAAAAGGATTATGAGAATAAATATAATAATCTTTGTGTTGTACATCTCTTTTGGGATCATAAATCTATTTATTGTAAG